>JBBBVM010000030.1:18929215-20290081 GCA_037355625.1 Petunia x hybrida
ACTATCCAACATACTAGGTTTAGGGCTATCCAGACAAGACATCGAAGAGTACAAAAGAAGACAGATACCTCCTGAAGGGAGCAAAATGCAACTGAAATAATAACCAATAAACTGGTGGCCATCCGGAATAAAAGCTGGCTCAGCCTGACAGCTAACGTCGTATTCGCTCCTTCACAACGTGGCGAACTCCATCCTGGAGCGAACCTGCCGAAACGAAATAGATAGACAAGAAACAAAGAACAAACAAGGGTGAGTCAAAAGGACTCAATAAGTGGGGCAGCCTAGCCACCTCAAAGAATAGGATAGCTAGCCAGGGAGAAGAAATAAATAAACCAAATTCTTTTTATTTAAATTATAAAAAGGCAGAGCCAGATAACAACCGAAAACACGTAAGAAACTTCTAAACTCAACCAAGGGTGCGTGCCAAAAACATATTAACAAATAAGCAATGCACATATAAGCAGGACAGTAGTCATGTATCGTAAGTCTACACAATGGTATGAAATGAGATGAAATGATATGAAATGAAATGCACAGGGTCACATGTGCTCATAATCCCATCCCGAAGCGGAATACTCCTGCATTCGGGGGGAATCCAATCTGATAACCAACTGGAGCTGAATACTCCTGCTCCTGGGGCGGAATACTCCTGCACCCGATATAATATAAACCAAAGGCGGAATACTCCTGCACTCTCTTGGGGCGGAATACTCCTGCACCCGATATAATGTAAAGCTGAGGCGGAATACTCCTGCACTCTCCTGGGGCGGAGTCCTCCTACCCTCAATATGATACAATGGAGCGGAATACTCCTGCTCCTGGGGCGGAATACTCCTACCCTCAATATGATACAATGGAGCGGAATACTCCTGCTCCTGGGGCGGAATACTCCTGCACCTAATATGATATGCAATGTAATGCATATGAATGACATATAATGCATATGAATGCAATGTGATGCAATAATAACCCTTCACCGGCGCAGACTCTCATCGACAGCCGGGAAGTAGATGCCAACTCACAGCCATGGTACAATGCTCAGATCCTCAATGCAATACCAACAATAAGACATAATATATAATATACAATGTAAATCCAAAGCTAAGACGTAATGAGTACGCCTATCGGCAGCTACACACATAAGGAGTACGTGGTAGAAAATCCACGAGGCCAAGTGCCTCCAAAGAAATGGATATAAATACTTACCTCGTTACAAAGTTAGTACAGTTATTCAACAACCGCTTTATCCTTTGGATTTACTGCCAAACGATTCTGCTGTATTCAATAAGCAGAAAACTATATCAATTTAGGCTAAAGGCTTTATTCCTCACATCTTAGGGCAATCCGGTTAGGAACCTGATACCCTATTCGCATACGCAATACGCAGGCCAGGCCTATGTACAGGGTTTAAGGTCACATGACCAAACCCTAAATAAATTACATTTATATGTTGCCCATAACTCACTGAGGAATATATAATCAATTTCGTTATTGGGGTCCATTTGACCCTTTAACTATTAATTGAACTTATTAAAACGGTGTCTAATATTCCAAATTTTACCGTTAAAACAGATTCAAACACACGTAATTAACTCAAATAATATATTAGGATCATTACCTGAATGTTTCAGGGTAAAAATTCTACTTTTTTCCGGCCCATTTTCTCATTTTCTGGCATTTTTTTCCATTTCCTTCCGTGTATCTCTTTTGATTTTCCGTTTCTGTTTTTGTGTTTCATTTTCTGGAATATATTCACGCTAAAGATTAGATGAGCTCACCGACATTGCTCATTTCTTTCTCATTTCCATTTTGTCGTTTTTGTTTTATTTTTTTCTTTTATTTTCTTTTCTCAACGAAAATTAAAATAGTATCCTACGATATTCGAAATAATTCCAACTTTTGCATACCAATTATACAAAATATATGTAATATACTCGCGAAGACGGATCTCAAATTGGTCTCCCGAAACTCAAGATGCGAATTTAAATAAAAAAAAGTCAAATTATTTAACTTTCGGCATTTTAGCGGAAACTAGCCGAACAACATCGAAATTCACTTTTGAAAGTTCACAATGGTTATAAATAATCATACGAACCCAACGGCGCTTTCGGATTTCGAATCGGAGCTCATTCGGCAAAACCGAGCTCGAAAATCTCTTTTTAATATTTATCGCCAATAAAAACTGAAACCTTCTTCCGATGCCTACCAAACGAGGTCTGATTTAGCTCAAATTTTACAGACAGGTCCTAGTGGACATTACGAATATTTTAAAATTATCGACACGCCAATCGGAGTCCTAGCTTCCGAAACGACTGACCGAGGTCGTTTCACCACCCTAATCATGAGACCTTATGTATAAATTAATGCTAATCATCCTCCTAATACCTTCACCCTGAGGAATAATACTCATTTAACGAATCTAATTTTTGATGATTTCGGAAAGCAATATATCAAAACACTTTCAAACAAATTAAAAACTGGCATGTTAAGGTATTTAGAGAAGAGTTACTTATGGTTTTCTTTTGGTACAAATATTTTCAGGTTCTAAATTTTATCTCTTACGTTGATTATCAAACTATTAGAGTATATATCAAGCGAGGAGTGATCATATTAAAAACTATGAAAAATGTGCTCATATATGTTGGGAAACTACATACATGGGTAAGATTTCAAAGTAAGATAAATTGCAGTTGTAGCAAAGCAAATTATTCCTACTCTTTAAGCAAATTTCATTTCTTTATTGCTTATAGGTAACAGATCTCTTCGTGGAAGCCTGTGTACCGTATCGTAATTCTTAAGTTTCAATTACAGAAGCCTTTCTTTTTTCCTAATTGTTCAACCTAAAGATATAAAGTTCGTTTCTGTTAAACTTTTGCTTTACATTTCTCCAATGCCTCCTTCATTCTAAAATATATATTAAAAAATACCCTACAATTATCAAACTGTTGATATAATTGATGGTAGGACATGCACTTCATATGTGGGTACAACGCTTTTGTTTTCCCTTAATTCTCAAAATCATAGGTTACTTTTGGTTAGATTATTTAAGAATTAATGAAGTTTAGGCTTTATATAGATCTAAGCTGCCCATTTACGTGACGAGCATGAAAAGTAAAGGGACACTATTATTGTTGACTTGAGTGGTCAAAAGGGCAATTGCAAGCTGTATATACACCCTTCAATATTTTGGGCAACTTCACCGATATATAAAGCATAGATGTCCGTGACTGCAGGTAATAACGCTTACTTTTGGCAATATTAAATTTAGAATATGTTGGAAATATATAACTTGAACTTGGACAGAGAAACAGTCCTAAAATACTTTTAGAGCAAACTTAAATCTATTTTGGAGGATACTTCTTGAACTAAATAGGTTCAACTGAATAGAATATGTGTTAAGAAGACCATTATTTTTGGTATGATACTTGAATCTTTTATTTCTCATGATGATTCTGTATGGAATTATACTACTGCATTCGTTACACAAATAATGGCACAATTTATTATTATTTTGTTAGAAAAAAGGGTAATTTACAAAACTATAAATGCTAACAATTTACAAAAAGAAAGGCACCCAAAACATGCTACTTGACTACATTACAAGTAACTACGTAAGTACGCATAAAATATTGATAAACGTTCGTTTTCATTAATATCAATAGCCCGTAGGCTTACAATATACAATTCAGTTCTTTCGAATATAACATTGTTCATTACAGGCATTCTTAAGAAACTAAAAGGCTAAAACTACAAGTTCCTCTGAATTAGATACGACCAAGATCTTTCATCTGGATTGTAGCTACTAATCAACAGGCAACTCGAAGTTTTTCTTGGGGCATCAGGAGATATGTCAACCCGAGCAATCTTCAGCACACAGTCACTGATATAACCAAGGCCTGAGTACTTCGCCTGAAACAAAGGACATCTGAAGCGTCTGAGCACAAACGAAACCTTCTCCCGTCACAATGAACAAACTTGAAGATTATCTTCAACCTCTGTTGGTCAACACATGAGTGCATAACCCTGCGGATCTTCAAGTACAATTGGGAGCTCGTTGAAGACGAGAGAGAGCTTGAGCTAGGAATCTACTAGAAGGGTAACTTTTCCCTTGGGTATTCCATAGCCAGCGGCCGAAGAGGCATTGCAATAACAATTCAGCCAGATCAGCCGAACCAAAAGACAACCTTGAGCCACAAGCAGAGTTAGAGCTTGGTGACTCGCTAGTCTGCTTATGGTGCAAGGCTGAATCCCCTTGCCTGCCATAAAACAGGGCCAGGCATCGGAACGTTAACCTAGTGCTATTGAAAGAGCTACCAGAACGCCGACGGCTTTCTGGAAGAGAAGCCTCACGACAGCTGAAAGGGCTAAGCGTCCTGGCCTCGCATGACAAGAGGAATATCACAACAAATGATGTGTTAGAAGATGAGCGCACCGTAATCAGTGCACATGCCGCATTGAAGACATTCTGAAGAACGTCATTAGGATCCCAATCAAACTTAATAACCCGGGGGACTCCGTTCTTCCAATCATAGATGGAGAAATAGAGGAAGAAAACTGTGAAGTTTCTTTTGTTTGCAGCTTTATTATGCACCATCCATTCTAAATGAAGGAGTTGTTCTGGGACTATCAAACCAGGATCAAAGGCAAATATTTTTTAAGAAGCAAGGCTATTCTTTCATAAGGAAGCTTTGGAAGAAGTAATGTATTTCTCTAAAGAAAAGTTCGTGATTTTTCGTCTATCATAAGCACCTATTTATAGGCGGAATGAGATAAGGATGAATCATGAAATGGTCAATATAATTATGGCCTGGATATATGAAATGATTCGGCAGTAAAAGGCGTTTATGGGAAAGGTGCATGGAATCGACATTAGCCAATCAGATGAAGATACATGGGCTTTCTAAAGAAATCAAGCGTCAGTCTTGGTCAAAGAGACTGCGAGTTTCAAGTAGTCAGTGAAATATCTTTTCACCTCATTTTCCCTATCTTTTTCACTTTCTATCTGCTTAAGACAACACTCAGCAAGTGGAGGGACTGACTGTATGGGCAAAAATACGCCACCAATGATTACGGGAATATGAGTCTAGCTGGCGAGACTAGACTTAGTTTACAAGTCACCGGACGCAGAGAATACACGACTGCTCCTCAATCCTTAGCCGCTCAGTCGGTACGGGTGTAGGACGTAAGGTGTACATCCCGCCACCTTAGGGTTAACAGTCTCCTAGTTAGGGTCTTATATATACCACATCCTTGAGTTTACAAGCCCAGACCTTATTACTCTTTGTATTTCACCATAATTAGGACTGGACAAATCTTAGCTATAAATACCTATGCTATCGTTGTATTGTACATCAAGCGATTCATACAGAATTCGGCTATTCTCAAGGAATAAATCCTTTTACTTTCTTGTCTATTACTTTTCACTCAATTTTACTTACTTTTCCTGTGTATTTACTATATTGCTTGTGAACCTCTAACGAATTTAATTATTTTACCTAAACGAGCCTAAACATGTCCGGTGACATACACCTGACATACATGGAGTATACGCATGATATTCACTTTCTTCATCCTCCAAACACCACCAACAACCACCGTAGCTACCGAAAAACACCAAAAAGAAAAACATGTCAAATCTGCCGGCGCCGACGACGGGAGACGAAAAGATCTGGTAGTATAAACATTAAAAGAGCCACCAGAGCTCCGTCGTTGGCTAACAATAGCACCAGAAACTCGCTGACATAGAAAAGTAAAAAAGTCGCACTATGAAGATAATGCTCTTCCCATCAAAAATAGAATCAGAGTTCGAGCTCGAACTCAAAACATTTAGTTAAACGATAGATGAGTGATTAGCACTCCACCGCAACCCGACGTAAGATCACATATAGTACAAAACAAAGAAGAGTGACAAAGAATGAGTACAAAGTTTAAATGACTATTTGGTGGGGGACATATAAGTAATTTTAAAAAAGGCCTCAAATCTCTATGCTGGCCAAGATCTCCCACCGACGAAGAAAAGGAATTACATACTGTACTTTATATATATTTCCCTAGTCGTGTAGTCTTGTACATTGCCACCCCCTATTTGTTAAGATCTTCCTCAGCTCATATGTCACTCTCACACCCCATGTTGTTCCATTAGAGGTGAGCAAGATCTGTTATTTTCCTCTTTATATTTCATTGCCTTGTTTCTTGAACATTTAATCAGATCTTAGGGTTACCATACATAGATCTTGATAAAGTACTGATCTTTATAATAAAAATACATTCTTGATTTGATCTGTTATTTAGATCTGAGCAAGAAAGTAGTAAAAATGGGATCTTTTGATAAATTCAAGATTTGGGTTTTGTTTATCTGTTTGGTTTGTGAATTGGGTCATGGGTTTTATTTGCCTGGAAGTTACCCACACAAATATGGTGTTGGTGATTTCTTGAATGTTAAGGTCAATTCATTGACTTCAATTGACACTGAATTGCCTTATAGTTATTATAGTTTGCCTTTCTGTAAGCCTGAGGAAGGTGTGAAAGACAGTGCTGAGAATTTAGGTGAGCTTCTTATGGGTGATAGGATCGAGAATTCTCCGTATAGGTTTAAGATGTATACGAATGAGACTGAGGTTTTCTTGTGTCAAACTAAACCTTTGTCTGGTGAGGAGTTTAAGCTTTTGAAGGAGAGGATTGATGAGATGTACCAGGTTAATTTGATTCTTGATAATTTGCCTGCGATTCGGTATACTAAGAAGGAGGGTTACTTCTTGCGATGGACGGGGTATCCTGTTGGGATTAAGGTCCAGGATGCGTACTATGTGTTTAATCATTTGAAGTTTACGGTTCTCGTTCATAAGTTTGAGGAGACCAATGTGGCTCGTGTGATGGGTACTGGGGATGGATCAGAGGTGATTTCAACTGTTGGAAATGCTGGATCCGAAGCACCTGGATATATGGTTGTTGGGTTTGAGGTTGTACCTTGTAGTTACCAGCATACACCTGATTCGTTAAAGAACCTTAAGATGTACAATAAGTTCCCATCTCCGATCAAGTGTGATCCAACAACTGTGGCCATGGCTATTAAAGAAAATGAGCCAGTGGCTTTCACTTATGAGGTCAACTTTGTGGAGAGTGACATCAAGTGGCCATCGAGATGGGATGCTTATCTTAAGATGGAAGGTGCAAAGGTACATTGGTTCTCCATACTCAATTCCCTTATGGTGATCACTTTCTTAGCTGGTATTGTGCTAGTGATCTTTTTGAGAACAGTCAGACGGGATCTGGCAAGGTATGATGAGCTCGACAAAGAAGCTCAAGCCCAGATGAATGAGGAGTTATCTGGGTGGAAACTTGTTGTTGGTGATGTTTTCCGTGCACCTAGTAATCCTGGCCTTCTATGTGCGATGGTTGGGGATGGAGTTCAAATCTTGGGGATGGGTGTGGTGACTATCATGTTTGCTGCCCTTGGATTCATGTCCCCAGCATCTCGAGGAACATTGATTACAGGTATGCTGTTCTTTTATATGATTCTTGGTGTTGCAGCTGGTTATGTTGCTGTTCGTCTCTGGAGGACAATCTTCTGTGGTGATCACAAGGGCTGGGTTTCTGTCGCCTGGAAGGCTGCTTGTTTCTTCCCTGGAATTGCTTTTCTTATTCTGACCACATTGAACTTTTTGTTGTGGGGTAGTCACAGCACAGGGGCCATCCCCTTTTCGCTGTTTGTTGTTCTCATTTTACTTTGGTTCTGCATCTCTGTTCCCCTAACCCTGATTGGTGGCTACCTTGGGGCAAAGGCACCGCACATTGAATATCCTGTCCGAACCAACCAGATCCCACGTGAAATTCCAGCACAAAAATATCCATCTTGGCTTTTGGTTCTTGGTGCAGGCACCCTTCCTTTTGGTACTCTGTTCATTGAGCTCTTTTTCATCATGTCCAGTCTTTGGATGGGTCGTGTGTACTATGTCTTTGGGTTCCTTCTTATTGTTATGATTCTCCTTGTCGTCGTTTGTGCTGAGGTGTCTCTTGTTCTAACCTACATGCATCTATGTGTGGAGGACTGGAAATGGTGGTGGAAGTCATTCTTTGCCTCTGGTTCAGTCGCGATATACATTTTCCTGTACTCCATCAACTATCTAATATTCGATCTCAAGAGTTTAAGTGGCCCAGTTTCAGCCACTCTTTACCTAGGATATTCCCTTTTCATGGTCTTGGCGATTATGTTTGCAACAGGCACTGTTGGGTTCCTTTCTTCTTTCTGGTTTGTACATTATTTGTTCTCTTCAGTGAAGCTGGATTGAAGAAGTCTCTTGGTCTTGAAGATAGAGATTGCACGGAAAACAACCATATTGAAGAGCAGTGGCAGATATCAAAATCATTTTATTTACTTTTATTGTCATTCTGTAGGGGTATTTGGAAGAGAAAAACAATAAATTCGTAAAAGTTTTGTTATATTCTTTATAGAAGTCATTGCATGCTAGTGAAGTAAAGTTTCATCGTTTGGTAGGATGAACATCATATCATATGATAGGCAAGTCGGATTTGAGCTTTACAAATGTGTTATCATTTCTAGATTTCTATTAATAGTGATGGATCTGTTATCTTTAACCGGCTTTCTCATGATATTAATGATTCTTATATCTATGTTTAATTTAGCCAAATGTTCTCCAAGTTGTGTTTTTGAGATGTTGCTAGAAATTTTCTTTTTTTTTTGAAGTGGTAGAGGTTGGCATCTCGCTTTTAAATAGGAGACTAGGGATTAGACTACTCAGCATTCTGTTCAGTGCTCAGCACTAATGGATTAGTTTCAGTTCTGAATCACCGGAGTGCTGTGAGAAAATAGGAAATCATCTCAATACATAGCCATATTTTGTGATTAGTCAGCTGGTATAAGGAAGTTGAATATTGAATCCTTGCTTACTAGTCAATGCTGGTCACGATATAGTAGAGCGGGGGTAATTGGTTGGCCTCTATTAGATTTGAACTTGCAGCTGATGATTCCTACCGGTGAGTCTTGATCACTTATAAAAGGAAAGTAGGTTCCCAAAATCTTTTCAGGCTTACTCAAATTGGTTGTATGCTTTCTATACTCGCAAGCAGTAGAATTCATGGATAAGCTGTACTTATCATTTAGATGAAATGTAGCTTATTTTGATCAGATTATTGACTGCCTAAAAATGAATTAGCATCCTTTTAATGTTGAAAGTTTGCAAGTGAAGCTGGATCAGCTAACTGGCTGCCTCCACCTCGAACTAGTAAATTGAGTTTCGAATTACATGAAATAAATAGGCAAACCATTTATTGATCCATTTGCGCTGGAGAGAACATTAATGTGAAAAGTTCTCACAAACTGAAGTTACTCTTCCATCCCATAAAGTAATTACTTTTCGGCAAGATAATTAGTCCTTTGTTCTAACTAACGTGTAAGCCGTATCCCTATATCAATGAATATAAATTTAAATAAAATCACATAAAAAATCCGGCATGCGATGCAATTTAATTTAGTTTACGAAGGCTAAAGAAAGCCAAGCAAAGTGGCTTTGATGGATAACAACTCATAAAAATATGAATCCTCGTCGAAATATTTTGAAGTAATATGCTGATCAAAGTCGAATATTTTGAAGTGAAAAGCTAAATCTATAGTGATTTTGATTGTTATTCTTGACGAGATAAGTGGTGGGAAGCCCAAAGGGAAGTTGTGGTATAAGCCCAAATGGCAATTTAAATGGGAGGAGTATTTTTGTGGTGGCAGTTAATTCGTTAATATCTCCCATTGGCTCCAATATTGTCTTCCCTCCTTCCTTTTCCTCACCCCCTCCCCCCTCCCCCCAAAACCACCACCAGCTGTTCCTCTTTCATGGCATTAGCTTCAGTCACTATGAATTTACACTCTATTGCTACTTATTCTCACAATCTTTCTTCAACCCCAGCTCTCTTTCCTCCCTCTTCTTTCTCATCATCTTCTTCTTCTTTGAATAGTTATATGCCTTTATCATCTTCAACTGTTTACTCTAAGCAACTCACTGCTTCTCACATTGTCTATCGACGGACCCGCTTTACGAAAAATCTCAATGTCAAGGTTAGCATTTGTTAGTTGTAATTCTTTTACTATTAAACTTTTTTTAATAATTAAGTGTTTATTGTTTTCTTGATCAGGTGATATGTGCTAGAAATGAACCCCTAAAGGTGATGATATCAGGTGCCCCTGCTTCTGGTAAAGGAACTCAATGTGAATTGATTGTACAAAAGGTCCATTCATTCTTGATCCCTCTTGTTTTCTTCTGGTCATAATTCTATTTTGGGTAGGACTATTATTTGGAGAAACGGTAGCTGCTTATTTCCCCGAACCCCAACTAGTTCAGGATTGAGGCATAGTTGATTAATTGATTGATGGATTAATTGTTGGATATACTAAACTAGTTAAGTTGTCCAGTTTTACCATTTTTACCATGCATTTTATAATGTGCCAAGTTATTGTTGCTTGTTTCCTGTTGTCTGCCTATTCATGCTGAACTAAACAAATAATTGTAATTGCAAATGTTGGTTGGTTTAACATATCCCCTTGAATAATATATTGTCATGCTCTTTTCCAGTTTGGATTGGTGCATATATCAACTGGTGATCTTCTACGAGCTGAAGTATCAGCTGGTTCAGATATTGGAAACAAAGCCAATGAGTATATGAACTCTGGTCGCCTGGTTCCTGATGAGATTGTAACAGCTGTATGAGATCATTCAAGTGTCTTATTAATGAATAACTTTCGCTTTTTGGATTTTCAAAGTCACTTCTGTTACAGATGGTGACAACGCGATTATCAAGGGAAGATGCAAAAGAAAAAGGGTGGCTTTTGGATGGGTATCCACGAACCTTGGCCCAAGCAGAAAGTCTGGAAAGATTGAATATCAGACCAGATATCTACATCGTGCTTGATGTACGTCCTCCATAGCATAAGCTGCATTTTCTTATATCTTCAATAAGATGATCTTTTCAAAGTTTACTAAGATACCTCAGATACTTTATGAAAGTTTAAAAATGTGATGCACTATGCAGCATAGCCTTGCAATGCTGGATCATAGAACTCTGTAGGTGCAGTAGTTTTGCTTCAGAGTCGTGTTTTGGTCTTGTCATCTATCTTCAAGAGTTGCTAATTTATTTCCTGGATTTTATAAATGTTGTTTTACTGATTACATAGACATGCACTACCACAGCATCATTCACAATATACAGAATAAGGAAGTGTTACATTGTGAAAGGTATGTTGATTATTTCCATTAGCTCACAAATGTTGCTGATGCTGAGCCAGATTCTGCATTGATGATTGGAATTTCTTCATAGATGCTTAAATCTAGTATGTGCTAAAGCATATGAAAATTTGGTTGCATGTTTCTTAGAATGTTTTATGTTTAACCATATGACAATTTGAGATATCTTAGGAGAGTCCCAAAGAGGGGACCACAACTTTTAAATATCCGCGATGCAGAATCGCGCTAGATCAAATCAACTAATTATACAACTCACTAAAACGAAGTATACAAGTGCATTCACCTTGAAATTTCTGCAGTTCAGTTTCTCGTTTAGCAATTCTAACAAACATATTATAAGGTCCAGTTGACCTCTTGCAATATTTCTGTAAATGTAAGTTTGTCTTTCACATAACAGAAAGAAGAGAATGGCTTATCCATGATTCGTAGTTGGATATAGAGAAAGATAACGTCTGTTCTATGAAGCAAGTTTGATAGAGACTCTCTAGAACTAGCAATACATGGAATAAGAGATGAAATTAAGCTACTCACTGAAGCATGTAGCATGATTTAATCAGGATCACTTTGAATGGGTTGAATCATTTATACACTGCTTTCCAGAGGACAGATCATTGACCAAGACATGAAAGCTTGCCTCTCAGCTAATGTCTTGAGTGATACAGTCAATGACTTGCTTTAACACTGCTTGATGAAAGCACACATATTGATAAAAATAAAGTCCAATTGTGAATAGATTTGGTTGTCCTATGTGCTTCCTATGTGTATATGTATATCTAAAGAGGTATACATAACTAGTGAGAGCAAGAAGTAATATTTGAATAGAGTTTCTTATTACAGGAGCAGTTCACAAATAGTCTTCCTTTTGATTTAATGTTTGATCTTTTACACAGTCTTTTTTGTTTTACAGGTTCCTGATGAGATTCTTATTGACAGATGTGTTGGTAGAAGGCTAGATCCTCTCACAGGAAGGATATACCATGTTACTAATTTCCCTCCAGAAACCGAGGACGTCAAAGCAAGGCTTATAACTCGTCCTGATGACACAGAAGAAAAAGTACTTGTGACTCGCATTGTTTGTTTAGCTTAGACGTTTGAATTCTTGCTATAGGACACAGTTATAAAAATCAGGTTTTGTGTCCGTGTATTTTTCTTATATCTAGTTTCCATCTTGCGGATTGCAGTCTGCGGATGTTCTAGACACCATAATAGACAATGCTAACCCCATTGTCCCTCTAGGAGATATCTAGAAAAAGTGAAAGCATCTTATATATCCGCAGTTACAGTTGTGCTGAATGTGTTTCAGGTGAAATCACGCCTGCAAATATACAAGCAAAATGCTGAAGCAATATTACCAGTGTACTCTAATATAATGAATAAGGTACATTTAACATTTACCCTCATCTAATTTTATACCTTTTTCGAGTCATTTATTGAAAGCTGTGACATATAGGTTGATGGGAACCGCAGGAAAGATGCAGTCTTTGAAGAAATTGACTCCTTGTTGGCGCATGTGTACAAAGAGGAACAAGATGCAAGAAAATTAGGTGTGGAAAATACTAGTATTTTTTTCTTTAGAAATGTCTCTCTTTAGATTCTTACCAGAGAGCTATATCTGAAATAAATTATGACATTTCCTGCTTACAGCAGCCACATTTTTTCCGATTAACCGTGTTACGCAACAACTTCGGACCATGTCTCCATTCTCCTTTTAAGTCTTCTAATTGGACTATTTGCAACCGCCACCATGATTAAACTTCATCTCAGTTTTCTTACTCATATTTGCAATTGTGTTGCTCTTCCTGCTGTATAGCCATTTCCCTTGAAGAACATTGGAGAAATAGTGAAACTAAGGCCTGTTTTATGTTGGCATTTTCAAACCAAATGGTGACTTAACTAGCATGGCCTACTTCGTTAAGCTAGAATGGAAGAAAACAAGATGATAGAGGCTTTGCAGCTTTTATGCTTACACTTTTGGGAATTGTTTGAAGCAGTTCCCAAGGTGAGACCATAGAAGAAACTAAAGCATCCATATATAACCCTTGTGTAGAACTCCAACTTCTCCTTTTCTCTTTTCCTTTTCTTCTTTTAAATACACTTAATCTATTTTTTTGAGGAAAACATTACACTGTCGAATTTCCTCACCATTATCTGCATTTTGGGTAATTAACATCCAGAAGCAGCGAAACAGAATTTCTTCGTAAGCTCATTTGTTTTTTGTTTTTTTCACCAATACAAAATACATGTGCCATTCAACAATAGAAAGATTTTTTGCAGGACACCTTCTTAATTTTCTTGCCAGCAACTGTACAGGCCGACCAAATTAGTGGTCATCACTTGGATTGATGATATAATTACCAAATTAGAAGTCATCACTTGGATTAATGATAATAATTTTTGCTTGCAGATAAATCAGCAACTACCAGCACACAAGCTGATAAGGCATCTTTGAGCAAGGTATTCAGCTGCTACTGAAAAATACGGGTGTAAATTTGGATTTGCTTTTATCTGTAATTCTCAAGGTGATTTTCCCAGAGAAACTGATTGGTTTTGGATTTGACCATTTATTCGCTTCAATCTTTAGGACTGGAGGGGAATTCCAACTAGACTAAATAATATTCCCCACTCAAGAGAAATCAGGGATTATTTCTACACTGATGTGCTTCAGGCTACTCAAAGAGCTGTCAATGATGGGAAAACTCGATTAAAGGTAGTCTCTCCTCCAATTCTGATTCAGATAAGGCTGATATCAGACTAGTTTGCGTTGTTAGAACTATTTTATAATATAATGTTGGTTGGTTATCATATTTATGAAGACATTTCTTTTTTACCACCATTTTGTTTTAATGCCACATTTTGCCACCATTTTGATTGAGAATTAACCTTTTGTGGTGGAAGTAGATTCAAGATATTATATGCCTTGAGCACTTGAAATACAGTTCTTCCAATGAACTGTGATATGCCCATGCTGAGTGAATTCGTGACGAGTATATATGGAGAAAGCTACTATGTTTATTGCAGAGCACCCAGTGAAGAAAGCTAACTTGTAGTGATAGTTTAAGTCTGTTGGCATAGAAAGAAATACTATATTATTTTTCTGTTGAAGTTCATATTTGCAGGAATGTCACTGGAGATATCTCTTATCTTGTTTCTAAAAGTTTATGCTATTGTGAGAAGGAATCACTAAGTATTTGAAACACATATTTATCAGTATCATGTGCCAGATTTTATTTTTAAAATAATTCATTGATCAACTATAGTCTGAAGGAAATATGCTTTATTCTAGAATCCACAGAACTCAAAACATGGGAAGGTCATCCTTTCTTAGTTTTGAAAAAAGATAAAGAGAAGAGAAAGCTACACCCTAGCTAGGGTATTCTACAGGTACAAGAAGCATGAACATAGGTAGCTCAAAAGATGAACCTTGTACAATTTGATTTCATTAGAAACTTTATGAGGAAGCCAGCTTCTCTTTCCATCTACAATAGCTTTACTCCAAGCTAGACTAATACCTTTCTCTTGAATTGACAGATAGAAATCAATATCCCAGAGCTGAATCCTGCAATGGTGAGAAATATTTTTTTATCATATTCCCATAGTTTTATTTAGGTTTGACAGTATCTTAAATGCACAGGATGTTTATCGAATAGGTACTCTTATGGAACTTGTCCGGATACTTGCTCTTTCATTTGCTGACGATGGAAAGCGTGTCAAGGTATGTCTCTTATGGCTATTTTCTCCCTTTCTATAGAAAAGGTTATTCTTTCCTTTTCTTTGTTGATCTATCATGTTTAAAATGAGGCAAATTATACTCCAGATCTCCTTCTTAGGTTTGCGTACAAGGGTCTATGGGGGAAGGTTCACTTGCAGGGATGCCTTTGCAGCTCGCAGGGAGTCGAAAGATATTAGAGTTCATGGATTGGGGTGATTACGGTGCTTTGGGTACCTTCGTCAATATTGGCTCTATAGGTATCATACAGTTAAGAAAGTGCATATGACGACCTACACTTGCTGTCCAATATCATGTTTTTAGAAGCATAATTGCCACTATATATGTCAGACTTTCAGTGTTTCTTCATAATCTTTCCGATTTCCTGCCCTTCCTGTCTCTCATTGATCTCCAAATTTTTCCATGCACAAGCAGCATCTCTCTTTCTTGTGAGATATTTATTTCAGAATGTTGTCCTAGTATTGCTTATGATAGAATCTTCACAGCTTTATAAATGTTTCTGTATTGTGTTGACTATTTCTGTTTGTTGTTAAAGTCTATACATGCTAAAGTTAATGCTAAACTTGCAGATTTGTCAGAGGTTAACCTTGTGATGTATAAATATGCACACTTGAGATTAGTTCAATATTGCTAGGTCAATTCATATTTACTACCAACTTTCATGTGTTTTTCAGGTGCCAAGGAGGTTGACAAACAAGATGACTTGTTTATTCTAGTGGCTCCCCAGAATGCTGTGGGAAATTGCATCATAGATGTGAGTCACTGTTAACCCAGCTGCAGTATTTTCCTCATCTGCTCTTCTTCAGTTTAGTATACAACTCCTTTTCTCCTACTGGATAATGCAGGATATGAGAGCTATGACTGATGCTGCTGGTAACCGACCAGTTATTCTTCTCAATCCCAAACTAAAGGTTAGTATCTTAATTGCTTGTTAATGAATGTGACTTCCTTTAAATTAAAAGACAGCTCATTGCTTACCATGGTTCTCAAACGCAGTAGCAAAAATTGCTTGAACGATAACTTAGTTTCATGTTCTTTCCAATGCTTAATTTCCCTTAGAAAGGTGAAGCCTGTGTTTGAAGATACACATAGAGCAGTAATTATTCTTAATTTATTTTTGTAGTTTCCCATAAAAGGGGTTATGATTCTGGGTATTCACTCCATTCAAGGATCTCACACTCAAGTTCTCAAGTAACCATGCAAGTATTTTTAAGTGTATGAAATTGAACAAATTATAGCACAGAGAGGCACCTAGTAATTTAGTTGCTCAGTCAACTTTGCAAGTACCTTACTTTTAAAAATTAAATACCGAACTTGTGTACTATCTATATGTACTGTATTTATTCTTTAATTTATCCAACAACTTCTATATTTCAAAAGAAAATTAAGATTCCATACACCTCTTGGTTTATGCCTTAGGAGATGGATGTGAGCAATGCTCTCTAAATCTTACCATCAAACCGATGATGTACTATGTTATTCAATATTTGTGGAGCGTTCATTTTCCATGAATTCTGTTCCTAATCTCGCAAAATACCCAGAGATCTGCTGCATAGCGGTGTCTGAGAACTTAAATGCACCACGCATGCCCAAGTACATGTAACATCGATATTGTTCCACATGTATATACGCCCACAAGCTTAAACATATGATATAAATGTATCCATAAGTAAATACTCCCTCCGTCCCTATTTGTTTGTCATAGTTTGACTTGGCACAAAGTTTAATAGAGTAAAGAAGACTTTTGAAACTTGTGGTCTAAAATAAGCCATGAATATTTGTGTGACTATAAATGAGTCAGAAAGTAACTTTAGAGTTGAATTATTACCAAATTTAGAAGTATGCCAATCTTTTTGGGATAGACTAATAAGGAAAGTATGACAAACAAAGTGGGACAGAGGGAGTATACATTTTCTGTTCTATTCTCTATTTCATTAAATACATTCACCATGAACCAATTTTTTGCTCAAGCCTTCTAATCTGAATTAAGGGTATATTTTAAGATGCTGCATACCAATTTAAATTATCAAAAGTATTAGCCCCGGATTCATCTAATTATATAAAATGCTGTTTCTCTTTCTTAGCAAAGAATAGTCAATAGAGGGACTAGAAAGCCCTATGAGGCAAGTTCTGTGTGCTCTCCTATTGTCCATAGCTTAGACTCCACTTTTCATTCCACAGACTTAGTTTCAGAATCAAACTGAAAATCTGCAATCTTGTTTTGATTCCTCGGTGATGATCAAATGATTACAATGGCATCATGTTGACATATCACAATCTCATTGTGCAGGATTTACCTGGTTCAAGTGGCATCATGCAAGTAAGTAGTAACCATTGAGCCCTATCACTGAACATTATAATCCTACTTTCTGATCTCTTTTATCTTTATCTTTATCTGCAAGACAATGGGCAGAGATAAGAGATTGGAGTATGCTGCATCATTTGAAATATGCTACTTCTTCCGACTACTCTACTATGCAGGAACACAATATCCTATTATGGGAGCACTCAGGTTAGATTTGTTTCTATGCTACTGATTTATTGTGCCGTTACATGAAAACAGAAAGAAAAATAAGAAGTAGGGCCATCTAAAATGGCATGATAAATGCTTCTTTAATTAGTTTAGTGTGAAATGCTGATTTGCAGATCTATATTGCTGCATCACTTGAAGTCTAACTCCTGCAATTAAAGTTGTATCTTATCTTTTTCATCGACTGTAATTTCTGGTGGATAAATTGCCTATAAGAACTAATAAAATTGTTCTTTCTACATGAATATTCAAACAATGTTGTTCTCTAATCCGGAATCATGTTTATCATTTTTCTGCTAAATCTACCCACAAAATGCATTTGCTTATTGGTAACCAGTGATCTGGTATGTTGAACTGTTATCAATAATGGAAATGATGGATAGAGTCTTGTGATAATGGACTTTACATAAATGGCTGAATTTCCATGGTCAAGATTCACTGTCTTATTTACTCATGTCAGGATGTCATATCCATACCCTTATGAGTTATACAAGAGAGTGGATGAATCGCCTGGGAAGGAAAAATACATACCTTTGGTAACATTTGCAAAGAGGCCAAGCATCGATGAAATGAATGATGCCTTTGAAGGAAAATCAAGGTATGCCACAAACCATGAATATGAACTTCATTATAAACTCCTACACTTATACTTCTCTTCATTACCTCTAAATCCTATCATTCATGATTGTAATGATATCCTTGTTACTTTGCAGAGATCAAGGGAAAAAGGCAGAGGGAATTTGGTACGAGATCCTAATTCTGGCTTTATCAAAATTTGACACTAATTAAGTTGGTCATGTAGATTTATAGTTGTATTTTGACATTCATTTAGGGGCTTCTTGAGTAGCATACTTTCATGAGTGCTGGTGGAGACATGAACATCATAAGGAAGCAACAGTTACATCCGAACATCCAAGTCGGTGGTAATTGATTGAGCATCTTGGGTTGCAGCCTTTGAAATGCAAGTTAAATCAAGCGAGGGATCAGTCTCTTGGCATATATACAACCTAAATAGTGTATATTATCTGATGTATTGGCAGAAAATGCATTTCCCAAAAGAATTGCAAAGGACCTTTCGGTGTGTATATATTTCCTTTTCTTTTGGTAAAGGGAGAAATCAACTATGTGAGTCTCATGGCTGTACTCATTTCCTCTGTTAAAAGTTGAAACTTGCCGGAGGAGCAATCTAGCAGCTTTTTGATGCAAGTTTATCGAGCGTGTGTTTGTTTTATGCTTTTCCTATACATGCATGTTGAATTATCGATGGTGCTTGGTATTACTATGAGTTTTCTTGAAGATGAAAGAAATTCCATTCAGGGTACAGGAAGTGCAAAGTGAATTGAATATCCTGCTCTATGGTGACTTTTGGTTGAAGATTATAAAAAGTCTGTTTGGCCTAGCTCTTTTTTTTTTTTTTTTTTTTTTTTTTTAAGGTGCTGATTTGAAAAATTAGAGTGTTTGGCCAAGCTTTTTTGGGGAAACTGAGAGTTTAGGGTCATGTCCTTCGATTTAACCAATACACCCACCACTTCTCAGGCCTTAATGTATAAGATTTTCAACCCATATTTTAGGAAATTTGTCATAGTATTTTTTGATGACATCTTGGTATATAGCTCATCATTGGAGGAGCATGTATAACATCTGAAGCTCGTGTTTGAAGTGTTAGTAGCTAATGGGCTGTTTGCAAAAAGATCAAAATGCAGTTATGCTCAAAGGCAAATTGAGTAAGAGAAAACAACATAAATAGCCAAAATTAGCATTAGTCCTACAGTCAAATAGCCCCGGAAATCTTCTACAAAGGCTAGCCAAATAATACTAGAGGAGAGAGAATGCATTAAGAATTTATCCCAAAATAAAGGCTAAACTCTCGTCTAATATTTTCTCTAAGGTATATCAACAAAACTTTTGGAATTACTATACCATAATTAGACCAATACACTAATAAATTGTATAACTCTATTATGGCAATAGTGATAAAACGCAAAGACCAAGAGATTTCTTATCAAGTTGCCTTAATATATAACTCTATTATACCATGGATGTAAATACACATATTCAGATCAAATATAACTGACATATATGTTACATATATAGTGCATAGATAGCGTACATGTTATTTATCACTGATCACTGCTTTCAACATATTAGTCCAATATCTAAATTGCACATATAATATGCATAATATATGCATATCACTAGTGTCAATTGTATAGTTATTTATGCATAATGTATGAATTAGGGGTGTTAATGGTTCGGTTCGGTGGGTTATTTTGAAAATTTTGTACCATACTAATTTTCGGTTATTGTAGAATGTATAACCAAAATTTAAATTTTCAAAACCGTCTCAATCATATCGGTTTCTCTTCGATTTCGGTACGGTTCGGTTAATCTTTCGGTCTTTTTAAAGAAGAATTATTGACTAAAACTACCATTTTTGTCATACAAGACAACATTGAAAAATAAGTATCACTTTTATTGCAAAACTCATACAGTTCTAATGATTGAATCAAAATATAAATATTATTACTAAACGATATTAGAAATAACAATGATATCACAATCAATTGGATATTTGGCGAAGTGTGCTCAGAGTGATTTATTACAATATGCGGAAGTGAAGCACTTTACAATACCTAGTTTCTAGATAACATCATGAAAGAGTGGGTAAGAATAAATAAACAAAAAGCTAGACGATTATTTACATTATTTCAACTTTTAAACTCATATTCGTTTACTTTTTAATAAGATATTTAATTATGATTTATTGTTCTATACTAAATCAAAGTCCAAAATAAACATAATTCGACATATAGTTAATAAGAGATTAAACCTTCACCCGTGGATAAAATTTACAAGGCGAACGCAAAAAGGGTCCACGAAGACCTTCTACAATAAATTTTGTCACTTCAGGAAGAACTAGATTTTAAGAAATTTAGAATTTAAAATGGTGAAATCAATACACTATTGAAACATATTAGTTTCAGCTTTTAGTAGTAGTAATAGTACTATTATGTAGGTTGGGATGCTATTCATTAGTAATTTCACCCAATGATTAAAGATTAAAAATTTTATACGTTGTTGATTTTTTAATTAATTAAATTATAGTATATAGTTATACATATAGATTTCATATATAAAGTATAGTTTATGCATTAAAATTTATTCGGTTCGAGTTCGGTATTTTTTCGGTTTCTTTTTATAAAATAAAAAACCTAACCTAATAATCGGTACAGTTATAACTTTGCATAAGAACCTACGGTTTTAGTTTAAAAAACCTATCGGTTCGGTATAGTTCGGTTCGGTTGGTTATGTCGGTTTTTGAAAAACCATTAACACCCTTAGCATGAACATCAGTTGTGCCACTGCCAATTGTACAATTATATAATATGCATAATGTATGAATATCAGTGGTGCTAATTTTACAATTATATAATATGCATAATGTATGCATATCGCTCATACATTATAATTTTAAAATAAATTGAATTTTTTATTAATAATATATTTCAGAATTTAGTTCAAGAAATCTATAATATAATAAAAATATGCATGAATAATGTACATCAGTAAGAGAGGAAGACACACTAGTTTGTTTTCATAGATATACTTGATATTTCCCATAGATCAATCTTATAGTTTCTCCATACTAAATTGATCTATTTTTCCTTGATAGCTTTATAAATTTAGGCAACTTACTAAGGAAAAAAAATAATTTATTGCATATAGATGTGATATTCACTAAATCTAAGCTTACAAGAAAGATGTGTTGGAATATAATCAAGCTCCAAAGATTATAGTTTTTATTGTGAAGAGGAAAAGGGCGAAAGAGATCATTAGGGAGAAAAATTAGGGATATAATTTATTGTTTAATTATCTAGCTTAAATTAATTGCATTCTCTATTTCTCCTAAATTATATGCAAGTTTACTCTCCACTATCTCACCTACTTATTAGGCTAGAAACTGATAGCCATATATACCAAAAGTTTAGATCTCATAATTAAAGAAAAATCAGTTTATTTGTTGTTTATTACTCTTATAAGTGTTCATGTAACGTAATTTTTCCGTTGAGGTAATTGGGACATATCATTAGTGCAGGAGGTGTCAGCACTGGAAAGATAGGGCTCATTTACAAAAATATGACATGGGAAGCTTTGGTTTGCCAAAATGCTCTCACTAACAGATATTTAGCAAAAATACTCTATTAGTTTAATGAAACTTTTTTCGGACCAAAATACCCCTACAAACCAATAAAAAGACGCGCCCCAGTCCCTCCCCTTCCTTTTCTCTATTCACGCTATCAAGAAAACCATAAAACCCCATTCCTTTTACAGATTTCTCTGTTCAAGAGAAGATTCAACGTTAGATTTCTTTAAGTTGCAAGGTTAAAGTTCTCTGCAACTATCGCCAAGACTTTAAGCCCTCTTGCACTGGCCAACTTCAGGAAAAAAATCTCTGCAAGTCTTGGCAATAGCCAAGACTTTAAGTTCTGCTGCAAAGGAAAACTTACATTAAAAATCTCTAAAGTATTGACAATTGCCAAGACTTTAAACTCTATTATAATGAGAGGTTTGTAGAGACTTCTTGCCTATTGCCAAGGCTTTAAGTCATGTTGCCATGGTCTCTACAACTACAGAAAAAGTCTCTACAACTATTGCCAATAGCCAACACTTTAAACTCCAGCGGAATGGGCAACTTGTACAAATAGTCTCTGCAAGTATTGACAATTGCCAAGACTTTAAACTCTAGTAGAAGGAGCAACTTGTACAAATAGTCTCTGCAAGTATTGACAATTGCCAAGACTTTTACCTATATTGCAGTGCAAAACTTGCAGAGAAAGTCTTTGCAACACTTGGCAATAGCCAAGACTTTAAGTTTTGCTGCAAGGGGGACCTTATATTAAAAATCTCTAAGAGTATTGGCAATTGCCAAGACTTCTACCTCTACTGCAGTGAACAAATTGGAGACAAAGTCTCTGCAACTCTTGGCAATAGCCAAGACTCTAAGTTCTGGTGGAAGCGACAACTTACACGGAACATCTCTGCAAGTATTGACAATAGCCAAGACTTTAAACACTACTGCAAACCTCAGTTCTGAGTCTAGACGAATCCTGGGTTCGCGGGGCAAAACTCTGTACTTAAATACCCAGGATCACTCCTATGTTACGCCAATATGGGATACTTAATTAACTCTTAGCTGGGGTGTCACATACACCTCCCCCTTATGGACTCAGCGTCCTTGCTAAGGTTTGCCCCGCGTACCCGAGATTCGCCTAGACTCAGTATTGAGGTTTGCCTCACGTACCCGAAATTCGCCTAAACTTAGTTGAACTCTGACCCACATCGACAAGACTGACACAGAGTGGCTCTGATAGCCCAAAGTGGACAGTATCACTAGCGAGCTGGGCTATTACATTAATGATAGTGACTATCGCAAATTAAAGGATATATTTTGGGTGGCACCGCGCATTCTTTAATGGATTACTCCTAGTCCTAAAAAGGTTTCTAAATTTAAATCCCACACGATAGGATATTGTGTATTTCCAAAAATAGGTCAATCTTGTATGTACACCGTTTTTCATTTAACAATTATCAATTCAAAATCCTACGTCAAAATTATAAACCCACCAAACGTAAAATAATCATTATGCAACCAAAGCAAAGTGCATCCAGGAAAACCCTCAAGTAAATATGGAATAAGAATTCGACAATTTTAATTTGTTTAACTTTTTTTTACCATACTTAATGCACTGCCTGAAGGATGCGCGACAAGTCCAATCTCATTTTGGGGAATCGGCGATCTTCCAACATTTACTTCGTTAAATTAGAACCTCCTACAATCCAAGCAAGAAAATCACTCACTAAAACAATATATATCAAATACCAAGAAATGCCACAAAAACAAACACTATTTCTTGTTTAAGCAAATAATTAATTTTTTATGACCATTTACCTCTAGCCAACTTCACTTCCTTCGCATCTAATAGGATTTCCACTTCAGACATAGCATTGCGCAGATGATTCACATGCGCCACTATGATGTGAACAACAAGATTTGAAATAAATTTTGGCACCACCTAGTCAACGAGATTTGTCGTATAACGATTGGAACTTTCCAATATACTACTAAAAATTGAATCAGTTACAACATATTTTCCATCTACAATATCTATAGGGAGATGATCACTACTTTTAGTCCTATCTCTTTCCTCATCCACAGCTTCTACAGTTTCTATCGGAATAGGATCTTCTATACTTCCATCTATAAAACTGCCTTTCGTACCCTTCAAGCAGCCTAAAATAACTACTTTCATTATGATTCATAATAGGAACATCTAACAAATTGGGCTCGGGCACATTTCCAAAAAATTAAAGATTTGACACATAATCAATTGAAACACTCATCCCAAATTTTGACTAACAATAACTCTAAGTCAAAATGAGTATTTGTTATGAAGTAGTCAGGGAGAACTAAGCCGAAACACAAGATCTATATAAATGTGATGACAAAAAGAGCCGGCGGAAACCAAGGCTAGAATATGGCCTAGTTTCATAAGAGGTCAGAAAACTTTGATCAAGTATGCAACATAATCTTTTGGTTTCAAGTTCGCTTTTTCTATTGGCAACATGACGTGGTGCCAGTAAACCCTTTGCCATCGCCTCCAAAAGATTCCTCCCAATCAACTTCATTAACACTCCCTTCACCGTCAATCCAATAACTCATTCTTTTGTAATCATTATTATGACAAGAAAGATATTGTCATGGAGAGAGATAATTGGAGTTGAAATGTTGACTAAGTCTTTGTTATTCGTTATTTTCTATGTATTATTGGGCCGAGTTATGTGATAGAAAGTAGCGGATATTAGTTAAGTCAGTGTTGTTTTTAATTAGTAAGCCCAATAGTAATAAGGCCCATTAGTTATTAGCTAAGAAATAGAGAAAATTATGTGGCATAGACATTTAGAAGAGTTCTTAACAAAAAATAGACATATTTTTCCTTTATTATGATTTATAGACATTTAAAATTATGTCATTTACTTATTATAGATATTTTTTTACTGAAAACTTTCCACCTTCCATGCCTACTTTTAGGGGAACTGAATAGATGAGGGTAGTTATTTTTAGAAGTGATCTTATCTCACTAATTAAAGATATTTAATATTAACTTAAGTTTCTCCTAATTTAAAGCAAACAAATAAAAAAGATGGTAATCTAAAAAGTCAAATTTTTTTACATAGAGTTAATATTGGTACACGGTGAATATTTATGTCTCTCCATATTGGGAAGTGAAACACTTTTTATTTTAGGGAGAAATAATGGGTCATGACTGAATTTTTGGAGTTTTTTTCTAATTAAATTTTGGATATGTCCTAAATATTTTAACACAATCTCGTATCACTTGATTTTCTCCTACTTTCATGCCTAAACACATCATCTTAATAGGAAAGTAAAAAATAAAATAAAAATTCAAAAGTCTGTATATCAAAGACACAACAACTTTTTGTTTATTGTCCAAGTATATTAGTTTCATATATTTGGTATGTTAAAATGCACGTGTAGCATGAGTTTTAAAGAAATATGCATCAATATGCACTTGACGCATGAGTTATATTTAATATCATTTCAATATACCTTCAATATGCTCTAATTAATTCGCCAATAAATATTACAATAATACACATATGGTATGAGTTATATAAATATGCATCTAATATGCAAATTTGATGCATATTCTAAATTTATGCACTTTATATGCATACTTTGTTTATCTAAGTTTTATTTTCACTAATTGTTTCATTATCTGTTTTGCATGAAATCTAGTAAAGCTTTGAAATAGCTACATCTTTAAAAAATGGAGAGTGATATGGTACGTTGACGACTAGCTAGTAGAAAAAGTGTAATGATGATGAATTACTCGAGCATTCATAAAATATTGCCCGAGACTAGCATCAACCAAACTAATTGATATTACTACTAATTAGCAATCAGTAGTTGATTAATTTTTTAAAGTTAAAAGTTCCAAGTGATTAGTAAATTGTGTAGCAGTAAAAATATGGCTGAAGTACAGATGTGAAATAGGAGTGATACAAATATATTTAAACAAGAATTGATGGTGGAATAAGATGAATATCTTTTGCCTAATTATCAGGATATAATGGATATATAATAGGAAAAAATGATTACCATTACGACTAGGATTCCAAACATATGCTTATTCTGTTAGTACTCAAAGTTACTCACGCTAGTTTTAAGGGAAAAAATCCACGTAAACATATTTATGTATGGTAAATATTGGCTAGCCTTTGTGAAACAGTCCTAATGTCTATTTGAAAGTAAGGCCAAACTTACTTTTGGCTATATATGTAAAACACTCTAAGAAATATTCATTCTCATATGAAATGCTAGATATCACTATGTTAGATATGAGAAATTTTAATTACTTTTATCTTTTCTTTTACCGTTTTAACAAGATTTGAAATAGATTTTGGAACAAACTGGTCACCGATATTTGTCGTATAATAATTGGAACTTTCCAATATACTACTAAAAATTGAATCAGTTACAACATATTTTCCATCTACAATATCTATAGGGAGATGATCACTACTTTTATCCCTATCTATTTACTCATCCACGATTTCTACAATCTCTATTGGAATGAGATCTTTTATACTTCCAGCTATAAAATTGCCTTCGTACCCTTTAAGCCACCCAATATGACTACTTTCTTCATGATTCATAATAGGAACACCTAACAAATTGGGCTCAGACATATTTTCATAAAATCAAAGATTTGACACCAAAACCAAATGAAACACTCATCGCCATATTTTGACTAACAATAACTCCAAGTAGAAATGTGAATTTGTTGTGTAGTAGTCCGAGAGAACTAAGCCGAAACACAAGATCTACATCCACGTGATAACAAATAGAACCGGTGGAAACCAAGGCTAGAATATGTCCTAATTCAAAGGAGGGCAGAAAGCTTTGATAAATTATGTAACACAATCTTTTGTTTTTAAGTTCACTTTTTCCATTGGCAACATGATGTGGTGCCAGTAAACCCTTTGCCATTTCTTTCAAAAGGTTCCTCCCAACAAACTTCATCAACACTTCCTTCACCGTCATACCAATAGCTCATTATCTTGTAATCATTATTATGACGAGAAAGATGCTGTCACAGATGAAGATGACTGTAGTTGAAGTGTTCACTAAGTCTCTATTTATTGTTGGGTCGGGCTATGTGATAACAAGTAGTGGAAAATCACTGTTGTTTTTAATTTGTAAGCCCAATATTAATAAGGCTCATTAGTTATTAGCTAAGAAGTATTCATTCTCATCTGGAATGCCAGATATCACAATGTTGGATATGAATAATTTTAATTAATTTTATCCTTTCTTTTACTGTTTTAACAAGATTCAAAATAGATTTTGGCACAACCAGGTCACCGAGATTTGTCGTATAACGATTGAAACTTTCCAATATACTACTAAGAATTGAATCAGTCATAACATATTTTCCATCTACAATAACTATAGGGAGATGATCACTACTTTTATCCCTATCTCTTTCCTCATCCACGGCTTTTATAGTTTCCATCGTAATGAGATCTTATATATACTTCCATCTATAAAATTGCCTTCGTACCCTTCAAGCTGCCCAACATGACTTCTTTCTTCATGATTTATAATGGGAACACCAACAAATTGGGCTCAGGCACATTTTCATATAATCAAAGATTTGACACAGAACCAAATGAAACACTCATCGTCATATTTTGACTAACAATAACTCCAAGTCGAAATGAGTAGTTGTTATGTAATAGTCCAAGAGAACTGAGCCGAAACACAAGATCTACATCCACATGATAAAAAAAAGAATCGGCGGAAACCAAGGCTAGAATATGGCCTAGTATTAAAGGAGGGCAGAAAAATTTGATCAAGTATGCAACACAATATTTTGGTTTCAAGTTCACTTTTTCCATTGGCAACATGACGTGGTGCCAGTAAACCCTTTGTCATTACCTTCAAAAGATTCCTCCCAACCAATTTTATTAACACTCCCTTTACCGTCAAACCAATAACTCATTATTTTGTAATCATTATTATGACGAGAAAGATGTTGTCACATAGGGAAATGATTATAGTTGAAGTGATGACTAAGTCTTTGTTATTCGTTATTTTCTATGTATTGTTGGGCCGGGTTATGTGATAACAAGTGTATTATTGGGCCGGGTTATGTGATAACAAGTAGCGGATATTAGTTAAGCGAGTATTGTTTTTAATTAGTAAGCCTAATATTAATAAAGCTATTTAGTTATTAGCTAAGGTGTATTCATTCTCATCTGGAATGACAGATATTACTATGTTGGATTTGATCAATTTTAATTAATTTTATCTTTTCTTTTATTGTTTTAACAAGATTCGAAATAGATTTTGGCACAGCCTATTCACCGAGATTTGTCGTATAACGATTGAACCTCTCCAATATAATACTAAGAATTAAATTAGTCATAATATATTTTTCATCTATAATATCTATGGGAGATATCACTACTTTTATCCCTATCTCTTTTTCTCACCCACGGCTTCTGTAGTTTCTACCGGAATAGGACCTTCTATACTTCTATCTATAAAATTTCCATTGTACCCTTCAAGCCGCCCAACATGACTACTTTCTTCATGATTCATCATAGGAACACCTAACAAATTATGCTCGGACACATTTCCATAAAATCAAAGATTTAACACAGAACCAAATGAAACACTCATCGCCATATTTTGACTAACAATAACTCTAAGTCGAAATGAGTATTTGTTGTTTAGTAGTCTGGGAGAACTAAGCCGAAACACAAGGTCTACATCCACGTGATGACAAAAAGAACCAGCGGAAACCAAAGCTAAAATATGACCTAGTTTCAAAGGAGGGCAGAAAACTTTGATCAAGTATGCAACACAATATTTTGTTTTCACGCTCGCTTTTTCTATTGGCAATATGATGTGGCGCCAGTAAACCCTTGACCATTGCTTTCAGAAGATTCCTCACAACCAACTTCATTAACACTCCCTTCATCGTCAAACCAATAACTCATTCTTTTGCAATCATTATTATGGCGAGAAAGATGGCTTCACGGAGGGAGATGATTGTAGTTGAAGTGTTGACTATGTCTTTGTTATTCGTTATTTTCTATGTATTATTGGGCCGGGTTATGTGATAGCAAGTTGTGGATATTAGTTAAGTCAGTGTTGTTTTTAATTAATAAGTCCAATAGTAATAAGGCTCATTAGTTATTAGCTAAGAAGTATTCGTTCTCATATGGAATGCCAGATATCACTATGTTGGATATGAATAATATTAATTAATTTTATCTTTTCTTTTAATGTTTTATCGAAACCCTACCTAAACTGTTCCAATTGCTATCAGCAGATACATTCCTAGCATCGAAAAAAGCCATGACATGATCATTGTCCACCGCTGACGATGGTGGGAAAGAACTTGATGCTAAACTCTAAATTTTTTTATGACAGAAACAACACTTTTTTTTAACAAATCAATAACCGGCAGAGTAATTTTGAGACAACGATGAAAGAATTTTCTCTTCTTCAAAACGAATGGAAGAAATGTCATATAATATGTTTACGAGTCGAACCAACGAAGCAGGTTCTTCGTGTCAAGGTCCTAAAAATGTGAGACACTTTTCTCAGAGCCAAACCCTTGTGACCAGTACTACGAAAATGCTAACAGTTCCGACACCAACATCGGCAGGTCCGTCTACTATGTCGGGTAACATCATGTTATCTAGATTTTGCAGCCTTAGTTGGTAATTTAATGGTAACTTCACCGGATGTGACATCGGTCTCTGTAGGATTTCATGAGCTTCTTTTGCCAGCAGATCTTTCTGGTAGTTGCCAATTTGTGGAACATAATCCACAAAAATTAGTTTTTTGTTAAATCCAACTGCAACTGCTTATCGTCCTCAGGTTCATTGTATCGTCATCTGAGTCAACATTCATCTGGCCCAATGTTCAGATTAGAGCCTAATATAACGAAACATGCTATTCCTTATCAACCGAATTCTTTTCATGTGCAGTCCCAATCCCCTATATTCTTTGTTACTGCTAATCTCCTATGTTTGGTCAACATTCATCTGGCCCAATGTCCAGATTATAGCCTAATATAACGGAACATGCTATTACTTATCAACCGAATTCTTATCATGTGCAATCCCAACCCCTTATATCTTTTTTGTTAAATCCAACTGCAACTGCTTATCGTCCTCAGGTTCATTGTATCGTCATCCGGGTCAACATTCATCTGGCCCAATGTTCAGATTAGAGCCTAATATAACGGAACATGCTATTCCTTATCAACCGAATTCTTTTCATGTGCAGTCCCAATCCCCTATATTCTTTGCTACTGTTAATCTCCTATGTTTGGTCAGCATTCATCTGGCCCATTGTCCAGATTATAACATAATATAACGGAACACGCTATTCCTTATCAACCTAATTCTTATCATGTGCAATCCCAACCCCCTATATCCTTTGCTACTATTAATCTCCTATGTTTGGGATGAAACTCCTCTGATCCACATGGGCCTCGTAACAATAGTTTTACAAAATTGCCTAAAGCGAAATTGGATTTCCCTGAATTTAATGAAAAAGACCCATGTGGGTGGCTTATGATGTAACAGCTCAGCCCGCTAGTAATATTGCCAGCTTTGGATCTAGGCCCACACAATTTTAAAATGCGTCACTGGGGTCTAAGGTATGTGTACTTATATACCCAACATCTCTCCTGTATTATGTATATATATTAATAAAAAATTAAAATTAGTCAGATCACATGTTATTATCATTAAAATTAAATAATATTTGTCATGCCTAATAAATTTAAAGTATATATTCAAATCATTCAAATTTAGACAAAGAAAATAATAATCTTATTAATATTAGTGAATATTTCAAATTAAAAGATATATTTTGGGTGGTTACTCCACGCATTCTTCTATGGATTACTCCTAGTCCTAAAAGGTTTTGTAAATTTGAATCCCACATGCAGTAAGATTTAGAATGTATTCCAATAATAAGTCAATCCAATTCATATAAGGTTTATAAATCTAAAAACTTGTATGTACACTGTTTTCATTCAACAATTATTTATTCTAAACCCTAAGTCAAAATTATAAAATCACCAAACATAAAATAACCATTATGCAACCAAAGCAAAGTTGGGCAATCAACTGTTGCAATTAAGGAGCGTTTTGGCAGGTATCAGTGTGCTTCAGCCAGGTGCCATTGTGTGCCTTGGTTCCTTGGAGCCCAGCTGGCTGGTCATGTCACCCTTAGGGTACAGCAATTAGATGTGCACTGTGAAACCAAGACAAAGGTCTATTGATTCCAATATATGAAATACTTTGGCTTGGAATAACTTAGTTTGTATATTGATATATATCAAAGTTTAACCACTATTTAATTGGTTGCATGAACACAGTGGATGCATTCATGTAGAAATTTGTGCTTATGGCTGATGCTTCTATTGCAATATTATTCAGGACAATGTATTTGTCAATGTTGTCGTATCAATTCACTATCATGCCCTGACAGACAAAGCAAATGATGCTTTCTACAAGCTAAGGATCACTAAAGGTCGAATTCAGGGGCACGTTTTTGATGGTCAGTAATAAAGTTTTCACTTTAGTTAGATCTGATAATTTAAATTATGGATTTAGTTTTCTTTGTGCATAACCATATAATTGTACATCATACATTTGATGAGAGGCGACACCTTTGATAAGTCTATTTTCTTTATTTCTTCAGTTATTAGAGCGATTGTTCCGAAGCTGGATCTTAATGATGTTTTCGAGAAAAAAAAAATGAATTTGCTAAGGCTGTTAAGGAGGAACTTGAGAAAGTAAGTGAGTTATTGATGAAAATTCAATTTTATCACTGATCTGAATCAGTAATTGGATCATCTAAGTGCTTTCTTGCTTTTTTACAGGCTATGTCAACTTACGGATATACAATTGCTCAGACACTTATAATTGATATAGTACCAGATGCGTGTGTGAAGAAAGCTATGAATGAAAACAGTGCCGGTATAAATAAAATTTTCTACTCTGATTAGTCCCTCCGTTCTAACATACTGTTTCTCAACTGCTCTAATATAGAGGAATATACACTCCTTGATATTTTCATGCTCTAACGATCTTCAACTCTACAGTTGCTTGGATGAGGGTGGTTGCTGATGAGAAGGCAGAGGCTGAGATGATTTTGCAAATTAAGAGGGCTAAAGGGGAGGCTGTCTTGCAAATTAAGAGGGCTGAAGGGGAGGCTCTGGTGCAAGTTAAGCGGGTTGAAGTGGAGGCTCAGTCTATGCGTGTCTCAGGTTTAGGTATTGCAGGAAAATGTCAAGCAATTGTTGATGGTCTGAAAGACAGTTTGCTGGGATTTTCAGATACTGTGCCCGGGACCACAGTTAAGGATGTTGTGGACATGATTCTTTTAACCGAGTACTTCGACATATTGAAAGAAGTTGGTGCTTCTAGTAAATCCTTTGTTGTCTTTATACCCCCATGGTCCTGGTGCAGTAAAAGATGTGGCACTGCAGATTCGTGATGGAATTCTTCAGGCTTCTGTTGAGAATTAAATTTATATTGCTCCTGAATGTTAATGGGTTTCACATCAAGGAAGATTTTGTCATTTTTAGTCTTTCTTAAATATGGAAATATGTGGTGAGTTTGACTTTTTTAGAGATTGGTGAATCACAATACTATCTTTGTTTGTAATCGGATGTAAGGTGTTGCCAGAAGAAACTTTTGAAGAATTTTCAAGTGGCATAAGATTGTTCTGCATCCTCACATTCTTTTGCAGCTGCCTTTTCCATTACTCTTTAAGTAACTCATTTTCTATCTACTCTGCTGGAACAATTTTGGTGTCCCAAGTTCTAAATAACTTTCACATCTTGGCAATTTAATTGTGTCTGCAAGACCCTATGTACTATTTACTTTCAGTATTTGTTGGTATTAATACCGAACTTTGACTCTCTTTAGTAAGTATTTTCCTTTGCAATCACGGATTCTGATTAAAATCAGATGTGATCTACCAACTTGCAATACTAGGGATGAGCGAGACAAGATGAATGCTCAAAATTTAGCATCAGTTGTTTTATTGGGCAAGTGGCGCCTGGAGCGCACAATTTTATTCCAACCTCTTTATAGTTTCGACCATTTTCTCATGCTTTGAGTATATTCTCTTCACGTGCAGCTTGTAACAAGTTTGTAACAATACTAGGATATGAAGCAAGCATATGAAATCCTCGAATAGCTTGCCTCTGCGAGACTTTTGTTACAATGAAATATCTTTGTATAATGCAGATTCAAGAGAGATAGGGACGAATCCCGAGAGAGAGAAATATTGGAGAAGAGAACTTCCTTTTCTGAAAGAGAATCTGATTACAAAGTGAATTATTCTTCTGTTACATGAGCTTCTAGAGTATATATATAATGGGCTTTGCCCTCACTAATACACATAAATAAAATGACTATTGGGCCAATGTATATTGCTAAGGTGGATCAGCCTTTGTGGAAATAATATCATGTCCAACACCCTCCCGCAAGCTGGATTGTGCCACCAGTCCAAGCTTGGAGAAGAAACCATAATGGACCACTCCTGGTAGAGCCTTGGTGAGGATATCTGCAATCTAGGCAGCACTAGGCGCATCATGTAAAGAAATTAAACCATCCAAAAACATAGCACAAACAAAATGACAATCGATTTCAATATGTTTAGTGCGTTCATAAAACACAGGGTTACGAGCAATGTGGATAGCGGAATGATTGTCACAAAAAACAGGTACATGAGACATGAAGGAAAGACCAAAATCACCAAGCAAACGAACAATCCAAACCACTTCAGCAACCAACTGACGAAGGGCTCTATATTCAGCTTCAGCTGAAAACAAAGCAATCGTGGCTTGTTTCTTAGATTTCCAAACAACAGGGCAGCCACCCAACATCAATATTTAACCACTAACTGAGTTGCGAGAGTCTAAAAAACTGGCCCAGTCAGAATCACAGAACCCTCGCAAGAAAAATTCAGAAGAATTGTTGAAGAACAAGCCCAGATCAGGTGTCCCTGCCAAATACCGAAGGACATGAAGACCAGCTTCCATATGAGGTATTCTGGGCTTAGACATAAACTGGCTAAAATGTTGAACACTGAAAGAAATGTCAGGACGCATGTGTTGGAGAAAATTCAACTTCCCAATTAACTTGCAACCGACGTAAATCGGACCAAATTAAAAAAAATTGGCACGACGCGTACCCCGACCCGTCACCCCCAAAATGAGTCGATCAAACCGGACCAAAATGGACCGGAACCGGACCGGTCCAGACCGGACCAGAAAAATAAAAAAAAACTGTGGGCTTGGGTGCAAAAAATAGTCGTTGGGCAACGGCTCTTTCACCCACAGCCGTTGGCCCAACGGCAAAAAACGGCCATATTTGCTCCCCCACCCCCTAGGCGACCCCATACCCCCCCAAACCTATTTTTTCTATAAATACCACCATTTTTCATCAATTTATTCACAATTTCTCTAATATTCTCTCTAAATCTCTCTCAATCTCTCTTATTTCTACAAAGGCTATTTGCTAAATAATTCAAATTTGCTCTCGCAAAAAGGGTTTAAGTGCTAAATTGCATTACAAAAAAATATTTGGAGTGAAGTGGAAAATTGTTCGGTGCGGTTCCGGTCAAGTTTCAACTTTCACTTCCTAAATTCTACATTCTAAGTTCACGACATCAAGTAAACTTGTTCTTACTTCTTATTATCTATTTTAATTTTTGTGCAATATTATTTCTAGCATATTTTAGTAATTTATTTATTTGCTATACTTATAAATTATAATAATATTTGGACTGTGGAGATCAATAACTGGGCGTACGGGTAGCAGTCGTAGATCACGTACTTCTAACCGAGGGGGTATGATAGACGTAATCGTGCTTAAAAGATCAATTGGTACTTCTAGCGCTCATTCTCATTTAGATGATTTTACTCAGGAAGATAACACACAATTTTATCATGATTTTGATTTTGATTTTGATCAACCACTAGATAATGATATGTTAGAGGCACAATATCAAGAAAATACCGAAGGGGATAATTTAGAAGATGAAACACCCACTAGTCAATTTCATGGTGAACCTGAAGAAACTGAATTTGAATTACCACCTATGCCTCCTAGTAGACTACCAGTGGTACGACCAGATAGATCGGATGTGTGGAAATTTATGACTAAAAATGTTCCTGCTCAGACCACTAAATGTAATCTTTGTAAAAAAGTTTAGAATTTTAAAACCGGCAGGCATCATGGTGGGACGGGGAAATTGAGAACACAATTAAAAAACCATCATAAGGATGACTGGGAAAAGAGGCCGAGTGGCACTCCATCAGGGAACAGAATGGCTCCATCGCAAGGTAGTGGAGTGCAACAAGAAATTAACCCAGTGACGGGGGGCTTATGCATTATGATAAGAAGAAAGATAGGGAACAAATGGCAGAAATGATTGCGGTAGAGTGCTTACCTTTTACATTTGCTTCTTGTCAAGGTTTTATTCGTTATATTCAAACCGTATATAATCTATCTTTTCAAGGTTTTTCAAAAACTACGGTTAGAAGTGATATTATAAAATTTAAAAATGAATATAGACAATATTTACGATATATATTTTATCACTTTGATTGTAGAGTTTGTCTTACTACTGATTTGGGTCGTGGTGTTAATGGGTATGACTATTTAACACTTACTTGTCATTGGATAGATCCTAACTGGGTAATGCAAATTTTTTTTAGCATATTGCGCTGTCGATGAACCACACACGGGAACATTTATTAAGAGAGAAGTTTCTGATATTTGTAAGGCGTATTTTATTAGTGACAAAATTTTAAGTATAACTCTTGATAATGCTGCAAACAATGATTTTGCTATTGGTAAGTTAAGACCCGCATTGCATCCCCCTTTTGAAGAATTGTTTCATGTTAGATGTGCACGTCATATATATAATTTAGTTGTAAAAGATGGCCTTCAGTTATTTGATGATACTATTATGAAGGTTAGACTCGCAATTAGTTATATTTTTAAATCTAAAAAACCGGATAGATGGAGGGACTTTAAGGTAGAGTGTCTGAAAGAAGGTTTGCAGCCTAGAAGAGTTCCTAAAGAAGTTTCAACTAGGTGGAACACGGTATATGATTTTTTGTCTGTTTCTTACACTTTACGAGCGGCTGTAACTAGTTATTTTAATGGCAAAGTGGCTGTAGAGTATCACCTAGAAGAATCTGATTGGAAACTTGTTGAGCGTCTTCTTCTTTTTTTAGAATTTTTTTATGCTACTAAAGAATTTTCCGGTCAATATTATCCTACAGTTACTACCATGTTGTATTTTATAGCTGGAATAGCAGAATTACTTAACGATTATAGATTAGTGCCTGGTTATGAACAAGCCGTAGAAGCAATGATTGAAAAATTTAAAAAATATCTTTTTCCTATTCCGCCACTTTATTGCATTGCTTCTGTATTACATCCCTGTTTTAAATGGTTTAATACCGAAATGCTTACTAGAGAAATTTATCGGAGTTTGAAAATTACTGATGAAGAAACACCAAGTGTAGAAACAGCTTGTGCGCAGGTAATTGTAGATTGCCAACGGATTTATGAAAGATATAGGAGTACAGCTGATAATGTTGTTCCAAGTGGAGCTGGATCAAGTTCAACGCAGGCGAGTAAAGAGCTGCAGCCGGATTGGGAAGTTTTTCCAGCCTTAATCAAAGACTTTCTAGCAGGCAATCGAGTAGCGGAGGGTTCAACGAGCTTGATTTTTATTTACTTCATGGTTACAAGGAAATTGAGTATTTTGGAAGCGATCAACTACTGCCATTTTGGAAGGATCAACAAGCACAGTTTCCAGTTTTAGCAAAAATGGCGCGGGATATTCTAACAATTCAAGTATCATCAGTTGCTTCAGAAAGCGCGTTTAACCAAGGAAGATTACAAATTGAAGATCATAGACATTCATTGAAGGAAGAAGCAATGGAGACGGCCGTATTATTCAGAGATTGGATTAGATCGGAGCGAAGAAATTTTGGATTTGCAGAAGATGAAGTAGCAGATGCAGAAGCAGCAACCTAAATTTTATCAGGCGATGGAAGTGTGGACAATGAAAATGATTATGAAGAAGATGAATCCTTGCCGCCAGTTCCTCCAGAGGTGCCAGAAGAAATTATTCAGAAAATGAGAAGTTTTTTTTATTAATATGTAGTTTTGCAATTTAATATCTATGTAGTATGTACTATGTACTTTGCAAAAAAAAAATTCAAAAATTATTCAATAAAATGCGTTACGCCTTGCTATTAAGTTATAATCCTTTGTTATATTCTCAATTATCCTATGTTATACCTCTTTGCAATTCAATACTTAAATACTACTAGTAAATACTAAATACTAAATACTAAATACTAAATACAAAATACTACTAACTTAATATTTAGTATTAAGTTTGAAAAAAATAACAAGTGTTATGTCTTGCTATTAAGTTATCATTGTTTTATATATTCTCAATTATACTTTTACAATTTAATACTTAAATACTATATACTAAGTTATTACATAAAAAATAGATGCCTTGCTATCAATTTATATTTGTTTATTATTTTTTATTTAGTCATATACTTAATTTAAAATTCAAAAACTATAAAGGCTATTAAAAACAAAAAGATAACCAAAAAAAAAAAAAAAAAAGTTCATACCGGGCCGGACGCCCGGACCGGCCCAACACATCAAAAATCAGCTCCCTTTTGAAAAATAGCCGTTGGCAACGGCCATAAACGGCTATTTTTCCCTCCCCCACCCCCATAAACGCCCCAATAGCCCTCCTCCCATCTATTTTTCCTATAAATACTCCCATATTTCATCAAATTAATCACAATTCAATATTTTCTATTCATTTCTCTTAAAATTTTTCTATCAAAGGCTATTTTATAAATTTTCTATCAATGGCTGCAAATGCAAATACTCCTACTCAAGCTCAAGGTGCTACTACTGAAGGTCCCTCCAGCCCAAGAACTGGAAGATTCCAAGTTTGGGAATTTATCACGAAAAATAATGATACCGGCACTGCTCAGTGTACTCTTTGTAAGAAAGTTTGGAATTATGAAACTGGACCACTTCATGGAGGGACGGGAAAGTTTAAGACTCACTTGAAATACCAACATGGCCCCGAATGGGCAGCTCGTGGTGGTGGCATATATTTGCGCGAGCACGATAATTGAGTCGTTGAAGTTGAAGATTTATGTATTTTTTTAATTTCTAGTTTATTTTCTAGTTTTTATTTTCTAGTATGTCATTTTAAGTCTTTAAGTCTTTAATTATGCATTTCCAACTTAATTTACTATCGTATTATTGAATAAAATATGTGTTTTGTGTTGTTTATTTAGTCTACCATATTTTTTTTTATCTATTTCAAAGAATCAAAAAATTAAGTTTAAAAAAAAAATAACACGAAGCGAATCGGACCGGACCGGGTCGAACCGGAACCGGTCCGGTCCCACCTTGCCGGTACCGTTTCCGACCCGGCATTGGTGCAAATGCACCGTTAGACCGGGCCGGGACCGGGCCGTTTTCATTTTTTTTTTTTTGCATTAGCACCGGACCGGCTAAGGCACGCCGGAACCAGACCGGACCGGGCCGGTGGATAGCCTTAGATAAGATGAAGGATCAGATAAAAGTTCCCCAGAATAAGCAGACAACTTAAAATGAAAATACAAAGGAGAGACCACAAGGGAAGCATCAAGACAGTTAAACTCCTTAAGAAGATCATGAAGAAATTTTTGTTGAGTTACCAGCAGACCCTGAGGCTGTTTGATAATCTGCAGCTCCAAGAAATAATGGGCTTCACCCAAATCCTTAATCCGGAATTGAGCATCCAAGAAGTGTTTCAAAGCAGTAATCTCAGCCAAATCATCTGTGGTAAGGAGAATAGCATCTACATAAACAGCAACAACAGTGATGGAAGAGCTAGAGAACTTAATGAACAAGGAATAGTCTTTTGGACTGAAGTGCAGTAAAAAGTTTAGCATACCACTGACGTGAAGCTTGTCGAAGACCATAAAGGGACTTCTTAAGCTTGCAGACAAGAGGAGAAGATGTTGGAAAAGTAGACTGAACCTGAAGGCCAGGGGGCACATTCATATAAACCTCTTCCTCAAGGTCACCATGCAAGAACGCTTATTAACATCCAATTGGAAAACCTGCCAATTACTCTTAATAGCCACACTAAGCAGACATTTGATAGTGTTTAATTTGACAACCGGGGAGAAAGTTTCATTAAAATCAACACCTTCCAATTGTGTATCACCCCCTAATAACTAGTCTATCTTTATATCGCTCAACACTTCCATCAGCCCTTTGTTTAATTTTGTAAACCCACTTACAAGGGATAACTTTCTTACCAGCAGGTAATGGGACAATCTCCCAAGTATGATTGGCAGCCAAAGCATCAAATTCCCGAACCATGGCAGACTGCCAGGCAGGATGTAGCACTGCCTGATGATAGAACTAAGGTTCTAGCATGCAAGTCTCAGAATGTGAAGAAATATCCTTAGATACAGACACAAAAGTGTAAACAAAATCCTGAAGGTATTTAGGAGGGACTGAAATTCTGGAAGTTCTTCTAGGAATGAATGGAGAAGGATGGGATGTGGCAGGGGGAGGTGAGACAGGTGAATGAGAATCTTCTGGAGCCAAAGGAGAAGAAGGGAAAAGAGAGGACTAGGAGGAGGGAGAATATGGGAAAATATGTTCATGAAAAATAACATCTCTGGAAAAGAAAACATTATGGTTGGAAAGATCCAACAGTTTGTAAGCCTTTTTGGTCATGCTGTATCCAAGAAAAACAGATGAAATACTCCTGGACTGAAACTTATCCCTGTAGGGTTTAGGAACAGCAGCCAATGCAAAACAACCAAAAACCTTGAGATGTGTGTAAGTAGGAGGGGATTTGTGAAGAAGTTCATATGGGGTTTTATGATTTAGAAGTGGAGAGGGAAAACTATTAATGAGATAAGTAGCAGTGAGAAGACACTCACCCCAATATTTAAGAGGAAGCTTGGACTGAAACAAGAGGGATCTAGCAGTTTCTAAAAGGTGCTTGTGTTTCCTTTCCACAACACCATTCTGTTGTGGAGTATGAGGACAAGAGGTCTGATTAAGAATACTATGAGAAGCAAAAAAACAATGGCTTCCTGTGAAGAACCTAGTTCAAAAGCATTGTCAGATCTAAGGACCTGAACCTTAAGAGTGAAATTGAGTCTAGACCAAAACAAGGAAGGATTTAATAAGAGAAAGCATTGGACTTGGTAGAAAGCAAGTGAGTCCAGGTGGCTCTATAGTAGTCATCCACTATGGTGAGAAAATACCTAAAACCATCATAGGTGTGAGTGTGATAAGACCCCCATAAATCCACATGAATCAACTGAAAAGGAGAAACTGTTTTGATGGAACTTTCAGGAAAAGAAAACCTTTGTTGTCTAGCCATAGGGCATATGGTGCAAGTGAATGACTGTTTAGTGGAGATTTTACTTTTTAGTACAGGTATAGATTTCATTTTGATGTAAGGTAAATAGCCAAGTCTTAAGTGCCAAATAAGATCAGGTTCACAAGCAGAATCATGAGACAAACAGGGAACAGAACAATCAACAGTAGTTTTATTTCCAGTGGTTTATACAATGGTAGGAATGGTATTAACAGTTGAAGAAATGGTATTTACATTGAAAGGAGAATCAACATAACAAGAAAATGAAAGAGGCACATCAGCAGCAGGTGAGGAAGTGGATGCAGGCCCATCTTGTAGGGTGTAGAGACCATTGACAAGCTTACCAAGTGCCAGTGGCCTATTCAGAGAAGGGCCCTGCAGTATACAGGCAGAAGCAGTGAAATAAGCATTGCATTCAAGTTGAATAAGTAACTTGTGTAAAGAAATGAGATTGTAATGAAAAGTAGGAACCAGAAGAACATCATTAGGCACAATCCCATTTGATAAAGGTAATGAACCTGTGCTTGTGACCTTAACTTTATACCCATTTGGTAAGGTGATGAGGTAGGGTACAGGAAGTGGATAGAGGTCAATTAAGAGTGATTTGTGAGGGGTCATGCGATTAGTTTCCCCTGAGTCTATAATCCAAGGATCTTTCAACAAACCAGAGAAAAGACATGCAAAGAAATAATAAATGGAAGAGTCAGGCCAGTTCACCAAACCTGCAAAATTTTTTGAGCCAGAACTGGCAGCCTTAGAGGTGGAGAACTTGGTTTGTTGAAGCAGAGAAACAAAGTGATCATATTGTTCCTTTGAAAAACGAAAAGACTGACCCTCAGTGGGCTGTGCATATGCAGGAGCACTCAGCAGATTATTCAGTTGAGAAGAGGACTGAGAGTCTGTGAGCTGAGCACAAGCAGCAGTCCTTCTGAAATTAGTAGAGGGGATACCATTGTTTGTAGGTGCTCTGTTGGACTGGTTAGATGTAGAGGAGTGATTATTGTTATTGGCATTGCTATTGATCCTTTTAAGCTTGAGACAATCATTAATGTGGTAACCAGATTTCTTGCAATATATGCAAGTGATACTTTGTCTTCTCTGATCAAAATTAACCCTCTAAGAATAGCCCTTGGATGAACTAGATGAACTAGAAGAAGGAGAATAGGGTCTTTGGGTCCCAGTAGAAAAAGCGGCAGACTCAAATGTGAAAGAAGGAAGAGAAACTTGCACTTCTCCCTGAGCTTCAACTTGGATGAGCATCGAGTAAGCACTGTCAATATCTAGAAGAGGCCTCATCATCAGAATGTTCCTTCTAATGGTTGAATAAGCATCATTCAGCCCCATTATAAACTTGTGAAGTCTCTGGTCCTATTCCAGTTTAGCAAATTACTCTTTGCATCCACATGTGCAATTGGGATAGGCAATAGAGAAGGCCAATTCATCCCACAATTTCTTTATTTTGGAAAAATAGGCAGGAATACTTAAGGGACAGTGAGAGATAGAGGAAAGATTTTTTCTGAGCTGATAGATCTTGGTTCCATTAGGTTGACCATATCGTTTTTCTAATTCTTTCCATAATTTTTCAGTTGATTCTGTGTACGTGACACTTTCCCTAATCTCAGGTGTTAGGCTGTTGAGAATCCAAGCCAACACCATATTGTAGCACTTGCACCAGGGTTAAAAAAGAGGATCATCTTCAGCTGGCTGTTTGATGCTCCCATTAATGAACCCTAGTTTACTTTTACATGATAAACCGATGAGTATCCCACGCCGCCAGCCACCATACCCCGTACCATTGAATTTACCATCAACAAAAAATGTACAATGGTTATCGGATGGGTGCATATACATAGGGTGAGAGGGATCACTCATAGGGAAAATGTTAGAACTACTGGCAGATACAGAACTGGATGATGCAACATATGTATTCACCATTGTTTTCAGATAATGAAACAAGCAAAAGGGGAAAAAAGAGAGTAAACCAGTAAACCCTAATTTTTGGGAAGCAGAAAAATTACCACCGCAAATCACCGTAAAAAATCTTTGCTCCACCGGAAAATGAATCCTGACTTCACCGTGAAATGACTACACCGTCGTGTTTCCACGGGAATTCATCGCGAAGCAATAAATCTGCACCAAATATAGAGAATCGAACCAGAAATTATACTAATCCGGCGAAAAAAATACCGAGAAACTGAAAATTTGGTGACGAAAAACTCCGGTGAACATGTATAAAGTTTGTATGAAAAAAAGGGGTCCCGATCTACGAATATTTGTGCTCTGATACCATGTTACAATGAAATATCTTTGTAAAATGCAGATTCAAGAGAGATAGGAACGAATCCCTAGAGAGAGAAATATTAGGGAAGAGAACTTCCTTTTCTGAAAGAGAATCTGATTACAAAGTGAATTGTTCTTCTGTTACATGGCTTCTAGAGTACATATATAATGGGCTTTGCCCTCATTAATACATATAAATAAAACGACTATTGGGCCAATGTATATTGCTAAGGTGGATCAGCCTTTGTGGAAATAATATCATGTCCAACAACTTTCCTTCATTGTAACTTAGTGCTTAAGAGCAAGCGAGAACCTTAGTTTAGCAGTCTTCATGGTAATGATGACATTCATCTGGCTACAATAGTCAGAAAGAATGTTGAGAAAATATCATTTTGGACTAGAGCACTGATGTTTGGCATTTTATGCCTATATTTCTTTAATATTTCCTCACGTTTGAGTATTTTATTCGCCCGTTTGCTAGTTAATGAATATGATTTTGCGCTGATATTGTGTCGTATATGTGTAGGTCGTTATGAAGTGTAATTGAAGCTTTAAAGAGCATGATCGAGCAAGAAAAGATTAGATTTTGATTGAGGATTGGATCGAGCACACGAAGGCATAACACGACGCGAGCTGCGGAGCAAGGCAAGGCAAAATATGCCTGGCGCGGTATGTGGCGCGCCGCGCCAGCTGTGGCGCTCAGCTTCTGCCGCTTTTCTCAGCGCGGGGCGTGGCCAAGGCGCCCGGATTTCGACGTAAACTTCTTGTGTGCGCGCGTTCGGGGGCGCGGGGCGCCAGCTACAGCGCCCCTGGAGCGTTTTTGGACTTCCTATTTCATCTAGGCTTAGGTGTAACTTATTACTAGGCCTTTGTAAACCCTATAAATACTCTTTTACTTAGTTTTTGATTAGAGTTCAGACCTTGGAGCAATTTGAGAGCACCATACTTCATTGAACAAGGGTTTAATTCCTATTCTTTTATCTATTTAATCATTTACATCATTCTTTCATCTATTCACTGCCTTGTGATTATGAATATGCGTGGCTAATTCTTACGTTCTAGGGTTAGAGTATTTCATGAAAGTTATGTTTGAAGATTGATTCCCATTAATTGAATCCCATAACGGGTTACTTATTCTTTCTTGATTTCACTTGCTTAATTATTAGAGCTCGATAATTATGCATTATATATGGTTTTTAGATTGAACTCAAAAGAGGGAATTTATGAACGCAATAAGAAAGAGTAGGGCTAGTTTGTGAACCCGCGCATCGGGGAACCAATTTGTGAGTAGGATAGAGATATACTTGCTCGCCTAGCTTAACTATACTATAGAATTCGTTAATGCGTACATGTGATTCAACCCATAGACATATAGGGATTGAAGTAGCTTGCATAGACTGTGAAGAATCGAAAGGTTTTCACGGGTACATTTACTCTGTTGGTTAGTAATCCAGGATTTAAGAAGTGGAATCAATTGGAAAACTCAACTGGATTGTTCGTAACTCTGACCCTGGACTGTCTCCTTAATTTTGTTTACAACCAAGTTTGCACCATTGTTTGACTGAATTTCCATTATTTTAATTACTGTTCTTTAGTTACTAAAACTCTCACTATTGGAAAAGATCCCTGAATAGTTGTTAGAAATTATTTGTTAAGCGTCAGTCTGAATAGTCCTCGTGGGAACGATACTCTACTTATCAATTTATTACTTGTCGACCGCGTATACTTGCGTGTGCGTTGGGAGCAACAAGTTTTTGGCGCCGTTGCCGGGGACTAATTATTGACTGATTCCTTTTTGAACGATTACTTATTATCTATTCAGGTTTAATTTTTTGTTGAGTTTCTTGTGCTGTTTCAGGCAACAGGTTTTGCATGCAAAGGAATAGAAAGGACGAACCACTCGCACCTTTTGATCCCGAGCCTGAAAGGACCTTGAGAAGGGTAAGAGGAGAAGCGAGAGACCGAAAAGCACTAGAAATTGTAGTTGCTTCCTTACCCACTGAAATGGCAGAAGAACAAGCAGTAGCAGTGCGACATGTTGCTCTTCCCAGCCTGGGGAGAGTAGCGTCTAGTATTGTGAAGCCCGCTATCACCGGGCACTTTGAGATTAAGCCCGACATGATTCATTTGTTGCATGTGACTGGACAATATGCTGGATTACTTCATGAAGATCCGCAGCAACACATTCAGAATTTCCTGGAGATCTGTGATACTTATACACCATCGGGAGTTCCTACTGATTATGTTCGCTTGATGTTGTTCCCGTTTTCATTGATTGGGGCAGCAAGGAAGTGGTTAAAGGCTGAAAACCCTGGGTCTATCACTACTTGGGAGGATTTGGCTAAGAAGTTCTTGGCTAAATTTTATCCATCTGCCAAGACAGCCCGGCTGAGGAGTGAAATTATGTCCTTCAGACAGATAGAAGGAGCCACAACCAATCCAATGAGGTTATTGCACATACTTTTGTTGAGGGGTTGAATGCGCATACTAAGATCGTGGTAGATGCTGCTGCAGGAGGCCAAGTACTGGCCTTAAATTTTGACCAGATCTATGATTTACTTGATAAGTTTTCGCAGAGCAATCCTGATTGGTAGGGAGTTGGTAGAGCTACTGCACAGAAATCTTCTGGGGTCCTTCAATTAGATGCAGTTTCAGAGCTGAGGGCGAAAATGGATGCTATTTCCAATCAAATCAGGAAGCTAGCTCTGCCACAGACTCAACAACCAGCAGCTCCAGTGCAACAACTTCAAGTCTTTTGTGAGGTTTGTGGAGAGGATCATGCCACTGACGTCTGTCAATCTAACCCAGAGTCAGTGTATTATGTGGGTAATCAGAACAGATCACAGGGTCAGAATCGCAATCAATATGGTAATAGCTATAACACCAATTGGCGTAGTCACCCTATTTTTCTTGGAGGGATAATCGTGAGCAGCTACAGGGCAATGGGAGACCCCAAAATAATCTTCAAAATGCACCACAGCAGGGGTCACAGTCGCAGACTCAGCCACAACAGTCTAATTCAGTTGAGGATATGCTTAGGAAAATTCTTGCAGGGCAGCAAAAACTCATGGATGATTCAGCAGCTCAGGCACAAACAATAAAAGATTTAAGCAATGCTCAGAAAGATCTTGAGAGACAAATGGGACCACAAGGTAGCAACTGCTTATCTAGTGGCCAAGTGGAAGTGTCTAATAGAGAGATCAAACAAATCCTTGAGAAGACTGTGAATGCCTCGAGGAAGGACTGGGCTATGAAGTTAGATGATGCTCTCTGGGCCTATCGGACTGCATTTAAAACGCCTATTGGAACTTCTCTATATAGGCTTGTTTATGGTAGCTGTCACTTGCCCGTTGAGCTAGAGCATAAAGCATATTGGGCAATTTAAAAGCTCAATCTTGATATGGCCTTGGCGGGTGAGAAGAGATCGCTTCAGTTGCATGAGCTTGAAGAGTTCCGTTTCCATGCTTATGAAAATGCAAAATTGTATTAAGGAACGGACAAAAAGTGGCATGACAAGCATATTGAGCGTCGTCAGTTTGAGCCCAGGCAGCTGGTGTTGTTGTTTAACTCGAGGTTGAAGCTATTTCCGGGAAAGTTGAAGTCTAGATGGTCGGGGCCGTTTGAAGTAGTTCGTGTCACTGCACATGGAGCGGTTGAATGAGAGCCCCGGATTCGGAGAAGACGTTCTTGGTGAATGGCCAAAGGGTGAAGCATTATTGGGGAGGTTCGGTGAATCATCGTACCTCCATTACTTTGAGGGACTCATGATTGATACTCTTCGTGCCACGACGTTAAATAAGGCGCTTCTCGGGAAGCAACTCGTGTTTGTACTTGTAATAGTTTAGTTGTTTTGTATTTTATAGTGTCACGTAGTTTTTTTTTTGTTGTGTCATTTTTTGTAGGTATCGGGAGTGCTAAACGAGATGCAGTTGATGTATTGAGGGGTATGAGACGCTTTGAGGCATGTCCTGCGCTTGGGTTCGCACTTGGAATAAAAAATTGGTACTACTTAGTTTAAACGCTCGAGGCCAAAAACTGAGCGGAAAGAACACAAAAGAAGGCCGAGTCGAGTCGAAGTTGGAGTCGTGCGAAATGGAGCAAGTGTCAAGCCAAAGTGCTGGGCCGCACAATATTGTGCGGACCGCACAATTTGTGCAACACAGCACAATGCTCCGCACAACATGAAACAAATAAAGAGGATGAGAATGCACAGCTGAAAAGAGCATTGTGCGACCGCACAATATTGTGGGGTGCGCACAATGGTCCGCACAAAAATGCAAAATGAAGCAGTAACTACTTCAAGTTTTCAAGAATTTGTGCGGCTCAGCACAATATTGTGCGGCCTCACAATTACCCTAGCTGAGGGAATTGAAGTCAGCACAATGCTGAGAAAGACCCAATTGTGCGATCGCACAATATTGGAAGGAGGTCTGAAGCAAAAAGCCTGGGCGCGATGTGAGCGCCCCGCGCCTCCCAAAGTGTCGAGGCAGGCAAAATGATCAGTTTTCCAAGCGCCTTTGAGGCGCGCCGCGTGGCCTACCGCGCCAGGCAAAATTTTCGGTAAAATCCGGGTCCAAACGGGTTTTAACCCGCAACTCGGATTCCCTTTCCCCTCTTTACCTGATCCCCTACCCTTTTCTTCATTATTTTCTCTCAAAACACTCCCAAAAACTCCCCCAAATCATTCTTAATTCTTGGAATTAATCACAAGTTCTTCTCCACTCAATCTAACATCTTCAAGTAAGTAAATTCTCTCCCTTCTCTCTCCATTACATTTAAGTTAACAATCTCTTTCCATGTTAAATTCCTTAACTAGTGTGCAAGCTTGTGATTAGAATTTGATCTTAAATTGCTTAGATTGATTATTATGCTTCATGGTTAGCTTGTGTACTTGAAAAAAGGGATCTCCCAACAATTTGGGAGGGTTATCACATTACATGAGCCATTGAAATTAAAAGTTGAATATTGTGCACACCAAGTGTTTGTGAAAAAGCCTCAACTATGAAAATTGCCTAATATTGTGAATTCTTGAGTAGCAATGCTATCCTTAGGCTTAAGATGAACATTAAGTGTCGCACATGCATAAAAATTGGCTATTTTGTAACCCCCACTAGCTTGATCATGAAGTCCACAAACGTGGCAATTTTTTGCAATGCTAGTGTAGCTAAGAGTGGGGTCGCTCGTGCTTATGAGTTGAATCGTTGATACATAGAATGAGCGATAAGTGTGGGGTGGTGTCCTACCAATTGTGCTTGAATTGAAATCTTGTGCTTGAATTGACATCTCACATTGGTATTCTTGTTTGTTGTAGGCACCATGGTTGTAACACCCCACAAACCAAGCTCTTCATCCGCCTCGGCTCCTAAGAGATCACTCCAAGCCGGGCCTTCATCTAGCAAGGGAAAGGGCAAGGCACCGGCCAAGCCCAAGGTCAAGCCAAAGGCCAAGGCTAGAATTCCTAAAGATGCGGTGCCTATCCCAAGGCCCGAGGGCAAGACGCGATTCGGTCTCTCTTTTGTGAAGAAGGGTGAGTGCCAAGCTTGGTACAAGAGTGTGAGGCTTGCGGGGTACATTCCCGAGAAATCCATTGACAAGAGGAGATTGATGCAAAAGTGTCGAGGTGTGGGTGATGCTATTCATGCCTTGCATTGGGACTCGATCTATGAGAGTTCGGGGCATGCCAACCTCGACCTAGTACAGGAACTCTATGCCAATTGGGATCCGGATGAGGCATGGAGAGATGATGATATGGTTGCTATTCAGGGTGAGAAGGTGAGATTGAACCACACTGCGTTGAACGCTTTCTTGGAGGTAAAGGACCCCAACTATGATGAGCTGAGGGACTTTATTAGGAAGCCTGATTACAAGGCTATGCGGGAGACATTGTGTGGTGAGAGCTCCACTCATAGGTGGGAGCAAACTGAGTCAGGAAGACACAAATTCATGTTCTTTTCGCAATTTGTGAAAACAGCTCGAGTGTGGATGAGATTGATAAATGCACGCATCTTGCCTTCATCTCATTATTCCGAGGTCGCCAAGACTCGGGCGTGCATGGTTTACTTTTTCATGACCGGGAGGCCGGTTAACATCGGCTACTATATGTTGAGGTTGATGAAAGAGCAAAGACAGTCGAAGACATGTAGCCGATTGTATTTTGGGAACATTCTTACCCGGTATCTGGAGCAGGCTGGAGTCCCAGTTGATGAGGTCGGAGATCGCATTGTCCCCGAATTGAGAAGCCTTTTGATATTGCCGCGGTGAAGAGTGTGACCACTACTGCACTAGTGAGACTGACGGCAGACGAGTGGCGGGACACAGACGCCAACTTGTCCGCACGTCATTACTTGATGATGGAGCCCCGTAGGCTGGCATGGATATGGTGGCGCTTGATCGCACAGTGCCTTTATTGGAGTCTTCTAGACGCCTGCTGAGTATGACTCAGGCAGTAGAGATGCCCCCGAAGGAGGATGAGAACACTAATTCGGACATCGTTGACCGTGATCCGGACAGTGAGGCTGTGGAGACTGATGCTGAGGGAGGTGCCACTGATGGGGAGGAGGAGGACTAGGACCGCACTCCAGCGCACCACCCAGTGTAGGCCGGCTGGCCTTCAGGGAAGTTTTCTTTACTCTTGCACTTTCTTCTATGTCGCACTGAGGACATTGCTTAGTTTTAAGTGTGGGGTGGGGAACTCCCCTTTATTTTTGAGGTTGGGGATGCATGTACCGTAAGATTTTCTTTTGTCACTTGACTTTATTTTGATTTGTTTCTTGCTTTAATATATGAAAAAAAATTGAAAAAAATTAGAAAACCAATGAACAAAATTCCAAAAAGATTTTCCTTTTAGTCTTTATTAGTGGTACATGTCATCCACCCCGTGGTTTTTCTTATGGCCTCAGTTCTTTTTCATGGGGAGGCCTTTGAACCGGGTAGTTTTTATTTTTAGGATTAGAATAGTTAGTATAGGTGACCCTAGACGAAAGAAATAGGTAGAATGCTAGGTGCCTTTGATTTGTTTGATACCGGTGGACTTGGACTTGTTGCATGTGCTATTTGTGGTGTCTTTTGGTTTTAAATTGCGATGCATGCCTAGAGAAAAAAAATGGAACGACCCCCTTGAGATGCTTGAGTCCACTTGCTTGACTTTGTTGTGAACCTTTGTGCATTAGTGCTTAATTTTCCACAAGTTGCACTCTATTTGTTTGATTGATAGTTGTGATGGAGCCTTTTTGTGTGGATTGTGTGCAATGTGTGTTGTGAGGCATATTCTTATTATACTCCACGTTTTCATATTGGTGTCTAGAACTTGCCCCGTGTGTGCGCAAAGCGAAATCCTAGGTTTGCTCTAGTCGGAAAACTATAGAGGCCTTCTTTTGATTTGCCTACCCTTACATATACACCTTGGACTTGATTGTTGTAATTTCTTTGACCTTTTTATTTGCACCCACACCCCGAGCCTACCCACTTTTTCTAAATTGCTTTCTTTTGGCCCTTTACTCCTTAAGCACTTTAATTGGTAATGTGAGATTATTGTGGAGTTGTGGTTGAATTATTGGGAGGTTTTTGAGTGGAACCAATGAGGGGAATACTTGATAAATTGTGAAGTAGTTGAAGGAGCATTGGCAAGGTTTGAAAAGAAAAAGAAAAAAAAAATTGAAAAAAAAAAGAAATAAAGAGAAAAGAAAAGAATATCCATCCTTGCTAGTGTGTGCTTAAAAGAAAAATTTGCTACTTTGTGAGAAGGTGTGTGTGAAAGTTGTTGATTGGGTGGCTTTGATGAGACTTGTGCTTAAATTAATTGTGATGTATTAAAGTGCTTAGGGAGGTAGTCACTATTACCCATATGTATCCTACCAGCCCCTTAGCCTACATTACAACCTTTTTAAAGTCCTATTTAATCCCGATTGGAGTGAGCTTACATTAGTGGAGTCCTACACTACGGGCAAGCCTATGGTACATCGTGTGTGACATGTGAGATTTTCATGAGAGTGAGTGAATTCTTTCTATGCTATTGTCCCCGTTCTATTCTTAATATTCATTGTTGTGTGTGATATTTGGGGGAAACTCTCTTGCTTTATTTTGGTGAGGGCACATGGTTTGCATGAGATATGTGAAGTTGCGGCTTCTTGGTTGAGTAGATAGGTGTGATTTTGTGGGAGCGTGGCTGCAATGAGTTGAGTTTGTGCATTTGATCTATTTTGGGGTGGTTGTTCTCATGTTTTAAGTTTGGTATATTGTTGGCATGTTTGTGGACCCATAGTAGTCAGGTGTGCATTTGTTCAATGATCGGTATCAACCATAATCATAGGCAGACCTGTTCTACCTAGGTTGGGAAGTTTGTTGTGACTTGCTCGAGGGCGAGCAAAGGTTCAAGTGTGGGGTGGTGATGTTTGGCATTTTATGCCTATATTTCCTTAATATTTCCTCACGTTTGAGTATTTTATTCGCCCATTTGCTAGTTAATGAATATGATTTTGCACTGATATTATGCCGTATGTGTGTAGGTCGTTATGAAGTGCAATTGGAGCTTTAAAGAGCATGATCGAGCAAGAAAAGATTGGATTTTGATTGAGGATTGGATCGAGCACACGAAGGCATGACACGACGCGAGCTGCGGAGCAAGGCAAGGCAAAATATGTCTGGCGCGGTGTTAGCTTGGAAAGCTTGGAGTTTTGACTGATGACTGAGGAACGGATTCAAAGGACCTGTTCCTTTGAATCACTGAAGCAGAATAGATAATTCATGCAAAATCATTTAATTGAGATATTATTATTTATCCTAATACTAATGTTTATCTTGATAATTATGCAGGTCTAAACGGATATGAAAAGATTGCATAAACACAAGGATAAGGGATAAAGGATTCGGATCCTAGAAGGTAGAATCCAATTAGGATTCAAAGTCAAGGGAGCTTTGGAATTCTTATTCATCAAGACTTCTTGGCTATAAAACGTGGAGCTTATCAGCCATAGAAGAGGTACACAAATAGAGAGAGCATCGAGCAAAAGCTGAGAAGAATTATTAGCTTATTTGTGTAATCATTAGCTACAGTAGAACTAAGTAAGAACCTGGTCCTTAGATTGAGTGTTGTAAAAGTTCAAGTCTTAGTTCAATTGTAGTAAGCAAAAATCGAGTTGTAAACTGTGTAGTTCAAGTCGTGGACTTGACACAACTTCACTGATCGTGAGAAAGATCACTAAAGGATTAGAGTTAGTCCTAGGTTAGTAAGAGTGAGTCTTGTAACCAAGTGGGTCTTTTTACATAGTGAAGTTGAAATCCTACTTGAGAAGTAGGTCGTGGTTTTTTGATCCCGTGTCTAGGGGTTTTTCCACGCTAAAATCTGGTGTTCAATTACTTTTAGTTTTTATTCCGCATATAGTAAAGTAAAGGAACACATTTTAAGGAACTGGTCCTTAAAATAGTAAAGTGGTGTAATCGTGGGAAATAACAATTGGTATCAGAGCAGGTTATCCTTGAAAAGGCTAACACCTAGGATTAGATGAGTACATCACGTGAGAACAGTGAGGGCCAGTCAATGGTTAGAGCACCTTACTTTAATGGGAAATATTATTCATGGTGGAAAGAAAGGATGCGTGATCACCTTCAGGCAGAAGATTACGAACTGTGGGACATAGTTACTGAAGGTCCCATGATCCCAATGAAGAAGGATGCTGATGGGAAAGATGTTCCCAAAACCAGGAAGGAATGCAATGCTGAAGACATAAAGCAATGGGAAAAGAATGCTAAGGCAAGGAAGTGGCTAGTTGGTGGACTTAGTCCTGACGAATGCACAAGGATCAGAGGGTATGCCACTGCAAAGGAGATTTGAGATGCTCTACAAGTTGCACACGAGGGAACAAGTCAGGTAAAAAGGTCCAGAGGTACACTTCTTTATGCTGAATATGAAAGCTTTAAAATGAAAGAAGAAGAATCAATCTCTGAAATGTATACTAGATTTAATGCCATTGCCTCTGAACTTATCTCTTTGGGAAGGGTTTTAACTGTAGAAGACAGGGTAGAAAAGATTTTGACTAGGGTTCTTCCAGACTCATGGGAGATCAAAGCTTGTGCTATTATTGAAAGTAAAGATTTAACCACTTTATCCTTAGATGAACTTATAGGTAATCTAAAGACTTATGAACTGAGGAAAAAGGTTAAAAATATAGTAGCACCAGTTAAAACTGAACCTAACCTAGCCTTAACTGCTGGTGATAAAATCATTGATGATAAGGAACTGGTCCTTATCGCTAAAAGTGTTCAGAAATATTTGAATAAGAAAAGGGAAATTAGTGGACAGGGTAGGTCTACTAACATGAAACAGGCTGGAGAATGCCACAAATGTGGAAGCTCGGAGCACTACATCAGCAAATGTCCAATCATGGAAGGAGAATGGAGGAAGAAATTCATTGATGAAAGGAAGAAGGCTAGGGAACAGGTCCATAGAAAAAGTGGAAATCCCAAAGCGCTGGTTGCAGGATGGCAAGACAGTGAAGATGAAATAACTGATGATGATCTGGATGAGGATCTTGCTCTAATGGCACTTGGAGATTCAGAAAATGAAGAGGATCCTGAGGTATTTGTTTCTAAACTTAAAGAAGATGTAAAAAGCATGTCTAGAGAAAAGTTGGTTAAAGTATTCCATATTGTGCTAAATGAATTTAAAACTCTGAGGGATGATAATCACCAACTGCATGATAAAGTTGACTGTTTAGAAACAGAATGCAAAGAGGAAATAATTAAAAATGATTTTCTAGAAAGGAAGATTAGCATGCTTGAGGAACAGGTCCTCACACTTGAAACAACTGCTCAGGAATTAGAAAATGTTAAAACAGTTGTAAAAGGTAAAGGTATTGCTAATTCTCATCAGATCATTGCTGAAGAGAAACTGAAAAACATAGTTGATGAATTGTGTAAAAAAGATGAAAAGATAAGATCTTTAGAAGAAGACCTGGTTAAAACAAAAATGGAATTAAGAAAAACTGTAGAATGGAACAAGTCTTCTGAAGCACTAGAATGGTTGCAAGAAAATCATAGCAGTAACAGGAAAGGTATTGGATTCATGAAGGCACAAAGTTCATCCAAATGGGATCCAAAGAGTAAGTACTTATCATTTCCTGAAAACTGGCTATGTACTTACTGTGGGAACACTGGTCACCGGAAAGAAAATTGTCAATCTTTAAAAATGGCTGCCCAGAGGAACAGGTCCTATAAACCTGTTCAAAATCCTGTGAAACAGAAGAATAGGTCCTACAAACCTGTTCAACATTCTGTAAAAAGGAGAGATGTTCACACAAAGAAACCTTTACCATTTTGGGCTAGAAGAGATCTGATTCATCCTTTTTCAAAAGGAAAGGAACCCAAACTAGTTTGGGTTCTTAAAATTAACCCCTAGTTTTCTTTTGTAGGCTAGAGTGAAGGAGACAAACCACAAATGGTACATGGACAGTGGTTGCTCAAGACATATGACAGGGCATAAGGAACTGTTCCTTTCACTCTCAGCCTTCCAAGGAGGAAGTGTTTCCTTCGGTAATGGTAAGAAAGGGGAAATTATTGGAATTGGAAAGGTAGGTAAGTCTGACTCACACTGCATAGATAATGTATTTCTAGTAGATGGACTGAAGCATTGCTTATTGAGTATATCTCAATTGTGTGAGAAAGGTAATAATGTTAATTTTTCATCTACTGGATGCACTGTGACTAATCAAGCTTCTGGAGAGGTTATTTTGCAGGGAAACAGACATGGAAACATCTACAAAGTAGACTTGCTGACATTATCTGATGGAAGCTTGAGTTGCTTAAGTGTGGTGCAAAATGATCCCCTCCTATGGCACAAAAGACTAGGACATGCTAGTCTTTCACAATTGAACAAACTTGTGTCAAAGGACTTGGTGATAGGTCTTCCTAACATCAGGTTTAATGATGAAAAGGTATGTGAAGCTTGTGCCAGGGGGAAGCTGGTAAAATCCTCCTTCAAATCAAAGAAACAGGTAAGTACCACTAAACCTTTGGAACTGGTCCATATGGATTTGTGTGGTCCTATGAGAACAATGAGTCGTGGAGGTAAGAAGTATGTTATGGTATTGGTGGATGATTACTCTAGATTTACATGGACTATATTTCTTGCATCTAAAGAAGAAGCATTTAATGCATTTTCAATTTTTGCTAAGAAAGCTCAAAGAACTCTAGATAGTCATATTGTTGCCATTAGGTCAGATCATGGAACTGAATTTGAAAATCAAATGTTTTCAAATTTTTGCAATGAGAATGGCATCAATCACAGTTTTTCTTCACCTAGAACTCCACAACAAAATGGTGTAGTGGAAAGGAAAAATAGGACTCTAGAAGAAATGGCAAGGACTATGTTGATATCTGGAAATCTTCCACAGAACTTTTGGGCTGAGGCTATTAATACTGCATGCTACATAATAAATAGATGTATGACAAGACCTTTAATAGAAAAGACACCATATGAATTGCTTAAAGGAAGAAAACCAAATATTTCTCATCTTAGGGCGTTTGGTTGCAAATGTTTCATACACAACAATGGGAAGGATGCCTTAGGTAAATTTGATCCTAGAAGTGATGAGGGAATATTTGTTGGTTATTCTTTGAATAGTAAATCTTATAGGGTGTTTAACAAGAAAACATTGAAAATTGAAGAAAGCATGCATGTTAAATTTGATGAAACTGACAGTCTCACTCAAGAACAGGTACAGGAGGATGAAGAAATTGGAATGCTGAAAGAGTTTGAACTTAATCCACAAATGCAGATTCTGGATATGAGGAGTGAACTGCAAGGAACTGTTCCTCAGGACAGAACGGAGAAGAGTAGCACTGAAACAGGGGGAACAAGTGTTGGTTCCACCTCACAAACTGGGAATGTTACTCTATCAGGAACTGTTCCTCAGCAGAGGACCTCTGAAAATGGATTGACACTCAAGCCTTACAAGTATCAAGGGTCACATCCTGTGGATCAAATAATCTCAGATAAGACTGCTGGAATTCAAACTAGATCAGCAGTCAAAAATCAAAATCTGTGTTCCTTTAGTGCTTTCTTATCTCTTGTTGAACCCAAAAATGTGAAAGAAGCACTGAAGGATGCAGATTGGATAAATGCTATGCAGGAAGAGCTGAATCAATTTCAAAGAAGTCAAGTGTGGCATCTGGAACCCAAGCCAAGGAACAGGTCCATAATTGGAACAAAATGAGTTTTCAGAAACAAACTTGATGAGGATGGCATGGTAACAAGGAATAAGGCCAGACTAGTTGTTCAGGGATACAGTCAAGAGGAGGGCATCGACTATGATGAGACTTTTGCTCCAGTTGCAAGATTGGAAGCAATAAGACTTCTTATAGCCTTTGCTACATACATGGATTTTACTCTACATCAAATGGATGTCAAGAGTGCATTTCTGAATGGTTACTTGAAAGGGGAAGTGTATGTCAAGCAACCTCCAGGTTTTGAAAGTGAACAGTTCCCTGAACATGTGTACAAGTTGGACAAGGCCTTGTATGGGCTCAAGCAGGCACCAAGAGCATGGTATGAAAGGCTATCAAAATTTCTACTCCAGCATGGATACAAGAGAGGTAAAATTGATAGTACTTTGTTCTTAAAAGAAAAAGGTAAGGATCTTTTAATTGTTCAAATCTATGTAGATGATATAATTTTTGGTGCCACTTGTGAAAATTTAAGTAATGAATTTGCAAACTTGATGGGGAGTGAATTTGAGATGAGCATGATGTGTGAACTCAATTTCTTTTTGGGTTTACAAATTAAGCAAACCTCAAATGGAACTATGATCCATCAACAAAAGTATGTTAAGGAATTACTTAAAAGGTTTGATATGGATAATGCTAAGGAAATTGACACACCTATTGCCACTGCCACAAAATTGGATCTTGATGAACATGGAATATCAGTTGATCAAAAATTGTATAGGGGTATGATAGGTTCTCTACTTTATCTAACTGCTAGTAGACCTGATATTGTGTTCAGTGTTGGTTTGTGTGCTAGGTTCCAATCAGATCCTAAAGAATCTTATTTGAAAGCTGTTAAAAGAATATTGAGGTATCTGAAAGGAACAGGTCCCTTGGGACTTTGGTATCCAAAAGGTGGTAGTTTTAATCTTGTTGGATATACTGATGCTGACTATGTTGGTTTCCTTGTTGACAGAAAAAGCACCTCAGGTATGGCACATTTTCTTGGTGAGTGTTTGGTTTCTTGGGGAACCAAGAAACAAAATTCAGTGGCACTTTCCACTGCTGAGGCTGAATATGTGGCAGCTGCTTCATGTTGTTCACAATTGTTATGGATCAAACAACAATTACAGGATTTTGGTGTTGATGTAGGAACTGTTCCTATATATTGTGATAACACTAGTGCCATTAATATGACAAAGAATCCAGTGCATCACAAAAGGACTAAACACATTGACATAAGACATCATTTCCTAAGAGACAATTATGAAAAAGGTTTGATCACCATAGCATTTTGCCCAACTGAAAAGCAAATAGCTGACATTTTTACAAAAGCTCTAGGTAGAGATGATTTTGAAAGAAATAGATTGGGATTAGGGATGATTAAATTCACATAAAATCTTCAATGCTTTACTTCATAATTGGCTAGAAAATTGCTCTTAAAATGAATTTTATACAAGTCATTATGAATTATTCAGTCCAGTTTTCATACTTAAATGTATACTCTCATGCTACATATCTTATTTAGAGTTGCTAAAATTGAATGATGTTACCCTTATGCTCTTAGAATTTCAGATGATCAAAAATTGCAAATTGGAAGGACACTGAATTATGGTGTTAAAAACAGGTATGTACTCGAAATTATTCAATTAATTTAGAAGTACAAAGGCTTTAGGTAACTTGTGTTTAGGATAAAATCCCACTAAGTTTCCTACCCATATCCAAATTGCAAAAGAGTCCCATCGGAGGAACAGTTCCTGTTCTGAAAAGGTATCCTGAAGCCTAACGGCTCTTTTTCTCCGGGAGACTCCCAAGAGTCCTTAGCCGTTGCATGTTGTGCTGAGGTAAGCTGATCGTTTCCTACTCTAATTACACTACCTAATTCACACTATAAATATACTCCTTCTCCCCCATTAGTCTTTTACTTTGTTCATCAATTAAATTAGCAAAATTTCAGAAAAAAAATTGTCAATTATCTTTTGATTAGAATTGCAAAAATGTCTCTTTCTTCTGATAACTCTCCATCTGCACCCACTGGTGAACAACCACAAAATCTTAACCCTCCTTCACCCATGGAAATCATCAACCCAAACCCTGAAGTTCCTGAACAAATTCCAGAAATACCTGAACCTGAAATTCAGGGGGAAGGATCAGTTCCCACGGCTGAATCCATTGCTGAGCAGGTTGAGGATCTATCTCATGCGATGGTGTTGTATCAGTTTAAGGTAAACTACACATACCCTCTGAATGTTGTTATTGATGAGGAAGAAGAGGGAGAGGGTTCTGAGGCTGCTCTTGAGGGGGAACCCATTAGGAGTTTAGAAGCACCTGTGCATGGGGGGTCAGGGTCTCCAGAGGTTGTTTTTAGAGCACCCAGGGAAAATGTTGTAGATGTTGAAGAGGCTATAAGTGACAGTGATAGGCCATTAGTGGATTTGATAAATATTAGGAGCCTGAAAAGAAAATTGGCTAGAAAGGGACCCATTAATGATCATGAGACTGTTGAAATTGCTGCTAAATTGAAGAAGATAAGTGATAGTTATAAGCCTGGAAGTAAGAAGAAAGTTGGAAGTTCCACTAAGGCAAAAGGACCTGTTCCTTCTGCTTCAACCCCTGCTTCTGGGGGTAGGAGGACAAGAAGTGCTGCTAAAGCTGCTGATGAACAACTGGCTGCTGCTTTGGAAAGGAGCAGAAAAGGGAAAGGAAAACAGGTAGTTGAGGAAGAAAAAGTGGATGATATTGATGATTTTGATCTGGCTGATTTTTCTGAAGATGATGAGATGGTAGAGGCTGAGGAGGAGGAGCCTCAGTCAAAGAAAAGGAAAGTTTCTGAGAGAAGAGTGACAGGAAGCTCAGTTAAAGCTGCTGAGAAAGTTGCTAAGAGGACCAGGTCCTCTAAAAGAGTGGTTGTTTCTGAAGACTCTGCCAGTGATAGTGATGAGTTAGTTGCTGAAGATGAGAGTGATAGTGATGCTGAAGATAGTGAGACTGTGCACTGTGTTCATAATGACATGCTGACCAGAAAGGTGTTGAAAGGAAGGGTCATGACTGATGTTCAAGAAGAAGGAATGGTTTGGTTGTTGCAAAAGCTGCATGCTCAGGGTTGGAGGGACATGGTCCTTAAGATCTCTGGTAGGTGTGCAAAGGGGATGGTGCAGGAATTCTATAAGAATTGTTCCATCCGAGGTGATCAAATCACTACATCTGTTAATGACAATGTCATCATATTTGATACAAGGGAACTTGGTGAGTTGCTGGGGATTCCTGCCTCTGGGTATGCTAGCTATGTCAAGACTGTTTGGCCTGACTTGACAAACTTGCCTACTGATCTGGAGATCACTAGGAAGTTTGCTGAGAATGATGGTGAAGAAAAACCCAGGGCAGTGCAAAAGAGTGAGATGCACCCACAGCATCAGGTTTTATTTGAGTTTGTGAACAAAGTTGTGATGCCAAGGCAGGAGAAGATAGGAGTTGCCAGTTTCATGGACCTGGTCCTTATGGAACTGTTGGACACTGAAAACCAGATCAATTGGCCCAGCTTTATGATCCACCTGATAAAAAGGGTGATTGCTGGGAAGAGAAAACACTCCCTGCCGTTTGGTTTCATTCTGACTGATATTTTTGCCAAGTTGAAGGTTCCCTTGGAAGGGGTTGTGAAAGCTACAAAGAAGGAGAAATTTGGGTGTGCTACCTTGATAAACTGTGACTTGCCGGTTCAGGTTGATCCTCCACAGGCTGGTGTTGGGAGGCAGCCTTTGAACAACAAAGTGAGGACACTTAGGCAACAAGTTGTTATACAGGCTGCTGAGATTGCAAGGTTGGAAGAAGAGAGGAATTACTGGAAGGCAGAGGCCTCAAAAGCAAAGGAGACCAATGAGGGAATGCTCAAGCAGATGTTTGATCTGCTCAGCAAGTCTCAGGGAACTGGTCCTTCCACATCCTGACCACCTTAGCCCTAGCCCTTAGCCATCTTTTGTCTAGTGGGATCTAGCCTAGCCTAGTGCCTTAGTCTTTGTTTTCTTCTTTAGTAGTTGGATAATTCTGTAGTACTTGCTTGTATCCCCTGATTTTGATATTTTGGTTAAATGAATTGTCTTGGATGGCTAATATCATTGTTTTTGCGGTTGCTTTATTTGAAGTATGTTTGCATTTTGAGTTGCCTCAATGGCTATGTGCTGATTAATTCTAACACTTGAGTTATATTTTATCTGCAACCTTTTCAATGATGCCAAAAGGGGGAAGAGTAAGTCTGATTTTGCATGATTTTATACCTAAGAAAAATCTGTTCCTTAATGATAAATTAATTAATTCTCCACTGATTGGTGTCTTTTTGAGCTTAAGTTGTACCTCAGGACATTAAGGAGATGAAGCTATGAGGATAAATTTGTCATCATCAAAAAGGGGGAAATTGTTAGCTTGGAAAGCTTGGAGTTTTGACTGATGACTGAGGAACGGATTCAAAGGACCTGTTCCTTTGAATCACTGAAGCAGAATAGATAATTCATGCAAAATCATTTAATTGAGATATTATTATTTATCCTAATACTAATGTTTATCTTGATAATTATGCAGGTCTAAACGGATATGAAAAGATTGCATAAACACAAGGATAAGGGATAAAGGATTCGGATCCTAGAAGGTAGAATCCAATTAGGATTCAAAGTCAAGGGAGCTTTGGAATTCTTATTCATCAAGACTTCTTGGCTATGAAACGTGGAGCTTATCAGCCATAGAAGAGGTACACAAATAGAGAGAGCATCGAGCAAAAGCTGAGAAGAATTATTAGCTTATTTGTGTAATCATTAGCTACAGTAGAACTAAGTAAGAACCTGGTCCTTAGATTGAGTCTTGTAAAAGTTCAAGTCTTAGTTCAATTGTAGTAAGCAAAAATCGAGTTGTAAACTGTGTAGTTCAAGTTGTGGACTTGACACAACTTCACTGATCGTGAGAAAGATCACTAAAGGATTAGAGTTAGTCCTAGGTTAGTAAGAGTGAGTCTTGTAACCAAGTGGGTCTTTTTACATAGTGAAGTTGAAATCCTACTTGAGAAGTAGGTCGTGGTTTTTTGATCCCGTGTCTAGGGGTTTTTCCACGCTAAAATCTGGTGTTCAATTACTTTTAGTTTTTATTCCGCATATAGTAAAGTAAAGGAACACATTTTAAGGAACTGGTCCTTAAAATAGTAAAGTGGTGTAATCGTGGGAAATAACACGCGGTATGTAGCGCGCCGCGCCAGCTGTGGCGCTCAGCTTCTGGCGCTTTTCTCAGCGCGGGGCGTGGCCAAGGCGCCCGGGTTTCGACGTAAACTGCTTGTGTGCGTGCGTTCGATGGCGCGGGGCGCCAGCTACAGCGCCCCTGGAGCGTTTTTGGACTTCCTATTTCGTCTAGGCTTAGGTGTAACTTATTACTAGGCCTTTGTAAACCCTATAAATACTCTTTTACTTAGTTTTTGATTAGAGTTCAGACTTTGGAGCAATTTGAGAGCACCATACTTCATTGAACAAGGGTTTAATTCCTATTCTTTCATCTATTTAATCATTTACATCATTATTTCATCAATTCATTGCCTTGTGATTATGAATATGCGTGGCTAATTCTTACATTCTAGGGTTAGAGTATTTCATGAAAGTTGATGTTTGAAGATTGATTCCCATTAATTGAATCCCATAACGGGTTACTTATTCTTTCTTGATTTCACTTGCTTAATTATTAGAGCTCGATAATTATGCATTATATATGATTTTTAGATTGAACTCGAAAGAGGAAATTTATGAACGCAATAAGAAAGAGTAGGGCTAGTTTGTGAACCCGCGCATCGGGGAACCAATTTATGAGTAGGATAGACATATACTTGCCCGCCTAGCTTAACTATACTACAGAATTCGTTAATGCGTGCATGTGATTCAACCCATAGACATATAGGGATTGAAGTAGCCTGCATAGACTGTGAAGAATCGAAAGGTTTTCACTGGTAGATTTACTCTGTTGGTTAGTAATCCGGGATTTAAGAAGTGGAATCAATTGGAAAACTCAACTGGATTGTTCGTAACTCTGACCCTGGACCGTCTCCTTAATATTGTTTACAACCAAAGTTTGCACCATTGTTTGACTGAATTTCCATCATTTTAATTACTGTTCTTTAGTTGCTAAAACTCTCACTATTGGAAAAGATCCCTGAATAGTTGTTAGAAATTGTTTGTTAAGCGTCAGTCTGAATAGTCCTCGTGGGAACGATACTCTACTTATCATTTTATTACTTGTCGACCGCGTATACTTGCGTGTGCGTTGGGAGCAACAAGCACCCACACTGCCATCGCTAGCAATGGGAGCCTTAATCAACATAGAAGGAAACAGGAAATGTTGGCTCCCAGGGTTAGAGTCGTTTGTTTGCTGATGAATTTATGGTCAACTCAGCTGCAATGGCAGTGTGTGTTAAGGGTTGAATTTGCCGGTAGCTGAGAGGTCTCAAAGTGTCGGCTTTATCACTGCTGCATTTTCAACAGCATCAGAACATTGAGTATTCTAAATTGGAAGAAATATACTTTTTCATCAATGTGGGATTCAAACTTCTAAAACAAGAAAACTTTAATCCTGCTGGAGAATATATACAAGGTGAACCAATGAATATATTAGAATTGAAGCTCAACCCCGGCATTATATTTGGCCAGTGCTGAAGTTGCTGTATCGAAAGAGGGATCTGTCGCAATGCAGAAAAACCCAATTCCTGTAAGCTGTGACACCAGATAAACTTAACTGGGGGCTTTTCGCCAAACTGATCAGCCTGTGTTGGAAATTGGATTCGGGGCACCCATGTGGGTCAACCCGTATCTATGTCCAAATATATAAGTATATATATTTGTGATATGTCTTATAATGTATTAATAAGAAAATTGAGAAAAGACATGTATATTGGAAAATAAGATGAAGAGTTGTGTCTCTTCATAATTAATAAAAAGAAGTCCTGAAGTGTCAGAACTTCTAATATGTTTTCCTACGCTTCTTTCTAAAAAGTCAGAAAGATATTACCTTCTTTCCTCTACTCCAAAAGAACTCTCTTCTTCATTCTCTTCTTCTTGCTATGAAGAACTTCAATGGAAGATTCTTATGAAGAACGAAAGTGAGCGATCTTCTACAAATTGGAACACCATCTGTAACCAGGTACGACTTAGACTGTGAAACTATTAGTGTAGTTCGTGTCTAACAACATGTGATTGCACTACCGACTAGTGAAACAAATACGGATAGACCCTGGACGAACTTTGTGTTCTTGGATTGTGGATAATCCTTCATTGGTATCAGAGCCAACTTATTTGTTTCCTAGTCACGTTATTCCTTCCCTTAAAAACGTTAAAGGTAGAAGTGTACCTATTTACTGTTTGTTGCAAAAATAAAAATAAAAAAATTTGTGGCGTTTAGGCCTGGTAGCCATCTTACTATTACCGCATGTTTCAGTGAACTCTATGATTTCTCTAGTAATAGTCATAGAGTAAAAGAAAATAAATCGTGATCTGGTTGGTGACAATTTTTCATGTAAAGTAATTTGAGGAACTCACGATTTAATTTGCGGCTGTCAAGTGTGGCTGTTTGTGTCATTACAATCAATGACACATATAATAGCCTACTGCCACGTTTTATAGCAAAAACTCCAATGGTAATACTTTAGTGCAAGTGTGGGAATATGAAATTGAGATGAACAGGCCTTTATGTGCTTTCTGCAAAGCAACCCACTTCAGTTTCATCAAGCCTTTTTTCTTTGTGACATTATTTAAGATAATTACAATGAATGATGTGAAATTTGAATCCTGTTCTTGCCATTCCAAAATCCAAATTAGAGTCCTTTAGTATTATTGTTAGACATAACAATTCAGGAAAATTGAAAGAGACTAGCGATGGGTGCATGAGAGGCGCCGATCGGCTAAGTTTTTTTGTTGGGGCCTCAAACATCTGCGTGCCTATGCTCTGATTTTTTTTTCGTTTTTGGAATGGTGTTTCCCATTAAAAAAAATTGCATCGGCGCTAGACATTTTTTTTGGGTTGGCGCGCCGCATTTTTTTTAATCTACGAGACTTGTGAATAGAAGTTACTACCATCTGGTTTTAACTTTCAAAAAAATAAGGAAATGATGTTCTTTGTTTTTTATTGTTCCTCACAACGAGAATGGATCTGCTGCGATGCAATTGCGGCACAAGTTCTACAAAACTCTTTCTACTATTGTCCAAAGAGTAAATTCCAAAGTTTGACTTTAAAGATTAGAAACTTTGGTTGGATGGAATGAACTTTATTTCGAGAGTATTGATGCCTGGTTATGAGCTTGGTGTTCGAATTTTTCCTAATGTGAAAAGACTCCTTTTGCCCAATCTTCTACATGGCCTTCGTGGTTCTAACAAGTACAAGAGTAAAGGAAATTATTGTTTCCTTGTAAAAGTTAAAAAAAAAAAAAAAAAAAAAGGTGTAGAACATTCGAAAATTAATAAAGTGAATAAGGTGGCATGATGATTCTCAAAATTGGACATTCGTTGTCCTATGCAAAGATATTCGTTGGCTTTGCATTGCTAGTTGAGTTCTTTTGAGGTTGTGCCCCTATGCATTTCTCTGTAGTATGGCCTTGGAAACAAATATTGTTTCATCCATTTTCTTAGTTTGTTAATTGTTAACACAGCTAGATAGAAGAGGCCGTCATATTTTCTGTATGTGTTATAGAAGATCAATCACCGGCTGAGCTTAAAATTATGTTGTCTATGTGACATATAACTCGTATAAGTGCGTCTTTATATGATTTAAATTTTAAAGCTTTATGATATTATTCTTGTTGATTAGTTCTATATGTGTTATAGAATTTATGATTAATTAGTCTTGATTTTAAGTAATTTAAGACGAGTATTCTTTTAATAATTGATTATGTTAGATTTATTGAATGTTAGAATTTGGATGATGATTGGGAACATAGTGAACTTTCGATTCCAGATCTAATATGAAATAAATTTTAACATAATTAAATTATTCTAAGGAACGGTATGTATATGAATTTTAGGCTATCAGAAAGCATATAGTTGTCTCTACAAGTTTATACTTGTTTATATCAATATGTCAACTGCTATGAGAATATTGTCCCGAGTTTAACAAAAGTGTTAACAGTGACAATAAAATCCAGTATGTCCTAAAAGAGCAAGAGGCTCTTGAGACTCTAGATATGTCTACGATGTTTCCTAAAAGTGGATTTACATTCCATTGTAACGGTACATTATGACATATGTGATTCAAATTATGAAATTATTTTAAGCCAGTTACTTATATTCTATATATGTTATGGATAGATGTAAACCCAATTTTTGTTGGATTTGTGCTGTTTTTGTACATAAACTTTTTCTCTACATGGAAAACTAGTTCCAAGGGGAAGGACTTGTATCTTTCTATGATACTATTTTAGTTTAAGGTTTATGAGTTCATAAGTGAACAAGACAGCAATGGCAAAGTAACTGAAATTGAATCACGATGTTACATTCCTAGCGATTGTTTTTCCTAAGTAGGGTGAGATAGGTTATGACTTGTCTCTTCATGAAACTGTGGACCAGATTGCTTCCGCTATCAACTCTAAATGGATTCAAGTGGGAGTCATATTATATAATAATGGATATGTTCCAATTAACACCAATGTGTTGTCCAAAAGAGAATCCATTTAGTATCGCTGGTCCCAGTGGGAGTAACTATCAATTGATAAATCAATTTTATCAATCTCAACCTCGACGAATGAGTCGTCTACATATTTTCCATTGTCGATTTGAGATCGAAGGGGAAGCATATATAGTTACTCGACAAGATGAATAAGAGCAACGAAAGATAATGAGGCTCTTAAATACCCTGCTAAAGATAAGTACCTAGAAACATTGGAACATAAAACGGAGTTAGTGAAACCAAACCAAGAGTTGGAATTGGTTGATCTACTTATGGGTCATAGCACCATTGAGAACAAATGGGTTCTCAAAATACGCGAATGACTTAATGTAAAATATGGGTGAAATTTTTGAAGTTCAGATTTTAAGGGATTGGTCCAAGGGATTGTTGTCTCTTTCATGAACGATTTAATATGCAATAGTGCAAACCCATTAATACTCCTATTTCTAGAGCCGAAGTTTCAAGTGTGAGGATGTGTCCTCGTAAATCCATAAGAATATGTTTTTTGTCGCTTGAAACTTGATATCTGTTATTCTAGTTAGTGGATATCAATCTGAGTTAGAAAATGAATACTGAAAAGCAGTTAAAGATACTGAGGTATCTCAAAAGCACATGTAATTATCCTTGTAATGTAAAAGAAATGATCTACAACTCAAAGGCTATACTTACGATGATTGAGAAGGATTTAGATGAGAGAAAATCTAAATCTGAGTATATCTTTCTTTGCTAAACAATAGCGATGTGTATATTGTTTGTGCATCAAGAAACAATCATCAGCCTTATTTAGAAAAGCTAGATTTGTAGCGTTTTCAGCAACTGTGCAAGAAGCTATTTGGCTTAAATGTCTTTGATAAATTTGGGTGTGTTTGACGTTGCTATTGAATTAGTGACAATCAAGTGTGATAGTCAAGTCTCAATAGCTTACACACAAAAGGTCCCAAGTATTGTTGGAAGACAACACATATTGATAAAAGGTATAATTTCTTTAGAGACATAATTGTACATAGAAAAGTGAATATGAAATACATCTCTACGCATTATATAATGGTAGATCCAATAATGAAACTCATTGTATTTGCTGCTCATGAATGATAGTTAAGGTATTGAGTTTGCGTAGATGTAGATGTATTTATACTTTAACTTTTCCCAAGCATGTTCACATAAAACTACATTATTTAAAGTTAATGTAGTTGAAGCCTAAATTTCTATTTGTTGGTTCATATACATAGAATGATTTTATGTTTAGTACATAAGTTTGAAGTATGTCGGACAAACAAAAAGATTGGCCTATTCACACAGGCAATCGCCTCTATTGTCTAGGTGACTAAGAGAGATGAGACAGTTATAAACTTATTATTATCAGAAGTGATAATAATGGAGAGCTAGCTAGAAGTTTATAATATGAATGTCGTTTGAATTATGATTAAATGTGACAGTTTGTCTTAATGCCGGATGTGAGTTCTAATGGATAAATGTATGAGTAGATGTGTGAACTCAAAGTTAGACATGAGTTGTCTGAACTATCATCTGCACAGTATTTTTTATTTGTGAAAGACATACGCTCCACGAGAAAGGAGTCAATACTGTGGTACGTGATTCATACCACGTATGCATAAAGTGACCTATGGGTGATACAAGTTTAATCTCTACTTGTTTTATCGTGTGAAGCCCTGAAAATTATAAATAATTTTCTTTCTTTGTACCCTCATTACTTTGACCAGTTTCTCGAGATTCAATTTGATGTTTGCTATCTTAGGATGTTGCCAAGAGATCATGGATGATTCGGTCTGGCGGGACATTTCTAGAAAAGCAAGTTAGATTGAGATTAAGAGATTGTTGAGATGAGGAAGATCATTGAGTATTATCACATTAATTGTGTTCATTGACATGTCCATTATGTTTGTCTTTGAGACAAGATCATAATGATGAACTCAAATTAATACAAAGAGATTATGAGAGATATGAATGTGATAAATGATCTAGGGTACTGCATACTGCAATCTACTCCAAGGTTCCGTTAATCGAGATGTTATATATTCCTAACAGATGTATAGCAACTAAGCTCTCGAAGTATGCATTGGTCACACGGTCTAGTCGTTATGTATGGATGTTACAGATTGGGAATGAGAGTCGACCCACTATGTGTGAGTGGGAGATGTTGGAAATTGGATTCGGGGCACCCATGTGGGTCAACCCGTATCTATGTCCAAATATATAAGTATATATATTTGTGATATGTCTTATAATGTATTAATAAGAAAATTGAGAAAAGACATGTATATTGGAAAATAAGATGAAGAGTTGTGTCTCTTCATAATTAATAAAAAGAAGTCCTGAAGTGTCAGAACTTCTAATATGTTTTCCTACGCTTCTTTCTAAAAAGTCAGAAAGATATTACCTTCTTTCCTCTACTCCAAAAGAACTCTCTTCTTCATTCTCTTCTTCTTGCTATGAAGAACTTCAATGGAAGATTCTTATGAAGAACGAAAGTGAGCGATCTTCTACAAATTGGAACACCATCTGTAACCAGGTACGACTTAGACTGTGAAACTATTAGTGTAGTTCGTGTCTAACAACATGTGATTGCACTACCGACTAGTGAAACAAATACGGATAGACCCTGGACGAACTTTGTGTTCTTGGATTGTGGATAATCCTTCAGCCTGTTGTAAGCCCAAAATAATCATGCAAGCACTGCATTTCCACCTGTTAATACATATACATAGGCATAAAAAATGTTGAGCATACTACTCATAAAAAACTGTAATGTCAAAGAAAGAAATCCAATTCTTACCTTATTAGACCTCTGATACGGTATATATAGAACTTGAGAAGTGTATTTGGTCCAGGTACAATGCCTCTAACTAGAGTGAGCGGAAATGCAGCAATTGCGAAATGCTCACAGTAATTTTCAGAAAACAGAATCTGATAGGGAAAAACATAGAGGAAGAGATTAACAATAGATATTTCGACAGTTGAGGTAGAAGCTCCAATCAAATACCTGTTGCATTTTTGCCAATATCAGAATAGATACCTGGCTGTTTGCTCATTTTCTTTTTTCTCTTCTCGCCAAGATTGGGATCCCAAACTGCCAGTTGATCCTTCCTTTTTCCTAATATATTTGAATTGATATCTATAAACAAGGTCTTAACAAGACCAAAAAGGAAGCTTTTTGGATCGAGATTTCACGTGGAGGAAGCTTCCCCGTCGATGATTGTACAAGAAAAAAGATGTTTGCAACCAATCCCATAAATAGCCTTTAATGGTGACGAAGAGGAACGAATATTGAGTTTTTTGTGACAGAAAGAAGCTGTAAAATTGTAAAATTTTCCATCAAAAAATTTGTGCAACCTGACTCTCATAATGATTATTCTTTATGTCAGGTAGAAAGAAAGACCATAATTTACTGCAAATACAAAAACAAAGAACCCATAAAATAAGTTATAATTTGAGTACAAGTTTTCGGAAGGACTTTTACAACCGACTACTTTAATTTCCTTAGACATTCAATTATGACAAGCAAGAAGCGGGACTTTAAGCTCCACAGTACCAAGAGACAACTTTGCAAAACTTAATAGAAGAGGAATTATGGGTTACTCTCCGAGTCCTACAAGGTTTTTAAACTTAAACCTACATGCATTAGGATTTAGGAATTATGTATAACCCTTATATAAAAGGTTTCTAAATCAATAACTTATATATAACCCTTACCTCGCCTTCTTCCTTGTACAAAGTCCTAAACCTATACCTCCAAAATGACCACCAACAATACTGTTTCAATTCCTGCGAGAAGTATTGCTTTCTTGTTTGTACCAATAGTCATTTTTCTTCTTATGATAATTTTTTACAGAATTATGAAGTACTTGGAGCATCGTCATATTATTGAAGTGTCGACACTATCACATTCGAACTATATAGCACAAATAGCACCACCGAATCCTTCGGTGACAAAATTAGCTATTCAAGTAATGATAGATATTGTTCCAGAGGAAGGATCAATAACAACTCCATCAATTCAAGGAAAGAATAGTGACTGCAGTATCTGTTTAGGAGAACTTGAACAAGGCGATAAGTATATGTTACTTCCTGCTTGCTGCCATTGGTTTCATGTTGACTGCATTGTTCCATGGTTGGAAGAAAACAAGACATGTCCCTTGTGTCGTTCTTATGTTCGTGGTGTACCATGTGGTCGGAAATATGGTGATTTAAGTAAAGGCACTATCAACCACCGAGACTTTCAGTCCAGCGATACCTCTAAAAAATTTCATGTCATAGACTTGAGTCCAATACTTAGTGTATCCGTACCTTTACCTTGATCCCCACATGTAATTGTAGAATCTTTATAAGAAAGACAGTAAGTTTTTCGTTGACTAATTAATCAATGTATAAACAATTTGGTACTCTCAGTTTAACGAATAAGTGAACAGCTAGCAGCTTTCGAAGTAGTAAGGAAGGGAACATGTATCTGAATGCCCATGTACTATTTTTTTACTTTTTTTTTTTTGGGCGACGGATATTGGTCTGCCAAAGTCTCATAGGAACTCAACTTTTCTTACCAAACTTTTGTTTGTCTATTTGTGTAGGAACAATTGGGAAAAACAACAACAATAATACTGATAATAACAACAATAATGATAATACAATGTATAACGAAAGTATTGTTGAATACTAAAATAATAAAAGGATATAGTTATATTATCTCTGTGTAGAATTACGGTGCTCTGAGTCGTGCTGGGCACTGTCCTAAGAAATTATTCCAGCAGCCTGAAATATTTTCCCAGGATAAAACGAGCCTTCCTCTATATTAATAAAGGGATCAGGAATCAGCAAAATTATTTACGTTAACCCAGCAAGTTTGGAGTAGTAAACGAAGAGAATGAACAATTTTGGTGGCAAACAAGGACCGAGTAATTGGAAAGAAAGAATGCTTCTGTTTTATAGGATATCAAATGATTATGGCTTAGACTAGGCAATGATGACACTCAAAAGGGAGCTAGTTAATCATTATTAATGATTAGCAATGATGACATGGAGAAGAAAAGCTTTTCCTTGGTGTGTCTTTCTCGGTTGATAAAAGGCTATATTTATAGGCCAATAGGAGTCATCTATTCATGACAAATGTCATGATTGTTTGCCACATGTTGATAACATTACATGCATAAGAACACTTGTCTAAGGCCTAGCCACTTGGCCAAAAGACTTCATGCATTAAGACACCTCAGTATGTTCCATAGCCACTTGTTAGAAATATTTTGGAATACCAATTGTATTTTGCCAACAGTCCCCCACGTATTTCAAAATATTTTGAAGAATAAAGAGGTGCAGAACAATGGGTAAGTATGGAGGATAAGACTTGCTGGATTTACACGGTCTAAATGCAATAGGTTTGGTGTCTTCTGTACTATGAACCAAACTTAGACCGATAAAACTTGACTCACAGAATTACTGGTGAGATATAATATTTCTATGAACCAATAATTCTTTTTGTAAGCCAGAGGTCCTACCAGTCACATTCAGACCCACAATTTTGTTGTTCAACGCGGTTTTGCGCGAATAGGCCGTGCGCGTGCCTGGTATTCATAAGAGCTTTAGAGACTTGGCTAGAATCTCATAGGAGCGGCTCCACTCCTACTCTTATATAGGTGAATTCATCAAGTGTATACTGCTTTTAATACACCATCCATAAGGACTATGAATTCATTAAGCGTTAAAACTCAACCTCTCCATTAGTAGTAGTTAAGCACTCTCATTTTTAAGTGCTTCAGTGTCAATATCGACTTGTTATTACCCATATGAACCTACTTCATGGGATCTCCAATCACATAGGTTTGGTTACCATCTCTATTGACAATCATGTTAGCCTTAAACCCATCTCTTTTGAGGTTTGAAGAATTAATTTTCTTCCCAAAGGTTTAGTAAGAGGATCAGCTAAATTCAATTCTGACTTTACATAATCAATGGAAATTATTCCATCTCTCAGCAGCTGCTTGACAACTTTGTGTCTCAGAAGAATATTTCTGTGTTTTCTATTATAGGATTTATTCTTGGCAACATCAATTGCCGCTTTACTATCACAATGGATAGACACGGGAGGCAACACATCCTTTGTTAAAAGGATATCATCTAAGAAGTTTCTTAGCCACTCAGCCTCAGAACCAGCCAACTCTAGAGCTATAAACTCTGCTTCCGTAGTAGATTTAGCAATTATAGTTTGCTTGGCCGATCTTCATGCTATTGCACCACCACCAATGGTGAACACATAGCTACTAGTGGATTTTGTCACATCTGAATCAGGGATCCAGTTAGCATCACTGTATCCTTCTTATACAGCGGGAAATCCACTATACATGATACCATAATTCATGGTTCCTCTCAAATATTTCATCAGTCTTACTAATGCAGACCAATGCTCTTGATTGGGATTACGAGTATATCCACTCAGTCTACACAAAACATAGGCTATATCAGGCCTTGTAAAATTCATTAAATGCATCAGACTCCCAATAATCTGAGCATATTTAGACTGAGCAACTGGGTCTCCTTTATTCTTTTTCAATTCAGAGCTAGCATCATAAGGAGTGGCCACATGTGTCACATCAAAACAATCAAACTTCTTAAGAAGTCTCTCAATATAGTGTTCTTGTGACAATACAATACCATCATCACTTCTTATGACTTTAACTCCCAATATCATACTCACATCACCCAGATCGTTCATATCAAAGTTAGATGACAAAAACAGTTTGGTACTTTGCACAATATTTAAACTTGTACCAAATATAAGCATGTCATCAACATATAAACAAATTATCACAAAATCACCATTTAGTATTTTAGTATAAACACATTTATCCACTTCAACAGAAGAAAATCCGTTTCTCATTAAGACTTGATCAAATTTCTCATGCCACTGTTTAGGTGCTTGCTTTAGGCCATAAAGAGATTTAATTAATTTACAAACTTTATTTTCTTTCAATAGGTGCATGATAAACTTTATCAGACTGTGGAAAAATGTGTTCAAAGAACTCGACATTCTTTGTCTCAATAATGGTGTTGCAATCAAGCACATCACTTTTTAAAACAATAAATCTATATGCAGCACTATGTTCAGCATATCCAATTAACATGCAATCAGCAGTTTTAGAACCTATCTTTCTCTTTTTAGGTTCAGGCAACAGAACTTTGGCAAGACACCCCCACACTTTTAAATATTTCAAATTAGGTTTATAACATTTCCATAATTCATAGGGAGTTTTGCCAGTTCTTTTGTGTGGTATTCTGTTTTGTAGGTGACAAGCAGATAAAATTGCTTCACCCCACAAATTATCAGGAGCATTAGAACTAATTAACATGGAGTTCATCATTTCTTCCAGTGTTCTATTTTTCCTTTCAGCAACTCCATTAGATTCGGGTGAATATGGAGGAGTTATTTCATGGATAATTCCTTCTTTTTCACAAAAATCATTTAAGGCCAAATATTCACCTCCTCTATCAGATCTAATTCTTTTGATTTTTCTACTAAGTTGATTTTCAACCTCAGATTTATAAGAAATAAAAGCATCAAATGCATCATCTTTATTTCTAAGCAAATATAACTTAGTATATCTAGAAAAATCATCAATAAAGGTCACATAATATCTTTTACCACCTCTAGTCATGGTCTGTTTTAAATCACCTAAATCAGTGTGAATCAAAGATAATAATTCAGTCTCTCTATTTACAGGAAAACACGACTTTTTAGTAATTTTAGCTTCAGCACATATTTCACATTTATCAATTTTATTTTAGTCTAAACCAGATATTAAACCCATTGCATGCATTTTCTGTATATATGACACATTAACATGTCCTAGTCTAGCATGCCACAAAGAAATAGACTCAACCATATAAGCAGACGCATATGTATTTTCATATATAACGTTAGAAACATTAAGTTCAAAGAGTCCTTGGTTATAATAGCCCTTTCCAACCAAAATATTATTTTTGGTCATTAGAATCTTATCAGATTCAAATGTCACTTTAATCCCGCCTTTTAATAATAAGGCTACAGAAATCAGGTTTGTCCTAATATCAGGAACATGTAGCACATCCGCAAGGGATAAAGTTTTTCCTGAAGTTAGTTTCAGGAGTACTTTACCCTTACCCAGGACTTTAGCAGTTCCCGAGTCTCCAAGGTAAACTACTTCATTATCTTCCCCTATATTAGTATAGGAGGTAGATGCTTCTTGATGTGCACATATGTGCCCAGTAGCCCCAGAGTCTACCACCCATTTTTTTTAAAGTGCCTACAATGTTCACTTGAGAAATGACAGCCGCAATAATTTCATCTCCTTCAGCTAAATTAGCTTTGAGAAGATTTCTATTTTCTTTGTCATTTCTTGCCATTATTATATTTTTTCGGACATAATAAACTGCTCTATCACAATTAGAATTATAGCCTTTCTCTTTCTTATAATTGAGGTTATAGGGCTTGTAACCTCGAGACTTATTAACATACCTCGTATTGTCTTTATTATGACTACGGTCATATAGAGGAACGACCGCACCAGGAGTACTGCGGGCAACACCGACATTGATAATATCGGCAATACTTTTTTCAGTATTATTGCATGCCATAGTTTCTTAGATTGTAGGAACAATTGGGGAAAACAACAACAATAGTACTGATAATAACAACAATAATGATAATACAATGTATAACGAAAGTATTGTTGAATACTAAAATAATAAAAAGATATAGTTATATTATCTCTGTGTAGAAATACGGTGCTCTGAGTCGTGCTGGGCACTGTCCTAAGAAATTATTCCAGCAGCCTGAAATATTTTCCCAGCATAAGACGAGCCTTCCTCTATATTAATAGAGGGATCAGGAATCATCAAAATTATTTATGTTGACCCAGCAAGTTTGGAGTAGTAAACGAAGAGAATGAACAATTTTGGTGACAGACAAGGACCGAGTAATTAGAAAGAAAGAATGCTTCCATTTTATAGGATATCAAATGATTATGGCTTAGACTAGGCAAAGATGACACTAAAAGGGAGCTAGTTAATCATTACTAATGATTAGCAATGATGACATGGAGAAGAAAAGCTTTTCCTTGGTGTGTCTTTCTCGGTTGATAAAAGGCTATATTTATAGGCCAATAGGAGTCATCTATTCATGACAAACATCATGATTGCTTGCCACATGTTGATAACATTACATGCATAAGAACACTTGTCTAAGGCCTAGGCACTTGGCCAAAAGACTTCATGCATTAAGACACCTTAGTATATTCCATAGCCACTTGTTAGAAATATTTGGAATACCAATTGTATTTTGCCAACAATTTGAACTAAATGAAGAAGGAACAACTACTACTCCTGCAGTTAACGGAAAAAAAAACAATGACTCTCGTATCTGTCTAGCTAGGATAGTTTGAACGAGGACTCACGTTGAGGTGCGCTGTTATAGTTACTACAACTTTTGTAAACTTAAAAGGTATAAAGAGTTATACTTAACTAACTCACATTGATCTTTTGAGGAGGTAAGGTATCATGTCCCCTCCTTCATGTAATTACCTTTTGGTTACTAATATATAAAGTAGGAACCTTGCGTTGAGGTGCACGGGAAAAAACAAAAAATCAGAAAGGGAAAAAAAGAAAAACGTGGACTGTGATGCTTCCTGTTTGCTGCCATAGGTTTCATTTCATCTTGCATTGTTCCATTACCATATGGTTGCGCGAAAATAAAACATGTCCCTTGTGTCGGACTCTTGTACATATCTTGCCATCATGTCCTGATCAGACTTTTGTCGATTAAATTAAAGCCGCACTAAAAAACAACCAAGACTTACAGTCTAGTGATATCAATATATTGGTAGAAAGTTTCTTGCAATACGTTTGAATTCAATTCTGAGCGTCTCTTTCAAGATCCCATTATGTAATAAAAGTTCTAATAAATTAAAAAGAAAAGGTACTTAGCAATTTTTATGCAGAGTAACAATTTTGAAATAGCTGCGGTAGGCATATTATACTGAATGTCGACGCCACGCGTACGTGAGCAACACACATATGTCATCTAATATTACAACTCCAACTTATACTGCTAAATGGAGCTTCAATAAAATGGAGATGTGATGAATACTTAGTACGTAAAACTAAAAGGCATGTGTTTCCGTTCATCTTCACTAAATGGAGGATCGATAAAATGAATATTATGAAAGAAAAAATTTTACTGACTTATTCATTTATAAAAGTACAAACAGAACACTACATGTTGCTATCAGCAAATAATTATCGCAAGTCCTAAAAACAAAATGTATTTCTAGAATCCCATAAAATTCTCGTTGTTTAATTCAAAGTCACAGAAATATTTGTATTGGGTAAAATAGCAGTTGCATACGTGGTGCCTCGGATGTGGGACACACCTTTAATTCTTACCGATGGCTGATAATGAAGAAATCGTTAATGGAAAGCAGCAGCACTCCGATGGGCAAATTAATGGAGGAGTATTTGTGCCTCCATCTCCGCCAGGTGGCATACCTCCACCTCCTCCGCTTTTAGTTGACCCTTCTTCATCAGGATCGAATGATCCATTTCAAGCATACTTCATAAATTGCTTGCAACAACTCCAAGGGCAGCTTGCTGAACAAGCAAGCATCAATGCCGAATTTCATAGCTCATTGGAAGCCGTCTCGACGAGAAACAATGTCACCTCTACTAATACTCCATATGTGGCTCCAGGGGGAGGCATCCTGAACTTCGTTCATACGGGCACGACAACAGGGGGACTTCCTACTGGAGCTGCATCTGGAGACTCGGGGACTGCTCCACATGTCAATCCGCTCTTCAAAACGGTTCCCACCATGGCGGAAACAAGCGTCTCGGTAGACCTTGAGAAGTAGAAAAGGGATTTCGAATCCCAATACGAAAAGCAACTCGAAAATGTCCCCGGAATAAGGAAAACTCGAAGAGCTTTGGATATTGATAAATGTAGGTAGTTGGCCTACAAGCTCGAGGCCGCCCGGGCGCCCATCCCAAAGCATTTCAAGATGCATATCTTGAAAAAATAAGATGGTACGACTGACCCTGTTGAGCACGTTACTGAATTCATGGCTATGGTCAAGGGCAACGATTTGACCCCGGTGGAGAAAGAATTTTCTAAAGAAATTTGGAGTCACTTTGGAAAAAGAAGCACTGCGCTGGTATATGCTCGGAAAATTTGAAGATTTCATAAATAATACTCTGGAAAATTCTTCATATAAATATATTCGAGCTCATTGTCCAGTGAGCATATGTTGAAATACCCAGTGACCGAGGTGGAGATAAATTCTTCCAAGAGCTATTAGCAATGTAAGATACAATCAAACCTCTCTATAGTGGCAGCGTTTGTCTGGAATGTTCATGGCTGCTATATATAGAGAGGTGTTGTCATACATGTATACTGTCATTTGACGTTTAGATCTCAGTTAGTTGTTATAGTCAAATAGTTCGCAAAAAAATACATGTTAAATTTAAAATCTCAAAAGATTTTCATATTTCATAAAAATTTGAAAAAGTTAATACATTATCAATAAATCTATAACTAGTTGTATCGTACCAATAAAAATTAAAATTTAAAGAATATATGTATTCATACAACCTTTTTCAGAAATATTTTTTTATGGTAAGAATGTACAAAAGACAATATATTTATGTTACGAATGATTATCATAAATATATTGTATTTTATTTTATACATAATATATCTCTTATAAAATATTATTACACAATATTTGACTATGGCCGTTATAGAGGGTTAATTTTATAAAAAGTGTACTGCTATAATGAACGACATTGTTGTTATTGATAGAATGCTGTTATACTGAAATGTTGTTATAACAAGAGGCTGTTATAGAGAGATTTGAGTATTGCACATGAATTCTACTTCTTAATTTCTTTTTATTACTTAAAACTACAAACGCTCTAAAGTTCGCACCTTAAAAATTACAAAGGAACATGGAAGAACCTGAAAATAATAACTTAAATATAATACAATGCATTTCTCCAATATTTGCTTATTAACAACCAGAAATATTACTTGTACCTAGAAGCCTTATGAAATAAAACGAGTTTCTTTATTTGTGAAAAAATTCCAAATAATAAAAGGAAAATTTACACTCTATACCCATATATTTGATAGTAATTACCCAACCTACCCATGTTATATTTCTCTACCCATAGATCTGATAATAATTACATCCTCTACCCATTTTCCCATTTTTCTCCAAAATCACCATTTTTGTTTCTCTCACATGTACCTATTTCCCCATTTCCACCAAAATCACCTTCTTCGCCCTTTTTCTTTCTCCGGCTATACTCCGCCGGCTGTCAACAATATCCGTCAACTAATATTTCAGCTAACTCAAAACCCACACCATTGAGTTTTGTCCATTTATTCTAATAACTGAGTTTCCCTACAGTTGCAAATAATTAGATGGAAACAACAAGCGCAAGTGGGTATCTAAATCATCATCAAAATCCCTCTTTTGGTTCTTTTCGAAGAGATGTTTCTTACAGGTTTGCTCTTACTTTTCTAATTCTTGTTCTTTTGTTTCCCAATATTTGATTAAAGTGAAACTTATTAGTAGAGATCTTTTTTGGTTGTTCCATTTTAATTTTTTATGTATAGATTCTTACTTTAATATCCAATAGAAAAAATTTATTATGATTGTGAATTTATAGTGTTAATACTTGATGTCAACCCCAACTTATTCAAGATTGAGGTGTAGTCGTTGTTGTTGTTGTTGTTGTTGTTGTTGTTGTTGTTGTTGTTGTTGTTGTTGTTGTTGTTGTTGTTGTTGTTGTTGTTGTTATTGTTAATATGTGCTTTTTTACTTGTTCTTGTGTAGTAAATAATTAATGTCTACTCGATTGTTACTTTCATCTTTCTTCAACTAGAAATTATTTTATGTTAATTAAGTGATTGAAGTTAATTACAAAAAAAAAAAAAGGAAAGTCCGATACACAGTGCATCGCGCATTCACGCAGGGTCCAAAGAAGGGTCTCACTGAGGTAAGTTGTAAGCATCAATGATTGTTTTCATGGTTGAACCTGATAAGTGTACTTGCACTTTAAACTATCTCCATTCTGACAATTGTTACTTTTGGGGACACTACTGGTGCGGGTATTGCTGGTGCGAATTAGGTTAAAAATGATGTGGTTATAAATATCCTGGGTGCACTTGTTGGTACAAATGAGGTGGGTCGACCTGCACATACGAGTGACGCTTCTATACCTCACTGGGTGCACCTGTTGTTATAGAGCTGGATAAGATTACGGAGCCTAAGGTATTTTTGTTGTTTGCTTGTGATATGTAAAGGCATATCTGTGGTATTGTGATCTTTGTCTTTTGTTGCTTTGTCATATGCAATGTATACCCCTATGGTATACTGTTGTGCGTAGTATTTGTAGGTGCTCTGCCATGGGGTATATTGTATATAATAAAGTAAAACTGAAGAAAAAATAAGTCACAGAACAAGTTGCATATCGTTAGGCGTATGTTTTCTTCTGTATACCTTTCAGGTATTCAGTATACCGTGATGGTGTACTGCTTTAATTTTAAGATATATAGGCAAACGAATTAACCTGTAAATGTACAAGGTATATTGTACAATAGTATACTGCTAATAGTATATAGTTTACTACAACTGTATATTTTTGAGTTGAAAATTAAAGAAGAATTACTTGCAACAAAGGTATACTGCAATGGCATACTTCAATTGTATACTACAATAGTATACTGTTACATATAGTATATAATTTACTACTTTTATACTTCGGCGGTATACTGTCCTAAAAGATTGGACCCATAAATTGTGAAGTTAAAATTCAGAAGGTTACACGTAAAATACGCACGAAGGTGCACTCACGTGCTCATCCGAAGGAGGTGTGCGTGTAAATTTCTCATGATTTATGTGTTAAAGCAGTCTATCAATTTAGACCTTTGCAGGCAAGAGTTAGTTTGGTTTTAAGTTATTGACACACCAGAGTGTATTTAGAAAATTTTCTTACTTCATTTGGTTATGAAAGGTATCACTTTCGTTGTGTTTCCAGAAGTAAATAGGAGTAACTTTTAGTGTTGGCTTATCCCTGAGTTTTTGTTTTCATGTTCTTTGAACACTTGCTGCATGTAAATTCTGAAGCCCATGAAAAAAATGTGAACTTAAAAGTTCCCTTTATGTAAACATGAAATTGTCTAAAATCCATTTAATATAAAAAAAAAGCAACCACCTTCTCTTTTTCTCTTTGAAAACTGAACTTGATAAATTCTGCTATTGGATTAACTACTTTCCATCCAAAGGAATTGCATCACGTGTTAATTAACCGATTCCCTTGTACATGTAGACCTCAGAATATTATGAGGATTTTCTAAAGCTCACATGTACTGTAATTTGTTAATATTATTAGGCATAAAGTAGATCTGAAATAAGACAGATACTGCTTGGTTTTGCATTTTATTTAGCTGCTTTATTTCATAACATTCTAAAATGACGCAATTGTTTAATCTGCTTCTGTCATAGCTTGATGTTAGCACTGAGGAGGAAAAAGAGACAGACAAGAACATATCCATCATGTTACAGATCCTAAGGAAGAAGAAGAGAGTTAAGCTTGGAAATCTCTTAATGAACAGAAAATCCTCTGCGCAAAGTGTTGAGAACTTATTTTCACTATCATTTCTAGTGAAAGATGGACGGGTTGTCATAGACGTGGATGAAAATGTATCTCACTTTGTCTATGCGATACCTTTCTAAATCTTTTGTTGAAACTTATTTTATGTTTGTCCGTCTATCTTGATTCCTCTAGGCTATGTTGTTTCCTTTTTCCTTTCTAATGTTCTTTCCTTTTCAGCTCCTAGGAATGGTCCTGATGCCAATGTTGTTAAGTCTGGAGAAGTTAAGTACAACCACTTTGTCTTCAGATTGAATTTTGTTGATTGGAAGGTACGTAATTTCTATAGCTAGATCATAATTTTGTGTCCATATTAGGCACGTAACGAATAGGTTCCTAGCCATTCTTTTACATGTATCTGCAATATTTCAGATTGATTTACTTGTTACACGACCAACCCTTGAATTTATCACAGTATATCACGTTGTGCTTCCGTTTCTCGAATTGACTTTATCACCAAATGACATGTGCATACAGCTGATGAAGAATGCAATATCAGAAGGTGAAGAGTTGATGCCAACCAGGGACATATCGGTAAATCAATGCACAACTGAAGCTGAGCCAGTTCCAATAGATGATTCTCAAACAACACCACATGTATTCGGATCAAGAAATTGTCAAGGAACTGTGGCCAGATTTTGCATGAAGCCTCTGCAGTTGACGATTCCCCTGAGATTGGCGATCCCAACCTTGACACTGGCAGCCTTAAGAGGAAAATGAGTATACTGCTATGTATAGAGATTACTTCAATTGTATATCATAGTAGTATACTGCTATAGTATAGAGTTTACTTGGCAGCCTTAAGAGGAAAATGAGTATACTGCTATGTATAGAGATTACTTCAATTGTATATCATAGTAGTATACTGCTATAGTATAGAGTTTACTGCTTGTATATTTCAACTGTATATTGTACTAGTATACTATTGTAGTATATAGTTTACTACAACGGTATACTTTAATTAGATTATACTTATTTAGTATACCCTTATTTGAATCGAAGTGTGAGCTGCAATCAAACAAATAAATATTTTAAATTTTATTATTGTATACTTTTTTAGTACAACTCTTCGTGTTTGGATGTGTGATTTACTATAGAAAATGAATGCTTCAAATTTAATTATTTTAAGCACGATAAACCTTTCTGGTATACACTTTTGTGTGTTTGAATATTGTTATTTTGAATACAATATACTTTTTTGGTATATCGTATATTCTTCTATCAATTATTTTTTGTATAAAAGAAAATAAGAAAATATTATAAATATATCAGTTATTTTTTATGACTTATATGATAAAAAAAAAAACAAAAAAAAAAAGAAGAAGAAAATGTATATCATATATGTTAGTTTAGCACTACTGTAGGTAAAAAATTTCTTTTTATTAGAAATGTATACAATAGAAAACAATTTTCTTTTTACTTAATAGACAAATATGTTGGGAAAAAGCAAAGTGTTGTACCTTTGGAAAAATCGTATACCATTGGGATATATCATATATTAGAAAGGTATCAATAGTAAGATGGTTTTCTTTTAGTTAACAGACAAATATATTGTGATAAATCAAAGTTGTATACCATTGGGGTATACTGTACACTTGAAAGGTATACAATAGAAGCATGATTTTCTTTTAGGTAATAGGAAAATATAATGTAACAAAATTAAACTTGTATACCATTTGGGTATATCGTATACTATGAAGGTATACAATAGAAAGACACTTTTCTTTTTGTTAATAGGAAAATATAATGTGGCAAAATCAAATTTGTATACCATTGGGATATTACCGTATACTATAAAGGTATATACAATAGAAAGACACTTTTCTTTTGTTAATAGGAAAATATAATGTGGCAAAATCAAATTTGTATACCATTGGGGTATACCGTATACTATAAAGGTATATAATAGAAAGACAAATTTTAGGGCTCACTTTTTTAGGTATACTGTTGAGTAGCAAGGTATACACTTGCAACATAATTCCTTATCATTAATAGGAAAGTATGTTCAGACAAAACAAATGTGTATACCATTCGGGCTATCCTGTATACTACAAAGGTATACAACTGTACCATGATTTTCTATTAATAAAAAGTATACTGTGACAAATCAAATTTGTATACCATTGTGGTATACTGTTATATACCTTTCACCTGGGATATAACTATACCATCATGCTATACAATAGAAAGAATTTTTGTGTTACCCAAAAGCAAGTCAGGTGCAAAACAAAGTAAAAAGGTATACCTTTTTAGGTAAATTGTTGAGTAGAAAGGTATACACTTGCAACATAATTCCTTATAATTAATAGGGAAGTATATTGTGACAAAACAAATGTGTATACCATTCGGGCTATCGTGTATACTACAAAGCTATACAACTTTACCATGATTTTCTATTAATAAAAAGTATACTGTGACATATCATTCCTCCAATAACTGAAGCAGTAGCTTGTCTTTGTGCATTAAACCTCTGCTCATGTGAGCACGTATGATCATCCTTGAAAGATCACTACAAGAAATGGAGCCTTTGGTGGCGACTAGAGTCGCCACAGAAAGTCATAAAGTCGCCACAGAATACGTTTTGTGGCGACCTTACAGTCGTTGGCTACACTTAGTGGCTAATTCTTATTAGCGGCAACCATAACGAGTCGTCACTAAATATTGCTTTTTTGGTGGCGACTTTTACCGCCACAATTACTATCCTCAAAAGTGATTCAAAAGCAGTCGCCACTAAAGCATGTAGTTTTACCAGCGACAAAGTCGCCACAAATAAAGACCAGTCACGACGTCATAGTTGCCACAAAATAAATTACATTTTTCGTGGCAGTGTGCATCGCCACTGTAAACAATTATCTGTGGCAGCTAAGTCGCCACTAAAGCGTCTCTTATTTATAAAAAAAAATTATAATATAATGGGTAACTGTAGTCTTATTAATAGTCCAACATCAAACATCACAACAAAATATGGTTAAATAAATTGATATAACACCAAATACCCTTTAATAAATGATATTGGAACTTTTCATTACCAAATAGAACATCCAAAAGAGTAAAACACTCTGTAATACATAATAAATGCGTATACACATGGAAAAAAATCAAACGTCTTCGAACTTCTCCTTAGCGAACATCATTTCCCTCTCGTTGAAGAAGCTAATCCCTGTTATTTTAAGAAAAAAAATACAAAGGCATCATTTTGAAAATCCCAAAAACAGAAAGCAATATTTATAACCCATCAATTCAAGCAAATCGCAATCAAATATATGAAGTTTATATCAAATACATGTAACATAAGTTCATATCAACTCATGACCAAGATAGCGCTATCGAATGAAGCTTCTGTAACCACTGTAGCATCCTAACTAATCCAAAAACTAACATGAAAGTCTGGAGTACTCTATATCATTCACCAACACATAATAATATACTTCAACTAAATTTAAGAACTTAGAAGTCAGAGGTAATCTGAAACACATGGGTAATGGTTAACAACACTAAATATACTAGCAACAAGACTGAAAATAAGGATGTAATGACCACATATTTATCTAATTATACCATGGGTGCACATATAGCATGTTGCAGGCCAATATTTGTATCAAACATACAAATACTAAAAAAGAAGAATCATTACTTTGATATGGCATTCGTTGTGCTTGTGTTGCTTGTTCATGGCCACCATAGGCATCAACGACCTAGTAAATATAAAAAAGTAGATTAAAAAAATTCTTACAATACTAGAGTTTTGAGGAATAGATAATTCCACAGGAGAAAACTTGCACATAATTTGCTGCATCCATAATAATTGTAAGAGTAGTTTTATTTTGTCTGTACCGATAATCTAGTTATATATTAGGGACTCATTTTCATCCATCATACATCATTTAATGATATAAATAAAAGATCCTTGAAAAGTGAAGAAGATCAATCAACAAAAAAATATCCCATTAAAAGACAAACTAAGTCATGATCGACAGAATAATCATATTTGACAAATGCCTTATCAACATGGATGGAAAACAAACCTTTTAAGTTTCCAGGTTTCATAATAAAACCAAGTAAAAGAAGACTGCGATTCAGCTTCTGCACTGCACAAATAGTTTTCCTAGTATGTTGTAACTGTTTCTGCAGCAAGTTGTGCAAGAAGGGAAATAGAACAACATATTCCTGATCACAAAACAACAACAATACACTCAGTGATATCACACCTGATCACAAAATCAAAATGAAATTTTAAGAAGCGTCATATCCCTTATCACAAAAACAAAAAGAAAGTTTCAAGGAGAAGAAAATGGAAACGGAACAAGTGAGCCAACTCCAGGCTAGTAGATTTTTAACACAGAGGCTTGAAAGAAGAAACAAGAAAAGCAAAGGTTAGTAGAATTTACTGTTACTCACAAAATTTATCAAACACCTTAGTCTTTCGAATTGGCCAATTTGATGGGACCAAATAAGTCTGTCCAACTAGAACACACATTAATTTAGTCGGTAGGAATTAGTTGTCATGCCTAGGAGAATCTTATCTTTTACCTTGTTTGATTGAAACAACAAAAGTGCAACTTAAGAAGTTGCACATTACCTTGTCTCATCTACAACACCTTCAACATTGTTGACAACTAATTCTTCAAGAAAGATACATTACTGAATAAAATGAACAAAAGAAATCTTGGTTTGAAACCAAGAACAAAAGCAATATTTTTGGAAATATGAAAATTTAAAAATTATACAAAATACAGTAAGGTGAAGTGTTAGTAAAAAGATCAACATATTTCTTGTAGCCCAAAACAGAGTGAAAGTTAAATAGGATAGCAAAGAGTACTGATGTGGACGCTACAGAATGTCCTTAAAATCAAAACTAATTATAACCACCTTAGTCTAACTTTAAAACTTTTAACGATATTTTGATGTAATATTTTCGTATGAGCCTTAAAAGCACTGAAGGTACCAAGCATGACATAGGTGAATAACATACAAAATTAGTGGAAATACCTGTTAAACCAGCATAACAACCATCTACCCACCTTTAACCACTAAAGTAATTCATACAAATGGAGGTAGTTCAAGACCATTTGTTCTAAAGAAAGGTCATAGAGACAATACACTAAAACATACGAAATACCAAATTAATATAATTTCTTATCGGTTCAGAAATAACAAAAATCATGTTCCTAATATCACACAATTCCCCATACTTCATCGACCAGTAATTGGAGCCAAAATACAAAAATATACATGTAAATCGCTGAGAATATCAAGAAAGTAAAAGGCACACATAGGTACACCTATTATTCCTTGTACAAGAACATTTTAGAAAAACATGAATTTTTATGAACTTTTGCGATTATCCATTATAATAATTTTTTAAATGCTAGACAAATCAATAACAAAATCTACCTAGTCAAGAACATTAGGTTGTAGCTTCTTAAGAACCTGCAAAGTTTTTTCTTCATAAGAGATTGTAGGTAAGTGTACCAATGTTTCACTCCAGTACATTTTCTATGGATAAAATTGAGGGAATAGATCACTTAGGGCTAGTAAAATCTCTTAAAGATTAGGGCTTGGATATATTGAGGTTCGATTAGAGGCGAGAAATATGAGCAAGAGAAAACAAGGTGCGAGTGGGAGGGAAGAGGCGAAATTGCGGAGTTGTTTGAATAATCAACAAGGATGAATTTGGGGAAGGGCATATCGGGTGTAGGGGAAAATGGTTTTGGGGGAATGATATTGTTTATTAGGTGTAAAATTTGGAGAGACTCAATTTGTATTTCTTTTTCATTTTATTATTTTTTAATTTTATTCTTTTTTATTATTATAATTTTTATTATATTAAAGTAAAAAAAATTTGACACCTACAAATTGTCGAATGTATAATATCATCCACTTTCTACAATCTTTATTGTACTTATTTTTAGTTGTGTTTTATCCTAATTAATTTATTCACAGTAGTAATAAATATTTGAGTGAATTGAATCCTTATTAATGGAATAGTATTTAGTTAGAAAAACAATGTTGCAGATTTCGTGGCAACCAAATCGCCACATTAAACTTTTGTGATACTACAATTAAAAGCTAGTAAATAACTGTGGCGAAAAAACTGCAATCGCCACTAAAACAGTAACTTTTTTGTGGCGCCTTTTCAAAGCCGCCACTAAAAACTTACATTTTGTAGCGACTTAACCGGTCGCTACTAAAAGTACCTCTTTTTGTCGCGACTATCTAACGTTGCCACAAAAGGCCTTATCTTTTGTGGCAACTACAAGGGTCGCCACAAAACGTTGTGACAGAAAACCTGATTTCTTGTAGTGGATGTTACTTTAAATAGGTTTGACTTTCACACACTTAACGATTTCAGAACCCACTTGCATTGCTCATCAATGAATATAAGACAGTCCCTATTTACGTAAGAGTTCAGTAACAGTTTCCAATGTATACCATGTAGTGTAGTGCACGTATGGCAACAATGCTATACTAGTATTGAAAATCAATTATCCCATAAATTAGTTCTTCTATGGCTACCGAGAATACTGTATAATTGATATTGAACCGCATAAAACCATATACCCCAGGGTATATTATACACTACTAAGGTATGAGACGCAACGGAAATACAAGATATACGGTACAATTGCTATTGATCCACATAAAACCAGTATACCCTCAGGGCATATTGTACACTACTAAGGTATAACACGCAATGGAAATACATGGTATACTATATAATTGATATTGAACCTCATAATTACTTCTTCTACGGCTACAATTGCTCTGTACACGCAATGGAAATACAGGGGTATACTGTACAATTATTGAACCGCATACAACCAGTATACCACGATGGTATATTGTACAGTATCAAGGTAGAACACGCAACAAAATACAAGGTATACTATATAATTGATATTGAACCGCATTAAAACCACTATACCCCAACGGTATACTGTACAGTACCAAGGTATCACGCGCAGCGGAAATACAGGGGCATAAAACTAGTATACCTCCAGGGTATAATGTACATTACCAAGGTATACACTAAAGAGTTTTACTCTGTTGCTACTGCCTCGACGTTTACACTAAAAACAACAAAAGTAGCAAGTGCATTTGCACTGTATACACATTTAGTATTTGCAACGTATGTCTTATGGCATTGTCAAAATAGTTGTGTGTTGTTGTTATCTTCGCTTTAACTCCATATTTTGTCTTCTTCCGAACGTAGTAGAAAATGACATCTATGTGCTGCAAGACAACTATATTCCATAAGTATACAACCTAACATAATAGTATACTAACCAAAACTAAACATATCACAACGGAAAAGAAAACAGTAGTCTTTTTTTTGTTTTTCTCATTTTATTATGAATGGAATGTTCAAACTTTTAATGACGGATCATATTCTCATTAGTAAACTCCAAGAAGGCAATTTATTATAAACTCAGTAAACCAGTATACTTGTAAGACATACTGTATACTAAAAAGTATACAATTTTCAAATGTGCAGAAATTGCAGTAGCAGGAAATGCTATGCTTTTTGTAACAACTACCAAAGAATCACAATTGATGACAATGTAAAAAAAATACATTTCAATTATATCAACATTCCGATTGCCTATTGCACAATAATATTATTGAATGTCCAATGCCAGAGGATTCCCAGTTTGCAAAAAAAAATGTGGGGGGGGGGAGGGGGAGATGGTGGGGAAGAAACTCAGGACATCAATGGATCTTCAACTCAGCCAAGCAGTATACTTATAGAGTATATTGTATATGATAAAGGTATATAATGATAAAAAACAAAACTAGACATACCACAGTGGAAAAGGAAGCAGTGCTCCTTGTTAACTCCTAAAACCACTATTTATAATTATTCTTTGGTTAATCCTTAAGATACTGTCTCATTCCTTCTTCATTTACATTCCATAAAGAAAAATAATTAGGATTTAATTGATATAAAGAACTATACCTTTTCATCCAACTCAAAACTAGATGCCAGTAGCTTGACGCCACTCATTGCAAGGGAATAAGTATAACCCTGTAGTGACACTGTCTGCTACTTTCTGGCATTGGAAAGCACACATTGAAGACCTTGTGACCAAAATGGATATCGATATCAGCACAACTATAGTTGACTTGGCAAAATCAAGTCGAGTTTCTCCGAAACTTCTAGTTGTTTGTAGCTTGGACTGCAAAGGTTGGCATACAAGCAGGTTCTGATTATATAAACCTGACATAGAGAGAGTAGGTGAGGCTGTTCTTTCAAGATCAACATTATGCTGGAAACCAGGATGAAGTTACAAGCATGTATCACTCCATTTCTTCTGTAGTTCTTGAGTTTTATGCTTCAAAAGTATGTGGTCTACTCTGCACAGACATGAAAGGCTGAAATGATTCATCCGTCCTTACAATTTAATCTATATCCAAAAATTGTTAAACATACCCGTGTCAGAGTGATCAATTTTTTTATCACTATAAAGCTTGGCATTTCGCAACCATTGTGGCAACACTGGTCAAGTTGATTTTGGTTTTGCTTCAGAAGGTAAATTCTCAAACTCGGATACAAGTTTTGCTAGCTCCAGTTTAAATTTCTCTGTACACAGAAGGCAACATGATATCCTCCGAACAAGATTTGGGTTCTTAGTCATCTGCTTTGGTGAAGCAGGTACAGCATTCATAAAGTTCTTTGATTGATTCAGAGGCTTCCAATGAGCTGCTTAAAAGTCTATCATTTCCAAGCCTGAACAGATCAAGGAATACCAAGTGAATGGATAGTACAACAAAAGAAAAATAGTTTCTGAAGAGGGTTCGAATATAGATTGTTTCTTTATTATATTCCATGACACAAAAAATTAAAAGGGAATATCTAAATTCGAGACGAATCTTATATAACACAATGACGAGACATAAGAAGAAACTTTAGGATACACTTAGTTTGAGTATAGTATTATTCCTCCATACTATAAAGCAAGAAAATCTATCACAAAATGGGTAATGCAAGATCCTACTATATTGATAAAAAAACATATAACATCTCAGAGTAATTCTTGGGAAAAATAAAGACAGATAAAGATGGTTCCGAAGAATATTCCAGGAAGAGGATATACTGAAGATGCATACAATCAAAGATGCAACCACTGTTGATTCAGCTATTCAAAATAACCCCACAGATAAGATAATTCCTAGATCATATTTAAGATTCAATCAAGGAATAAAAATTACTGCAATTCTTACAGGAGAACAACAATCACAGATCTTTATAACTGCTCAAACAACAATATACATGAGAATAAAAATTAAAAAAAAAAAAAAGGACAAATGAAACATAAAATACTACTTAAATTGACTACTTGACAGAAGACTTCAATTATAGTATACTATATAATTGGTTGGTATACCACTTCAAATGTGCTGTAATAGAGTTAAAGTCCAACCTAACAAAAAACTTTTTTATATACTATATAGTCCTTTAGTATCCTCTAAACCCCAATAATATACCTGTTTGGTATACTTTATTTCAAGAGTATACCTCTAAACAGTAAAGTCACAAAATTAGTTCTTCTAGGGGTACATTTGTATTGTATACCTGTTTGGTATACTGTTATTTCCTGAGTATTCATCATGGTATACATGTGTACTATATACCATTTTGTTATATTGTGTCTTACATAGTACTTTCTCTGTTATGCTTACGCGCAACTGTAATGTGATTGGAATACATTACAACTGTATACTATTACAATATAATTGTATACTAAAATGGTATACAATTGAAAATTACAATTATGTTACCTTCTCGAACACGACCGATCAACCTTGAACTAAAATTTGTTGCGAATGACATAGTGCTTCATAACACTACTAATAACATCCTTGTCCTTGATTACTTGGCCAGTTTTAATGTTCCGGTGAAATTCATCAGTAATGATGTTGCTTTCATCAATTTGGACAATGTGATCGTATTCTTCAATTGCCATATCCATCATCTCTACCTCATTGTATGAAATATCATTGCTTTCTATTATCTGAATCCCATTCGCCATCAAATTGAACAAAAATTTCTACTTCCATTGATATGAAATTTAAACCAAATTGTGCGAGATTGTATGGCGGAGAAGGTATATGAATCTCTATATTTGGGAAGAATTAGGGTTTTGGAGTGAGTTTGGGGGAGATTTGTGTGAGTTTGGGGGAGATTCGCGTGATTTTGAGGGAGTCTGGGGGAGATTGCGTGAGTTTTGGGGAGCTGAGAGATGGGGAATGGAAGTGGGTATTTGGGTAAATATTATAGTGGGTAGGTCAAGTAATATCAAAAGTAGTGGATAGGGGCTGGTAATTAGTTTATGTTGTGTGGGTATTTTTGTTAGTCTCCCGTTAAACACCAACATGAAATATGGATTTATAAGGAATATAACATGTGAATAATAATTATGGCAACTGATTTATTTGTAGGACTTTAGAGTCTGTTTTATTCATTAGGAGTTGTTTAACTAGTTCACTTGATAGTAGAAAATCAATCAATTTTCTTAATAATTATAATTATTTTTAAAATGAGGACCTTGATAAGGAACATGGATTCATTATCCGAAATACAAGCATTTGTACAAGGCTAAAAGGACAAAATACAAATATTACCTTTAGTTGAATTCAAAGTTAGATATTGGACTCTTATATAATCCTTAACTTTTATTTAACGTTGAAAGGAGACCTAATCAATTCGGAATAGAATTCCAGAATTGACCACGTTATATGGTCCACCGTTTCCTCTTTAGCATTGTTTCCTCTTTTGATAAGGTACATATAGGAGGTGTATTAGCATAGGATTAGGCACTATAATTTCATTCCAAATTTGCTTAAGGTTTTTAGTTATACTTTCAACGTAAGATAGGATTAGGGAATATTTTGACTTATAATAACCAATATTATAGTTATATCAAGTTAACTCTCCTAGTCCTACAAGGTTTTGAAACTTAAACCTACATGCATTAGGATTTAGGAATTATGTATAACCCTTATATATAAGGTTTCTAAATCAATAACTTATATATAACCCTTACCTCGCCTTCTTCCTTGTACAAACTCCTAAACCTATACCTCCAAAATGACCACCAACAATACTGTTTCAATTCCTGCGAGAAGTATTGCTTTCCTGTTTGTACCAATAGTCATTTTTCTTCTTATGATAATTTTTTACAGAATTATGAAGTACTTGGAGCATCGTCATATTATTGAAGTGTCGACACTATCACAGTCGAACTATATAGCACAAATAGCACCACCGAATCCTTCGGTGACAAAATTAGCTATTCAAGTAATGATAGATATTGTTCCAGAGGAAGGATCAATAACAACTCCATCAATTCTAGGAAAGAACAGTGACTGCAGTATCTGTTTAGGAGAACTTGAACAAGGCGATAAGTATATGTTACTTCCTGCTTGCTGCCATTGGTTTCATGTTGACTGCATTGTTCCATGGTTGGAAGAAAACAAGACATGTCCCTTGTGTCGTTCTTATGTTCGTGGTGTACCATGTGTTCGGAAATATGGTGATTTAAGTAAAGGCACTAGCAACCACCGACACTTTCAGTCCAGCGATACCTCTAAACAATTTCATGTCATAGACTTGAGTCCAATACTTAGTGTATCCGTACCTTTACCTTGATCCCCACATTTAATTGTAGAATCTTTAAAATAAATATTTTTTGTTGACTAGTTAACCAATGTTTAAACAATTTGGTACTCTCAGTTTAACGAATAAGTGAGCAGCTTTCGAAGTAGTAAGGAAGGGAACATGTATCTGAATGCCCATGTACTATTTTTTTACTTTTTTTTTTTTTTGGGTGACGGATATTGGTCTGCCAAAGTCTCATAGAAACTCAACTTTTCTTACCAAACTTTTGTTTGTCTATTTGAACTAAATGAAGAAGGAATAACAACTACTCCTGCAGTTAACGGAAAAAAAAATGACTCGTATCTGTCTAGTTAGGATAATTTGAACGAGGACTCGCGTTGAGGTGCGCTGTTATAGTTACTACAACTTTTGTAAGCTTAAAAGGTGCAAAGAGTTATACTTAACTAACTCACATTGATCTTTTTAGGAGGTATGGTATCATGTCCCCTCCTTTATGTATTTACCTTTTGGTTATTAATATATAAAGTAGGAACCTCGCGTTGAGGTGCGCGGGAAAAAACAAAAAATCAGAAAGGGAAAAAAAGAAAAAAGAGGACTCTGATGCTTCCTGTATGCTGCCATAGGTTTCATTTCATCTTGCATTGTTCCATTATCATATGGTTGCGCAAAAATAAAACATGTCCCTTGTGTCGGACTCTTGTTCATATCGTGCCATCATGTCCTGATCAGACTTTTGTCGATTAAATTAAGGCCGCACTAAATAACAACCAAGACTTACAGTGTAATGATATTGATATATTGGTAGAAAGTTTCTTGCAATACGTTTGAATTCAATTCTCAGCGTCCCTTTCAAGATCCCATTATGTAATAAAAGTTTTAATAAATTTAAAAGAAAAGGTACTTAGCAATTTTTATGCAGAGTAACGATTTTGAAATAGCTGCGGTGGGCATATACTGAATGTTTTATAACCTATTGGTTCTTTATGTCGACGCCAGGAGTACGTGAGCAACACACATATGTCATCTAATATTGCAACCCCATCTTATACTGCTAAATGGAGCTTCAATAAAATGGAGATGTGATGAATACTTAGTACGTAAAACTAAAAGGCATGTGTTTCCATACATCTTCACTAAATGGAGGATCGATAAAATGAATATTATGAAGGAAAAGATTGTACTGACTTATTCATTTATAAAAGTACAAAAAGAACACTACATGTTGCTATCAGCAAATAATTTTCGCAAGTCCTAAAAAAAATGTATTTCTAAAATCCCATAAAATTCTCGTTGTTTAATTCAAAGTCACAGGAATATTTGTATTGGGTAAAATAGCAGTTGCATACGTGGTGCCTCGGGTGTGTGACACACTTTTGATTCTTAACGATGGCTGATAATGAAGAAACCGTTAATGGAAACCAACGGCACTCCGATGGGCAAATTAATGGTGGAGTATTTGTGCCTCCATCTCCGCCAGGCGGCATACCTCCACCTCCTCCGCCTTTAGTTGACCCTTCTTCATCAGGATCGAATGATCCATTTCAAGCATACTCCATAAATTGCTTGCAACAACTCCAAGGGAAGCTTGCTGAACAAGCAAGCATCAATGCCGAATTTCATAGCTCATTGGAAGCCGTCTCGACGAGAAACAATGCCACCTCTACTAATACTCCATACGTGGTTCCAGGTGGAGGCATCCTGAACTTCGTTCATACGGGCACGACAACTGGGGGACTTCCTACTGGAACTGCATCTGGACGCTTGGGGACTGCTCCACATGTCAATCCGCTCTTTAGAACGATTTCCACCATGGCGGAAACAAGCGTCTCTGTAGACCTTGAGAAGTGGAAAAGGGATTTCAAATCCTAATACGAAAAACAACTCGAAAATGTCCCCGGAATAAGGAAAACTTGAAGAGCTTTGGATATTGATAAATGTAGGCAGTTGGCCTACAAGCTCGAGGCAGCTCCGGCGCCCATCCCAAAGCATTTCAAGATGCTTTTCTTGAAAAAATAAGATGGTACGACCGACCCTGTTGAGCACGTTACTGAATTCATGGCTATGGTGAAGGGCAACGATTTGACCCCGGTGGAGAAAGAATCCACGTTCCCAAAGAAATTTGGAGACACTTTGGAAAAAGAAGCACTGCGCTGGTATAAGCTCGGAAAATTTGAAGATTTCATAAATAATACTCTGGAAAATTCTTCATACAAATATATTCGAGCTCATTGTCCAGTGAGCATATGTTGAAATACCCAGTGACCGAGTGATAAGTCGGCATTTTACCGACTTTGAGCATTCCTTTATAGGAACTTTATGTATTTTTAAGCTAATTTCACGACCAATTCTTATGTAATGTTGCGTGATTCTAGGTGCTACTTAGTTTAAACGATTGAGGCCAGAAACTGAGCGGAAAGAACACAAAAGCAGGCCGAGTCGAGTCGAAGTTGGAGTCGTGCGAAATGGAACAAGTTTTCAAGAATTTGTGCGGCTCAGCACAATATTGTGCGATAGCACAATGCTCAGCACAATATTGTGCGATAGCACAATGCTGAGAAAGACCCAATTGATGCTCAGCACAATATTGTACGATAGCACAATGCTCAGCACAATATTGTGCGATAGCACAATGTTTAGCACAAGAATGCAAAATCAAGCAGCAACTATTTCAAGTTTTCAAGGATTTGTGCGGCTCAGCACAATATTGTGCGCGCGATAGCACAATGCTGAAAAAAACCCAATTGTGCGGTCATCGCACAACTGGGACGGAAGAAGACTTATTGTGTACTTTTCTTAGGACTATAAATAGGAAAGTGAGGTTTTATTACACCAACACTTACATTACATTTTACTCTATATTTTGGGCGATTTGGGAGCCAAGTTGGAGACTTAACATCATTTTGTAAGCTTCTAATCTTGTAACTTTGAATCTTGATTCCATATATCAATACAAACTTATGCCCAACATGATTTCATCTTTTCATTACATTTTTATTACTATGATTCAAACCCTACTCATAACTAGGGGTGTAACTATGCTATTGTGATAGAAAATTAATGGGTGTTGTTCTATTTCACTAACCATAACACAAGTAACAATTATCCAACTCCCCATTACATTAACATCAAAATCCCAAAATCCATGATATTTTGGATTTCTTGTCTACATTGCTAGTTAAAGACTCGGAAGAGATTAACTAGTGTAGAATAGTGGAGTTGGCGAGGATTTGAGTTGATAGGCTATTCATATAGACTAACTCATCTAAAAGGATTTACGCTCGGAAGAGGTCTCCTTTCCTCGGGTCATTGAGTAGTACTTCAAGCATTTAACTAAGGCTTTGACGAGCGGGTTGTGAAAGATCTCTCCTAGGCCGAAAGGATTCTAGAGATCACGATCGGAATGCTCGACTATAATTATGCTTGTGTTGGGAAAGTGAAGTGAAGACACCCGTTGGTTGGAAATCACTATTAGTTGGTTGCACCCTAGTCTAGTAATATCGAACAACTTACTCGTTCAATTGCTTACACTTTAGAATTAATCATAGTTTTCATCAAACAAATCATACTTCTAGGACTCAATACTAAACCTCATTTGAATATCTATTTGCAACTCTCTCACTTGACGTTCTAGTTCCCTTGGAAAATCGACCCCGACTCACATCGGGTATTATACTTTGACGACCGCCCTTCACTATTAATGGTGTAAGATTAAGCGTGGATCAAATTTTGGCGCCGTTGCCGGGGAACTACGGTTTCAATATTGAGTTGCATTAGTTAATCAAAGTTGTTTAGTTCGCTAGTCCTAGCATTTTACTTTTGGTTTTGGTTTTGGTTTTACCTTGTGTAGGTGAAACATGTCTTATAGGAGAAATCCTAATCGGAACTTGCGGAACCCCAATTACAACCATTATTACAATCAACAACCTGGGGATCCGCAAGGTTATGAAGAAGAATATGATGAAGAGTTCCATGTAGAACTCAACCAAGAAGGCTATTCATTCCATGTTGAACAAGTGGACGAAGATGAGATACAAGAGGAAGCTAATGATCCTCAAGTGGAGAATGTAAACCCTCATGATGACAACCCTTTTGGCCAAGCAAATGCGGGGGTCCAAGCAAATGAAGAAGAAAATCTTGGAGGAAATGAAGGTGTTTCGGGTAATGCTAATCGGGGTGGCAACAATGCAAACCAAGGCGGTCGAGGTGTAAACCGTGGAGGTAGAGCAAATGTTAACCGAGGGGGCAATGCCAATAGAGTTAGTGCTCGCAATGTCAACCGGAACCAAGAGTATGCTAGAGGTGCTCGGGACTATCAACAAGAGATGAGAGACTATGAAAATTATGAGGAGATTGAGGAAGAAATTGATATGAATTGTTTTGCAAGTGCCATAGTTCCTCCTTCTATTCATGGCAATGCTAGTTTTAGCATCCCAAATGTAATTCTTCAAGGTCTTGAACAACATGGTTGCTTTGGTGGTACTGAGAATGAAGATGCAAATGATCACTTGAGGAATTTTTTGCAAACTTGTAATCTCTACAAGTCCGCAAGGGTATCGGAAGAATCATTGAGGTTGAGAGTGTTCCCTTACTCTCTCACCGAAAAAGCTAAAGATTGGTTGAACAAGTTGCCGAGAAACTCCATTTTCACTTGGCAAGAGTTATTAAAAACATTTCTAGGGAAGTTTTTACCAAAGGGGAAGCAAGCGGCATTGAGAGATAAGATCTACATGTTTGAGCAAGAGGCATCTGATTCTTTGACCGAGGCTTGGGAGGCTTTCCAAGATGGGTTGCTCCGGTGTCCTAATCATGGTTTCAATGGGAACATGTTGTTGCAAAGCTTCTATCAAGGGTTGAACAAGATGAACCAATCCGCCTTGGACACTTTATGTGATGGTGTCACTATGGACAAGAGGTACGAAGAGGTGAAAGATATCCTAGACAAAGTGACCAAGAGATCTCAAGAATGGCAATCAAGAGATAAGGATCCGGGAAGAGAAGTTGGGATTAGTCCAAAGATGATGGAAAGATTTGAAGCCCAAGATGAGAAAATGGCAAGGATCTTGACATCGGTGGAACTCATGAACAAGAACTCGAAGGCCGATAGGGAAGCCAATGAAAGGAAGTTGCACAAGGTGGAGAATATCCACACCACAAATGTCGGCCATCAAGTGGCCCCAATGGGTTATGTGACTCCCGGAGGTGTTCCTATGTCCCTTCTCCAACATGGGCAAGAGGGATACTATCCGGAACAATGCTACCATGTGCAAGATGGGGAGGAAGTACATTATGTGGGTAACTACCAAGGGCAAAGAGGGTATGATCAAGGTGGTTATCAAAGACCTTATCAACAATCCTACCAACAACCATATCAACAAGCCTACCAACAACAAGGGAAATGGAGGCCGAGTCAAGGAAGAGGTAATTGGAGTAGCAACCAAGAGGGGAGAGGAGATGGTTCTTCTCAACAATATGCTCCAAGACCTCCATTTAAGCAAAATGATCAAGAGACAAAGGCTCCCACCAAATTGGAAGAAATGATGAGTCAAATGCTTCAAAATCAACAAGGCTACTCCGGAGACATGAAAGACATGAAGTAAACTATGACATCACATTCCATATCTATCAAAGAACTTGAGTCGCAAATGAGCGAACTTGCATATCAAGTCAATCAAAGGCCGCAAGGAGCATTACCAAGTGATACGGTAGTGAATCCTAAAATAGGCGGTAAAGACCAAGTGATGGCGATCAAAACTCGAAGTGGCAAGACATATGAAGATCCAAAAGCCATGAGTAATGATGATGCGGAGTTGAGAATGCAAGATGATCATGTGGGTGCCGAGTGGAATGATGATGAAGCTATTGGAGAGGAGATGGTGCAAGATGAAATGGAGAGGCAAGGTGATGTGTTGGTACAAGAGTATGATGATGATGTTCTAGAAGTTACTAAAAAGCCTACCACCCAAAACACCACTACCCAAATAGCCAAACCAAAGAACACTCCACAACCCAAAGGAAGCCCTTCTAACCCAAGCCCCATTCCTAAAATATCACTTCCTTTCCCTCAAAAGAGCAACAAACAAAGAGAAGTATCACATGTAAAGAAGATTTGGGAGAAGATAGCAAATACCTCCATCAACATTCCATTGGTTGATGCATTGGGACAAATGCCCAACATTGTTAAATTCATGAAAGATTTGGTAACCAAGAAGACTTATGGAGATTTCGAGACAATAAAGGTGACTCATCAAGTGAGTGCAATTGTGTCAAAACACATAGCTCCAAAAATGGAAGATCCCGGGGCTTTTACCATTCCATGCACAATTGGTGGAAGACATTTCAAGAAAGCTTTGTGTGACCTAGGTGCAAGTATCAACTTAATTCCATATGCGGTGTATAAGACATTGGACACCAAGGCACCTAGACCAACAACCGTGAACCTACAAATGGCCGATCGCTCAATGAAAAGTCCAATTGGAACAATTGACAATGTGTTGGTGAAGGTAGACAAATTCGTCTTCCCGGCGGATTTTGTCATCCTTGATTGCCCGGTGGACATTGACGTGCCCATCATTCTTGGTCGTCCATTCTTAGCCACTGGAAGGGCCCTTTGTGACGTGGAGAGAGGTGAACTTACTTTTAGGTTCAATGGAGAGAAGGTCGTATTTCATATTTGCAAAGCCTTGAAACAACCAATGGATAATGATGCGACTTGTTCTTATGTCGATGTCGTGGTTGATGCCCTAGTGGAAAAGCAAGTGCCTTAGCTTGTCAAGAAGACACGTTGGCGGCGGTAATTTGGAATATGGATGTTGAAGATGAGGAGAATGTGGCAGAAGTGGTGAAAGCATTAGAGGGATTGGGATCGAAACCATATGTACCCAAAAAGCTATCCCTAGACCTTGAAAACCGAGCCACTCCACCTACAAAACCATCCATTGAAGAACCCCCAAAACTTGAGTTGAAAGTTCTCCCAACCCATTTGAGATACACTTTCCTCGGTCCAAGCTCCACCTTACCCATAATCATCTCTTCCCACTTAGACAAAGCTCAAGAAATCAAACTTGTAGAGGTGGTGAGACGGAGAATTAAAGCAATCGGGTGGACGTTGGCGGACATAAGGGGAATTGACCCGGGAGTGTGTACTCACAAGATCTTCCTTGAAGATGGGTGCAAGCCAAGTGTCGAGCACCAAAGGAGATTGAATCCACCAATGCAAGAGGTGGTGAAAAAGGAGATTATCAAATGGTTCGATGCGGGCGTGATTATTCCTTTATCCTATAGCAAATGGGTGTCTCCGGTGCAATGTGTACCGAAAAAGGGAGGTATGACAATGATTCACAATGAAAAGGGAGAGTGCCCGTCACCGAATGGAGAGTGTGCATGGACTATCGAAAGCTCAACATCGCCACAAAAAAAGATCATTTCCCCTTGCCATTCATTGATCAAATGCTTGATCGGTTGGCGGGGCGTGCTTATTATTGCTTCCTTGATGGGTACTCCAGGTACAATCGAATCTCCATAGAGGCGGAGGATCAAGACAAGACTTGTCCCTATGGCACTTTTTCTTTCCGCAAAATGCCATTTGGTCTTTGTAATGCACCCGCCACTTTCCAAAGGTGTATGCTAGCACTTTTTCACGATATGGTGGAAAACTTTCTTGAGGTATGCATGGATGACTTGAGGGTCCCACTGCTCTTGAGGCATCTATCTCTCCACCGACCCTTGAGGGTCCCTTGTCCACCGCTGCTGCTACATCCAGTCCTCCACTAGCCACTGAGGGCTAGCTATGACAGGGACCATTCTTTTACTCATTCTCTTAGATACTTTCATAACTTTTAGTTGCATTGGGGACAATGCATACTTTTAGTTTGAGGGGTGGGTACTTAAAGAATGTCATGTCACCATATCTTGTATATAGGATGCTTTTAGTACCTTTGTTTGTCATGAACTAAGTATTATATTTGTTTTATCTATGAAATGGTGTTATGTTTGATGTATGTACAAATGTGTTTATGTTAAGTTGTTAGTACATATATGTTTAGCAATTCGAAAAGCAAAACAAAAACACATGGTACTCCCATGAACTACGCTTGGGATGCTACCTTTTCTATATCTGATTCACTCTCGGGTGATACGTAGGCATCCCATGTGGGTGCGAAAGCCTCATTTAGGTCCGAACAACCATTTTCATTGTAAATACCATGTTGCACAAAAATTTTGAAATAACCTCCTTGGTTTTTCTTTGCCATGGTTCTTTTCCAAGGAAGTAATTGTGTTGAACCGGGCATCTCTAGTACTAGTTTAGTATTTAGTTGTAAATAATGATGATTAGTTGTGGATTCTTGCTCCTTAGCAACTTTTGGCATGTTTGGTTCTACCATTATTTAATCCTTATCATGTGAGCTTGTTTTGAAAAATGAATAGAAAAACTTAGTTGGTAAATTATTCTATTCAACTTTTGGCTCTTATGTCACTAATTAGCTCTCATTAGGCTATAAGTAAACTTTGAATACTTAATTGCCTTTGATTGGGATTTGAATATACTCGTCTTCCTTGCTTTACATGTGCCATGTGTGGTGAGGTTTTGGTGTGTTCATGTGTGTGCTTCTTGATCTAGAACTTGCCCTAAGTGTGCTTCGAGGCGAAATCCTAGGTGATGCTTGACTTGAAAAATGATTTTAGGCTTTCTTTGGCCCGCTCAGTAATCTAAAAAGCCTACCCTTGAATTATATCCTTAGTCAACCCCTTTGAGCTTAATATCCTTTCCTTTGGCAACCACATTATTAACCAGGACCAATTCTAACTGCTTAAAGCACTAACCCTCTCTTTTGGCCCTACCTCCTTGAGTGCATTGAAAGATGTGCAACTTAGGCAAAAGCCTAAGTTTGGGGGTGGCACAAATTATGGTGAAAGTGTGGAAATTAATGAAAATCAAAAGAAAATAAATGAAAAGGAAGAGCAACAAAAGCGAGTTGAATATAAAAAAAAAGTAAAAAAAAGTGAAAAGAAACAAAAAGAAGCAAGTGAAAGAAAAGAAGAAAAAAAAAAGAAAAAGAAGAAAAAGAGAATTGATGAATAAAGAGGAGAAAGATTAGTGTATAATCCTCGATTTAGCAAGGTGTAAGTGCAAGAAAAATGAAGTGTGTCTTAATCTTTGTACGGTGTAGTGCTCAAGGAGGTGTGTAGTCACTATTTGCCCATATTTTACCCCACCTTTGACCAAAAGCCTACATTACAACCCTAACAAGTCCTAAGTGATTTCGGGTCAAGCATTCCTACATTAGTGGAGAGATACACGAAGGGCAAGCCTATGGATCTTTAGTGTGCGTGATGAACTTCTTTTGAGAGAGTGAGCGAATTCTTTCTATCACTAATCCCACTTGTGTTATCATTGCATTTTTGTGGTTGGGATATTCTCTTGAGTGGTGAGGGCACTTGTGAAGTTGAGTTGAGGACTTGTGTTTCACTTTTCAATTGAGGTGAACAAGTGAAGAAGTGAAGTCTTGTGATGAAGAGGCAAACTTTGAAAATCTTGTGTCATGGCATGTTTGCTTTCTTTGATGTTTTGTATATGGAAGTTATGCTCACATGGCTTGCCTTAATTGTTGGCACCAACCAATGTCATTAGTTGTTGAACTTGAATCGAGTTTTGGCTTGTTGTAGCTTTAATGAAAAAAATGCATGAATTGATGAATTGCAACTTGGGGACCATTGAAGTGTGTTTTGCTTGAGGACAACCAAAAGTTCTAGTTTGGGGGTGTTGATAAGTCGGCATTTTACCGACTTTGAGCATTCCTTTATAGGAACTTTATGTGTTTTTAAGCTAATTTCACGACCAATTCTTATGTAATGTTGCGTGATTCCAGGTGCTACTTAGTTTAAACGCTCGAGGCCAGAAACTGAGCGGAAAGAACACAAAAGAAGGCCGAGTCGAGTCGAAGTTGGAGTCGCGCGAAATAGAACAAGTTTTCAAGAATTTGTGTGGCTCAGCACAATATTGTGCGATAGCACAATGCTCAGCACAATATTGTGCGATAGCACAATGCTGAGAAAGACCCAATTAATGCTCAGCACAATATTGTGCGATAGCACAATGCTTAGCACAATGCTCAGCACAATATTGTGTGATAGCACAATGCTTAGCCCAAGAATGCAAAATCAAGCAGCAACTACTTCAAGTTTTCAAGGATTTGTGCGGCTCAGCACAATATTGTGCGATAGCACAATGCTGTGCATAATGCTGAAAAAGACCCAATTGTGCGGTCAGCACAATGTTGTGCGATCGCATAACTGGGACGGAAGAAGACTTATTGTGTACTTTTCTTAGGACTATAAATAGGAAAGTGAGGTTTTATTACACCAACACTTACATTACATTTTACTCTATATTTTGGGCGATTTTGGGAGCCAAGTTGGAGACTTAACATCATTTTGTAAGCTTCTAATGTTGTAACTTTGAATCTTGATTCCATATATCAATTCAAACTTATGCCCAACATGATTTCATCTTTTCATTACATTTTTATTACTATGATTCAAACCCTAGTTATGAGTAGCTAAACTCATAACTAGGGGTGTAACTATGCTATTGTGATAGAAAATTAATGGGTGTTGTTCTATTTCACTAACCATAACACAAGTAACAATTATCCAACTCCCCATTACAATAACATCAAAATCCCAAAATCCATGATATTTGGGATTTCTTGTCTACATTGCTAGTTAAAGACTCGGAAGAGATTAACTAGTGTAGAATAGTGGAGTTGGCGAGGATTTGAGTTGATAGGCTATTCATATAGACTAACTCATCTAAAAGGAGTTACGCTCAAAAGAAGTCTCCTTTCCTCGGGTCATTGAGTAGTACTTCAAGCATTCAACTAAGGCTTTGACGAGCGGGTTGTGAAAGATCTCTCCTAGGCCGGAAGGATTCTAGAGATCACGATCGGAATGCTCGACCAGAATTATTCTTGTGTTGGGAAAGTAAAGTGAAGGCACCCGTTGGTTGGAAATCACTATTAGTTGGTTGCACCCCTAGTCTAGTAATATCGAACAACTTACTCGTTTAATTGCTTACACTTTAGAATTAATCATAGTTTTCATCAAACAAATCATATTTCTAGGATTCAATACTAAACCTCATTTGAATATCTATTTGCAACTCTCTCACTTGACGTGCTAGTTCCCTTGGGAAATCGACCCTGACTCACATCGGGTATTATACTTCGACGACCGCCCTTCACTATTAATAGTGTAAGATTGAGTGTGGATCACCGAGGTGGAGATAAATTCTTCCAAGAGCTATTAGCAATGTAAGATACAATCGAACCTCTCTATAGTGGCAGCATTTGTCTGGAACGTTCATGGCTGCTATACATTGAGAGGTGTTTCATACATGTATATTGTCATTTGACGTTTAGATCTCATTTAGTTGTTATAGTCAAATAGTTCGCAAAAAAATACATGTTAAATTTAAAATCTCAAAAGATTTTCATATTTCATTAATTAAGATTTGAAAAAGTTAATACATTATCAATAAATCTATAACTAGTTGTATCGTACCAATAAAAAATTAAAATTTAAAGAATATATGTATTCATACAACCTTTTTCAGAAATATTTTTTTATGGTAAGAATGTACAAAAGACAAATATTTATGTTACGAATGATTATGATCGTTATATTGTATTTTATTTTATACATAATATATCTCTTATAAAATATTATTACACAATATTTGACTATGGCCGTTATAAAGGGTTAATTTTATAAAGAGTGTACTGCTATAATGAACGACATTGTTGTTATTATTTTCAGGTTCTTCCATGTTCCTTTGTAATTTTTAAGGTGCGAATTTTAGAGCGTTTGTAGTTTTAAGTAATAAAAAGAAATTAAGAAGTAGAACTCATGTACAGTACTAAAATCTCTCTATAACAGCCTCTCATTATAACAATATTTCAGTATAACAGCAACCAGAAATATTACTTGTACCTAGAAGCCTTATGAAATAAAACGAGTTTCTTTATTTGTGGAAAAATTCCAAATAATAAAACACCAACATGAAATATGGATTTATAAGGAATATAACATGTGAATAATAATTATGGCAACTGATTTATTTGTAGGACTTTAGAGTCTGTTTTATTCATTAGGAGTTGTTTAACTAGTTCATTTGATAGTAGAAAATCAATCAATTTTCTTAATAATTATAATTATTTTTAAAATGAGGACGTTGATAAGGAACATGGATCCATTATCCGAAATACAAGCATTTGTACAAGGCTAAAAGGACAAAATACAAATATTACCTTTAGTTGAATTCAAAGTTAGATATTGGACTCTTATATAATCCTTAACTTTTATTTAACGTTGAAAGGAGACCTAATCAATTCGGAATAGAATTCCAGAATTGACCACGTTATATGGTCCACCATTTCCTCTTTAGCATTGTTTCCTCTTTTGATAAGGTACATATAGGAGGTGTATTAGCATAGGATTAGGCACTATAATTTCATTCCAAATTTGCTTAAGGTTTTTAGTTATACTTTCAACGTAAGATAGGATTAGGGAATATTTTGACTTATAATAAGCAATATTATAGTTATATCAAGTTAACTCTCCTAGTCCTACAAGGTTTTTAAACTTAAACCTACATGCATTAGGATTTAGGAATTATGTATAACCCTTATATAAAAGGTTTCTAAATCAATAACTTATATATAACCCTTACCTCGCCTTCTTCCTTGTACAAAGTCCTAAACCTATACCTCCAAAATGACCACCAACAATACTGTTTCAATTCCTGCGAGAAGTATTGCTTTCTTGTTTGTACCAATAGTCATTTTTCTTCTTATGATAATTTTTTACAGAATTATGAAGTACTTGGAGCATCGTCATATTATTGAAGTGTCGACACTATCACATTCCAACTATATAGCACAAATAGCACCACCGAATCCTTCGGTTACAAAATTAGCTATTCAAGTAATGATAGATATTGTTCCAGAGGAAGGATCAATAACAACTCCATCAATTCAAGGAAAGAACAGTGACTGCAGTATCTGTTTAGGAGAACTTGAACAAGGCGATAAGTATATGTTACTTCCTGCTTGCTGCCATTGGTTTCATGTTGACTGCATTGTTCCATGGTTGGAAGAAAACAAGACATGTCCCTTGTGTCGTTCTTATGTTCGTGGTGTACCATGTGTTCGGAAATATGGTGATTTAAGTAAAGGCACTAGCAACCACCGACACTTTCAGTCCAGCGATACCTCTAAACAATTTCATGTCATAGACTTGAGTCCAATACTTAGTGTATCCGTACCTTTACCTTGATCCCCACATGTAATTGTAGAATCTTTATAAGAAAGGCAGTAAATATTTTTTGTTGACTAGTTAACCAATGTATAAACAATTTGGTACTCTCAGTTTAACGAATAAGTGAACAGCTAGCAGCTTTCGAAGTAGTAAGGAAGGGAACATGTATCTGAATGCCCATGTACTATTTGTTTACTTTTTTTTTTTGAGTTTTTTACAAATATATACAAATATACACCCTTTATTACAAAGAAATAGCAATATTATACAAATTACACCACATAGCAATATTTTTCCTAGCAATAATTTTCAAAATTTCAAATTTTTCAAAAATCAATCAAATGCAACATAACAAAATGCCAAAACAAAAAACAGGAGAATACATATGGCAATACACCAGGGAGTTACAAGTAACCCGCCGGATTCTCTCAACGCGCCGGGTTCCACCGTCAACCACCGCAAACTGTCGGCTAATACCTTCTTTTTCGATCACTCATCGTTGCACTAATCCATGTCTGCATATTATTCACCTTCATCTCATTCAACATCCCCTTCTCAGTAGGCTCCATATCGACTCATTGAGTTGACTCAGCACGTCATGAAACAAACTCGTGCAATCCTTCAACGCGGACACAGTTTCCGGGTCATTGACTTTGGGAATCAGTGATTTCGGTAGCGTAGAAGCTTTTGTTAATTCTTTAACCGCTGCTTGAATTGAAAGATTCAAGTATTGTTCCGGGTTGGGTTTGGATTCGGGATCGGGTAAGGAGGATATGGAGTTGAAACAGGATTCGGAATGCTGAGTTATGGTGCATATGATTTCGAGGGAATTGGATGAATGAGATGATGGTGGGGTTGGGTTGAGAATTGGGCGCTGACTAATGCGAAGATGAGTACAGTGACGGAAATGGCGAATGTGCCTTGTCAATTCCTCATGGTAGCCATGTCATTATCTGGTAAATGGTAAAGCAACAAGGTTAGTTGTGTATGCTTGAATAGTGGAATAATTTATCCTTAAAAACATGAATTGTGGTAAAGGTGTAAATTCATTAGGATTTACTAGTGTACTGCTTCCAAAGGTTCTCTCGACTAAACATACTGGACTTCTTGTGTTTGCATCCTTTGGCAGTCACATGGACACACTACTTTAAAAAAAAAAATACTATTGATGAACGTAAAAATAAGATTAAACAATGTTAAAGTAGTCTAGAAACGATTAGATACAATGCATAAATAATGATATAGTTTGAAACGGTGCAGAAACAGTTAGATACGGTGAAAAAATCAGTATGAAACGGCACTGAAACAGTTTGAAACGGTGTTGAAACAGTTGAAACGGTGCAGAAGCAGTAAGATACGGTGCTGCAGAAACAGTTGAAACGGTGCAAAAACAGTTAGATACGGTGCAGAAACAGTTGAAACGGTGCTGCAGAAATAGTTGAAACGGTGCAGAAACAATTGAGATACGGTGCTGCAGAAACAGTTGAAACGGTGCAGACACAGTTGAGATACGGTGCTGCAGAAACAGTTGAAACGGTGCAGAAACAGTTGAGATATGGTAAGATGCAACGAGATACATCGAGGATGAGATAAGAAAAAATAAAATTGGGGGAAATGATAGGAATAAAAGTGAAATTGAGGGAAATAGTGAGAGGAAAAGTGAAATAGAGAGAAATGGGAGGAGCAAAAGTGATAGTGGGGGAAATAGGAGGAAGAATATAAGGGTTTGGTATGTTATGGAAATTTATTGTTATATTTTTACTATATTTGTAATTAACTTGTGTTGTCCTCTATATAGGGTTATTTTGCTAAAATATTACTATGTTTGGTAATTAAGTTCTAAAACTTGTACTTTTATATAAAAAATCCTTTTTTTTTTTCTGGGCGACGGATATTGGTCTGCCAAAGTCTCATAGAAACTCAACTTTTCTTACCAAACTTTTGTTTGTCTAGTTGAACTAAATGAAGAAGGAATAACAACTACTCCTGCAGTTAACGGGCAAAAAAAAAACAAAACAATGACTCGTATCTGTCTAGCTAGGATAGTTTGAATGAGGATTAGCGTTGAGGTGCGCTGTTATAGTTACTACAACTTTTGTAAGCTTAAAAGGTGTAAAGAGTTATACTTAACTAACTCACATTGATCTTTTGAGGAGGTAAGGTATCATGACCCCTCCTCCATGTATTTATCTTTTGATTATTAATATATAAAGTAGGAACCTCCCGTTGAGATACGCTGAAAAAAAAAACAAAAAATCAGAAAGGGTAAAAAAGAAAAACGAGGACTCTGATGCTTCCTGTTTGCTGCCATAGGTTTCATTTCATCTTGCATTGTTCCGTTACCATATGGTTGCGCAAAAATAAGACATGTCCCTTGTGTCGGAGTACTCTTGTTCATATCGTGCCATCATGTCCTGATCAGACTTTTGTTGATTAAATTAAGGCCGCACTAAACAACAACCAAGACTTACAGTCTAGTGATATTGATATATTGGTAGAAAGTTTCTTGCAATACGTTTGAATTCAATTCTCAGCGTCCCTTTCAAGATCCCATTATGTAATTCTAATAAATTAAAAAGAAAAGGTACTTAGCAATTTTTATGCAGAGTAACAATTTTGAAATAGCTGCGGTGGGCATATACTGAATGTTTTATAACCTATTGGTTCTTAATATCGACGCAACGAGTACGTGAGCAACACACATATGTCATCTAATATTACAACCACAACTTATACTGCTAAATGGAGCTTCAATAAAATGGAGATGTGATGAATACTTAGTACGTAAAACTAAAAGGCATGTGTTTCCATTCATCTTCACTAAATGGAGGATCGATAAAAGGAATATTATGAAGGAAAAGATTTTACTGACTTATTCATTTATAAAAGTACAAACAGAACACTATACGTTGCTATTAGCAAATAATTTTTGCAAGTCCTAAAAACAAAATGTATTTCTAAAATCCTATAAAATTCTCATTGTTTAAGTTCAAAGTTACAGGAATATTTGTATTGGGTAAAATAGCAATTGCATACGTGGTGCCTCGGGTGTGTGACACACTTTTGATTCTTTTGATTCTTAACGATGGCTGAGAATGAAGAAACCATTAATGAAAACCAACACCGCCCCGATGGGCAAATTAGTGGTGGAGTATTTGTGCCTCCATCTCCGCCAGGTGGCATACCTCCACCTCCTCCGCCTCCAGTTGACCCTTCTTCATCAGGGTCGAATGATCCATTTCAAGCATACTTCATAAATTGCTTGCAACAACTCCAAGGGCAGCTTGCTGAACAAGCAAGCATCAATGCCGAATTTCGTAGCTCATTGAAAGCTGTTTCGGCAAGAAACAATGCCACCCCTACTAATACTCCAAACGTGGCTCCAGGTGGAGGCATTCTGAACTTCGTTCCTACAGGCGCGACAACAGGGGGACTTCCTACTGGAGATGCATCTGGAGGCTCAAGGACTGCTCCACATGTCACATGTCAATCCGCCCTTCAGAACGGTTCCCACCATGGCGAAAACTAGCGTCTCGGTAGACCTTGAGAAGTGAAAAAGGGATTTCGAATCCCAATATGAAAAACGACTCGAAAATGTCCCCGGGACAAGGAATCTCAAAGAGCTTGGATATTGATAAATGTAGGCAGTTGGCCTACAAGCTCGAGGCCGCCCCGACGCCTATCCCAAAGCATTTCAAGATGCATATCTTAAAAAAAATATATGACAGTACGACCGACCCTGTTGAGCACGTTACTGAATTCATGGCTATTGTGAAGGGCAACGATCTGACTCTGGTGGAAAAGGAATCCAGGCTTCTAAAGAAATTTGGAGACACTTTGGAAAAAAGGAGTACTGTGCTGGTATATGCTCGGAAAATTTGAAGATTTCATAAATAATAATTGGAAAATTCTTCATATAAGTATAGTCAAGCTCATTGTCCAGTGAGCATAAGTTGAAATACCCGGTGACCAAGGTGGAGATAAATTCTTCCAAGAGCTATTAGCAATGTAAGATACAATCAAACCTCTCTATAGTGGCAGCATTTGTCTGAAACTTTCATGGATGCTATATATAGAGGGTGTTGTCATACATGTATACTGATATTTGACATTTAGATCTCATTTTTTTCCCTCCGGTCCATATTATTTGATGTTTTGGGTATTTTCACGGGTATTAAGAAAATCACCTTTTTAGCGTTAATTAGCAATGTAATTGACTATATTAGCCTTTATTCAAGCTATTATTACTTATTATTTTGTTTACAGTTATTTATTAGCAAGGGGTAACATTGTAAAATTCCATCTTGATTTCCAAAAATATCAAATATTATGGACCAAAAAAAATAAGCTAAAAGATCAAATAAAGTGGACCGGAGGGAGTACCTGTTATAGTCAAATAGTTTGCAAAAAAATACATGTTAAATTTAAAATCTCAAAATATTTTCATATTTCATTAATTAAAATTTGAAAAAGTTAATACATTATCAATAAATCTATAACTAGTTGTACCGTACCAATAAAAAAATTAAAATTTAAAGAACATATGCATTCATACAACCTTTTTCAGAAATATTCTTTTTATGGTAAGAATGTACAAAAGACAGTATATTTAAGTTACGAATGATTATCATAATTTTATTTTATTCATAATATATCTCTTACAATTATTACACAATATTTGACTATAGCTTTTATAGAGAATTAATTTTATAAAGAGCATACTGCTATAATGAATGATAATATTGTTATAGGTAGCTCAATCCCAATGATGGGATTCATGTTCCGACCAACGTTGAAGCGGTCGATGAGTCTACCAATCACGAGCAGGATTCGACTCATGACGACATTCCTACTGGTTCACAGTTGAACGCGCCCCGAGGGCGGCGACCCGGTAAGGAACCCGCGGTCGAGACTGATTCAGGAGATACTAATGCGGCACTAATGGCGTATTTGAAAAAGCATGATGCTCAGTTCGAAATGATACAAGAACAATTGAAGGTCCTGTCTAGCTCTATCGGAAACAGAGCACCCACATCCCCGATCACACCCCCAGCAAGCATTCTGACTTCGGTTCCTCAGGGCGCCGTAACAGGGGGGCTTTTATCGGCGGTCGGATCGGAGGATCGGGTACGGCCGCTGTGGATATGGGAGCTCCGGCCTCCGTTACGATAGAAGTGAGAATGTTAGCTACGATGCAAACTATGTTGAATGACACAGTGGATAAGAAATTCAGTGAGATAAAATCATTTATGGAGAAATTGCCAGGTGTTCCGAAGTTAACGGACGAAGTCGCTAAAAAATCGATTTCAAAGCGTCCATTTCCAGCAAGTGCAGCCCCAATGCCCATTCCTAAAACTTTCAAATTACCAGAAAGTTTGAGATATGATGGAACCACAGATCCGAGGGATCACATTGATATGTTTTCGATTGCAGTTCAGGCGAACGACCTGACTTCGGAGGAGATCAGTTCGGTCAGTCTTAAGAAGTTTTGTGAAACGTTGAAAGGAGCAGCATTGAAGTGGTATTTACAGCTATCCGAAAACGAGATACTGAGTTTTGATGATATGGCGGCGAAATTCATTCGATCATATACTGGAGCAAAAAAGATAGTACCAAGGGTGGAAGATATCCTGAACATTAGGCAGCGGCCCGGGGAAACTATCAAACAATTTGTGAAACGGTTCAATGATGAGAAGATTCATATCCCGAATCTCGAGGAAAGGTGGGCTTGTTTGACCTTTGCTAATAACTTGCGCACTGATTCAATAGAGGCGTGGAAGTTGAAGGATCGTCTCAGGGAAATCGATACATGGACATTCGATGAGCTATATCGTGAGTGCGAGCCAAGGATTAGGGCTGAGGAGGAGGAGTTGCAGCTAGCCCAAAATAATCATCATTATGATCGACCACCACCACGGAGAGTCGAGAACGACAGGCGAAACTACAGGGACCAACGATGGGAGCCCTAAAGTTTCCCTCGAATGGGAAGCAACAACCACGAAGCTGGTGGTTCGAAGAATCAGCTGAAGAGAGGGCAGTCGAACACATCTTCGGTTCCGAAAGATCGACCACTACCTCCAAAAGTGACGGAGTACAATTTTTGAGTAACGACACCAAACTTGGTGAATCACTTGAAGGGGATGGGTGATAAGGTAGTAAAGTTTCCGAGTCGCATAAAAACAAATCCAAACACAAGGGATGAGAATCTATGGTGTGCATTTCATCATGACTTCAGCCATACAACGGAAGAATGTAAGGCATTGAGATACGAAGTGGCCAGCCTGCTACAGAAGGGGCATTTGGTCGAATTGTTGACTGATAGAGGGCGAAACAATTTTAATAAGAAGAAAGACGATGAGCCGCCAAAACCTCCTGCTCCTAGGAAGACGGTAAATGTTATTACAAGAGGAGATGACGTTTGTGGAGTGACTTACACTACAAAGAAATATGCAAAGGTCTTGTTCACACGAGACAAACAGGAACAAGACAAACAAAAACAGGAAGATATGAATGATGAGATCGTGTTCGGAGATTTCGACTTCGATGAAAGGATTCATCCCCATCACGATGCATTGGTAGTAACGATGAGGATCGACGATGCCGATGTAAAAAGGGTGTTAATCGATGCTGGCAGTTTGGTTAATATCATACATACAAGGGTAGCCGAACAGTTGCAGTTGAGTGATAAGATCGTGCCTCGTTCAACGGTGTTGTCGGGTTTCAATAATTCAAGCGAAGTGACCATTGGAGAAATCACGATTAAAACATATGCAGAAGGTGTTGAGAGTGAAACATCATTTCAAGTGATGAAAGGCGAGATGGCATACAACGTGATATTGGGTCGACCGTGGATTCACGCTATGGGAGCGGTCTCATCGACCCTACATCAAGTTGTAAAATTCCCTACCCCATGGGGAATTCGTGAAATTAGAGGCGAGCAGCAGGCTTCACGAGAATATTACACAGTAGCTGTTAAGGATGGCTTTCGAAAGTAGCAATCACAGCTAGTGGAACCCGTGGCCGAAAACTTCACTACGGCTCCGTCATGTGCTTCGTCACAATTAGCGGAATCCGAAGTTGAAGACGAATTCGCACAGGTTCCACCATGTGTGAGAGAACCGTACAAACAAAAAGTTGGAGACTCTACGATAGAAGAATTGGAAGAAGTAATATTATTCGATGATAAGCCTGATCGGAAAGTCTATGTGGGAGCAGAACTGGATCCCGAAGTAAGAGCAAAAATCATATCCTTCCTCAAGGATAATTCTGATTGTTTTGCTTGGTCCCACGCAGATATGGTGGGAATCGATCCAAAAGTTGCCACACACAAATTAAACGTCGATCCAAAGCATCGGCCGGTGAAGCAAAAGAAATGGCCGAATGGAGGATTCCGAAGGAAAGTGATCAACGACGAAGTAGAAAAGCTGCTAACGAATGGGTTCATTAAGGAGGTTAAGTATCCAGAATGGCTTGCAAATACTATTGTAGTACAAAATAAAAACGGCAAGTGGGGAGTATGCGCCGATTATACCGACCTGAACAAAGCTTACCCAAAAGATTCATTCCCACAGCCTCACATCGACAGGCTGATCGATTCAACGGCAGGGCACGAAATTTTGAGTTTCTTGGACGCCTACTCAGGCTATAATCAAATTTCGATGGACCTAGTGGATCGGGAGAAGACGTCGTTCATCACAGACACGGGGACTTATTTCTATACAGTCATGCCCTTCGGCCTTAAGAATGCTGGCGCTACTTACACAGTGTCTGGTTACTACTATGTTCAAAGATCTAATCGGTAAAACGATGGAAGTGTATATCGACGACATGTTGGTCAAGTCTTTGGAGAAGGGAAATCATTTAAGTCATTTGGAGGAAACTTTTACGATACTAAGGCGGTTCAACATGAGATTGAACCCGGAGAAGTGTGTGTTCGGAGTCGAATCCGGCAAGTTCTTGGGATTCATCGTATCGCAAAGAGGAATCGAGGCCAATCCAGACAAAATCAAAGAGATCGAAAGCATTTCCGAAGACCTGACAACGATGAAGGAAGTTCAACAGCTGACTAGTCGAGTAGCCTATCTCAGTAGGTTCATCTCGAGGTCATCTGAACGATGTTACAAGTTCTTTTCGGTGCTGAGGAAAAACAAAAGCTTTGAATGGACACCAGAATGCAAAAAGGCTCTCAGAGAACCGAAGCAATACCTTTCCAATCCTCTACTCCTATCAAAGCCGATCGAAGGAGAAATGCTGCTGATTTACTTGGTCGTTTCCGATGTCGCTGTAAGCGCTGTCCTCGTTCGCGAGGATAGAGGTAACCAATTTCCTATCTATTATGTTAGTAAAACATTGTTAGATGTAGAAACAAGGTATCCACATCTAGAAAAACTAGCACTTGCACTAGTCACTGCTGCACGAAAGCTAAGACCTTATTTCCAATGTCGTTCAATATCTGTCATAACTACTTTTCCATTGCAAAAAATCTTACATCGGCCAGATCTCTCTGGTCGATTGATGAAATAGGCGATCGAGCTGAGTGAGTACGACATCACTTACCAGCCTCATACCGCCATAAAATCTCAACTTTTAGCTGATTTTGTAGCAGACTTTAGCGCTAACATCTTCCCGGAAGCAAAAAAGGAAGAATTGATGATGAGAGATCCAGATCCCGGAGTCTGGATAATGTACACCGATGGAGCTTCGAATATGAAAGGGACTGGCCTTAGAATCTTGTTGATAGCACCTACCGGCGAGAAACTCAGGTATGCGATCAAATTACATGTAAAAACTAACAACGAGGCCGAATATGAGGCCCTCGCTGCAGGTTTAAAGATCGCAAGAGACTTGAAAGTCGAACGACTAGACATCAAAAGCGATTCTCAGCTGGTGGTAAATCAAATCCAAGGCGATTTTTGTGTTCGAGATCCGAGGATGCAACAGTTGCTCGAGAAAGTGCAGAATCTTCTAACTTCCTTCCAGGAATGGAAAATAGCTCAGATACCGAGGGAAGGTAACATCGAAGCAGACACCTTAGCCAACCTCGGTTCTGCAGCAGCCATCGATGGAAAAATCGACGAAACAGTGGTTCATTTGTTCGAATCCCCACTTTGTCGAAGCATCAAAGAGGTAAACAGCGTTAATCATACTTGGGATTGGAGAAACAAATATTTGTCTTCTTTGCAGGCAGGCACCCTTCCCTGTGACAAAAAGTCTGCCCGATCACTTAAAGCTAAAGCGGCAAGGTATTGTCTCCTAGAAAACCAACTCTACAGGAGAATGTTCGGTGGCCCTTTAGCAAAGTGTGTAGGACCAGATGGAACAAATTATGTGTTGAAAGAAGTTCACGAAGGTGAATGCGGCAATCACTCCGGCAGCAAATCGTTGGTTCGAAAGATAATAAGAGCTGGATACTGTTGGCCAACGATCACGGATGATGCCAAAGAATTCGTCCGCAAATGTGACAAGTGTCAACGATTTGGCAACCTCATACATCAACAAGCAGAGCCACTTCATTCGGTCACGTCACCGTGGCCCTTCATGAAGTGGGGAATGGATTTGGTCGGGCCGCTTCCAACTGCGCCCGGTGGGGTAAAGTTTATTCTAATTCTTACGGATTATTTTTCTAAATGGGTAGAAGCAATTTCTTTGGCTAAAATTCGTGAACAAGAAGTCATCAAATTTATTCATCAAAATATCATCTGCCGTTTTGGGATCCCAAAAGAAATAACATGCGACAACGGTAAGCAGTTTGTAGGGAGACGAATCACTGCCTTCTTCAAAAAATGGGGGATCAAGCGAATTGCCTCAACACCTTTTCACCCCAGTGCAAATGGACAGGCTGAGTCTTCCAACAAAACAATAATCGAATACTTGAAGAAAAGGATGGATGAGTCAAAGGGCAATTGGCCGAACGAACTCCCCGGAGCGCTGTGGGCTCATCGGACGACGGGGAAACACAGCACCGGGGAGACACCGTTCGCACTTGTCTACGGAACAGAAGCGCCGATACTGGTGGAAGTGGGAGAACCCAGTCTTCGGTTCGCCCACTCCACCGAAGAAGCAAACAAAGAGGCTATGCTAATAGATCTAAACCTGGTCGAAGCAAAAAAGAGACATGGCATTTGTTCGAATACAAGCACAGAAACAAAGGGCAGAAAAGTACCTCAACAAAAAAATCAGGTATCGATCCTTTAATGTAGGTGACTATGTGCTAAAAATCAAAAGACCGAAGAAGAATGAGCCCAACGAAGGTAAATTAGGAGCAAATTGGGAAGGACCCTATCGGGTCAAGGCAGTAATCGGAAAAGGTTCATACCAACTCGAAACAATGGACTCCAAGCCAGTCGACTTCAATTGGAATATCACACAATTGAAGAAGTACTATTTTTGAGATTCTACGGTATCATCAATCTTCATATTTTATTTTCCTTTACAATTTTCATTCTTTCTCCATCGGAAAAAGTTGTTTAATCAATTATTTGATACTAACACTTTTAGATGATAGGCATAGTTGGAATCGAATGATGACAAACATCACCCATGAACACCTGAGCTCAAAACGCTCCGATCGGGGTCGATAAGTCTGACGAACATTCTAACGTGGTCTTCATCTATAACGGCTTTCTCAGTTTTTGTCTTTCAATGACTCCGTTTCAGGTATCGAAATCGAGGACCAGTGTTCGACTACTCATCCTTCACACCCAAACACTGGGGGGGATGGAGTTAGCATGATGGTCATTGGCGGATACTGGGGACTGCCCAAGAACTGGGGACTTCCCATCGAAAGGAGAAACGAAATCGATTGAAGACAATACCGGGGACTCGTTCGAAATCCAACAAGCTCAAAGATCCCAACGTTCACTCGAACTGGGGACTCGTTCAAAATTCGACGAGATTCAAGACCCCAACGCTTACTTGGACTGGAGACTCGTTCGAACTGGAAACAAATCTTTGTCGAAGTTTTTTAAGACCTGGACGCTCTTATTCAGAGTCGGGGGCTATTTGTTTAAGATGAGTTGCGTGATATGTACACGATCCGTTAGCGATCAAAAATTTATGCGCCTTCAAACGGCCACATCATGTAGTCGATCGGATCGTACGATCCCAAAATGTATTAAACGCCCATTAGCGGCTCACTTCAATAATATGCAACACTTGGTTATATTTTCGACTTTTCACATTTGTTCAACTTGTGTGATCGGTTCAAACATTAGCGAATTTTGCAATTCCAAATTTTTCACCAAGTGTTAAATAATTTTTCATTCCGAACTCAAAAAAAATGTTCGAAGAGTGCATTACGTGAAAGTGAGACGTCATTCTTCACTACGCACTAAAAGACATTGGGCTCCAATCAATCACTTTTTTCCGACGACTGTCATCCAAATGTTAAACTTTCCGAAATGATTAAACTAAACTCATCCTCGGAAAACAATACGACGATATAAGGAGCATCAAGAATTGAAAACAAAAGAGTTCGTTCATTAAAAGAAAGTATCCACATAATGGTCAAACGACCTCATCATAACTAAGGATATTTACACAACGGTCGAACGACCTCACCATAACTAAGGATCAAAAAACAAAAGCTTAAGAAGTTCATTCATCTCCATCAGATCCTTCGTCAGAAGAATCTGGAGAAAGGCCAAATGCCTCGTGAGTCATCCTCACGACCTGGATAGCTTCTTCAAGCTCCTTGGCTACATCGACCTGACGCTCAGACATTTCCCGCGGCAAATCTCGCCTAGACTCTGCTAAAATAAGCTCCCTTCTCCCTTCGAAATCATTCTCCATTGAGTAGCCAACTCCTTTTGAAGAAGCAAGTTCCTCTCCGACAAAGCATCGTTCTGAGCAGCCAGATTAACGCCCTTAAGAGTATGAAGTTCCTCATTCAAACGAACGAATTCTGACTCCCTGGCCTTCAGTTCAGTCTCCAGTTTGGGAAACTTATCGTCCATGCTAGTTTCAAGTCGACCAAGCTGATCGTTCAAAGCCTGAACTTGAGACTCTAATTCCGATTCTCAAAGAGCATGAGCGGTGGCCTTTTTAGCCGATTCGGCCTCAAGCTCAGAATATTTCACTTTCAAAATTTTTAAGTTATTGTGCCATCCATCACCAGCAGAGGCAAGAAGAGAAACTCTCTCATTCAAATGGGCTATCTCGGCTTCAAGCTGTCGAATCTGATCAGCTGATTCAATGGCCATGATGGTGTTTTGGAACAAAAGCAGGATAATCCCGTAACAAAGAAAAAGCAAAAAATTCAAGCAGTAGAAGACAAGAGAGAGAGTTAGTTACCCGAAAGGCGCTAAAAGCAATCTGAGAAGACAAGCTCACATCGCTGTAGCAATTCAACCGAGCTTTTTCCATTGGCCCCATCACGTCAAAAAAATAGTTAGCAAGATGCTTTGGGCATCTAAGCAGATCTACCTCCCGGGAATGCTAACAGTCAATGATCTGGTGTTGGCTTCCCCTGCAGCCTTGGCCCTCTTATAACCGGCAAAGGCAGCGGCCTCCTCAAATCGAGGAAAACGAACGATGGGCTCTTCATGGTCCGACGCGTAGAATGATGAGCCTGAGCCCTCCGTATGCTTTGACTTTGTCATTGCCATGGAACGGTCGAGAGGAAGCTTACCCTTCATGGGATCCCTCTCCCTTGGCACATCGTCTGAAGGGGCACCATCGACACCCTCAATATTTAACATCTCGTGGGTTGGGACGATGGCAGTCTCTTTTCCCCTAGAGCCAGAAGTTACATCGATCAAATCCTCCGCGATCAGAGAGAGAGTTGGCTGCCTATCAACACCAAAGCCGGTCGTTCAACCCTGTCATATTCCTCGGCCGCTTTGAGTTGCTCAGCCACTTCGAGCATTTTTTCCTTCCTCAGCCTTTTCGGCCGCTCCAACGGCTGCTCAGACCTAGATTCCTCACCCTCTTCCTCGGAGGGAATACGAGCAAGGCTTCCTTCCTCGACGGCTTTCGCCGCCTCGACTGCTGAGACAGCTCCTTTAACAATCTGCTCGATCGGCTTAGGATCATCCGATGAGCCAGCCCCTTGCGGGGTACTCATAATCAAATATTTTTCCGTAAGGTCTTGATAAGAGGTCTTCTTCGGAGGAGGAGGAGGAGTTTCACTCACGTTCTTCCCCTCAACCTCTTCGACTTCTTCCTCACCGACCAAATCTTCAATTGGCCCAGTGCCAGCACCAGTGATGTATGTTGAAGGTAATTTGTTAAAATTAAACAAAGAATGCATCTCAGCTGAAGGCAAAACTAAGCTTACCATGGTTCTTCGCCTTCACTTTCAAAGGGGCCGCGATCGGCTTCCAGGCCCTCTGGTCATTGGTTGTTTCTTTCAAAACTATCTTCAACCAATCAACGATGTCAGGAACTAACTCGAACATAACGCTGCTAGCTACACGCACTCACAAGAGTAAAACACGGAAAAAATACAAGACCAAACAAAATCAAAAACTTACGTGTGCGATTCCAGCCAACTAGGAGACATTCAGCCCCCGGAGCCACGAGCTGTTCTGTCGGGATATAAACGAAGCGTTGATCCCACGCCCTGAGATCATCTTCGTTATCGGAAATTAGAGCTCGGCTATCTCGTTTTTGCACAGTAATGATGCCGGCCTTATAAACTCTGGGAGAATATAGGTGAAGAATGTGTCTGAGTGTGACCTCCACTCCCACCTTCTTGCCAATCCACCGATACATGGCAACCAAACGCCACACCATCGGGGAAATCTGCGCTAAGCAAACCTTATACAACCAGTAAAATTCCTCAATTATTGGGTCGACCGGCAAAGTAAACCCTATCGTAAATGGATACGTCAAAATGGCGGAATGACCGCCATAGAAAGTGGTCAGAGTTGATCTCCTCGGGGGGGCATACTACATCGATCTCACCCTCTTTCCAACCACAGTCCTCCCTGATTCGTGGTATCGATTCCTGTTGCTCCCAAACGCACACGCAAGTATACGTGGTCGACAAGTAATAAAGTGATAAGATGAGTATCATTCCCACGAGGACTATTCAGACTGAATTCTAGCAAACAATTTATATAAACTATCCAGGGACCTTTTCCAATAGTGAGGGTTTTAGTTAACTAAAGAACAGTAATTAAATTGTAGAAGTGAATTCAAGCAATGGAGCAAAACTTGGTTGTTATTAGTAATAAGGAGACGGTCCAGGGTCAGAGTTACGAACAATCCAGTTGAGTTTTCCAATTGATTCCACTTCTTAAATCCCGGGTTACTAACTAACAGATTAAATGTACCCGTGAAAACCTTTCGATTCTTCACGGTCTATGCAGGCTACTCCAATCCCTATATGTCTATGGGTTGAATCACGTGCACGCATTAACGAATTCTGTAATGAGTTAAACTAGGCGAGCAAGTATATGTCTATCCTACTCACAAATTGGTCCCCCGATGCCCGGGTTCACAAACTAGTCCTATTCTTTCTTATTACGTAATTAAATTCCCTCTTTCGAGTTCAATCTAAAAACCATAGATAATGCGTAATAATCGGGCCCTGACAATTACACAAGTGAAATCAAGAAAGAATAAGAAACCCGTTATGGGATTCAATTAATGGGAATCAATCTTCAAACATCAACCTTCATGTAATACTCTAACCCTAGAACGAATGATTTAGCCACGCATACTCATAATAACAACACAAGGAATTGATGTAATAATGAAATAAATTAATGGAAGGAAGAAAAACCCTTGTTCTTGATGTTATGAGCTCTCCAATTTGCTCCAAAGTCTGAACTCCTTTCAAAAAATAAGTAAAAGACTATTTATAGTGTTTACAAACACCTAGTAATAAGTTAGACCCAATCCTAGACGAAATAGGCAGTGAAAAACCGCACAAGGGGCGCTATAACGGGCGCCCCGCGCCTCAGAAAATGCCCAAACAACCAGTAGCGTCAGATTTTGAGCGCCTTTGGCACGTGGCGCGCAAGGAATAGCGCTGGGGCACTGGGCGCGGTGGAGGGCGCGCCACGTGCCCTGCAGCGCCCAGCCATTTTCGTGCTTTCTTTCTCCTTTGCTCGCTTCGTGTTGTGCTTTTGTGTGCTCGATCCAATCCTCAATCAATATCCAATGTTTTCTTGATAAATCAAGCTCTTTAAAGCTCCAATTGCACTGCACAACAACCTACATACACACGACATAAAATTAGTGCAAAACCACATTCATAAACTATAAAACGAGCGAATAAGGTACTAAAACGTGAGGAAATATTAAGGAAATATAGGCATAAAATGCCAAACATCACCACCCCACACTTGAACCTTTGCTCGCCCTCGAGCAATCAAAAATAACTTCCAACCTAGGTAGAACAGGTCTGCTTATGACTATGGTTGATACCGACCATTGAACCAATGCACACATGACTACTATGGATCCACAAACATGCCAACAATTTACCAAAACCAAAAATATGAGAACAACCACCCCAAAATAGCTCAAATGCACAAACTCAACTTAATGCAACCATGCTCCCACAAAATCACACCTATCTACTCAACCAAGAAGCCACCAACTTCACCTATTTTATGCAAACCATGTGCCCTCACCAATATGAAGCAAAAGAGTGTCCCCCAAATATCACACACAATAATGAATATCAAGAATAGAACGGGGACAATAGCATAGAAAGAATTCACTCACTCTCATGAAAAGCTCACATGTCACACACGATGTACCATAGGCTTGCCCGTAGTGTAGGACTCCACTAATGTAAGCTCACTCCAATTGGGATTAACCAGGACTTTAGAAAGGTCGTAATGTAGGCTAAGGGGCGGGTAGGATACATATGGTAATAGTGACTACCTCCCTAAGCACTTTAATACATCAAAATTTAAATTAATCATCAATCTCATCAAGCCACCCAAATCAACAACTTCTACACATACACCTTCACACAAGTAGCATTTTTTCTTTTAAGCACACACTGGCAAGGAATGGATATTTTTTCTATTTTTATTTCTTTTTCCACAATTTTTTCTTTCTTTGCTATTTTTTTCTTTTCCTTTTTCAATTTCATCCAACCTTGCCAATGCTTTTCACTACTTCACAACTTTTCAATTATTCTCCTTCATTAGCTCCACTCAAAAACCTCCCAAAATCCAACCACAACTCCAAAATAACAACACAATATCAATAAAGTGCTTAAGGAGTAAAGGGCCAAAAGAGTCAATTTAGAACAAATGGGTAGGCTCGGGGTGTGGGTACCAACAAAGAGGGTCAAAGAAATCACAACAACAACTTTTTTTTCTTTTCAAGGTATATATGTAAAGTTAGGCAAATCAAAAGAAGGTCTTGTATCTTTTCCCGACTAGAGCGAACCTAGGATTTCGCTTTGCACACACACGGGGCAAGTTCTAGACATTAATATGCAACATGGAGTAACAAGAACATGCCTCACAACACACATTGGACACGATCCACACAAAAAGGTTCCATCAACAACTCTCAACCAAGCATCTAGAATGCAACTTGTGGAAAATTAAGCACTAATGCACAAAGGTTCACAACAAAGTCAAGTGAGTGGACTCAAGCATCTCAAGGGGGTAGTTCCAATTTTTTTTAGGCATGCATCACAATTAAAACCCAAGGACACCACAAATAGCACATGCAATCAATTCAAGTCCACCGGTATCAAACAAATCAAAGGCACCTAGCATTCCACCTATTCCTTCGTCTAGGGCCATCTACAACTAACTATCTAATCCTAATAAAAATAAAAACTACCCGGTTCAAAGGTCTCCCCGTGGAAAAGAACCGAGGCCATAAGAAAAACCACGGGGTGGATGACATGTACCACTAATAAAGACTAAAAAGAAAATCTTTTTAAAATTGTTTCATTGGTTTTCTAATTTTTTTTTCATATATTAAAGCAAGAAACAAATAAAAATAATGTCAAGTGACAAAACAAAAAAAAATCCTATGGTACATGCATCCCTAACCTCAAAAATAGATAAAAGGGTAGTTCCCTGCATTGAGGACATTGCACAATTTTAAGTGTAGGGTGGGGTATCTTGATTTGTAGCTGTATTTTTACTGCTTTAGTTTTTTTTTTTTTTTGTTTAGATTAGTGGCTTAATCTTTGGGTTTTCTTTTGACCACGGTTCTTTCCTGAGGATGCCTTTTGTTTTGAACTGGGTACTTTTGATGATTTTTGAATAGTAGTTAGTTGTAATAACAAAGAGAAGAAAGAATAAATTGCCTAGTTTGATTCATTGTGTCTGAAGCCTGATGACACATTGTACGATGGAAAAACGAACCATTATGAGAGTAGAGAAGGGTCTGATTCCTAGCATTAACTCAAGCGCACTTGACTAAGTTTAGGGTGTCCACTATGGAATTATTGAGCACTTTGTTTTTCCCTATGTATGTTGGTAGTGTAAACATGACCTTTGATTAGCAAAGATGAAGAGAGTGAGCTTAAGAAAAAATCTGAAAGGTAAGTGAGTTAAAATGATTTAAAACAACCATTTGAGAGCCTATGAAAGGGTATGAAGCAAGGGGTAGATGAAAAAGAAAGAAAAAAAAATTAGAAAGAAATTGTGCAAAGAAAGAAAAAGTAGAGATGAACGAAGGATGGGGGCAATGTTCCTATTCTCGGTTAAGGGTGAATACAAAAAGCCTCGAGTATGAACACGCCAAAGGCACCCTAGTGAGGTTGAATTTCTAGGGCCCCAATCATCCAAATATTGTGAAATGTATGAATAATACCCCATTGTTGACCCTTGAGGCTTGAGATGGAAGTTGTAAATTGAGCGTGTGATTATGAGTAAAAATATGTTGAATTGAGCGAACTCTCTAAACACTTGCCGCTTAGGTCCGCTGTTTCATTATTGAAATTGTAGGGGGAACGAGCACACACACACTGTGGACCCTTGAATGTATGGTACTTGCGCAAGAGTTAAGCTAGTGCATCAATCTTGTTCTCAAATGTGCTTGATGGTTTGTGATCTTGATATTGCTGAGGGCTTTAGCATTTTGAGTTAGACTAAGGTATGTGAAAGAAGAACTCTTGTGTATTGAGCATGAATGGAGCCTGGTGTGTGGTAATATCGTTTGGAGTCTTGTATTAGTGGTTGATTTGTCCAAGTGGGTTGTGAGTTAGATTGCTCGAGGACGAGCAAAATCTTAAGTGTGGGGTTGTCTCAGGTAACTAATCAGGGGTGGTAAACGAGGTACTCAGACTTCCCTCACTAGCGCGCAATTTCTTTTTCAAGCAAACAAACTTATTTAAATCGACTAGTGTGCTCAAATGGGATGCAAGCACCCCACACTTAGAAGTGAAGCCATAGCGATAACGAAGGCAAAAATAAAAGCCACAACCAGCATATCAAACAATTGCGTTCATGGAAAAATCAAACACTGTGCACATAGCAAGTATCCCATAGAAGTGTAGTCATTTGAAAGAACTTGCCTTAAATAATCCCACGAGGCTAGATGCTCCTGACGAGCCCCCAAACTTCAAATTTTAATCCTAATGTATTCAACATATGCCCCGTGGTTGATTCGGTTACTCAGACTTGGCCGAATTCACAAAAAAAAAAACTCATTGGGGCATTTTGTCAAACACTGTGCGTGCTCTGTGATGTATAACATGTATATGCGCAATTTGTTTGTGATGCCACCTCCCAACTCCGGGAGCTTACTATTCCTATCAAAATTACTGTATCACCACACTCTCCAACCATATGAACAACACATTCAAATTGTATATGCACCCAATAAACCAAAAGCAAGATAAAGTGCTAGTTGAACTAGTGAACAAAAACATGTATATGAAGGCTAGGGCACCATTGAAATCCAACACAAGTAGGTGAAACTCATAATGATAATCAAGAAAACATACCTTAGACTTGTAGAGGAGTGAAGGAATCAATGAGGAGAGGGGGGGAGCGACTGGGGAATAGGGTAAGGGAACGGGAACAGAGGAGAGAGAAACGAGAGACGAAGAGAGAGAAAAGAGAAGGCCTTACCTGTCGTCGCCGGCGAGAGCAGAGCCGCCGGAGCTGCAGTGGGAGTGGGGGACGGGCGTCGGGGATCGCAGGGGTAAGGGGAAGGGCTTTTGAACGTTTGTTCTATGCTCTGTTTCTTTTGTGTGCAATGTATAGTGGGTAGGAGTTAGAAAATATTTTGACCCAAACTTACCTGAGGCATCGTTTTTCCCATCGATTTTTAGGCTTACAACGCTGTAAAATTTTTTCTTTTTTTCTTACTCAGCTGAAATTTTCTACTCCTCATGGCTAACCCATCGTAAGGCTATGCCTGGGCCATGAGTTTTTTTTTTTTTTTTTCTTCATTGCACCTTAAAAACTATCAATTCCCTATTCTTCAAATTATCTTCCAATCCTGCAAAACACCTCCAAAAACAAATATTAATACATTAAATGTGCTAAAATCTAAATCTTTTTTTTTTCATTTTTTTTTTTTTTTGTATTTTTGATTTTTTTTTTTTTTACTTGTATACAATTACAATCACGGGTTGCCTCCCGAGAAGCGCCTTATTTAAAGTCGTGGCACGACTTCACTTATTATCAACACTTTTTCCTCCAACTCGAGCTTGTGTATTGCCTCCCCAACTGCAATTTACCTATCCGTGTATGCTCTTGAGGTGGCACAAGTTCTTGCATGCCAAAAACTAAGCATCTCCTTTTGTGCGTAGTCACTAACTCAGGAATATCTTCGAATTGTTGGCTATGCTCCTGACCAAGCACCAAGTATACTATTTTGTACTCTTTGGCCTTCAAACGAGGATAGTCATCGTGTCTAGATGGTAATGAAAATTCCATAATGTAAGCACCATACACCTCATCCTTCAACTCTTCCATTGGCTCAAAAGGATCAATTTCCATGTCTCCCTCTAAAACCAGTGTAGAAAAGTGTCTGGAATGCGGTGCAATCCTCTCACACTTTGATTCATCGATCACATCCTCTTTCTGGTACGAATTAGAGTCAACTACAATTTCAGGTTTAATTTTATTGTCTGACTCTAGTACCGCATCATCGGCATCTTCCCACACCATATGGCTAGATGGTTGGCTTTCAATCCTTCTCTCATCTAATGGAAATTCACGCTTTAGATCTTCTACAATAGCCATGATTTCTTCTTCTAATTCCACATCTTCTTGGCTATTTAGTTGAATTCCCAATAGTGTAGCCAACTGATTCACTTGAGCTTCTATCTGGCTTAGTTGTGCTCTACGTCTGTCCCAAACCTTCTTCAGTTCGGCTTTGTATTCTTCCTCATCATCCTCTACTTCATTGTACCAACTGTTATCATAAGAGAAAGAAAAATCATCATAATAGGGGCTCGGGGAAGAATAAGACGTATTAGTACAACCATAATAATGATCACCTAGCCACATGTTATTTTCCGATGCCATTTTTTTTTATAATCTAAAAAAAAGAATATGTACAGAAACGAAGTTAATTGAATAAATAAATCAGCTATCCTAACAACTAAAATAACACTGTGTTCCCCGGCAACGGCGCCAAAATTTGATCACGCCCAACTACGCCCTATAAAAGGGACTAAGCGGTCGCGGCAAATATAGCTCGGTATTTAAAGCCCCGAGGTCGAATCCCACAGAGAACACTCGTAATTCAGTCGTTAATCTAACTAATTTTTCTAATCAACCAACTTCAAGAGTTTATATTTTAATGATGGTTTTAAGGTAGAAACTAAATAACAATAAGGTAAATAGCAGAATAATAAAAAGTAATCAAGCAAGGATATTAGAAGCTTAGAATTGATTTACACCGACTCCTACCTATGTGATTGACTAATGATTCAACGAATTCAACTTGGTTCTTCCTATTGAACACTTGCTCCAAATTCACAACTAACCACTTCCATGTACTAGTTATGACATTCACTAACTAATCTTCCAATTAATTAGTGAAGATGTTTAGGACTACAAGTATGGTTCACAATCGGGCTCGGTGGTCACAACTCACCCTATTGACAACCTAAGTAATTCCTTGATTTTAGGTTGAAATATTGCTAAGCATTTAACCCTAACTCGTGAATTTATTCCTAAACGCACAAGGATAAAGGGGACAATCAATTGGGGGCCCTTCCAATCAATTAGCAAACAAGACGTAAATACTTAGATAGGAAGAATAATCAAGTTCATTCATCAAAATCAATTAATCAATTCACATAGTATTGGAGTGGTTCAATCAACCCTAGAATAGGTAATTTAGCCACTCATGGTCATCATAAACAAATCAAGAATAATCATGAATGAATAAACTACAAAGGAGAAGAAATAATAGAAGAAAGAACTCTTAATCTTCAAGTCTTTAATCCCACGCCTCCTTGTGTGTTCCTTGCCTCCAAGGGTCCAAAGTGCTTCCACAATGGTGGTCTTGCTCTCCCAAGTCAAGATTGGGGCTGAAAATAGGTTAGAAAACCTTTTATACCTCGTGTGAAACTCGTGGACAAGTTTGCCCCTCGCCACTTTTCGCCAGAAAATTTGCCTCATGGCTGGATCATGGCCTTACGATGCCTGGGCCATGCACTTGCGAAATTCTGCTTTCAACTTCATGGCTGAATCGTGGCTTTACGATGGCTGGGCCGTGACATTTCGTCTTCAAATTCCTTTCATGGCTAATCCACGGCCTTGGCACCTTACAACGCTGTAAATTAACTTCAATTTTGCTCCAAATCATTAAACTTTAACACTTTTTCAAACCATTTGATTCCTACACATTCAAACACCCAATATGAGCACAAAATACTATTGTTCAGGCTAAAATAATCCACAAAAGCACCAAAATATGATGTAACTAATACTAAAATATATGTATTTTTAGCCTAACATCATTCCCCACCCCACACTTAAACTAAGCACTGTCCTCAGTGCTAAAAATAAGCAAGTGCAAGGTAAAGAAAACTTCCCTGAAGATTCTAGTCCTTGGTGCTAGCATCCTCCAAGCTTCCATATAGTATAAGGTACTCAGACTTCCCTCATCAGGTCATCAACATTAGGCAAGGGTGAGGACACCCCACACTTAGCCTCGACATTACATGAACCTGCAATCCAAGGAAAAACAACAACTACGTGACACTATAAATGAAATAATACAAGTACAAACTCGGGTTGCCTCCCGAGAAGCGCCTTAGTTAACGTCGTGGCACGACGACACTTTTAGCTCACTTCCAGCCTTTATGTCTTCTCTTCTTACGCCGAACTTTTGCTTTCTTCCCTTCTTTGAGAGAACCCATCTTCAACTTCACATGTGGTTTACTTCCATGTTCTTGTTTGACACATTCAATCATAGAGCACTCTTCAACCTTAGCTGTGTGCTCCTTCCCATTATAAACCTTGAAAGTAACCTTTTCTACATGCGCTCTAACAGTCATCTCACCCAGCTCCATGTCAATAATTGCCTTCGAGGTGACTAAGAATGGTCTCCCCAAAATGATTGGAGCTTCTCGGTCCTCTTCATAATCTAGGACTACAAAATCAGCAGAGAATGTAAACTTACCAACTTTTAGCAACACATCCTCCAACTTACCATCAGGGTGAGTGAGTGATCCATCCGCCATCTTAAGAGTAACTGAAGAGGGCTTGATTGCTCCTAGCCCTAACCTTTTGCAAACAGACAGAGACATGAGATTTATGCTCGCACCCAAATCACACAAGGCACCAGTGATATTATGCCCTCCAATGGTGCAAGGAATAGTAAACCTCCTAGGATCTTGAAGTTTTTGAGGTAGCTTGCTCAAGATTGTGCTACACTCCTCAACTAACTCAACTGTATCTATCTCTTGAGGCTTTTTCTTCTTCACTAAAATTTCTTTTAAGAACTTCACAAAGGATGGCATCAATTCAAACACATCAGTCAAAGGAATATTAACTTGAAGTTCTTTCAACATACTCACAAATTTTTGATACTAGGTCAGATCCTTCGATGGTAATAGTCTCTGCGGGAATGGTGTAGGTGGCAGAGGTGCCTCCTTTCTCTCTTCTTTCTTCTTTACCTTCTCCACTTTTTCAACTTTTTCTATTGCAGCTCTCTCCTCGGACTTGGCCATCAGCTCTCCACCTTCTATTAAAGTCACTGCAAGACATTGTTCTTTTTTCACAGTGCTTATTTCTCCCACCAACTGCCCCAACTGGTGCTCTAGGTTCTTGTGAGCATTGGCAATATCTTGTATGGCCACTGCATGGGCTGCAGTGTCAGCTATCATTCTCTGCTGGCCCGCCATCAACTGCTTTAACATCTCTTCAACTGAATAGCTAACCTGCTGTGGTGGAGGTGAAAGTGGGTGGTAATTATTCGGGGCTCTCGTATTACCTTGATAATAACCATTACCAAACTGATTTTGACCCTGCAGCCTAATTTGATTACCCACGTAATAAACTGACTCTGGATTAGAGGGGCAAACCTCTGTAGCATGGTCTTGACCATAAACCTCGCAAAAGCTCTGGAGTTGTTGCACTGGAGCCACTGGTTGCTGAGCCTTTGGCAGAGCTAACTTGCTAATTTGATTGGAAATAGCATCCATCCTCGCCCTTAGCTCTGAAACTGCATCTAACTGAAGTACCCCTGCAGGTTTCTGCGTAATAGCTCTACCATCTCCCTGCCAATCAGGATTGCTCTGCGAAAACTTATCTAGCAAATCATAAATTTGATCAAAATTTAAGGCCAGTACTTGGCCTCTAGCAGCAGCATCAACCACGATCTTAGTGTGTTGGTTTAACCCCTCAACAAAAGTGTGTGCAACAACCTCATTGGATTGGTTGTGGTGTGGACAATCTCGCAATAAAGCTTTGAATCGCTCCCAGACTGAATATAAGGATTCTCCTTCTAACTGTCTGAAGGACATAATTTCGCTCCTCAGTCGGGCTGTCTTGGCAGACAGATAAAATTTAGCCAAGAACTTCTTAGCCAAATCCTCCCAAGTAGTGATAGACCCAGACTTTTCAGCCTTTAACCACTTCCTTGCTGCCCCAATCAATGAAAACGGGAACAACGTCAAGCGAACATAATCAGTAGGAACACCCGCTGGTGTATAAGTATCACTGATCTCCAGAAAGTTCTGAATGTGTTGCTGCGGATCCTCATGAAGTAATCCACCATATTGTCCAGTCACATGCAGCAACTGAATCATGCCGGACTTAATCTCAAAGCCCCCGGTGATAGCGGGCTTAACTATGCTCGATGCTACTCCCTCCAGGCTGGGGAGAGCAATATCTCGCACAGCTAAAGCTTGTTCTTTTGCCATTCCTGTAGGTAAAGATCAAGCAGGACCTAATACCTGAAACAGCACAAATCTCAAAACAAAAATTAAACCTGAATAGCAAGTAATAAACTGTTCAAAAAGAAATCAGTCAATGATTAGTCCCCGGCAACGGCGCCAAAAACTTGTTGCTCCCAAACGTACACGCAAGTATACGTGGTCGACAAGTAATAAAGTGACAAGATGAGTATCGTTCCCACGAGGACTATTCAGACTGAATTCTAGCAAACAATTTATATAAACTATCCAGGGACCTTTTCCAATAGTGAGAGTTTTAGTTAACTAAAGAACAGTAATTAAATTGTAGAAGTGAATTCAAGCAATGGAGCAAAACTTGGTTGTTATTAGTAATAAGGAGACGGTCCAGGGTCAGAGTTACGAACAATCCAGTTGAGTTTTCCAATTGATTCCACTTCTTAAATCCCGGGTTACTAACTAACAGATTAAATGTACCCGTGAAAACCTTTCGATTCTTCACGGTCTATGCAGGCTACTCCAATCCCTATATGTCTATGGGTTGAATCACGTGCACGCATTAACGAATTCTGTAATGAGTTAAACTAGGCGAGCAAGTATATGTCTATCCTACTCACAAATTGGTCCCCCGATGCCCGGGTTCACAAACTAGTCCTATTCTTTCTTATTACGTAATTAAATTCCCTCTTTCGAGTTCAATCTAAAAACCATAGATAATGCGTAATAATCGGGCCCTGACAATTACACAAGTGAAATCAAGAAAGAATAAGAAACCCGTTATGGGATTCAATTAATGGGAATCAATCTTCAAACATCAACCTTCATGTAATACTCTAACCCTAGAACGAATGATTTAGCCACGCATACTCATAATAACAACACAAGGAATTGATGTAATAATGAAATAAATTAATGGAAGGAAGAAAAACCCTTGTTCTTGATGTTATGAGCTCTCCAATTTGCTCCAAAGTCTGAACTCCTTTCAAAAAATAAGTAAAAGACTATTTATAGTGTTTACAAACACCTAGTAATAAGTTAGACCCAATCCTAGACGAAATAGGCAGTGAAAAACCGCACAAGGGGCGCTATAACGGGCGCCCCGCGCCTCAGAAAATGCCCAAACAACCAGTAGCGTCAGATTTTGAGCGCCTTTGGCACGTGGCGCGCAAGGAATAGCGCTGGGGCACTGGGCGCGGTGGAGGGCGCGCCACGTGTCCTGCAGCGCCCAGCCATTTTCGTGCTTTCTTTCTCCTTTGCTCGCTTCGTGTTGTGCTTTCGTGTGCTCGATCCAATCCTCAATCAATATCCAATGTTTTCTTGATAAATCAAGCTCTTTAAAGCTCCAATTACACTGCACAACAACCTACATACACACGACATAAAATTAGTGCAAAACCACATTCATAAACTATAAAACGAGCGAATAAGGTACTAAAATGTGAGGAAATATTAAGGAAATATAGGCATAAAATGCCAAACATCAATTCCTCAGTGACAGCGCAAAAAACTAAGTCGACAAGAATATTCTTCTTTTTGGCCAGTTGAACGTCGTTCTGAGTACTGATCTTGCAATCATCGTCATAGGTGAACTTCTTTTGAAGAATGTCAGTATAGAGCTTTTCTGGGCCAAAGTCTTTGGGTTTTCTCTCCCTCTTTTTTCCCTTCTTATCTGTTGAGGGACCAGCAGCGGGCTGCGGTGGTGCCGTGGCGGCAACGGTAGCAGGGGGTAACTCCGGCATCGGGTATATTTTGAGAAGACATTGTGAAACAAGTTCAACAGGTTGAAGCAGTTAACTGGAAGATTTGAAACAAGAACTGATTACAACAAGCGAAGAATTCTGAAAGTTTGCTTAAGGAGTTTTGAAGAATTTTGGAAAACTTAGGAGAATTTTAAGAGTCTAGAAGATGTAAAGTTTGTAGAAACGATTTGAAACTGATATTTATAGGGAGAAAGCCATCATGGCCTTGGGAACCAACGAAAACTGCCATCCGCACGATCTCTGACACGTGCGATGATTGGAAGTTGAAGTGACAGCTTGACATTTCAAAATGAAGGGACACGGATGCTCCACGTGTTTTCCCGCTTAAAGTATCAGGCCACTTGCCAAGTTTTACGACCACAGGACTTAGCAAGTGGGGCGATTATCTGTATTGGTCGATTTCCGTTCGATCACAAAGGTGACGTGTTCGATCGTGTTGCATAGTCATTGGCAATTTTCGGAGACACATGTTGGTAAAAATGGATTGATGTGGTTTCGATTTGATGACGTGATCGGAATATTCTGAAGACACCCGTTCTAGCAGATAATCTCAATTGGCCTTATTCCACTTTTATCGGAACGGATCCAGCGTATTTTGTGGGATGTGGGCAACTGCTGAAAGAGAGACGTGAGGAAGAGAGAGTCCTTCTAGGGTTGGGAACTCTTGCCATTTCAGCCTATAAATAGTGCCTTCCTCCTTCATTTGGAGGCACGTTCATCTGAACACCATTCTCAAAATCCCCAAGCTATACATTTTCCCCACTACATTATTGTTGTTTTCTCATCATATCACAATCAATCTATTGTTATTGTCAAAGCAATCATTGTATTAAAACCTCAGTCGTGGTTTGGTTCAGGCGTGGAAGAAGATTTATCTCTTTCCTCGAAGCACCATCCTCCGATTCTTCAATACAATAAGCTTTAATCGCTTTATTTACTTATTTATTCATTTGTTTATTGTTGCTTATTTCGTTGTTTGCATGCTGCTTCCATTGTTCAATACTTTGATTCATCACATTCGATCTCGTTAATTTACTGTCGTTACTCTGATTGCATAAGCTAATCTATCGTTTAACTTGCTTATATCGAGCATGTCAAGTGAATTGCTAGTATTGCTTTGCGATCGTATTATCTGATTGAATACATCTCTATCGACCGCATTTATTCATCATTGTGTCTAACTTTGTCATCGAATCTGGTTAGAATTAAGCATTCAGCCTTAAACGAAATCAACCCGTAATTTGTCCTCGATAAGAAGTTCGCTTGAAATCACGTCATCGTAAATTGCTAGTTCGTCATTTGTCTTAATTTGTCTGTTTACATTTGCCTTCGAATTGTTCATTCAGACTTGACATCGTACTTGCATCCTCGAAATCGATACTTGTACTGTCTTCGAATTAAGGTTCTAAGAATCGACTACTCGCCAACGTAAATTGTCTGTCAATAGATCAGATTGAGATATAAAACGGTCGCCTTAGACTCAACTAAATATAAATTTAATTGTAAAACCTGAAGTACATTTTTAGGAAATACACATTTGATAGTAAAAAGTCAATCGATTTTCTTAATAAATTATACTCCTAATTATTTTTAAAATGAGGACCTTTATAAGGAACATGGATTCATTATCCGAAATACAAGCATTTGTACAAGGCTAAAAGGACAAAATACAAATATTACCTTTAGTTGAATTCAAAGTTAGATATTTGATTCTTAAATAATCCTTAACTTTTATTTAACGTTGAAAGGAGACCTAATCAATTCGGAATAGAATTCCAGAATTGACCACGTTATATGGTCCACCGTTTCCTCTTTAGCATTGTTTCCTCTTTTGATAAGGTACATATAGGAGGTGTATTAGCACAGGATTAGGCACTATAATTTCATTCCAAATTTGCTTAAGGTTTTTAGTTATACTTTCAACGTAAGATAGGATTAGGGAATATTTTTGACTTATAATAACCAATATTATAGTTATATCAAGTTAACTCTCCCAGTCCTACAAGGTTTTTAAACTTAAACCTACATGCATTAGGATTTAGGAATTATGTATAACCCTTATATATAAGGTTTCTAAATCAATAACTTATATATACTCCCCCTGACCTCGCCTTCTTCCTTGTACAAACTCCTAAACCTATACCTCCAAAATGACCACCAACAATACTGTTTCAATTCCTGCGAGAAGCATTGCTTTCTTGTTTGTACCAATAGTCATTTTTCTTCTTATGATAATTTTTTACAGAATTATGAAGTACTTGGAGCATCGTCATATTATTGAAGTGTCGACACTATCACAGTCGAACTATATAGCACAAATAGCACCACCGAATCCTTCGGTGACAAAATTAGCTATTCAAGTAATGATAGATATTGTTCCAGAGGAAGGATCAATAACAACTCCATCAATTCAAGGAAAGAATAGCGACTGCAGTATCTGTTTAGGAGAACTTGAACAAGGCGATAAGTATATGTTACTTCCTGCTTGCTGCCATTGGTTTCATGTTGACTGCATTGTTCCATGGTTGGAAGAAAACAAGACATGTCCCTTGTGTCGTTCTTATGTTCGTGGTGTACCATGTGTTCGGAAATATGGTGATTTAAGTAAAGGCACTAGCAACCACCGACACTTTCAGTCCAGCGATACCTCTAAAGAATTTCATGTCATAGACTTGAGTCCAATACTTAGTGTATCCGTACCTTTACCTTGATCATGTAATTGTAGAATCTTTATAAGAAAGGCAGTAAGTATTTTTTGTTGACTAGTTAACCAATGTATAACCAATTTGGTACTCTCAATTTAACGAATAAGTGAGCAACTTTTTTGAATGCCCATGTAACCAATGTATAACCAATAGCAGCTTTCGAAGTAGTAAGGAAGGGAATATGTATCTGAATGCCCATGTAATATTTTTTGAACTTTTTTCTTCTGGGTGACGGATGTTGGTCTGCCTAAGTCCCAGTAGAAACTCAACTTTTCTTACCAAACTTTTGTTTGTCTATTTCAAAATAATACTTAATGGTTTAATCTGAGTTGACAATTGCAACGTATTTGGATTTACGACATGCTTTTAATTACGTTCCTTAGTTGGTAAATCCAACTTCAAAAGCTATCTGAATTTTGTTAAACCCAAACACATTCTGAATTCAGAATTTAAATGGGCGTTACTCATAGGTTTCATTCTGCTTGGATTGGTCTTGATCGGCCATAGTATTATCATGTTGAAGTGGATGACCATCTCATCTAAAAGCTTAAGTTGTTAGATGTGATATACTTTTATTATTTACTTATTTCCTCAACAAACAGGACATGTCCATTGTATCGGGCTCTTGCTCTTGTTGTGCCATATGCTCCCAATGGATGACAAGGAACATTTGTAGTACTCTTTAATTTGCTATTTTGTCTAATTCCTTGTGTTAATATTAATGTCTGCAATTCATGACAACTATGATTCAATTTGAAATTAGTATAAACATTTTACATTCAGTCTCCTCTATTTGGGTCTGTTTTATTTGGATTTAAGATATAGCGAATACTTATTTTCTATATCTCACACTTCTTATTTTTGTTTGATACAAATTTTAAATTACAATGTACGAATAATGTAATTTTATAATCTACCTATGATATATGATGTAGGACGGAATGACTATGGATGATTCATAATTTAACTCATAGTCAACTAGTTTGAGATGAAGATATACTATATAGATGGATTGATATCTCTTTTTCTTTTTCGTTTTTCTTCCTAATTGTCTCATTAGTTGAACAAGCAAATCTTTGAATATCTACACATTATTTTCTTTTTTGGCATAGTTCTATTCCTGGGTCTTTCCCTTCCTTGGTGCACAAGCAAAACCACCTACCCTTTGCACAACTGAAGCAAAATCGACTAAAAACTTCCTGAAAATTACTATATTTTACTCCGTAGCTTAATTATATTACTACCATATAATCACACTATGAACATAGTAGTTGTAGTAGTAACATAGGAAAACTTTGTATGGTCATTTTTTCCTATGTTAATTGTAAATGAGTATAGATAATCATTTCCTCATTCGATTATGTTAAAACCCACAAACAACACTTCACTTTTTTTCCTCCCATAATTTACTCTAATTCTCCTCCAACCCTCACTTATAGATTAGACGATGCAGCAAACTGCGTAAGGAACTCAGATGGAGTTATTTCAAAAGACCAAATACATTAATAAATAAATATTTACAGAAAAAAGAACAAAAATGACTACGTTATTATAAGGAACTGCTACTTCAACATTTTTCAAACATAGCTAGCCCTTGTAGTTCACCAATATAAAAAATCATCCAACATTGATATATTGCACCATGTACATTCTCGAAAAATAGCCAGAATGTCAGCTGCAAAAATGCCCTTACACAAAAAAAAAGTTCATCTTCTCCCATTATTTTTAGACATCATAGTGTTATTGGATGGTTTTAATATGCCATTCCCTTTAGCTTTACTAATAAATTCCACATGTCCCATTGAGAGTGTAAAAGTTCCCTCAACTTGTGACATGGTTCTTGAGAGAGTCTAGTTTCTTATGGCTCGTGTGTATACTTTGCCACTTCAGCTCGACGTTTAGCCTGCTCAGCAATCTCATTCAATTCCCTGTAGTTCTTGTCATGGAATAGGCCACTGCTTTCAGCTGTCTGGAGACCGTGAAGTGTACGTTGAGCCACAGCCCATTGTGCTTCCCTCTCACCTTTTCCGTAATCCTTCTTGGTTGTGAAGGCAGTCTACATTTTTCAAAAAACAAAAATAAGTATTAATTCAAGAATGGAACTTGAAAAAATGTCTGAAGGTTCTACGACATTTCATGTCAATCTCCATTTGTTTACCTTATTCTGCATCATTGATTGCCAGGCGTCACCACTCAACGTGTAACGGCTGATGAATTTAAGAATATCAAGAGGGAAATAGGTGATAATTGTGTAGATCCAGATGATTGCTGCCCAACCCCAACCAATTCCATGGATCCTAGCAAAGTCCCAGTTAGCGTAGACAGCAATAAGTGTAGCCACCTGAGTCATAATTCAAGCAGAAAAAAAGATGATCTTGATTAGTAAAAATATAGCTAGAGTTTTGAAATCTGAAAGGTTCATTCAGGTCTGCTTGTACAAGACTTACAAATTGAGCTATAAGGAACGCAATGACAAGCAAGAAACCGGGGCGTTCCACAAATGACCAGCTTCTTGATCTGGTCACAAAGATGAGAGCTTGACTGATGATACTCACTTGAAGGTATAGAGCAGCTGTAAGCTCATAGGGGTTCCCCCTGATTGATTTAACATGGAACTTCTCCTGCAGATATAAGATAACTCTGTTAATCTAGCTCCAATATTACGTCTCATTTGTCTTCAGAAGATGGAAAAAAGAACTTACTGTAAAGAAATCAGTGTCAGCTGCCAGATAGAAGAACACCACAGACATGAGAGCTTGGTATGTTCCAAGGACGATTCCAGTGGCAAAGATTTCATTGAGCTTCCATGAGTCGGGCAGAGGGGATGGCTTCACCCTGTCCTTAGAGATGGTCATGATCGTTCCATCATTAAGGATGGCTATGATGAGGACCATGAAGGGAGGGAAGTCAAATTCCCAGATGAGGGCAATGAGCATGAATCCCATCACAACACGAATTGTGATTGAAACTGCATAGATAGTGTAGTTCTTCATCCTCTGGAAGATGGCTCTGCTTGTCAAAACAGCACTCACAATGACGCCAAGACCTGGTTCAGTCAAAACAATATCAGATGCACTCCTGGCTGCATCTGTTGCATCGTCAACTGCAATGCCAATGTCTGCCTTCTTCAATGCGGGTGCATCGTTCACGCCATCTCCAGTCATACCACAGATGTGCTTTCTCTCCTGCAGCTTCTTCACAATCTCATATTTGTGTTCTTGAACAAATCAAAACCTTGTGTTAGTTATAGTACTAATAGTTTCTTGATTTAAATTGAATAGTAGCACTCATATTTACCTGGGAAGACTCCTGCAAAGCCATCAGCCTGCTCAATGAGCTCCTCAACAGGAATTGTAGCAATGGAGTCATCCTTGTGGTCCCCAAGAAGAGCTGAAGACGGATACATGTTGGTTCCCATACCAAGCCTACGGCCAGTTTCCTTACCAATAGCAAGCTGGTCACCGGTGATCATCTTAACATTAACACCAAGCTCAAGAGCTTTGCGAATTGTCTCTGCACTGTCATGCCTTGGAGGATCAAAGAGAGGTAAAAGCCCAACGAACTCCCAAGGTGAACCAGCACTTTCTTTGTTTTTTTCTGGCACGGTCTGCATAAAATTATCATGCAATTGTATTAACTTCAATTCAACCAGCGATACGTTGCACCAACTCAAACAAAGTTATCTAACATTGTCTTGGCTTACCTGTCTTGCGACACCCAAAGAACGAAGGCCGCGGTTGGCAAAGTTGTCGATGATATCAAGAGCCTTCTTTCTAACATCTCCCGTGAGGTCACAAAGTTCAATAATCTGGGAAAAGGTTCTGATAGATTAGAAGCTAAAGGTTGAAATGAATGAATTGCAGGACAAAAGAGATTATCTTACTTGCTCAGGAGCGCCTTTGCTAGCCCTGTGCCAGTTTCCACTGTCATCGATATAGGTGATTGCAGTGCGCTTATCGACTGGATTGAAAGGAAAGAAATGAATCTCTTGGATGCCTGCTCTTGCCTGCAATGTCAGAAGAAATATTTAAACTCATCTGCAACTACTTCTTAGAGAAAAAGTTCTAAGGTTTGTTATGAGAAAACGTAAAGAATGAAATGAAGTTGCTATTATTTTCCCATTACCTCTTTGGAATCCTCCAACATATTGACAATACAAGCATCAATAGCATCCTGATTCTCAACCCTAGAGGCCCTAGCAGCAAGTAACATGACTGTATCCTTATCTGCATTCTTAGGGAATACCTGCAACCACAATGAAAGTTGTTATGTTATGGACTTCATCTTTTGCCATAGATTATCATTATAAATACTCTCCTCCTTTTGAAATTTTCATAAAAAGGGTATCTTATAGTCTAGATCACCAACCTCAATCAAGTTTTTGTCAACAGTAAGCTTGTTTAGGGTGAGGGTACCAGTCTTGTCACTGCAGAGGACATCCATACCGGCCAATTCCTCAATAGCAGTCATCCTCTTGGTAATGGCACCTTGTTGGGACAGCCTATGAGATCCAATAGCCATGGTAACAGACAAGACTGTTGGCATGGCAATTGGGATACCTCCAATAAGCAGCACCAATAAATTGTCAATTCCATCTCTATATTTGCGTTTTTGAATTGGCCACATCACCAAAATCTCAATCACTATTCCCACAACAATTGAGCAGATACAGAAATTTCCGATAGCTGTCAACACCTGATCATTGATATAACCAAAGCAAATTTTAGATCCCAAAAAAGTAAAAGTTCATCAATTTTTAGATCATAAATCACTAGCTTTATTTCACCTTCTGGAAATGTCCAACTTGGTTTGTGCTATCAACAAGATGTGCAGCCTTTCCAAAGAAGGTATGAACACCAGTAGCAATAACTACAGCCTCAATTTCACCTTGCTTGACAGTGGAACCAGAGAAAACTTCATCACCAGGTGACTTAGTGACTGGCAAGGACTCACCAGTGAGAGCAGCCTGATCAATCTTGAGGGGATCGCCCTCAAGAAGACGAGCATCAGCTGGGATAATATCTCCCAACTTAACACTAATCAGATCACCTGGAACCAAGAGTGAGGCTTCCTCCTCAGACCATTTTCCATCTCTCAAAACCTGACAACCACATTATCAAGATTCTTGATCATCCGTTGCACATTGAGAAAATAAACAACATTAAGCATGACCGGTACTCATAGGGGGTACCTTAGTTTTGGGAGCAAGATTAGCCATAAGGGCAGCTGCAGCATTTCCAGCATTGTTTTCTTCAATAAAACTGATAGTAGAGTTGATAATAAGCAAGACCATGATACCGACAAAGTCTGGCCAATCCGGTGGTTTGCCCTGCATTGTTTAAAATGTCATCTTTAATAAGTTTGTTCTATTTGGTCATAAACAGGAAAAGCAGAGAATTAAAGACCAAAAAGTGCTAGATTGTTATAATATGAAATCTTTCATTACCCCTCCATTTGCCAAGACAATGGCCATGATAGCAGCAGCTTCCATAACCCATGAGAGAGGATTCCACATGAACCCCAAGAATTTGAGAACCTTGTTTTCCTGTAATAATCAACATAGATTGTTAGTGCTTATTCAACACTTTATTAACTAGAAAATGATGTCCAAAAATAAAAAATCACCTTCTTCTCTTCAAGTTTGTTGGGGCCAAATATGTTAAGCCTGTTTTGCCCTTCTGCCTTTGTCAAACCCTCTCTGCTACATTTTAGCTTCTCAAAAACTTCTTCCACCGGAATGTTTTCCTGCAAGGGCATGCAAATATCATCTTCAATCTTTAATATCACAAAGAATACCTTCTTTTATTTCATTTTTAACTTCTATTTTGCATTCTACATTTATTCCAACCATTTCAGACCACGAAAAAATTATACTAGAGTATCATATATTCAGCTTTTAAACCTTGTGCATGCATGATTTGGTCTCCGTGACATGCACTATATGTTGATTTGACTCAGTATCTAGAATTAGTCAGAGGCGATGGAGCCTACTTGTAAAGCTAACAATATCTTTCGACATGGAGAATATATAAATGTATATAATTTTGAAGCCATAATGTCAAAAAATAAAAGTGCAATAACACGCCAATTGTAAAGATTTAAAAGCTGAACCCATCAAATTAAATGTTCAATCCATCACTGGACTCATCGGGTTCATAATGAATGCGATTTTTTACATGTATACACTATTATAAACTGAAAGTATTGAGTTCAGTTGAACGTGCAAAATTCATAATCAATCACATGGAATGCATTTAGAGAGATGGGGGAGGGAGGAGAGGAGAGATTTTACTTACAAGATCAACGGTCTCATTCCTAATATCTTCTAAGGATAAGTTAGAGGCCATGATGATTAATTACATGCACTATAAAGAAAAAGAGGGACCACGAAAAGCAATATTAAAAGTGAGTTTTCAACAAGGAAGAAGGGAGAATGTAAGAGAAAATCTATTGCAAAAGTATGACTCTATGTCTTCTCCCTCATTTAGACCTCACTTTCTTGGAATCTATCCAACACAAATCCTCTTTCTCACTCCCTCTTTTCAAATCACCCCATATAACTTGTAAAAGCTAGCTATGAGTTTTCAAAGTGAGGTTGTCTTGCTTTAATAATTTCAGACCCCTCACTACCCCCGTTTATATCTGAACACCCCATGGTTACTTCGTAAGTCTATAAACAAGGAGAAGCCATGAAATTTGCGGCACAATCTCCACTCTTTTCTCTGGAGAATTGACATTTTTACAATGTCTGAAAGTCTTGGTGGCTTGTCCTAAAAAGGTGCAACACCATACAATTAACACTTCTTTTTCTTCTCTTCAAATATTTTTACTATTTCCTTTGTCATGAATGTGTCTTGTTCCGTAAATCTGGCTTCATCACGTTAGCACTTGTTGACTGAAGAATTATAAGTGCATTTACTACTTTCTCAAACACGCCCCCTCCATGCAAGCTTGATTCTATTTGATGGGTCAAGCACGTGAAAATTATTTTTAAATTATTGGGTGGTGCTGAAATTTGATCCCAGAAAATTGAATTGTGTGACCATCTCATCTGAAAGCTTAAACTATTAGATGTGGTACACTTTATTTATTTAACTACTTTCTCAACATATGAAAACCTATTGAGATTTTAAATTTAACAAGTATTTATTTTTGCTTATAACATAAAAATAATAGAAAATTAATATTTTGCATATTTTTTTGTCTATAACAACTAAATGAAATCTTAATATCAAATGTGAGTATACATATATAACTGCACCTCAACTGTAACGATGTTTGACGGTATACACCAATAGTAACTCAAAGTTTAAAGTATATTTCTATTCAAAAGCATGCATGGGAAGAATACTCAATACCAGTATTATAGTAACTAGTTTATGGTGAACATTAAGTCAAGACTATCTCTATCGATCGAGAAACAAATTAAAAAAGGTCACAACTCTATGAACTTTTGTAGGAGATCCAGTGCATCATTAATCCAAAAAGAGTTGACTAGACTATTGGAGTATTAACTCCAAAAGAACCCATGTTTTGAGTATCTCGTTCAAATCTACTGTATGCTAGTTACATTTGAATAATAATTACAAGCTTTATTTTTTTTTTCCCTTCCTTTCGTGCATCTCCGATTAGTACTTGTTATAAAACAAATAAAATGATTTAATCGTGTATTATTGCCTCCGCTAGTTTTACAACATACAGATAATTATTAGTGTCACTCGTTTTTCTTTTTCTTTTTCTTTTTTTTTTAAGGGGAGGGATGTTTTTGTTAAGCATCCATTTTCTGGCACAAATCCTGATTAATTACCCTGCGTAGAGTCCATTAATGCGAAATGACTCCTTATCTAAAAAATTTCCATTCCCGAAACTCAGGATAATACATGTAGTTAAGGCGTGAAAATATTATTCATTGTAGTCAATGGTTAGTTTAAGGCTCTCATAATCTCGACTCTCATGAGAAAATACTCACATCACACTTCTTTGAGGTCCAAAAAACTTGCAATTAACTCATGTGGTGAGAAAATACACTCATCACTTCTTTGAGGTCCAAAAATTACTCAATTACCATCATGATGGTTAAGTTAGCTTAAATATTTTTTCTTTTCTATCAAAGAAGTGTAGAGAGATGCTATTTATAACACATTTTAAGCTTAAATAACTCATTGATCAAATAGTAGTGTAATGATATATTCTTATGATTCTCTTGTAGATTCTTGTCACTATACTTTTTTGTTATTTATTTTTTCATACAATAGCAGTTTTATACAAAATGATCATTTTGTTAAAACTTTTTTTAATCTTAATAGCCATTTCAACTAAGACATTCAATGTTACCCAGATGGAGTATATTATCCTTGTATCGACATACGTATATGTATGTATGTATTTTTCCCCTTTCTACAATGTGGAGATTACCGCATCTCTTGACTATGTGAACAACAATGAAGATTATAACAAAACAGAGTTGCTCTAGTGGCAGTGCCTCCACTTTTAACTAGTATTAGGAAGCTCACAAAACTAGGATCTACAATTTATAAAATGAATAGTCTGGTAAGTGAAGATTGAGGAGCACCTAACAAGGTCTACGTGTAATTTTTTTTTTTCTAAGAATAAGTTTGAACATATAACGACAATGATGGAGGTTGATACCTTTTCGAAATTTTAATGGGGCAAACACCTTGGATACATTTTGTTTTTCAGACGGCAGAAACTAAACAGCACTAGAATGAGGTATATGAGTTTTGAGATGACAATATATCGAAACGACATCTTTCAATTGCAGCTGCTATCCTCATGTTAACTGTTTTATTCGCTAGACTTCTTTTATCTCGCAAACAAGAATGGAAATATGAACAAACAATTCGAATCACAATTCAATTTCCTCGTCCTACTTCATACTTCTTGTTGTTTCCGAGACACAAACGTAACTAATCCGAGTTTGTGTAATGTAAGTACACCCATTTCTACATTACCCAAGCTTAAGCTTAGGTTAAAGGTGAGAGACACCACCCCAAAGTGAGTGAACCTCTATTTCCTCACTACATGTGATTCACAATTATTAGCGTATAACCTCTAAAGAGGTGTTGGCGTTAATATCACCTAACATTGCTTTATGACGGACTTGCTCTATCCATTACAGAATGTATAGCACTTGCGAAATCTGTGCTTAATAATATTCAGCATCAATTCATCCATACTGAAGTGGCGACAAAACTCAGTCGGATGCGAAGAGGTAAAAAGTAAAAGGTCAATGTTATACATTATGAAAGTTAAAAGAGTAAGGATGAACATTGAAACCATCATTCGGAAGAAAACGAAGCAACAAGTGATAATCCGCAAATCAGCCAACAAAAATGAAAATATGCTGCTTAATGAGGTTAACAAACAAACTGCTGAATACAACCATGGTCCAGATTAATAATACAAATCATACCCCTTCACGACGGACAACTAACTACTTGAGCGAGTAATTGAACGTGCACATGGTGAAACTACACCCTGACACTAAGTGCAAAGAACACGCCAAAGCCGTTTGCTACAACAAAAGACCCACTCATACCTAAAAAAAATAGAAGGAACTGATAGGCAACAAAATGGTAAACAGAACCTGTGAAACCTAATTGATCAAGACACTTCTATAGAATGATGCACATAACACAAATTTAGAAATTAAGATGTTTATGCAATCTCATGCAACACTGTTGCCACAAAATTCTTCCACCATAAAGATAATACACCAAAGCATAGATCCTCCAAGTCCCATGAAGTAAACAAAAGATCACACAGTCCGTAGCAGAGACTTTATAAACCTCACTAGCCCTGATGAACTATGACAGCTTATCTAATTCAAATACCCAGCACTATCAATTATTCAAGAAGCAAGTGCTCAGTTGGCACTAGAGAGAAGTCATCCTCACACAATCACGATACTGCCCAAACTTGGCTAAATGAAAACTATCAAGAATCTAGTGTTAATGTGGAGTCCTGATAATAGCTGTAAACAACAATATTACACACATGTTACACATACCACTAAACATGGCAATCAGTGTGCCAAGCAACTCCAGATGGACAGTCTTAACTAGTCAAAGCTTTCATCGGATAAATTAGGACTCCGAAACTCACAAGTCAAACTTTTGGTCAAAGACTTCAAGCCACTCAGAAGGTAAAATGGACAGGCAGTAGTACCTCATATACTGGAAATTTAAGTCAAATCGCATGAAAAAATACTAACTTTGGTTCCCAAAGTATGTGCGATGCAACAGTTTACACCTAGAGATTTCCATTTTCAAAAGGCTCGTGCAAACTATCACTTACTTCCATATATACTCAAGGTGGATGCACTTTTCTCCTAACAGATCGCATGACACAGCCTTAAGGCAAGTTAGTCCGACAAAGCCTCTCTCTGTTTTTCTATGAATAAACACCTAACTTTGTTCCCAAGCTCTTTAAAGTTACATTTTGTCAAAGTAGTCTTCTCACTTTTAAGTAGTCCCCAACATCAATGACAAAGCAAAGTCCCCGTAAACTACCTTCAACTTCAAATGTGGTCACTACTATACTGATAAGTTCACTCCTCTCCATTCAACCACAAATGTAACTCAAACAACTGTTGAACTTAAAGCGAAACTAATAAGAAGCCACTGATGCAAAGGAGTGGTGGAAAATTCTAGTGTTGAGCTAAGTAGTTACAAAAATTTGAGCATCAGCATAGCCAATAATCAAGTATTTCTAGACAGAACATTCAATTTCAAACAACTCTATCACACAACTGTAAATGACATACAGATTACTCAATGCATGAATGCAATCAAGAACGACCAATAAGAACAATAATTAACGGGAATAACCTCAAAAACAGTCATTCAATATATAAAAATTTGCTGAAATCAAAACACATTCTGTTTTCATCACAGAATAAGCTCCTATCAAATGAAAAACATAATCCGAGACACTGTTTCATCAAAAGCCTTAAATAAAACAAGAGTCGTCGTCCACCTTAAAATCCTAGCTTAGTCCTACGCCAGTGCCTGCGCTTCGCATTGTACCTAAAACAAAATAATTAATCATTAGAAACATTCATAATAAACAAAAAAATGATAATATTAGACAAAAATGTTAGTGAACAATTAAATACCTGATGGTGTTATCAGTCCTCATACGGATCCAGTAAGGAATGGGCCTGTTTTGCCTCTGCTTCTTAGCCAGTTTCTTCTTTATCATAAATGACTTGTGTGACGGCTACATTAAAAACGAAATATTGCAACAGAATTAGTAAGTAAATAAATTTAGTAGCTTACATGTGTATTAAATTTGAATAGTTAGAATAAAATTCTCACCATTTTCACGGGTTGGAGATTCTCGGTGATGAGCTCTCGGATGCTGATTGAAACCCTAAGGAGACAGCAAAGCTCTAGTTTGTGATAGTTATATATAAGGATGGAATACGAGGCCCACTGGGTTGGCGTTCTGTTTGGGCCTAATTTTGGTAGATCTAAGGAAGAATTGCAAAACTATGATTTACCTTTTTAACCCCATTAGCAGTAGTTTTGCAAGAATGACCTCTGATAACTTTAATGATTTAATGATTAAATTCCAAATGTAAAATACCCCTACAAAAATTTTTAATGACGCCCGCATATCGCTCTTCCTTTCTCGTAAAAGTGCTGCCTAAAGTCGGATTCGTGCAAAAAAGTAACATCCGAGAACTCATCCCAACAACGAACATTTCAAACAATTTCTTGCCTCACTCTAAGGCAGCACTTGACTTTGACCCACTCTTGCATAGGCAACGCTTGTCGTTTAATCTCTTTTCAAATTCTCTCAGATAACTTAAAGTGTTTCTTGTGCAATATTTGTCCATTCAATCTCTTCCCACATTCTCGCAGGCAATACTTGCCCATTGATTTTTTTTCGAGGAGGCAGCACTTGTTGATTCATAACTTGAAGTTTTGCCTCCAGATGAAATGGAGGTCATTTTGCTAAACTATTCTTAGTTGAGTACAAAAAGGCGACACCAAGTGTTTGCGAAGCCACGTGGTGAAATTCTTTGTAAATTTATTGACGTAAGAATTTGGTCTCAGAGCATATTTTCAGGGTTTTTAATACAAAATATACAAATTTTCACCCTTAATTACAAAAAAAATAGCAATATTTCTCTAATTACAATGCATAACATTATTTTTCTAACACATTTAACAATAATCTAACACATTTCACTTTCACTTCCCATTTTACGCAAATTAAAAATTCTCTCACTTGCTCTCTCTTTCTCCCATCACCCCACACCCACCCCCAACACCATAACCCCCACCCTAACGCCATCACCACCACTCCCACCACCATTACCCCCTACCACCCCAGCGCCATCACCCCTCCTCATCCGTTTCTATTTGGTTCTCTGTTTGCTCGTTCCAGAAACATGGTTCTGTGGGGTGTGTGGGGGCATAATTTAGCGATTTTCTCAGTAAAAATTTTGCGTAGGGGCCTGTTTGGCGTGCGCTAATTAATTTGTAGCTGTCAAAAATAAATTCACTGAGAAATAGCCACTTTCGGACAAGTCCCAGTATTTTTGTTCAAAGCCCCAGTATTTTATTATGAGACTTTATATAAAGCTTCAGTAAACTAACCCTAGTATAAAATAAGGGGGCTTTGAACAAGTTTGTTCAAAACCCCAGTATTTTGTTATGAGACTGAAGCTTTATATATAAAATCCCATAACAAAATAATGAGACCTTTGTTATGGGACAAAAATAATGGGAATTTGAACAAGTTTTGTTCAAAGTCCTAATATAAAATACCGAGACTAGTCTGGGGTGTTTTCCAACGCTAATGGAGCGTAATTGTGTGCACGAATTTTTGGTTATTTCTCATTTAATTTTGAAACGGTGGATAAAACTCATTGAGCGCGTCCAAAAATAGCTATACATCAAAATTTCTCGATTTCTCAATTAATTTTGAAGCATTGGATAAAACTCACTTAATACGCCCAAAACTGGCTTGTTATCAATTTTTCACTCTACTGACTAAAGAATTTTTCTCTAATTTTCATGTTAGTGATGATTTTAGGGCAACGTGTATATTCTGTCCCCCTTTTAATCATCCTCGATTTTCAAGTCTTGTCTCGTGGAGCAACACTTTATTATAAGTTTGGCTAGATTAAAAAAAAATCAATTGTTCTTAAATATTGCCGAATTAGCAACACTTACCGGTAAGTTTTATACGGCTGATTTGCAAAAATATGACACGCGAAGCAATGGTTTGTATTTTTACCCGTACTAACAGCTGGTTTGTAAAAATGCCCCGTAAAGATTTAATGAAAAAAATTTGGGGTCAAGACTTGCCTTTATATTTTTCCGTTTTTCAACACCTATCCCTTCAAGTATTGGCAATAGGCAATACTTACCGCACTTGACCGTAAGTCTTGGCAAAAAAACAAGACTTGCCATTGACCGCTGCTCGATTTGACAACACTTCGTCGTAACCTCTTCCAGTTTTCCCTGCATTCTCGTCACATAACTTGAAGTATTGGTAAAACAGCACTTGCTCTTGAAGTATAGCCAATCGCTAAGGCCTACAAAAATTTTGCCTTGAAGTCTTGACTCCGGACTAAATAAGGGTATTTAGATAAAAATATTTCTTAGCGCAACTAATTATGTAAAACTACTCCTTATAGAGGATATGCAGTGAAATTTTTTGGTTTTCAAAGTGTGGAACCAAGTTTTGCTGGTTCGGCAAAACTTGTACTAAGATTGATCGCAGCTTTTGCACTCCCAACAATGTTTCGTGTTATCATTGGTAACTCATTATCTAAATCCAACACTCAATTTTCAATATTATTATGACTATGAAGATAATTCCCTAAGTTAATGACTGTTTCTGTATTTCAAGAAAATGACTAATCAACATGTTAACTAGTAGTGTGTGATTACGATTAATTGGACCAGATTTTGTTTACTCTTTATTAGGCTATCTCAATCTCAACGTGACATGAGAATTAAAAGGGGTTGAAGAATCAACTATTTTCTTATATAAGAGCATCAAAGGGTTCAAGATTATTATTATTATTATTATTATTATTATTATTATTATTATTATTATTATTATTATTATTATTATTATTTGTACTGGTCGATTTCTGTTCGATCACAGTCATCGGTTTTGGTTTTATGAAGAGACATTAGTTGACTTCGGAGTTGTTGTGATCGGGAAAGAAATGGTTTCATTCACTTCCATGATCGATTATGTGCTCATCGCGATCGGATATTTTCGAAGACAGCTTCCCAATGGATAACGCAGTTGTCCTTATCCCAAAATTATCGGAACGAATTTAGCGGATTCAGAGGAAGTGGGTTAAAACGTGCAACTATTGGAAGAGAAACGTGTGCGTGTGAAATTTTTCTAGGGTTGAAACTCTTCATCATTTCAACCTATAAATAGGTCTTTATACTCTGATTTGAAGGGACAATTATTGACATATCTAAAGAAGCACTATTCTCAAATCTTTATTCAGCCACCCAATTATTTTTTGCTTTGTTCTTTCAACACACATAGGATCGTTGTTGCCATTAGCACAATTATTGTATCAAATTCAGCCGTGGCTTGGTTCAAACGTGGAAGGAGGATCATCTCTTTCATTTGAAGCACCATCCTTCGGCTCTTCAATACAATAAGCTTTTATCGCTTTAATTATTTCTATCTATTATTTGTTTTGGTTGATATTTGCTTTATTTTTTCGTTTAATTCATTCATTATTTCACTCTCTCAATCTTATCGATTTGTTGTCGTCATTCTGATCGCATAATTTAGTTCGTCAATCTGCTAATTGTTAAGTTGTCTCGAATACATTGTAGTCGTTTACTTCGTCATATTATTCGATCAAGTAAATTCGTATCGCATTCATTCGCTCGATCGTCATCGTATTCACCATCATCGTTGAATCTGTTGTTGTCATCGTAATTAATCGAAACCGTGCATCTAGTTAAGACGAAATCATCTTATCGTAACTTATCTATTTGCTATTTACTTCGACTCAACCTGCTCATACTTGCCTTCGAATTACCTATTTGAACTTGACATCGTTAAAATTATATCTGACATCGAATTTGCATCCTTGACATCGATATACTACTCGTTTTCGAGTTTAACCGCTAAAGCTCAATTGTTTTACGAACGTAAGCTGCTCATCAATCGGATCGAATTAAGATATAAACGGTTGCCTTAGACTCAACTAGATATAAATTTAATTGTAAAACCTGATACATTTTTGGGAAATACAATTTGGCGCCCACCGTGGGGCCTAGGCAATCGATTTATTCCGAAATTTGAACCGTTGTGATACTACTTACGTTTGTTTCCTTGTCTTGAAATGGCAGATGAACGTAACACCATCGCTGCCGCTTTGAACGGTCAACAACAGCTAAATCCCAATGATGGGGTTCCAGTTCCGACCAACGTTGAAGCGGTCGATGAATCTACCAATCGCGAGCAAGATCCAACTCGCGACGACGTTCCTGTTGGTTCACAGTTGAACGCACCCCGAGGACAGCGGCCGGGTAAGGAGCCCGTGGTCGAAACTGAGTCAGGAGATGCAAATGCGTCATTAATGGCGTATTTGAAAAAACACGACGCTCAGTTCGAAATGATACAGGAGCAATTAAGGGTTTTGTCTAATTCTAACGGAAATAGAATGCCCACCCCACCGATCACACCCCCAGCAAGCATTTCGACTTCGGTTCCTCAGGGCGCCGTAACAGGAGGACTTGCTGCGGGGGTCGGATCTGGGGGATCGGGTACGGTCGCGGCAGCTATGGGAGCTCCGGCCTTGGTTACAGCAGAGGTAAGAATGTTAGCAACGATGCAAACTCTGTTGAATGACACAGTGGACAAAAAATTCGGTGAGATAAAATCATTTATGGAAAAATTGCCAGGTGTCCCAAAGTTAACGGACGAGGTCGCTAAGAAGTCGATCTCAAAGCGTCCGTTCCCAGCAAGTTCAGCACCGATGCCAATTCCTAAAACTTTCAAGTTACCAGAAAGTTTGACGTACGATGGGACCACAGATCCAAGGGATCACATCGATATGTTTTCGGTTGCAGTTCAGGCGAACGATTTAACTTCAGAAGAAATTAATTCGGTCAGCCTCAAAAAGTTTTGTGAGACATTGAAAGAGGCAGCATTGAAATGGTATTTGCAGTTGCCTGAGAATGAGATACTGAATTTCGATGACATGTCAGCAAAGTTCATTCGATCACATACTGGAGCGAAAAAGATAGCACCAAGGGTGGAAGACATATTGAATGTTAGGCAGCGACCTGGGGAGACCATAAAGCAATTTGTGAAGCGATTCAACGACGAAAAGATTCATATCCCGAATCTGGAAGAAAGGTGGGCATACTTGACTTTTGCCTACAATCTGCGCACTGATTCGATCGAGGCATGGAAGTTGAAAGATCGTCTCAGAGAGATTGATGCATGGACATTCGAAGTGCTATATCGTGAATGCGAGCCGCGGATTAGGGCTGAGGAGGAAGAGTTGCAGCTAGTCCGAAATAGTTACCACTATGATCGACCTCCACCACGGAGAGTTGAAAATGACAGGCGAAACTACATGGACCAGCAATGGGAGCCATACAGTTTCCCTCGAGTGGGGAACAACAACCACGAAGCTGGTGGTTCGAAGAATCAATTGAAGAAAGGTCAGTCGAACACATCTTCAGCTCAGAAAGATCGACCACTCCCCCCAAAAGTGACGGAATACAATTTTTGCATATCAACACCAAACTTGGTGAATCACTTGAAGGGGATGGGTGAGAAGGTAGTGAAATTTCCTGGTCGCATAAAAACAAATCCAAATACAAGGGATGAAAACCTATGGTGTGCATTTCACCATGACTTCGGCCATACAACGGAGGATTGTAAGGCGTTGAGATACGAAGTGGCCAGCCTACTGCAGAAGGGGCATCTGGTCGAATTATTAACTGACAGAGGACGAAATAATTTTAATAAGAAGAAAGATGACGAGCCGCCAAAACCCCCTGCTCCTAGGAAGACGGTAAATGTCATTGCCGGAGGAGATGACGTTTGTGGAGCAACTTACACTACCAAGAAATACGCAAAGGTCTCATTTACACGAGACAAGCGAACACGAGATGATATGAATGATGAGATCGTGTTCGGAGATTTTGATTTCGATGACAGAATCCATCCCTATCACGACGCACTTGTAGTCACGATGAGGATTGATGACGCTGATGTAAAAAGGGTGTTCATCGATGCTGGTAGTTCAGTCAACATCATACATGCAAGGGTAGTTGAACAGCTGCAGTTGAGCGACAAGATCGTACCTCGCTCAACAGTATTATCGGGCTTCAACAATTCGAGTGAAGTGACCGTTGGAGAAATCACAATTAAGACTTATGCAGAAGGTGTTGAGAATGAGACGTCGTTTCAAGTAATGAAAGGCGAAATGGCGTACAACGTGATATTGGGTCGACCATGGATTCACGCTATAGGAGCAGTCCCTTCGACCCTACATCAAGTCGTAAAATTTCCTACCCCATGGGGTATTCGTGAAATCAGAGGCGAACAGCAGTCTTCGCGAGAATGTTACTCAGTAGCTGTTAAGGATGGCTTTCGATTGTAGCAATTACAGTTAGTGGGACCCGTGGCCGGAAGCTTCACTTCGGTTCCGTCGTGCGCCTCAACGCAGCTACTGGAATCCGAAGTCGAAGGCGACTTCGCACAGGTTTCACCATACAAGCTAGTGGGACCCGTGATCGGAAGCTTCACTTCGGTTCCGTTGTGCGCCTCAACGCAGCTACCGGATTCCGAAGTCGAAGGCGACTTCGCACAGGTTCGACCATGTGTGAGAGAACCATATAAACATAAAGCTGGAGACTCTACGATAGAAGACTTGGAAGAAGTAACATTATCCAATGATAAGCCTGATCGGAAAGTCTATGTGGGAGCGGAATTGGATCCTGAAGTAAGATAAAAAAAATCATATCCTTCCTCAAGGATAATTCTGATTGTTTTGCTTGGTCCCATGCAGATATGGTTGGGATCGATCCAAAGGTCGCCACACACAAGTTAAATGTCGACCCAAAACATCGGCCGGTGAAACAAAAGAAACGGCCAAATGGGGGATTCCGAAGGAAAGTGATCAACGACGAAGTAGAAAAGTTGCTAACGAATGGGTTCATTAAAGAGGTCAAATATCCTGAGTGGCTTGCAAACACTGTAGTTGTGCCAAAGAAAAACGGCAAGTGGAGAGTATGCGTCGATTATACCGACCTCAATAAAGCCTGTCCAAAAGATTCATTCCCTTTGCCTCACATCGATAGACTGATCGATTCAACGGCAGGACACGAAATGTTGAGCTTCTTGGATGCCTATTCAGGCTATAATCAAATTTCGATGGACCCATTGGATCGGGAGAAGACGTCGTTCATCACGGACATGGGGACTTATTGCTACACAGTTATGCCCTTCGGCCTTTAAAACGCTGGTGCTACTTACCAGCGTTTGGTCACTACTATGTTCAAAGATTTGATCGGAAAAACCATGGAAGTATATATCGATGACATGCTGGTCAAATCTCTTAAAAAAGAAAATCATCTAAGTCATTTGGAGGAGACTTTTACGATACTGAGGCGTTTCAACATGAGGCTGAATCCGGAGAAATGCGCGTTCAGAGTTGGATCCGGCAAGTTTTTGGGGTTCATCGTATCGCAAAGAGGAATAGGGGCCAACCCAGACAAGATCAAAGCAATTGAAAGCATTCCCGAAGACTTAACAACGGTGAAGGAAGTTCAACAACTGACCGGTCGAGTAGCCTATCTCAGCAGGTTCATCTCGAGGTCATCAGAACGATGTCACAGGTTTTTTTCGGTGCTGAAAAAGAACAAAATCTTTGAATGGACACCAGAATGCAAAAAGGCCCTCAAAGAATTGAAGTTGTACCTTTCAAATGCTCCGTTCCTATCAAAGCCGATCGAAGGAGAAATGCTGCTGATTTATTTGGCTGTCTCCGATGTCGCTGTAAGCGCTGTCCTCGTCCGCGAGGACAGAGGTAATCAATTTCCTATTTATTACGTTAGTAAAACACTTTTAGATGCAAAAACAAGATACCCGCACCTAGAAAAATTAGCACTAGCACTAGTCACTGCTGCACGGAAATTAAGACCTTATTTCCAATGTCATTCAATATCTGTCGTAACCACTTTTCCATTGCGAAGTATTTTACATCGGCCAGACCTTTCTGGTCGATTGATGAAATGGGCGGTCGAGCTGAGCGAGTACGATATTACTTATCAGCCTCGCACCGCCATAAAATCTCAAGTGATGGCTGATTTTGTAGCAGATTTTAGTGCTAATATCTTCCCGGAGGCAAAAAAGGAAGAATTGATGATGAGGGATCCCGATCCCGGAGTGTGGAAAATGTTTACCGATGGAGCTTCAAACGAGAAAGGGACTGGTCTCGGAATCTTATTAATAGCACCAACCGGTGAAAAGCTCAGGTACGCAATCAAACTATATGCAAAAACTAACAACGAGACCGAATATGAGGCCCTCGCTGCAGGTTTAAAGATTGCAAAAGACTTGAAGGTCGAACGACTAGACATCAAAAGTGACTCTCAATTGGTGGTAAATCAAATCCAAGGCGATTTCTGTGTTCGAGATCCAAGGATGCAGCAGTTGCTTGAAAAAGTGCAAAATCTCCTTACATTTTTCCAGGAATGGAAAATTGCTCAGATACCAAGGGAGGACAACATCGAAGCAGACGCCCTAGCCAACTTCGGTTCTGCAGCGGTCATCGACGGCAAAATCGATGAAACAGTGGTCCACCTGTTCGAATCACTACTCTGTCGGAGCATTAAAGAGGTAAACAATGTTAACCACACTTGGGATTGGAGAAACAAATACTTGTCTTATTTGCAGGCAGGAACCCTTCCCGATGACAAAAAATCTGCCCGATCACTCAAAGCTAAAGCGGCAAGATATTGTCTCTTAGAAAACCAGCTCTACAGACGAATGTTCAGCGGCCCTTTAGCGAAGTGTGTGGGCCTAGATGGGACAAACTATGTGCTGAAAGAAATCCATGAAGGCGAGTGCGGCAATCACTCCGGTAGCAAGTCGTTGGTTCGAAAGATCCTAAGAGCTGGATATTATTGGCCAACGATCGCAGATGATGCCAAAGAATTCATCCGCAAATGCGACAAGTGTCAACGATTCGGCAACCTCATACATCAACAGGCAGAGCCACTTCATTCGGTCACGTCACCGTGGCCATTCATGAAGTGGGGAATGGATTTGGTCGGGCCGCTTCCAACAGCGCCCGGCGGGGTAAAATTTATTTTAATTCTTACTGATTATTTTTCTAAATGGGTAGAAGAAATTGCCTTAGCTAAAATTCGTGAGCAAGAAATCATTAAATTTATTCATCAAAATATTCTGTAGTTTTGGGATCCCGAAAGAGATCACATGCGATAACGGTAAACAGTTTGTAGGAAGACGGATCACTGCCTTCTTTGACAAATGGGGGATCAAGCGAATTGCATCAACACCTTATCACCCCAGTGCAAATGGACAGGCTGAATCTTCCAAAAAAACAATAATCGAGTATCTGAAGAAAAGGATGGATGACTCAAAGGGCAACTGGCCGAACGAACTCCCCGGAGCGCTGTGGGCTCACCGAACAACGGTGAAACACAGCACCGGAGAAACACCGTTCTCACTTGTCTATGGAGCAGAAGCACTGATACCGGTGGAAGTGGGGGAACCCAGCCTTCGGTTCGCCCATTCCATCGAACAAGCAAACAGAGAGGCCATGTTGATAGATTTGAACCTGATCGAAGCAAAAAGGGACATGGCATTTGTTCGAATACAAGCGCAGAAACAGAGGGCAGAAAACTACCTCAACAAAAAAATCAGGTATCGATCTTTTAATGTAGGTGATTATGTGCTGAGGATCAAAAGACCGAAAAAGGATGAGCCAAACGAAGGAAAGCTAGGAGCAAATTGGGAAGGACCCTATCGGGTCAAAGTCGTAATCGGAAAAGGATCATACCAACTCGAAACAATGGACTCCAAGCCGGTCAACTTCAATTGGAATATCACACAATTGAAGAAGTATTATTTTTGAGATCCTACGGTATCATCAACTCTCATCTTTTAATCTCGCAAAATTTCAATTTTTCCTCCATCGGAAAGAATTATTTGATTGATTGTTTGATACTAACACTCTTAGATGATAGGCATAGTTGGAATCGAATGATGACAAACATCACCCACGAAAACATGAGCTCTAAACGCTCCGATCGGGGTCGACAAGTCTAACGAACATTCTAACGTGGTCTTCATCTATAACGATTTCTCGGTTTTTGTGTCAATGACTCTGTTTCAGGACCAGTGTTCGACCACTCATCCTTCATACTCAAAACACTGGGCGGGGGGGAGATGGAGTTAGCACGATTGTCACCAACTGATACTGGGGACTGCCCAAGAACCGGAAGCTTCCCATCCGAAGAAGGAACGAGACCAATTGGAAACAATGCCGGGGACTCGTTCAAAATCGATCAAAGTTCTTACGTTTACTCGAACTGGGGACTCGTTCAAAATTCGATCAAAGTTCTCACGTTCACTCGAACTGGGGACTCGTTTAAACTGGGGACTCGCTCGAACCGGAGATTTGGCTATCGGATGTTTCGAACTTTACCAATTTCATTTTAGTCAAAATTGTCCATCTGTGTAAGCGATCCGTTAGCGATCAAAAGTTTGCGCCTTTAAACGGCCACATCTTGTAATCGATCAAAACATACAATCCAAAATGTATTTAAAGCCCGTTAGCGGCTCAATTCAATAACATGCAACACTGGTTACATTTTCAACTTTTCACATTTGTCCGACTCAAGTGACTAGTTCAAATGTTAGTGAATTTTACAATTCCAAGCGAAATTTACAATTCCAAGTTTTTCACCAAGTGTCCATTTTTAATTCCGAACTTATAAATGTTCGAAGAGTGCACTACATGGAGGTGAGACGTCATCTATCATTACGCACTAAGACATTGGGTCCCAATCATCTCTTTCGACGATTGTCGTTGAACATCACAATTTTCGAACGAATAAAATCATCTTCGGAAAAAATAATACAACAATGAAAGGAGTTCAACTTCATTCATATTAATGTTATATGTACATAGCCAGTCATACGACTGCATTACATCAGCTTTCAAAAAACGACTAAAGTAACCAATCGAAAATAACTACAGATCATTCACCATCAGAGCCTTCATCGGAGGAACTCGCTGGGAGACCAAGATCTTCGCGAGTTAGCCGCACAATGGCAACAGCTTCGCCCAACTCGGCAGGAACGTTGACATCTCGATCCAACATCTCCCTAAGGACATCGCGCCGTGACTCTGCGAGGATAAGATCCTTCTTCTTTTCAAACTCTTCCTCGAGTTCACGCCTTAGGTTGGTGGATTCCTTGTGAAGCAACACGTTTCGCTCAGACAAGCTGTCAGCTTGAACCATTAGGTCTTCGTTATTTTTACGAAGAACGCTAAACTCTTCGAACTGGTCAGCCAACTCTTTGTTCTTGCTCTCCAAGACAGAAGTGAGTTCGGCTATCTTCAGATCAGAATTGGCTTCATGATCACTCAACTGTTCGTTCAAAGCTTTGATCTGAGATTCCAGCTCCGTTTGGCGAAGAGCATGCTCATTCGTACTCTTATCAAAATTGGCCAAAAGTTCATCATACTTGGTCTCTGCAGCTTTTAGCTTCCGATGCAGGTCCTCTCCAGCCGAAGTAAGATGGATAATCTACTCATTCAAAACTTTAGCTCCATCCTGAAGCTGGCGGATCCGATCGGCAGTTTCGATCGCTATTATGTAGTTCTGAAAGCAAATTGCATTTGAAGTACATAAAAGTCGATGCAAAACAAGAAAGGAAAATTTTTATAAGTATGGGGTTTACCCTGAGAGCACTAAAAGAAATCTGAGAAGGTAGACTCAGATCTGAATGCGTATTCAATCGAGCTTGCTCCATCGGGCCAATGACATCGAATAAATAGTCTGCCAATCGCTTTGGGCACCTTAGCAAATCAACATTGGGTAGCACCTCTACCGTTAGCGTCCTGCCACCCCTCTTTTCGGATTCGCCCAAAGCAGCAAAGGCAGCAGCTTCTTCACCTCGAGGAAGAGGCACGATAGGGTCAGCATGATCCGTACCAAAAAACGACGACCCCGTTTCTTCATCGTATTTAGACTTCGTCGTCGATGTTGGCCGATCCAAAGCTGGCATTTTCCCTTTAGCTGGATCCCTTTCCTCGAGTTCACGGTCAAAGGCCTCGATCATCTCTCCTTGATTTTCAGGAGCAACGCCCAAAGAGACAAGAGCACCTTCTCTACTGGGCAAACCCCCTGAGCCCGAATTCACCTCTTCGGCTACAGGGGAAAGTTGATAATCATCCACAGAGAGATCTCCCTGTTCAGCCACCTTCAGCTGGATGGCTGTCTCTTGGAGTCTCTCTTTGATTGGCTTCGTGGGACGCCTCACCAATCGGTCAGATCCCGATTCGTCCCCGGTTTCTTCTCCCTCGATGTCGATGACCGAGGTCGTTCCTTCGGCGGCTTTCGCCGCTGAGATCGCTGAACTTGTACCAGCGATCACATCCTCTATGGTCTGGGGCGCGCCCGATGAACTACCCCCTTGCCCTTTTTCAGCTACCACTATCTTGGGCAAGTATTTGTTCCTCAACTCTTAGAACGATTTCTTCTTCTTCTTCTTCTTCGGCGGAGGAGTGTCATCGGCTTTCTCTCCACCCTCAGGCTCAGCCTCTTCATCACTTGGCTCACCTCCAGCACCGGTGATGCCTGAGGAAACATTTTTCAAGTATCAAAAGGCGTCAACGAAACAAAATCATAGATACAAGGATAGTTCAAATTTTACCATGATTCTTAGCTTTGAGTTTCTTCAAAGCTGCGACCGGTTTCCAAGCTCGCTTGTCATTGGTCGTCTTAGCAAGTACCCTTATAAGCCATGGTATAATGTCGGCAACTTGATCGAAGACAACCGCATCAGCTGAAAAATTTGGAAGAACTTAGAGATTTGAGGATCTTAAATTCATTTAAAAAGAGAGAAAACAAACGAACGAAGCGCTTACGGGTTCGATTCCAGACGCTTGGTAGCAACTCCTTTTCAGGATCGGTTAGCTGCTTCGTAGGAATAAAGACAAAACGTTGATCCCATCCTCGGAGATCGTCATCGTTGTCGGATATCAAGGCTCGTTGGCCCCGTTTGGCCAAGTTTACTACTCCTCCTTTGTAAACTCGAGGAGAGTAGATGTTGAGAATATGGCGAAGTGTCAGCTCCACTTCCGCCTCCACTGCGATGAATCGCATAATTATTACCGTTCTCCATATCATCGGAGAAAGTTGTCCAAGACAGACATTGTACATCCTGCAAAATTCATCGATGACCTTATCGACCGGGAGAGAAAACCCGATCGTAAAAGGATAAGTCAGCACCACTGAGTGATCTTCGACGTGAGTCGCTAACGTTGATTTTCTTGGAGGACACATCACGTTGATGTCACCCACTTTCCAACCACATTCTTCTCGAACCCGTGGGATCGATTCCGGCGTAATCGCACAGTAAACTGAATCGATCGGAATATTCTTCTTCTTCCCTTGCTCCGCTTCACTTTGAACACTAATTTTGCAATCGTTCTCATAAGTGAATTTCTTTGGAAGAATTTCCGACCACAACTTCTTGGGACCGTAGTCCTTCACCTTCCTTTCCTTCCGCTTTTTTCCCTTCTTATCTACTGAAGGGCCAGCATTGGTGGAAGTTTGCTCCACCACCGCGCCGGACTGCGGTGGAGCCGTGGCGGCAACTGCCGTAGTGGAAGTAGTATCAGCATAAACTACGTTTTGAGAAGAGGTAGACATTATCAAATCACAAATCTGATTAATGTAAAACAAAGCTTTTAGAAAATCTGGAGCAAAAGCGGCAAGAATTAACAAGCTGAGTAAGGAATTCCTGGGATTTGCTTGAGAAAATTGTAGAGTTTTTCAAGAGTTTTTGGAGAGATTTTGCAGAAGTTGTAAAGTGTGTTTTGAAGCGAGTATTTATAAGGCAAAGGTCATCATTGCCTTGGGAACCGCTGAGAAACTGATGCCCGCACGATGTCTGACACGTGTGACAGTGGGAAGTTGAGGCGACGTTTGACGTTTCAAAATGGAGGGACACGAATGCTCCACGTGTTTTCCCGCCAAGAATTCAAGCCATTTGCCAAGTTTTCACGGACACACGACTTAGCAAGTGGGGGGACTATCTGTACTGGTCGATTTCTTTTCGATCACAATCATCGGTTTTGGTTTTATGAAGAGACATTAGTTGACTTCGGAGTCGTTGTGATCGGGAAAGAAATGGTTTCATTCACTTCCATGATCGATTATGTGCTCATCGCGATCGGATATTTTCGAAGACAGCTTCCCAATGGATAACGCAGTTGTCCTTATCCCAAAATTATCGGAACGAATTTAGCGGATTCAGAAGAAGTGGGTTAAAACGTGCAACTATTGGAAGAGAAACGTGTGTGTGTGAAATTCTTCTAGGGTTGAAACTCTTCATCATTTCAACCTATGAATAGGTCTTTGTACTCTGATTTGAAGGGACAATTATTGACATATCTAAAGCAGCACTATTCTCAAATCTTTATTTAGCCACCCAATTATTTTTTGCTTTGTTCTTTCAACACACATAGGATCGTTGTTGCCATTAGCACAATTATTGTATCAAATTCAGCCGTGGCTTGGTTCAAACGTGGAAGGAGGATCATCTCTTTCATTTGAAGCACCATCCTTCGGCTCTTCAATACAATAAGCTTTTATCGCTTTAATTATTTCTGTCTATTATTTGTTTTGGTTGATATTTGCTTTATTTGTCGTTTAATTCATTCATTATTTCACTACTCTCAATCTTATCGATTTGTTGTCGTCATTCTGATCGCATAATTTAGTTCGTCAATCTGCTAATTGTTAAGTTGTCTCGAGTACATTGTAGTCGTTTACTTCGTCATATTATTCGATCAAGTAAATTCGTATCGCAGTCATTCGCTCGATCGTCATCGTATTCACCATCATCGTTGAATCTGTTGTTGTCATCGTAATTAATCGAAACCGTGCATCTAGTTAAGACGAAATCATCTTATCGTAACTTATCTATTTGCTATTTACTTCGACTCAATCTGCTCATACTTGCCTTCGAATTACCTATTTGAACTTGACATCGTTAAAATTATATCTGACATCGAATTTGCATCCTTGACATCGATATACTACTCGTTTTCGAGTTTAACCGCTAAAGCTCAATTGTTTTACGAACGTAAGCTGCTCATCAATCGGATCGAATTAAGATATAAACGGTCGCCTTAGACTCAACTAGATATAAATTTAATTGTAAAACCTGATACATTTTTGGGAAATACATTATTATTATTATTATTATTATTATTATTATTATTATTATTATGTTAAAAGCATGTATAAACTATAAACCATGTGTGGCAATATCTTAGAGTACCTTTCTTTGTTTCCTTTGGGCTATATTTGATATTTCTCACTTACTATTGGTCCAACATTATTGCATAATACTAGAAGAAACTTGTCTTTTTGAGTAATGTTCTTCATATCCCAACAAAGTGATATAGAATATAGATGATTTCGATACAAGAGGCTTCCATAACCGTGCCATTAACGTCAAATTCATAAAAACCACTAACTGACAATGTAGGAATTTCAAGAAAACATTCTTACTGTCAACGACATACTTAAATTGTTCTTATTATATGTTCATGTCCATAAATATCCTAACTTCTTCATGTTTTTACATGAGAAGAAAGATTTCACACAGACAAATTAAAGATGACGGTGCCTAAAATCTTGTTAACTTGTCTAGCCATCTTGCTAATTTCTGGTGCAAAGTTTTCAGTGTCTTCTGCTTCTCGATATGCACCTAATTCTGTTGTCAAAGGTGCATATTGGCCTACATGGCTAGCTGGAATAGCACCTGTATCAACCATTCCTACTAAATATTTCACTCACATTTTTTATGCATTTGCTGTGCCTGATGCTACATCATTTCAGTTGCTAATAAGCCAAGCTGATGAGCAATTTATGATTAATTTCACTGCCACCATTCATTCCCGGGGTCCTAAAGTAAATACTATGCTTTCAATAGCAGGAGGTGTTACTCCTAACACTCTTCCTAATATGGCTAGTAATCGAGATAATCGTGCTGCATTCATTAAATCATCGATTGATGTAGCCAGAAATTGCGGTTTTGATGGCCTTGATCTTGATTGGGAATTCCCAAACAACCCACAAGACATGATCAACCTGGCATTGCTTTTCAAGGAATGGCGTGTTGCCATAAACAAAGAGTCAATTGTCTCAGGCAAACGTCGACTCCTTTTGTCCTCTGCTGTCTATTTTTCTCCTGACGTTTCATTCTCAGGCGTGTTCAGGACTTATCCTGGAAATGCTATAAGAAATTATCTTGATTTCTTGAACCCTATGTGCTACGATTATCGTGGTGCTTGGGACACTTCAGTGACTGGTTCCCCTGCCTTGTTATATGATAAGTCTAGTAATATAAGTACTAGTCATGGAATTTCATCATGGAAGCAAAATGGGGTTCCTTCAAGAAAGATAGTTATGGGGCTACCTTCGTATGGGAGAACATGGAAATTGAAGGATCCAAATGATCATGCAATTGGAGCGCCTGCTGTGGGAACTGGTCCTGGAACTCAAGGAATATTGTCATATGATGATATAGTCACTTTCAATTCACAAAACAATGCCACAGTGGTGTATGATAATGGAACAGTTTCAATATATTCATATGCAGGGACAAATTGGATTGGATATGATGACATTAGATCAATTACAACCAAGATTAAGTTTGCTAAGGCTCAGGGTCTTGGTGGCTACTTCTTTTGGGCACTTGGCTATGACAATAGTTGGGTTCTTTCTAAAGCAGGTTAATTAATTCCTATATATTGCTCTTGAATTTTATATTTTTATGCCTTTAAATATAGAGTTTAGAAATCTTTAGTCTGTGAGCGTGTATGGCTTAAATCCTCAAACATGCTATTGTTTGGTTTAGCATGAATAGTGGAGCTGATACAATGTTTTTGTATAATTGCAGCTTCTATGGCATGGGAAGATTAATTCGCAGATCCAGCAATGCAGGGTTGATTAGTATGTAAGAGGAATTATGTATCATTTGGATTGTGTTTTTCTGTTTTGAATGAATACATATTATTCATATAGCTTTACAGAGAGGGTTTTGGTCCATCTATATATCATGCATTTGTTCAACATTTTCTTGGAAGCCTAATTATTGTAGTTGTATGCATCTCAGCGACTACAATTATGTTTCAATTCCAAATAACTTGGAGCTGGTTATATGAATATTCACAATGTAAATACTTATCTGGGAATGTTTACACCAAACCAAATAATTTAACTGTAGTAGTTAAATTTAAGTGAAACTACATATCACTTAATCATGGTTAAGTGAGAGACGTGTATATAAAAAAATATGCTTCGTATTGTTTGGTTTGATATAAACACTAGACGCAATAAATTTTTACCATTCTCACAGTACCATAGCGGTCCACAATAGCCTTCATTTAATCCTTGCAAGATCAATGTTGCAAGACCTATATGAATCTCATGATATCTCATATCACCATATTGTAGAAGGATCCAACAGCCTGTTGGTTAATGCTACAACAGACCCCATACAAATGGCAACACCCCATTTTCCCATCGATTACCTTGCCAGTGGTCATCAACCAACAGCAAAAGCGACTATGATGTCAAAACTATACTAGTAGTATTTTTCTTTTAAAACCAAATTGAAAAAGGGGCACGAGACTGATTATCTTTATTATATTAGCATTTTTTTGATAAATTGTTACTACGAATTATAAGAAGTATCACTTCAGTTCTCAATAGATGGTGATCAAGTGGCCTTCCTTTCTGTAATCCTTTGTCGAACAATATATCGACAGTGACTTGGCGGCACAATTGAAATGACATCTCGATAAGAAACTTAATCAATTATGCATATTGCTAACGTAATGATTGGTTCATACTCATATTTTGAAAATTTTTAGGCTATAAGTTTTTTATTCTTATATTAAAGTTTATATGATGGACCCACATATGAATCTCACTTGATATATTGTTATTCTTGTTATTAAATTTATATGATCTTTTCATCGAGATAACATTGATGAGCGGGTAATACCTATCTTATTTACCTAGGTGAGTCCCTAAAAGGATTTCCATTCGCCACGAAAAAATTGTTTAAAATTGGAGATTAATTCTCTAGGTTTTTTTTTTTTAAAAAAAAAACAATGAAAAGGACAGAACATATATGCACAACTTTTAAAAAAGAAATTCCACGTCATGACTAAGTCAAATAAATTATTATTTTAATAGACTGCATATATAAAAATGTGGGTACACAATCATGGTCGAAGCAAAATTTTCTTTTTTCACCAGTGTTTTGTTTGCACTAATGGGCATAGAGTAGTAAAACTCAAAAGGAAAAGGGACGGCCCATCTAGTTCATTACAAACCAGAGTCCAGTGGGATTCGAACTAAATCCCAACTAACTTAGTTCCCACACCGGCTGCTGAAGAAAACATTAGACAGTTTATATACAAGAACCGCAACAGCATAGTTCGTCCCTTCGGGGACATCCGATAAAATTGGAACGATACAGAGAAGATTAGCATGGCCCCTGCGCAAGGATGACACGCACAAATCGAGAAATGGTCCAAATTTTTTTTCTCATTCTCCCCTCTCTATAATTCTTTTTTCGAATTATTTTTGCCCTTTTTAGATTTTTTACTGCCAGTTCAGTCTCTAATATTATGATTCTTCAAAATCCAGCCTTTGTTTTTTGTGTACAGGTACAGTAGCCGCCTCAATATTCAGGTCAGTTTATGTCTCCTTAGTCCTTACATATTCATTATGAAATTGAACGTCTTCTATGTTTATTTGAGTGATGAAATTCAGATAATTTGGTTAATGACTTTTAGGTTGTTTATTTGTTTAATGTTTAAATAAATAGCTCCATTTTGGTCTAGTGTGGCGGATGGACTCTAAAGTTGCTATCTTTAATGAGTTTGTGGACATTTAACCATCTTTTTATGCTGACTCTGTTGGTTAGAGATGTGCAATCAAGCACTGAATCTTGTAGTTTTTTAGTTTGTTCAATTAATCGATGATTTAACGACATTTTTACTGCTCTTGATGTTATGCTGAGGCAAAATCTCTCATAAAATGGTTAGGGTTTGCATAGATTAAATGAATTCTTATTGATAAGGAACTTAAAACATAATTGACAACTGCTCTCTATGAGAGTACAATTCTATCTAGGTCGAGATAATTGGTTAACTGAATTCTTATTGACAATGAACTAAATGAGCTCTCATGATGTCCTTTCGATGGGGATTCTATTAACTAGTGGAGTTCATATACTATAGTTTATATTCGCCTTTGTAGCTTAATGCTCATAATGCTTTTGTATTAACAAGTTAGCATAGTCTCATCGTGTTGTGAACTGACTCGATACATTTTCTGACACTGAAGCTTATGAATCTTTAATTTTCAGAAATACAGAAATTTTCCTGCAATATCTTCTGAGCTCTTGCAAGATTAGAAAGAACATCGACAGCCAGCCTTTCGTTTCTTTTTGTTCTCTGTGGTTGCTCACCCAAGGAAGAAGTATATACAGTACATTCAATTAAGAATGTCTTTGCATAGACCTCCACTTCCTCGACTTCTGCTGAACAATGTCTCTTGCATGAGAAATGCTCAGCAAATCCTGCGAAATGTAAATGTTTCACTCCATGATGGTGGTGCCCTTGTATTAACAGGCACTAATGGCTCTGGTAAATCCACATTTTTGCGCATGTTAGCTGGTTTCTCCAAACCATCAGCTGGTGAGATACTATGGAATGGTCATGACATCACCGATTCAGGCGTCTTTCAGCAGTACAAACTTCAGCTCAACTGGCTCTCTCTTAAGGACGCTATCAAAGAGAAGTTCACAGTCCTTGACAATGTTCAATGGTTTGAAGTTCTTGAAGGCAAGCAAGGAAGGTCTCTGCCAGCTCTGGAGCTTATGGGGCTTGGAAGATTAGTAAATGACAAAGCAAGAATGCTTTCTATGGGTCAAAGGAAAAGAGTACAGCTGGCCAGATTGTTGGCGATTGATCGGCCTATTTGGTTGCTTGATGAACCTTCAGTAGCATTAGATGACGAAGGTGTGAAATTGCTCGAGTATATTATTGCAGAGCACAGAAAAAAGGGTGGTATTGTAATAGGAACAGAGGTAACTTCGACTAAAATAAATGAAGAACAGATTATTAATAAAGAGACACAAGCATCTCGTATCCCATAGAATAGTTTGTCTGCATTAAGAATAGATAATACCACATTCCTACACAATACTAGGGTCTTTATTATATAATAGGCTGACCCATAACTACTTAATAACTATTAGGATAAGGACTAATAACTTCTAATAACCCTGAGAAACTGCCTACATAACTACTAATAACTGAAAGAAACTGCCTAATCCTCCAGAGGTGAGGATTCTAGAAACTGATTCTTATCTTCTTTCATATTACTTTGCTTCTTTCTTCTTGAATAGGTGTGAACAATAGGTGGCTTATCAGTACACCCCTCCTGGAAAAACGACTTGTCCTCAAGGCGAAAATCAGGGAATTGTGCAGCTAGCAAGTCATAAATTTCCCAACTTGCTTCTTCAAGAGGTCTACCAACCCACTGAATCAATAACTCAAGTTGAGGATTGGATGTTGGTGACCTCCAACGATGGTCCAGAACCTTTGCAGGTGAAAGAACAAGCTCGCCCTCATCATTTAATGGTAGCTCTGGTGGTTGAGAAGGCAAATCAGAGCCAAAGGCAGGTCTTAAAAGAGAAACATGGAAGATAGGAGGGAGTCTAGAGCTAGCTGGAAGTTCAAGCTCATAGGCAACTGGACCCACTTTTCGTATGACTTTGTAAGGCCCAAAGAAACGAGGTGATAGCTTTTGAAATGGTCGAGTGGCCAAGGACTTTTGGCGGTACGGCTGCAGTCGTAAAAGGACAGCATCACCAATGTTAAAAGAAAGATCTCTACGCTTAGAATCTGCCTGAGCTTTCATCCGGGATTGAGCCTTCATAAGGTTGTCCTTCATTAGTTTCAGCATCACATCTCGAGTCATCAGCTGTTCTTCTAAGTCTGCAATATTAGTGTCGCCCGGAGAATATGGATGCAGTAGTGGTGGGTCTCGCCCGTACACAATCTTGAAGGGAGAATAACCAGTAGAAGTGTGATAACCAGTATTGAAAGAATATTCAGCCCAAGCAAGAAACTTACTCCACTGACGAGGCTGGTCATGAGCAAAGCAGCGCAAATACGCTTCTAAACAGCGATTGACGACCTCAGTTTGTCCATCAGACTGTGGATGATAAGAAGTGCCCATGCGAAGACGAGTATTACTGAGGCGAAAGAGTTCCTGCCAGAAAGCACTAAGGAAAACAACATCACGATCAGACAAAATGGAGCGTGGGATGCCATGAAGTCGGACAATTTCTTTACAAAAAAGACCAGCAACAGATTTAGCAGTAAACGGATGAGACAAGCCAATGAAATGGCTGTACTTGCTGAAACGATCCACTACTACCAACACTGTATCAAAACCACCTGATTTTGGAAGACCAATGATGAAATCTAGTGAAATATCTTCCCAAACACGCTGTGGAATAGGAAGAGGTTGGAGAAGGCCGGCTGGAGCAAGAGTTTGATATTTATTTTTCTGGCAGATTAAGCAATTCTGGACATAGGTCTTGACATCTTTCTTTAATTGGGGCCAATAAAAACTCTCGGAAACTCGTTTAAGAGTTTTCAGGAAACCACCATGTCCTCCAATGTGGGAATCATGAACCTCAGCCAGTATCTTCGCTTTAAGAGAAGAATCATCAGGAATGACCAGACGAGATTTGTAGTACAGTAAATTAGACGATACTTGAAAATCTGGCAGAGAATAGGGATCGTCATGTTTCTGTACAAGAACTTCTCTTGTGTAAGGATCAGACTGCAACTTGGCCTGTAAATTACCAAAATCGATAGAAACAGGAGTAACCAACGCCAAAAAACTTGCAGAATGTGGCCTACGAGAAAGAGCATCTGCTCCTATATTTTCACGCCCAGACTTATAAATGATGGTGAAGTCAAAAGGAAGAAGCTTCAACAAAAGGCGTTGTTGTTCTGTTGTAGTGATTCGCTGATCCAACAAGTATTTCAAACTGAAATGATCAGTTTTCACAAAGAAATGTCGCCCCAGTAAATAATGTTTCCACTTCTGCAAAGCCAACACCAAAGCCAAGAGTTCCCTGTCATAGGTAGATTTAATCCTGTTTGAAAAAGACAAGCCTTCACTGAAATATGCGATGGGATGTTCCTCATGCAATAAAATGGCACCAATCCCCGCATTAGAAGCATCACACTCAACAGTAAAAGGCTGGGTAAAATCTGGAAGGCGTAAAACAGGAACCGAAGTCAATGATTCTTTTAACTGGTTAAAAGCAGCAGTAGCATGATCGTCCCAATGAAATGCATCTTTTTTGGTCAAATTAGTCAAAGGACGAGCCAACATGCCATAGTTACGAACAAAGCGCCTGTAATACCCTGTCAAACCCAAAAAACCACGTAGCTCCTTAACAGATTTAGGCAATGGCCAATCTAAGACAGCTGCAACCTTTTCAGAATCAACTCCCACTCCTACATGTGACACTACGTGACCCAGAAACCCAATTTCAGGCTGGCCAAATAGACATTTCTTTGGATTGGCAAAGTAGGAATGTCTAGATAGAAGGCTAAGAGTTGTTCGAAGGTGCTGGTAATGTTGTTCAATGGTAGGACTGTATACGAGAATATCATCAAAGAATACAAGGATGAACTTTCGCAAGTATGGGCGGAAAAGATCATTCATTGCAGCCTGGAATGTGGATGGAGCATTAGTCAAGCCAAAAGGCATAACAACAAACTCATAGTGACCCGAATGAGTGCGAAAGGCAGTTTTAGGAATATCCGAAGGGTTTACACGAATTTGGTGGTAGCCAGAACGCAAATCTATTTTAGAAAATATGATTGAGCCATGAAGTTCATCAAGTAGTTCATCAATGTTAGGTATAGGGTATTTATCTGGAACAGTGATTTGGTTAAGCTTGCGATAGTCGACACACATACGCCAACTACTATCTTTTTTCTTAACTAACAAGACAGGACTTGCAAATGGGCTGGAACTAGGGCGAATAAATCCAGATTGCAACAAACTAGAGATTTGATTTTCAATTTCAGTTTTTTGGCAAAAAGGATATCGATATGGACGTAAATTGGGGGGTTTTGAGTTTGGAAGTAAAGGAAGCAAACCTGGCTCTGATACCATTAATAGGAACAGAGGTAACTTCAACTAAAATAAATGAAGAACAGATTATTAATAAAGAGACACAAGCATCTCGTATCTCATAGAATAGTTTGTCTGCATTAAGAATAGATAATACCACATTCCTACACAATACTAGGGTCTTTATTATATAATAGGCTGACCCATAACTACTTAATAACTATTAGGATAAGGACTAATAACTTCTAATAACCCTGAGAAACTGCCTACATAACTACTAATAACTGAAAGAAACTGCCTAATCCTCCAGAGGTGAGGATTCTAGAAACTGATTCTTATCTTCTTTCATATTACTTTGCTTCTTTCTTCTTGAATAGGTGTGAACAATAGGTGGCTTATCATATCGTCATTGTCGCAACCCATCTGCCAATTGAAATAGAGGATGCAATGTTTTTAAGGTTGCCACCAAGGTTCCCAAGAAGGATGACTTTGGTAGACATGCTTGATCGAGGTGGCCTGGACTGATCTTTAAGAAGATAGAATCCAAGTTCAAAGGATGCGTGCAATGAAGTAAACAGGGAGCAGGCAATTGGAGGAACAACACTAGTATGCAATTCTTTCTTTTTTTTTGAGAGTCTGGGAAAATCACTTCAATTTTTTCAACTTAGCTGTTTTGTTTCTGCTCAGGTACACAGTAGCCTCCTTAATATATAGGTCAGTTCTGTTTGTTTATGTATTTGGTACATGATGATGTAAGCTATGCAATCAATTTTGAAAAAGGAAGAGTTTATTTCTTGACAGAAGGAAAATGTTGCATTTTAAATTTTGGAATCATGGATCTATGAATTGAAGGTCTGATAAGTTAATCTGAGTTGTGCATTCGATGATTTTTCATCATTCTTGTACATTGTTGTTGATCAAAACAAAACATCATATAAAGTTTGACAAAATAAAATCAATCTGGTTGACAACCCCCTAACAACTGTGGGTTTTATGGAATGAAAGGAACCAAAGATATTTTGGAAGAGAGAAGATTTATTGAGATTGAAATCTTAGGTATGCATTTTTGTTAGCTTTTTGGTGCAATACGATTGCAGTTCTTTATGTTGAAAAACTAGTAGATTTTCCTCAGACCTCTGTAAGTTTTTTGGTGGAGAACTTTGTGTTGCAAATATGTATATACAAGGACTTTGTTGGTGCTGCAGTTGCATCAATAAAGGTTATTTGACTTATCAGAAAGAGTTAGAGACCACAAAGTTTCTTAAAATGTTGAATAAGGAGTAATAATATCTGACAATGTTGAATTAGCAGTATTAACATAGTCAAAGCTATAGAATCTGTTCCAGTCATTATGCTTGATTGGAAGCCCTTCAGTTTTCACCTGGCCTCCATTGCATAATTTGGAAACAACGATGACCTGGAAAGATATTAAGTTATGAAGATGAGCAGAAGCAGTTATACAATTTACAGCGATGAGTCATTAATATTTTTAACTTATAAGCTCTTACTGGAGGTGTTAAATATCAGATATACCTGTTGATCTGAATAAGATTTACATTACACAAGAAGTTTTTGGTGTATCTCCTACCTTGCTCAGTATCCCTACTTTTTACGAGTACTATTAACTCTTTTTTTATTACATTATTATCATTGAAAATTACCATGGCCTTAAACTTTTCTATTTCTTTTGTAGGAAATATGCAAGAGTGTGTCTTCTTCATTATAACAGGTCCAAGCTCGTGTTCAGCTGAGGATTTGTGTTTTTTATTGCCATATGTTAGATGTTTGTAAGTGGGAAATATATACGTTTGGAGAAACCTCTGCTCTATATTTGTAGATATTTAAGAAATTTGGCTAAGTTGGTATATCGTGGTTACATAGAAGCCCCTACCCTTTTTCACTAGCAATCCCAGTTGTAAAAATTTCGCCCAGTAGCCACTTTTAACACTGGTATTTAGTTTGAGGCCACTATTTTCTTTGGTCTTACACTAGAGGCCACTTTTGGGTCTTTACTAAATAAATGTTGACTTAAGTTCTGATAGTTGACTGAAGTTCAGTCCATACGGCCCCTGGACTGAAGTTCTATCTCTTAAGGACTGAACTTTCAGTCCATATGGCCATGGACTGAACTTCAGTCCATGGCCATGGACTGAAGTTCTATCTTAAGGACCGGACTGAACTTCAGTCCATATGGGCGTGGATTGAAGTTCAATCTTTAAGGACTGAACTTCAATCCGGCCTCTGGACTGAAGTTCTATCTCTTTAAGCAAAAGTGGCCACAAACTAAATGTTTTGGTATTAGTGGCCTGTGCCCAAAGACCAGTGGCAAAAGTGGCCTTTCGTGCACTTAGCCCATCCCAGTTGTGACCAGTGATGGCCAGCTAATGTGCATGAGCTCTTCCCAGGGTAACTTCCAACTACAAATTCCATCAAGTTATGTCAAATAACTTGCTTCAACTATGAAAGAACAATACAGAACCGTCATGATAAACCGTCATAAATGGGTATAATAAGTTAAACTATCAAAGGAGCAATAAACTGAAGTAAATCCTACAGTCATAGAGAAAGACAAGATCAAACAGTTATTACCATTAACATTAATTTGTGCATCTTAAACAAGATAAAATATCTGTTGTGGACGAAATTTTGTAATACCAGTATGCTCCATTGCTAATAAAAACTAGCAAAAAGTACATGGCCTATACTTGAAAGATGAACCCAACCCTCATCTCATCATCTCTTCCATTCATAGAACAGATCTGTTTTAGAGCTACCCAGATTAACTATCTTTGGAGAACCTCCCCCATCTTTCTCCTGCTGAGTATCCACACCTCCGCAGATGACACAACAGCCTTGGAACTTGGAAGGATCCATAGCTGGCATTCATAACAAACTCAGACAAGTGCAAGAACGCACCAGGAATCACAGATCACACACATCCCATCACATCTCTCACAAAGTCGCCCAGTAGCTATATTCCTCGCAGCTTCCGGCACATGATCAAGTCGGGCTGATGTTCAGCCATACTTCTTGCAGTAAGGACTCAACCTGAAACGGAGAAGACGAAGCAGCAGTCATTAGCAAACAGCAGAAACAAGGCAAAAACAATGAACTTAACTCTATTGATTGCATTTGATTGCAACTAGTATAAATAGAACAGGAAGCAGAATACAGTGATGTTATCCTTCTGAGTTGGATTACTTCATTCAGTAAAATAATAAGTTAAAAACTTATCGTGTCTGACAAGAAACAAAAAATGATAAGCATAGGTAGATCTAATAATATGACCCCAATCTTAATCTAACCTGCACAAGGCCTGCAGATAGAAGGAAAATGAAGAAAATAGCATCAGTAGTTGGATTGTGCAGAACAACTTTATTTCTATCAGTTTTGACACTGCCTATTGAACTAGCTCCGTCACTGCTCCCCTTTCCTTCCGTTCTTCTCTCCTGACGAGGGTTCTCAAACATTATAGCTGATGATTCTTATCGAAAAATACATTACACAATGGTAAACTCTTTTTGCTAGCCAGACACTGGTAAAATTATGAGTTTTGATAGAAGGAATTTAAAAATGAAAAATAAAAAATAAAATTATATTGGGGCCAAGAAACTGGGGAAGATAAAAGGAAACAATAAGGCAATCTTTAATCGACCTTTTGATTCTTTATTTCTGGACTGTCTCGTATTGTATTAGGCAAATAAAACAATTGGACTCTCTCGGACATTTTCCTTGCAGACAAGTTATGCAGTAGCTGGTGTTATCATGCACCTTGCAGGCACAAAACAGCGTCTATGCACCTCCGATTTTAATTCTCTCCACAGAAAATAACAATGACATCCACATTAAAACTACCAAAAATCTGTATAGTTGAACAACTTGATCATGAAAAGTAATTTGTCATGGGTAGTCAAGATTAAGGTTTTATGAACACATATTTTCAACACTTGCAAAGTTGCATAAATCATACTTGCACTATCTTTCAGTACATTTCATAGTGACAGGAGAATACCATAGAGGCACAGCATCATGTCCAAGTTCTTTGATTTTACAACCTGTGATGAAAACTTTGCTCTCTAGTCAAACTAAGAGGTCCAGATACTTGCTTCATAGTCTTATCGGTTAATCTTCTTAATTTGAGCACCTACAAAAGCATCTCCCCCCTCCCCCAAAATTTCCTTTTTCTTTGACAGGGTCACAGGCTGTAAAAGAAACTTGGTGTACATGTTGTCTAAGACCATCTTGAATTCTTGATGATTAATTGATTATTATATTTTGCAATCACTCACCCCTTGGGGTGGGGCCCTTCCCCATACCCTACATAAACGCGGGATGCTTTGTGCACCGGGCTGCTCTTTTTAAACTTCAATAAGTATATACGGCTCCACGATTTACCCAATATCTTCAGAGTGATCAATCAAACATAGTGATTCCTATGAGAATCAACTCTACAGTTGATCTTGGCCAAAAGGCCGACAGAAGAGCACCTGCACACAATCAAATTATAGTCATCTTGCTGTCTGATTGGACAAAAAACCAAGTCAACTTCCAGTATACACTTTATTTGGGAAGAAAAAACTGTTCCATGTAATTCCACAATCTAAATAATTGGATGCGTACTCAAACCTAAACTAAAGGTTACAAAGAATCACATTGTAGAACATTCATTTACAAAATAAACCTAACAAAGCATTCTGAGTCGCGTTATTAAAACAAACATTACTTTTTCCCCATCCTGCCCACCTATTATCAAACAGCAAGCGAATGATTAACTCAACCACTGTGATATTAATTATTTCGTTAAATTCAAACACAAGTAAATCACACAAAACATAACTAAATTTGTTACTAACAACATAGAAAGATGTAAGCAAACCTGATTCAACAAACGAAACTTTTGGAACCAAAAGTCACTGGGGTTAGAAGGAAAAAAATGGTAACCAGAGTATCGGAAACACCCTGATAAATATTTGAGAACAGGTCAATCTATAGAATGGGTAAGAGGCAGTGCGCTTTCCCACTTGAGTTGCCTAGTCCATATGGATCTGGGTTACTTATGTATTTAGCTTATGGCAAGCTTGATAAAAGGAGCAAATGGACAGGTGGTCACGTATCAAAGATGACATAGGCTAAGTTTTTACTTTCTGGAAACTGCCTTGCATGGCCAATAACAATTTGCTGAGCATCTCCCTAAGGACTGAGGATATCATGTCACATCTAGTCAAAACTTCAAGTGAACCAACAACTCCTTTTTTAACTAGTGTAGAAAGAGCTGTCAACACCCCTTTGACGATTATCTCCTTCCTCTCAGTATCATAGTTGTCGACCACAATAAGTAGGAACTCAAGAAGACTATGGGTCACATCAATATACTTGGGTATCGAGTTCACTATCAATAGAATTGCAGGTTCAATGTTCATTACACTATCAGTAATTTCATTAAAGAAAAGCCAATCATAAAACAACGCGAGCTTTATATTTGCTTCGACATAACTCTTCCTGCAGGACTTCAATAGCCAACCAATCACAGCCCATCTCGGTAAGATGTCTGGTTGCGAAACTTCACCAGATGGACTAACTGAACAACATATAAACCTAACAATGTCAGTTAAAAGGGTTTCTCTATCAGATATTCCAAGGAACTTCTTTGCAAACCAGATTTGGTATCTCTTTTGGCCACCCAACTTCACATGCGTAAGCAAAAACCTCAGTTGGGTTTCCATTTCAGGAGTTATTCGGAGCGAAAAATACAAACTTGGTGTCTTAGTTTGGTAAACTTGCGTTATATCTTCAAAACCATCCCCTCTAAACTGCTTTGGGTTCAACAACAAGTCTTTCCAGATTGCTCTAAACTCAGGTACATGAACCAAGTCCTGCAAAAGCCTAATTAAGTCCCTCCCTATCTTCAAACACAAACAAAATTGCTCCCTCAAAAGGCGAACACAAAATTCAACTTCCAATCGTTTCAATGTCTCTATCATTGGATTACCCGGTACCCTACAATGATCAGCCAATAATCGAAGGAAAACATACAACGCTTTAGTCAAAACCAATGGTTCTTCCTCTAATAAACAATCCCAACTAGCTAAGAACAATGTAACCATCTCCAAACACAACCAAAAATTTCCCTCACTAAAATCTCCATTTATAGTTTGCCTCAAAAGCGCGACAAGCAATTTATCAAATCCTATAGCCAATACATTGACCATCTCTTTAGTAACCCAAATCAGCTGAATTTTGACAGAATCAAGCAACTTTGTATACAATTCATCGACAATGTTAACAAGCATACGCGTAAAATAAGTATAACCATCAGTAATAATAGCATGAAGATGCTTAATGTGAAGCTTAGCCAAATGGGGTTGGGTTAAAATGCCAAAGATTAAAGCTTTATTAAGGTTTGAGTATTCTTCTTGGGTTAGGACTTTTAAGGAAAAGGGGGGACTTAGTTGGGGTTCAAGAAGCTGAAAAGATAGTGTAAGAGAGACTTCAATTGAATGTTCAGCTTCAAGGGTGCCTCTTTCAGTGAGTTTTGAGGCCATTTAATTAACATATGCAAGAAGAACAGCTTAGTATCATAAATTCAAATTCAACAAAGGAGTAGCTTACATTAGAAAGGGTGGTTTGGTGCTTCCCCGGAGAATTTGCCGCTGGAGGGAAAGGGACAAATTGTGGAAATGGGCTTAGAAGTGAATGTAAAACCCAAAAAGAAAGGGAAAGGGCCCGGCCCATCTTGTTCATTTACAAACAAGATCCAACTCTCTCCGTTCCCACATCGGCTGCAAAAGAAACTGACAAACAGTTTATATACCTAATCATAGCAGCTTTGGTCGTCCCTTTGGGGATCTCCGATAAAATTGGAACGATATAGAAAAGATTAGCATGGCTCCTGCGCAAGGATGACACGCACAAATCGAGAAATGATTCAAATTGTTTTCTTCATTCTCCCCGCATAGTTATTGAAAATATTTTTTGTAATTTGGGTAGTATAGGTATTGTAAGTTATAAACAGGTCATTCTCCCCTGCATTGGGTAGACTTGTACGTATAATTCTTGCTTCTGTTATTAAATTTTGCGAAGTTACTGAAACTAGTATCCTGCCGCGCAAGAAATAGGATCCTCATTGAGCTCTCAAGCTGTATGTGAGTACTCTATCGCATCAGAAAGTTGGAGAATGAGTAATAAACTTCGGTCGAATTGCAACACTTTTGCTATTTAAAAATGACATAAAAATTTCTTAACTTTCTAATTAGACTAGACTAACTACATATGGCATCAAAGATTCTTAATTGCTTCCCATGCCAATACTATAAGCAAGCGCTCCTGTAGTACATAAGAGCAACTTTGATCTCTGACAATAGGAAATCTTGTAAAGACTTGCTAGACTGGAGAGGGCGTCTTCCGGACATTGTCGCTTGAGACTCAGTCTTGTTGTGACGTCTAGGTAAGTAACAAAAAAGTTTCTACAGGTTGGATGAAGCCAACCTTTACTTGTCAAAGCAGATGCAATATAAAAGCTAATGCATTTCTATTGTGTTTCCCCATATCTATCACAATCGGTTTGTATGTTTCGGCATGGATATCTAGTCAATGCTGCATTTAGTAGCTCTAGCACAAACTTCAAATGAATGGAAAGCACTGCTTTAGAGAGGCAAACACGGTTGCTGATGTCTTCAGCAAACTGGGAAGCAGCATGCAGGTGCCGAGAACAATTTATATCAATCCGGAGCCTCGGAAGCAAGAGGTCGAGGGCTCCTCAGTTGAAAAGTTGAAGCCTTTCATCTTGACAAAAACCTTCAATTTGAAGCATTATCTCTTCTGGCATCAAGGTATGTTAATCCCATGTTTTTCTTCGATCGACCTTTTCAGGAAGAAGAAGAAAAACGACATACAGTGCTCGGGCTCCAATCTTTACGCCCGACTACTGGGGGATGCAAGGGGATTTAGCAGCTGTGATTCAAAATTTTCAGTCAATTTGTGATTCAAAGTTTAACAATCGGGGACTTCAGCAGACAAGACCCGAAGAACAAGCAATCTGCACACCGAGGGTTGTCCCTAGGGATCCACTTAGCTAGTTGTTAATCACTTTGTAATAAAATATTTTTGCCTAAGTCTTATTATGGCTAGGTGTTCTTCGTATAATAAAGGCTCAGAATGCGTCAATGAAATAAAATTTGGTTCGACATTTTTTTTTTCATTCGATATGCAGAACCAAAAGTTATCTTTACGCCCCAGCTCGAGGGCGAGATGTCGCCCTAAGCTAGCTTGAACTAATGATAAAAAGTTCCTAAAAGTCTTGCAAGCAAACTATTCTAAGTACAAGATGTTGAACACAACCAATATTTTCAAAATAAAAGGGAACTTCATTGATAACAGCTCGAAGGCCTGGCCAAAAAAAAAAAAAAAAAAAGGAAAAACATGAAGTAAGTTATCATTCTTTGACCTATTCCCTGCTCGAAGATTCAGCTTCAGAGCCTTCTTTCTTGTCATCCGAGCTCCCACTACTTGAAGGAAGTTTGTCCATCAGCTGCTGGGCCTTAACAGCATCACTTTCAGCCTTGGCAATCGCTGCATCAAGATCTGCCTCGTCTCGACATTGTTTGATAGTTTTCAGCTTTGTCTGGATAACAACCCAATTCTTATCAACCTTGGCTCTAGTCACTCTCATTTTTCGCCTCGATGAAGAGGAGGTGACTTTATCCTATAAAGCCTTAACCTTGGCTTCAAGTTGCTTCTTGTCCTCAGCCAACTCATTTATCTTGAGCAGTTTCTCCTTCAAACTGGAGTGGATTTTTTCATCATTCATGCTGACAGTAGCCCTGGCCTTGGTGTTTACCCTCTTCAGCTCGGCATCACAAGCTTGCTTCAGAGCTACCATTTTAACCTCGGCGGAAGACAGAGCCTCGCGAGCGTTAGACCGCTTTAAGGTCAGATTTGTCAGCGACTTTCCTGGCTTCATCTAGCTCAAGTTTGGCTCTAAGTAGTTGCTTTTCAAGATCAAATACTTGAGATTGTAAATTTTCTCTTTCTTGATTCCACCCCGCCTTCATCTTTTTAAGGTCGTCCTCTTGGTAGGCTTCTATCTCAGCGGCTCGGATAGAGTTGATATAACACTGTAAAAGATAAATTGAAAAGAGTTATGAAGGGGGAGAATGGATGAAGTTAAGGTAAAAGCAAGCAGTGAAAGGCGTACATGGTGTTGACACCCAATTTTGTCCCTCTGTTTTTCGCAATTTGGCTATATTTAATTAAAATTTATAATAGTAATTTTTCAAATAAAACTGCATTAGATAGCATACATTTTACATGTGTAATATTATTATTAATTTTTTATTTATATAATATTTATTTAATTGTGACTATATTACGTAATTACATTTATGTAGGATATTTTCTAAAATACGTATGCTATTTGTATAATTTAACGCATTACGATATCATTTAATAATTACCTGTGCCTATTGGCATTATTTATATTTATCTGTGATCGAATACATTTATTTATAATAATTTACGATTTTCCTTATTTTTATACTAATTATTTACATTTATTAACATTTTAATTAAGTACTAGCCAAATTCTCATTTGTACAATTCCGATATTACTACGTTAAGTCCTCGTTATCACATTTTATCCATGTGTATGCCACCTAAGCTCCACCTAAGCCTATACCTCACTAAAACACAATTATACTATATGTACAACTCTCTTCAGCATATGGTACAGCCCACTCAAAGCACATGTACCCTTACGCATCAACTACTACACACATACATATACATATACGCGCCTACGTGTTTTATAGCCTGTTTGGCATTGCTTCTCCAAAGCCAAAAGTGCTTTTTTTCCAACAAAAGTATTTTTTTTTGGAATTTTGAGGTGTTTGGCAACTAAAAAAAAAGTACTTTTAGATATAAGCAGAAGCAGTTTTTGTGCTGTTGGGGAGAAGCTACAAATATCTGCTTCTTCCAAGAAGCAGAAGCAGTTTATTACGTAATTTTTTCAAGACAGAAATATCCTTACCAAGAATTCATATTTACCATATTATTCCTTATAAATTAACCATATCTCTCTCAAAATACAATTATATTTTTCTTTTTCCTATTTTTTTCTACTACGTACTTTTACAAATCTTCTTCCTCTAGGACTAATTTTTATTTCTAGGTATTACTATCAACCGTATATAGGATGTCCTACTCTTTAAATCATCTTTTAAAAGCAAGTGATTACTAGAAATTCCTAATTCCATTATCACTTTGATTTAACTGTATTTTATGTTGTTCAATAACTTAAATTTATATCTTTTACGTTATGTTTTACATTTAACTAAATAAATTTTCTAATTAAAGTCTTTTATGATAAATATTCAAAATTATTTTTTTGTTTTTATTAATCCAAATGTAAAATAAATTTGGATGTCCTTTTCGTAATTTGACACTGAAAAGTACTTTTCGTAACGATCAACCAAACACAAATTATTTATCAAAAGTACTTCTCCAATGAGTTGTCCAAATACAAACTGCTTATTATCCAAAAGTACTTATTTAAAAAGTACTTATGCCAAAAGTACTTCTCAAAATAAGCAGTTTTTGGCAGTAATCCCAAACAGGCTATTAATCTGAGTCGTTCAACCTTTCAATCCGACGACTCAAACTAAATCCTGCATCTTTAATATTACGCTCATACCCCCACACGAAAACCCTAAAATCATTTACCTCATCTCCCCCCTTAACATAACAGCCGCCTCACCTCCCCTCATTCTTTCCCCTTTCCACTAAAACCCGTCTCGATTCACCCCACATTCGCCACATCTCCGCTCGATCACCATCTTCGCCACCAATCGAGCTGATCAGTCACGCCCCTCTCTCCCCTATCATGAAAAAGGGAAACAAATCATCATTCTCTCTCTCTTCCCACGTTGTCAATTAAAAAACGGAAAAGGGACAACAATCTCTATCAGATTAGAGTTTGACTACGCGAATCGGGTAAGATTTTCCCATAATCGTGCGAGGTTCATTTTGAAATTTGAGAGTATATGTGCGAATCTTGCCTATATACATGTTATTCCCTTCTTTTATTTCGGTACAAAACTAATTTAGTTCATATTCATGATTTTGTGCTTTTAAAAATTAAAATGCTGATTCGCCATTTCATTTATGGATAATTAGGATTTAGTGGATTGATTTTCATTCCTAATTGCGGATTACAAGCTTTACATATACAATTTGAGTTTGTGTATTTCCTTTATTGGATTAACTGATTGGAGAGATAATTGATCATGTTACATTGTTTAAATGGATTAGTAGAACCAGCCATAGCCCTATAAATACCGCTGCTTGTTTTCAGGTCTGGACGACTCTGAACATACCTACACACCTCTCGAATTCAAAGCATAACGTCGACACCTTTCTTGTTGTCCTTCAGTGTTGAAAGTTGTTTTCCCTTCTATTATCCTCACCGTTCTTTGCTGAAGTTAAGTTCTTTCTGTGCCTGCTAATAAGCCAAGACAAAGTCTGGTTGTTCTGCATCTTTAATATTACGCTCATACCCCCACACGAAAACCCTAAAATCATTTACCTCATCTCCCCCCTTAACATAACAGCCGCCTCACCTCCCCTCATTCTTTCCCCTTTCCACTAAAACCCATCTCGATTCACCCCACATTCGCCACATCTCCGCTCGATCACCATCTTCGCCACCAATCGAGCTGATCAGTCACGCCCCTCTCTCCCCTATCATGAAAAAGGGAAACAAATCATCATTCTCTCTCTCTTCCCACGTTGTCAATTAAAAAATGGAAAAGGGACAACAATCTCTATCAGATTAGAGTTTGACTACGCGAATCGGGTAAGATTTTCCCATAATCGTGCGAGGTTCATTTTGAAATTTGAGAGTATATGTGCGAATCTTGCCTATATACATGTTATTCCCTTCTTTTATTTCGGTACAAAACTAATTTAGTTCATATTCATGATTTTGTGCTTTTAAAAATTAAAATGCTGATTCGCCATTTCATTTATGGATAATTAGGATTTAGTGGATTGATTTTCATTCCTAATTGCGGATTACAAGCTTTACATATACAATTTGAGTTTGTGTATTTCCTTTATTGGATTAACTGATTGGAGAGATAATTGATCATGTTACATTGTTTAAATGGATTAGTAGAACCAGCCATAGCCCTATAAATACCGCTGCTTGTTTTCAGGTCTGGACGACTCTGAACATACCTACACACCTCTCGAATTCAAAGCATAACGTCGACACCTTTCTTGTTGTCCTTCAGTGTTGAAAGTTGTTTTCCCTTCTATTATCCTCACCGTTCTTTGCTGAAGTTAAGTTCTTTCTGTGCCTGCTAATAAGCCAAGACAAAGTCTGGTTGTTCTCGTTGTCGCTCACTGCCCTATAACCTGTATTAGTATCCTCACTTCTGGTATCTTGAGGCTCCTGAGTTTTCTATTGCAATTGCTTTGGTTGTGCTGGTTGAAAATCAAGGCAAGGCCTATTGGTGCTCTATTTCTAGTCTTGTCGCAGTAGTCTCCTATTTGCTATCTCCATTTTCCTGCTTATTCCAATCTCAATCTACTGGAAGGTATCTCTAAAGCTGAATGAATGAACTAGTCAATATCGCACGCTAACTATAAATCCTTATCTGGCTGTCTGTTGCTACATTGTTATTTGTTATATAAGCCGTTTGGGTCTGTCATAGACCATCTCCTAACCCTCTTATGCAGGTTATTATTCAAGTAGGATGGCTAAAAGCCATACCTTCTAATAGTATATGTGCAGGTTCTTTAGCTATTGGGAACAAGTTGTGATAGTCCATGTAGAAGGCATGGAAAGGAGCTTAGGAAATCAAAGGGACAAGGCCCTATTCTCATCCCTCTTTCGCGTGTAGAAATCCCCTGTATTTGTATTTATTAGGCCACCCCGTATGTACATATAATGGTACATAAAAACAGGTTCAAAATGGTAAGCATCATGTCTTAAAAGGCTGTGGAAAGGCAGTAATACACAGCCTATATATTGGCTAATCAGGGACCATCTTGTTTACCCTTTCTTTGCTTTTTTATGTGTTGAAGTGGCTTAGATGAAACTGGTCGAAACATGTTTATTAATGCAAAGATAAATGTGAAACAACTGGTTTGTTTACACATATCTTAATCTTAAGTTTATGTAGAATAGGACAGGTTTAAAATCGAATTACAATAGGGACCGTTTTGCTGAAAATTAGATAAAAGGGCTAAAATCGTAAGCCAGATTTTAAAATGGCTTATTTACGCAATTTGTGAAGTAATATTACTGCAGGACTATGACTGAAACTTGAAATTGAAAATAGACTGTCTTTGCAAAGTATTTGTTTATGAAAATTTGAGCAGTTTATTTTAATAAATTTCAAAATAGGCTAAAATAGTAAAACTGTCTGAAACAGGATTATTTCTGCAATTATTATAATGTAACAGTACGTTTCGTTCTCCTGGAAGTGGTTAAAACTGAAACTATATTTAAATTCAGTCTATTATTTGCTCTGAAATGCAATAGTACATTGTGAACGTGTAACCTAACTTGTTTTCTTTCTAAAGCTATTTAATTTGGGCTTCACTTTAATTAATTTGAATTAACAATTATGTTAACATAATTCGCTTTGTCTGCTATGCATGACTGTATATTGTTTGACTCCTAGTGGTCTAGCTTCGGGGCGCTTAATACACTTAAGATGATGGGACGCTAGTAAACCTTTTAGGACGTTTTAAAATATTAAGAAACACTCTAGTTAAATGCTTAAAGAGGGTATGGGGGTTAAAGGGAATTAAGCCCTTTGAAAATGATGGAAATTACCCGAGCTATATATTTGATAGTGGATTCTGAAACTATCGTCCCTTACGAAAGCCGGGTTCTGATCCGAATAGGATAATAAAATCTAGGGTTGTTTATTCAAATGATTAATTGATTATTTATTATTTTATGGCTATTTGTACAACATGATTATTATTTCAACTTAATTATGCAAATACCTTAAACTGCCTATTTACTTATTTTGCATCCCATATCTCTTTTGTTTATTTTATTTAGTTTTTATCCTTTTTATAAGCAATATGTTAAATCTAATATAGAAATCGGTCAGGAACCACGTTTAGTGGAACTTAGGAGGTGCCTAACCCCTTCCTTCTAGGTTATTTCGGACACTTACCCGAATCTCTGACTAGTAGACCAATCCGGAGTTTATTATTTAAATTGAAAATTAATAGGTGACCTAATACGCCTAGGAAATTTATTAGGTAGCGACTCCAAAACTTCTAATGCCAAACGAGTTACCCCAAGTCGAACACCACTTACTTTGCTTTAAGTGGGGTGCTACACATGGATGACGTGTTGAGCTGCGTCAGCCATCAAGTTAGCGATTGGAGTTCTCCCGAGGCGGTCTCATTCCAACGGCCCAAGGAGTCTTCGAAGACTGATTGGGACAACTATATCTCCATCCAAGAGACAAAGGTCGGAGGAAATTTCAATGCTATGAAATTGCTTCCGAGGAATAGAATCTTCATTAGGCTTAGAAGCGGCCCGAGAGGTTCTTTCCTCAGCCCAAGGGGGTCCACCAGCGCTCGTTCTCATATCAGCTAAAGGTTGAGCCACTTCTTCAGCTTTATCAGCAACTTGAACTGGTTCCTGGGGGTTGGTGGCTGCGGTTTGCTCATCAACAGAAATTACTTTGGGGTGGGAGGTAGATATTTCTTCCACTTTGGCTCATTTTGCCTTGGTAGATTTCTTTGAGGATGATATCTTCCTCTTCGGAGCCGAAAATGAAGATACAAAAAATTTGTTAGTAAAGGACGGGGTGAAAACAAAGGTGGAAAGGAAAGTATTGAACCTTTTGAAGTCCCCTGCTCCGGTGACCCCTCGGGGACTTCTTCCTTTCCTTGCTTTTGATTTTTAAGGTTTTCAACTGAACCTTCAATTTCGTTTAAAGCATCCCCAACCTCGGGGACTTTCTCCTTCTTGTCCTTCTTGTCTTTTTTGCGCCTTTTCTCCTTCGGCACGATAACTGCCCTTTTTGGAAGACCTGTAATAGGGAGGATGAAAATTTATCAAGAAAGATACTTGAGGAAAAATTTAATAAAGGTGAATGCAACTTACGGTAGTGCTTGCATGACCACTGGTTCTCTTCCAAAGTAGCCAAGAACATCCAAGATCTCTCCAACCTTGATTTTTCATCAATGATGGCTTGTACTCAATTGGTCAAACCCTTCGAGCAAGTAATTGGAATTGTTTCAGCTAGAAAAATTTGAAGCAAAGGACTTAAGTGAAAGGAATTAGTAAATGAAGAATTAAAGGCAGCAGAGGCGAATACTTACGTGTTCGATTCTACCGCTCGGGGAAACCATGCTTTCAAGAAAGAAGGCTAGTTGGCAAAAAAACAAAGCATCCGTTCTACTCACGGTCTTCTGTGATTTCACTTTTGGTGATCAACGAGAATTGGCCTCATTTACTGATTTGAACAATCCCATCCTTGTGAAGTGTGGGGGAGAAGAGATATAGAAAATAGTCAAGGGTAAAGGAGACACCAGCTTGTTTGCTCAAGTAATCGAGGCATTGCACATGCCTCCACATTCCTGGGCTGACTTGAGCTATACATAAGTTATAAGTACGACATAAAATGTCCACCACCTCGTGGACATGCAGGATAAATCCAATTGTGAAGGGGTAGGTGTATACAAAAGAATGCCCATCCACTCTATCACATGTGCGACTCTCCAAGGCCACAATACCAACCTCGACCTCGGGGCCGTAATTGAAATCTGCTCGGACCAAATTTACATTAGCTTAGGTAATCAAGCTAGGCGTGTTTTGAACAAGAATGTTCATTTTCCTCCTGATATCAGCCTCGGTCTGAGGTTGCATCTTAAAGTCACCCAAGAGGTCCAACTCTGAGGGTATGATGCGGTAGGGTTCGAGTTCATCTATAGAGGAATCTTTCTTTTGAGCTTCAGTTTTCTCTGCCTCGGAGCTATCGTTATCTCCAATTTCTTCGACGATGTCATCTTCTTCATCAATGGTCATTTCTTCAACTTCGCCACGACTGGCAGTGGCTTTACGCTATTTTTGGCCAGAACCACTTGGCTGTGATGGCATTTCAATATCGAAGTCGGGAGGAACGATTATATTTAGTAGTTCTAGGACGTTAACTAACTCACCGCCAAGTACCATGGTATCAGCGGTAGGAATGGAAGAGTTTGGAGAATTTTGTTCAGAGTTTGTCGACATCTTTAGAAAGGATTTCAATTTCAGAAAAAGAAAGATTACAAGAGATTTTTTACTGTTGACTACAGAGAAGGAAGTAAAGAGGAAGAAGAAGAAACTGAGCTATATATAGGGTGAAGGATCATGATTGCATTTACATAGGGAAGGCAAAATGAAGAATCATGCCCAATCAACAAAGGCCACATGTGATTGATGGGAATATGGAGTGACAACCACCGTTCTCGAATTTCATAGCGCACGTGGAGGAACGTCAATCTCCCGCTTAAATTCATTCCACTCCTTGAAAGCTCTGTCAACTACTCGAGGAGTGGGGGACTATCTGTATTGGGTAAAAATTTACCGAGCCTCAGCGCTGAGGCTCGAGGCTTGACTCGACCAAATTCCTTCGAAGACAACCCTTCGAGGGGAAGTACCTTGTTCTCAAGGTCAGACACCTCAGGAAAGAATGAATTGAGAATTGAAGGTTGAGGCTTGCTTAGATTGGATAACAATCGTCACGAGGCAAGTTGTCAACCCACCGAGGAGGTATGACACCTCCGCAAACGAGTTCGATCTTTTGTAACTGTTGACCATTGCATGGGAATTAAAGAGAGAGATCGTGGACTGGCCATGACTAAACGTGGAGTAATGGCCATTAAACGTAATAATTGTCGTTTCATTCTGGCAAACTATAAATATGTACCTTGTAACGAAAGGAAAGACATCCTGAAATACAACAATACACTTATAATATTTTTTTTACTACTGCTTGCCATTATTTCTTTGATTAGTATTCATTTCTTATTTGTTAGTTCTTGGCTTTGATACAAACAAATTGCTAGTTAACCTAAAATAAATTTGATTTGGTGTCCTAATCAGATTTAGGCTAATACAGTTAGTGGGACGTGGGCGGTTTTACTAATAAAGCTGGGACAATCCACCGAGGCTCAAGTTCTTTGCCTCGAGGATATAATTCTGATGGTTAATCGAGGTGATTGTTTACCGAGGTATCCTATGAGTTATGACTTTGGTTGATGACTTCTGCGATCCTCCTGTTTGTTTCGAGCTTTGGCTTGTGAACATCGACTCGATACACTTTAAACCATGCACCCGAGATGCCAAGTACGCGAACCACTTTTCACCCAATACAGATTGTCCCCCCACTCCTCGGGCAAGTGTCAGAGTTACCGAGGGGTGGAATGAATTTGAGCGGAAGAGTGACGCGGCTGAATATTCGCCAAGGGTTTCAAAACGATGCCTATCACTTTAACTTCCTGTTGAGTGATACGTAGTGACTGTTGGTTGGCTCCGAACGGGTACACTGCTTTCGTTGGTCTTCCAAATGTTACAGTAATGATGCCATTTCCTCTATAAATACGTCCATTTGAATGATCCATCAACAGTTAGAAGAGAAAGAACTCCATTGCCAGTTAAGAACTCCTGTCCACTTCTTCCAGAAATTCCTTCCTTCAAGTTCCCAAGAAATTTTTTCCTCACAAATCTCCAACTATGTCTGCTATAAACTCTACTCAAGGCTCTAGTGATTCTGGGAACAAAGTTTCAAATCTCGTCGCAATAGTCGCCAGTGACGAGTTGGTGAGTTAGCTCAACCCTTTCATGTCATTGTGCCGGCGGGCGGCGATGACGAAACAGCTTCTCAGGCTAGTGGCTCCAGGTGTCGCAAGGCTACTGCTTGCCGTGACAAAATCGAGTTGGAGGATGATGACGTTGACAATGATGGTGATGATGATGATGTTGCTGACGTCGAGAAGATCAGCAACAAAGAAGATGATGCCGAGGTAACCTACAAAATCGAGGCTAAAACCAAAGCTGGCCTCTCGAAGAGATCTAGGAAGAAAATTCCTATCGAACAAGAAATCGATCCTCGATTGGTTATCCTTTCGAATTTCAGTAATGAAAAGGACCTCAAAATTCAAGTTCAGTCAGATGCCCAACATGGAAACAATAGGAACATAGCGGTGCAGGCGACTCCAAGCCTAATCACCGAGGTCTTAGAGAGGATTGCAAGTAGGGGCCCGAGGTAGAAATCATGGTTCCTGGCCTGAACAGCTGCGTCTCCAACCACGTACCGAGGTATTCCTTTGTTTATACCTATCCATTTACTTTGGGTTTTACCTTACCTATTCACCAGATCATAGATACCTTTTGCTGAACATACAACCTGTGTTTGGCAAAAATCGGCCCTGCGGTTTGGAGGATTGTTCAGGCCTCGACTTTCTGAACCGAGAGGCTGGATTAGATTTTACTTTCCAACACCTGATCGCTCTTTACTATCCTTACTTCCATAATCTGGGGGTTGTGGCCTTGAACAACCGAGGTCAATATGCCATCTTGAGTAAGAGTGAGGATCATGGTGACCGAGGATGGTGTGACTGCTATGTTCTTATCCCAACCAACTTGTTGTCAACTGCCCCTGGCTTCCCCAAGGTGTGAATGCCCGACATAAGTTCCTTCATCCCTATTCTTTTCTCTTCAGTTACTTTTTTTTATTGCCATCATTTTTATCATGTGTACAACCAACAAAGTTCAAGTTAATCCACCGAGCGATTTGCTCAACTAGGTCACCGGGGTGATGGCGGTTCGGAAGCGTCTTATTAGGACCTGGATGATCATGGCCATCGAGGCGGATAATGGTTGGGCATGAAAGAAACATAGTGAGTTATTTGTCATGTTTTAGTCTTTTAACAAATGTCCCAAGTTACTGTCATCAATACTTTCCCTTCCTTTCTTGAAAGTTTCCCCAATAAAGATGCTAAAGACACCGAGGAGGAGGAAAAAGAAAAGGATAAGAGGAAGGAAAAGAAGAAAGAAAAGAAGGAAAAGAAGGTGATTGACGCCAATGAGGGTGTCAACCAGACGTTGAACTTGGCAAAAAAGATCGCCGAAGCCCAAGGGTCCAACAGCTCCCCGGGCCAAGAGACCTCAAAAGGTGACGATATTCTTATCGATCGATTTGCTTGCGTTTCAACTTCTTCTTACTCTTTTGTTTATGATCTCTCCCATTTTCCTCCCACAAATTCGAAGATGAAAAGGGCTGTTTCAAAAAGGCCAACCAAGGCAAAGCGGCCTCGAGTATAAGCGACTATTGCTTTGGCCTCTGAAGCCGTGTCTGAGCAACACCGATGACTGATTGACGAGTCTAGCTAGGAAGTGCCTGAGGCCGTTCCTAATGCAGTCCTCGGGTCGGTTCCCGAAGCACCCAAAGAGACTTAGGTGATTAACGTCGAAAAAACAGATCAGGAGGCTGCCAAGGTATAGGGCAAAGCCAAGGCCTGTGAGGGCTTGGTCTCAAATGTGGTTCGAGCTGTCCATGAGCCTTTGCAAACTCCAACTTTGGTGAAAGTTGCGAGGGTGTTGGAAATTCCTACCAGCTCCAACTTGTTGGATTGCACCAAATATGATATCATAGGCCTTGATGCGCAGCGTGGGCCTACCAAAGAGAAGATCCTTGATCAGTTCAGCACAATGAGATTGATGGATACTTCGGCTGCCTCTGCCCTTCGTGTGAGTCTCCGCATACTTCAGTTTCTCTTTTATGTTGTTCCTTTGGTACTTAATACCTACCACTCCTTGTTCAGAGCTTGGTCATTGCGCTGAAAACAATGCACTTGGAGCACGATAGAGCTGAGCAGATCCAAAATGTGAAGAGCGCTTGGGAGGTGTATTGGATGAAAAATCACCAAGGCCTCGAGCAAGGGAACGAGACCTAATATGAGTCTATCTTACGAGGCGAACCTACAAGAGGAAGCGACATGACCCTCCGCCTCGGAAAGTCATCTTGGGGAATGAGGAAAACCGAGTCTATAGCACCAAGTTCGGAAAGATCACCACAACTACATGGTCCTCGAGCAAGTATAACACCTCGCCAAATGAGGCCTGATTTTTGTAACCGTCGACCGTTGCTCTGGCATTAAAGAAGAAGATCATGAGCTGATTACGATCAATTATGGAGTAATGGCCATAAAGGCATAGTTATTATGGCTACAATATTATTTTTTCATTAATTATAAATAGGATTCATTTGTAACCAACAAGGACATCGAAAAAGACAATATTCAATTTATACTCTTAAAGCTTTGTCTCGTTTACTTTCTGCCTCGTTTATTCTTTGAAGCTTTTGTTTCATTCAAATCCGATCTTAGCTCGAGTACGACTTTGATACAAATAAATTATCAATCAACCCCCAAACAAATTCGATTTGTTGTCCTATCTTGATTTACGCCAACACAAATTGGCGCAGTCTGTGGAGAATTGGTAATAACGTTTGTTCCAAAGTCTGCAGCTTCAATTTTTGCTTAAAAAATGGCCGACATCGTCGATGACAATGTTTCTATCCATATACCTGACGAAACAGTAGGGGACACCGAAACCAATGGAGGGTCCCAATCCCTCTAACTGGCCCGACACCGCCTGTTAGCCCTATTTCAACAAATAACTCCACTCTGTTGGTTGGATTAACACCACCAAATAGATCACTCCTCCGATCGGCCCAACACCTCCCGTAGGAGCAGTTTTAGCCGATCCAACCTCCTCAAGCTCCGGTGATCCATTCCAGCAATTCATGGTAAACTCATTGCAACATATGCGAGAACAAGCAGCCGCCCAAGCAGCAGCGCAAGCTCAACTTTAATGACCAATTTCGAAGCTTCTTCCAAGCCCTCGCTGGGAATGGAAGGGTCTCCTCAAACCCCGGCGATGCTCCATTCATAATGCTTAACAGAGAAAATTCCAATGATGTTCCCATAGGAACCACCATGGGAGGTTTTCTAAATGGAGTCACGTCTGGAGGCTCGGGCACTATAGCCCCCGCAATATCTCAAACAAGCGTTGCGCCCGACTTTGAGAAGTAAGAGAAAGATTTCGAGGCCAACATGGAAAAATGGCTCGAAAATATGCCAGGGGTACGGAAACCTCAGCATGCTGGACATTGAGAAATGCCATCAGTTACCCTTCAAGCCCAAAGTTGCTCCAGCACCCGTCCCAAAACATTTCAAGCTATAGATTTTAAAGAAGTACGATGGAACAATGAACCCAGTCGACCATATAACCGAGTATATGGCCATGGTCAAAAGTAATGATTTGACCCCAATCGAGAAGGAATCCATGTTCTTGAAGAAATTTGCCGATACCTTGGAAAAAGGGGCGCTGCGCTGGTACATGCTTCTCCCTTCTGAGTCCATCTCCAGCTTCGACGAATTGGCAAACATGTTCATCAAGGTTCACACTGGAGCGTAGAAGATCCTTAAGAGAAGGGAGGATATCTTCGACGTAAAACAAGGATACCTCGAGCCAATCAAGGACTTCCTTGAACGCTTTCAGGCTGAGAGAATGGATCTGCCAAAAATGGATGACAGTTTGACAGTCATGGCCTTTGAAAAGAATCTCAATGTGAGTAATTCCGAGGCCACGGCTGAGTCAAAGAAAGAGCTCCAGCAATGGCAAGCCCGAACTTGGGATGAATTGCATGAACGGGCCATGACGAAGATCAGGCTCGAGGAAGAAGATGTGGTTGAAGGACCTTATCGTCCCAAAGGCAACCATATTAACAGGGTTCAACAATTCTACTGAAAAGACTTTGGGAGAAATAACCCCCACAACGACTGCAGAGGGAGTGGACAAAAAGACGACATTTCAAGTAATGGCCGAGGACATGGCCTATAATTTTATTTTGGGAAGGCCTTGGATCTACGAGATGGAAGCCATACCATCAACCCGACATCATGTAATCAAGTTCCCAACCCCATGGGGAGTAAGGGCCATTCGAAGGGAGCAACGAATAGCGCGAGAGTGTTATTCAATTGTAATAAAAAGTACAGTCGCCCCGATCGGGCCAAGCAAATAATATGGTCAACCTGACAAGACCCCTCATATATTTTTCCCAAAGAAAGCGAGACCTAGTAACCAAGCCCTGCACCATGCACTTGATCACTAGGGGAGGGGGAGAAGGGACGAATGGGGACTTGCCAAATTGATCGACCATTTGAAATAAAAGTTTTTCAAATAAAAGAAGACTCAATAACCGAGGACTTTATCAGTCAAGACCCTCAGAGAACGAGCAATCACTGAGGACTACCCCTAGTAACCCGCTCAATATTTCATATTTTGATCTTCTAGTTTTCCTGCCTGAGTCTTGTTGTGACTAGGCGTCTATTGTAATAAGGGCTCACAAATGTACTTTATTAATGAGATAAACTTTGATTCAATATCTTTTTATTGTCAACTGATATGCATAGCTAATTATAATTTAAGCCTCCAGCTCGAGGGCGAGACGTCGTCCTAAGCTAGCTCGAACAAAGGAAAATATAAAAAGCCTTGCAAGCAAATTCAGTATTCTCTCAAAAAGAGGAGTTCCATTCATAAATAGGCTCAAAGGCCAAAGTATTTACAAAACAAGCGGCCCGAGGACCTTAACAAAAATATCAACAAAAAGAAATAAAAATACTACTCTAAGCCTCCGCCTCGGAGTCATCTTCTTCGTCACCTGAGCTCCCGCTGCTCGAAGGAAGACTTTTCATTAACTTCTGAGCCGTGGTAGAATTGCTCTCAGCCTTAGCGATCTCAGCATCAAGGTTAACCCTGCTACGACACTCCTTTAGAGTTTTTAGCCTCGTTTGGATAATGGCTCAATTCTTGTCAACTTTGGCCCGAGTCCTCCTCATCTCACGCCTTGAGGAGAAAGAATCAACTCTGTTCCTCAAAATCTTAACCTCGCTTTCGAACCATTCTTTCTCCTTGGCCAGCTGCTCCTTCTCTCCGGCCATCTCATTCATCTTGAGCATCTTCTGCTTCAAGTCAGGATGATATTTCTTGGCGCGCTCATTAATAACTGATTGAGCCTTGAATCTCACTCTCTTTAGCTCGGCATCACAGAGCTTCTTCAAATGATCCATCCTCTCCTTAACGACAGATTTAGCCTCGAGGGCTTTGACCATCTAGAGATCGGATTTGTTAGCAGCATTTTTGGCTTGATCAAGCTCGAGCCTTGCGCTCAACAACTCTTTCTCAAGGCCTCTCATTTGGGCTTCGAGACCTGACCGCTCTCGCCTCCATCCTGCCAATATTTTTATGAGATTTTCATCTCGATGGCACTCGATCTCGACAGCCTTTATGGAATTGATGTAACACTACAAAGGAAAATTTTGAAAAGTCGGAAAAGGAAATAAAAACAAGGTTGGAAAGAAAAAACTGAGATGAGGAAAACATACATGTATGGTGTGCTGAGTAGCATTAGCCATCAAATCAGAAATATGGGATCCCCCGAAACGATCATGTTCCAAAGGACCCAAGAGTCCACGGAGACTAATTGGGACCTGGATATCACCATCTAGAGACAAAGATCAGAGGGGATTTTAATATAACAAAATTGTCTCCAAGAAGCTGCATCGGGAGCAGGCTCGGAAGCAGCTCGCGGAGTTTTGTCTCCCACTCGAGATGGTTGAACATCGTCCATTTAACCACAGATGAAGGTTGAGCTACCCATTTGCCTTTATCAGCAACCTGAACCGGTTCTGGGTCACGAGGGGGTGGGGGGGAGGGGGGAGACCACAGCTTTCTCCTGGCCCTTCTTCATCTCATCGGCAGGAGTAAGCTTGGGGAAAGGGACAGGCTCCACTCTAGCCCATTTCACCTCTGGGTTTTCTCTGAATATAACTCTTTCTTTTTCAAAACTGAAAGAAAAAAAAAAGAGAATGATCAGCGGAAAAACGAAGTAAAAGAAAGGATAAAATCAAAAGGGCAAGCACTCAACCTATCTTAACCCCAAGGTAAGGTGACCCCTCGGGGACTGTTCCTCTTTCCCTTTTTCTCCCTTCCCCTTTGAAAGGTTTCCAATCAAACCTTGGAGAGCGCTTAAGGCATCCCCAGCCTCGGGGACTTCCTCTTTTCTGTCCTTTTTCTCTTTCTTTCATTTTTTCTCATTCGGTGCGGGATCGCCCTCTTTGAGAGACCTATAACAAAGAAAGACGATAACCTACCGAGACAAGATAACTTGAGAAATATATGCAAGATAAAGAGTTGATTAAGGACAACTCACCATGCCGTCTGCATGCCCATCGATTTTTATCCAAAGCAGCCAAAACCATCCATGACCTCTCAGATCTGGGTTTGGCATCGCTAATAGCCTGAACCCATTGGGCCGAATCCTTCGGGCGGATAATCGGGACCACCTCGGCTAAAAGTCAAAAAAGAAGAGTTAAGCAAGGAAAGATCGAAACCAGGACAGAAATAAACGAGGAAAAGAATACTCACGTGCTCGAATCCATCGCTTCGGAAAATCAGGCTTCGAGGACAAAAGGTCCGTTGGCAGAAGAACGAAGCACTCGTTCCATCAACGGTCTTCAATGTCCTCTCTCTTTGTAATCAATGAGTACGAGCCTCGTTTTTTAAATTGAACAATTCCGTCCTTATGAAGAGAGAGGTAGAAGAGGTAGAAAAGATGGTCGAGGGTGAAGGTGACCCCGGCTAACTTACTCAAAAATTTGAGGCATTGAACATGCCTCCACACCCCAGGACCAATTTAGGTGCGGCAAAACGTGTCTAACACCTCGAGGATAGGAAGAGAAAAACCTATTGTAAGGGGGTGGGTAAAAATGAAGGAATGCCCATCGACTCTATCACATACTCAACTCTCGGGGGCAGAAATACCAACTCTGACCTCGGGACCCCAAGTACAATCAGACCGAACCAAATGGATGTTCGCCTGAGTAATCAAACTTGGCGTATTCTTAACAGGGATATTCCTCTTCCTCCTGATATCTGACTCAGTCTAAAGCTGCATGACAAAGTCTTTCGAGAGATCGATTTTGGATGGGATAACATGACAAGGCTCAAGCTCAAGATCATCTGAAAGAGGTTCTTCGTTACCAATATCTATCGTGGTAACATCTCACAGGGAACATCATAAGAGGCAACTGACCGCCTAAGCTCACCAGTGCCGAACAAAGAAGAGATGGCAATAGATTGATGATAGAAATAATTAGAGCTTCAGGAAGCTCATCTTTTTATTTGCTTGGCTCCCGGAGCTACACTACTTCCGAGTCAGGCTAACCAAAGAATCGCAATTGAAGAGATAGACATTAAATAAACTTTATGGAATGACATCTATAACAATTTAACCTTCATATAAAAGGAAACTCCAACAATTTACCAGAAAACCCTTTTATGCCGAGACAAGTTCATGGAATAACATGACTCTACTAGCATCTCGAACCAAGAGGAGACGCATAGATCGAGTATTATTTATTAATAACTTTACATCCGAAGAAACAATGACACTTCCTGATGGTGATGAATAAGAATCCTATCATCCTACCAACACTGAATTCCAAAGAGCGGAAGACTAACTTGACATTATAATAGAATGAGGCACAACAAGATGCCAAGCAAACAATACCGATATTCACTTACAAATCTCTCACATTTAAACCAGATAAACTAGTAGGGTCATCACAAATGCTAGGAATAAATCATATCAGAAGCTCACCCCTCTACCGCAACCGATTCTTAATAGAAACGACATCCAAGGAAACCATCGAAACATTATAAGACACACCATTTCCAGATCGATCGAATGAATCAAATCTTACTCACATTTAAGAGAAGAAGAAATCTGAGGGTCTACTATATCGGATGCCTCAACATCCTGCCAGACTAGCAGTCCATAGAACCGGCGCTGAAGCTGAGTTGAGCCACTACCCTGACAATCACTTTCTGAAGAACCACTGCCACCACACTCTCAACCTCTACTGGATGGTGGCATTTCTTTTACTGATTGAGATCTAAATGAAAATTCCCTGCGACTGTGCAGGTACCTGACGACGAGAGAAAGGACGACGGCCTACTTGCCGGAATAAGGAAAAACTTCTCAAAGTATAACTAGACTCACGACAATGATAACACATTTTCGCTGAAAAATAGAAGCTGGACAGATTATTGATAGCTACAAAAAGAAAACTGAGTCTATCTTGATGAACTACTAGCGCACTTTGAGAATTACGCTCTACAAGCTGAGATAACCTGGCATGTGACCTCCAAAAATAATCAGAACTCTTACCTCCAAATGAGGTACCATGGTTTCGCACCAGGGCCGTGGGATCTCTTGCTTCCGCACTCTAACTCTTCCAGCTCTAACTTATGGTATGCCTCGAATCTTCGGACAATATCAACAACAACATCAAATGAAATCCCGCCCTCAATCTCTCGAGCCATCTGGAATCTCAAGGGAAAAGAAAGGTCATCAGTAAATCTTTGAATCTCTCGAAAGGCTCATGGACTAGTTCTAATTCATATTCGACCATTCTATAGAATTCAATCTCATATTCTGAAGCACCAACAGGCTATCCGACAGGCTACCCTGTCCAATCCACTCAAACTGGCAACACTTTTCATCTCGCTTACTACACGAAAGGAACTTTTCCACGAATCTAAAAGAAAAACTGAACCAGATTAGCTAATAAGAGAGCGGCCCACCAATTCAAGGCTGGACCCTGAAACTGAAAAGCAGAATAATCAACACCATACTGTTCGCTATAATCAAGAGCCTGAAGGATACACTGACATCATTTTATTTTTAAAAAAATCACGAGGTTTATCTGATGCATTGCTTAAGAAAATTGGAAGGTTCAACCGTGTAAAATAATGCAACCCTTTTGGGCACTCGGATCGAACTGTTACCTCAGTTGGCTAACTAGCCAGAACAATTGGTGGTGCAACACATGCTGCTTCTAGAGCATAATTTACTGGGGCAACATCAGGGACTGGAACAGGGGCTCCCAAAGACCGAATGTCTCAATCTGCGGCAACCTGATAGGCTGCCTAGCGAATAATAGGTTCTTGCAGTATCTGCGTCACCAAGATTCTCGTAAAAGCATCGTAGAGAGCCAAGGAAACTACAAGGCCCTGCTCCCTTGCCCATCGCGAGCTGGTACAGCTGGGACCTCCGTAGCTAGATCGTCAGCACGATCAAAAACTCTCGGGGCTTCGTCAGTGCTAGCCCCACGCTAGAATGCTTCGTCTTGAACTCATACCGTTTGCTGATTTGTCGCACAAGGGTTCATAATTACCACGAAGCAATTAACGAAAATACTTTTGCATCCGAAACCGACGCACAATCAGAAAAGAAGGAAGTGAAACTTCCTAAATGCCATCATAGCCCCTCGTAGATAAGTACGGACGTCTATGTACCCATCAACGAGACTCTACTAGACACTGTCTTAGTCTGGATAGACTCTAAACCGGGATCTAATACCAACTGACACGACCCAGAATCCGGTTAGGCCGTGCGGGCACCCGACATCCTCCCCTAGACCCGTCGGGCGAACCCTTACCAATTAAATTAGGAAAATAAATGTAATTCAATTCATAAATAAGAACAGGGCTTAGAAAAAGGCACAGACATACCGATTCCTCTAAGTTGTACAAAAGAAATTACAGCTGACTACCCAACATACTAGGTTTAGGGCTATCCAGACTAGAGATCTAAGAGTACAAAAGAAGACAGATACCTCCTGACTGGAGCAAAATGCAACTGAAATGATAACCAATAAACTGGTGGCCATCCAGAATAAAAGCTGGCTCACCCGGACAGCTAAAGTCGTCTTCGCTCCTTCACAACGTGGCGAACTCAATCCTGGAGCGAATCTGCCGAAACAAAATAGATAGACAAGAACAAACAACAAACAAGGATGAGTCAAAAGGACTCAATAAGTGGGGCAGACTAGCCACCTCAAAGAATTGGATAGCTAGCCAGGGAGGAGAAACAGATAAACAAAATTCCTCTTATTTAAATTATAAAAAGGCAGAGCCAGATAATAACTAGAAACACGTATGGAATGACAAACTCATCAACAACCAGGAACGTAAGATAACCAAAACATATAGGTATCCCGAACACATCAACAATCAGAAATACATCCTGTTGCAGCGTGCAACCCGATCCATATATTCATCCCATTGCGGCGTGCAACACGATCCATATATTTATACCGTTGCGACGTGCAACCCGATCCATATATTTATATCGTTGCTGCGTACAACCCGATCCCCGCAACTCAGAATACAAGCCATAAATATATAGGCAAACTGAGATATGTCCACAACATAGTATACATACCGCATACATAAAACACAACACAATACACACAATGGTCAGTATGCGGTGCAATGAGATGGGATGAATGCGGTATGATGCAATGCAATCACATATGCCTGATACCTATCTCCGGCGCCGGACTCTCATCGTCTACCAAGAGATATATGCAATAATGACCCTTCACCGGCTCGGGACTCTCATCGATTACCGGGAAGTATATGCAATGATGACCCTTCACCGGCTCGGGACTCTCATCGATTGCCGGGAAGTATATGTAATAATGACCCTTCACCGGCTCGGGACTCTCATCAATTACCGATAAGTATATGCAATAATGACCCTTCACCGGCTCGGGACTCTCATCGATTACCGGGAAGTATATGCAATAATGACACTTCACCGGCTCGGGACTCTCATCGATTATCGGGAAATATATACAATAATGACCCTTCACCGGCGCGGGACTCTTATCACCAACCGGGAAGTATATGCAATGATGACCCTTCACCGGTGCGGGACTCTCATCGCCAATCGGGAAGTATATGCAATAATGACCCTTCACCGGTGCGGGACTCTCATCGCCAACCGGGAAGTATATGCAATAATGACCCTTTACTGGCTCGGGACTCTCATCGATTACCGGGAAGTCCAAAAACTTGTTGCTCCCACAAATCATCCGCCGTCAGCTTCACCGGTGCTGTGGTGATCACCCCCTTGACCGAGGCAATGTCGAAAGGCCTCCCAAAATCAAGGACAATGCGATCCCCGACCTCATCTGCGGGGACGCCCGCCTTCTCTAAATATCGGGTCAAGAGGTTCCCAAAATACAACCGACTACATGATTTTTCATACCTCTCTTGTTTCATCATTTTCAACATGTAGTACCCAATGTTCACCGGCCTCCCGGTCATAAAAAATACACTATGCACGCCCGAGTCTCAGTGACCTCGGAATAATGGGAACATGGAAGAATCCGTGCATTTATAAACCGCATCCATACACGCGCCGGCTTGATAAAATGGGAGAAGTGCATAAACTTATGTCGCCCAGCTGCTCCTCGCCCCCACTTATGTGTGGACCCCTCACCACACAAAGTCTCCCGCAAGGCCGTGTAATCCGGTTTCTTGATGTAATTTCTCAACTCCTCATGATCGGGGTCATCTACCCCCAAGAAGGCATTCAATGCCGTGGGATCTAACTTCACCTTCACTCCCCTAACCGTCACCATGTCATCATCTCTCCACGCCTCATCGGGCTCCCAGTTAGCATAAAGTTCTTGGACCATGTCCAAGTTGGCGTGCCCCGGACTCTCAAACACTGAGTCCCACTTGAGGGCAATGATCTTCTCGGCCACATCTCTAAACTTTTGTAACACCGGCCGTTTATCAATGGCTTGCTCGGGGATGTACCCCGCAAGCCTCACATTTTTATACCATGTTTGGCAATCTCCCTTCTTCACGAAAGGGAGGCCATACCGAGTCTTGCCTCCGGGACGTGGTATCGGCACCGCGTCCTTTGGAATCTTGGCCTTAGCCTTTGCTTTTGCCTTGGGCTTGGCCGGTGCCTTACCCTTTTGCTTTGAGGAGGAAGGCTCGGCTTGAGGTTCTCTCCTCGGGCCCGCAGTAGATGAAGAACTCGCCTTTTGAGATGTGGCTACCATGGTACCTACACAAACACAAACATCAATGTTAGATGTATAGCTATGCACCAAAAACAATTCAAGCTCAAGGGTACCACCCCACACTTAGCACACACTCTATGTGGCAATCACTTGTTTCAATGGCACGAGCACCCCACACTTAAACAAAACTAGCCTTGGCAAAATATGCCACGTTTTGAATTTTTAAAATCAAGCTAGTGTGGGTGCCTCATGATCAAATCTAGTGTCTATGCAACACCTAATGTTCATTGTAAGCCTAAGGAATGCATTGCTACTCAAGAATTCACAATGTCATTGATATTTCATCTTTGAGGCTTTTTCACAAACACCTAGTGTGCACAACTTTGAACTAGCAATTTCAATTGATTTTGTAATGTGCCAACCCTCCCAATGTGTTGGGAGATCTCTTTTTACAAGTCACAAGTTCTATACTAAGCATCATAAACAATTAAGCACATCAAGATTGAGTTTTTATGAAAAAGCTTGTAACTAGCTAAGAGAATCACCCATGAGCAATAATGAAAACAACTTACATGTTATTGAGAAGGAAGAGTAGTAATGTACTTACTTGATGGTGTTAGAAGTGCTTGCACAAGATTTGGGAGGAGTTCAAGTGTTGCTAGTGAATTAGTGTGTGTGTAGAGAGTGTTTGTAGTGAGAATAAGGGAGAAAAGATGTTAGGAATTGGGGTTATAGGGCATGGGGGATTAAAGAATTTCGGGTCAAACCCGTTGACCCGTTTTTCAAACCAAAAAATTACCCTCCGCGTTAAGCTCCGCGCCGCAAGCCCATCGCGGGCAATTATTTTGACATTCTGCCTAGCCCTCCGCGATGAGACCCGCGACGCATGCCTGTCGCGTGCAACAATTTGAACCTTCTGCCTAGCGTGGCGCGGTGGGAGGCGCGGGGCGCTCCCAACCGCGCCTAGCTTCTTTGTTTCACGTTTTCTCGCGCTTTGGGAGGCGCGGGGCACTCCCGAACGCGCCCAAGAACGTTTTTTCGCACCGAATTTCGATTCCAAGTACAAACCAAGCGTGGGACATGGCTCGAGATGTCCCATCCCCCTCAATGCATTCATTTCACCGTATTTAGCTCACCCGATTCCTGCAAAAACGACACACAAAAACAACAAAAACGTGACACTATAAAAACAAAAGAAAACTAAACTATTACAAGTACAAACTCGGGTTGCCTCCCGAGAAGCGCCTTATTTAACGTCGTGGCACGACGGGTATAAATCAAGGGTCTCTCAAAGTGATTGAAGTGCGGTGATTCACCGTACCTCCCCAATAGTGTTTCACCCGTTGACCATTAACCAAAAATGTGCTTTCAGAACCCGGGGCTCTCAATGCAACCGCTCCATGTGCGGTAACCCGAACAACTTCAAAAGGCCCCGACCATCTCGACTTTAACTTGCCCGGAAACAATTTCAACCTCGAGTTGAACAACAATACACGCTGCCCGGGCTCAAAAGAGCGATGCTCAATGTGCTTATCATGCCACTTCTTTGTCCGTTCCTTATATAATTTCGCATTTTCATACGCATGGAAACGGAACTCTTCAAGTTCATGCAACTGGAGCATCCTCTTCTCACCCGCTAAGGCCATATCAAAGTTGAGCTTTTGAATAGCCCAATACGCCTTATGCTCTAATTCAACCGGCAAGTGACAAGCCTTCCCATAAACAAGCCTATATGGAGAGGTTCCAATAGGCGTTTTGAATGCAGTTCGATAGGCCCAGAGAGCATCATCTAACTTCATAGCCCAATCCTTCCTCGAGGCATTCACGGTCTTCTCAAGGATTTGCTTGATCTCTCTGTTAGACACTTCCACTTGGCCACTAGTTTGGGGATGATAAGCAGTAGCCACCTTGTGGCGAACCCCATACTTAGCCAATAATTTATTGAACAACCGGTTACAAAAATGCGTACCTTCATCACTAATAATAGCCCGCGGTGTCCCAAAACGAGTGAAAATATTCTTCTTCACGAACTTCACCACCACACTCGCATCATTTGTAGGAAGTGCAATGGCCTCCACCCATTTAGATACATAATCAACTGCTACAAGGATATATTTATTGCCCATAGAAGGTGGGAATGGACCCATAAAATCAATACCCCAACAATCAAACAGCTCAATCTCCAAAATATTGTTCAAAGGCATCTCGTGACGCCTAGTAATGGTACCCGTTCTTTGGCAACGATCACATTGCTTCACTAATGCATGAGCATCTTTAAATAAAGTAGGCCAAAAGAAACCAGATTGCAGTACCTTTGCAGCTGTTCGATCTCCACCAAGGTGGCCACCATAAGGAGAAGAATGGCAGCTCTGTAGAATCGGCTCTACTTCTTCCCTTGGAACACATCTCCTAGCTAGTTGATCAACACCTATCTTGTACAAATAGGGCTCATCCCACACATAAAATCTGCTCTCATGAAGGAGTTTACGCTTCTGCTCGGCAGTTGCCCCAGGGGGATACACATTACTCACAAGAAAATTCACCATGTCAGCATACCATAGCACCTCAGCTGCATCAAGAGCAAAAAGTTGCTCATCAGGAAATACCTCTTTAATCTCAGGCCCCTAATCTACATGATCTCTATTCTCCAGCCTTGACAAATGATCAGCTACTTGATTCTCAGTCCCCTTGCGATCTCGAATTTCAACATCAAACTCTTGCAATAGGAGAACCCATCTAATAAGTCTCGGCTTGGAGTCCTTCTTTTCAAACAAATACCGGATTGCGGCATGATCAGTGTAGACAACAACACGAGTGCCAACCAAATAAGATCTGAATTTATCAAAAGCATAAACCACGGCTAGCAACTCCTTCTCAGTGGTAGTATAATTAGACTGGGCTGCATCAAGTGTCTTGCTTGCATAATAGATGGAATGAAAAATTCTTCCAATTCTTTGGCCTAGAACAGCCCCAATAGCATTATCACTCGCATCACACATCAATTCAAACGGCAAAGACCAGTCCGGAGCAATGATGATTGGTGCGGTCACCAACCTTTTCTTCAACTCTTCAAACGCCTTAATACATGCGTCATCAAACACAAATTTCACATCCTTCTCCAACAATTTGCACAAGGGAGTGGAAATTTTGGAGAAGTCCTTTATGAACCGTCTATAGAACCCTGCGTGTCCCAAGAAACTACGCACCCCCTTAACAGAGATAGGTGGTGGTAATTTCTCAATAGCCTCTATCTTTGCCTTGTCAACCTCAATCCCTTGCTTTGACACCTTGTGCCCAAGTACTGTGCTTGAACCATAAAGTGACATTTTTCCCAATTCAGCACCAGATTTGTTTCTTCACAACGGCTCAGCACAGCATCAAGATTCTTCAAGCATTCATCAAAAGAGTCACCAACCACTGAGAAATCATCCATAAACACTTCCACAAATTTTTCCACCATGTCAGTGAAAATAGCCATCATGCACCGCTGAAAAGTTCCTGGGGCATTACACAACCCAAATGGCATCCTCCTAAATGCATAGGTGCCATATGGACAAGTAAAAGTGGTCTTCTCTTGGTCTTCAGGGGCTATCACAATTTGATTGTAGCCCGAATAACCATCCAAGAAACAATAATACTCATGACCTGCTAGTCTATCCAACATCTGATCAATAAAAGGGAGTGGGAAGTGATCTTTCCTGGTGGCCTTGTTCAGCTTCCTATAATCAATGCAAATTCGCCACCCTGTAACAGTTCTTGTAGGAATCAACTCATTGTTCTCATTCTTCACCACTGTCATGCCCCCTTTCTTAGGAACACATTGCACTGGACTCACCCACTTGCTGTCAGAGATAGGAAAAATTATACCAGCATCCAGCCACTTGATAACTTCTTTCTTTACCACCTCCTTCATGATTGGATTTAGCCTCCTCTGCTGCTCTATGGATGGCTTATGATCTTCCTCCAAGAGAATTTTATGCATGCAGAAAGAAAGACTAATCCCTCTAATATCAGCAATATTCCAGCCAATAGCTCTCTTGCGCTCTCGCAATACCCGCAACACCTTCTCAACCTGCACATCAGACAACAAAGAAGAAAGGATCACGGGCAAAGTATTACCTTCACCCAAATAAGCATAACGTAAATGTGCGGGTAAAGGTTTGAGCTCAAGATTAGGAGCTTTCTCAATAGACGGTTTAGCAGGAGCTAAGGTCAACGGTCTATCAAGCTCCTCAAATTTCTTCCACCCTGGGATGAATCTACTCTGCATATTAAGAACCTCCACAAATTCTTCAGTATCTTCATCCTTCAGGGTATCATCATCATCACATAAGAGTGCCCTTTCCAAAGAATCAACCTTAGAAGCCAAGAATGACCTCTCATCAGCAGTCAACTCATCATCTATTACCTTTACCATGGACAACTCTTCATAATGAGAAGGAAGCTGGGTAGCTCTGAACACATTAAACACAGCTTCTTCCCCATTTACCTTCATGATCATCTTGCCAGCTCTGACTCTAATAACAGCATCAGCAGTAGCCAAAAATCCTCTTCCCAAGATGAGAGGAACCTCAGGATCAGCTTCATAATCAAGAATAATAAAATCAACGGGTAATATGAACTGACCCACTTGTACAAGCACATCCTCAATAATCCCCTCAGGGCATGTCAAAGATCTATCAGCAAGCTGCAAGGTCACAGTAGTGGGTCGTGGCTCACCCAGGCCTAGCTTCCTAAAAACTGAAGAAGGCATCAAATTCACACTAGCACCCAAATCACATAAAGCACGACCAACCTCATGTTCCCCAATTTTCAATGGGATGGTAAAACTGCCCGGGTCCTTCAATTTCTGCGGAAGCTTGCTTCTAACTCTGGAACTGCACTCCTCAGTAAGTGCAACTGTCTCAAACTCAGTCAATCTTCTCTTGTTAGCGACAATATCCTTGATGTATTTAGCATATTTGGGAACATCCCGCAAATGCTCCACCAAAGGAATATTTACCTGAATTTGACTCAATATCTCCAAAAATTTCTTGCATGCTGCATCAATTTTCTGCTTCTGAAGTCTCTGCGGGAAAGGTGGTGGTGGTCTCACAATAGCAGACTCGGGCTGCTTTTCGATTACCTTTTCTGCTTCTTTTTCCACCTCCCTATCAACATTTGGCTCTAACTCACCAACAGGCTTCTTTGGCTTTGGGGGAACTTCCTCCAGTGCTCTTCCATTCCTCAAAGTCACTGCTTGCACAAATTCTCTAGGATTCTTCTCTGTATCACTCGGTAAAGCACCCCGAGGTCTATTATTTTGTGCTCCAGCAAGCTGCCCCAATTGTCTTTCAAGATCTTTCTGTGCATTGCTCAAATCTTTTATTGTTTGTGCCTGAGATGCTGACTCATCAATGAGCTTTTGCTGCCCTGCAAGAATTTTCTTGAGCATATCCTCCATAGTATTAGACTGCTGTGGCTGAGCCTGAGACTGTGATCCCTGCTGTGGTGCATTATTTTGATTAAATTGGGCTCTCTCATTACCCTGAAACTGCTCACGGGTATCTCTCCAAGAAAAATTTGGGTGATTACGCCAACCCGTGTTATAGTTATTACCATACTGATTTCGGTTTTGGCCCTGTGATCTGTTCTGATTACCCACATAATACACTGATTCTGGGTTAGAGGGACAAACCTCAGTGCTATGATCCTCACCACATACCTCACAAAAGGCCTGAACTTGCTGCACTGGAGCTGGTTGTGGCTTTGCTTGGAGAGCCAGCTTGCTGATTTGATTGGAAAGCGCATCCATCTTTGCTCGCAACTCTGTGATTCCATCTAGTTGAAGTACCCCAGCAGCTTTCTGTGTAGCCGCTCTGCTAGCCCCCTCACTAAATATATTAGCTCTGCCATCACCCTGCCAATCAGGATTGCTCTGTGAAAACTTATCAAGTAAGTCATAGATCTGTTCAAAATTTAAGGCCAGCACTTGGCCTCCAGCAGCAGCATCAACCACAATCTTAGTCTGTTGGTTCAATCCCTCAACAAAAGTGTGTGCAATAACCTCATTAGTTTGATTGTGGTGAGGACAATCTCTCAATAACGCTTTAAATCTCTCCCAGGCTGCATATAATGATTCGCCTTCAAACTGCCTGAAGGACAAAATTGCACTCCTCAACCTGGCCGTCTTAGCCGACGGATAAAACTTAGCCAAGAATTTCTTAGCTAAATCCTCCCAAGTAGTGATAGACCCAGGCTTTTCAGCCTTTAACCACTTCCTTGCTGTCCCAATCAATGAAAATGGGAACAAAGTCATTCGCACATAATCAGTAGGCACACCTGTCGGTGTATAAGTATCACTGATCTCCAGAAAGTTCTGCAAGTGTTGCTGCGGATCTTCATGCAGGAGTCCAGTATATTGCCCCGTCACATGCAGCAACTGAATCATGCCGGGCTTGATCTCAAAGTTCCCAGTAATAGCAGGCTTCACAATACTTGACTCTACTCCTTTCAGACTAGGAAGAGCCACATCTCGCACTGCTACTGTTTGTTCTTCAGCCATTTCAACAGGAAGAGATGCAAGTACGATTGCTAATGCTTCTCGATCTCTCGCTTCTTTCCTTGTCTTCCTCAAGGTTCTTTCAGGCTCGGGATCAAAAGGTGCGAGTGATTCGTCCTTTTTGTTCCTTTGCATTCAAAACCTATTGCCTGAAACAGCACAAGAAACTCAACAAAAAATTAAACCTGAATAGCAATTAAGTAATTGTTCAAAAGTAATTCGTCCGTAATTAGTCCCCGGCAACGGCGCCAAAAACTTGTTGCTCCCAAACGCACACGCAAGTATACGCGGTCGCCAAGTAATAAAGTGACAAAGTCGAGTATCGTTCCCACGAGGACTATGCAGACTAGTGCTTAATAAACAATTCCTGAACAAACTATCCAGGGGTCTTTTTCCAATGGTTGTGAGAGTTTTTATACTAAAATGCAGTAATTAAAGTGCTGGAATGAAATCAAGCAATGGGGCAAAACTTTGGTTGTTAACAATATCAAGGGAGCGATCCAGGGTTAGAATTACGAACACTCCAGTTGATGTATTCAATTGATTTCACTTCTTAAATCCCGGGTTACTAACTGACAGGTTAATTGTAATTATGAAAACCTTTCAGTTCTTCACAATCTATGCAAGCTACTTTAATCCCTGTATGTCTACGGGTTAAATCACATGCACGCATTAACGATCCTGTAATTAGTTAAACTAGGCAAGCAAGTATATGTCTATCCTACCCGCGAATTGATTCCCCGATGCCCGGGTTCACAAACTAGTTCTATTCTTCCTTATTACGTAATTAGATTCTCTCTTTCGAGTTCAACCCAAAAACCATAGATGATGTATAACTATCGAGCTCTAACAATCATACAAGTTAAATCAAGGAAGAATAAGTAACCCGTTATGGGATTCAATCAATGGAAATCAATCTTCAACAATCAACTTTCATGTAAATTCTAACCCCAGAACGTTAGGAAATTAGCCACACATATTCATAATCACAAGGCAAAGATTTGGTGTAATAATGAAATAAATGATGTAATAGATGAAAGAATTGGGAATAACCCTTGTTCAATGAAGTGTGTAGCTCTCAATATTGCTCCAAAGTCAAGAACTCCTTACAAAAACTAAGTAATAAACTATTTATATTGTTTCCAAACCCTTGTAAATAAGTTAAACCCAAAACTAGAAGGAATAGGAAGTAAAATCGCGCATAAGGGGCGCTATAACGGGCGCCCCGCGCCCCGAAAAGCGTGCAACCAACCAGAACACGCCTCCAGGCTTCGTGCCTTTGGCCTGCGACGCGCCTGGCAACGCGCAGACCTCCTCGCGCTATGGCTGGCGCGGCGCGGAGGCTGCAGCGCCAGGCCAAAATTTGCTCTTTTCGCTCCAAAACTCGGCTTGTGTCGTGCCTTTGTGTACTCGATCCAATCTTCAATCATCATCCAATCAATTCATGCTCAATCAAGCTTCGAAACGCTCCAAATGTATCGCGTAACGACCTACACACGAACAACACAACATCAGCGTAAAACCATATTCACAAGCCACCAAACAAGTGCAAAACAAGCTCAAATGTGCGGAAATATTAAGGAAAAGTAGGCATAAAATGCCGAACATCAATATGCAATGCTCAAAACCAGAGTGCAATGCTCATATGCTCAATGCAATACCAACAACAGGGCATTACATATAATATACAATGTAAATTCAAAGCTAAAGCGTAATGAGTATGCCTATCGGCAACTACACACGTAAGGAACACGTGGTAGAAAATCCACGAGGCTTACCTTGTTACAAAGTTAGTACAGCCACTCAATAACCGCTTTTTCCTTTGGTTTCATTGCCAAATAATCTCACTCTATTCAATAAGCAGAAAAATATATCAAATTAGGCTAAAGGCTTCATTCCTCACATCTTAGGGCAATCCGGTTAGGAACCTGATACCCTATTCGCATACGCATTACGCAGGCCAGACCAATATACAGGGTTTAAGGTCACATAACCAAACCCTAAATAAATTACATTTATATGTTGCCCATAACTCACTGAGTACGAAGATATAATCAATTCCATTATCGGGGTCCATTTGACCCTTTAAACTATAAATTGAACTTATTAAAACGATGTCTAATATTCCAAGTTTTACCGTTAAAATATATTCAAACACACATAGTAAACTCAAATAATGCATTAACATCATTACCTGAATGTTTCGGGGTAAAAATATTATTTTTCTCCGGCTCTTTTCATATTTTCTGGCATTTTTTCCACTGCATTATTTCATTTTCTCTGATTCGTTCCTGTTTTAATGTTGTTTCTCGTTCTCACGTTCTGTTTAAATTATAAATCCTCGTCCAATTTAGCTAAGGACCGCCTAACTTTCAACTTTTTTCTTTTTCCTTTTGTCTTTTTCTCTTTTTTTTTCTTTATTCCTTTAAAATTTGCTGCTGCGGTAAAAATTAAAACGGTACCCTACGATATTCGAAATAATTCCAACTTTTGCATACCATTTATACAAAATATATATAGCATACTCGCTAAGGCGGATCTCAAATCGGACTCCCGAAACTCAATATGTAAATTAAATGGAAAAGAAGTCAAATTATTTAACTTTCGGTATTTTAGCGGAAACTAGCCGAACAACATCGAAATTCACTTTCGAAAGTTCACAAAACTCGCAAATAATCATACGAACCTAACGGCGCTTTCAGATTTCGAATCGGAGCTCATTCGCTAAAACCGAGCTCGAAAATCTCTTTTTACTATTTATCGACAATAAAAACTGAAACCTTCTTCCGATACGTACCAAACGATGTCTGATTTAGCTCAAATTTTAGAGTCATGTCCTAATGGACCTTACAAATATTTTAAAATTATCGGCACGCCAATTGGAGTCCTTACTTCCGAAACGACTTACCGAGGTCGTTTCAATAATATTATTTTTTTTTCATTAATTATAAATAGGATTCGTTTGTAACCAACAAGACATCGAAAAAGACAATATTCAATTTATACTCTTAAAGCTTTGTCTCGTTTACTTTCTGCCTCGTTTATTCTTTGAAGCTTTTGTTTCATTCAAATCCGATCTTAGCTCGATTACGACTTTGATACAAATTATTAATCAACCCCAAAATAAATTCGATTTGTTGTCCTATCTTGATTTAGGCCAATACAGGAGGAAAGGAAGAAGAAATTCTTGGCTCAGATCACCGAGATGCAATCCCAGTTGGCTGCTACGAACCACGAGTTGGAGCATGCTCGTGAGGCTGCTGCCAAGTCCGACGCAGATAGGCATGATGCATGCTATGGTTGCTTCTAAGGCTCATTTGCAAGCAATGAATGATGGATTTATAGCCGAGCGAACGGGACTTGAACCTGGAGATCGAGCGGATTCACACTGAAGTGACTCTTACCAAGGCTGAACTCCTTGAGAATGGCCGCCAAAAATATCATGACAAGTTGAAGGAGTATACATCCCAACTTAATGTGTTGCAGAGTCGGGTAGATCAAGTCCCAGCACTTGAAAGCGAGGTTACACGACTTTGGGGGAAAGTTGTAGACCTCGGTAAGCAAGCTGAAGTTACGGCCAACATGGTGAAATGTGAAGAGGCATGGGCTGTTGTCAAGACTCTGCTCGAAACCCTTGAGCTAGTCAAAGCCGGGTAGATTATTCTGGAGAAAGAAATTGTTAACGCGCAGGGTGATGCTGCCGAGTCTCAGAAGATAGTAGATGAGCTTCCCTCAAGTGAGGGTTCGGATGATGAATCCGAAGATGGTGAGGGTGGCAAAGAAAGCGCCGAATAAGGGAGTTCCGAGGGGGAAGACAATTCCCAGTCTTAGAGTTTCTTTTGCAATTTCTTTCCTCAGTTTTAGTTTTTGTCATGGCCACCGAGCCGATTGATGTAATTAAATTTTGTAGCCTTCGGGCCTATTATTAATGAACTTTACTTTTGTTCCCAAGTGTTAGCTTCATTTTGTCTAGGAAATTTTAGGCTAAACACGTAGAATAATTTTGCTTGCAAGACTTATTTGTTTTATAATAAAATTGATGCTAGCTTGGAACGACGTCTCGTTCCCGAGCCATGGCATGTAAAGATGACTTCGGCCAAGTAACATATTTTTGGTAGATAAAATCGCATAAACAAAGAGATATTGAATCAAGTTCATTTCATTAATGACAATAACGAGCCATAACAAGCTTTACATAAGACATAGTCGAAATTAGACTTGGTTTGAAATTTTGAAAAGGCGCCACTATCGGGAAGAAAATACGAGACACTAGTCTACTCTTCGGGCAATAGTCCTCGGTTGTTGAATAGCTTGATACCAGTGAGTAAGGCTTTAGGTTGACCTTGACTGCACCCCATCTCTCACACCCCCCCAGTGTTCGGGTTTGAATCTTGATGAAGATTCGAACACTGTGTGTCGTCTTCTCCTCTTCCTAAAGAGGTCAAGCAAAGTAAAACGAGGGGTAAGTTAGAGTTATTCGACCAAAGCTTTGGAGTGTTTTCGTCTCGAAGCTGTAGGAGAAATTTTATTGATCAAGGGCAATGTACCTCGATGTTAGAAATAATACCGCTTCAAATTGGATATGTTCCAATTTAAGGGTTCGGGCTTGCCCTTCAAATCTTCCAGTTGATAGGACCCTTTTCCGATGATTGCCTTAACTTTGTAAGGTCCCTCCCAATTTGCAGCAAGCTTTCCAGCATTTTTCTCTTTGGTTGATTAGTTTAAACCTTCAACACATAATCGCGAACTTTGAAATCTCTAAGTTTGGCTTTCCTGTTAAGATATGCTTCGATTTACCTTTTTTGAGCTGCCAAACGAACCAAGGCTAATTCCCTCTTTTCTTCAAGTAAATCCAACTCTACGCGCATAGCTTACTAGTTTGCATCTTCGGTGGCATGGGTGTACCAAAGAACTCGCCTACTTCTACGGGTATTAGTGAACCCATACCATATGCAAGAGAAAAGGGAGTTTCACTGGTGTTGTTCTTCTCCGTGGTTCGCATTGCCCACAATACCCCGGGTAATTCATCGAGCCACAAGCCTTTTGCTGTATCAAGTCTTTTCTTTTATATTTTCCACGATCACCATATTCGAAGATTCTACATGGCCATTAGCACTAAGGTGATAGGGGGTTGACACTATCCTTTTTATACCCCCATTGACCAAGAAAATCAGTGACAGGCGACCCTATAAACTATGGACCTTTTTGCAAGTGATTTCCCTTGGGACACCGAACCTATAGATAATATTCCTCTTGATGAAGTCTATCACCTCCTTCTGCCTGAATTTGGCAAAAGCCCCTGCTTCCACCCATTTGGTGAAGTAGTCGGTCAACACAAGGATGAACCGAACACTTCCTTTACCTTTTTGAAATGAGCTAAAGATATCCGTCCCCCACTTCATAAATGGCCACGCTGACACGACCAAATGTAAGGTTTCAGCCTGCTAGTGAATCATTCGGGCGTGACGTTGACACTTATCACATTTCATCACGAAGGCTTTGGCGTCTGCGCTAATAGTTGGCCAGTAATACCAAGCCCTAAGAAATTTACGCACTAAAGATTTTCCACCCGAGTGGCTGCCACACTCTTCCTCGTGCACTTCCCTCATAATATATTTGGTCTCTCCCGGACCCAGACATTTGGCCATCGGGTCGCTATACATCCTTATATACAATTTTCCCAAAATTATCGAGTATGAGGCTTCCTGAGTCCTCAATTTTTTTGCCTCTCTTTTATCAGTTGGGAGAGTCCCCAATTCCAGGTAAGAGATGAACTCGGTTCGCCAATCCCAAGTGCGATCTAATGAGTTGACTTCCAAGTTCATGTCTTTCATCTATGCTGAGAGCAACCGAACAGACGAATCATCCCTCGAGTGTTTTTTCCCGACAGTCGAACCAAAGTTAGCTAGAGCGTCGGCCTCAGCATTCTCTTCTTAAGGTATTTGTTTGATTTTCCATTCCTAGAATTGAGTCAAGATTTGCTGGGCTCCGGCTAGAAACTGCTGCATCCTGGGCTCACGAGCTGAATAGCCCCGAGCACTTGATTCACTACCAATTGTGAATCACATCTCAATTCAATTCTTTCCACCCCCATCTCCTTGGCCAATTCCTAGTCTGCTAGAGCAGCTTCGTACTCAGCGTAATTGTTAGTTATCTTTTTGAACCTGACCGAATGTCTAACCCTTTCTCCTGTTGGAGCCACCAAGACTATTTCGAGCCCCGAATCCCTTGAGTTGGTTGCCCCATCGATGTAAAGTATCCATACCCCCGATGTTGGCTCCTTGGGCATTATGTTCTCCTTCTCAGCCTAATGGAGGATCCCAACACTGAAGTCAGCCACGAAATCCACTAAGACTTGGGATTTTATTGTTGTTCGAGGTTGGTAAGTGATGTCATATTCAATTAATTCTACCGTCCATTTTGATAACCTCCTTAACAACTCCGATTTATGCAATATGCTTCTTAAGTAAAAGGTGGTAACTACAGCTATGGGATGACACTGAAATAAGGATGTAGTTTCTGAGCAGTAACAACTAAGGCGAGTGCCAACTTTTAAAGATGTGGATACCTTATTTCAGCATCGATGGTACATCAGACCCTATTAATTTGGTTCTGAGAGTTTATTTGGGATAGGGAATTTGCCATCTTGGAGAAAGTAAACTGTATCCATCAGTTTTGACCACTATCACCTCAAACAACTCTTATGGCACCAAAGTGGATATGGGTAAAACCATGATTTTTCCATTGTCTGGGAGTTTATCCTACTAAAGCCTTTAATGGCTTCAACATGGTGAATTCGTAATTGCCATAATCCTGATTTTAGCCAAAGCCCAATACTTATCCAAGTTTGATCTTACTTCATAAAGGTAATCATATTTACTGGACAGGGTTAGATGGGCTGCTACTTGCCATCTTCTTCTCGAACCAACACAGCATACACATATACCTTGGATACGACCAGGTAGACTAATAGAGTTTCCCCATCATTTAGCTTGGCGAGCAGCGGCGCGTTAGCCAAGTAGTGTTTCAACTCTTTCAGCGCTTCTTTGTACTCTGGTGTCCGCTCGAAAGTGTTATTCTTTCTTAGGATTGAAAAGAATTTGTGGCATCGCTCTGATGACCTCGAGATAAATCTACTCAAGGCAGTGACTCGGCCAGTTAGGCATTGGACTTCTTTCACCCCGGAAAGATCATCGGGGATTTCTTCAATCGCCTTGATCTTTTTTGGATTAGCCTTGATTCTTCGTTCGGAGACTATGAATACCAGAAATTTCCCTAAACCAACACCGAAAGGACACTTTTCAGGGTTCAACTTCATGTTATATTGTCTTAAGACAACGAAGACTTCCCTCAAATGATCTAGATGATCTTCCACTCGAATTGACTTGACTAACATGTCGTCTATATACACTTCCATCGACTTCCCAATATAGTCCTTAAACATGCGACACACTAGCCTCTGATAGGCTGCCCCTGCATTCTTGAGCCCGAAAGGCATCACCTTGTAGCAGTATGTACCTCGGTCTATAATGAACGAGGTTTTCTCTTCATCATTTGGATCCATGAGAATCTGATTGTATCCCGAATAGACATCTTGAAAGGTTAATAGTTTGTATCCAGCCGTGAAGTCTATTAACCTATCTATTTGGGGCAATGGATAGGAGTCCTTGGGGCAGACTTTATTCAAATCTGTATAGTCTACGCATATTCTCTATTTTCCATTCTTCTTGGGCACGAGCACAACATTGGCTAGCCATTCGGGATATTTGACTTCTCTCACGAAGCCACTTTCTTGCAGCTTTTTGGTTTCATCTTCGATTACCTTCTTTCTCACACCGGCATGCGGCCTTTTCTTCTGCTTCATCGGGGTATGGTGTGGGTCCACGTTCAACTTATGGGTCATGATCTCCGGATCGATGTCGACCATGTCAACGTGGGATCACATAAAGTAGTCATCGTTGGACTTTAGCAACTCAACTATAGCTCTTTTCGACTCCGGGTCCAACTCTGATCCGACAAACACTTTTCTATTCGGAAAATCCTTTGACAGCGTAAAGGATTCCAACTCTTCAATGGTTGAATCCTCAGCTTTTTTTTTTCCAAGGTTCTTGGATGCACACCGGGATCTTCTCTATCTCTTCTTCGGGATTCATTTGAAGAACCAAATCCCCCTCTTCGTCAGACCTCGGCTGCACTGATTGCTATTTTTTTGGTCCATTCAGGACGACTCCACTCTTCAGTGCTACTGAATAGCATTCCCTAGCTACCTGTTGTTCTCCCCTAATCATGCGAATTCCCCATGGAGTTGGGAACTTGATGACTTGGTGAAGAGTGGATGGTATTGCTTCCATCGAATGAATCTATGGTCTCCCGAGGATTACATTGTAAGCCATGTCCTCGGACATGACTTGGAATAACATCTCCTTAAGAACTCCTTCTCCATATGTATTGAGCGTGATCTCGCCTAATGTTTTCTCAGTGGAGTTGTTGAATCCAGTTAAGATGGTTTCCTTCGGATGATCTGGCCCTTCAACCATATTTTCTTAATAGCCCCATAGCTAATTATATTGACAGAGTTGCCGGGTCGACCAAGACTTGTTTGATATCCGATTCGTTGATCCTCAGCATGATAACCAAGGCATCATGATGGGGAAACATCATCCCATTGCAGTTATCATCGTCAAACACAATCTCTTTGCCCGAACCTCCTGTTCGAGTCCTCTTCTCTATTGTTATTGATAATTTGGCAAATTTTTTTGCGGCAGCGAAATTTACGGCGTTTACTTCTGATCCTCCGGTAATCACATTTACAACCCTTTCGGGGGTAGTACCTTCGGTAGCTTGAGCCTCCCCCATATTCTTTGCATAAATTTCCTTTCCTTTGTCGGTAACAAATTCTGCCAACAAACCTTTCTTCAGCAGGTGCGCTACCTTGAAGCCTAAAGCTTTACAGTCCTCGGTGCCATGTCCATAGTCGGTGTGAAATTTACAACACAGAATTTGGTCCCTTTTTTCTGGGGCTGTCCTCATGTCCTTCAACATCCTCACCCCTTGATTCGTCATCCCCTTCACAACATTGACTAACTCAGTGCTCGACGCATTGAAGTTGTAGTCAGGGATTCGAGGTAGCTCCTTATCTTTGGAAACTAGGGATGGTCCCGAATGAACCTTCCCACCGAGCCGTTGGCTTACATGTTGGTTCCCGAGCCTTTGACTGACATATTGCCTCGGCTAGTTATAATGCTAGTATCGACCCCTTGAGTTTACTCGTGGCGCCTCGGTGCGACGTGAGGACTCGGGGTGATTTATATAGTTAGAGCTTCGGCCAACAGCTCTCCACTTCGCTTCCTCTAACCTTACTTTGATAGTTGCTCTGTCGTGCAACTCGTCCCATATTGAAGCTTTGTACTATTGGAGCTCCTTCCTCAGTTTGGCGGCAGCTTCAGACTTACAAATATTAATATTCTTCTCAAATGCCATGACGACCAAGTTGTCATCCATGGTAGGTAACTCCATTCTTTCGGCTTGGAATCGTTCGAGGAAATCTTTGATGGGTTCCCGAACCGCTGTTTGACTTCGAAAATGTCCTTCTTCCTCTGGAGGATTTTTTGCGCCTCGGTATGGGCTTTAATGAACACATCGGCTAGCTCCTTAAAGTTTGAAATAGATACCGAGAGCAAGTGCATATACCAACGTAGCGCCCCATTTCCAGATATTCTCCAAACTTCTTCAGAAAAATAGATTCTTTCTCTATTTTGGACAAATCATTTCCTAAAACCATCGACATGAATTCGGTTACATGTTTGACTGGATCGGTAGTGCCATCATATTTTTCAAGATTTGCATCTTGAAGTGCTTCGGAATAGGTGCTTGGGCAGCCTCGGGCTTGTAGGAAAATTGCCTATACTTATCAATATCGAGCACCCTCTGGGTCTTTCTCATCCTGGGGATGTTTTTGAGCCACTTTTCGACTCGAGCTTCAATTCGGGCCTCGATTTCCTTTCTCTATTTTTCGAGGTCCACCGAGGAGTTAGTTTCCGCCACGTTGAGAACCATCCCAAAGTGTGGCGTGGTATTCCGCATAGTTCCGAACCCCCAGATGTGGCCTCATTTTGAGGTCCCCCTGTTGTCGCTCCATTTGGAGCCACAGGTGGAGTTCCATTTGGGGTAGGATTATCTCTTCTGGAGACTGCCTCCAGCGAGGTGTGCAATTTTGTGTTAAAATCACTTGCTCGGCAAACTGCACTTGGAGGGTTTGCAATGTTCGTATAACATAAAATTGAAAAGCTTCATTGGATCCTGAGGAAGAAGGATCCACTGATGGTGGTGGTATGGAAGCGTTGGGATTTATGTTTGTATGCACACCAGTTTGTCAATCAGGAATTGACTGGTGTCTAGTAGAGTTCTCATCACTGTCAACCATTTTGAAGAATAAAAAACACAGATATGAATAAATCAAACATCCAATTTTGGAATAAAGCGTTACTGCTTGTATCCCCACAGATGACGCCAATTTGTATTGGCCTAAATCAGTTTAGTACAACAAATCAAATTTGAGAACGGATGTACAAGCTAAGTATCAAAATTGAACTAAAGCAATGAAATCAAATAATCGGGTAAAAAGAACGAAATTTCACTATTAAGATTGAATACAAATTTTGACAGAGTTTTGGTATATAATATCCGATGATTACAACTTGAATTGAGAAGCTATTTATAGGAAAATAAATTTAGGCCATGTTCTCCATGTTTGGCCACTATTTTATCCACATTCTGCACCTCTAATAATGGAGTTAGTGGGCTGAGGACGTGGACGGTTTTGCCGCTGAAGCTGGGGCAATCCACCGAGGTTCAAGTTCTTTGCCTCGGGGATATAAGTGTGATGGTTAATCGAGGTGATCATTTACCGAGGTATCTTATGGGTTATGACTTCGGTTGATGACTTCGACGATATTGTTGTTTGCTTCGAGCTTTGCCTTGTGAACATCTACTCAATATACTTCAAACCATGCATCCGAGGTTCCAAGTACGCGAACCAATTTTTACCCAATACACTTTTCAAATAAAACCCCAAGACTAGGGTCGCTTAATGGTGGTTCTGTTCGGATATCAATTTATTTGTTCGGATATTGGTTTGTAAACAGGCTAAACCAATAATCAAACCGGTAAGGTATTCAGTTATCGAGTATTAATGGTTATTTGTTAAATCACTAGAAGGGTAACTCTTGAAATTAAATATGTGTCTTTTCTTTTTTGTCGACTGTAATTTCTGGAGAAAGCCAATTAAGTACTGGTCTCTCTGCATGACCAATCAAACTATATTCTTCTCTAATCCGGAATTAGGGTACCCCGGAATTATGATTATCATTTCAACCCACAAAAATGCATCTCCGTTATTGATAACCTGTGATCTGATATTCTGAACTGGTACCAATTATGGAAATGATGGATAGATTCTTGTGGTAATGGTTACATATATGGCTGAATTGGTCAAGATTCACTGTCTTGCTTTCTCATGTCAGGATGTCATAGACTCATACCCATATACAAGAGAGTGGATGAATCGCTTGGAAAGGAATAATACATACCTTTGGTAACACTTATAAAGAAGCCAAGCATCATGAAATGAACAATGCCTTTGAAGGAAAATCGAGGTATGCCACAAATCATGAATCTGAACTTCCATTATAAACTCCTACACTTTACCTCTATTCCCCAGCATCAACAAAGCAGTAATGATATCCTTGATATTTTGTAGTGATCAAGAGAAAAAAGCAGGGGGAATTTGGTAAGTGATCCTCAGGCTTTATCAACGATGTAAGTCTGATGGCTGTACCCATTTTGCGCTGTTATTATAACTCGCAGCTTCATTTTTATTTGTAATGGTACTTTTCACGAGAACTTTTGTTGGAGAAGCAATTTTGGTAGCTTTTGATATAAATTCATGGATTGAGCGCGTCTTTTCTTTTAATCATTCTTCTCCTTTACATGTATGTGGAATTACAGATGGCGCTTAGCATTTCTCTATTTATGAGTTCCCCTGAAATGAAGGAAAAATTCATTCATTGTATTTGAGACATGGGGAATCTTCAGTTTTGTGACTTCTGCTTGAAGATTACGACGACGGGGGTATCTACAGTTTTTGTGAAGTCATATAATCCGCACTCCCTTATTTTACTAAGATGTTAATATCAAATAGGTTGATAATTTCAAAATACATAAAAACACATGTCAACGAAGGTAACCTTTGAAAGTACACCTGAGCCATGGTGCACAATATTTATTGATTATAAGAGTGAAGTAGAGTAGTAGCTTAGTTTTATCAAAAGACAAAGCAAGAAAAAATTATTTCATGTAATATATTGTGCTATAAAAAGATGTGACATGATTAGAATTTTGGAGATAATAAACAGAGACATGTAAAATAAAATCTCTATTATATATGAGATAAAATTCTTTTTTCTCAATAAATATTGAAAGTAGCTAGATCACGACATACTAGTATCATGAAAAGGAAAGAATTTTTGCAAAGCGTAATAAAATTAAATATCTTTGAATCATTCAAAATTTAGACAGAGAAAATAATAATCTTATTAATCTTAGTGTTTATCGCAAACTAAAGGATATATTTTGGGTGGGCACACATTCTTTAATGGGCTATTCCTAGTCCTAAAAGAATATGAATTTAAATCCCACACGCATTAAGATTTAAGATATTGTGCATCTCCAAAAATAGGTCACTCCAATTTCAGTAAGGTTTATAAATCTAAAACTTGTATATATATATATATATATATATATATATATATATATATATATATATATATATATATATATATATATATATATATATATATAGGACCTTGCGTTCTTCCTTGTATAAACTCCTAGACTTATACTTTCAAGTCTTCACCAACAAAACAATGTCAATTGGTGCTGGAGAAGTTGTGATCGGCTTGGCAGTAGTGCTCTGGGTTTTGGTTGGTTTGATGCTTTTGCTCAAAGCGTTCAGCATCTTGCATCCTGAATACTTTCCAGGACCAGATCAAAGACCACCATATGAAGAGAGAAGAAGAGCTCTTGTGTCACAGAGACTAGCACATTCAAACTATGTAGCACATTCAAACTATGTAGCAGGAATAACAGCACCGCAAAGAGCCCTGCCAATAATTCCACCTCTTGTGTCAAAAGCTGTTGAAGTAGTGATAGATATTGTTTCAGATGAAGGAATAACAAGTACTCCAGAAATTAAAGGAAAAGATAATGCTTGTTCTATCTGTTTAGAAGAATTCGAACAAGGCGATAAGTCTCTAATACTTCCCGTTTGCTGCCATAGGTTTCATTATACTTGCATTCGTCCTTGGTTGGCTCTAAGCAAGACATGTCCCGTGTGTCGGATTCTTATTCCTGTCGTGCCATGTGCTTATAATGATGATTTCATCAAGGTACTAAACAGCCACCAAGACTTAAAGTAGAGATTCTCACCATATATAGTAGGTGTGAGTTCGATCGGGTCTCTCCCAATTCTCCTTCCCTAATTCCTTTTATGTTACGGAGTATTCTACTGATTTTGAAATGGTATGGTTGTGAACCATACTCTACTCATTTTGTACAACCTGATAAAACCGGGCACCGGGTACCCGCACACCCTGGCACAACAAATTCGGGCGCCCATCACACGGGCACTCGTACACATACGGGCGCCTACATAAAGCTTGGATCAAACTCACATCCCAAAAGCTAGCTCAAAGGGTGGGGGATTATGCAAAGCTTATATGGAAATTTTGCCCCCTCTCTCTCACCGATGTGGGACTCTTCCCATATTCCAACCACCAATCCCCCCCACCCACCCCCCCCCCCCCCCGCACGGCCAGCCATACCCACATGGATGGCCCGTAGACCACGTGCTCAAAGGGGGGCCAGGGTCTTTCCCTAGCTCTGATACCAATGAACGATTACACCATCCATATAAAGACATAATTCACCAAGGTCGATCGTATTTTGTGTATGTTTATATATTACGAACTATGGTTTAAGGTCACCTTTTTTAATAATATAAACTAAGTCTTTATAAGCAATTTGAGGCAATTATCTTATCAAAAACAAATTTTTGATGCAATTAATAGAAAATTTCCGCTATATAAACACGAGAAGAGTATCATTTTTCAAAGAATTTTTCAACAAGCAATAGTATTAATTACTATTTGACCAAAACCTCAGGACAAATGCCTTTTTAGGTTCAAAAACCACTTAATGAGACCATGAAAGGAGATTATTGGATGATCTAATCATAATCTGCAGCCAGTTCTATTTACAAAATGAGTAATAGTAGCATCCACTTATTCTTTATTATCCAACAAGTTTTTAAAAAAATTGATAATAAAATTTTTATTTCAAAAGATAGCAAAGAAATCATACCCCTCTCAGTTTATGTTCACGATTAAGTGTTAGCAGTGGCGTACGCAGAAATTTTCATGAGTGGTGTCAGGATATAAAGAAGCGAACAAATTAATAAAAACATTGAAAAGTCAGTGCTGTTAGCGGGATTCAATCCCTGAACGCCAAGGTAGAAAGCTGACGCTGCAACCATCTCTGCTGTGTTACCTTTGTTTTAAGTGGTGTCAAGTTATGCTTTTATACAAAACTTTTCTGTTTTTTCACAGCAATATAACATATATATTTAGCAAAATTTTTCGATCCAGTGGGGTCGGATGACACCGGTAGGGTGTGTGTGGGTCCGCCCCTGAGTGTTAGCAATGTTCATGTCACGACCCAATTTATAGGATCATGACGGGCGCTTAGCTATTAACAATCGATCTTTGAAAATTCGCGCATTATGTTGGTGGTACAAGTAATACCGGTTATTGAACTGTTAATTATCGAACCGTTAAGAATTGATAAACGGATAGCTTATCGGTACGATATTGATTTTACATGATTACATATCATTAATTGATATACCGTACGAATAAGTTTAAACACGAACTGTACCGTCCTTATCCAAGTGCCTAAACGAGCATCTCCTTTCTCCAAATTTTCTCTCGCAAGTACTGAAATTTTAAAACTTCTGCTAAAGGTTGCGTCACCCAATCTCTCTGATATTACTTTCTTGAGAAAATTACCCCACATAAAATATTAATAAAAATTATTCACTTTTCCTAAACACCTTTCGTATTTATATTTACCACATAACCATGATTTATTTTATCCCTTAATTAAAAGAATTAGATATTGATCAATAATTTGGGCCTACATTTAGAAGTATAAGATTTTCTTTTTAATGTCAATTAATGCAGCAATATATTTCACTTGCTCAACTTCAATGTTTGCAAAAGTCCATTGCCTACACCCAATTAGATCTTAACATATCTACACACAATTAGGAATAAGCCTATTTCCTGAATATATTTTTGATATTTACACAATTATATTTAATATATATTTATATAATTTCACCTATATTTATATACTTAACGTATATTTAAATGTATTTTAATATTGTTAATACACTAAATTATTGTTAACATTTACCGCATATTTATATAATTTCACACAATATTGAAAAATGTATTTGAGATTTTAAACTATGCATATACGGGGATCATAGTTTGTATATATTAGTACAATACAATATTTACGTAATTTCACATATATACTTGACATATATCTAAATGTATTTTAACAATGTTAATATAGTTGAAATATAAATTAATATATATAGAGATCACATCAATCGAAAACTATATCCCGCACTAGAAGTAGCCCATAAATCTTCGGGAGAGATACATCAGTGAACTCTTTACACTATTGAGATCATTTCTAAGCTAGGAGTCACATCTCTTATGTCTCTGACCACATCTAACAATGCCCAGTAACCTTTCTTGAATAACTACTGAGCCTTAAAAATATAATGTTACATATCTCTGGAATTCGATCCCCCTAATACAAAATTGGGTTCATTAGGCATCTAAATCATAACTGCCTTTGCATGACAATCGAGGGTAGCGTAGCAAAAATATAATCAATTCATACCTATCAGCACGTCGATATCAACTATATCAAGTACAATTAGGCCAGCCAAGGTATCCATATCCTTATCTTGAATATGAGCACGATACACATTTTTAACAAGTAAAGATTTTCCCACAGAATTAGCAACTAAAAAATGATCGTGTAATATCTCTAAAATCATGGAGATGGACATCGGAGGGCTCTCAATAGACCAGATACAACGATCTGGTCACTTAGCTCAAATGATAAACTTTCTTGTTCAAAAGCTTTCAAAGAATTGAGGCAAAAGAATATTCCATCACCCATGTATGAGATGATTTTATACAAAGAAATAACCTTAAGATATCATTTCTTATGTGAAATTTTGAAGAAAAAAATATTTATCAATGACTCTTTAGTTAGACTTGCATTAAATATAGTCTCTCTAGGTGTTCTTACTGCAAGGAGGCACAAGAGGAAACAATAGACCATGTGTTTGCTCTAAGTGATTTGGCAATTAAAACTTGGTCCATGATAGCTGCACCTCTAGGAATAGATTGCAAAGACAGGAATTTAACCAACATTTTACTAACCTAATGGAGAATAAAGCCTAGAAATATCTTGCACAAAATGATTCTCTAAATCACTCTTAGCATTATATGTTGGGAGATATGGAAGGCGAGATGTACTAAAAGGTATGATTAGAATGGCTAGAATTGGACAACAATTTCTATTCCAAGTTAAGGTTTCAATTATAGTAAAAGATTCAATAAAATGGAGGAAAGTTGGAACTTGCAGCTTGTTTATCACTTCGCTTTTAATTACAAACAAAAAAATCATTGTACAATTGAACAAACGTCAAGACACTCCATTCATATTAGACACATATGGAAGTAGTATGATGCTTCTGGGCAGAGCAGGTGTGGGTGGAATTGATAGAAGTAGAAATGGGGAGATGTTGATGGCCACCTTTTCCAAAACTCTCCAATTCTTAACTAACAATTCTTGTGAAACACTTGTTGTGTTGTTTGGAATCAAATGGTGCCATGAACAGAACATGTGCAACTTTCATTTGCAGCTTAATTCTCTTCCACTAGTTCATATGATTCAAGGAAAGGTTAAAATTGTTAGAAATCTGATTTCGTAAGTGAGTAAAACAGAAAAATAGATGAATAGAAATATGCAAAATTATATGTCCCGAGCCCACAAATTCCTTGTGCGTCCTTAAAGAATCATATCCCCTCACTGTTGCCCAAGGTTCATGGATAAATTCTTCCCAGGATAGAACGAAACGTTCAACTTAGCGGTAGCGGCACTTCAAACCAATAAGTTATCGACGAACTCAAAATAATGGTGCAAATCACGACTGACTTGCTTTGTTTTGAAAGTAATGATGCAGAAAGGAAGAAGAAAAGCAGCCCTTCAGGTGGCTGTTTCTCGAATACGCAAAAATTTTCTAGAGCAGGAATTATATTAAAGACAAATTCCGGTTATGAAAACAGTCACTTAAAATATTAATATTTAATAAATAATCTAATTTTGTTAGTCCAAAAAATTAAGTCAATCAATAAACCAAATCCAAATCCAAATTCGAAGCCGAAGTCCGAAGTTCGAGGCCGAAGCCGAGGCCGAGCTGAGCGGCGACGACGACGACGGCTCGAGGCCTCTTCCTCTTAGCTCTTTTTAAGAGCTAAAGGAAGTAACCTTATATTTAAACCCAACAAAATAGTTATCTTTAACCGATGAGGGACAAAGTGCAAAAGCCAAAGTTGCCTTTTCATCTTCTTCCCCCATTTCCCATTCACGCTATCACACTTCAACCCCAACAATCCCCCACATGAATGGGGAATAATGGAAACATACATGAAAAAAGCTTGTGTGATTCGCAACTAAGGACTAATTGTATCGGGATAAGTAGGTTTTCCTTTGAACTTTTCATAGTAAACATATATCGGATATACTCGGTCAATCAGTAGATTTGATATCTTTGAACTGTCGAGCTTTAGTATATACCTAGACAACATATGTCACACAATTAATCCTTATCTATTTTTTGATTCTCATTGTTGTGTTCGTTTCAGCCATGAACACCGCCTGGTTTAATAAGTGCATAGAGAATTGGCCTTACAAAATCCTCCTTGAAGCAGCTTCCACTTCATACTTACATAGATTATTTCTAAACGTGTAATCTCGTAGATGTACACTGTTTGATAATCCCTATATCAAACTTAAATAATCATTAAAAAACGCCTCTAGCGCTTTATCCTTGGTACTGAACATTGTCTCATCACGAGAATGGACCAAATAAATTTTGTTTGACAATGTTGAACCGTCACTCACAACTTTATTTGAGCTCCTTGAACCTAGATCTTGATATCCTCAGTCTTCTAGGTAGAGTTACCACTATGAGTCACTTGTCCTCGGCCATAGTCCCATTCCCTTTGATGACCATTCTACTGCCTCTCTAGTTAGGCCTTTTGTAAGCGGATCCGACACATTTTCTTTTGACCTTACATAGTCAATTGTCATAATTCCCCTAGAGATCAGTTGTCTAATGGTTTTATGTCTTCGTCGTATATGACGATTTACCGTTATACATGACATTCCTAGCCCTTCCTGTAGCCGATTGACTATCACAATGTATGCAGATTGGTAGCCAAAATGGAATATCTTCCAAGAAATTCCAAAGCCGTTAAGCTTCTTCACCGTCTTTGTCTAAAGCTACAAATTCAGCTTCCATTGTGGAACGGGCGATTAATGTCTGTTTGGACGACTTTCAAGACATCGCTCCCCCACCAATTGTGAAAATATATCCACTTGTAGATTTAGACTCAGTTGAACCGGTGATCTAGTTTGCATCATAATATGCCTCAATAACTGCAGGATACTTAGTATAATGCAAAGCAAAGTCTTGGGTATATTGCAAATATCCCAAAACTCGTTTCATTGCCATCCAATGATTTTTGTCTAGATTTTGTGTGTATCGACTCAATTTACTTATAGCACATGCTATATCTGGTCGAGTTCAATTCATTATATACATTAAATATCCTAACACACGTGCATAATCCAATTGAGACGTACTTTTACCTTTGTTCTTCTTAAGAGCAAGAGTTACATCTATTGGAGTTTTTGAAACTTTGAAGTCCAAATACTTGAACTTGTCAAGTACTGATTTGCTGTAATGAGATTGAGACAGAGCCAGACCACCAGGAGATTTTTGTATCTTAATACCCAAGATTACATCGGCAACTCCTAAGTCTCTCATATCAAATTTGCTAGTCAACATACGCTTTGTAGCATTTATGTTGGCAATGTCATTACTCATTATCAACATATCATCCACATAAAGGCAACCAATGACTATTTGTTTTGGAATGTTTTTAATGTAAACACATTTATCACACTCATTAATACAAAACTATTTGACAATATTGTATGGTCAAATTTTGCATGCCATTACTTAGGTGCTTGTTTTAGTCCATAAAGAGACTAAACAAGTCTACAAACCTTCTTTTCTTTTCCAGGAACAAAAAACCCTTCGGGTTGTGCCATATAGATTTCTTCCTCCAACTCTCCTTTTAAGAAAGCTGTTTTAACATTCATCTGATGGATTTCAAGACCATATACAGCGGCTAAAGCGATTAACACTCATATGAATGTAATCCTTGTTACCGGTAAGTATGTGTCGAAGTAGTCTAGACCTTCTTTTTGTCTATATCCTTTGACAACTAGTATTGCCTTATACTTGTCAATAGTGCCATCGGATTTCATTTTCTTTTTGAAAATCCACTTAGAACCTAACGGTTTATTCCCAGGAAGAAGATTAACCAACTCCCAGGTATGGTTGCTCAAAATAGATTCTATTTTACTATTGACTGTCTCTTTCCAAAATGGTGATTCTGAAGAAGACATGGCTTCTTTAAATGTTCGAGGCTCATTTTCCAATAAGAACGTCACAAAGTCATTCTTAAATGACGTAGATGTCTGTTGACGTTTGCTTCGTCTTGGCTCTTCTTCATTTGATGTACCCTCGTTAGTTCCTTCCTGAGTTCATTTGGATTTCTCACCAAACGATTCATGATCATTTTTATACGGATATATATTTTTAAAGAATTCAGCATTATCTGATTCCATTACCGTATTAACATGAATGTCAGAATTTTCTGACTTACAAACCAGAAAATGATATGCTCTACTATTTGTAACATATCCTATGAAAGCGCAATCAACTGTTTTCGGTCCTATCTTAACCCTTTTGGGTTTAGGAACCTGCACTTTTTTTAAACACCCCCACACTTTGAAATAATTCAAGTTGGGTTTCTTTCCTTTCCATTGTTCATATGGAATGGATAGTGTTTTGCTATGGGGCACTCGATTGAGTATTAGATTAGCTGTAAGAATAGCTTCCCTTACAAGTTCTGGGGCAAACCCGAACTTATCAACAAGGAATTCATCATCTCCTTTAAAGTTCTATTTTTTCTTACTGCAATCCCATTGGATTAAGGCGAGTACGTGGCAGTTGTTTGGTGAATAATGCCATATTCCAAACATATTTCTTCAAAAGGAGATTCGTATTTACAGTTCCTATCACTTCTTATCATTTAGATCTTTTTGTTATGTTGCGTTTCAACTTTATTTTTATATTGCTTGAATGCCGTAATTGCCTCGTCTTTACTACTAAGTAAATAAACATAGCAGTAACGAGTGCTATCGTCAATGAAAGTTATGATATTGACTTCATGTCACAAATATCCGTATGAATAGTCTAAGGGTTCAAAATTTCTTTCAACTGATTTGTAAGGATGTTGGACATACTTAGACTCAATGCATATCTGACATTTTGATTTTTCACATTCAAATTTAGGCAATACTTCCAAATTGATAATTTTACTCAAGGTTTTAAAATTGACATTTCCCAACTGATAATGTCATAAATTGTTTGACTCAAGTAAATAAGAAGAAGCTAAAACTTTATACATATTGTCACGACCATTACATTCAGCTTGAAAAGGCCCTCATTTAGGTAACCTTTTCCTACAAACAGATCATTCTTAGTTAATACAACTTTATCAGAAACGGAAACATACTTAAACCCGTTCTTGACGAGAAGTGCAGTAGAGACTAAGTTCTTCCTAATTTTAGGAACATGAAGGACGTTGTTCAGAGTCATCACCTTGCCAGAAGCCATCTTAAGAAAGACTTTACCATATCCTTCAATCTTGGCCGTTGCAGAATTTCCCGTAAAAATCGTTTCATCCATTCCAGCGGGAGCATAGGAGGCAAAAGCTTCTTTAACAGCACAGATATGGCGGGTGGTACCAGAATCGATCCACCATTCTTTTGGATTTCCAACCAAGTTACATTCGGAGATCACTGCACATAGATCAATGTCTTGAATTCCTTGGAAAATTACACTCTCTTCAACCATGTTGGCTTGAAACTTCTCTTTTTTCTTGTCTTTATCCTTGTCCTTCCTTTGGGCACGATAATCAGAGGACTTATGTCCTGCCTTGCTACAGTTGTAGCAGTTACCCTTGAACTTTTTCTTGTCAGGGTAATTCTTCTTTCCGGAAGACCTCTTTCTCTTATTCTGTTTTGGAGTATGCTCAACAATATTTTCTCCCTCAATTGTTGAACTTCCACAGAACTTCTTTTCAGCAGACTTGTTATCCTCTTCAATCCTTAAGCGGACAATCAAATATTCAAGCGACATCTCCTTGCGCTTATGTTTCAAGTAACTCTTGAAGTCCTTCCAAAATAGAGACAACTTTTCAATGATTGCAGCTACTTGAAATGCTTCATTGATATTCAAACCTTCAATGTACAAGTTGTTAATAACAACACAATTAATACCTCTAACAAAAGCATTAATTAGGATTATACCTTCAGCAAGGAGATCATGAATGATCACTTGAAGTTCTTGAACTTGGGACACAACATATTTACCATCCACCATTTTGTAGTCCAAAAATTTGGCAGCCACAAACTTCTTCAGCCCGGCTTCCTTAGTTTTGCACTTCTTTTCAAGAGCATTCCACAACTCTTTGGACGTATCAATGTTACTATAAACATTGTACAAATCATCTTCCAATCCGCTTAGAATATAATTCTTGGAGAGAAAGTCAGAATGTTTCCATGCCTCAATAACGAGGAAACGTTCATTGTTCGAAGTTCCATCAGGTAATACAGGAACGTCTTCTTTGATGAACTTTTGCAGACTCAAAGTAGTCAGGTAAAAGAACAACTTTTGTTGCCACCTCTTGAAATCAATCCCAGAAAATTTTTCAGGTTTTTCTGCTGGTGCTGGCACCACAACTGGCCCTGCTGGAGGACGGCTTGAACTTGCCCTCGCATTAGCAGCAACTACTGCATTATTTGCAACATTATCCGTAATCATTTCTATCAAAATAAAATAGAGAGATTCAGTAAATGGTGAAGTATTTAAATCTTTAACCCAGACTTAACAACATAGTGGAGAGATTATTCTTCAAACTGATTTAAACAGTACAATGAAGAGATTATTCTTCAAACCGATTTAAACAACACAGTGAAGAGATTATTCTTCAAACTAATTAGAGGTAGAAAAATCACATAGATTCTTAATCTCCAACTAATAGTAACGTTAGAAGTAGAAAACCACGAAGGTTATGTGTAATGGACACACTGCTTTAAATTGTAATCAAGGTTTGACCATGCTTATCAAGAAAACACTGTCTAAGATCCTGCTTGATATCCAGACTCGAGGGCTACAAATCATCTTACAAATGATCTCTCCAATTTGAACATTAGAGGAAACTATAATGGTGCTGATCAAATTGTGGTTGGTAATGGCTCAGGTATGAAAATATTTCATGTCAATGATTCTAAGTTGGTTTCATCTTCTCGAGAGCAGCACTTAAAGAACCTTGCAAGTTATTTATTTCTCTATTTCCAAAACATTAGGCTGCATAAAATAAAAATTAAGTGTGCCATGGTTAATAATATTAACCAGGTATTTTTTGTTTAGCAGAACAGATGTTAATGATGCTACCAGTTGCAGGTGGTAGTCTATATATTTCTGTATTAGTATTCAGCTCATATCTAGATGTTAACAGGGTAGCAATATTTGCCTATATGTCTATGAAGTTTCTAACTCATAATTCACTATAAGTTATAAAGTTGGTACAGACAACATTGTATCATATATGTGGTTGAACCAATTGAACACTCAAAATCGTCTGCCTTTCTGTTTTGTTTCATTTCTTCTTTTTTTTTTTTTTTTTTTTTTTGGTGGGGGGTGGAGGGGTGGAGAGAGGGAAGGGGTTCATGTTCTTTTAAGAATTTCAAATTTTGCAGTTGGTTTTATAGAGTATCTGGGTGAGGATACCAACTATTTACCTCATATGGGAGGTGACATGAGTCAAGAATGTAATGGTCGCTACATTGGCTACGCCTACAAGGCTTATGGGTGTGACAATGCCACCCCTAAAAGACCTTTTGGATCCTCTACACTACAAGAAAAAGAGTGTTTTGCGTCTCAATTTGGAGACGGAATTCCCTCTCTAAAAGGAGTTTAGAGAGGGAATTCCGTCTCTGCGTGACCTTCGCTATTTGGCGCGTCGTTGGTCACGCTGGAGAGGAAATTCCGTCTGTAATTCAAAAAGTAGCTGCAACCACTGGTTGTGTCAATAAGTGCTTAGAGACAGAATTCTCTCTCTAGCAAAATAATTAATTTAATGCTTGGAGGTAATTCTGTCTCCAACATGACTTGTAGAAATAATTTTTATTGTTTAGAGACGGAATTCCTCTCCAGGAATATAATTAAAAATTATTTTTATTTTTATAGACGGAATTCCCTCTCCAGGAAAATAATTAAAAATTATTTTTATTATTTAGAGATGGAATTTCCTCTCCAGGAAAATAATTAAAAATTATTTTTATTGTTTAGAGACGGAATTTCCTCTCTAACTATATTATCCATGCTACTAAAAATATTAGAAACTCGATACAAAGTAATCAAAAACCAGAAAAACACCACTAAAACAGTTATACAACCTGTTTAACATAAAATAAAGCCACCACGGGCAATTAAATAATTCTACATACATGTTTCTTCATTAAGCATTCAACATAAATAAAAAATAAAGTGTTTAATTAGTAACATGTTCGACAAACTCCATTATTGAGTCCAAACAAAATAAGTATAGTTTAAAACCAAGATAACACATTACAACTCATAGCTTCTTTCCAACTATACTTCAAGTCAAAGCAATATCTTAATTCTAGTCTTGTTTTGTCCTAACTATTTTCCTAACTACTATCCTAACAAATATAACTACTACTCTCATTCATATTCATACTATGTATAGATCGGTTCTCCCTTTCTTTCTTTCCTGGTTCTCTGTTCTCTAGTCGTATAATCATACCATTCTGCCATACTATTTTCAGAATTCATTCCACGTGGAAAATCGTCTAGCTAGGGAACTCTTCATCAGATGATTTTTCATATGATTATTTGCGTGAATTCGATGTAGAAGAAGTTCGCCTTGCCTCCCTGAAATTCTTGTAGTATCCTTACTATTTTTCACTTCAACATTACAAACTATACAATATTCACTTATGCTAATTCCAAATTGAACCTGAAGAAAGAGTCCCTAATAGATTGGGGTATCGAACTTTGTTCATAAATTATGTTCTTTCTAAGAATTACCAATTTAATTTATACTATACATAACATTTTTCTATAGTTCTCTAAGATCACTTTCCCTCACGAAAAGCCCATGGAAACCATAAGGCACCCGACGAGGTAATTTGACAGCAGCAACAATGTCAAGATTAAGAGACTTGGCATCCTATCGAAATCAAAGAAAGGAATAATAATCACTATTTCCAATTTTCCTACTTCTAGTTTCCCTTATTTTCCTAAGATTTCACCGTATAGACTGATGCAAGCAAATCTGGCAAGAACGAACACAAAAAAAATGGGGTGAGGAAAATGGGGAGGGAAAAATAATGGGGAAGACGAAAGGAGAAATAATGGGAACTTACTTGATACTGAAGTGGTGTTGCAATGGTGGAGAAAATGGGTGCCTCTGGTGCCGCTGTGGAGAGAGAGGGAGGGTTTAGAAACTTTTTAGTGTTTGTAAAAAATTTGGAGTCCGCTGAAGTAAAAATGTAATTATGGAATTGTTAGGGTTGGAGAGGGAATTCCGTCTCCAATCAAAAGTAAAAAAAATTGTCAGGTGATTGGCGACGGAATTCCTTCTCCATCACCCGACACCTTTTATACTTTTTGACTGGAGAAGGAATTCCGTCTCCAACTTTTCCAATTTAATTTATTTTAACCGCAAAACACTGATTGGAGAGGGAATTCACTCACTAACTGATTGGAGAGTGAATTCCCTCTCCAACCATTCTGTAGCTTTTTACTCTTTTTCTAGTAGTGCTAGAAGATTGGTGAGACGGTGGCTACACCTTCATAATAGTTTCAATTAGTTAATCTGACTCCGGAGACCTCAACTTTGACATAACTCCCACTGAACTGTCCAACACCTTGATGTTCACTTATTACATTTTTTCAGCATCATAACTGGCTATTTTCGCTAAAGGTTGTTAAGTTCCCATGTGGTTGTGGAGGTTATGATGTTAATTTTTCCTTCACTTCTAATTTATCTATCGAGTAGGCTGAAAAGAATGCATTGATAAATTTTCCTTCACTTCTAATTTATCTATTGAGTAGGCTGAAATGAAATGCATTTACTGGTAGACTTGAATTTTTTATTTCCTTTTGGGTAGTTGTGCTTATCGGGGAGATGGTTTTACAAAAGGGCGTATTTGAGATTATCATTCCATGCTCAGGTGATCACAAGTTTTACATAACGCAATCTATACCTCTGTGGATGACAGTGGAACAGGATATGGTTCTACCAGCCCACCTTTACTATGGACACCCAATATGTACTACCCACAAACTTTTATTTTCTTTTTCTGCCACTATGCAATTATTGACATTTAAATTCGAGATTCTTGTCAACACTTTCAGGAAGTTCTCCTAATCTTGTTGATTATCGAGTGATACTTGTAGCGGGCTCAGCAATGGGGAACTTGAGTTAAGAAAAACTACATTTCTATGTAAATTCTTCTTGTGCATGTGAAAGAGCCATCAAAGAAGGAACAAAATGCACCTCCATGTGTAAACTTGTTCTCTCTCGTCTATGAGCCTCTTCTGAAGTTAAGTAGTGTTGTGGAGAATGCAAACTGTAGTTGGCCAGATAGAAGAGGACTGGAGGTTAAGCTATTTCATGAAATTCCCCTTTTCACTTTATGCCTTAAGCAAATTGTATGGATTTATTAACTAAATGGGAGTTTGAATGAGATGGTTGTTCCACTATTTGAAGTGTGCCTACAGCATTTTCAGACATAATGAATTAGTCATTAGCTAGTGTATTTACTGTATAAACTTTATCAGAGATCTTTGGTGCCTCTTCATCTTATAGTTGGCTTGCTAGAGGTGTGTTATTTCCCATGATACACCACTTTACTGTTTTAAGGACCAGTTCCTTAAAATGTGTTCCTTTACTATACTATATGCGGAATTAAAACTGGAAGTAAATGAACACCAGATATTAGCGTGGAAAAACCCCTTGACTCGGGATCAAAAAACCATGACCTACTTCTCAAGTAGGATTTCAACTTCACTATGTAAAAAGACCCACTTGGTTATAAGACTCCTTCTTACTAACCTAGGACTAACTCTAATCCTTTAGTGATCTTTCTCACGATCAGTAAAGTTGTGTCTTGAACCAGAAAAGATATAACTCGATTATACTTACTACAGTTGAACTAAGACTTGAACTTTTACAAGACTCAATCTAAGGAACAGGTTCTAACTTAGTTCCACTGTAGCTAACTGATTACATAAATAAGCTAATGACTCTTTTAAGCTTTGCTCGATTCTCTCTGTATTTGTGCATACTTCAATGGCTGATATGCTCCACGTTTTATAGCTCCAGCAGCCAAGAAGTCTTGAGCAATTAGAACTCCAAAGCTCCCATGAGTTTGAGTCCTAATTGGATTCTTCTCTTTAGAACCCGGATCTTCTATCTTTATCCTTTATGTATGCAATCTTTTCATATCCGTTTAGACCTGCATAATTATCAAGATAAACATTAGTTTTAGAATAATTAATAATATCTCAACTTAAACGATTTTGCATGAATTATCTATTTAGCTGCAGTGATTCAAAGGAACAGGTTTGAATCCGTTCCTTAATCATCAGTCAAAACTCCAAGCTTATCCAAGCTAACATTTTCCCCCTTTTTGATGATGACAAATTCATAAGCATAGCTGCATATCCTCAATGTCCTGATGTACAACTTAAGCTAAAAAACAGTCAGTAGAGACTTTATTTTTCATTAAGGACCAGATTTCAATTAGGTATAAGTTCACGCAAAATCAGACTTACTCTTCCCCCTTTTGGCATCATTAAAAAGGTTGCATAAAAAATATAATTCAAGTGTTAGAATTAATCAGTACATGGCCATTTAGGCAACTCAAAATGCAAACATAAATCAGATTAAAGCAACTGCAAAACAATGATATTAGCCATCAAAGACAATTCATTTAATCAAACTGTGAAACCAGGGGATACAAGCAAGTACTACAGAATTATTCAAATACTAGAGAAGGAAAAGACTAAGGCACTAGACTAGGCTAAATCCCACTGGACAAAAGATGGCTTATGGCTAAGGTGGTCAGGATGTGGAAGGACCAAGTCCCTGAGACTTGTTAAGCAACTCAAACATCTGCTTGAGCATTCCCTGATTGGTCTCCTTTGCCTTTGTTGCCTCTGCCTTCCAGTAATTTTTCTCCTCTTCCAACCTGGCTATTTCAGCAGCCTGGATAGCAACCTATTGCCTAAGTGCCCTTACCTTGTTGTTCAAAGGCTGCCTCCCAACACCAGCCTGTGGAGGATCAGCCTGAACAGGAAAATCACAACTAATCAATGTGACACAGCCAAACTTTTCCTTCTTAGTAGCCTTCATTACCCCTTCCAAGGGAATCTTCAATTTTGTAAACACATTAGTTAAGATGGAACCAAATGGCAAGGAATGATTCCTCTTCCCAGCTATCACCTTTTTTATCAGGTGGATCATAAAACTGGGCCAGTTGATCTGCTTTTCAGTGTCCAACAGTTCCATAAGGACCAGGTCCATGATACTGGCAATTCCTCTTTTCTCCTGCCTTGGAATCACAATCTTGTTCACAAACTCGAACAACACTTGGTGCTGTGGGTGCATCTCACTTTTTCTGCATAGCCCTGGGTTTTTCTTCCCATTCATTCTCAGCAAACTTCCTAGTGATCTCCAAATCAGTTGGCAAGTTTGTCAAGTCAGGCCATACCTTCTTGACATAATTGTCTTACCCAGTAAAAGAAATCCCCAACAGCTCACCAAGTTCCCTGGTGTCAAACATAATCACATTATCATTAACAGAGGTAGTAATCCTGTCATCTTTGATGGAGTAGTTCTTGTAGAACTCTTGCACCATTCCCTTTGCACATCTGCCAGAAATCTGAAGGACCATGTCCCTCCAGCCCTGAGCATGCAGTTTTTGCAGCAACCATAGCATTCCTTCTTCTTGTACATCAGATAATACTCTTCCCTTCAACACTTTCCTAGTAAGCATGTCATCATGAACACAATGTACAGCATCATCTTCCTCAGCTTCATTATCACTTTCATCCCCAGCAAAGGACTCATCACTATCACTAGCAGAACTTTCATCCACAACAGTTCTTTTAGAGGACCTGGTCCTCTTAGCAGACTTTTCTGCAGCCTTCACAGAACTTCTTGTTACTCGTCTTTGAGTCACTTTTCTTTTCTTCGACTGAGGCACAACCTCCTCAGCATCTGCCATCTTATCATCTTCACCAACACCATCAAATTCTATCTCCTCCACTTCTTCCTCTTCAACAGGGTCAACAACCTGTTTTCCTTTCCCTTTTCTGCTTCTTTCTAAACCAGCAGCTAAGTGTTCATCAGCAGCTTTAGCAGCACTTCTTGTCCTCCTAACCCCAGGAACAGGGGTTGAGACAGAAGGAACAGGTCCTTTTGCCTTGGAGGAACTTTTACCTTTCTTCTTAATTCCGGGCTTATAACAATCACTGATTTTCTTCAACTTAGCAGCAATTTCAGCAGTCACTTGGTCATCAATGGGTCCCTTTCTAGCTAATTTTCTTTTCAAACTCCTAATGTTGATCAAATCAACAAGAGGCCTATCACTATCACTTATAGCTTCATCAACATCTATAACATCCTCCATGGGTGCTCTAAAAGCAACCTCTGGAGACCCCGATGACCCATGCATGGGTGCTTCCAACCTTTTAACTGTTTCTTCTTCCCCCTCAAGAACAGCCTCAGACCACTTTCCCTTTTCCTCCTCATCTATCACAACATTCAAAGGATAGGTAAAATTTACCTGATACTGATACAGAACCATAGCTCGTGACAAATCCTCAACCTGCTCAATAATTGATTCAGTCGTGGGAACTGGTCCTTCCCCCTGAATTTAAGGTTCAGGTACTTCTGGGATTATTTCAGGAATTTCAGGGTTTAGGTCAGTAGTATCCATGGGTAAAGGAGGGTTGAGATTTTATGGTTGTTCAGTGGTGGGTGCAGTTGAAGAATTTTTAGAAGAAAGAGACATTCTAGCAATTCGAATTAAGAGATAATTGATTATTCTTTCTGAAATTTTGAGAATTCAGTTTGTGAGCAAAGTAAAAGAATAATGGGGGAGAAGGAGTGTATTTATAGAATGAATTAGGTAGTAGAGATAGAGTATGAAACGATCACAATTACCTTAGCAAGACATGCAGCCGTTATGGACTCTTGGGAGTCTCCCGAAGAAATAGAGCCGTTGGACTGTTAGGTTACCTTTTCAGAATGGGAACTGTTCCTCCGATGGGACTCTTATGCAGTTTTGATATTGTTAGGAAACTTAGTGGGATTACTCCTAATTACAAGTTACCTATAGCCTTTGCACTTCTAAATTAACTGAATAATAACGAGCACATACCTGATTTTAACACGAAAATTCAGTGTCCTTCCAATTTGCAACATTTTTGATCAATCTGAAATTCTAAGAGCATAAGGTTAACATCATTCATTTTTTTGCAACTCTAAATAAGAAGTATGGCATAAGAGTATACATTTAAGTATTAAGCTGGACTGCATCATTCTTAATGACTTGAATAAAATTCATTTTAAGTGCAATTTTCTAGCCAATTATGAAGTAAAGCATTGATGATTTTATGTGAATTTAATCATCCCTAATTCCAACCTATTTCTTTCAAAATCATCTCTACCTAAAGCTTTTGTAAAAATGTCAGCAATTTGCTTTTCAGTAGGACAAAATGCTATGGTGATCAAACCTTTTTCATAGTTGTCTCTCAGGAAATGATGTCTTATATCAATGTGTTTAGTCCTTTTGTGATGCACTGGATTTTTTGTCATGTTAATGGCACTAGTGTTATCACAAAAGATAGGAACAGTTCCTACATCAACACAAAAATCATGTAATTGTTGTTTGATCCATAACAACTGTGAACAACATGAAGCAGCTGCCACATATTCAGCCTCAGTAGTGGAAAGTGCCACTGAATTTTGTTTCTTAGTTCCCCAAGAAATCAAACACTCACCAAAAAAATGTGCCATACCTGAGGTACTTTTTCTATCAATAAAGAAACCTGCATAGTCAGCATCAGTATATCCAACAAGATTAAAACTACCACCTTTTGGATACCAAAGTCTCAAGGGACCTGTTCCTTTCAGATACCTCAATATTCTTTTAACAGCTTTCAAATGAGATTCCTTAGCATCTGATTGAAACCTAGCACACAAACCAACACTGAACACAATATCAGGTCTACTAGCAGTTAGATAAAGTAGAGAACCAATCATACCTCTATACAATTTTTGATCAACTGATATTCCATGTTCATCAAGATCCAGTTTTGTGGCAGTGGCAATAGGGGTGTCAATTTCCTTAGCATTATCCATATCAAATCTTTTAAGTAATTCCTTAACATACTTTTGTTGATGGATCATAGTTCCATTTGAGGTTTGCTTAATTGGTAAATCCAAAAAGAAATTGAGTTCACCCATCATGCTCATCTCAAACTCACTCCCCATCAAGTTTGCAAATTCCTTACTTAAATTTTCACAAGTAGCACCAAAGATTATATCATCTACATAAATTTGAACAATTAAGAGATGCTTACCTTTTTCTTTCAAAAACAATGTGCTATCAATTTTACCTCTTTTATATCCATGCTGGAGTAGAAATTTTGATAGCCTTTCATACCATGCTCTTGGTGCCTGCTTGAGCCCATACAAGGCCTTGTCCAACTTGTACACATGTTCAGGGAACTGTTCAATTTCAAAACCTGGAGGTTGCTTAACATACACTTCTTCTTTCAAGTAACCATTCAAAAGTGCACTCTTAACATCCATTTGATGTAGAGTAAATTCCATGTATGTAGCAAAGGCTATAAAAAGTCTTATTGCTTCCAGTCTTGCAACTGGAGCAAAAGTCTCATCATAGTCGATGCCCTCCTCTTGACTATATCCCTGAACAACTAGCCTGGCCTTATTTCTTATTACCATGCCATCCTCATCGAGTTTGTTTCTGAAAACCCATTTTGTTCCAATTATGGACCTGTTCCTTGGCTTGGGTTCCAGACGCCAAACTTGACTCCTTTGGAATTGATTCAATTCCTCCTGCATAGCATTAATCCAATCTGCATCCTTCAGTGCTTCTTTCACATTTTTGGGTTCAACAAGAGATAAGAAAGCACTAAAGGCACACAGATTGTGATTTTTGACTGCTGATCTAGTTTGAATCCCAGCAGTCTTATCTGAGATTATTTAATCCACAGGATGTGACCCTTGATACTTGTAAGGCTTGGGTGTCAATCCATTGTCAGAAGTCCTCTGCTGAGGAATATTTCCTGATAGAGTAGCACTACCAGTTTGTGAGGTGGAACCAACATTTGTTCCCCCTGTTTCAGTGCCACTCTTCTCAATTCTGTCCTGAGGAACAGTTCCTTGCAGTTCACTTCTCATATCCAAAATCTGCATTTGTGGATCAAGTTCATAATCTTTCAGCATTCTAATTTCTTCATCCTCCTGTACCTGTTCTTGAGTGAGACTGTCAGTTTCATCAAATTTAACATGCATGCTTTCTTCAATTTTCAATGTTTTCTTGTTGAACACCCTATAAGATTTACTATTTAAAGAATAACCAACAAAGACTCCTTCATCACTTCTAGGATCGAATTTTCCTAAGGCATCTTTTCCATTGTTGTGTATAAAACATTTGCAACCAAAAGCCCTAAAATGAGAGATATTTGGTTTTCTTCCCTTAAGAAACTCATATGGGGTCTTTTCTATTAATGGCCTTGTCATACATCTGTTTATTATGTAGCATGCAGTACTAATAGCCTCAGCCCAAAAGTTTTGTGGAACATTTCCAGATATTAACATAGTCCTTGCCATTTCCTCTAGAGTCCTATTTTTCCTTTCCACTGCACCATTTTGTTGTGGAGTTCTAGGTGAAGAAAAATTGTGATTAATGCCATTTTCATTACAAAAATTGAAAAACACATGATTCTCAAATTCAGTTCCATGATCTGACCTAATGGCAACAATATGACTATCTAGAGTTTTTTGAGCTTTCTTAGCAAAAATTGAAAATGCATTACATTCTTCTTCTGTAGATGCAAGAAATATAGTCCATGTAAATCTGGGGTAATCATCCACCAATACCATAACATACTTCTTACCTCCACGACTCATTGTTCTCATTGGACCACATAAATCCATATGGACCAGTTCCAAAGGTTTAGTGGTACTTGCCTGTTTCTTCGATTTGAAGGAGGTTTTTACCTGCTTCCCCATGGCACATGCTTCACATACTTTTTCATCATTAAACTTGATGTTAGGAAGACCTATCACCAAGTCCTTGGACACAAGTTTGTTCAATTGTGAAAGACTAGCATGTCCTAGTCTTTTGTGCCATATGAGGGGATCATTTTGCACCACACTTAAGCAACTCAAGCTTCCATCAGATAGTGTCAGCAAGTCTACTTTGTAGATGTTTCCATGCCTATTTCCCTACAAAATAATCTCTCCAGAAGTTTGGTTAGTCACAGTGCATCCAGTAGATTAGAAATTAACATTATTACCTTTGTCACACAATTGAGATATACTCAATAAGCAATGCTTCAGCCCATCTACTAGAAACACATTGTCTATACTATGTGAATCAGACCTACCTACCTTTCCAATGCCTATGATTTCCCCTTTCTTACCATTACCGAAGGAAACACCTCCTCCTTGAAAGGCTGAGAGTGAAAGGAACAGTTCCTTATGTCCTGTCATGTGCCTTGAGCAACCACTGTCCATGTACCATCTGTGGTTTATCTCCTTCACTCTAGCCTGCAAAAAAAAACTAGGGGTTCCTTTCCTTTAGAAAAAGGATGAATCAGATCTCTCCTAGCCCAGAATAGTAATGGTTTCTTTGTGTGAACAGTTTTCTTTCTTACAGAATGTTGAACAGGTTTATAGGACCTATTCCTCTATCTCACAGAATTTTGAACAAGTTTATAGGACCTGTTCCTCTGGGCAGCCCTTTTTAAAGATTGACAATTTTCTTTCCGGTGACCAGTGTTCCCACAATGAGTGCATAGCCAGTTTTCAGGAAGTGATAAGTACTTACTCTTTGGATCCCATTTGGATGATGACTGTGCTTTCATGAATCCAATACCCTTCATGTTACTACTATGATTTTCTTGTAACCATTCTAGTGCTTCAGACGACTTGTTCCATTCTACAGTTTTTCTTAGCTCCAATTTTGTTTTAACCAAGTCTTCTTCCAAAGATCTTATCTTCTCATCTTTTTTGCACAGTTCATCAACTATGACTTTCAGTTTCTCTTCAGCAATGATCTGATGAGAATTAGCAATACCTTTACCTTTTTCAACTGTTTTAACATTTTCTAATTCCTGAACAGTTGATTCAAGTGTGAGGACCTGTTCCTCAAGCATGCTAATCTTTCTTTTCAGAAAATTATTTTTAATTATTTCCTCTTTGCATTCTCCTTCTAAACAATCAATTTCATCATGCAGCTGATGATTGCCATCCCTTAGAGATTTAAATTTATTTAGCACAGTATGAAATACTTTAACCAATTTTTCTCTAGACATACTTTTTACATCTTGTTTAAGTTTAGAAACAAATACCTCAGCATCTTCTTCATTTTCTGAATCTCCAAGAGCCATTAGAGCAAGATCCTCATCTAGATCATCATCAGTTATTTCGTCTTCACTGTCTTGCCATCCTGCAACCATTGCTTTGGGATTTCCACTTTTCTTATGGACCTGTTCCCTAGCCTTTTTCCTTTTCTCAATAAACCTCTTCCTCTATTCTCCTTCCATGATTGGACATTTGCTGATGCAGTGCTCCGTGCTTCCAGATTTGTGGCATTCTCCAGCCTGTTTCATGTTAGAAGACCTACCCTGTCCACTAATCCCCTTTTTCTTAATCAAATATTTCTGAACACTTTTAGCGATAAGGACCACTTCCTTATCATCAATAATCTTATCAGCAGCAGTCAAGGCTAGGTTAGGTTCAGTTTTAACTGGTACTCCTATATTTTTAACCTTTTTTCTTAGTTCATAAGTCTTTAAATTGCCTATAAGCTCATCTAAGGATAGAGTGGTTAAATCTTTGCTTTCTATGATAGCACAGGCTTTGATCTCCCAAGAATCTGGAAGAACCCTAGTTAGAATCTTTTCTACTCTATCTTCCACAGTTAAAACCCTTCCGAAAGAGATAAGTTCAGAAGCAATGGCATTAAATCTAGTATACATTTCAGAGATTGACTCTTCTTCTTTCATTTTAAAACTTTCATATTCAGCATAAAGAAGTGTACCTCTAGACCTTTTTACCTGACTTGTTCCTTCGTGTGCAACTTGTAGAGCATCCCAAATCTCCTTTGCAGTGGTATACCCTCTGATTCTAGTACATTCGTCAGGACTAAGTCCACCAACAAGCCACTTCCTAGCTTTTGCATTCTTTTTCCATTGCTTTATGTCTTCAGCATTGCATTCTTTCCTGGTTTTGGGAACATCGTTTCCCTCAGCATCCTTCTTCATTGGGATCATGGGACCTTCAGTTACTATGTCCCATAATTCATAGTCCACTGCTTGAAGATGATCACACATCCTTTCCTTCCACCATGAATAGTATTTCCCATTGAAAAAAGGAGCTCTAACCATTGACTGACCCTCACTGTTCTCTCGTGATGTTCTCATCTAATCCTAGGTGTTAGCCTTTTCAAGGATAACCCGCTCTGATACCAATTGTTATTTCCCATGATACACCACTTTACTGTTTTAAGGACCAGTTCCTTAAAATGTGTTCCTTTACTATACTATATGCGGAATTAAAACTGGAAGTAAATGAACACCAGATATTAGCGTGGAAAAACCCCTTGACTCGGGATCAAAAAACCACGACCTACTTCTCAAGTAGGATTTCAACTTCACTATGTAAAAAGACCCACTTGGTTACAAGACTCCTTCTTACTAACCTAGGACTAACTCTAATCCTTTAGTGATCTTTCTCACGATCAGTGAAGTTGTGTCTTGAACCAGAAAAGATACAAGTCGATTATACTTACTACAGTTGAACTAAGACTTGAACTTTTACAAGACTCAATCTAAGGAACAGGTTCTAACTTAGTTCCACTGTAGCTAACTGATTACATAAATAAGCTAATGACTCTTTTAAGCTTTGCTCGATTCTCTCTGTATTTGTGCATACTTCAATGGCTGATATGCTCCACGTTTTATAGCTCCAGCAGCCAAGAAGTCTTGAGCAATTAGAACTCCAAAGCTCCCATGAGTTTGAGTCCTAATTGGATTCTTCTCTTTAGAATCCGGATCTTCTATCCTTATCCTTTATGTATGCAATCTTTTCATATCCGTTTAGACCTGCATAATTATCAAGATAAACATTAGTTTTAGGATAATTAATAATATCTAAACTTAAACAATTTTGCATGAATTATCTATTTAGCTGCAGTGATTCAAAGGAACAGGTCCTTTGAATCCGTTCCTTAATCATCAGTCAAAACACCAAGCTTATCCAAGCTAACAAGGAGATTGTAAGCTCTGCTGCAACATTGTCTGTCTTGAGGCGTATATCAATTATATGTACCATGCTTTAGATATATATACATAAGTATGAATATATCTAGGAATGGTTCTTAGGTACACTTCTGTCTTATAGTGGCTTGCTAAAGGAGATTGTAAGCTATGCATGTCCTCGAGTTGATGGATCATTTTGTCTTCTTACCTTTCTGCTTGCCTTTGTTGGAACATATGTAAAAATTCTGTGTTCTTGTAACTCTGTCTTTGTTCTGGTTGTAAGATTGCAATCTACTGAAGTAATTCATCTTTTGGCAATTTTACAAGTACAATTTAAGGAGGATAATTAGTATTTTAAATGTATTATGGATAATAGGTGGGCTCTATGTTTACAAAATAATGACCACGCGCATTACATTACTAAAACGACTATCTAAGTGTTTTATTAAGACAAACTGTTGCAGAAGAACATGAAGGATAGCTTAGTACTTAGTAGAATATAATCTTAAACAGTATTTTAGAAGAAGAGAGCAAGTTTTGATTCTCTCTTTATTACAAGTATTGGGGCTCAAGTGTAACATTCAGAGGGACTAAAGTGTACATAGTTAGGTTGCTAGGTGCCATATTGTATTTTAGGATTAGTTTGTTAAAATCAGTTAGGATTAGTTATTTAATAGCTGTTAGTGGTAGTTAGTTTGTTATCCAGATATTTTCCAAAATGTTAAGAGAATGATTTTCTCTCTCTAACTGATCCTTTCTCCCTCTAAAATCTGGTTCCAATCTACTAATTTTGACATGGTATCAGAGCGGGAATGATCGAATTCCACGCGATTAGAGTCTGATTCATCACTGTTCTTCATCAAATTTTTGCATTTTTCCGCAGATATTCTTCAAATCTACCAGTAAATCCATCAAAAAGGCTTAGAAATATGACTGAAATGGGGCAAAATCGGGGAGAAATTGAGATAGATCACAATCATGTTCTATACATTCACTCTTCAGATACGCCTGGGTCAGTTTTGGTTCCTTTACAGCTGATCGGATCAGAGAACTATGCAATTTGGAGTCGGTCTATGAAAATGGCGATACTAGCTAAGAACAAGCTAGGTTTTCTAAATGGAACGTGTGGGAAGAGAAATTACACTGGTGCTTACTCGCATTTGTGGGAACGATGTAATGCGATCGTTCTATCATGGATTCTAAACACTGTATCCAAGGATTTGAGGACTGGGATTCTATATGCTACGAATGCGCACAATGTGTGGAAGGACTTGAAGAAACGGTTTGACAAGGTGAATGGAACACGCGAACACCAGTTACACAGAGAAATTGCATTACATGCACAAGGTACAAGTTCTGTTTCTACTTATTTCACTCGCCTTATGGATCTATGGGATGAATACTATGCATTAGTTCCATTTCCTGGCTGTGCTTGCCCTGAGTCCAAAGACTACTTGGCTCACATTGATAGACAGCATCTGCATCAGTTCCTAATGGGGCTTAGTGAGCATTATGCTTCAGTTAGAAGTCAAATCGTTTTAATGAACCCTGTACCAAGTGTTGATGAAGTGATGTTTGGCATTTTATGCCTATATTTCCTTAATATTTCCTCACGTTTTAGTACCTTATTCGCTCTTTTTATGGTTTATGAATGTGATTTTGCACTGATTTGATGTCGTGTGTATGTAGGTTGTTGTGCAGTGCAATTGGAGCTTTTAAGAGCATGATTGAGCGAGAAAAGATTGGATTTTGATTGAGGATTGGATCGAGCACACGAAGGCACAACACGAAACGAGAAAAGGAGGAACGGAACAGAAAAATGGCTGGGGCGCTGTGGGCCATGCGCCGCGCCCTCTAGAGCGCGCCACCCCCAGGCGCGGTTCTCCATGCGCCGCGGAGCAAAAGCGGGCAGATTCTGGCGTCCTCTGTCTTGGTTCACGCGTTCCGAGGCGCGGGGCGCCCGTTATAGCGCCCCTTGTGCGCGTTTTCACTTCCTATTTCGTCTAGGATTGGGTCTAACTTATTACTAGGTGTTTGTAAACTCTATAAATACTCTTTTACTTAGTTTTTGAGAGGAGTTCAGACCTTTGGAGCAAGTTTGGAGGAGAGGGGAGGAGCCCTAGATGTCTTCTACACAAGTTCTTTATCTCTTTCTCTTATTCTTCTCTTTAATTCTATAGTTTGTTTGTTCTAGGGTTAGAGTAAATACATGAAGGTTGATGTTTGAAAGTTGATTTCTATATATTGATTTACCATTATGGATTGTTTATTCTTTCTTGATCAGAATTGTTTGATTATTGAGGCCTGATAATTGAACACTATCTATGGTTTTTAGATTGAACTCGAAAGAGGGAATCTAATTACGTAATAAGAAGGAATAGAACTAGTTTGTGAACCCGGGCATCGGGGAACCAATTCGCGGGTAGGATAGACATATACTTGCTTGCCTAGTTTAACTCATTACATGAATCGTTAATGCGTGCATGTGATTCAACCCATAGACATATAGGGATTGGAGTAGCCTGCATAGACCGTGAAGAATCGAAAGGTTTTCACGGGTACATTTAACCTGTAGTTAGCAATCTAGGAAATCAAGAAGTAGAATCAACTGGAAAACTCAACTGGATTGTTTGTAACTCTGACCCTGGACCGTTTATTCTTTATTGATAACAACTATAGTTTGCTCTCGAGTACTTGTTTTAATTACTGCATTTAGTTAGTAAAATCTCAACCATTGGAAGAAGATCGCTGAATAGTTCTTAGGAAATTTTTGCGAGAATTCAGTCTGAATAGTCCTCGTGGGAACGATACTCGATTTATCACTTTATTACTTGTCGACCACGTATACTTGCATGTGCGTTGGGAGCAACAAGTTTTTGGCGCCGTTGCCGGGGACTAAATTGACTGTTTTCTTTTTGAACAATTTATTATTTTCTATTCATGTTTAATTTTTTTTATTTTTTCAGTTTTTTTATTTTTTTTATTTTTAGTTTATTATTGTATTACTAGTTTACATGGCATCTTTTAATGAAGGTGGGTTGAATGATGGTTTCTCAAATTTTATTGATTCTTGTCTACTTTGTGGAGGACATCACTTTTGGGAAAATTGCCCGAGTCTTCCAACTCTGCGAGACTGGTTATGTGAATTTTCTACCACCTTTGATTGGAATTTTTGTAAATTGTGTGGTGGTCGGTGGAATGATTGTCCTAAGTGTCATGCTCCTTCCCCCAATAATTTTTGTGATGATTCTAATGATATTTGTGAGTTTGACAGGAGCGATAAAGTGCAGGTTGTTAGCGAAACTTGGCTAATGGAGCAAGCCAAACTCTTAGAAGCTTATGGGGATTTCAGGAGTGAACTTACAAATATGACGATGCAATTTATGGAAGAAAGAGTGGAGCTCGGGCAAGAGATCGACGAATTTGGCTTGACTATTCACGACTTGGAGGAGAATTTGAGTGATATGGTTGAGGTGTCTGAAGCCCAATTATCAGTTGTCGTAAATAGTAGATTTTAGATAGAAGAGCTTAGAAGCCAATTTGATGAGCAAAAAGTGGAATTCCTACCATTCGACCCAATAGCAGTTGATGATGCCGAAGTTGAGGAAATCACATTAGAGTCAGTTGAGGAAATAGAAAACATCATATGTGAGGACTCTAGTGTTTGTGCAAGTGAGGGTGTCAAAAGTAATGCAACTTTAGAATTGAAGCGCATTGGACCTCATTCCAATCATTTTTCAACATTGTGTTTGGATGGTGACATGAAAATTGAGCCACCCGAGCCTATGAAGAAACAAAAGGAGGAGGAACAAGGTGCCTATATTTTAGAGTTTGTGATGCCGAGGAGACAAAACAATATCCCTCATTTAAAGGCTAAGAAGTGCAAAATGCGGCATTGTTTACTTGGTCCTGTTGTATTTTTGCCACCACCCCAATACCATAGTTGTAAACTTGAGGCAAAGTTGGGGATTCAATTCATTAGTTCAAGGTGGAGACAAAAGTGATGAAGTTTTCTTCGTCGTGCCGCGACGTTAAATCATGCGCTTCTTGGGAGGCAACCCAATTTGCTTGCTTTACTTTTATTTATTTTTAGTATTATTTTTATAGTTTTATATTACTTTGGGTGATTCTTTGGATTGCAGGTTCATGTAATGTCGAGGCTAAGTGTGGAGTGTCCTCACCCCGGCCTAATATTGATGACCTGTTGAGGGAAGTCTGAGTACCTCATACTAAATGGAAGCTTGGAGGATGCTAGCACCAAGGACTAGAATCTTCAGGGAAGTTTTCTTTACCTTGCACTTTCTTATTTTTAGCACTGAGGACAGTGCTTAGTTTAAGTGTGGGGTGGGGAACTACCCTTTATCTATTTTTGAGGTTAGGATGCATGTACCATAGGATTTTTCTTTTGTCACTTGACTTTATTTTTATTTGTTTCTTGCTTTAATATATGAAAAAAAATTAGAAAACCAATGAAAAAAATTCCAAAAAGATTTTCCTTTTAGTCTTTATTAGTGGTACATGTCATCCACCCCGTGGTTTTTCTTATGACCTCGGTTCTTTTCCACGGGGAGGCCTTTGAACCGGGTAGTTTTTTTTTTTTTTTTTTTTTTTTTTTTTTTTTAGGATTAGGATAGTTAGTTGTAGATGACCCTAGACGAAGGAAAGAGGTAGAATGCTAGGTGCCTTTGATTTGTTTGATACCGGTGGACTTGAATTGATTGCATATGCTATTTGTGGTGTCCTTGGGTGTTAATTGTGATGCATGCCTAGGAAAAATTGGAACGACCCCCTTGAGATGCTTGAGTCCACTTGCTTGATTTTGTTGTGAACCTTTGTGCATTAGTGCTTAAATTTCCACAAGTTGCATTCTAGATGCTTGAGTGAGAGTTGTTGATGGAACCTTTTTGTGTGGACCATGTGCGATGTGTGTGTGAGGCATATTCTTGTTTACTCCATGTTGCGTATTAATGTCTAGAACTTGCCCCGCGTGTGTGCAAAGCGAAATCCTAGGTTTGCTCTAGTTGGGAAATGATACAAGGCCTTCTTTTGATTTGCCTACCCTTACATATATACCTTGAAAAAAATTGTTGTTGTGATTTCTTTGACCCTTTTTGTTGGCACCCACACCCCGAGCCTACCCATTTGTTCTAAATTGACTCTTTTGGTCCTTACTCCTTAAGCACTTTATTAATATTGTGTAGTATGTTGGAGTTGTGGTTGGATGTTGGGAGGATTTTGAGTGGAGCTAATGAAGGAGAATAATTGAAAATTTGTGAAGTAGTGAAAAGCATTGGCAAGGTTGGATGAAATTGAAAATTGAAAAAAAAAATAGCAAAGTTGAAAAGAAAAGAAAAAGAAAAAAAATTGTGGAAAAAGAAATAAAGAGAAAAAGATATCCATTCCTTGCTAGTGTGTGCTTAATAGAAAAATGCTACTTGGGAGAAGGTGTATGTGTAGAAGTGTTGATTGGGTGGCTTGATGAGATTGATGCTTAATTTGAATGTGATGTATTAAAGTGCTTAGGGAGGTAGTCACTATTACCATATGTATCATACCCACCCCTTAGCCTACATTACAACCTTTCTAAAGTCCTAGTTAATCCCGATTGGAGTGAGCTTACATTAGTGGAGTCCTACACTACGGGCAAGCCTATGGTACATTGTGTGTGACGTGTGAGATTTTCGTCAGAGTGAGTGAATTCGTTTGCTATTGTCCCCATTCTATTCTTGATATTCATGGTTGTGTGTGATACTTGGGGGACACTCTTTTGCTTCATATTGGTGAGGGCGCATGGTTTGCATGAAATAGGTGAAATTGATGGTTCTTGGTTGAGTAGATAGGTGTGATTTTGTGGGAGCATGGTTGCATTAAGTTGATTTTGTGCATTTGAGCTATTTTGGGGTGGTTGTTCTCATATTTTTGGTTTTGGTAAATTGTTGGCATGTTTGTGGATCCATAGTAGTCATATGTGCATTTGTTCAATGATCGGTATCAGCCATAGTCATGGGCAGACCTGTTCTACCTAGGTTGGAAGTTATTTGTGATTGCTCGAGGCGAGCAAAGGTTCAAGTGTGGGGTGGTGATGTTTGGCATTTTATGCCTATATTTTCTTAATATTTCCTCACGTTTTAGTACCTTATTCGCTCGTTTTATGGTTTATGAATGTGATTTTGCACTGATTTGATGTTGTGTGTATGTAGGTTGTTGTGCAGTGCAATTGGAGCTTTTAAGAGCATGATTGAGCGAGAAAAGATTGGATTTTGATTAAGGATTGGATCGAGCACACGAAGGCACAACACGAAACGAGAAAAGGAGGAACGGAACAGAAAAATGGCTGGGCGCTGTGGGCCATGCGCCGCGCCCTCCAGAGCGCGCCACCCCCAGGCGCGGTTCTCCATGCGCCGCGGAGCAAAAGCGGGCAGATTCTGGCGTCCTCTGTCTTGGTTCACGCGTTCCGAGGCGCGGGGCGCCCGTTATAGCGCCCCTTGTGCGCGTTTTCACTTCCTATTTCGTCTAGGATTGGGTCTAACTTATTACTAGGTGTTTGTAAACTCTATAAATACTCTTTTACTTAGTTTTTGAGAGGAGTTCAGACCTTTGGAGCAAGTTTGGAGGAGAGGGGAGGAGCCCTAGATGTCTTCTACACAAGTTCTTTCTCTCTTTCTCTTATTCTTCTCTTTAATTCTATAGTTTGTTTGTTCTAAGGTTAGAGTAAATACATAAAGGTTGATGTTTGAAAGTTGATTTCTATATATTGATTTACCATTACGGATTGTTTATTCTTTCTTGATCATAATTGTTTGATTATTGAGGCCTGATAATTGAACACTATCTATGGTTTTTAGATTGAACTCGAAAGAGGGAATCTAATTACGTAATAAGAAGGAATAGAACTAGTTTGTGAACCCGGGCATCGGGGAACCAATTCGCGGGTAGGATAGATATATACTTGCTTGCCTAGTTTAACTCATTACATGAATCGTTAATGCGTGCATGTGATTCAACCCATAGACATATAGGGATTGGAGTAGCCTGCATAGACCGTGAAGAATCGAAAGGTTTTCACGGGTACATTTAAACTGTAGTTAGCAATCTAGGAAATCAAGAAGTAGAATCAACTGGAAAACTCAACTGGATTGTTTGTAACTCTGACCCTGGACCGTTTATTCTTTATTGATAAAAACTATAGTTTGCTCTCGAGTACTTGTTTTAATTACTGCATTTAGTTAGTAAAATCTCAACCATTGGAAGAAGATCGCTGAATAGTTCTTAGGAAATTGTTGCGAGAATTCAGTCTGAATAGTCCTCGTGGGAACGATACTCGATTTATCACTTTATTACTTGTCGACCACGTATACTTGCGTGTGCGTTGGGAGCAACATGAAGCCTATAGTATGATCATTGATACTGAAAGCCAACAGGAACAGCTGGTTCAGAATGAATTAAGTGACTCTACTGCATTACTAACTGGTAGAGGTCAACCATATAGACAGGGTCAATCTTATAGATCAGGAAGTAAACAAGGAAATAGACTATGTTATAAAGGGAAACAACAGGACCTGTACTGTGAGAATTGCCCTAATCTGAGGAATCATACCAAAGAAAACTGTTTCAAAGTCCTTGGTTATCCTGCTGACTACAAGAGAAAGTATGGCTACAAAGGAGGAGATGTTGGGAGTAGAGGTGTATTGACCACAGCTAATGCTAATGTCACATTTGCTGATGACTTGGAGACCAAATGTACCCTGAGTGGGGGAAATCAGGCAAGGAATGCTGGAGGAAATCAAGCTGGGCATGGAAGCAGTGCAGGTGCTCAGTTCTTTACACCAGATCAGTACCAACAGATCCTGAGTATGCTGAATCAAGGAAAAAGCAAGGCACCAGAGGGCCATGTCAACAAGGCAGGTAACTCAGTCACTTCCTTATTATGTGGCTCTACCTCAAATAGTAATTGGATCATTGACTCTGGAGCATCACATCATATTGCTTCTAGCATGAAGTTGTTGAACAAAGTGAGGGAAATAGATAAGATGAAGAGAGAAAGGGTCCAATTGCCTACAGGTAGTCACACAGAAATAACACATGTTGGGGAAGTCTCACTTGATTCATCTCACAAGTTGACAAAAGTCTACCATGCCCCAGACTTTAAGTTCAACCTAATATCTGTCTCTAAGCTGACCAGGGAATTGTCTTGTTCTGTCACATTCTTCCCTGAATTTTGCATATTTCAGGACATTTACAGTGGCAGGGTGAAGATGATTGGTGAGGAGTGTAATGGCCTGTATGTGGTGAAGGATGGCACCAAAGGGAAACAGGAAGATGCAATGGTAGCAGGAGCAGTGAGCAAAGAGAAAGCTGATTGCAAACTTTGGCACCAAAGACTGGGACATGCTTCAACTGCAGCTATGCAGCATGTTTCCTTTCTTAAGAATAAGGTAGAATATGTAGCACATCAGGAATGTGATGTATGTCCCCTAGCCAAGCAGCATAGGCTTACATTTCCAGAAAGTACTAGTAGAAGTGATACTGTCTTTCAATTGGTTCATATGGATGTTTGGGGACCATATAAAACTGCTACATTTGATAAGAAATACTATTTTCTAACTGTGGTGGATGATTTTTCAAGAGCAACATGGATTTATTTGATGCAGTTCAAAAGTGAAGCTATTGTTTTTCTGAGGGATTTCTTAGCATATGTTAAAACTCAGTTTGATGCTAATGTTAAGATAGTAAGAACAGACAATGGGACAGAGTTTGTTGACTCACAATGGAGTACACTTCTAAGACAACAAGGGATAGTGCACCAAAGTAGTTGTGCCTACACACCACAACAGAATGGTGTTGTGGAGAGAAAGCACAGGCATATATTGAATACAGCTAGGGCTCTCAAATTCCAAGCTAACATTCCTGACAAGTACTGGGGAGAATGTGTCAAGACTGCAGTGTACCTGATTAATAGAACACCCAGTAAGATACTAGGAGGCAAAAGCCCTTATGAACTAGTATACAAGAAGCCATTGTCCCTAGTTCACCTGAGGGTGTTTGGCTGTTTATGCTATGCAACCAACTTAACCAAAGGAGACAAATTTGGACCAAGAGCTAGGAAGTCTGTTTTCATGGGATATTCTACCACTCAGAAGGGCTACAAGCTCTTAGATTTGAACAGACACTGCTTCTTTGTAAGCAGAGATGTACTTTTTAGGGAGGATGCATTCCCATTCAGTATAGACACCTGTGGGGCAGAGGTGCCTCAGTCTGACCTAGACTCATTCCTTCAGCAGTATTGACACGACCCAAAATCCGGTTAGGCCGTGCGGGCACCCGACATCCTTCCCTAGACCCGTCGGGCGAACCCTTACCAATTAAATTAGGAAAATAAATATAATAATTCATAAATAAGGACAACACTTAAAACAAAAACACAGACATACTGATACCTCTAAGCTGTACAAAAGAAGTTACAGCTGGCTACCCAACATACTAGGTTTAGGGTTATCCAGACTAGACATCTAAGAGTACAAAGAAAACAGATACCTCCTGAAGGGAGCAAAATGCAACTGAAATAATAACCAATAAACTGGTGGCCATCCGGAATAAAAGCTGGCTCACCCTGACAGCTGAAGTCATCTTCGCTCCTGAACAATGTGGCGAACTCGATCCTGGAGCGAACCTGCCGAAACGAAATAGATAGACAAAAAAACAAACAACAAACAAGGGTGAGTCAAAAGGACTCAATAAGTGGGGCAGACTAGCTATCTCAAAGAATAGGATAGCTAGGCAGGGAGAAAAGAAATAGATAGACCGAATTCTTTATATTTAAATTATAAAAAGACAGAGCCAGATAACAATCGGAAACACGTAAGAAACTTATAAACTCAACTAAGGATGCGTGCCAGAAACATATCAACAAATAAGCAATGCACATATAAGCAGAACAGTGGTCATGTACCGCAAACTACACAATGGTATGAATTGAGATGAAATGAAATGAAGTGAGATGAAATGAAATGAAATATGATGCAAAGAGTCACATGTGCCCGTAATCCCATCCCGAAGCGGAATACTCCTGCATTCGAGGGGAATCCAATCTGATAACCAACTGGAGCGGAATACTCCTACTCCTGGGGCGGAATACTCCTGCACCCGATATAATATAAACCAGAGGCGGAATACTCCTGCACTCTCCTGGGGCGGAATACTCCTGCACCCGATATAATGTAAAGCTGAGGCAGAATACTCCTGCACTCAATATCTGACATAAGAGCAGAATACTCCTGCTCTTGGGGCGGAATCCTCCTACCCTCAATATGATACAATGGAGCGGAATCCTCCTGCTCCTGGGGCGGAATACTCCTGCACCCAATATGATATGCAATGTAATTCATATGAATGACATATAATGCATATGAATGCAATGTGATGCAATAATAACCCTTCACCGGCGCGGGACTCTCATCGACAGCCGGGAAGTAGATGCCAACTTACAGCCAGGGTACAATACTCAAATCCTCAATGCAATACCAACAATAGGACATAACAGATAATATACAATGTAAATCCAAAGCTAAGGCGTAATGAGTACGCCTATCGGCAGCTACACACGTAAGGAATACGTGGTAGAAAATCCACGAGGCCAGGTGCCTCCAAAGAAATGGATATAAACACTTATCTTGTTACAAAGTTAGTACATCCACTCAATAACCGCTTGACCTTTGGTTCCATTGCCAAATGATCCCACTGTGTTCAATAAGCAGAAAAATATATCACATTAGACTAAAGGCTTCATTCCTCACATCTTAGGGCAATCCAGGTAGGAACCTGATACCCTATTCGCATACGCAATACGCAGGTCAGGCCTATATACAGGGTTTAAAGTCACATGACCAAACCCTAAATAAATTACATTTATATGTTGCCCATAACTCACTGAGTACGAATATCTAATCAATTCCATTATTGGGGTCCATTTGACCCTTTAAACTATTAATTGAACTTATTAAAACGATGTCTAATATTCTAATTTTTACCGTTAAAATATATTCAAACACACGTAATAAACTCAAATAATATAGTAGGATCATTACCTGAATGTTCTGGGGCGAAAATACTATTTTTCTCCGGCCCCTTTTCTCATTTTCTGGCATTTTTCCACTGTATATTCTCGCGTTTCTCCATTTCTGTTCGTTTCACTTCTCTGCTTCTGTTTTCGTATTACTACTACTACTACCTTGGTCCTTAGCTTTGGACCCACCGCCTAACCTTAATTTTGTCTTTTTCTCTTTTTTATTTTATTTTATTTTATTTTCTTTTCTTAACGAAAGTTAAAATAGTACCCCACGATATTCGAAATAATTCCAACTTTTGCATACGAGTTATACAAAATATATGCAACATACTCACGAAGGCGGATTTCAAATCAGACTCCCGAAACTCAAGATGCGAATTTAAATGAAAAGAAGTCAAATTATTTAATTTTCGGCATTTTAGCGGAAACTTGCCGAACAACATCGAAATTCACTTTCGAAAGTTTACAAAAATCACAAATAATCATACGAACCGGCGCTTTCGGATTTCGAATCGGAGCTCATTCGGCAAAAACCGAGATCGAAAATCTCATTTTAATATTTATCGCAAATAAAAACTGAAACCTTCTTCCGATGCCTACCAAACGAGGCCTGATTTAGCTCAAATTTTACAGACGGGTTCTAATAGACATTACGAATATTTTAAAATTATCGGCACGCCAATTGGAGTCCTAACTTCTTAAACGACTGACCGAGGTCGTTTTATTCTCCTCCACTTAAACTCTCGTTCGTCCTCGAACGAGCCTAAATCTAAAGAAGAATTCGCACAGATAGCAAAAAAACTTGTACGTCCTTCATGAGCTACTCCACGGACATTATTTGCTGATTATAGGATCAGAATTATATTACGCGCATTGTACTTTTCGAATAAAACATATCTGGATAATATTATCACATCATTGCCCAACTTATTCCGATTAAGCTGACCCTTCCTCGATCATGAGAGAAGAGTACTATATTTTCGAAATAAAAATACACGAAACTTTGAATGGGTTAACATGATTCAGCCGATAATTACCTCTTCGATATACCTTTCGATATAGAACAAATTGATGGAACTAGGAATTAGCTCACACATGATGCAATAGGGGAAGCTTTTGAAGTACCTTGTCACCACTCACTATAGAAGATTTGATGCAAGCTATATTATTTTTACGAATGCACTATACAACATCTCAATTGATGTTAGTGTTGTTCCGCAAGCTCCTTGTGGGAATGTAGATACTCATATCCTAATGTATGTCAAAGGTTCATCTGAACAGGGTCTATCGTATAAGGATATGGATCATGCAACTACTACTGGATAGTATGATGTAGACCAAGAATGATCTTCAGACTGAACATCTCCCTCAGGGTATTGTCTTTGAATTGGAATTATTATGACTTGAAAAAGTAAATATAAAAGATACATGTAGTTGGACTTTCAGCTAAGGCAGAATACCAGCAATAAAGTTGATTACATGAGCACTTACAACGCTAAAGTAACTTCTCAAAGAGTTGAGGTGTGAAAGAGATATATATACCAATGATGGATTATCGACAAGCTGGACTAGACCTTTAACTCTAAATTTTCATGAAGTAAAACAGCGTCAGTATGAGGATCCAGTTCTAGTTGAATACAGACAGATAGCCCAAAGAAAACCGAAGTCACCATACAGGGTCACTACTGACGGTGTTCTCATGTATAAAGATAGACTTTGTGTTCCTGATGTTGCAGATTTAGTTTACGATAAAGGCACATTATTCCAAATACACTGTTCATCCAGGTTCGACTAAGATGTACCATAATCTTAAGCAAATTTATTTGTGGGACGGAATGAAATGTGACATAGCAAAATTTGTGGCTCAATGTTCTAATTGCCAGAAAGTTAAAGTGGTGTCATCTTTCCAGAATTTATGCTTTCAGAAAATAGGTACGTATATATGATCAAGTTGCCACCTTATCTCTGTTGCTAATAGATTATTAGTGGGTTTAGCAATGATCGACACTCATTGTAGATTTCTGTCGTGGCCTTACTTTAGGTCGTGAGAAAAGTGGTATCAACACCTCAGAGATTTAACTTTACCATTCAGTATTTGGAGGAAGACTCCTCCACTTAAAGCACTAACTCATGCAGCCATTTGAATAGGAATAATCATCCTCGCACAGCCTACTGGACTAAAGAGGATTTAGCTAAAAACTGAACGTAGGCAGACCTAAGCTACCAACTACCCTTTCGAGTTGCCAAATAGCTGCAACTCTCAAGTTCACAACTCCATACCTTTGTCGTAAAAACCACCGCCTGATGGATGGTACTTCTATATAAAAATTTCGGCAGAGTTTCCCCTGAAACTGGATGATCCGCAAAAATAGAACCAGCACTATACTATACATGGGAATGGATACCCGGATAAACTGATATCCAAAACAATAATATGCTTACCCGGCTACAATAACACGTACTCTGGCTCAACACAGGGAACGTCACAAGCGGCTACCAATCGCCCAAGCTCACTAGTGCCGGACGAAGAAGAAATGGAAATGGATCGAGGATAGAAATAATTTGAACTTCAGGAAGCTCATCTTCTTATTGCTTGGCTACCAGATCTAGACTACTTCCGAGTCAAGCTAGCCAAAGAATCACAATCGAAGAAATAAATATTAAATAAGCTTTATGGAACAACATCCATGCTAATTTAATCTCCCAATAATAAGGAAACTCTAACAATTTACCAGAAAACCCTTTTATAACCCAGATAAGCTCATAAGGTAACAAACTTTACTAGCGTTTTGAACCAAGAGGATATACGTAGATCGAATATTACTTACTAATCACTTTGCACAGGAAGAAACGACAACACTTTCTGACGGTGACAAATTAGGATCTCATTATCCTACCAACATTGAATTTCGAGGAGAGAGATAAACTGATTTAACATAATAATACAGGGTGGCACAAAAAGATGCCGAGCAGACCATACCGACACCCTCTCCCAAATTTCTCACATTTAAACTCGATCAACTAGTAGGGTCTTACAAATGCCAAGAATAAATCATACTAGAAGCTCACCCCTCTACCACAATCAATTCTTAATAGAAACAATATCCAAGGAAGCCATGGAAACATGGTAAGATAAACGAAGTTCAGACCGATCGGAAGAATCAAATCTTACTCACATATACTGGAAGAAGAATTACATGGGTGTACTACATCAGATGCCTCAGCATCCTGCCAGACTAGAAGTTCATAGAACTGCCTCTGCAGCTGAACTAAGCCGCTATACTGATAATTACCTTCTGAAGAACTACTACCACCACGCTCTCAACCGCTACTGAATGGTGGCATTTCTCTGGCTGATTAAGATCTAAATGAAATCCCCTGCGACTGTTCAGGTGCCTGATGACAAGAGAGAGAACGACTGCCTACTTTCCAGATTAAGAGAAAATTCCTCAAAGGATAATCAGAATCACGACAGTGATAACACCTTTTCGCTGAAAAGGAAGCTGCAAATATTGTTGATAGCTGTAAAGAGAAGACTGAATCTGATCTTGATGAGCTACTGGCGCACTCTAAGAATCAAGTGACACAAGCTGAAATAACCTGGAAGGTGACCTCCCAAAATAATCAAAACTTTCACCTCCAAATGAGGTACCATGGTTACCCACCAGGGACGTGGGATCTCTTACTTTTCCGCTCTAACTTATGGCATGCCTCGTACCTCTGAGCAATATTAACAACAACATTAACTGAAATCTCGACCTCAATTTCTCGAGTCATCCAGGATCTCAAGGAAGGAAAACGGTCAGCAATAAATCTTTGAACATTCTCGAAAGGTTGATGGACTAGTTTTAATGCATATCCAGCTATTCTATAGAATTCAATCTCATATTCTGAAACACCAACAGGCTAACCGACAGGCTACCCTGTCTAATCCACTCAAACTGGAAACACTTTTCATCTCGCTCGCTACTCGAAAGGAACTTTTCCAGGAATATAGAAGAAAAATCGAACCAAGTTAGCTAATAAGAGAGCAGTCCACCAATCCAGGGCTGGACCCCATGAAACTGGAAAGAAGAATAATCAACACCATACCGCTCGATATAATCAAGAGCCTGAAGGATACGCTGACATAATTTTATTTTAAAAATTTACGCAGGGGTTATCTGATGCATGGCTTAAGAATATCGGAAGATTCAATTTGGGTAAAATAATGCAGCCTCTTCGGACACTCGGACCGAACTAATACCTCGACAGGCTAACCAGCCAGAATAATTAGAGGTACAACACATACTACCTCTGGAATATAATTTACTGCAGCAATATTAAGAACCAGAAAAGGAGCTCCCTGAGATCGAACGTCTGCACATGCGGCAACCTGATAGGCTGCCCAGCGAATAATAGGTTCTTACGATATCTGCGTCACCAAGATTCTCGTAAAGCATCGTAGAGAGCCAAGGGAACCACAAGGCCCTACTCCCATGCCCATCGCGAGCTCGTACAGGTGGGACCTCCGTAACTAGATCGTCAGCATGATCAAAAACTCTCGGGGCTTCGTCAGTGCTAACCCCAGGCCAGACTGCTTCGTCTTGAACTCATACCATTTGCTGATTTATCGCACGAGGGTTTCACAATTACCACGAAGGAATTAACGAAAATACTTTTGTATCCTGGACTGACGCATGATCAGAAAAGAAGGAAGTGAAACTTCCTAAATGCCATCATAGCCCCTCGTAGATAAGTACGGACGTCTACGTACCCATCAGCGAGACTCTACTAGACACTGTCTTAGTCTGGATAGACTCTAAACATGGCTCTGATACCAACTGACACGACCCGAAATCCGGTTAGGCCGTGCGGGCACCCGACATCCTTCCCTAGACCCGTCAGGCGAACCCTTACCAATTAAATTAGGAAAATAAATATAATTTTTCATAAATAAGGACAACACTTAAAAACAAAAACACAGACATACTGATACCTCTAAGCTGTACAAAAGAAGTTACAGCTGGCTGCCCAACATACTAGGTTTAGGGTTATCCAGACTAGACATCTAAGAGTACAAAGAAAACAGATACCTCCTGAAGGGAGCAAAATGCAACTGAAATAATAACCAATAAACTGGTGGCCATCCGGAATAAAAGCTGGCTCACCCTGACAGCTGAAGTCGTCTTCGCTCCTGAACAATGTGGCGAACTCAATCCTGGAGCGAACCTGCCGAAACGAAATAGATAGACAAAAAAACAAACAACAAACAAGGGTGAGTCAAAAGGACTCAATAAGTGGGGCAGACTAGCTATCTCAAAGAATAGGATAGCTAGGCAGGGAGAAAAGAAATAGATAGACCGAATTCTTTTTATTTAAATTATAAAAAGGCAGAGCCAGATAACAATCGGAAACACGTAAGAAACTTATAAACTCAACCAAGGATGCGTGCCAGAAACATATCAACAAATAAGCAATGCACATATAAGCAGAACAGTAGTCATGTACCGCAAACTACACAATGGTATGAATTGAGATAAAATGAAATGAAGTGAGATGAAATGAAATGAAATATGATGCAAAGGGTCACATGTGCCCGTAATCCCATCCCGAAGCGGAATACTCCTGCATTCGAGGGGAATCCAATCTGATAACCAACTGGAGCGGAATACTCCTGCTCCTGGGGCGGAATACTCCTGCACCCGATATAATATAAACCAGAGGCGGAATACTCCTGCACTCTCCTGGGGCGGAATACTCCTGCACCCGATATAATGTAAAGCTGAGGCAGAATACTCCTGCACTCAATATCTGACATAAGAGCAGAATACTCCTGCTCTTGGGGCGGAATCCTCCTACCCTCAATATGATACAATGGAGCGGAATCCTCCTGCTCCTGGGGAGGAATACTCCTGCACCCAATATGATATGCAATGTAATGCATATGAATGACATATAATGCATATGAATGCAATGTGATGCATTAATAACCCTTCACCGGCGCGGGACTCTCATCGACAGCCGGGAAGTAGATGCCAACTTACAGCCAGGGTACAATACTCAAATCCTCAATGCAATACCAACAATAGGACATAACAGATAATATACAATGTAAATCCAAAGCTAAGGCGTAATGAGTACGCCTATCGGCAGCTACACACGTAAGGAATACGTGGTAGAAAATCCACGAGGCCAGGTGCCTCCAAAGAAATGGATATAAACACTTACCTTGTTACAAAGTTAGTACATCCACTCAATAACCGCTTGACCTTTGGTTCCATTGCCAAATGATCCCACTGTGTTCAATAAGCAGAAAAATATATCACATTAGACTAAAGGCTTCATTCCTCACATCTTAGGGCAATCCAGGTAGGAACCTGATACCTTATTCGCATACGCAATACGCAGGCCAGGCCTATATACAGGGTTTAAAGTCACATGACCAAACCCTAAATAAATTACATTTATATGTTGCCCATAACTCACTAAGTACGAATATATAATCAATTCCATTATCGGGGTCCATTTGACCCTTTAAACTATTAATTGAACTTATTAAAACGATGTCTAATATTCTAATTTTTACCGTTAAAACATATTCAAACACACGTAATAAACTCAAATAATATAGTAGGATTATTACCTGAATGTTCTGGGGCGAAAATACTATTTTTCTCCGGCCCCTTTTCTCATTTTCTGGCATTTTTCCACTGTATATTCTCGCGTTTCTCCATTTCTGTTCGTTTCACTTCTCTGCTTCTGTTTTCGTATTATTACTACTACTACCTTGGTCCTTAGCTTTAACCTTAGCTTAAAGCTAAGGACCCACCGCCTAACCTTAATTTTGTCTTTTTCTCTTTTTATTTTATTTTATTTTATTTTCTTTTCTTAACGAAAATTAAAATAGTACCCCACGATATTCGAAATAATTCCAACTTTTGCATACGAGTTATACAAAATATATGCAACATACTCACGAAGGCGGATTTCAAATCAGACTCCCGAAACTCAAGATGCGAATTTAAATGAAAAGAAGTCAAACTATTTAATTTTCGGCATTTTAGCGGAAACTTGCCGAACAACATCGAACTTTCGAAAGTTTACAAAAATCACAAATAATCATACGAACCTAACGGCTCTTTCGGATTTCGAATCGGAGCTCATTCGGCAAAAACCGAGCTCGAAAATCTCTTTTTAATATTTATCGCAAATAAAAACTGAAACCTTCTTCCGATGCCTACCAAACGAGGCCTGATTTAGCTCAAATTTTACAGACGGGTTCTAATGGACATTACGAATATTTTAAAATTATCGGCACGCCAATTGAAGTCCTAACGACCGAGGTCGTTTCAAGTATGAAGTGTTCCTAGCAGATGATGAAGATGATGCACACTGTATAAAACCAAGTACAGACACTGTCCCAGCAGCAGATGTGCCCCTACCAGAAGATGAGACACCAGCAGCTGAGCATCATGGGAGTAGGTCACATTTACCAGAGGAAAATGATAATCCTAGCACAGGTGAGATGGAACAGTTGGTGGAACATCAGGAACATGAGAAGAGAGTGGAGCAGGAATTAAAGAAGTCCAGCAGAGTCAAGAAGCCTCCAACTTGGTTGAAAGACTTTGTAACACCTGTTTCTACCAAGCAAGCCAACTGTTTATACCCCTTGAGTGACACTCTGTCATATGCCAATGTATCCCAGAATTATAGAGATTATCTGTCAGTATTCTCTGTGTTAAAAGAACCAACCACATTTCATGAAGCTGCAGCAGATAAGAAATGGATAGAAGCAATGCAACAGGAAGTGAAGGCACTTGAAGACAACAAAACATGGGAGATAGTTGACTTGCCAAAGAATAAGAGAGCCATTGGTTCAACATGGGTATACAAAATCAAGTACAAGTCCAATGGAGAGGTTGACAGATTCAAGGCAAGGCTTGTAGCTAAGGGATACAACCAAAAGGAAGGACTGGACTATCATGAAACCTTCTCACCAGTAGCAAAGATGGTGACAGTAAGGTCAGTAATAGCACTAGCAGCCTCAAGGAGTTGGGAGCTATATCAAATGGATGTATTCAATGCTTTCTTGCAAGGAGATTTGTATGAAGAAGTTTATATGCATTTGCCTCAAGGATTTCAGAGACAGGGGGAGCAGAAGGTTTGCAGGTTGCTTAAGTCCCTGTATGGACTCAAACAAGCATCCAGACAGTGGAACATCAAGCTCACAGATGCTCTGATGAGAGCTGGCTACATTCAGAGTGCTTATGAATATTCTCTTTTTACCAAAAGGGAAGGGGAACATATAGTCATCATCTTGATCTATGTAGATGACCTGTTAATAACAGGAAGCTCAGAGACCTTGATCAAGGAAGCTAAAGGGGTCCTGAACCAAGAGTTTAAGATGAAGGATCTGGGAAAGCTCAAATATTTTTTGGGAATAGAAGTGATGAGGTCCAAGGAAGGCATCTTGCTCAATCAGAGGAAGTATGCTTTAGAACTAATCTCAGACCTTGGTTTGAGTGGGGGCAAGCCTGCATGTACACCCACTGAAGTGAATCAGAAGATGACCACACTAGAGTATGACAAGTTTGTTGGACTGACCAATGATCCACCTCTGCAAGATGTTACTCAATATCAGAAACTGATTGGGAAGCTGCTCTACTTAACCATTACACGACCAGACATCAGCTACAGTGTGCAGTGCCTCAGTCAATTCCTACAGAATCCCAAGAGATCTCATATGGATGCAGCTTTGAGGATAGTGAGATACCTGAAACTTGCACCTGGAATGGGAGTACTGTTAAAAAGGGATCAGAGATGTAGACTTGTAGGGTATTGTGACTCAGATTGGGCTGCTTGCCCATTTACTAGAAGATAAGTAAGTGGCTATGTGGTTAAATTTGGAGACTCTCTTGTGTCCTGGAAATCAAAAAAGCAGAATACAGTGTCCAGAAGTAGTGCAGAGGCAGAGTATAGAAGCATGGCTTCTACCATAGCTGAGCTGACTTGGTTGATTGGGTTGTTTACTGAACTAGGAGTGAGGTTGGAACAACCAGCAGTGCTGTACTGTGACAACAAAGCAGCATTGCAGATTGCTGCCAATCCCATTTTCCATGAGAGGACCAAACACATTGAAATAGATTGCCACTTTGTGAGAGAGAAACTGAAGGAGGGCAGCTTAATCACTGAGTATGTGTGTTCCAAGGATCAACAGGCAGACTTGTTCACAAAAGGCTTGGGGTCAGCTCAGCATTCCTATCTACTTGGCAAGCTAGGAGTGTTCAATATACTTCACCCTCCAGCTTGAGGGGGAGTATTAGAAGTATTGGGGCTCAAGTGTAACATTTAGAGGGACTAAAGTGTACATAGTTAGGTTGCTAGGTGCCATATTGTATTTTAGGATTAGTTTGTTAAAATCAGTTAGGATTAGTTATTTAACAGCTGTTAGTGGTAGTTAGTTTGTTATCCAGATATTTTCCAAAATGTTAAGAGAATGATTTTCTCTCTCTAACTGATCCTTTCTCCCTCTACAATCTGGTTCCAATCTACTAATGTTGACACTCTTCTTGGCTAAAAATTTGGCAAATGGATCGCTACCTGTGGTTTTAGGTAATTGAAGAATCTAAATGCTTATACTTTAGGATTGGAAGCCAAATGGCCAAAATGATAGGTAAGTTAGCTAAGTTATCTGGAAAAGCTTGTGTATGTATATATATGACTTTTGGATTTCTTTACTACCCTTTAACATTCAGAGGGCTCTATCAACACAAAGAGCCATTTATTAGCTTGTATAGAGAGAAGTACTCTTTAAAGTATCCTGCCAAGAGAGAGAGCTAGTGGATAGAATTGACTATACTATTGATGTCTATACTATTGTTGATTTTGATTTCTCATGCAATACTGAATTTTTACAAATCGTTTCCATTACCACTAGACCTATCTTATTGGCTAATTAAGAAAATCCGAAAAATAGTCAGAAGAATGATAGCACTAAATACCGTAGTTTAAGTTAGCTTCTAAAGGGTGTTTGGAACTATTGGGATGCCTTAATGTTGTATGTTATTTATTTATTTATTTAATTTACATGTAATATGGACATATCTTACTAGTATTTTACAACGTGCAAGTTGATGCACCGATTGAGGTCGATCGATCGTTAGTTATAAGTTGAAGAAAAAGTCGCCACTTTAATCAAATGCTTATAAGAGAATTGCAGCTTACAAACTTCAAATCAAGCATTCTATACTTTTTTTTTTCGAACGTTCTTTCCATTACTAATTGTATTATTGCTTATCATGTCATAATATTTTCATCAATACCTGTTTTTCTTGTGATTACGATCGTACATATAAATTTTACATTATGAATATTCTGTTTGGGGGTGCGAACCAAGTTCCACATCGGAAGTTGGCAAGGAAAATAACCTACTTATAAGGTGTAGAGATCTCTAAATGGTGTGAGGCCTTTTGGGAAAACCGTGCGGGCTTAGCCAAAGCGGACAATATCACACCATGTTAAGAGCACATTGGGCTGTTTTAGCCAAACAACTGATATCAGAGCCAATGGTTCAACGAGACGAGTATGCAGCGGAGTGAGTGCGTGGGGCCCGACTTAGCCTTTACCCGTTGTGGGCCGGATTACTGCTTGCCTTTACCCACAACTTTGAGGGCCCGGTTAACGTCTTTGCCCGTCTATCTGCCGGTTTACCCGACTTAGCCTTTACCCGTTGTGGACCGGATTACTGCTTGCCTTTACCCATAACTTTGAGGGCCCGGTTAACGTCTTTGCCCGTCTATCTGCCGGTCGGTTTACAATCTTTGAGGGCCCGGTTAACGTCTTTGCCCGTCTATCTGCCGGTTTACCCGACTTAGCCTTTACCCGTTGTGGACCGGATTACTGCTTGCCTTTACCCACAACTTTGAGGGCCCGGTTAACGTCTTTGCCCGTCTATCTGCCGGTCGGTTTACAATCTTTGAAGACTTTGGCATAGCTTCAAAGACGCACACAGAAGGTACTCAATTGTTGATGTGGGTGACACACAGTACAGAAGGTATTCAATTGTTGATGTGGGTGACACACAGTAATAAGCAGAGATGTTCCATGTGGAACTTAGTTCGAGGGGAAGATTGTTTGGGTGTGCGAACCAAGTCCCACATCGGAAGTTGGCAAGGAAAATAACCTACTTATAAGGTGTAGAGATCTCTTAATGGTGTGAGGCCTTTTGGAAAAACCGTGCGGAAGCGGACAATATCACACCATGTTAAGAGCACATTGGGCTGTTTTAGCCCAACATACTCCACGAAATCTGGGCATACAAACAAGAAAATTAATAAGAAGAACTCAGCATGTCCAAATTATTTTTACTATTTCATATAGGAAACCCAAAGACTCAAATAGTTTTTAAATTAAAAGAATATAGTAATAACTTATCCTTAGCATGCAGAATCTTCCACGAAACCTTTTTAAAGTCCAAATGATAACCAGTATAATAAATAAATAAATAAATAAATACACAAATACATAGAGTAGAGCCTATTGGAGGTCCAAATAAAAAATGAATAGTGATACGCCATTAAGAAAATTCCAAGAGAAAATAAATTACAACATTTTTTGTCATAATCAATAGGTATCAAGATTTTACGCCATTGTCAGACATTATATTGAAGAAACTCCAGAATAAAAAATTTAGGAAGGGAATAAGCCAGTCTTATTAAGAAAAACTGGAATAGAAAACGAGAGGTTATGAATCTTCACAAAGGTGCGTTATTTTCAGTATAAACCAGTCTTATTAGAGTGTCAAACTATTTCCTACTTCAAAATCATTTGAACCTTGAATCATAGCAATGGTGTATTAGTTGTCTTAACTCATACTGTAATTTGCTAGTTTAAGCCTAATGCACTGATATTACGCTGTAAGACAACTTTACAAAATTATCATTTGCAATAGTGTAAGCCTAAAATTTATGCAACACATTTTTGTTTTAAGGTAAGTTAAAAGAAAATCATAAATGCATGTCAAATAAACCAAAAACATTGTTTACGTACTAAAAGACAGTGAAACAAATGACATAACATTATTAAACTCGGGAAATCTTAAACATATTGCATGCACCTAGCACTGTTCATTACATATAAAAATGCAAAAAAAGCACAAACCACAAAAGCATGCTAAGACAAGTAAGAAGAAATCATGCATGCAGGCCACTTTATATAAGACGGCAACAAATTAAAACATCTCATATATTGCCGGCTAATTCCGTAACTTGACAGCACAACATGTTCTTCCAAAAACTCGAAACTTCATCAGTTCTCTCTTAAAAATTATCATCACACTTAATTTTTAATTCCAAAAGATTAGAAAATAAATAAAAAGATAAAATGTTAGATTTTAATTTGACATATGCCCTTTAAAAGCCTCCTTCATTGGATGACTTAGTCATTCCATTGAAAGAGTCCTTGTTTGAACTTGATCAAATATAATTTTCATGGCGAAGTTATCACAGCAAAACCAAAGGAACAGTTCAAACAACAACAATAGTACTACCAATAATGCAAATATTATTACAACAACAACAGGTTCCTCAGCTCTTAAGGTGAAAAGAACTAGAAAGACTGTTCCTAGAGACTCTCCTCCTCAACGTAGCTCCATTTATCGAGGAGTCACAAGGTTTATTTCCTTCAATTTTCTCATTCAATATGCACAATGTGAATCACGTATTTTATATATTCATGTAACGTAAGCTTCTTGATTTTTTTTTTTTTAACTCAAACTGTTGATGTATTTGAGTACAAATTCAACCTTCTTTAATTTAGAAAATGTTTATTGATTCAGGCACCGATGGACGGGTAGATATGAAGCTCATTTGTGGGATAAGAATTGCTGGAATGAGTCTCAAAACAAGAAAGGAAGACAAGGTTCAATTTTTTGAATTTTTTCCCAACATTTTTTAGTTATTATTGTTTGTTAAAGTTTTGAGCATTTCAATATATTGACTGTGTTTTGTTTTTCTTTTGGGACCTCTGAAATGGGACTTTCATGGAATTGCAGTTTATCTTGGTACGTGCCACTCCCTAAATGTTCTTGATTTTGTATTTACTTAATGATATTAATTACTATCTCTTTCATTTGGTAAGTAATATTGAATTAAATTTTGGTAATATTTGTACAGGTGCTTATGATGATGAAGGAGCAGCTGCTCATGCTTATGACTTGGCAGCACTTAAATACTGGGGAAGCGAGACCATTCTTAATTTTCCGGTAATAAATCGGTCCTTTATAGCTAACTACAGTTAATTATTCATAAAATATATTTATAAAAAAAATGAAGGTACTGATATTCACTCATCTATTAGCTATCAACTTATGAAAAGGAAATCATAGAAATGGACGGTCAGTCTAGAGAAGAATATATTGGATCATTGAGAAGGTAAGTAAACTTTACTAATACTGAGTTTTAATTCTCTTTTATTGCTTAAAAAAAAGGTTTTCTCCCAGCTAGTATTTCTTTGCCTAGACCGTTGGCGTAATATATGGATGACTTCCAACACTGTAGGAAAAGCAGTGGATTCTCAAGAGGAGTATCGAAATATCGTGGTGTTGCAAGGTACGTGCCAGCAATAAAACATTTGATACTTTGCTTTATTATTCTATTGAAGTACATTTTCGAAATATTTTCCCCTTTGCAAGAAATTTATATTTGAGGGATACAGTTTTTGTTACCGCGCACATTGATATTATTCCTTGTCTCACGTCATAGTAATTCATTGTGTCACTTTCACGTCTACTCTAGACAAAATTCACTAGATATAGTTTAAACTAGATGTGTATGTAAAGTTAGTACATTTTTAAAGAGCACTATACATTTGAATTTCGCTCATATAAGAAATGCAATTGTTTTGACTTGACAGCCTCATTGCGTTTTTGAGAAGAAAAGAAGAAACCAAGATTTAAAATCAATACTTTGGAATATAAGTAGGACTCCTCTATTTCATAATGGATGACATATTTTGGATATTGAGAGTGAAATGACTTTATCTTTAATCGTAATATTTTCATATATTTTTTAAATATTTTAAATTATTAATTATTGTGACTTATAGTACTTTCTATATAATTTCTAAATATATAAAAATCGTTTCAAAAGACTTAGAGATTATATATTCAAATTCACGGTCAAAATAAACTCGTTTGACTCTCAAAATTCGAAATATATCATCTTTTTGGAACAGAGCAAGTAACATTCTTTTAGTTTTTAATAGTCAAATGATGGAATTGAATCCGGTAAGTCTAGTCTAAATTAGCCAGACACTTTACTCTCTATTTTGACGAGAGTTGAATCTATTCTTTGATTCTAAAATATTCATCTAATGATAATGAGCAGACATCATCATAATGGAAGATGGGAAGCTCGAATTGGCAGAGTTTTCGGCAACAAGTACCTTTACCTTGGAACATACGGTAATTATCTCCCAATCTTACCTTAACACGTATATTCACCGATTGGTCTGAGTATCCTATTTCCCAAAAAAAAAAAAAAACAAAGACTAAACACCAGTTCTTGGGCTTAAAGTAAGTGATTATAATGCACTGACTCATACTCGGCCAATGGTGTTTAAAGGTTTTCAAAAGTGATTAAGTATTAGTAATAAGAAAACAATAGAACTGGAAAAACGTAAAGTACTGTTTATTAAAGTATTGCTAGAGGGGGCACAAGGCATGCATATCCTTATAGCTCATTCTATTTGGCATTTGCATAAAATTAAATCATAGTTTAAATTTTCTAATAAACCAATTTTCATGTCTTCTCCAATAATACCGAGCAAATAAAAACACATACACTAGTTTGGAGGACTGCATAAAGTATCTATCACGATCAAATAGTTGTATAAGAGAGTCCTGCAACTAACGCCTTCCTTAAACTTTAAATTCTGTCTCACACAATAGAAATGTTTATTATAGTTAACTTCTATCCTTAATATTTTCTAAAATTCGATAGATATATTCTTTTTGTTTTTTCAGCTACACAAGAAGAGGCTGCAACTGCATATGATATGGCAGCTATTGAATATCGTGGACTGAATGCTGTGACAAATTTTGACCTTAGCCGATACATCAAATGGCTAAAACCTAACAAAAATAACACTACCAATGAGCCAAACGTTGAAACTAACATGTTGCCAACTCCAAATCATAGTATTGGATCATCCTCGACTAGTACGACCACAACCACGACCATGACCTCAGCCTCTACTGGTACTCCAATTTATCCCCATGTACAACTTACTAATATGCCCGATGCCTCGTCATCTCAAACCCGACCACCTTCTGCAACATCAGCCCTTGGGCTTTTACTTCAATCTACAAAGTTTAAGGAAATGATGGAAATGACATTAGCAGCTGAATGCTCACCTGCACCTGTTGAATCTGATCCACTTCCACAAAGTAGCTTCCCTGAGGATATAAAAACTTATTTTGATACTCAAGACTTTGGTAACTTTGGTCATGACCAAGGAGGGGATTTGATCTTTAATGAAATCAACTCGTTTATGCAGCCACTTTTGCAATTTGAGTTTGATGTTTAGTCGAGAAAAATAATCGATATTTTAGTTCCTTTCATATACTGCTGAAGAAGATAAAGGGAGATTCTTACATAGGAAGTGTTCACATCATTAGTCCATCCAATGTCACCGAGAAGATGCACTAGAGTTTACCACTGGAACACTTCCTCTTTAAGTATTTTCTAAATGTGATTTAATTATAGGTATTCGTTCTGGAGAATTGTATTGTTGTTGAAACGATTTTTTGTAGATAGACGAATAAAAGTTTACATATGTATTTGTTAATGTTCTCATTCGAATCTATAAAATAGTTTCTCTCATGTTAATTACTTGACTCGTATTTTAGCTGATATGTCTATATTTAGAATTTCAAGATTTGATTTGGTAGTCCTTTAATTTATAACTGTAATTTTTGTCACAAGAGATCACTGGAAAATAAATACTGTAGAATATTTGCAAAAATAAAATATGAGACTTTTTTAGGATTATTTTCTTCTATTGTAAATAGCAAAGCAGATCATTCCCTCGAATTTCTCTTATACGTACAAGTATGCTAGGCTATAACTATATGTATAGTGTGTTAAATTTACGGGGTTGCTAGCTCAAATCAGAGACTTAAAAAGATGCCTACAAAGAAACAAGTTGGAAAAAATAAAAAGCGTGGGGGTGCAAGTCCACTATCTTTGACAAGATTGCGATATATGTGCAATAAAAAATTTGTCTAACAACATATACCTAAACTTCTGAAAGAGTTCCTCTTTTTTCTTTCTTCTCTTTTTTTCATTTTTACTTGAGAGTCAAGTACACTTTGACAAACTAATCGAATTATAATAGAAAAAGGATCCTAATTCAAAAAAAAAAAAAAAAAAAAGTGTTGGTGAAAATTTCCGTTTATTCACATTACCCTAGATTTTATCTATTCATTAGGGAGTACTACTATTTACTCCCTCCGTCTCAAATTAGTTGTCGCTTTTAGCTTCTTCACGCCCATTAAGAAAATCATTAAATAGAGTGTGTATTTTACTATGTTACCCTTATTTAATGTTTGACTATTAAATTTTGTTGAGAATTTATTTAATTATTAAGGGTATAATTGGAAAAGACTAACAATTTTTATCTTGAAATCCTAAAGTGTCAACTAATTTGGGACACACCATTTTTTCTAAAACGACAACTAATTTGGGACGGAGGGAGTAGTAGTGTAGGGTTTAAATCTCACATATAGCTTCCCATATTCACGGGCCCACACTTCTCCAAAGAAATTGGAAAAGCCAATCCTAATTAGCCTAAAAGTCAAGTTTAGCTGTCCACGTGTCATCTTCTTACAAAAAACCAAATTATAGATTAAGTAAGATTACCGAAAAGATATACTATTAATACACCCTTATGTCCTGAAATATCGCAATGAATAGGAAAGACTAGCTAGGGTTGTTGCATGGCAATGGCTATGGCTTCACCAAATAATATTGGATATGAATGGAAGAGAGAACTGCCGATAGGCTTCAAATTCGCGCCGACAGATGAAGAACTGTATACTTATTTGAGAGTAAAGAGTCGTAATGGTCAAATTCTACCTGGGATTATCAATGAGCTTGATATTTATCAATATGAACCTCATCAGCTATCAAGTACACTTTTTCATTTTTCTCTTTTTCCATGCATTAATATTCTGCTAAAGTTGTTTAAAGTATAAAGTGTAAAACGTACTCATATATATCCACAATTATTTTGTTGGCAATGGGTGTACAACGGACCACGGTTTGCTAAGGTAGTTCCGCTCCTTTTTCTATTGTTCAAAAAATGATTTGTATACTAATATGAGGTTCTTTTTTGGTGTTAGGAATTGCTGTAAAACATTGGGATGGGCATATGTATTTCTTTACTCCAGTAAGATTGCTGAGTGCAACTGGAACAAGAAACAATAGAACGATAGTTTCGCAAAAAGGTTCTTGGAAAGCCACACAAGCACAAAAGAATCGCACGAAAGATGGAACCGTAATTGGAACAAAGACGCCCCTGACCTACCATGATCGTTCAAGTGGCAAAACTTCTTGGCTTATGAATGAGTACAGAATTCCAGTAAATCAATCTCCTACAGTACTGTTCAATGGGGTAACCTTCTTGATTACCGCTCCTTATTTGCATTGATGTGTGTGTGTTAGTTACTACCCCCTCTGTTTCAATTTACATAAATTTTTGGCTTTTTCAAAGTCAAATTAGATGAACTTTGATCAACAATTTAATATAGAAATTTTTCATCAAATTGAATATGCAATTTTTTATATAAAAATATTAATTTAATATAGTCTAATTTAGATTCAAAGATGAGTCAAATTGACTTTCGAAAAACGAAAAAGTTCATCCTCTTTTAAACGGAGGGAATACTAATACCGTTCTACTTTCACTTCTGAAAGCACAAATTCTTAAGCTAGTGCGTGAATTGAATATATATGACCTCTAATTTTATTTTGAGAAGTGATTTCAAAATTTTCGGTTAATTGCATACCTTTCTCGGCTTTTTGGCGATGATCTAATGTTGTTATTTAAAACATAGCCACAATATAAAAATTAGAGTATATACATACAATCACTTCCTGATTTTGGCGGCAGAGACCAGCTTTATCTACAACTCTTCAAATTCAGGATTCTTTTTGATTACCCTTTTTTCAACTTCAAAATTTATTCGTCAATCCTTAAATGCATGCTTGTTCTTTTTCGTTTATCTAATTTATAAGTGATGCAATAAAACTTTTATCTTTGATATACAGAAACTGACATTTGTGATGTATTGAATATCAGCAGAAATATTGATGTTGTAATATTAATGGAGATCATATGTGGTAATTAGAAGCCGCAGACAAACTTCAGGCCACTAGGAGTGGGCGTTCGGTACTTCGGTTCGGTTTTAACGAACCTATAATATAAAAAGTTTATACCCTATGACTAACTAGCTATGATTTACTATAATACTAACCTAGCTATGGTTTACTATAATACAAAAAGTAACGAATATTTAGATACTTTTTCTATTTTGCAAAATAAAAAATAGCAGAACCTTTAGTTAAATCAGTCAATATGTAGAATCATGTTACTTACTGACAATGAGTAACTTAGGGATTTAGGAAATATATGGCATATGTGTGTTATAAAAAAAAAAAAAAAAAAAACTTCGATTTTTTTGGTTTTTCGGGGCCCGAAATTTCGGATTGCCCGAAATCGAACCGAAAAATCGAAATTTCAAAATTTTTTGGACCGAACCGAACCGAAATACCGAATTAGTTCGGTTCGGTATTTAGTTTTTTTTGGTTTAGTGCCGCCACTAGTCTGTAGTTCAATTGTTGGTCGATCTGAAGTTTGACTACAACCGTTCAAACTTCAGACATGCCTGTGACAATAAAAACTTCAGACCCTCTAACAGCGGAGGGTTTGCAGACATTAAAGTTTGTCCCATCTAATAGAAGTAGCTAAAGTTTAATTACATTATGAATGTATAGGAAAACCATAAACTGTAAAAGTAAAAAAAAAAAAAATAGAATCCTGCAATTGGGAAAAAAAGAAGGTGTAGGTGTGAGCTGTTGGTAAAAAAAACATATACTGATAGAGATATTTTCTATAAAAATCCCCTTTTATTCGTTCATTCATATTTTTTGAAGTATAATACTCTTGGATATATTTGGCTGATAATATGTACTTTATGCTTTGCAGATAAAACAAGAGCTGACACTTTGTGAGATATACAAGCATGTAAAGAAGGGAGATGACAAAGTAGAAAAGTCGACCCAGCCTGCAGATCCTACTCCTCTAGAGGATCTACAGAATCCAAGCCATAACCTTTCTTGCGACCACAATCTTGAATCATCAACATATACTTTTCCCATCACCAATAATCCAAATTCTGATAATACTCCCCAAGAAATCTCAAATTCCTACTCTAATGTTGTTTCCAATTGTGTCTCAAATTCCTTCTCTAATGTTGCTTCCATTAACTGGGTCCCACTCCAGCAATATCAACCTGACGATCAACTCATATATCCTGTAAATGCAACCACTTCAACCATGCATGCACGTTTTCATCAACTGCCTTATGGACAAAGCTATGATGTTCAGGGATTTGATCCATCCTTCAATTTGCATAATAAGGCTTATTGTATGGGCGAAGGAATAGGTCCGATTCCAGAATGGCAAATGACTAGAAATTGTAACAATAGTTCTGCTTCTCAGGACCAAAAAAACTTGGAAACATGTCAACCCAATTCTCAAGGCCAGAGTTCATCAAGTTGTCGCCAAGATCAGCCGCTTCAGAAGAAGAGGAGGATCAACATACTTAATTAGATGTCGTATATAGGTCAGAAAGGAATTTCAAATGATCTGTAATGCCATTTTCTCTAGTTTTATGACTTCTTTTCGATATTTGTAGTAAATGCGTCACTCCATGTGCTGTGCGATCGTGTTGTAGTGGACGTTCAAGCATATTGGCTATGGTATATTAGGTAAACTACATTCAGCTCGAAATTGTTTTAGACAATATTTTTAATAGAGTTAATATCTTTTTTATATGGACGGTGACAAGGTGTACATTTTTTTTATATCATCAAAAAAAGTTGACCTACGATAAAGATAGAGTAATATACTCCTAATAGTAAACGTCATATATTATAGCCCACATCAGTTATATGAAGGGAATTGGACTCTGCAATATTAGTCGTGTAGTGGCATGATAACGTAGGTTCATTCAATTTTTCGTTTACTCATTGTTGGGCCTCCAATGTTATGTTCTACTCTGCAGGATCGGGGCTAACTTGTATCTCACATTGGTCATGGACAATTCTTAGCTATCTTAAACTAGTGTTTGCGGTTGAGTTATGACTAAACTCAATTCTTATCACTACATATCTGTTAAATTGTAGTGTTAGTGAACCAATGCAACCCTATCTGTAAGACTCCAACCATCATCTCTTTTTTAGCTTTTCATTTGCGTTTCATCTCTCTTTGTCTATTTTTTTTAACTCATTTGCTTCTCTATAGTTTCTCGCTTTTACTTTTTTCTTCCTTTTAGAAAGCACTCTATTCTTTGATTTTTTTTTTTTTAAATCTGTTCAATCTAAGTTTTAATCTGACTGTTTAATTAATAAAGTAGACGAAATCTGTCTCCAAATTCCTTGAGGATTAATGATAAGATGGACAATCGAGTTTGAATGAGTTGAATGAAGCTATAAGATGCACGAAGGGCTTCTCACCCCTAATCGGGAAGATTTAGTTTTATACTCGTAGTCTTCTACAAGTAATTTTAATTATATGACTTTTACGAAAGATCATTGAAAAATGACGTATGTTGGAGATTCTGCAAAAAATAGCAGTAGTGCACAAAACGCCATTCTTAGGGCTTCTATATAAGAAGTAGCCAGTACTTATACTATCCTGTAATTTTGAACTTCAAGCTTAATTTCAAGATATGTACAAAATATAACCTCCAAGACGGTGGCTGAAGACATAAATAGCAACCCTTAGAGTGGCTACTTGGTCGCATTTCCAAATATCATTTCCTCGTAAAATCCTCCTAAATCTAAAATCTAGTCATTTTATTCCATTTTAAGTGTTTTAGTTTGATTGGACACAAAATTTAAGAAAATTAGGAAGATCTTTATATTCTATAGTAGGTGTGCCTTTAAATCCCGTAGTTCAAAATAAATTTAAAATTTATAACATTTTTTTTAACTAGGTTAAAAAGAAAATATAGCAACTTACTAAATTGGGACATAGGTAGTATGAGTGTACTAGTATACTACTCCCTCCGGTCCACTTTATTTGATTTTTTGACTTTTTATCCTTGGTCCAAATTAATTGATTTGTTCAAAGTTTAAGAAACTTTTAGATAGTTCTTCCCAAATATACCCTTGTCAATAAATAATCCAAATACATTTTTTTAAAATCCTCACAAATTTCTATAAGCAAATTTGAAAGAGACAAAGGTTAATTTCGTAAATAATCTTTTTAATTAATGCTAAAAGGTGAATTTCTTAATTTACGTGAAACAATTAAAAAATTAAATACTCCCTCCGGTCCATATTATTTGCTTTTTTTATTGTTTCCACACGGACCAAAGAATCCACCTTTTAGCATTAATTAAAGATGTCATTTACTAAATTAACCTTCATCTCTTTCAAAATTTACTCATAGAAAATTGTGACAGCTTTATGTGTTTAATTTATTAACAAGGGTAACTTTGGAAAGTCAAAATAAATAACATCTTGATTTTTGAAAAAATCAAATATTTTAGACTTAAGAAAAAATACCAAAAAATTATATAAAATGAACCGGGAGTAATTTTGACGGAGGGAGTAGTTCCACTATATATATGCAGTGGTTTACCGTGGATTGTAAAATCAACAATAAATGTTGTCCTTACCTGACTGACAAATATTTATTACCGTGCAAATCTAGTCTAAGCACTCAAAAGGCACTGACTTCTGTAGACATTTAATGCTGAATTCTGAGTTACTACTACTATATCTATGGCAACCACACTTTTCAGTTTTCAAAATATCAAAAACTTAGTAATCAGAAAAGAGGTAGGAGTTATATTGAAATTGAGGGTCAATAACCCAACACACAAATTAACTGTCCAATCACCTTGTAGTTAGTCTCTCCATTTTTATGTGATCTAATCTGATAAATACAGTACTACACTTTCAAAATTTGTAAGTAGTATTATTTGTGTAATTGCAAGACTTCTAAGTATCCTGATCTTATATGCTATTATCTACTTATTTATATGATCATAAAAATAATTATAAGGTAGAAAAAGACATTAAACTAGCGTTAACACAGTCGCAAATTCACGTACATAGACCAAAATACAAAACATACCGAAACGAGAAAAAAAGTTATAGCATGACTGTGAGCCATGAGGTAGAAGTAACGAGGTCATCCCCTTTTACTTTTGACCACAACATCAATTCACTTCTCCCAAGTCTTTTACTGACCTGTCCCCTTCCACACAGATGTACAAACACAGTCTACTATTTGTGTTTATGTACATTTATGTAACAGCCTATGCTAGTCCTACAATGTTATCCTACTCTAACCAGCCTAAAACTAGCAATTTACCTATAGACTATAGCTACTCTCATCTGTTGGGTCATCATCTGTGTTCATCTACCTTACATCAAGATCCACAAAATAAGGACGAGTATACAACGGATATTTATTTTCATAATTAATCACGCGGCATAAGTAATGTGTACATATTTTGTTTGTATTTTTAGATAGGAGGAGAATATCATTGAAACAAAGACTTAAAGAAATATATAATGGTGCTGCTTAATCGCATATACATTGTAATCAAAAGATAAAGATTATACATATAGGTACCGTAAGAGAAGATTGAGCCGTCCCGCCAATATCACCACCACAAACCACCACCAATAACCACCGCAAACCACCGCATGCGTCAAAGATCAATAAAACAGTGTAGGACAAAAATGAGTACAAAGAACAAAAGATGAACTTTTAAATCTACAAAGGAGACAGAAAAGCAAGCCATTTGCATTCGCGTTAGCTTCCCAAACATCTTCTTGGTAGCTACACAACCAAAATCCATATAATAAACCTTCATCATAAAGAACATTTCTATGGCTCCACCAGTTTTGCTTGACTTAACCACCACAACAATACACAGAATTAGGAGAAGATCAAGAAAATATAAAGGTTTTTTATTGTGGTGAATTTTGGTTCACATGAATATATGACGATGTTGAACCAAGAGAAAAAAAGGGTTTGTTCTTTGCTCCACTCTTTTACTTTCTCACTTGTTCAATTTCCACTTGTTTCAGCTAAGGCATTTTGAATAGAAGGAAAAAGAAGAAGCTTAAGTAGACAGCTTAGGACATATATGAAGGACTTTGCCTTCTGTTTTTATGTGTGTGTCTACCTTGAGTGTCAGCTTTAACACCTAAAATAATGAAGCTGAGCAAATGAACTTCAAATGAATATAAGAGGTTGCATTGTGTACGGTCTTGGGCATTGCATTGAAATTAGTTGCCAATGCCCCCACCTAGCTACCCACTCTAACCCCTCGCACCCCCACTCAAACCATGTAAATTTTGATTTTTTGAGATCTCGTTATACTTATTACTTTATCTGTGTCATTCTGTGTGACATAATTTAATTATGTAATAAAATTTCTCAATATTATATTTGTATTTTTTAAAATATGCTTTCAGATTTTATAATTAAATTTATATTTCGTTGAGCTACAGACGATCGTTTTATATCAAAATTCAGTCATTTGATTGCTAAGTTACGTTCACAAATCAAATTTGTTTAAGATTTAATTAGAGATCAAAAATGGACAATTAATAAAATAATTGAATGAGTACGATCAATAAATAAAAATGACAAATAAAACGGACAATATGCAAACTAGCTGATTGGTTACACGGACGGTAGATAAAAGAGCAAGTTGAACGAATAAACCGACGCTATGCGATCGAATAGAATGATGTAAATAATTACTTAGAAAATAAACTGGCGATAGATACAAGAAAACAGTTTAATCACACGAATAGAATGAGCAAACGATTTGATTGATTTAGTAAGGACTTAAGCAATCTAGTGAACAGATCAGTCGAGAGCTAGCAGTTGAATGAACAGTATACGTAAACAATTGATAGGTTAATGTAAAACACATTCTTAAACTACTGGAGTAGTATTTAAGATTATTGATTACAATTAATGTATGTTGAGCAAAACGATGGCAACAATCAATAACGATAATAATAATGAGAATGAATAGGTAAAGCAACGATAACGAAAACGATAAATGAAATAATAAAGCTTATTGTTTAAATCGGGCGCTCGTGCTCCGGCGAAGAAGATGAATTTCGTCTCCTAAAAAAAAAGCAGAGTTACAGCAACGTAATGGTACAAGAACAATAAAGTAATGGTGGTGGTGATTGAGCAAGTATTCAGATTGCCAAGAGGGGGAATTGTGTTCAATAAAACATAAACTGATACAATGGGGCAATGTTTGTATTTATAGTTGAAGAATCATAACCCTGGCATGACTCCACTCTCTGCACGTCATTATCCACGTCCAACGGCCTACGAAAATAGTAAAAGTGGTTGAAGATCAAATAAGACTTATCTCCCAAACCGATCCGTTCGCTTGACTCCGTAAGAGATGCGACCGATCAAGCGACCGATCAACTCTTTCCAACTCAACTATTTTTCAACTCTCTGTACTGATTGACTTGACTCCGACATTCACGTTGTGTTTGCCACGTCGCTGATGACGCGTAATAAGCATGCGTTTTGATTTTTGACCAATACAATGCTGTTGAACAAAATTAAAGTTGTTCCTTATAACAGGACAGAGGAAGTAGCTGTATACTTGTATCCAAGATTTTTTATCTAAAATTTTATTTTATGTCATTTATTAGTAAGGATAATATTAAAAAAAAGTTAATACCTTCCCCTATTAGTTTTTGAAAAAAATCAAATATTGGGGACTAAAAAAAAAGCTAAAACATCAAATAAAATGGACTAGATAGAGTAATTACTGTGTATACGATAACTAATTATTGTTACTTAATTTATTATTAAATATAATAAAAATAAATCATCAATTTTTACCATTTTTAATAGCAAGGACAATATTATAAATAAAAATAATTTTGAAATAATATTTTTCATTAACATTGACGGCATGTCTTTTTATAGTGGCAGCGTTCATCTGTAACTTTCGTGGCTGCTATAGAGAAGTGATGTTATACATGTGATATTTGACGTTTAAATCTCATTTAGTTGTTATAGTCAAAAAGTTCGCAAAAAATACATGTTAAATTTAAAATCTCAATAGATTTTTATATTTTATTAACTAAAAATTGAAAATATTAATATATTATTAATAAATTTATAATTAGTTGTATCGTACCAATAAAAAATTAAAATCTAAGGAACATATGCATTCATACAACCTTTTTCATAACTATTTTTTATGGTACGAATTATTTATATATATATATATATATGTTACGAATGATTATCATAAATATATTTTATTTTATACATAATATATCTTACAAAATATTATTACACAATATTTGACTATGACTGTTATAGAGATGTAAATTTATAAAGAATGCACCGCTATAATGAACGTCAATGTTGTTATATGTAGAATGCTATTATAAAAAGGTAAAATATACCATGAAAAATCGAAGAAAATTAAATCGTTATATTGAAATACTGTTATAATGGAGACCTGTTATAGAGAAGTTTGATCGTATTTAAAAAAAATAGTGAAAAATTACCCCACTTATTTGGGATGGATGAAGTATCCTTTAAATCAGAAAAAAAAAATCCACTAACTTGTGCCCCTCCCCAGCCCCCAACCAAATCCGTATCCCCAAGCAAAACCATATTGCCTATGAAACCCCACTTCTCAACCTCCTAGACAACCTCCACCCTCGCTGGTTCACTATCCTCAGACATACAAGAGTATAAACAAAGGAGGGGAACCTTATGCATGTTAAAATGCTCTTATTTACATAAATTAATTAACTTAACTTATATATTTTTCATGCTCACACTACCAAAAAAAAAGCTCTTAGCGGCGGTTCATTAGCGGCGGTTTCGCTAAACCTGTATTGGTCGATTTTTGTTATTCAAACGAGAAGATGTGTTCGGGTTTGGTTATTGTTTCCGAGGACATTTGCCGATTGATTCGCCTCAACAACTTGATCAGATAACCACGAAGGCGCTGGCTTTAGCGGATAAGCTTTAATGAACTTATCCCACTTTTATCGGAATCAACTTAGCGCAATTGAAGGGACGTGGGCAGTTGTGGAGGAAGAGACGTGGAAAAGGAAGAATCCTTCTAGGGTTGGAAAAGGCTCATTGTCAGCCTATAAATATTGTCTTCATCTTCTATTTTGGGACACGTTCATCTGAGCAAAATATTACTCTACTCTTCAAAACCACTATTCTCTTGTCAAGAAAATATTCAACAGTGTTGTTTACCTTTGTCAATTTGTTACGTTAAAGATCATCATTGTATTTAAAGCTTCGATCGTGGTTTGATTCAAACGTGGAGGGAGACCTGTTCTTTCCATTGAAGCAACATCCATCGATCCACCAAATACAATAAGCCTTTTACTGCTTTGATTATTTATTTGTTACTTGCTTCGTTTAGATCTGCATTTATCCTGATCGTAATATCTTTTGCCTGTTAACCTGTGTTTAATTTGAGCAATCTGTTATCGTCACTAATTTGGCAACCAACCAATTTATTCGTCGGATCCTTTGTTCGATTACATTGTTCGTTAGTCATTGTTTTACGTTCGTTCATTTCATTTGGTTGTCATCGTATTGCTATTATCTTCATCGATTCGAGTATCATAACAGTGTTCGGATAGTTGTGCATCTTGATAAAACGAAGTCATCTTATCGTACATCACTATCCTTTCATTTAGTTTGAATTTGTTTGATAACATTTAACACCTTCACTTGACATCGGATTTAACTGACATCGAATTTGCTTGATATCGAATCTACTAGACATCGATTTGGGAATTATTTCTGCATCAACTCTTGAGGTCGATTAACTCGTCCACGTAAATTATCTGTCAAGCGATCAAATTGAGATATAAAACGGTCGCCTTAGGCTCAACTAAATACAAATTTAATTGTAAAACCTGATATATTTTTTGGGAAATACAGTTTGGCGCCCACCGTGGGGCCTAGGCAATCGATTTATTCCGAAATTTGAACCGCTTGATACTACTTACGTTTGCTTTCTTGTCCTGAAATGGCAGATGAACGCAACATTGACGCTTTGAACGGTCAACAGCTACTCAATCCCAATGACGGGGTTCATGTTCCGGCCCATGTTGAAGCGGTCGATGAATCTACCAACAACGAGCAGGATCCAACTCACGACAACATTCCTGCTGGATCACAGTTGAACGCACGCCAAGCGCGGCGTTCAGGCGAAGAGCCTGCAGTCGAAATTGATTCTGGAAGCGCAAACGCGGTATTGTTTGCGTATCTGAAGCGGCATGATGCTCAGTTCGAAATGATACAAGAGCAGTTGAAAGCACTATCTAATTCTATCGGAAGTAAGGTACCTACCCCTCCGATCACACCTCCAGCAAGCATTCCGACTTCGGTTCCTCAGGGCGCCGTAACAGGGGGACTTGCAGCAGGGGTCGGATCAGGGGGATCGGGTACAGCCGCCGAAGCCATGGGAGCTCCGGCATCGGTCACAGCAGAAGTAAGAATGATGGCGACAATGCAGACCATGATGAATGATAACATCGATAAGAAGTTCAACGAAATCAAGTCATTTATGGAGAAATTGCCAGGCGTTCCGAAATTGGCTGACAAAGGCATTACAAAATCAATCTCAAAACGTCCTTTTCCAGCAAGTGCAGCCCCACTACCTATACCAAAGACTTTCAAATTACCAGAAAGCTTGAGATACGATGGAACCACAGATCCAAGGGATCACATTGATATGTTTTCGGTTGCGGTTCAGGCAAATGACTTGACCTCGGAGGAGATCAATTCGGTCAGCCTTAAAAAGTTTTGTGAGACATTGAAGGGGGCAGCGCTGAAATGGTATTTACAGCTGCCCGAAAACGAAATACTAAGTTTCGATGACATGTCAGCGAAATTCATTCGTTCACATACGGGAGCAAAAAAGATAGCACCAAGGGTCGAAGACATCTTGAACGTAAGGCAGCGACCCGGGGAAACTATCAAGCAGTTTCTAAAAAGATTTAACGATGAGAAAATTCTTATACCAAATCTCGAAGAAAGGTGGGCATGTTTGACCTTCGCTAACAACTTGCGCACTGATTCAATTGAGGCATGGAAACTGAAAGATCGTCTTAGGGAAATTGATGCATGGACTTTTGATGTATTATACCTCGAGTGCGAGACAAGGATCAGGGCTGAAGAGGAAGAATTGCAGCTAGCCCGAAATAATTATCATTATGACCGGCCGGCAAGGAGGGTTGATAATGACAGAAGAGACTACAGGGACCAACGATGGGGGCCCTACAGTTTCAATCGAATGGGGAGCAACAACCACGAAGCTGGTAGCTCCAGAAATCAATCAAAGAAAGCCCAGCCAAACACATCCTCGGTTCCAAAAGATCGACCACTGCCTCCAAAAGTAACGGAATACAATTTTTGCATATCGACACCAAATCTGGTGAATCACTTGAAAGGGATGGGTGACAAAGTTGTGAAATTCCCAGGTCGCATAAAGTCAAGTCCAAATACTAGGGACGAAACTCTGTGGTGTGCATTTCACCATGATTTCGGCCATACAACGGAAGAATGTAAGGCGCTGAGGTATGAAGTGGCCAGCCTGCTGGAAAAGGGTCACTTGGTCGAATTTTTGACTGAGAGAGGACGGAACAATTTCAATAGGAAGAAAGATGATGAACCACCAAAACCTCCTGCTCCAAGGAAAACGGTGAATGTTATTACCGGAGGAGATGGTGTTTGTGGGGTAACCTACACTACGAAGAAATATGCAAAGGTCTCTTTCACACGAGACAAACGAACACGCGATGACATGACCGATGAAATCGTGTTCGGGGATTCCGATTTCGATGGAAGGATTCATCCCCATCATGATGCACTTGTAGTAACAACAAGGATCGATGACGCTGATGTAAAAAGAGTGCTAATCGATGCTGGCAGTTCGGTTAACATCATACATGCAAGGGTGGTTGAACAATTGCAGTTGCGCGATAAGATTGTGCCTCGCTCAACGGTCCTGTCAGGATTCAACAATTCAAGTGAGGTGACCGTTGGGGAGATTACAATCAAAACCTATGCAGAAGGAGTGGAGAGTGAGACGTCGTTTCAGGTGATGAAGGGCGAAATGGCATATAACGTGATTTTGGGTCGACCATGGATCCATGCTATGGGAGCAGTTCCATCGACTTTACATCAAGTTGTGAAGTTCCCTACCCCATGGGGAATTCGCGAAATCAGAGGCGAGCAACAGGCTTCACGAGACTGTTACTCAGTAGCTGTCAAGGAAAGCTTCCGATTGTAGCAATCACAGCTAGTGGATCCTGTGGCCGGAAGCTTCACTTCGGTTCCGTCGTGCGATCAAACGCAGCTACCGGAATCTGAAGTCGAAGGCGACTTCGCACAGGTTTCACCATGTAAGCTAGTGGGACCCGTGAACGGAAGCTTCACTTCGGTTCTGTTGTGCGATCAAACGCAGCTACCGGAATCCGAAGTCGAAGGCGACTTCGCACAGGTTCCACCATGTGTGAAAGAACCGCATAAACAAGAAGCTGGAGACTCTACGATAGAAGAACTTGAGGGAGTAATATTGTTCGATGATAATCCTGATCGGAAAGTTTATGTTGGAGCTGAACTGGACATCGACGTAAAAGCAAAAATCGTATCCTTCCTCAAGGACAACTCTGATTGTTTTGCTTGGTCCCATGCAGATATGGTGGGAATCGATCCAAAAGTCGCCACGCACAAGTTAAATGTCGACCCGAAACATCGACCGGTGAAGCAAAAGAAACGACCAAATGGAGGATTCCGAAGGAAGGTGATCAATGATGAGGTGGAAAGGCTGTTAGCAAATGGGTTCATTAAAGAAGTAAAATATCCAGAATGGCTTGCGAACACGGTCGTAGTACCTAAGAAAAATGGCAAATGGAGGGTATGCGTCGATTATACCGATCTCAACAAAGCTTGCCCAAAAGATTCATTCCCACTGCCTCACATCGATAGATTGATCGATTCGACGGCAGGTCACGAGATGCTGAGTTTTTTGGATGCCTATTCAGGTTATAATCAAATATCGATGGATCCATCGGATCAGGAGAAGACATCATTTATTACAGACATGGGGACTTATTGCTACACGGTCATGCCTTTTGGTCTAAAGAATGCCGGCGCTACTTATCAGCGTCTGGTCACTACCATGTTCAAAAATTTGATCGGGAAAACCATGGAAGTCTATATCGATGACATGTTGGTCAAATCTCTTGAGAAGGGAAATCATCTGAATCATTTGGAAGAAACTTTTACAATACTAAGACAATTCAACATGAGATTGAATCCAGAGAAATGTGCGTTCGGGGTTGGATCCGGCAAGTTCTTGGGATTCATCGTATCGCAAAGAGGAATCGAAGCAAATCCAGACAAGATCAAGGCGATCGAAAATATCCCTGAGAACCTGACAACGGAGAAAGAGGTTCAACAGCTGACCGGTCGAGTAGCCTATCTCAGCAGGTTCATCTCGAGGTCATCTGAACGGTGTCACAAGTTCTTTTCAGTATTGAGAAAAAGCAAAGGTTTCGAATGGACACCAGAATGCAAAAGAGCTCTTCGGGAACTGAAGCAGTACCTTTCAAATCCACCACTTCTATCAAAACCAGTTGAAGGAGAAATGCTGCTGGTCTATTTGGCTGTTTCCGATGTCGCTGTAAGTGCTGTCCTCGTTCGCGAAGATGGAGGTAACCAATTTCCTATCTACTATGTTAGTAAAACACTGTTAGATGCCGAAACAAGGTACCCACATCTAGAAAAACTAGCACTTGCACTAGTCACTGCTGCACGCAAATTAAGGCCTTATTTCCAATGTCATTCAATATCTGTGATAACTACGTTTCCATTGCGAAATATTTTACATCGGCCAGATCTCTCTGGTCGATTAATGAAATGGGCGGTCGAGCTGAGTGAGTACGATATCACTTACCAGCCTCGTACCGCCATAAAATCTCAAGTTTTAGCTGATTTTGTAGCGGACTTTAGCGCCAATATTTTACCGGAGGCAAAGAAGGAAGAGTTGATGATGAGAGATCCAGACCCCGGAATCTGGGTAATGTACACCGATGGAGCTTCCAACGTCAAAGGAACTGGCCTCGGAATTCTATTGATTGCGCCTTCGGGTGAAAAGCTCAGGTACGCGATCAAATTACATGCAAAAACTAATAACGAGGCCGAATATGAGGCCCTCGCTGCAGGCTTAAAGATCGCGAAGGATTTGAAAATTGAACGAATAGATATCAAAAGTGATTCCCAACTGGTGGTAAATCAAATCCAAGGCGATTTCTGTGTTCGAGATCCAAGGATGCAACAGCTGCTCGAAAAGGTACAAAATTTTCTAACTTCTTTTCAGGAGTGGAAAATAGCCCAGATACCAAGGGAAGAAAACATCGAAGCAGACGCTTTAGCAAACCTTGCATCGGCAGCAGCCATCGATGAAAAACTCGATGAGACCGTGGTTCACTTGTTCGAATCTCCATTATGTCGGAGCATTAAAGAGGTAAACAATGTTAATCGAACTTGGGATTGGAGAAGCAAATATTTGTCCTACTTGCAGGCAGGTACTGTTCCCGATGACAAGAAATCTGCCCGATCACTTAAAGCCAAAGCAGCAAGATATTGCCTCCTTGAAAATCAACTCTACAGGAAAATGTTTGGCGGCCCTTTGGCAAAGTGTGTTGGGCCAGATAGAACAAATTATGTGCTGAAAGAAGTTCACGAAGGCGAATGCGGCAATCATTCCGGCAGCAAGTCATTGGTTCGAAAGATCATAAGAGCTGGGTACTATTGGCCAACGATCGCAGATGATGCCAAGGAATTCGTCCGCAAATGTGACAAGTGCCAACGATTTGGAAATCTCATACACCAACAGGCAGAACCACTTCATTCGGTCACGTCACCGTGGCCATTTATGAAGTGGGGAATGGATTTGGTCGGGCCGCTTCCAACAGCGCCCGGTGGGGTAAAGTTTATTTTAATTCTCACAGATTATTTCTCTAAATGGGTGGAAGCTATTGCCTTGGCTAAAATTCGTGAACAGGAAATTATCAAATTCATTCATCAGAATATCATTTGTCGTTTTGGGATCCCGAAAGAGATCACATGCGACAATGGTAAGCAGTTCGTGGGAAGACGAATCACAGCCTTCTTCGAAAAGTGGGGGATCAAGCGAATTGCATCAACACCTTATCACCCCAGCGCAAATGGACAGGCTGAATCTTCCAACAAAACAATACTCGAGTACTTGAAGAAAAGGATGGATGTTTCAAAGGGCAACTGGCCGAACGAACTCCCCGGAGCACTGTGGGCTCATCGGACAACGGTAAAACACAGTACCGGGGAGACACCGTTCTCACTTGTCTACGGAACAGAAGCGCTGATACCGGTGGAAGTGGGGGAGCCCAGCCTTCGGTTCGCCCACTCCACCGATGAAGCTAACAAAGAAACCATGCTGGTAGATCTGAACCTGGTCGAAGCAAAAAGGGATATGGCATTTGTTCGGATACAAGCACAAAAGCAAAGGGCAGAAAACTACGTCAACAAAAAACTCAGGTATCGATCTTTTAATGTAGGTGATTATGTGCTAAAAATCAAAAGACCAAAGAAGGATGAACCCAACGAAGGGAAGCTAGGAGCAAATTGGGAGGGACCTTTCCGCATCAAGGCAGTGATCGGAAAAGGTTCATACCAACTCGAAACAATGGACTCCAAACCGGTAGACTTCAATTGGAACGTCACACAACTGAAGAAATACTATTTTTGAGGTTCTGCGGTATCAATCTTCACCCTTTATTTCCACTTCGCAATTTTTATTATTCCTCCATCGGAAGACGCTTTTATTACTTGGTACTAACATTTTTAGATGATAGGCATAGTTGGAGTCGAATGATGACAAACATCACCCGCGAACACTCGAGCTCAAAACGCTCCGATCGGGGTCGATAAATCTGACGAACACTCTAACGTGGTCTTCATCTATAACGAGTTTCTTGGTTTTGGTCTCCCAATGATTCTGTTTCAGGTAACGAAGTCGAAGGACCAGTGTTCGCCTACTCATTTTTCGCACCCAAACACTGGGGGGGATGAAGGTAGCATAAGGGTCATCGGCAGATACTGGGGACTCGTCCGAATTCGACAGAAGTTCCAACGTTCACTCGAACTGGGGACTCGTTCAAAATTCGACAGAAGTTCCAACGTTCACTCGAACTGGGGACTCGTTCAAAATTCGACAGAAGTTCCAACGTTCACTCGAACTGGGGACTCGCTCAAACTTCGGCAAAAGTTCCAAGTCATCCGAATTGGCGGCTCGTTTGAAGTCAAGCGTCATCAGTTTCATGTAAACGATCCAAAAGTGATCAATGTCTGTGCCTTACGGCTACATCTTGTAATCGATCGAATCATACGATCCCGAATGTATCAAAGACCCATTAGCGGTCTACTTCGATAATACAACACTGGTTATACTCATTCTTTACATTTGTTCGATTTCAGAGATCGTTCCAAATTTTAATCAGATTTTACATCTAAGTTGTTCACCAAAGTGTTAAATTCTTCATTCCGAACTCATGAAAATGTTCGAAGAGTGCATTACGTGAAAATGAGACGTCATTCTTTGCTACGCACTAAAACATTGGGCCCCAATCATTTCATTTGACGAACATCGTTATAAACTTCAAAATTTTCAAACAGATACATCAAACTATCTTCGGAAAGCAATACAACGATAAAAACAACGAACTTTCCATTGATAAGAAATATGTACATGACTTCATTACAATATGTCAAACAAAAAGTTGAAAACGAGTTCACTCATCTCCATCCGATCCCTCATCGGAAGAATCTGGAGAGAGGCCAAGTGCCTCACGAGTCATTCTCACAACTTGTATCGCCTCTTCAAGCTCTTTAGCCACATCGACTTCACGCTCAGTCATCTCCCTCAACAAGTCCCGCCTCGACTCCGCTAAAATGAGCTCCCTCCTGTTTTCAAAGTCATTCTCCATCGAATGCCTTTGAGTAACCAACTCCTTCTGAAGAAGCGAGTTTCTCTCCGACCAAGCATTGTTCTGAGCCGTCAGATCGTCGTAAGAACCTCTTAGAGTACGAAGCTCTTCGTTCAAACGAATTATTTCCGACTCTTTGGTCTTCGACTCAGCTTCCAGTTTGGCACACTTGTCACCCATACTACTCTCAAGCTGACCGAGCTGGTCGTTCAAAGCTCGAACTTGGAACTCTAGCTCCGATTCTCGAAGAGCATGGGCGGTGGCCTTTTTAGCCAATTCAGCTTCAAGCTCAGAATACTTTACTTTCAAGACCTTCAAGTTGTTATGCCACCCATCACCAGCAGATGCAAGGAGAGCAACTCTCTCGTTCAGATGAGCTATTTCGGCTTCAAGTTGGCGAATCCGATCGGCTGACTCGATGGCCATGATTGTGTTCTGAAAATAAGAAACAAAACGATCCCATAAGGTAAAAAGCAGGAAAGGTTCAAACTAACAGAAACTGGAAGGAAACGTTACCCGAAAAGCACTAAAAGCGATTTGGGAGGACAAGCTCACATCGCTGTAACAATTCAATCGAGCCTTTTCCATCGGCCCCATCACATCGAAAAAGTAGTTGGCAAGATGCTTTGGGCATCTGAGCAGATCAACTTCTCCGGGGACGGTTATAGTCAGTGATCGGGTGTTCGCCTCCCCCGCAGCCTTGGCTCTTTTGTAGGCTGCAAACGCAGCAGCTTCCTCGTATCGAGGAAGGCGAACAATAGGCTCTTCATGATCCGACGCGTAGAAAGACGAGCCAGAGCTTTCCGTGTGCCTCGACCTCGTCGTTGTCGTAGGACGATCAAGGGGGAGCTTGCCCTTACTGGGATCCCTTTCCCTCGGTATATCGCTCGAAGGGGCACCATCGGCGCCCCCGGCGGACAACATCCCAAGGGTTGGAGCAGTGATCATCTCTTTCCCCCCCGAACCAGAAGTGACATCAATCAAGTCCTCCTCCGCTATCGGAGGAAGGATGAGCCGCCCATCACCACTAAAATCGCCAGCATTAATCCGGTCGTATTCCTCGGCTGCCTTGAGCTGCTCAGCCACTTCGAGCATTCTCTCCTTCATTGGCCTTTTCGGCCGCTCCAACGGTTGCTCAGACCCAGATTCCTCATCTTCCCCGGAGGGAATCCGAACGAGGGTTCCCCCTTCGGAGGCTTTTACTGCTTCGACCGCTGAAACGGCCCCCTTAACGATCTGCTCGATCGGCTTGGGATCAGCCGATGAGCCAGCTCCCTGCGGAACGTTCTTAACAAGCAGCCTTGCCCTAAGGTCTTGATAAGAGATTTTCTTTTTCTTTTTTGGAGGAGTTCCACTTACATTCTCCTCCCTTAGCTCCTCCTCCTCCTCGACAACCACATCTTCAACCAGCCCAGCACCAGCACCGGTGATACCTGTCGATGGCGATCCGTTAAAATATAACAAAAGGCACGGTATGATCAAAGGCAAAACTAAACTTACCATGATTTTTTGCCTTCACTTGCAAAAGAGCCGCGATCGGCTTCCACGCCCTCTGATCGTTGGTGGTCTCCTTCAAAACCTTCTTTAGCCAGTCAACAATGTCGGGAACCAGTTCAAACAAAACTTTGCTGGCTGCACATACAAGAGAGTGAGAGCGTGGAAGAACATAAAACCAATTGAAATTACAAACTTACGTGTTCGGTTCCACCCAACCGGAAGGCGTTCAGCCCCTGGGGCCACAAGCTGCTCCGTGGGGATGTAAACGAAGCGTTGATCCCACGCCCTAAGGTCGTCATCGTTATCGGAAATTAAGGCTCGACTACCTCGCTTTTGCACGGTAATGATGCCCGCCTTGTAAACTCGAGGGGAATACAAGTGAAGGATATGCCTAAGTGTCACCTCCACCCCCACCTTCTTGCCAATCCATCGATACATGGCGACCAAGCGCCATACCATCGGAGAAATCTGCGCCAAACACACCTTGTACATGCGACAGAATTCCTCGATCATTGGGTCGATCGGCAAAGTAAACCCTATCGTAAAGGGGTATGTCAAAACGGCAGAGTGACCCCCGTAAAAGGTGGTCAGAGTCGATCTCCTTGGAGGGCACACTACGTCGATCTCACCCTCTTTCCAACCACAATCTTCCCTAATCCGTGGTATTGACTCCTCGGTAACGGCACAAAAAACTGAGTCTACTGGAATATTTTTCTTCTTGGCCAGTTGAACGTCGTTTTGAGTACTAACCTTGCAGTCATCATCGTAAGTAAACTTCTTCGGGAGAATATCGGTGTAGAGTTTTTCTGGCCCAAAATCTTTGGGCTTCCTCTCCCTTTTCTTCCCTCTTTTGTCTGTAACTGCCATGGCCTGCGGTGGCACCATGGCGGGCGCCGTGGCGGCAACAGCGGCGGAGGGAGCATTTTCAGCATCAGTCATGTTGTGAGAAGACATTGTTAATTTAAGACGAGTGAATTTAAGACGAGTGAACAAAACAAAGTAGGTAACCAAATTTGATCAGCACAAGGTACTAAAAATGTATGGAAGAATTTGAAGAAAGTTTGAGAGATTAGTTGCAAGAGATGAAAAAGTCATGAAATCAAAACGGAGCTGGTATTTATAGAGGGGAAATCATCATGGTCTTGGGAACTGGTGAAAACCGCCGTCCGCACGATTTCTGACACGCGCAGTGATTTGAAGTTGAAGCGACAGTTGGCGTTTCAAAATGAAGGGACACGAGCGAGCCACGTGTTTTCCCGCTTTAACTTTCTAGCCACTTGCGAAGTGTTACGATCACAGGACTTCGCAAGTGGGGGGACTATCTGTATTGGTCGATTTTTGTTATTCAAACGAGAAGATGTGTTCGGGTTTGGTTATTGTTTCCGAGGACATTTGCCGATTGATTCGCCTCAACAACTTGATCAGATAACCACGAAGGCGCTGGCTTTAGCGGATAAGCTTTAATGAACTTATCCCACTTTTATCGGAATCAACTTAGCGCAATTGAAGGGACGTGGGCAGTTGTGGAGGAAGAGACGTGGAAAAGGAAGAATCCTTCTAGGGTTGGAAAAGGCTCATTGTCAGCCTATAAATATTGTCTTCATCTTCTATTTTGGGACACGTTCATCTGAGCAAAATATTACTCTACTCTTCAAAACCACTATTCTCTTGTCAAGAAAATATTCAACAGTGTTGTTTACCTTTGTCAATTTGTTACGTTAAAGATCATCATTGTATTTAAAGCTTCGATCGTGGTTTGATTCAAACGTGGAGGGAGACCTGTTCTTTCCATTGAAGCAACATCCATCGATCCACCAAATACAATAAGCCTTTTACTGCTTTGATTATTTATTTGTTACTTGCTTCGTTTAGATCTGCATTTATCCTGATCGTAATATCTTTTGCCTGTTAACCTGTGTTTAATTTGAGCAATCTGTTATCGTCACTAATTTGGCAACCAACCAATTTATTCGTCGGATCCTTTGTTCGATTACATTGTTCGTTAGTCATTGTTTTACGTTCGTTCATTTCATTTGGTTGTCATCGTATTGCTATTATCTTCATCGATTCGAGTATCATAACAGTGTTCGGATAGTTGTGCATCTTGATAAAACGAAGTCATCTTATCGTACATCACTATCCTTTCATTTAGTTTGAATTTGTTTGATAACATTTAACACCTTCACTTGACATCGGATTTAACTGACATCGAATTTGCTTGATATCGAATCTACTAGACATCGATTTGGGAATTATTTCTGCATCAACTCTTGAGGTCGATTAACTCGTCCACGTAAATTATCTGTCAAGCGATCAAATTGAGATATAAAACGGTCGCCTTAGGCTCAACTAAATACAAATTTAATTGTAAAACCTGATATATTTTTTGGGAAATACAAAACCGTCGCTATAATTTTCATTTCAGCAATTTTTGCAGCGGTTTAAAAAGTGCCGCAAAATTAATCAACTTTAGCGGCAGTTTTTGTCATTTTGCGGCCGTTTTACACTAAAATTTACTTTTAATAGCAAGAAACAATGCAATGTGTCTTAAACTAATATATCCTAAAGTTAAAAATATATTACTATAAAAACAAGAGCTGTTTTGAGAAATATTTTAGAAAAATAAAAATTATGAACTCAAATTATATACTAGTAACTATTACAATTAATACTTTTTATTAGTGAAAATAACTAAATAAATAATACTCCTATGAAATACATACAAAACAATAAAAGAAAAGGAACACGCGCAATAACACACACTACACTCCTCACCTCAAAACATATTACACTCCTCAGTCCTCACCCCCAAATCGTCATTGCTCATTACGCGCTATAAGAAAATGTTTGCATAATATCTCCATTCGTCTCAAACTTTGTTTGCTTATCAGTATTTGCTTAAAATCGTCCCAAATCACTACACTTTGTGAACTCCAATTTTTGCTTATAAGTAAGTATTTGCTTAATTTTTTTTGCTTGCATATGATTGATATAGGGATTCTTCACCAATAAATAACTCCGATTTGTGATTAATTTAGGGTTTCTTCACCATGCGATTGATTTAGGGTTAAATTTTTGTTCACTTTTATTTGTGATTTGTGCGAAATTGATTTTGGTTTGTCGCTTTATCTTCTCGATTTTAGTTTTTACTCGGTGAGATAAGCTATAATTCTGCTATTTGTTTTAATGACAAAAAATGATAATAATCGCTTTTGGTATCTCGATGCACGCGCTTAAAGTCTAGGAGTTATGATCATTTAGGAATTATGCTCGTTGTTTGTTTTGTTGTGCATTCTAGTTAATTTGTGTTATTTCTATTCGATTATGTTTATTTCGAACCTATTTTTGGAGAAAATGTGCTAATTAATTTTTACTTTTTATCCAGTCTCAGTTTTATTGTCATAATACTGCTATATGATAATTTGTTTTAGTTAGTAGTCGCTCTTGAGTATTTTTTGCCGATAATTTGTGCTTCCTAAAAAGTTACAAGTCTCATGGAAAGTGCTATGTGATGCTCTTATTTTTAGCATCTCTAATATATTTAGGGATGGATAAGAGTTAGATATTAATGCCGCGAACTACACCTGAATACAAGGAAGGGTTGGTACAGTTTTTAGACTTTGTATTTGCTAATGCGTCGTCTGATAATAGGATAAAGTGTCCTTGTCGTATTTGTGGGTTTAGACTGTCTCAAACTAGAGCTGAGGTGTTTGATCACTTGTTGGAAAGTCCTTTTCCAAATGGTTACACTGTATGGTTATTACATGGTGAGAAAGATGGAGGAGAAACGTCAGCTAGCGGACATGCAATTCGACACATTGAAGCTCGTGATGATCCAATGAGAGACATGATTAATGATGCATTCAACTTCTCTGGACAACCTACTGACCAGGAGTATTTCTCATCACAAGGACCAGTAACTGAAGGTGATATTAACATGTCTCCCTTACCTGATGGTCCAAGTGATAAGGCGAAAGAGTTCTATGAGCTATTAAGGATGGGGAACAAGAACTTTATCAAGGATGCACGAAGTACTCAAAGTTGTCTTTCTTAGTGAGACTTTATCATATTAAGTGCATGTGTGGGATGAGCGACAAGGCCATGAAGATGATAATAGAGCTACTGCATGATGCCTTTGAGCATGCAAAGATCCCCCAATCATTCTATGAGGCTAAGAAAACTATAAAAAAACTAGGTCTTAATTATAAGAAGATACATGCATGTCCCAATGATTGCATGTTATACAGGGGAGTAGATAAAGAAAGACAGGAATGCAAGCGATGTGGTGCATCTAGGTGGAAACCAAATGCTAAGAAACATTCTTCCAGTGAGCCTGAAGTGGGTAAAAAGAAGAAACTTCAACCTGCAAAAGTTCTTCGTTATTTTCCTCTGATTCCACGACTTCAAAGGTTGTTCATGTCTAGTAAGACATCCGCTGATATGAGATGGCATGGAATTGATCATAATAATAATGGCTTATTAAGGCATCCAAGAGATGGTGAGGCATGGAAAAAGTTCGACTCCACTTTTCCTGAATTTTCTCAAGATCCCTGTAATGTGCGCCTTGCCTTAGCAAGTGATGGGTTTAATCCATTCGGAAATATGAGCACTAATCATAGCATTTGGCCGGTGGTTCTCATTCCGTACAATACCCCTCCTTGGATATGCATGAAGCAGAGTAACTTCATTCTCTCTATGATAATTCCAGGTATTCAAACAGACTGAATTCTATTTCTTGATCATGTTTCTCCATTTAAACTTAATTTCTATCACCATGTATTTAATAGATATCACCTGTATATAGATCTTTTTCTTTCATTATGTCCTATCTTTAATAAGGCATCTGCCATCACATAGATTAGATTAAATTAAATTCTTTCTTGTAGAACCAAATTATGCCACAAAGTTGTTCCTCAGTGACCCATAAATTGAGTCTGTGGACAACAACATATTAGATTTCACAACTGCTGTTATGAATTTAATATTAAATGCAGTACTTTGGTGGCATGCATGATTTATGGTGTACAATATTCTTTAACTACATCTTTTTATGTTTACAACATACAAAAATTCTAAAAGTTGTTAATATGTTGTCATTTTGAAACTTATCAATTGTCACACTTTTTTTCAATTGTCACGGTATTTTTTCTATTAGTTGCAAAAGACTCACAACTTATTTATATTTCAGGCTTCAGAGGAAGGAAGTGGATCAATATCACGGGGTGCAGATCATCTTCCCAATCAAGATGTTGACAACTAATATGATTAGTTAATCAAGCTGGAAATACTTTTGTGCTGTGTAATTTTCTTATGATGGTATCCGTTTTGCTTTTGTTAACGATTAGAGTTTATGGTGTTCCTTGTGAACTTTAATTAGTTTTAGATGTTGAAAGCTAATATGACTAGTTAATCAAGATGGAAAATACCCTTTGCGCCGTGGAATTTGCTTATGATGGTTTTCGTTTTACTTTTGTTAACAATCGGAGTTTATAGGTTCCCTGTGAACTCTAATTAGTTTGTCACAAATCAATACTTTTGTGGAATATTTAGATGTTGGTTTTGTTGGAATGATTGTATGTCGGCTTTATTTGAATTGTGATGTTTGATTTATAGGTTAAAATTGTAAATTCATTTACAGATAATTAATTTGCATGTTGTCAATCAATAGAAAATTAAATTTGTTTGAAAGGGTGCTAAATACACTGTTGCCAGACTAGCGACAGTTCAAACCGCCGCTAAATGTTTAACAAACTACCGTTAAAATAATACCTCACAAAACCGCCGCAAAATTAAGCCAAACCGCCGCTATATTGTCATTTTGAGGCGGTTATTCCAGCGGTTGGAGGAAAACGCTGCAAATTAGTTTAACGACGCCTTAACATACGGCTGTTTCAAACCGCCATTAAGTTTACATTGCGGCAGTTCAAACCGCCGCTAAATCATGAAATGAACTGCCGCTAATCGACTTTTTTTTTTTGTAGTGTCATATATATCTTTTAATCGTGATAAAATATTATAGTATTAGTAACTTTTAAACCATTAAGGCTATATGCTTATCTTCCGTTTATATATATATATATTTCAATTTTTTTTAAAAACATTCATTTGATTAGTTTTTGGGAAATTTTGAATATGAGATTTTCAAAACTCAAAACTTTTGAGAGAAATATTTTTCTCTCACAAAATTATAACTTTTTTTCAAGTAAAATGTAGGTCAAACACAATTTTAACTTGCAATAATTATTTTTCAAACCCAACTTTAAGACTTATTTTCTTCAAGTTTCACCAAATCTATATCCAAAAGCTAGCATAGTTAGTAATTGAGTAACTCATCACTTGGCCCAGAAGTCCAGTTCTAGTTGAGCAAGAGTTGCGCGAGCAATCTGTCTTATTTTGTTTCCTTTGCTTAGTCTTTTGCACTGAATGACTTTTGTATCCGTGCTAGAGGCTGATGCATGTTGCAGATTTAAGAAATAGAGATACAGATTCAATATTTCTTTTTCAGTATATTAACGTTAAGGCTAACTCACACGGTGAATTTTTCAGCTTTGGGAGTATATCTTTTGAGTACAAGTATTAAAGAGAGAGAACCTGACTCTACTGACCAAACAGGCATCAATTTCAAGGCCCTGCTTATGTAGTTTTATTCACTTTTTTTTGTTTTTATTTTTTGGTTCTCCAGACTATCACTAAACACAGAAAAAGCACCCTAACCAAGAATATTATTTTCAAGCGAAACATTCGTTTGTCGCTTCTAGGGGAAGGCGTTATTGAAGTTAAATGTCTTAATTTAACTTGGATCGAAATTTAAAAAATAGGAGAAGACTTTTAAAATTTTTGCTAAAAAATAAGACATAGATAAATGTATGACCATAAAGTATCTCATTAAAAGTAAACTGGTAGTTTTAACTCAAAACTATTTTCAAATTTAGAATTGTATTATTATTTTTAGAACGAACTAATAAGAAAATAGTGATATTTTTTCGAAATCGAGGGAGTGCTACTTATTAGCTGCTTTACACAAGAACCTGATTTTGTTGACTCTAGTGAAATTTAATAGAGTAACATAATGGAGTAGGTATTTGACAATAAGTTCCAAAAGAAGTTTTTGAAAATAATTTTTCAAGCGGAGTTGAAACATTATAGTAGTAATATATTTGTAAGTTGAATTTGTAGTTCGACATGTATTTAGATAAAGAATAGTTGAAGTTTGCGAGTGAAAAAAAGAAGAAAAATATCCATGGCCAAACGAGGTTAAAAGTAGCATTGGACAGTTCAGTTCTGTTCAGTTTTTAGTTTTATGAAATCACTAACCACATTTAGCCAAACAAACTTGATTTGGTTCGATTATTTACAGTTTGATTTTGGATTAATCGGTTTGAGCCTATAAGTTGATATAGTTTTATTTCTTTTTTGATAGAAAATAGACCTCCAAATAATTTTATTTTTCCCAACTTTAATTTATAACACTTTTTTTTTTGGGTAATTAAATTTTTTTATTAACAACCAAACTGAACATTACAAATCCATAGCTTGGCTACACTCAACTCAAGCTATCCTATATCTACTAGCTACTACATGAACCAGAAACTGCAGCTAGCATAATTAAAACTACAAAGTTTTAATTTTGGTAATTAAAAACTCTTATTAACTATAAAAAACTGAAGATTACAAATCCATAGCTCGGCTACACTCAGCCCAAGCTATCCTAAATCTACTAGCTACTACATGACCTAGAAACTACAGCTAGCATAATCAAAACTACACAACATACGCACCTATGTATGCTCATCTAAGCAAACTCATCACTAATTATCCTTACGATTTAGACCATAAAGTGTTGCATCCTCCCTGAAGTCTTGCTGCATATAGTGGCTTATATCTTTGCAATGCTGTTGTAATCTCTAGCTGTCCCCTCAAACTGCCCTTGTTCCTTTCCCACCATATTGCTTCTATGAATTCTACCTACATCATCTTCAATATAGCCGCTCTAATTGTCTTCCCCTTTGTATTTCTAATGATCCACTCTTGTTGGTGCTCCTAGCTGCTATGTTTGCAGGTATTTGTTCTCATTGCATGAGTTTTTGCTAGACTGCTTGAGTATTTGTCAATTGATGCACGCTGCACATAATACATCATGTATCTACATTCATACACATTTGCTCAGTCTATCAATTGTTAACAACTTTCTTTGGCAGCGTAGCCACATAGTAAAGACTGGTTTTGGCCTAGCTGCATTACAACACATTAGATTTTTCCAGGCAACCTTCTGATGCTCAGCAATAAGCTGCAGATATATCTGTCTGATAAAGCTTTACTTCTGTTGAGTTACTGCCTGTCTTTGGTTCACAATGTCACTGATTCCTAGTATCTTCCTCAACATCCAACTAGCCTGCTGAGGGACTTGAAACTGTATCAAGTCTTGTCCTTTGATGTAATATACATGCACCCACCTTATCCATACTTATCCTCTTTGTTAGCTATATCTTAGCATGTCTTTGCTATTGCAACTTGATTCCATTTTATGAGATTGATCATGTTCCATTCTCCTACACTTTTGGGTAGACATACCTTATCCCATGCAACCAGCTTTTTTAGTTATTTCATTTTTTCCGGACCACAAATAGCTTCTGCAATATGCTTCTACTATTTTCATCACCTTCTTAGATAGAATGAATATTTGGCTCCAGTATGCTTGCATGCCAAACAGTACATATTGTACTAGTTGACTTCTCCCAACATAGAAAAGCTTCTTTGCAGACCAAGAAGCAATTTTTGCTACTATCTTGTCCACCAGTGGCCTCTATTGTACAACTTTGAGTTTTTTTGTATCAAGGGGAATACCTAGATACTTGAAAGGTAATTCTCCTTGACTGTATCCTAGATTAAGCCTTATCTCCTGCTGAATTTGGTCTGCAACTCCATTACAATACACAGAGCTCTTGGTTAGGTTAGCCTTTAATCCTGATGCTTCAGAGAATATTTTAAATTTTTCATGAAGTAACTAAACTAATGTCACATCCCCTCTTGCAAAGAATAATAGGTCATCAGCAAAGCATAGGTGTGTTATGTTTAGCTTCCTACACTTTGGATGATGCTTGTACTCATTGTTCTGCCTCAGCTCATTTACGTTCATGCTTAACTATTTCATAACTAATATTACAAATAAGAAAGGTGACATAGGATCACCTTGTCTTAGTCCTCTAGCTGCTTTGAAAGGCTCTGTAGGCTCACCATTTACTAGAATTGAGTAGCTGATTGTCTGAACACAAGTCATTACCTAGCTAGTGAACTTCTCAGGAAAACCTAAACATTTCATCACTTGCTAAAAGAAGATCTACTCAACTGAGTCATAAGTTTTATCCACTTTGACCATACACCTAGGAGAAACATGCTTCATGTTATATACTCTAACTAGTTCATGGGCTAGTATGATATTGTTAACAATCTTCCTTCCTGATACAAACCCAGCCTATATTTTTGAGACTACATAGCTAATCACTTTCTGGATCCTTGAGGCTAGCACTTTAGTTATCTAGTGTCAAGGTACAAATTAATTTACTGCACTGAATTTCACATTGCTTTCTTTTTTTCCTGTAACAATTTTGACGCCTTCATAATATTTTCGAACTAGTTCCTCCGTTTATATTTACTTGTCCACTTTCGGCTTTTCACTCCCACCAAGAAAAAATAAGAAAACTTAAACTTGAAAAATATACCCTAATTAATTATACTTGAAATGTACAAGGTATTTAATTGGGAAGGGATTTTGAAAAGTACAAGGTATTTAATCAAGGGTAAATTAGGAAGATTATAACCAATTTTATGTTGAATTGCTAAAAGGACAAGTAAACTTAGAATTTGACTTTGGTGAATTTGGACAAGTAAACATAAGCGGAGGGAGTATGTTTTAAAAGTGCTTATATGTTTGTGGAGTTGATTGCCTGTACGGTCACTCAACTTTGGATAATAGACCACCATGGTCACTTATCTTTGTTTTGTCTTTCTATGGTCACTCGACTTTGGGTAATAGACCACCATGGTCACTTATCTTTGTTTTGTCTTTCTATGATCACTCAACTTTACCCAGTTAACTCTCATGATCATCCAACACAAAACTCTACAAACTTTGTTAAGTATATGCTGACGTGGCAACTATATTTTATGCAAATTACAGAAAATAAAAAAAAAAACTAAAATCAGTTAGGACCAACCCACTTTAGACCCCACCCAGCTCCAATCCGAGTTAAACTTGATCGTCTGATCTTGACGAGTTAGCTGCATTCATGCATTTTATAAGCAAGAATTTTTATTTAAGTTGCGTAAATTTTTAATTAATTGTAAAGATATTTCACAGTTTGTTTAAGTAGTACTGCTTTTATTTATATACAGGATTTTGATAGTTGATATTGATATCAATTTAGCAGATATGATAATAGCTTCAAGTTGATGTTAAATAAACTGACTATAGCATATCGTTTTGCTGGTTAAAATGGTTATAGTCTCTTGGAAGAAAGAAGTTATAGACAGCTATTTGATAGGATATGTTGTAAAGAAGTTAATTATATAGTTAAAATGGTTATATTTTTGGTTGAAAATTTTAAATAATTTTATAATGGTTTGATGTCTTCATTTTGCTTTGGATAATATATGCTTCCTTTTGGTTTGATGCTTTATTTTATTCCTTTCACTTCGTAATGGTACGATAAATGTTACATATAATTTGTAGGATGAAATATGAAAAAGATAAAGGAAACAGAAAAAAAGAAAAGCAAGTTGTTTTGCAGTAAGGAAGTTCGGCTAAATTCAACTCTTGGGTCGGTTTGGGTGGGGTCTAAAGTGGGTTGGTTTAGCTTTTTCATTTTCTGTAATTTGCATTAAAAAAATTAGTTGCCACGTCAGCATATATTTAATGGAAGTCTGTAGAATTATGTGTCGGATGACAATAAGAGTTAACTGGGTAAAATTGAGTGACCATAGAAAGACAAACAAAGATAAGGACCATGGTAGCCTATTATCCAAAGTTGAGTGACCATAGAAAGACAAAATAAAAATAAGTGACCGTGGTGGCCTAGCTATTACATAAAGTTGAGTGACCATAGAGGCAATCAACTCTATATTTGTGTAATTGTTTGAACTTATTGCCATGAGTTGAGTTGAGTTGAGGACAAAATATTTTGGACAAATTTTGGAACAAGTTAAAACTCGAAAACAGTTGCCGATTTTTCTAGGTTGGCATTTGTTGTGTGCCCCGCATGGTGAAGGATTTTTGTTCAGAACAAAAAAATGCTTATAGATTAAAGAGAGTCGTACGTAGTTCGTGTCTTTAGTGTTTGTACTTCAATAAGCATTTTTTGTTCAGTTTTAATCAATACCTTAATTAAACTCCGTACTATTGTTAGTTAGATTTGAGAAGGTGTTCTAGTTACATGCATATTTAAAAGTTCTCTAAAAAACTTCCGTTTACAGTTTTAAGTTGAGGGAATCCAACTATAGACTCATTTGATAAGAAGTTCAATTATAATTCAAATAGGACGAGGCTTGACAGTCTGCTTGTTAAAGTTTGACTACAGAATCTCAAGTTTAACAACTTAAAAGTCTTTATTACGATTTTATCGTGTAGTATATCGTGTAGGTTGTTGTATAGCATGTATTACAGTAGTATTTGTTTTATAATAAATGCATGTATCAAACTCTTCTAGCTTTGTTTTTAAATCAAACAAACTAGCGTAAGCAAATTAAACTGAAAGAAAGTAAAACAAATTGGAACTTAACATTATTGAACTCCACAAAAGCAATTAGAAAAAAAGTAATAAAGGAAGAGATTTTCTTATGATAATCTTCATGCAGATATATTGTCTTATTTCTATTATAGTGTATAATTTTATTACATATAGTAAAAGTTAATTGGCTGGTAGTTTGAGATATATCAACTGTGTAGTCAATTTTTGGAACAGTCGACACACTAGCTAAAATAACCTCATTATAGCTGAGAATTATAGTATGAGCTGAAACCAGCAGAAAATAACTCAAGAAACTTGTACAAAGAAGAGCAAATTTAAAGACTAGTGAGGAAAAGGACCCATGGAGAAATATATAGGAGTAATATATAGTACTCGTACCTGATAATGTATAGGGAGACTTACAAATATATACAATTCTAACACCAAAATTACAAAAAATACCAACATTATTTCATTTTACAAAAAATACCAATATTTTTTTACACATTATATACAAAAATCAACAAAACTAATAAATTAGGATTCCTCCTTCTTCCTACTGCCCCTCCCACTGCTACCACCCCAGGCAGCGGCGCCGCCGGCCGCCGCTGTCCAACACCGGTTTTTTTTTTTTTTTTTTTTGTGTTTTTGAATCTAAAGAATGAAATACACATATAAACATTGATTTTTTTTTTTTGAAATTAAAGTTGGAAAATACATATAAACAAAAATACATGTAATTACACAAAAAAATTGTGTTATACATACACTAAACACACACATACAAACACGAATCTACAGATCTACAAACGAAACATACAAATTTATGTGTGTGATATTTATTACTTGACATACACACAAAAAGACATACAAAAAATACAAATATATGCTCGGATATACACGTTCATACAGTGATATACACGTACATACAATTGTGTGCTGAAAATTATTACATGTATATACACGAACATACAGGTACATACACTTGCAGATCTGAATTTGAATGTGTATATTCAAATGCAAAAAAGAAGAAGGAGAAGCAGATCTGAACTTGTATTAACAAAATACATATGTATACATAAAAATACACACATATACACATACAAAATGAAAAAAGAGGAGAAGATCGGAAAAGAGAGGAGTAGATCTGCTCCACCACGGCAGCGACCGGCGAGGGGGGTGGGAAACGGTGGGAGGGTGGGTGGGTGGGTGGGTGGAGGAGAGAGAAAGAGAGAGGGAGAAGTTAGGGTTTTGGGTAGAGAGGGAAGAAAGGAAATGAAAAATTATATATTTTGTAAAATGTGAAAAAGTGTTGGTATGTAGGGTAATTATTTAAAAATATCGGTATTTTCTGTAATTAAGTGGTTTAGTATGTCAATTAGCATAAAAATGTCTAATGTATATTACTTTCATCATATTTAAGTTAATTTAACTTGCGATATATAACAGGTTAATAATTATATGTGGTTAGCTTACCAATAAATACTACGTACTTACATTGTTACTTATTTTTTTACATTGTCACAGCAGAGAATTCATAGATAATGTATATGCCCAAAAATCCCCAAACACCACAAAGTGAAAAAGTATGCAAAGGTATCTATCGTTTTCATAACAGATTTTCAGAGATAAAAAACCCTACTTTAATTTTCTGTATATCTATCAATCGTTGTTATCAGAGATGGAAACAAGATTGTCAATGCTTTGGCAAAGAATTGAGCATCTAATAGTTCTACCCAGTCGCTATTATCTTTTGTATCGCCTCCTATTTCTCTATTAGCACTAGTTAGTAGAGAAAGACAAGGATTAATAGTATCTACTAAGAAAACCTCTTTTATCATATGTACTAAGCTAGCCAAATTAGGCAATCTATCTGTATTAAATTCTGAACAATGTCATGATTTTCTAGTTAATTAATGAAGTTTTATCCTTGCTACCAAAAAAAAAAAAATCATTGTTATCAATTCCATATATAACATGGCGTTTGTAGTCTTCCATATGCAGTAAACCATAATGAATCATATGCCTAATGTAATAAATAGGATTTTTTACATAAAAGTAAAATTTCTAGAACTTAATTACCAAACACACTACTAAAAATACAGCATTTTCAGACCGAAATTTCAGACCAAAATTCGGTTGGAGGCCTTCGTCCGACCGACGCGGTGGGATAATTCAATGTATTTTTATTAATTTTTTTTTTAACATAGCCGACCGCCGCGGTCGGACACGAATTAAATTTTTCTAGCTGACCGCCGCAGTCGCCAGTCGGTCGCCAGACAGAATATATACCAGACGGGCATAGCAGCCCGTTTTTTATTTCCCCCATCCACTTCTCTCTCTCTCTCTCCTTTCTTTCTTTCTTTCTTTCTCTCATTCTTACCCGACCCTAAACCCAAATCTATTAAAAAATACTCTTAATCTCTAATCAACAAGGTTTAACATCAATTCCATTCCTCTACAACTTGGTAAGTTTAATTTTCATAGTTTTCTTCAATTTTTTCCCAAATCTGAAACCCTAACTTTTTTATCTATTTTTTTTGTAGTTCTTCCATCTATTAAAGTTGGGGATTGTACATTAGTGGTGGTGGAGTACAAAACCATCCCTTGAGGTGAGTTTTATGATGAAACACCATTTTTTTTTAAAATTTAATTTTAGCTCGTTTTTGTCATTTTTTCCTATGTTTGAATTTTAGCTCATGAAATTAATCCATGACATAGTAGTTGCTATTTGGTTGTGAACTAGGTTACATTGTGTTGTTGTTTGGTTTGGGAATTGTTGAAGCTAGTTTGACATTTTTGTTGGTATTGTTAAAATTAGGTTGATTGAAAAAGTGGGTGTTGTTAAAAAAATGATTGGGTTATTGAATGCACATTTAGAAGATGATAAATTGGAAAGTAACACTTTGAATGGGTTGTTTTAGTGGAAAAGTTGGTGTTCCATTGAGAAGAGTACACTTTGAATGGGTTGTTGTTGATGGGTTCCTTTAGTAGTGTTGTTGTTGTTGAATGTTGTTAATGGTGTGTACTAGTGTTGTTGTTGTTGTTGTTGTATTGCTTTGAGATAGAATTGTTGGTGTATAGTGTAGTTTGGTAGTTAGATTCTTTGAGGCATTTCATCAAATAAGTGGTGAGCAACAACTAAGTTGAATAGTTTGCAAATAGTTTTAGATTACTCCAACTAAGTATAGATAAGTAAATAGTTTTATCATTTTGAATTATAAATAGATATAAGTTGCAAATGAGAAGTGTTATTAACTACTAAATGATAATCTTAGAGAATAAAAATTGACATTATTATTTGTGACTTAAGGAATTTATGGTTAGAAGGGATCATGAATCTTTGAAATACCTTAAGACCCAAAGTAAGCATAGTACAAGGCATGCTAAGTGGATCGAATTTATATGATTCATCATAAGCAAGGTTAAGATAATTTGATAGCGGATGCCTTATCTAGGAGGGATGTCATGTGAATATTTTGATTTCTAGGTTATTTGGTTTTAAGAACTTAAAGGAGTTGTATCCTATTGGTGTAGATTTTGATAAGCCTATCAAAGAGAACAAATTAGTTAGTAATATAAAAATAATTGACTTAGAAAATTATACAATTACTTAATCTTATGAAAATTGGTAGTGTATCAAAGAAATGTTTGTTTAAATATTTGCAATTTAATATGCATCTCAAACGTGTAATTTTTGTGTAGATATGGTTAATGAAAGTCGTAGTTGGATGTATAATAGAAATAATCCCGGCCGGCGGGGGATGAGGGCAGAATTTGCAGTAGGTGTTGAAGATTTTATTGAAAAGGCGAAAACACTTGATGATTTTATACGGTAGGGCCAGATTAAGTGTCCTTGTGTGGACTGCAAGTGCATAAAAGGAAAAAATTTGGAAGATGTTGAAATGCATCTTTATAGGAAGGGTTTTATGCCAGATTATTTTGTTTGGGTTTATCATGGAGAGTCTAGGGATGTGGGGGGTGATGTTCATTTTCAAAATGCTTATGTCGGTGGGAGTGGTCCGATCTCAAACGAGGATGATCTTGATAATTATCGAATGAACGATATGGTTAATGATGCTTTTGGAATGTACCCAGAGGAGCCATCCCAACTGGGTACATCGCAACCAAATGTTGAGCACATTCCTAATGATGAGGCAAAACTCTTCTATAAACGGTTGGAGGAAGCTAGTCGTCCATTGTACGAAGGCTCAGTGCATTCCAAGTTGTCAGTTGCTGTTAGATTGTTAAGTATTAAATCTGATTTTAGTATATGTCAAGCAGCCATGGATTCCATCATTGACCTTATGAATGATCTCAATCCGACTAACATGGCATTACCAACTAATTATTACCACACTAAGAAGTTGGTTTCCACGTTAGGTATTTATGTCCAGAGAATTCATTGTTGTGTCAACGGTTGCATGTTGTTTTATAAGGATGATGCAGAATTAGATAAATGTAAATTTTGTGAGGAGCCTCGTTACAAGCCAGTTTTAAACCCTAAAAAGAAGCCGATACCTGTTAAGTCGATGCATTACTTGCCCCTTATACCTAGGTTAAAGAGGTTGTATGCGTCGATGAGCTCTGCTCCTCATATGAGATGGCACCATGATCGTACGAAACAGCCAGGCATTCTAAGCCATCCGTCAGATGGTCAGGCATGGAAACATTTTGATCAGGTGTATCCGGCATTTGCTAGTGAACCAAGAAACATAAGGTTGGGTGTATGTTCAGATGGGTTCACTCCTTTTGATGTCTCGTCTACACCTTATTCTTGTTGGCCCGTATTTGTGACGCCGTACAATCTTCCGCCCGAAATGTGCATGACTAGTCCTTATCTGTTTTTGAATTGCATTATCCTAGGGCCACATAACCCGAAAGCCTCCATTGATGTATTTTTGCAGCCTTTGATTGATGAGTTAAAGTTATTGTGGTATGAAGGTGCGGAAACATATGATATATCAATGAAACAGAACTTTCAACTGCATGCTTCTTTGATGTGGACAATAAATGACTTTCCAGCTTATGGAATGTTGTCTGGGTGGTCCACTGCTGGTAAGCTCGCTTGCCCTTATTGTATGGAAGATACAAAAGCATTCACTTTGAAAAATGGTGGTAAGTGTACATGGTTCGACTGTTGCCGTCGATTCTTGCCAATGGATCATCCGTTTAGGAATAACAGTAATGCTTTTATGAAGAATCAGGTTGATTTTGAGGAGCCTCCGCGAAGGTTGTCAGGAGGAGAAATATGGGATAGGGTTAAGGTGTATCCTATGGTAACTGACCAACGGCCATCTAAAGCACCTGGCTATGGTATTGATCATAATTGGACTAAACAAAGTATCTTTTGGGAGTTGCCTTATTGAAAGGATAATCTTCTTCGACATAACCTGGATCCCATGCATATTGAGAAGAATTTTTTTGAGGCTGTCTTTAATACAGTGATGGATGTCAGAAACAAGACAAAGGATAATGTGAAGGCCAGGTTGGACCTTGAGGAGCTTTGTAGGCGACCTGAGTTACACTTATCTCAAGTTGGCAACACGATTTGGCTTCCCAAGGCCAGTTACACATTCGGATTGGATGAGAGAAGAATGATTTGTGATTGGGTCAAGAATTTGAGGATGCCTGATGGATATGCTTCAAACTTAGAAAGGTGTGTTGATATGACAGAAGGAAAATTGACTCACATGAAAAGCCACGATTGTCACATCTTCATGGAAAACTTGCTCCCAATTGCATTCAATGGCTTGCCTGATATAGTTTGGAAACCACTTACAGAGACGAGCCTATTTTTTAAGGAGCTGTGTTCTAAGACATTGAGGGAAGAGAATCTTAAGTCGTTGGAAAGTAACTTTCCTGTTGTCGCGACTAAGTTGACAAAAATCTTTCCCCCTGGTTTCTTTAATGTAATGGAGCATCTTCCAATTCACCTCGCGGAAGAGGCACTATTGGGAGGCCCGGTGCACTGTAGATGGATGTATCCTTTTGAGAGGTAAGGTCTCTTAAATTAGTCCTTAACTCATTTTTTTTAATTCATCTCAAGTAGATCAATTAATATAATATATCATGCAGAATTATTGGCAAGTGTAAGCGGGACGTGAAAAACAGGAACCAAATTGAGGGGTCCATATGTGAGGCATACCTGGCTAGAGAAACTTCTCATTTTTGTTCGTATTATTTCGATCAAAATGTGCCATGTTTGCGAAATAGGCCGGATCGACATGATGATGGAGACAACAATGATGAATTATCCACCATTTTCTATTCAATCAACCTGGTAGAGGAAAGTTAATGACCGAAGTATGCAAGTTCAATGACCGGGACAGAAAAGCAGCTACAACTCATGTTTTGTTGAATTGTCCCGATGTCACGCCTTTTTACAAGTATGCTTCTTTTTACATTAAAACCTAACATTCAAGTTGCATCAGTAATCTAACTAATGAGATTTTTTGACGCATCATCCAGTCACTTTGTTGGACAATTTGGCGCCTCTGCTGTTTATGAGCAATTTTCAGATTGGTTTAGAGAATTTATAAGCATTATATAAACAAATACATAAGTTTTTTGGTATATATATTTATAAATATATATATGTTGGTTTAATGTGTACAACTATCTTGAACTTTATATAGGTACTCAATCCAGACAATGGCATAAACTTTCCATTGTTGCATGATATATCTCACGGGCCTTATTATAAATACAAGAGGATGTCTAAGTACTTTGTTAATGGGTACAAGTTCCATACTAGAGAATGGTCCTTGGGGAAGAAAACAAACAACAGCGGTGTGTGTGTGAAAGGTGGTACTGGTGACCAGGATGTAGACTTTGATTACTATGGTGTGATTGAGGAGATTTTAGAAATAGAGTTTACAGTAGGTTGGCCTCGTAAAAGATTGGTGCTTTTTCGTTGCAAGTGGTTTGATCCGAGTCCAAAGGGTACGAGGGTAGACCCATGTTCTAAAATAGTTGAAGTTAATCACAGAAGGTCATATGGACATTATGATCCTTTCATCATTGCCCAGAACGTGAAGCAAGTGTGGTACGTTCCTTATCCACCGACAACGAACAAAGCCAAAGCCAAATCCAAAACCAAGGCCAATTGGTGGGCTATTCTAAAAGGCAAGCCGGTGGGAAGAGTGGAAGTAGATGATGTATTAGATGTTGCATATCAAAATGAGGTATCTACCGCTCCCTTGATTGCGGATATTGAATTAGCCGACCAGTTGCAACATAGTGAAGGCATCTATGAAAAGTTTGATGAATCGGTGGTTAGACGTAGAAAAAACACGACTAATTTTGGAGAAGGAACATCTAGGGCAAACGAGGAGGATGAATATATGGATGACGTTGAAACAAGTGAGGAAGAATTTGTTGACAGCGATGAGACGAGCGAGGAAGAGGAAATAGCCGATGACCTTAACGCGAATGATGATGACTGACATGTTCGTAGTTTGTTGTTTTTACTTTACTAAAATATAATTATTTGATTATATCGTGCTAATTTATTGTGCTTATTTTACAGATATGTCATCTTCGGAGAAGGCTAGGGGAAAAAGAAAGGTTCAGAGTACCTCGCATGCTTCAGCTGATTATACTACTCCTCCTGGACATGTACCTCATATGCTTCCTACACATCCTCCGTCTGCATATGCTCCAGGTTTTTTCACTCCTCCTCCTGCCTTTCCCCCTGGCATGCCCTTTCCTGCATCGCCTGGTTATGTCGTTCGTCCTTATGGCATCGGTTCATCATCATCCATGCCTCATCCATCTTCCAGTCCGTCACCATCCCCTTCAGCATCTACTCCTTCTGGATCTACACCTTCTGATGATCCGAGCTCGGTACCGGTGGACGCTTTGGTCCCACCTACTATACGATTTTATTCGCCGGACTCGCCTTATTACATTGGTCCTGCAGGATCATATGATGATGACGGGAGGGTGAGGATTTATCCTGAGGGTAGCCGTGGGTAAGTATTTTTTTTTTTTGTTATTTTTTAAGTATTTAATTCTACTATGAAGTTTAATTTTTTAGTATATTTATTTTAACTATAAATTTTTATCTAGTTTTACTCCCTCGATGGTGGCTACTCCCATAATCACAAGATGCATGAAATCTAGATGGACTGAGCCATGGCCATCCTGCGGTCAGGTACCATTCCCGGTAAAGATGAGCATGTTTGACGATTTTCAGGTAATAACTATATTTTATTTTTTAATAATTTAGTTAAGTGTCACTTTTTTAGAACTCTAATATTCAATAATTATTTCAGACAAAGTGTATATGGCATCCTGCATTTAATAGCATTGCCAAAAGCAATTTTCTTGGAAAATGCCAAGATAGAGTGAAAGGTAGCATGTATGATTGTCGAAACAAAGGAAAGAAGCCCGAGTGGATATACGATCACGTTTGGGCACAACTTCTATAATATTGGGATACTGAAGAATTTAAGAAGAAGAGCGCCCAAGGAAAAGCCGCACGAGCCTCCAAAAGGGGTGGATCGCTGCACACCGGGGGTTCGGTTAGCGCAGCGACTCAGCGGATGATATTGGTAATTTATTAATTAATTGTATGTATTATTTTATGTAACTCACATTAATTTTCCATCTAACTTTTCATCTTTTTAATTTTGTAGGAAAGGCAAGAAGGGCGGCCAGTTCGTGTGCCTGAAATCTTTAAGAAGAGGCATATATACAGAAACAAAAAAGGAGAGGAAGTGTGGGTCGAAGACCGCGCTAGAGAGCTATATGTAAGTTATTAAATTCAATCTTTTAAAGTTATTAAATCTGTCAATATTTTGTCAATCTAATTCTTGTTATTAAATTTTATTTCAGGAAAAGGCTACGGCGGTCTATGAAGAAAGGATGTCGACTCAGGCATCCGAGTGTGGTAGCAGTGCCCCAGCTCAATTGACACTAGAAGAGGAAACCGCAATATGGTTGGAGGTGAATGGCGGAGTAAAGAAGGGAAGTGCTTACGGCCTTGGATCGCAGTATGCCTCAGAACGTCTAAATCCAGTTTGTTTGGCACTTACACTCCTCCTGCTAGTTCAATTAATCCCTCGGTGGAAGCCGCTTTGCGCAATGAAATCGAAGAGCTTAAGAAAAAGAGTGAAGAAGAACGTTTGCTCAATGAAGAAAATATGAGAACCATGCGGGAAATGATGGAGAACATTATGTGTGGTGGTGCGGACAAGGGAAAGAAGGGCAAGGGCAAGAACAAGAGCAAGAGCAAGAGCAAGAGCAAGAGCAAGAGCAAGAGCAAAAGTCGGGGGAAAGGCAAGAGCAAGCGTCAATACAGCTCTGAGTCGGGTTCAGGGTCGGGGTCGGGTTCTGAGTCAACGGAGTAGTGATAATGGATTGTTGATGTATTAGACTTGTTTTAGATATGTTTTAACTTGTTTGGATCACTATTCGGATTGGATATGTTATGTAAAATGTTAAACTTTCTATTTGAAGGCAATAAGCCTTGTTTAGACTATTATTAAGGCTTGAGAAGCCTAATCTTCTTCTGGGTGCTGTTTTTTCTGCTTTTTACAGGTGGTGTAGCTCTAATTGCAGGTTTTTTATTGCAGGTACTACACTGCCTACCGACCGCAGCGGTCCGAAATCGGTCCGAAAATTGCCAATTACTTAGCCCAGAATATACTGCCTACCGACCGCAGCGGTCGCCTGGCCGACCGACGCGGTCGCCTGGCCCACCGCTGCGGTCGCCCGGTTTTCCCAGTTTTTTTAAATCTCCCACCGCGTCGGTGGGAGAGTTCAACATTATATTTTCCACGTATAAACTAGGCGACCGATGGCCGACCGTATTTCGGTCCGACGTCCGACCGCGGCGGTCGGAAAGCTGTGAGCGACCACCAATTAGCCGACCGCCTTATTAGGTCGGACAACGGTCGCCTGGCCGACCGTTGTCCCACCGTATCGGCGGTCGGAAAAGCCCTGATTTTTAGTAGTGACATAACAACATTTTAGTAAAATTACCCAATATAGAGGAAAGGAAGAGTTAATTACAAAACTAGCAAAAACATAGAAATATTTTTCCATAACAAACCAAACCCTTACATTCTTCATCCTATTTCCCTCAATGTCAACTTTCATCCTCCCATTTCCACCTATTTCACTTTTCCTCCCACAATTTCCTCCAATTTCAGTTTTACTCCTCCCATTTTTACCAATTTCACCGTATCTCGCCTACCAACCACATCGTATCTCATTGTATCTCAACTACCAACCACACGTATCTCATTGTATCTCACCGTATCTCAACTACCAACCACCTCGTATCTAACCGTATCTCAGCTATCAACCACATCGTATCTCATTGTATCTCACGGTATCTCAACTACCAACCACCTCCTATCTAACCGTATCTCGCCTACCAACCACATCATATCTCACCGTATCTCAACTACCAACCACCTCGTATCTAACCGTATTTTGCCTACCAACCACATCGTATCTCACTGTATCTCAACTACCAACCACCTCGTATCTAACCGTATCTTGCCTACCAACCACATCGTATCTCATTGTATCTTATTGTATCTCGCCTACCAACCACATCGTATCTCATTGTATCTCAACCACCAACTACCCCGTATCTCGCCTACCAACCACATCGTATCTCATTGTATCTCACCGTATCTAACTATTTATTGACAGTATTTAGTTGTTTCTAGACTGTTTTAGCATTTTTTTCGTCCCGTTTGGGGATTGTTTCTCACTGTTTCTAAATTATTTCACATTTTTTGCATCGTTTCACATTTTTTTTACATTTTATTTCGGACTTTTTCATTAGCTATTTTAGACTGTTTCAGCGTTGTATCTGCACTATTATTGCCCCGTATCGAACTGTATCAAACTGTTTATGCACCGTTTCAGGTTGTGTTCAGCACTGTATCACACTGTTTCTGCGTCGTTTTAGTGTGTGTTCAACACTATATCAAACTGTTTCTGCACCGTTTCAGACCGTATCAGACTGTTCCAACAGCTGTTTCAAACTGTATCATATTGTTTCAACATCGTATAATGAATAATTCTTCTAGAGAGAAATAGTCTCATCAATCTTTGACTTTCATTTATATGACTAAGAAATGTAAGTCAGTGCTCAATTCTTTAAATAAAAACTTAGTGTGTGCTTAGTCGTACACAAGTTTATTGAAACAAATTTTGGCCAAATGACAGTGACAGATCCTGTGGGACAAAAGAGAAAGGATTGGTTTTTCCCTTGCTTGGTTGTTGAATCAAATTATTTGTTTGCTTTTGCATATTATAGTAGCAGAGAAGCCTTTCCCCTTCAACAATGGTACTGATAGGAAAATTAGATGAACTATGAGCCTGTTTGGGTGAGCTTAAAAGTGGCTTATAATCTTATAAACTCATTAATATATGTTCGTTAACTTAAAAATTTTTGGACTTATAAGTCATAAGTAGCTTAAAAGCCACTTTTAGAGAAGTTAGGAAATCCTAACTTCTCAAAAAGTAAGTCACTTTTTGACTTATAAGCCACTTAGAATAAGCTGCTTATAAGTCCACCCAAACAGGCTCTATATAGTCCATCTAAATAAGAAAATCCTCATGCTGCTACATTGCAAGACCCTTTTAGTTGATTCATGAAAGATTTACGTTTAATGTAATTGAATCAAGATTTTGTGAACTGCTAAATAACTTTATTTTAACCAGACTCGTAGCAAACAGAGCAGCAACAAAATGAAAGGGGAGAAGCAACGACAACGTTGCACACAGTGGTGTTTCTGAGATTGGGTTCAGGTGCCTCTACTATTAGGCTCGTCGTGATTCACCGCTGCTTCCCCGGAGTGCCGATCTCCCACCGCTCACTGCTTGTTATCTCTTCACAGCTATGATGCAACAAGAAACTCTTCTTCAACAACAATCCTCTGTTATTTTCTCTAAAATCAAAATCGGAATTGGAATCGGATTCCGTCTGAATCGGAATCAAAATCATCGAAATTAGAATCATCTGCGGTGGCGACGCCGCTGTAAAAGTCGTCGTCGTTGTTAGGTCAGCGTGCATCATGAATTGAGCGTGTTAAATATGGTTGATTTTAAATAGAAATTGGATTTGGGGAAAATGTGTTAAAAAATATTGCTATGTGGTGTAATTTGTTAAATATTGTTATTTTGTGTAATATAGGAGTGCAAGTTTGTATATATATGTAAAAAGCCCTAATAAATATGAAGGGGTACTTTTCATATTTCCATAAATAAGCAAGAAAACTTATGAATGGAGACCTATATCAAGCTTTCTTGCCTACAATTATTGTGTTTGGAAAATAAAATGTTGCTTATACATTACTCCTACAATTCATGTTGTCCTTCAAAAGATTTTTTTTTTCCTTTTCTGAAGACTTCATTTTCAGTTTTTTTTTTGGCTAAATACATATGCCCCTGCCCAAGCAATACATTTCATTAAAAAATAGCTAGCATGGCTATTAATCAACGATTTTGCAAGTTCTTGCTATTCATCGGTTAACACACTAAAAATAGCTTGGGAATTTTACATAAACCGCTATAGTCGGTAGGCATAAATTATGCACATAGTATGCACCTATCATATGCAATATTATGCATAAAATATGCATCAATTATGTACAAAAAAATAGCTACTTTTTGTTAAATTGATCTATGTTGTTCATGCATCATAATTTTCCCAAATAACTTTTCACCAAAGATTTCGGGGATTTTTACATAAATAGCTCTCAATATAGCATATTAACAAGTCACCTAACACTAACATAATCTAGCCACAATATTTATATTTAAAATTTGATTTATAATTAAAATATGGCATATAATTAGATTGATATTTTTTTATATAGCTTCTATACATGTATATACACACATATATTTGTATTATATTTTTTAAATATTTATATCATCAAATTATATCTAATAAATATGCCAGGAAAAGAAAGAAAAGATAAAATATGGTTAGAAAAAATGGATATGGGTTTGGAAGGGCGAAGTGCACCAAAGGCCACTTTTGGCAGTGGTCTTTGGTTTGAGGCCACTTTTTTTATTGATTTTACATGAGAAGCCACTTTTTGGAACTTCAATTCTTTTGAGTTGAACTTCACACAAGTTCAGCCCACAAGGATTAAAGTTCAGCTTCAGCCCACCATAAAGATTGAAGTTCAACTTCAGCCCACAAGGGTTGAAGTTTACGCATCTATACCTAAAAGTTCAGCTCTCACGGATTGAAGTTTAAACTTCATAATTTAGGCATGAAGTTCAACCCACAAGGTTTGAACTTCAGCCCACAAAGATTGAAGTTTCAAAAAGTGGCTTCAAACTAAATACCAGTGATAAAATTGGCCCGTGGGTGAAAATTTTACGGTTGGGAATGATCATGTGGGCTAATAATCCCAAGATTTCCTCTATCGTGAGAGCTCAACTAAGCCATGCCTAGGCCCGTATATCAGATGGAAGATTTACTGATTTTTACATAAAAGTACAAGTTTTAGAGCTTAATTACCAAACATAGCAACATTTTAGTAAAATTACGCTATATAGAGGAAAACACAAGATAATTACAAACATAGCAAAAACATAGCAATATTTTCTCATAACATACCAAACCCTTACATTTTTTCCTTCTATTTCCCCCGCTATCACTTTTGCTCCTCCCATTTCCCCCTATTTCACTTTTCCTCCCACCATTTCCCCTCAATTTCACTTTTACTCCTCTCATTTTCCCCAATTTCACTTTTCCTCATACATCCTCAATGTATCTCGTTGAATCTCACTATTTCTGCACCGTATCAACTATTTCTGCACCGTATCTAACTGTTTCTGCATCACAGTATCTAACTGTTTCTGCACCGTTTCAACTGTTTTTTCAGCACCGTATCTAACTGTTTCTGCACCGTTTCAACTGTTTCTGCAGGACCATATCTAACTGTTTCTGCACCGTTTCAACTGTTTCTAACTGTTTCTGCAGCACCGTATCTAACTGTTTCTGCCTATTTCAACTGTTTCTGCAGCACCGTATCCCAACTGTTTCTGCACCATTTCAATTGTTTCTAACTGTTTCTGCACCGTTTCAACTGTTTCTGCAGCATCGTATCTAACTGTTTCTGCACCATTACAGGTTGTGTTCAGGACTGTATCACCACAAAAATTAAAAAGGAAGAAATGGTTAACATAAAAGTGGTGTATATTAGCCACACTTTTACTATTTTTTGTGTGCACAAAATCACCACTGAAAATAAAGCATGTGAGGGGGATTTTGTCCAAACTTTAGTGGGTATTTTCTGTATTACGTCAATTTATTTTCCTTCTTGTTCTCCAACTCCATTTTCACGTCTTTGCCAAATCATTTCCAGTAGTAATGACATAAAACACAGTATGATACAGTGTGAATTATCGATGTAATCAGAGCACGTCACTGTCAAAATGATAATAGTAACAAATTACAGCATCTCAGATCGTATGTGCACTTAGTTCACTTGCACCTCTTCATATCAAAAGTTCTTGCTCCTTTTCCTTTCTAAAAATTTTTATATACACCTGATGATTCGTATGCAGTCAACCGCACAACAAAAGTCTAATTGCTAGCAAAAAAAGTTATTTGAATCTTCATATTCTTTAACTCAGCAACTCTAAATAAACACACAGAGAGCAGAATGCAGTAAAGGGAAATAAAGCACTTGAAATCTATGTTTCGTTTGTAAAAGTAATGGCGGTGAATTCGAACGAACAAGTGACGCTTTTTTTGTTATTTATTCAATTATTTGTTTGTAGCCTGACTTCATTTTTCTAAAAACGGGGGAGAGGGGTGATGGCGCTGGGGTGATGGGGATAATGGTGGTGGGGTGGCGGTGATGGCGTTAGGGGAATTATGGCGTTGGGGTGGTGGGAGTGGGTGTGGGATGATGAGAGAAAGAGAGAGTAAGTGAGAGAATTTTTAATTTGGGGAAAATGGGAAGTGAAAGTGAAAGGTGTTAGATTATTGTTAATGTGTTAGAAAAATAATACTATGCATTGTAATTAGAGAAATATTGCTATTTTTTTGTAATTAAGGTAAAAATTTGTATATTTGTGTAAAAAAACCCATACGAAAATGGCAACGACGTGACAAATTTGCATTTTTGACCTCGGTTAACATAGTTTAGCAAAAATGGCCCTCCATTGATTTTACAAATAATATTCTAATGGAAATGCCTTTCAACACCTAATGAATGATTCCCTACCTCCCTCCAGCCAAATTTCTTATAGTCTTAGTAGGGCAATATTTATCATCGATACCTAATACCCGTGTCCAACAAAATTTCCTTAAAATCTTGAAAAATATAAGGCATTTGCCCTAAAACCCTTCACCACCCAAAAGATATGGTCGTGAAGTCTTGACAGGGAAATACTAACCCTCAACCCCATCCTCTCATCTCCAACTAAATTGCTTTGTGATCTTGGTAAATATGCTATGCTTGTCCTCGACCCCTTCACCCCATTCTCCAAATTTTAATTACATTGAAATCTTCATAATTAGGGAATACTTTTTCTCGATCCCTTCACCACCCTCTCCTAGCTAAATTATCTTGATGTCTTTGTGGGCTGCCTAGCTGAAGGCAACACTTACCAAGATGAAGGTTATTTGCTTAAAATCATGGGAAAGGAGGATAAACCCTCAAAACTAGTCTAATTTGGGGTCATCGGGTGATCTGATAATATGGCTTGCACTTTGGGATGATTAGAACGTAATCACAACACCAATTCTTTTTTTTTTAAAAGTGCATGAATTGCCAATTTTGCTTGCGTCCATACACAATTTTAATCAATTATGGGTGTACCTTTGCAGAGGTTAGATGTATTGCCTATCTTCAGGCTATTGGAGTTAAATTTCAAGCCAAGTTAAGCTAACTTCATCACTTTCTATCTGAAGTTTAAAAAATTTATATCTTTTCTGCTGCAGTCTTTTTATTTTTTTCTCAATTTCAAGCCAAAATATTTGAATTTGATTTGAAGATAAGTCAAAATTCGCAAATTTAATCTGAATTTAGTTTATTTTTCATACCAAAAATTTTAGTTTATGTGAACTTCACACCATGAGTATTCTACTTCGATCTTAATGGTTTGAAAGCGAGAATCTGTTCTTGTAAATAATTTTCATAAGATGATTAAAAACTAAATAACATGGATAAAACTGGTTGCTTAGTTAAATTCTTACGAAAAAGGGGGTGATTTTAATAATATGACACCATCATAGATATGACCCCATAAGAAAAGTTTTACAATTTTGGACCCTATAAGAAAAGCTCTTAGCGATCACTAGATACTATTAGCAATAGGACTTTGCAATCGCCGTGAGTTTCCCTTTGGCGACTCTTGACTGCCGCCATGAACTTTTCTCGATAGGGGCAAACAATGTATGACTTTTCTTATGGGGCCAAAAATGTGATAACAACGCCTTATTTTGGTAAAAATTTTGCGTAGGGGCCTGTTTGACGCGCGCTAATTAATTTGTAGCCTTCAAAAATAAATTCGCTGAGAAGTAGCCACCTTCGGACAAGTCCCAGTATAAAAATATTGGGGCTTTGAACAAGTTTTGTGCAAAGCCCCAGTATTTTATTATGGGACTTTATATAAAGTTTCAGTAAACTAACCCCGGTATAAAATACGGGGGCTTTGAACAAAACTTGTTTAAAACCCCGGTATTTTGTTATGGGACTGAAGCTTTATATATAAAGTCCCATAACAAAATAATGGCACCTTTGAACATGTTAGTTCAAGGTCCCATTATTTTGTTATGAGACTTTATATATAAAGCTTCAGTCCCATAACAATAGGTTTTTTTTTACATAAAAGTACTAGCTTTAGAACTTAATTACCAAACATAGCAACATTCTAGTAAAATAACCCTATATAGAGGAAAACATAAGTTAATTACAAACATAGCAAAAACATAGCAATATTTCCCCATAACATACTAAACCCTTACATTCTTCCTCATATTTCCCCCCATTATCACTTTTACTCCTCCCATTTCTCCCTATTTCACTTTTCCTCCCACCATTTCCCTAAATTTCACTTTTACTCCTCCCATTTCTGCAGTTCCACTTTTCCTCATTTCATCCTTACTGTATCTCGTTGTATCTCACCGTATCTCGATGTTTCTCAACTACCAACCAAATCGTATCTTGTTGTATCTTTCCGTATCTGCACTGTTCTGCACCGTATCAAACTGTTTCTGCACCGTATCAAACTGTTCCTGCACCGTTTCAGGTTCTGTTCAACACCGTATCAAACTGTTTCAGCACCGTTTCAGGTTGGATTCAGCACCGTATCGAACTGTTTCTGCACTGTTTCAGGTTGTGTTCAACACTGTATCAAATTTTTTCTGTACAGTTTCTGACTGTCTCTACATTGTTTCAGACTTTTTCAGTGCCATTTCAGACTGTTTCAGCTCCGTATCGAACCATATCTAACTATTTCAATGCCGTTTCAGGTTGTTTCAGCATTGTATCTAACCGTTTCTGCACCGTTTCAGACTGTTTCAATAGTTGCTTAAGATTGTTTCAACGATGTTTCAGACTGTATCATACTGAAGTTTCATTTAGATTTATATGTTTCTGTTGTTTCTAAATAATTTCACCTCATTTGTTATTTCACATTTTTTTTACATTTTGTTTTAAAATTTTTCAACAGTTTCTAAATTCTTTTGAAACTCAGTTGTATAGAGGAAAGAGTACCTTAGTTTCGTAATATTAAGAAACTCAGTTGTATTTTGCAACATAACCTACTTTCTAAATTCTAAAATTCACATAATCGGCGAATTTACACTTCTATACAAACGACAAGACAAGCTTGAACACAAATCTGAGGGTTGCAATCATTCTTTTGTGCCCCCACCCAGTTGAGACATGAGCACGAGGAGCCTGAACCATGAGCGTGAAATGCGTTGAAAATTACCTAATGACTCTGAAGTTGCATCAGATCTTTGATCTGTATCTTATGTAGCTTGGATCTTAGCTGTGTATTGCAGGTTCCACAGGACTTCCTCAAACGAGGGGCGAATCGGTGAATCAGGAGATGTGCATTTGTTGGTGAATCAGGAGATGGGACTGAAGCTTTATATATAAAGTCTCAAAACTATATTCAAAGCCCCAGTATAAAATACCGAGACTAGTCTGGGGTGTTTTCCAATACTAATGGAGCGTAAGTGTGCGCACGAGTTTTTTGCTATTTCTCAATTAATTTTACGGTGGATAAAACTCATTGAGCGCGTCCAAAAATGACTACGCATCAAAATTTCCCCTAATTTTGTTTCTTTCACACAAATACTTAAAAAAAAATGCTTACTCGATACACAAAGTTCTAAACTTATGGTTGAACCCAAAGTATCAATTATTTATCAAATAATTTAGCCAAAATACTTTTAGTCTTTTCTTCAAATTTTTTTAATCTAAAAATTGATTTACAATTTGGTGCATGTACATCAACCATCATCATGAATCACGCTATGTTGCATTTTCCACAATATTCTTTCAAGAAATGAATTTGGAATCCTACTTTGATACCATCTGCCTCTTAAGTGATAATATTCACCTAGTATGGCAAGTACTAAAGGTATATGTCAAAACATTTCAACTTGCAATCAACGCAATTGCATTTAGAAGATTAGTGTTCTGAAAAAAAAAAATCTGAATCTGACATCAAATTTGGTTAAATGGAACCCAATTTATTCTCTTTGAGTGATCAATATTCTATCAGAATTATGTGGTGATAAATACTAAGCTTGTATTGTCTCATAATTTCAAAAAGAAAAAGAGTTATAAAGTTGCTTTTCCCATTAACGGATTTCTAGGAAAAAAATAAAATCCATACTTGTATAGAAATTATACATTAGAAAGATAAATACATATCTTTAGTGATAATATCATAATCTTTTTTCTAAAAGAAATGAGGTCAAGGTCAAAGAACTGATTCGCGGGTGAAAACTATGGGTGTCAAATGGGTAGGGGTCTACCCGTCAAAACCCGGATCCGGACTCATTAAAATCCGACCCCACCCAGACCCGCAAAAACCTGGACCCGGACCCGTAGACCCCCTAAAATACCCCTACCCGAACGGATTTTTTTTTTAATAAATACCCGTATCCATTAAGACCCGTCAAAATTATGGGGTATTAATGGATATACCCGTACCCGTTAAAATAAATTGAGTAATAAAACTTGTACGTGGAGAGAAATGTATACACAAGTTTTTCACTCATGGTTTAATTTGTTTTGTGTCCATATTGTTAGTAGTGAAATATGTTCAAGAGAAACAAATTATTTATTTAATTAAAAAAATACTTTATATTCCATAATAAATCAACACTTTGAAGTTTGAATATATATTACTCTAATATGGTATAGAACTTCAACTATTAATTTCGATATATACCTCAGAAAATAAGCTACTTGGAGGCGGACAAAGTAATTATGGGATCATATTTATTAGAAAATATAATTATTTAATTCACTACATAAAATATTTTGAATTACATGTCGTCGCATACAACTAATTGTATCAGAAAGTGCATTTAGCCAAGGAAGACAAATGATAGGTGATACCCACCACTCTTTGGGTAATAATGCTTTGGACGTTCTAGTTTGTTTACGAGACTGGATTAGATCGGAGCGAAGAAATCAAGGAATTGAAGACTCACTAGAACAAGATGATAACCTTGAAGAAATTCTATTAAGTGATCAAGCACCATCAATGGCACCTACACCGAAGCATGATGGAAATGACATGGAAGAAATTACACAAAGAATTAGGCATATATAAATTTGTAATTTGAATTTTCATTATAGTTTTGATGTTGCACTTTTTAAATTTGGAATTTTAATATTTAAGACTTTAATAGTTCAAGTATCTTAAATAAAGTAACTCTTTGAGTTTTTCCTATTGATTTTTTTTATTTGTTTTAAGTATTTAAAATAATATTATTAAAAAATAAAATTATAACCCGTAGCCAAACCCGATTTGTTAAGACCCGAACCCGTACCCCTACCCGCTAAGACCCGAACTCGCACGGATTTTTTTTTCTAGCCGAAACCCGTATCCGTTAAAAATTCGTAATTTAAACCCGTACCCAGAACCTGCGGGGTTACAATTTTACAACCCGAACCCGGACCCGTATACCCGTTTGACACCCATAGTGAAAACTTCTTCAAGTTCAATTCCCTCCACCTTATATTACAGTTTCTTATAAAATAGCTATATAGTAGTATGAATCTTTGCCATAAAAACTTTGGGAGGACATATGGTATGAATCAGTATTTGTATTGAATATTGCTGGAAATAAATTCACCGGTGGGAAGTGTTATGAACTCTGTTGAACCATCCCAAAATACATATAAATATGCATCAGGTGTATCTTCAACAAAATGGAGATTTCAAAGGGCTTTTTGGAGTCGCCACCTAATTTAGGATAAGTAGGAACCAAGAGTTAATTAATGAGTGCATTTCTTCCTTATTTTAAAAGGAAAATAAGTTTCAGAGATTCTGAGTAAGTGGTTCTTTTATATTCGAAAGAATGTCTTTGTTTATTAAAGAGCACTTTCGAAAATCCGCTAAAAGCGATTAATCCTGCGGTTTTTACGAATTTTAATAAAATAAATAACTTAGAGATTTTAAGGAAAATATAGGATAAATAAATAAAGAAGTAAATAAAAAGTAAATAAATAAATAAGTAAATAGATAATAAATAAATAATAAATAATAAGTAATTAAATAAATAAATATATAACTGAATATTTAATAAATAAGTAAACTGGTAAAGAAATAATTTAAATATAAATAATAATAAAATATAGATACAAATTTAATTGAATTTTAATTTGCACTCATTAATGGACAATCAGTTCTTAATACCTTAAATTAATTGGCGCGTCCCAAAGAAACAGGATAAGAAATTACGTAAACAATTTTATACATGCGATAAGATAATAAATTAATAAAGCGGCTATCCTACCAAGTTTCTAGCATGCAAAATCCTAGTCTGGTTTACAGGGATCCTATGACATGTTTTTCTAAAGGGGACGGGAGAGATGGAGTTTAGAAGGTAGAACCCGAATGTTGCAAACTCAATCATTGAGCCTTGAATTTTATAAATTTTTATTTTTTCTTTTCGGGGATATCAAGCCCGAAAATGCAATGCGGATCAAACAACTCCAAGGCAAATAGCCAACCCAATTTGAGAGTTTTATTCAACTCGCGCCAAGACAGTGTACATAGCTAAGAATACAAGAAATAAAGGATTAGCACTCATTCAAGAACAATCGTAAATAAATGCAATAACACGCACAAATCACAACACATTTTACTAAAGACTTTCTACACTATTCTATCCAATCACCTAAAACAAATAGAACAACCTCAAGACTAGCTCCTATACCCCAACAATCATCCACACCTTTGCAAACCTCCATACTCCTCCAAACAGAACTCCCATTTATTTTCACAACATCCAGGGATGAAATTTCCAACTGTATTCACAATACCAGGCCGTAAATCATAAAAGGTTCCAATCGACCTTTCACAAATAAAACCTCATTGGTTCTTGGCTTTGGACAAGCCTTTTAGTTTCCAGCTTGCTCATAGGGCTCCTCACTGGTCCTCGGCTTTAATAAAGCCTCTCAGCTTCCTAGGTAGCCAAGACCTCACTGGTCTTCAAGGAGGGGCCCCACTGGTCATTCAAAGACATAGGGCTTCACTCTCCTAGTATGCGGCAAACATACTTCAATTTTCATAAGAATTGCAGCTGGTCAATTAACATAAGCCTGCATACACGCATATCTTTAATAAGAGAGACCCCACTGATCTTTTAAAAACACCAGAGGCTTCACCTCTTAGTATGCAACTTGCATACCCAATTATCACCCTGCAAATCAGCCTGAACAATACTAGACCTGAACACTTAGAGCCTGCAAAACCAAACAAACACCTAACACACTCACATTCATTTCTGCACTGCCTCATACTCCCACACCTGCACAAACTTCTAATGCCTGACCAATTCTACCCCCTCAACAACCATGGGCAAACTGCATAGAGAAGCAGCAACACCACCAACTAACAGACCCCATAAGCCAATTCTTATTAGCTGCTGCAAACAACTATATTCCCTCCAAACGCCAAAAAACTGGAGATCAACTTACCTGAACCTATAACTACAAGAACAACATACACACACTTGCAACATACTGAATTAGAGCGCACACAGACACATTAACCAGACACCAAACACTTACATTCAAGCAGGCACATTCATTTTCAAACACACATTCATTTTCAAATGCATACAATCACATTCCATCACACACTCATTGAAACTGCAAAACACTTCAGAACCAGACAACCTCCTTTTTTACACCTGAACTAACCCATTTGACCACTGCCCAAAGCCCTAAATAAAGCCTCCAAGGGCATTTTAAAATCTTCTTCATGCAATATCAAAACAAAACCAGACCATCTGACATTCCCTGAAACCTCCAGAAACAGAAAAAACTGCTCCACCATGAACTCTTGCTACAACCAGCCTCCAAACACCCCTTTAAACAAAACAACCTGAACTGCTTCACACTCCTGCATATCTTACATACACCAAAACCTGAAACAACCTTCACACACTCATGCACTCCCTCTAGCTCACAGAAATAAACAGCCCCTCACAGCACTTGACCAAACCTCACACTCTCCTTGCTACAAACTCATAAGGCTAACCTCAAACAACATGAGCAAAACCAGATAAATACTCACACATGACACCAGACAAACAAGCTTCTTCCTGAACTCAGGACCTCCCACAGACCGTTAACACCACTTCCAAACTTCCTAACTCCTTGAAACAACCATGATAAACTCTCTCCTACCTATTCTGAACATACCAGAACTAAAGCTCAACCAAACCACACCCCATCAGAGACAGACCTGAATAAATATACATACACACACTGAAACAAAATAGGACCTTGCACCTACACACACACACCTCTACAAATAATCATACACTTGATTTCACAAACACACACTCATACACCAGTCTGCCTACTACTATACCCCTAAGAACACCCAAACAAGCCTCCTGAAACAAGAAAACAGACCCCTGCACCTCTTCAGAAACATCAGACAGCAGAGCACATTTACTTAAACTCACAACACACTCTCACACACCATCATCATCATCACCTGAACACCCTTTTTACTACCTTACTACTACTTCTCTTTTCTCAAAGCCAAGAAAAAGCCTAAATAGACTTCACTAATTCAGAGAATACATTTATTTTGCAGTTATACATGTTAAAATGCAGATTTGTTCTTAGTTAACTGATTTAATCCATTTTTAAACTAATCAGAAACTCAAGTCATAAGCTTTAGTTCAAACAGCCTAAAAAATCTTAAACTATTTCTGATATGAATCAAACCACGCAGAAGCAAGATAAAGGAACGGAAGCGATAAAGTAAACACACAATGAGAAAATAGGGGACGGGGAAGGACAAAAATTGAAGAAAGAAAGGATATTCGATTCAAACAAGATTGAATATCCGAGAGAGAGAAAGAAACTTGAACCTATTGAGGATCCATACTAGGATGACATCCACTCGGTTCCAAGTAAAGGAGTCCGTGAAGCCTCGGGCTTTCACAAGATAGGGTCGGCCTGATCTATCTCTATCCTCAATCAAAAACTAACTAAATGAAATAAAGGGCTAAGGGAACCTTATATAGTTTTACCATACACAAGTGTAAAATGACTAGAAAGCCTCTAAGCCTAATAAATGGACAAAAAGGCCCTTTCAGCCAATTCTGGAAAGCTGTCTGAACGATCCTTCATCGCGATCGTGCAAGGAATGTCGCGATCGCGCTGAACAACATAATCCTTCCTCGCGATCGCGCAGGGCATTGCTTTTCCAGCAGTCCAGCAAGCTCGCATCTTGGTCTTTTGGCCTTCCTTGACTTGAATCCTGGTTCCCAAGCTCTCTTTGAAGCGTCCTAAGTTCCGCATATTGAGTATAAGCTCCTCACGGCTTTGGATACCAATCCGGATTGCATCATTCTCCCCTTTTTAAAAGGATTTCGTCCTCGAAATCAAGCCAACAAGACCTACAAGCAAGGCAACGACAAACGAACTTCCTACTCGAAGAGTAAGTTAATTCCCAGAAGTGTGGAAAACACACTCTTATAATAGAGCCAAGCATCAATAACAAGTCATAAGCTTATGTCTCCGAAGGAAACAACAAGTACTTGACTCCAAAGAAATGTGCATCCACACAAGAACAAGCAAAAAAGATCAATAGGATAAGGAACATGCAAGATATAGCAATCAAATTTCCTATAACCCCTAAGCTTATGATCAACACATCAAGCCTTCAATTCAATGTTATCATAATGTGACACATTGACTTTGGCATGCCTAACACCCAAGGTGTGATCAACATGTGGGATGGAGTAAACAAAATAGTTCAATTGGCAACTAATATCAATCACTCCATTCCCCTTCTTGGAAGCACTCTTACACACACCAAGAGTGACTTCCTCACCTCCAAGTCCAACTCTAAGACTATCTCTCTCACTTGACAAACTCCAAAGGAAGGTCTCCAAAATAAGCCCTTCATCATTGTAGTCCACACAACGAAGGCTAGGACTACTGGAAGATGGTTCAATACAACCAATATCAAGACCACTCACACCACTTAGAGTTCACAACAATGGATCATCCATAGAGCCTAACTTCACAAACCATGGAGGTTCTATTTTACTACCAACCCTAGTCCGATACAATTCACTATCACAATTAAGGTTATCTTCACACAATGAGAATGTAAAAGCATGCACCTTAATTTTATGGTCAAATAAAAGCAAAGCATCAAGACTAGGTTCTTCACTCTCACTTGAGGAGTCATCGAAAATAAATCGATCCATATCACACTTTAGAGACTCCAGAAGGTCACAACCATCCTCACTACGACACATAGGTCCACCATTATCAAGCAATTCATCAAGGAAAAGAACAGGATATTCATTCAACTCGTTTTCCCCTTTATCAAATATAGGTGGGGTGTCATAACAAGGTTCACAATCAAGGTCAACTACACATTCTTCACTAAGGAGAGGTTCAATGAAAATCGAGCTCACATCATGATGTGGCTTATCATTCCTCTCAACTAGGTGTTCACTATCACACACAAGTTGACCAACCAACTCTACACTAGGTGCAAACACATTGTAATCATACAATTCATCAACTAGTATAGAGTTTTCACAAACACTATCACATGACAAGGAAGTAACATGATCAAGGGACGAACTATCACAAACCTTTGAGTGGCCACATTGCTCACTCAATGCACTTGAAGTATCATGGATTGTTCCTTCACCTTGAAGTTCACATTGAAGATCTTCTTCACCTTTTCCTTCCATTTTGGAACATGATTGAGGCTCCATTAGTTTGCCTCCAAGAGTACCTACACAAGAAGTCAAACAAGTAGAAGAAAAAGATAAAGGGTTAAGGTTAGAATAAGAGGTGTCCTCACTCTCAATGATTCTTTTTCCCTCTTTCTTTTCCCTCATTTTCTTTTCAAGGTCGGGTGTAGATTCGGATGGTGACATCGCACTCACATCACTCAACACATCCTCTCCTTTTCCACTCGAGGAATGTCACTGGTCACTCCCTTACTCCTCTCAATCTTTTGTCTCTCAAATTCGGGTGAATTGGGACGAGGCCCAAGAATACCCATAGCCGGAGTAGGTGGACTTTTAACATCAACCCGAAATCTAGGACTAAGAGACTCATCACTTGAGGTCTCTTTCTTATTTGTTGGTGAACCACTTGGCTTGGAAACTTGTGGTTTCGGGTTCACCTTGTTGACACTTGTCAACCTTTTTGTAGAACTAGTCCCACTACTGCTTATGTTTGAAGGACTTCCTGATTGCACTCTTTCATTCATGGAATGAGGTTGTTGCTCCTTGCTCCTTTGCATAGCCAAAGAAGGTGCACTAGTAGGCAATTGAACTCTTGCCCGATAAGGCACAAAGTCATAAATCTTTTGCCCTGTGCCCATAAGATACGCATCCTTCAAAACACTATATTGCACACTCCTGTTTTGCAACCAGGGGTCACCTAGCCATACATCAATATCCCGCATGGGATACACGTGGCACCAAACATGATTCTTATAGCTCCCATGAGATATGAACACCAAGGCTTCCTTAGAAACCCAAACTCTATTATACTCATACGGATGCTTTAAAGTGTCGCATGGTATCCTTAGCTTAGTGACCAACGAAGCGCTAATGTAATTGGCATCGGTGTCACCAATCTTGAGCAAGTATCCCCCTATACCATCTACCTCAACAAGGAACCTACGTCTACCCAAGTGTTGTAGAGATGCATCTAAGGAAGAACTTGAATGCCCACGACTATCAACACCAACAACTAGGGTCTCCCTTATCCCTCCTCTACTAGCAAGATTGCTAGTGAAACTTCCACTTCCCGCCACTTTCCCAACATTAGAAGTATTTTTGAAAGACGAGAAAAGGGTCTCATAGTCAATAGCACCACTCCTACTACTTCTACTCCTAGCATTGTTAGAACCATACAAGCCTTTGGTAGCAAGAGCATCGCTACTTCTCACTCCACCCTTCACATGGGAACTAGGAGCATTAACCCCTTTAGCACAAGTAGGATAGACAATCCTCCTTTTTCCCATAGAACAACTACCTCCTCCTCCCATACTAATGGAAGGACCTCTACTACTCCCTTGTACACCACAAGCAACACCAAGAGGAGATGCATATGCACAATTCATATTATCAACTTCATCCTCCGTTCTCTCTATGTCACTATCATCATGTTCAAATTCATCACAAGAAGAGTAAGTAGTAACATCATACCTTGAAGCGTCACCATCTTCAGATTCTTGACTAGAAGCATTAGGTTCAACACATTCATCATCATAAGTTTCATAGTCCTCATCAACCTCACGATCATCATAGTGACCCGCTTCATCCTCATACGAACCATAGTTTCCAGAATCATCATAGCAATATCCGTCATCACCATCATAAGAACCGTAGTCTCCATCATCTCCACACGAACTATACCCTCCACAATCATCATCCGACGCCATACCTACATCAAATAAGAGCAAAGGACCTCACAAGTTCACTCTCTCACGTGTATCACTCGAGTAATGTTCACTCAATTTTCTTTCCACTCGTGTATACACTCAAGGTCATTGGCTTTTATGACCACACTCTATTGTTCTTACCACTCTTAGCCTTTTTCCTCTCAATCCTAGCCTTATCCCCTTTATAGGAACCAAAATGAGAACATCAACAACTAGCACGTCCAAGTATAGGTGCGGAATGGAGTTTATAAGACACCAAAGAAACGAATAAGGACTCACAAATGGATTAGGAACAAAGGAAACAAGCAATGAAACCAAAAGAAAGAAGTTATAAGACTACTAAGGAAGTGACACAAGAAAGACTCGAATCGAATTGGCACTAAACAGATTTGGAATTGGATGGAATTTAGTTTGTGATCAAGAAACTCACCATATTTAATGAATCAATTGGAGTTTTGATGATTGGAAACTGTTCGGAAGCTGTTGCGAACATTCTGTCCCAAAACTGGAATTCTGGAAAAAAAATTGTTCTTCGCTATCGCGTCACGTTGGGCGCGTTCGCGCAGAGTAAATAATTCTCAAGATTAATTTTTCTCTTCGCTATCGTGCTTAACTCTTCGTGATCGGGAGGAGTAAAATTTTTCTTCAGCACTGCAGAACCAGAATCCAACTTTCAGCTTCAATTTTTCACCCGAATCACTTCGATTCAACTTGTTTTTCAACTTCCAAGGTACCCAAAGTTGTATAATGTGTTTCCCAACAAACCCCGACGAATTTAACATCCAAACAAACAATCAAACTCAAGAATCAATGTCTTCAAGCTCAAGAACAAAGATTTCAAAAATGAAAACTTTCATTTTCAAATTTTCAATCCGTATCACCAAATCGTGATATAAGGATACCAAATCAACGGGAAAACATCATAGATCAATCTCTGATATCAAACAATCAACGGGTTATCAAATTTAATCCACAATATGATTTTTTTTTGTAATTTTCACTTTTTTTTTTCAGTTTTTTTGTTTTTTTTTTTGTTTTTCTTTTCTTCAAGAACAAGAACAACAATAACAATAACTAAACTAAAAATAGGTTGAACAAGGAACGTGGATTCGTAAGAACAAAAATCGATCCTTGCTCTGATACCAAATGATAAGAACCAAATCAGGCGGAAGCAAGATAAAGGAACGGAAGCGATAAAATAAACACATAACGAGAAAATAGGGGACGGGGAAGAACAGAAATAGAAGAAAGAAAGGAGAGAGAGAAAGAAACTTGAACCTAACGAGGATACATACTAGGATGACATCCACTCGGTTCCAAGTAAAGGAGTCCGTGAAGCCTCGGGCTTTCACAAGATTGGCTCGGCCTAATCTATTTCTCTCCTCAATTAAAAAGTAAGTAAATGAAATAAAGGCCTAAGGGAAGCTTATATAGATTTCCCATACACAAGTATAAAATGACTAGAAAGCCCCTAAGCCTAATAAATGGACAAAAATGCCCTTTCAGCCAATTCTGGAAAGCTGTCTGAACGATCCTTCATCGCGATCGCGCAAGGAATGTCGCGATCGCGCTGAACAACATAATCCTTCCTCGCGATCGCACAGAGAGGCTCGCGATCGCGCAGGGCATTGCTTTTCCAGCAGTTCAGCAAGCTCGCATCTTGGTCTTTTGGCCTTCCTTGACTTGAATCCTGATTCCCAAGCTCTCTTTGAAGCGTCCTAAGTTCCGCATGTTGAGTGTAAACTCCTCACGGCTTTGGATACCAATCCGGATTACATCAATTTCAGATTCAGGATTCAATAATAAACAATTATTTTCAATCAAAAGATTCAAGCTTTATTCGATAATGAGTTAAATACTACTTCTTTAAGCCATTTCCTTTTCATCAACAACAATGTGTAGCATCATGATCAGACTCTAACATCAAATCTTATAAATCACAAAATATAAACAACATAAGCAAAATCTTAAAGGGTTCAAGATTTTAACCTGTTTTAGGGCAGTGAACAGAGGCTATGAACTGTAGATGAGGGCTCGAACAAAAGCGATATGACGGCTTGAAATTCGAGAATACTACTTCTATTTCGAACAAGAACAGTATACTATGTATATATATATATTTTACTTAAACTAAGAGAAAAATCCTTATGTATATTATCCTACCGTTTCTTCTGATATCAAAACCTAGAACCTCTCTAAAACCCTGAAAATGACAAATATATAGTAAAATTTAGGGTTTACTTTATGGTTATAAAATTACCCAATAATCCTTCACTTTTTTGATCCTCTCTCTTGTGAGATAAGGGTGAGAGGGTCAAAATCATGCCCCTCTTGTCCTTATCTCCAAGACAAAGTATCAATGGCTCGGATCCGATGAATTTTTAATGAAGGGCCAAGATTAAAAATCTGTTACTGAGAATAAGTGAGAAAATGCCAAACAACCACAGCTGGAACAGTGCAACTCGTCCAGCAAGGATGCTGTACGGAGAAGACGACCAGCTGGACTGATGATCGAAGGGAATCGGGTCGTGAAGGGGGAAAACGGGTAAGGGAAAGGGTTTTCTGAAAATGGGAAATACGGGTGTGTGCGTGTGTGTAATGTATTGTCTATGTATTTTTGCGTGAATAAGCTGGGATTTAGGACTAGGTGCAATTTTAGCCTTCATTTAGGATAATTTAGGTAGATGAAATATTGCGCACGTAGGCTGATTTTAAATTATAGGAATGAATTTAACTCCTTTTAGGATAATTGGTTGAATAAAAGGGGTTGTGCGGGTAGGTAGGATTTGAATGAAGGTCTTATAATTTTGGTCATTTCTCTTTAAAACCAATTATTTACTTGCAATTGAACTTAGCTTAGAATAATTATATATTTAATTAAAATCCGGGACAAAATTGGGTGGTAACAAACTCAGCTGTGACTCGGTGGAGGATAAATTTGGTAATTTGGCAAATTACATATAGGACCCGGGGTAGATAATACACTGAAGAAGCTATGGGAGTTTGTTATAAATAAGGAACTCAGGCTAATTATGTAGTCACTACTAGAAAATATGCGTTTTCCTAAGGAAATTCCTCGAAAAATACATCATACAAAGGAATTTTTTTCGGTACGCATTTTTTGTAATTCACCCCATTGTTGTGCACACCACCAATGGAATTCCATCGTTACTATGCATTTCTGGCAATATTTTTGGTCATTTAGGTCATTTAGGTATTTATATATTTATGTACGGCACCACCATTCAATAGAATTAATTAAGATTAAGTTAAGATAATTACAACTTCGAATGATTCTTTTACTTCAACTTGGCCACGTTTAGCTCCCCTAATTAAGTGTTCATGTATTATGAAATCAACTGCCGAGAATAAGTATGCCTTTAGCTTGTCAGGGCTTGTAAGATTTAAAACGACATTCCCGAGGTATTTATGTGCAGCACCACCATTACCCATCAAACCTTGATTGCCAGAAAGTTTAACTGTACTTCTTGTGTAACAACATTGGCATAATTTATCTTCTTGTTGAAACATATAGAAGGTGATTTCAGCATCAGTTGATATGATCACTAGCTGTCAAACTAAACTGGTTTTAAATAACGTTTCATACCTGAAAGAAGTAAGTTGTAAATTGCTGCACTATCTTAGGCAATAACCATGGGTGAAACTGCAAATGAACACCCTATATGTAAAAAAAAATTATACTTTGTATGTAGGATAAATATTGAGGTTTTTATTATTCTTTTTTGTTTCACCACTAGCCGTATTTATAATAAAGCAAGACAATGACACATTTCAAAACGTTGCATATGCAGCAAAAGTAATAAAATGAGGAAGAAGAGAGAAATTTATGAAAATTAGGTACCTTGCAGTCCTTTTAGCAATGAAGGGTGGAATTCCTTCATAAAAATAACTGGAGAAGTACTCAAGAGTCTCTCCAATAAGGGGAAGTCTCATGGTGTCAGGAGGCAATACTCATTTAATTAAATAGCCTGCGTGGGAAGTTTCTCGCTGTACTTTAATTTCAAACTGAAAGAGCTATTTTAATCCCACCGAAGGACTGCCCTAAAAGGCTTTTTCGTATTAATTAATTAATTAAGTCAACGAGGGAAGTCCCGCGCTGAAAATGCTCACTATTTTCTATTTTAATTCATTTATAAAAGCCATCGAGGGCAGTCACTTAGTGGTTTTTTACATATTATAATTTTTTTAAACCAAAATTGATATAAAATATTTGGATGTTGTTTGATATATATTATTTTTTCTTTATCTTTTTCATTAATTTCATTGAGGGGTGTCCCTCGGTGAGTTAGAGTAAAATAATAATTTTTTATATTCATTAAAAGCACCGAGAGTCCATCGAGGGAAGTCCGTCGGTACGTTTTCACGGAGGGTTGCCCCTCGCTACCTCTCCTTCAGTATTCAATCATTTTCTAGTAGTGAGTACATAGGCTATTATGTTAGAGATTTTTTATCCCCTCATCTCCCTTCTTTCTACTTTCTCCCTCCCCCCTTCTGTGTATCTCTGGACTCACCTTCTTCTGTTCTTCTCATATATCATCCCCTTCTATCTTTGATTTACTGCTATCAGTGTAGTATCCTTTATCAAACTTCAATATAATCAAATAATCCCTTTTTATCAGTGTTGTTGAGTAGTGTTCACTACAGGAAGCACTGCGTTATTTGATGAATCATAATCTGATTCTTTAAGAATTTGTTTTTATAATTAAGCAAGAATATTCGTTCATTGTATCCAATGAAATAATCTTATTGATAGTTAAACATTATTGTCTTTTATTTAGTTGGTAAAAAACTATACTAATATAAACACCCAATATTTGCACCGCATGCTCACTACTAGAAATCGAGCAAAAAGCTACAGAAAGGTTGGAGACAGAATTCACTCTCCAATCAGTTAGAGAGGAAATTCCATCTCCAATCAGTGTTTGAGTAAAAAATTAATTAATTTTTTTAGAGTTGGAGACGGAATTCCGTCTCCAACCAAAAAGCAGAAAAGGTGTCAGTGGATTGGAGATGGAATTCCGTCTCCAATCAACTGACACCTTTTCAGCTTTTTGGTTGGAGACGGAATTCCGTCTCCAACTCTAAACATATACACAGCCGCTCCCATATTTCTTTCAGATCGTCACCCCCCCCCCCAAATTTTAAAACCCTCCAGCGAAAACCTTCCCTCCCCGGCGAAAATTCACCTCGGCATACCCAATCCATCCGAACAACTTATTCAAGTAAGTTTTCTTTTGTATCAAGTGTCTTTCATTTTCTTTTGTCTCTCTCTTCCTTTCCGCAGTTATCTTTAATCACCCTCTTTCTGGATATAATGTTGTTACCATTGTGCCCTAATCCTAAATTATATTGTTTTATTTAGATAGATGTAAAACAATTTTGTTGGATGCAAGCATTAATTTTTGTGCATTGTCGAAGTAGTATGTGACATACACTTAGGCTTCTTGATAACTTATCTTACTTTCAATCTATCCCCTCCCCCTGCCTTCCCCTCTCAGTGAGTTGCTTCTTTTCGTGACATTTATACTGTTTTACTTGGTTTGTTTATGTTAAAGGTGCTTGTGAAACAGATATTAATTGCAATCTTGCACTTGATGGTACTCACAGGTATTATCGCCCTCCTAAGACCTTCAGAAGCTTACTCGATCTGAAGAAGCTAATGATAGTCTAAGTGAGTCGACCATAGCTGACACTACTAAATAGACAGGATTTTTCAACCGCTATATCGGTCGAATAACGGTCGACATGTCGACCGATCTTCGACCGATTGTGGTGGTCGACCCAAATATGGTCGAAAATAGCCTTTCGATCGAAATTCCGTCGAACGTCGACCGACATTCGACCGACTTTTGGTCGAAGAACATGGACTAAAATGACATGTTCTTCGACCGAAAGTGGGTTGATGTTCGACCGAATTTCGGTCGAATGGCTATCGGCCGAAATTCGGTCGAACAGCATTTTGACCAAAATTTGGTCGAAAGGCTGGTAAATTTTTTGGACCAACTATCGACTGAAAGCCGGTCGAAAACCTGTAAAAACCTGCAACATAAAATCTGAAATTAGCCCTACACCACCTCTAAATTCAGCAACACGCAGAAAAACCAGACAAAACACATTCATAAACGATATTCAACAAGGCTAACAAAGCCAAACAATAGAAAGAAGTCTTTCAACATTAGTTCTAGTGTTACAATAATCAAACAAACTTAACAAACAGTTTAAAGTTCAACAATCACTACTACTGGCTAGAACTCGAACTAGACTCGGCATCAGACTCAGATGGCGAACGGTGGCGACGTCTGCTCTTGCTCTTTCCCTTTCCCGAACTATCACGCTTTCCTTTGCCTTTTTTTTTTTTTTGGTTAATGAGGATTTGTTGCATCATTTCATGCATTTCTCTTTGATGAGCCTCCTGTGCTAAGCGCATAGCTTCATTTTGTCTTTTCAGCTCTTCAATCTCCTCTTGCATCCGAGTCATTTTTTCAGGAGTAGCAGAGCTTGAAGGAGCAGTAGAACACGAGCCCAAATAGTTCGATTTATGCTTGCCAGATGAATACAGAGTAGCAAGGCCAAATGCGGACCCCTTCTTCACCCCTCCGACCGCTTCCAACCATAAATTAGTTTCTTGCTCGAGCGTTAGCGGTGCTGGGGTACTGCTTCCGCATTCAGATTATTGAGTCGAGGTCCAGTACTCAACGGCCTTTATAGCTCTTTCCTGAAAAACAAAAATATATCAACGGTACAAATATGAAGTATAAAAGTTGAATGGTTGGCGCGACTTTAGTTTGAATTTAATTACTTACCCAGGTCTCTTTTGCGCGGGGCTCGACCCAGACTTCTCCGCCCTTTTTATCACTCTTGATATGTCGGATCTTGTGCATTTCAGAGAGTGGAATTGTCCGATTTTCTTTCTTTTCCTACAAATTAAATAAGAGAACAAGTTAGATAAAAAAATAAACGATTATAGTAATTCATATAAATTAAATTACTTTACCAAGCGCATCTTCTGCGTCGCAACGCTAACTGAGCCGCCGGTATGGAGCGATCCACCCTTACTTGAAGCCCGCGCTTTCTTCCCTTGTTCGCTCTTCTTCTGAAATTCGAGAGTATCCCAATATTGCTGCAGCTCTCTCCATTGATGATCATAGAGGAAGCCGGGCATTTTTCCTTTTTTGCGCGCATTATACAACGCGTTCTTGAATAACTCCCCGCATTTCTTAGGGAAGTTAGAACAGACTTTATAGTCCAGAGCCGGATGCCACTTACACTCAACCTGGCAATATTAATCAAAATATTTTATTTAAACATAATCATTAGAAAAACCTGCAATTAGTGATAAACCGTATGCATATTCATCACCTCAAAGGCCTGCATTATCCGCTGCTTTGCTTGAGGGGGCAAAGCACCCCAGGATGGCCACGATTCTTTCCATTGAGATCTCATGCATCTCGTCAGTAAAGGAGTAGCATCAGTGTTGGGGCAAAAGCTACATAAAAACAGAAGCGTTAATAGAAATACTAACAATAAGGGCAAGAGAGCTTACCTGCTGTGGACCACCCAGACAACAACCCATAAGCTGGAAAGTCATTTATAGTCCACATCAAAAAAGCACGCATTTGGAAGTTCTGTTTCGTTGATATATCATAGGTCTCAACTCCTTCATGCCAAAGTATCTGCAACTCATCAAGCAAAGGCTGCAAATATACATCAATAGAGGCTTTCGGGTTATGTGGACCCGGTATTATACAATTCAAAAACAAATAAGGACTGGTCATGCACATTCCAGGAGGCAGGTTGTAAGGAGTGACAAATACGGGCCAACAAGAATAGGGCGTAGAGGAGACATCAAAAGGGGTGAACCCATCAGAACATAGACCCAACCTTACATTCCTTGGCTAACTAGCAAATGCCAGATACACTTGATCAAAGTGTTTCCATGCGTCACCATCAGATGGATGGGATAGAATACCCGGCTGCTTGGTACGGTCAAGATGCCATCTCATGTGTGGAGCAGAACTCATCGAAGCATACAACCTCTTTAACTGGGGTATAAGGGGCAACTAATGCATCCACTTAACAGGCTTCGGCTTCTTTTTAGGATTTTGCTCAGGCTTGTACCGAGGCTCCTCACAAAATCTACATGTCACGAGGTCTGCATCATCCTTATAATACAACATGCAACCATTAACACAACAATGAATCTTCTCGGCAGAAAGACCCAACGAGGAAACCAACTTCTTAGTGTAGTAATAAGTAGTTGGTAAGGCCATATTTGTCGGATTCAGTTCATTCATAAGGCCAATGATGGAATCCATGGCAGCTTGAGAAATACTAAAATCTGATTTGATACTCATCAATCTAACAGCAACCGACAACTGGGAATGCACCGAGCCCTCATAAAATGGACGACTTGTTTCATCCAACCGTTCATAGAATTGATTTGCCTCGGCATTGGGAATGTGCTCAATGTTTGGCTGTGATGTATCCGGCTGAAGGGGATCATTAGCCGGGTACATCTCAAAAGCATCATTTACCATATCTTCCATTCTATACCCGGCTGCTTGGTCTGGTTCCACTACCGGAAAACTCCTAGCGCCATGAATATTTTTAAGATTTTGAAGTTGCTGCTGCAAGTCCCAAGGCTCTCCATGATTATACCAAATGTAGTAATTTGGCATAAACCCCTTCTTATATAGATGTACCTCGACATTCTCCAAATCTTGTATCTTTACACATTTGCATATTTCACATGGACACCTAATTTTGCCATGCCTTAAATAATCTTCTGTGTTTCGGGCTATATCAAGAAATTCCATAACACCCCCTACAAACGAAGGCCTCAACCCCCGCCGCTCGGGAAAATTTTTATTATCCATCCACAAACGACGTCGATTAATGTCCATATCTACACAAACATTGCAAGATTGAGAAACAACATGTATGATTTTTTATATTAGCTTGCCACTTTTTGTAATTACTATTATCAAAGCAACTCAAACCAACAAAAACTTATTCATTTTAGCCATAACATGTTCATCTTCTCAACAATACCAAAGCAACAACACATTCCAAACAACACTACCAAACAATTCCAACAATCCCAAACAACATAAACCTAACTTTATAATAGCTAACAACACCAAACAAGTTCTTCAACATCAACAATAACTACAATAAACAAATTAACTACCTATGCAACATTATAGGGCGAAATTAAAAAATAATTAAAAAAATAATTAAATTCGAATTTATTAAAAAATAAAATAAAAAACTTACCTCGAGGTTGATTTTTGCTCCAATAGCACCTACTAATGATTCCCCACTAGTTATATGCTTAAGAACTACAAAAAAATTGAGTTAAAAAGTTAGGGTTTAAGTTTTAGAAAGTAATTAAAATAACCCTAAAATTAAGAATTTACCTTGAATTTCTTGTCATATGTAGTGTTTAGGATGGTAGAATGTGTTTGATTTTTGATTTTTGGGGGTGGGTTATGGTGGTTTTCAAGTATAGAGGTTTGGGGGGGAGGTGTTTAGAGAGAATTTTAGTGTTTGGGGAAGAAGATAGAAATGGGGGAAGAAGTGTTCTGCTGAAACTTAAAACGTGCAGGTCGACCGAAATTCGGTCGAAAGGTACAATTTTTTTTTTTGTTCGGCCGATTTTATTTCGACCGATTTTCGGTCGAACAGTTTTGACTATGTTAACTGTTCGACCGAAAAGCGGTCGAACTAGGTGTTCGACCGATTGGGTAGTCGAAAAACCCTGCATTTTTAGTAGTGTGATATCTGCCAGAGATTTCGTTTGAACACGATGGATGTTATTATATACATTTCATGTTGGAGAGGGAGTTCCCTCTCCAAGCATTAAATTAATTAAATTAAATTAATTTAATGCTTGGAGAGGGAATTCCCTCTCCAAGCATGTGTTAGTGCGCGACTTTTTCATTTGGAGACGGAATTCCGTCTCCAAGAATGTGTTAGGTGCGCCAGTGACTTTTTCATTTCAAGACAGAATTCCGTCTTCAAGTTGGCCAACGACGCGCTTTTTCGCGAAGGACGCGCAGAGACGGAATTCCGTCTCCAAACACCTTTTAGAGAGGGAATTCTGTCTCCAAACTGTGACGCAAAACTGATAATTTCTAGTAGTGGCTGCAAGTTATTATCGAGCATATGTAGGGACCATTTCACCAAATATATGACAAATTGTAAAATAGGAGTTTCTTTACAAGTATTGATTTTTTTTAATTGGATAAAATTCATTATATTTCAACTTTAAAAACCCGCTTACGTGATTATTGGTGTTGGAAGTTTAGCTCACTTTAAAATACCTAGGTATGTGCATGAATTCTGCTAGTATTTTATTAAGTATTCCATTTCCGACCATTTTTACTTGTCACATTTTACTTTTTTACATCCATAAAAACAAAAAAAATTTATTTGACATTTTTACTAACTTATCTTTATTAGTTATTCTTTAAAAATTTAAATTTTAACTATGATTTGAGAAAATATTAGTATTTAATAAAATAGGTAAAATTGAAAGAATATCATTAAATATCTCTTGAATTACATAAATTGAGAAGTAAAAATAGATTTTTTTATATAAAATAGAAAAATAAATATGAACCGAAGGAGTAATTATTAAGTTGTGCAAGTATTATGGTAATAGCTATACAACCTAACAATTACAATGAGTCTTTGTTTATTTATCATAAAGTAATTATATATAATTCAACTATTTTGCCTCATGTTTGGTTGAACGAGTTAAGTACATAATTTGAAAATTTTCAATTCTAAAATGACTATTGAGTATAAAAATTAGGTGATTTTTTCAAGATCTTACAAATCGAATTATCAATTTATCATGAACATATTTAAAAAACCAATATAATACTAATAATAAAGCATAATATTATTTTTTAAATAGACATAATCATCAACTAGATTCATTCAGATAAGATATTTATTTCAACAAAGTTTACATGAGCAAGATTCATTTAAGTAAAACACTACCATAATCTTGCTATCTAGAGACAAAATCATCAATTGAAGCGTAGTCGGAAACTACGGTCAGAATTTGTCGAATGCTAGTAAAAAGCTATTTTTTTTGCATATTTTGACAGTCGATCGATCAGAAAGTTTTTCCCGAAAATTTGCAGGACAATGTACCGACAAAAATTGTAGGTATGATAGCAAGGAGAATGTTAAAATATGGTTTGACTAGTTTAACCAACGGATTTTGTCCGAAGATACAAAAATATTAATAAAACTAAATATTATACAGACAGATTCCATCGATAATATTGAATAAATCAAGGCCCGAACTATGCCCTCCTCATCTTATTTTCGATTCTCTCTTTCTTAGACAGAATTAAAAAAAAAAAATGCTCTGACAGCCATGGTTCCGCTTCTTCACCCCTTTCACCGGAGACATTAGGATTCCATCACTCATGTACTTTTCTTATAAATTTTGTGTTTCTAAATTGAATTTGTGAAAAATCTCAAGAGAAAAGTAAATTTGCTTCATCGTTTTATATCACACTAGTGCACTTAAGTTTTACATTTTTACTTTTTCATCGTACCAGCTCCATTTTCTTACCAAAAAATTATTGGAGGCAGTGCATGTGTGGTGGCAATGTGCGTGTGGTGATAGTGTGTGTTACTGATTTTTCTGTTAAGTACATGGCTTTCATTGATTTTATTTACCTTTGAAAAGTCTTGAATTTTGTTTTGATGGGCATTGTATCATGTGTTAGATAGTAATGATAAATGTTCATAATAATTTGTACAAGGTAAAGATTTCAGACGTAGGATTTTATGCTAGTGTCAAGAAAATTTAGTGTTGATACTGAAAATGTTACTAATTTATGCAATAATTTAATTATATATTTGTTATGAGAACTATTTTACATCTTCAATGTATTAAGTCTTTAAAGAAAAAAATCAAAATGTTCATTATGTTAACATGAAAGTACGAATTTTGAGAAATATTTTCTCCTCTTTCAAATTAGTGTGTGCTTATTCCTCTCTTTGTCACCCTCTTGTAGGTGGGTAAGTATTGGATGCAGTGTGTATGCAGTTTGTATATTGTTAGTTAGTAGTAGTTGTTGTCGAGTAGTTAGTAGTTGTTGTTAGTTGTTTTTAGGCTGATTAGTTAGAAGCTGGAAGCTGAGGGACCAATGTGTAAATAATGATTTATGGTTAGTTAGAGTTAGTTATATTAGTATAAAGTAGGAGTTAGTTGATTAGCTGAGTAGGTAGTTAACAATAATGAAGATATTTTCATCTCCACACTCTCTCTAATATTTCTCTCTCTAAGATCACATTATCATTCAACAATTTGACATGGTATCAGAGCGGATCGATCTTGAATCTGCAGTGCAAAGCACAGATTGAACAACAATTTCGTATTTCTCCTTGAAATTCATCAAATCACAGCTTTGAAATCATAATTTTTGAGCAAAAATGGCCCTAAATCAAGTAGGAAATGCAGGAAACAGAGAAGATGTTGAAGTAGATCACAATCATGTGTTGTACATCCACTCATCTGATATACCGGGTTCAGTTTTGGTTCCTATTCAGTTGACTAGATCGAAAAACTATACAATATGGATGCGTTCAATGCATTCCTCCAAGGTGATCTATATGAGGAAGTATATATGCATCTGCCTCAAGGCTTTCAGAGAAAGGGGGAGAGAAAGGTATGCAAGCTGCTCAAGTCCTTATATGGACTTAAGCAAGCTTCTAGACAGTGGAACATCAAGCTCACTGATGCATTGATGAGAGCAGGATTTGTTCAGAGTGCATATGACTACTCCTTGTTCACAAATGATGGCTCAGATTTTGCTGCTTCTGAATATCTGATGCACTCAGACAAGATATATTACTCAGATCACTCAGATGATTTGGAGTCAAGCTATATCTAACAGCAATGCACCACAGAAGGACTGGTTGACACAGAAGGCTCAGCAACAGACCACATCCCACTTCACATTGAGCCAAATGAGGACCAAATGATTTCAGACTTACAACCTGCTGCAGCACCAGTAGGAAAACAACCTGCTGCACCCTTACATACTGAAGATACTGAGTTGCAGCAACATGTTGAACCATCAAACACTGTCCCAGATCTGCAGAGGCAAGCAAGAAGCAAGAAGCCACCTACTTGGATGAAAGACTTTGTCACCCCAAAGAGACAAAGCAACTGTGCATACCCTATAAGTGATTACTTATCCTATGCAAATGTCATACAGAAATATCAGACCTATCTGTCAGCCTTTTCAATCATGAAGGAACCCAGCACCTTCTATGAATCAATCAAAGACACAAGGTGGATTGAAGCTATGCAGCAGGAGGTTAATGCATTAGAAGAAAACAATACTTGGAACGTAGTGGATCTGCCAAGGGGAAAGAAGGCAATTGGATCCAAGTGGGTCTTCAAGATAAAATATAAGGCCAATGGGGAGATAGACAGGTTCAAAGCAAGATTAGTGGCCAAAGGATACAACCAGAAGGAAGGCCTGGACTATCATGAGACATTTTCCCCAGTAGCAAAAATGGTGACTGTGAGGTGTGTAATAGCACTAGCAGCATCAAGGAACTGGGAGCTATACCAAATGGATGTGTTCAATGCATTCCTCCAAGGTGATCTATATGAGGAAGTATATATGCATCTGCCTCAAGGCTTTCAGAGAAAGGGGGAGAGAAAGGTATGCAAGCTGCTCAAGTCCTTATATGGACTTAAGCAAGCTTCTAGACAGTGGAACATCAAGCTCACTGATGCGTTGATGAGAGCAGGATTTGTTCAGAGTGCATATGACTACTCCTTGTTCACAAATGATGGCTCAGATTTTGCTGCTTCTGAATATCTGATGCACTCAGTCAAGATATATTACTTAGATCACTCAGATGATTTGGAGTCAAGCTATATCCAACAACAATGCACCACAGAAGGACTGGTTGACACAGAAGGCTCAGCAACAGACCACATCCCACTTCACATTGAGCCAAATGAGGACCAAATGATTTCAGACTTACAACCTGCTGCAGCACCAGTAGGAGAACAACCTGCTGCACCCTTACATACTGAAGATACTGAGTTGCAGCAACATGTTGAACCATCAAACACTGTCCCAGATCTGCAGAGGCAAGCAAGAAGTAAGAAGCCACCTACTTGGATGAAAGACTTTGTCACCCCAAAGAGACAAAGCAACTGTGCATACCCTATAAGTGATTACTTATCCTATGCAAATGTCACACAGAAATATCAGACCTATCTGTCAGCCTTTTCAATCATGAAGGAACCCAGCACCTTCTATGAATCAATCAAAGACACAAGGTGGATTGAAGCTATGCAGCAGGAGGTTAATGCATTAGAAGAAAACAATACTTGGAACGTAGTGGATCTGCTAAGGGGAAAGAAGGCAATTGGATCCAAGTGGGTCTTCAAGATAAGATATAAGGCCAATGGGGAGATAGACAGGTTCAAAGCAAGATTAGTGGCCAAAGGATACAACCAGAAGGAAGGCCTGGACTATCATGAGACATTTTCCCCAGTAGCAAAAATGGTGACTGTGAGGTGTGTAATAGCACTAGCAACATCAAGGAACTGGGAGCTATACCAAATGGATGTGTTCAATGCATTCCTCCAAGGTGATCTATATGAGGAAGTATATATGCATCTGCCTCATGGCTTTCAGAGAAAGGGGGAGAGAAAGGTATGCAAGCTGCTCAAGTCCTTATATGGACTTAAGCAAGCTTCTAGACAGTAGAACATCAAGCTCACTGATGCATTGATGAGAGCAGGATTTGTTCAGAGTGCATATGACTACTCCTTGTTCACAAAGAGAACAAGAGAGCATATTGTAATCATACTAGTGTATGTAGATGATCTATTGATCACAGGAAGTTCAGAAATCATGATCAATGATGCTAAGGCAGTTCTCAACAGGGAGTTCAAGATGAAGGACTTAGGGAAACTAAAGTACTTCCTGGGAATTGAGATCTTGAGGTCTAAGGAAGGAATCATACTCAACCAAAGGAAGTATGCCTTAGAACTAATTTCTGATCTTGGCCTCAGTGGAGCCAAACCAGCTTGCACACCTATTGAAGTTAATCTAAAATTGACAACTGTGGAATATGACATCGCTTTAGGGATCACCAATGATCCTCCACTGGAGGACATCAGCAGCTATCAAAGATTGATTGGGAAACTACTTTACCTGACCATCACCAGGCCTGACATATGCTACACAGTTCAGAGTCTGAGCCAGTTCCTACAAGCACCAAAAAGGTCACACATGGATATAGCTCTGCGTGTGGCTAGATATATCAAGTCCTCCCCAGGAATAGGAGTTCTAGTGAAGAGAGATCAGTACACTATGCTGGTGGGATATTGTGATTCAGACTGGGCATCTTGCCCATTCACTAGAAGGTCTGAGTGGTTATGTAGTGAAGCTTGGAGATTCCTTAGTCTCCTGGAAGTCCAAGAAACAACACACAGTCTCAAGAAGCAGTGCTGAAGCAGAATACATGAGTATGGCTTCTACTACAGCAAAGCTCACTTGGCTGATTGGACTCTTCACTGAACTGGGAGTAGAGTTGCATCTACCTGCTGTTCTGCATTGTGACAACAAGGCAGCCCTGCAAATTGTAGCCAATCCAATCTTCCATGAGAGGACAAAGCACATAGAGATTGACTGCCACTTCATCAGGGAAAAATTGAAACAGGGGATCCTGGTAACTCACCATGTGAGTACTGGTGAACAACAGGCTGATATTTTCACTAAAGGTTTGGGTGGTGCTCAGCATTCTTATCTGGTTGGCAAGCTAGGAGTGTTCAATGTGCTTCATCCTCCAGTTTGAGGGGGAGTATTGGATGCAGTGTGTATGCAGTTTGTATATTGTTAGTATGCAGTTTGTATATTGTTAGTTAGTAGTTGTTGTCGAGTAGTTAGTTGTTGTTGTTATTTGTTTTTAGGCTGATTAGTTAGAAGCTGGAAGCTGAGGGACCAATGTGTAAATAATGATTTATGGTTAGTTAGAGTTAGTTATATTAGTATAAAGTAAGAGTTAGTTGATTAGCTGAGTAGTTAGTTAACAATAATGAAGATATTTTCATTTCCACACTCTCTCTAATATTTTTCTCTCTAAGATCACATTATCATTCAACAATTTGACAGTAAGCGATGAAAGTATATTATCCTTTTATTGAAGGAGTATAAAAGGAAACTATACATTGAAGAAGTATAAGAGGATCAGGTAATGGAGAGTGTGACAAAGAAGAGAAAAGGATATACGAAAAAAATATCTTAAGCTGTTGTTCTTAAATAAATTCATGCATATGAAGTTTTTTGTGTCTTTTAAGTCGACGTTTTAGTTTTCCCTACCTTTATTTACATTAATCCTGACAAAAGTAGGCTTGGTTTGTTAATTATTTACATGAAGTTTCCATTTGAAAAATTCTCGAAATATAAGAAGTTTTTTTTAATCTCATTTAGCTAAGCAAGTTATCTTTAGGAATTTGATTCTTGCATGTATTTCAATCTTGTTCTTATAAAACTTCGAAATTGTAAATATTTTTACAAATTTGACCCATAGATTGGTGTAGGGTTTCAAATTTATTTGAAGAATTTGTTTTCTTTACAATATTGGCTCCATCATCCACTCCATCTCCCTCCTTATATTTGTCATCCACTTCTAGAATTTTTAGGATTTATATTGGAAGCACTCTACCCCCATCTGCATCCACAGATATATCTACACCAGCCCGTGCATCCTTTTTTAATATCTTCATAGTGGTCATCGTCTCCTATTGCACTGTTATTTTGACATTAACCTCTTCATCCAAGCAATAGAGTTTTGGAATAATACCTGCTGCTTCCATAAGTCTCCTATCCTAAGTTTCTTTTTCTGCATGAATCAAGTTCTTCGACAGGACCACCCCGACCGAGGGGGCTTGCGCTTGAATTGAAGTAGCGCCTTTGGAATATGAGTAGGGCTCCTAAGTGGCGCGTTCGTGGAGGCAAACCATGCTAATAGAGGACCGAGCCAGTTTCTTGAAGATATTGGCTCGTTAGAATATTATAATAGGCTGGTTATCGCTCCCGATGGAAATATTGCGTAAGCATACTTGTAACAATTATAGTGGGATCTTCGCTCCTAAATCCATTATTCAGATAATTTGAATTTTGATAACTATAAAACGAACTTTTTAATTTACTCAAAAAAAAAAAAGATTATTGTCAATCTCAAAAATCTGATTTTCAATATCAAAGTAGATGAGTATTTTGTTATGTCAACGACACCAAAGAGATATTAAATGAATAAAATTGGGATATGAATGGAATATAATGAAATAGAGCCACTTTGAGATTCCCTTTGAAATGAGTCATGTGATGGAGCCACTACGAAGAAGTTCCGAGAGTTACAAAGGAAGTTTCGAGCTCATATTGGTCATGGATTGAGATTGGGAATTGAACTCTGACATAGAATCTCATGTTGTTCCTCAGTATCTCAGTGGTAGAGCGATCGGCTATTAACTGATTGGTCGTAGGTTCGAATCTTATTTGGAGAAATTTGATTGATTCTTTAGTGTTTAAATTATTGAATCTGCTTTTAAACGTAAGTTAAATTTCATGCAGGGTTATACCTTCACATAAGTCTACTCGAGCAGTTATGAATTTCGTTAGATCATTTTATAACGATGTTTGGAGACCTGGAGAGAAGTGCATTTGGATGCCAAAGACAACACGTGGAAACATTTTTAGGTACAAATAAAGAATATTTTATATTATTCATCTAATTATTATTTTCTCATATAATGTTACTAATTATTACATACATAATGTGTATGGTATCCTTTTTATGTTCATTGAATGAACGATAATTTCGAAAATAAAAGGGCTGATAGATTTAAAGGTACCTTGTCTTTAGTGCACTCGAGTGCTAAGAAGCTAGCATGGATAAGTGTTGACACGGGACAAACTTAATGAGTGGTGGGACTTTCCTGAATTTAAAATAAAGTGCGAGCAAAGAAACCCAGCTCGAGCTTCTAAAATGGATGACTCTTTGCACACTAACGTTCAGCTAGTATAGGAGACCATTATTATAGAATGATAAGTTACTCCCTCTGTCCCACTTTGTTTGTCATACTTTTCTTATTAGTCAGTCCCAAAAAAATTGTCATATTTCTAAATTTGGCAACAATTCAACTCTAAAGTTACTTTTTGACTCATTTATAACCACACAAATATCTATGACTTACTTTAGACCACAAGTTTCAAAAGTCTACCTTACTTTATTAAACTTTATGCCAAGTCAAACTATGACAAATAAATTGGGACGGAGGGAGTATTTATTAACTCTTTATTTACTTCGACTAAATGTTATTGTTATTTAATCCAATTCATTTTTTTTTTTGCAGGATAGACGAAGAACAATGTCTTATGATGAAGACTTTGAGAAGCTACATAGGAAAAGGACAAAAAATTTCACCTAGTGCCCTCAATAAGACATGGTCTTACCTAATTGCCCACACTTACAAATGTTTTAAGTAAATGCCCTCCACATCATAGCTCCCTTATGAAAGGACTATTTTGTCCAAACTTGTTTAATTCACGCTGAACATGTTTCCTTCTCTCTTTCCCCATTCCTGGCATCCTTCTTTCTTCTTTGTGTGCTGGAAATTTGAGATTTTTTCTTGTGTTTGCTTGATTCCAGTGATTTGAAGGTTTTTATTGCCTATGGCTATTAGATATTCATGTTTTGCATAGAGATTAAAATCTTGACCATGGCCAAGAGTTGCATAGACTTTCTCTGCAAGGTGCTTATTGCAGTAGAGTTTAAAGTCTTGGCTATTGCCAATACTAGCAGAGATGTTCCGTGTAAGTTGTCGCTTCCACCCGAACTTAGAGTCTTGGCTATTGCCAAAAGTTGCAGAGACTTTGTCTCCAACTTGTTCAGTGCAATAGAGGTAGAAGTCTTGGCAATTGCCAATACTCTTAGAGATTTTTAGTGTAAGGTCCCCCTTGCAGCAGAACTTAAAGTCTTGGCTATTGCCAAGAATTGCAGAGACTTTCTCTGCAAGTTTTGCACTGCAATATAGGTAAAAGTCTTGGCAATTTCCAATACTTGCAGAGACTATTTGTACAAGTTGCTCCTTCCACTAGAGTTTAAAGTCCTGGCAATTGTCAATACTTGCAGAGATTATTTGTACAAGTGGCCCCTTCCGCTGGAGTTTAAAGTGTTGACTATTGGTAATAGTTGTAGAGACTTTTTCTGTAGTTGTAGAGACCATGACAACATGGCTTAAAGTCTTGGCAATAGGCAAGAAGTCTCTACAAGCCTCCCATTACAGTAGAGTTTAAAGTCTTGGCTATTGCCAATACTTTAGAGATTTTTAGTGTAAAGAGATTGTTTTCCTGAAGTTGGCCAGTGCAAGAGGGCTTAAAGTCTTGGCAATAGCCAAGAAGTCTCTCCCAGGTGCCCATTGCACCAGAGCTTAAACTCTTAGCTATAAGCCAAGGGTTGCAGAGACTTTCTTTGAGACTTTGAGAAGCTACATAGGAAAAGGAAAGAGGATGGTCAATTGGGAGAATGGGCCGAGCGGCCTGCTGAGACTACACATGTAAGATCTTAATTTTGGGCCTGTTTCATATTCTTTAACATGTATATATATAAAGCTTATCACTGATTCTATTGCAAATTGGGTATATATACTATTTGGACGAGTGGTGTCAAAGTCAGCCGCCTTCCGTGGTTGTTAGCTCAACCGAACCAATACTTAAAGATGAAACTTCATTATGGCTTAAAGAAGTTGGTAGCCCAACAAAAGGTAAAGCTTATGGGCTTGGGTCACAGTATTATTTGGGTCTTTGTCATGCTTCCTCTAGTTCACTCAGAATCCTGAAGAGATCTATGCACTGCAGTGTAAAGTGCAAATGTCGAAGGAACAATGCGATCCAGCCCGAGAAAATCTTATTCGATTGGAGAATCTAGTTCATGACCTCGTGGCAAAGCGTCAATGATCTAATCCCCAATATAAGTCTGAAGAAGCATATTAGTTAGATGTTGTGATTTTGTTTAGACTTGCGTTAGCTGCTTATAGTTATGGTTGTTTTAGACTTGCACCGGGTTACTTAGACTTGTTTCTTATTATGGTTATTAAACTTTGATGCAAGCGGAAATAGGGATAAGTAATCAAACGACACAAATAAAGATAGAGGAGAAAAGGGATAGGTAGAAGAAAGAAAGGATAGAAATCAAGTGGAGATGCAACTAATCAAGCTAAGTCATCAATGTTTAACCCTATTAATTAGCAATAAAAAATAAGAAGAATATCCAAGGGGGAAGAGACTTGAACTCATACAATGGATCTCTCACTCTCACACAAAAGAATGCAAGAGGGATCCTAGAAGAGGTAAAGAGAATTCTCCCACCCACACTCTCAAAAGAGTATACTCAATATTCATCAATCAACTAGCTAATGAATAAACCATAGAGTTAGGCTATTTATAGCAGCTAATTAAAATACAATGATAAATGGACTAATAGCCCCTACACTAATTCTGCCCGTAGTTCGGGCGCTTTCATGTTCAGGCGCTCTCCTGTTCGGGTGTTATCTTGCTTGGGCGCTCTCCTGCTCGGGCGCTCTCTTGTTCGGGCGCTCTCTAGTTCGGGCACTTTCTAGTTCGGGCGCTCTCCTGCTGCGTAGAACTTACTTTCCATGCCCTCTTAAAGCACTGTAAGCTCTTGATGTCGATTATGAATTCTCTACGGTTTCAAGTGTTTATCTGGATTGCACCAGACTTACTACTTATTATGATTATTAAATATATTTACCAATTATATTATGGTTATTTAGATTTTCATAAGTATACTTACTTATGTCTAGGTTTATGATTATGATTTAGATTTTCCTATGTTGATGGTTTATACTTGCTTACGATTATGGTTATTTAAGACTTGTATTTGGATGTTTATGACACGACCCGGAATCCGGTTAGGCCGTGCGGGCACCCGACATCCTCCCCTAAACCCGTCGGGCGAACCTTTACCAATTAAATTAGGAAAATAAATATAATTTCATTCATAAATAAGAACAAGACTTTAAAAAAAAAAACTGACATACTGATACCTCTAAGCTGTAGAAAAGAAATTACAGCTGACTACTCAACATACTGGGTTTAGGGCTATCCAGACTAGACATCTAAGAGTACAAAAGAAGACAGATACCTCCTGAAGGGAGTAAAATGCAACTAAAATAATAACCAATAAACTGGTGGCCATCCGAAATAAAAGCTGGCTCACCCTGACAGCTGAAGTCGTCTTCGCTCCTGAAAGACAAGAAACAAACAACAAACAAGGGTGAGTCAAAAGGACTCAATAAGTGGGGTAGACTAGCCACCTCAAAGAATAGGATAGCTAGACAGGGAGAAAAGAAACAGATAGACTAAATTCCTCTTATTTAAATTATAAAAAGGCGGAGCCAGATAATAACCGGAAACACGCATGAAACCATAAACTCAGCCAGGAATACGAGCCAGAAACATATCAACAAATAAGCAATGCACGTAGAAGCAGAACAGTAGTTATGTACCAGAAGCCTACACAATGGTATGAAAAGAAATGAAATGAAATAAGATGAAATTAAATGAAATGAAATCTGATGCAAAGGGTCACATGTGCCCGTCATCCCATCTCGAAGCGGAATACTCTTGCTCCTGGGGCGGAATACTCCTACCCTAAATATGATACAATGGAGCGGAATACTCCTGCTCCTGAGGCGGAATACTCCTGTACCCAATATGATATGCAATGTAATGCATATGAATGACATATAATGCATATGAATGCAATGTGATGCAATAATAACCCTTCACCGGCGCGGGACTCTCATCGACAGCCGGGAAGTAGATGGCAACTCACAACCAGAGTACAATGCTCAGATCCTCAATGCAATACCAAAAGGACATAACATATAATATACATGTAAATCCAAAGCTAAGGCGTAAGGAGTATGCCAATCGACAGCTACACACGTAAGGAACACGTAGTAGAAAATCCACGAGGCCAGGTGCCTCCAAATAAATGGATATAAACACTTACCTTGTTACAAAGTTAGCAGTTACTCAACAACTGCTTTATCCTTTGGATTCACTGCCAAACGATCCTGCTGTATTCAATAAGAAGAAAACTATATCAAATAAGGCTAAAAGCTTCATTCCCCACATCTTAGGAAAATTCGGTTAGGAACCTGATACCCTATTCGCATACGCAATACGCAGGCCAGGCCTATATACAGGGTTTAAGGTCACATAACCAAACCCTAAATAAATTACATTTATATGTTGCCCATAACTCACTGAGTATGAATATATAATCAATTCCATTATCGGGGTCCAATTGACCCTTTAAAGTATCAATTTACGTCATTAGAGCGATCTCTAATATTCCTATTTTTACCGTTAAAATATATTCAAACACACGTAATAAACTCAAATAATGCATTAACATCATTACATTAATATTTCAGGATAAAAATTCTACTTTTCTCCGGTTCTTTTCTCATTTTCTGGCATATATTTTTCCTTCTGCGCGTTCTGCTTCTCATTTCTCGTTCGGTTCTATTTTCCATATCATTATCTAACTTTGTCCTTAGATTAGCTAAGGACCACCGTTTCTATATCTATATATATATTTTTTTCTTTTATTTTCTTTTCTTTTCTTTTCTTTTCTTTTCTCGATAAAATTAAACGGTACCCTATGATATTGAAATAATTCCAACTTTTGCACACAAGTTATACAAAATATATGTAACACACTCACTAAAGCGGATCTCAAATCGGACTCCCGAAACTCAAGATGCGAATTTAAACGGAAAAGGTCAAATTATTTAACTTTCGGCATTTTAACGGAAACTAGCCGAACAACATCGAAATTCACTTTCGAAAGTTCACAAAAGTCACAAATAATCATACGAACCTAACGGCGCTTTTGGATTTCGAATCGGAGCTCATTTGCCAAAACCGAACTTGAAATTTTTTTTTTTTAATATTTATCGACAATAAAAACTGAAACCTTCTTCCGATGCCTACCAAACGAGGTCTGATTTAGCTCAAATTTTACAGACATGTCCTAATAGATATTACGAATATTTTAAAATTATCGGTACACCATTCGGAGTGCTAACTTCTGAAACGACTAACCGAGGTCGTTTCATTCTCCTCCACTTAAACTCTCGTTCGTCCTCGAACGAGCCTAAGTCTAAAGCAAGATTCACGCTGATAACAAAAGAACTTGCACGACTTTCATAAACTATCCCACGAAATTTTTCTCATGATTACAGAATCAAAATTATAATACGAACACCGAACTCTTGGAATAAAACATATTTGGATAATATGATAATACCATTGCCCGGATTATTCTAACTAAGATGATCCTTCCTCGATCACGAGAAGAGAGTTCTACATTTTTGAAACAAAGATACACGAAACTTTGAATGGGTTACCATGATTCAGTCGATAATCACCTCTTTGATATACCTTTCGATATTGAACAGGCCGATGGAACCAAGAATTAGTTCACGCTTGACGCAATAGGGGGAGCTTTTGAGGTATCTTGTCACTACTCATTATAGAAGATTTGATGCAAGCTATATTATTTTACGAATGCACTATGCAACATCTCAGTTGATTTTAGTGTTGTTCCGCAAGCTCCTTGTGGGAATGTAGTTACTCATATCCTAATATATATCAAAGGTTCATCTGAACAGGGTCTATCGTATAAGAATAAGGATCATGCAACTTCTACTGGATAGTATGATGTATACCAAGAATGATCTTCAGACTGCACATCTACCACCGGATTTTGTCTTTGAATTAGAATTATTATGATGTGAAAAAGTAAATATAAAAGCGACATGTAGTTGGACCTTCAGCTGAGGCAGAATACCAGCAACAATGTTGATTACATGTGCACTTACAACGCTAAAGTAACTTCTCAAAGAGTTGAGGTGTGAAGGTGATATGCAAATGATGGATTGACAACAAGCTGCACTAGACCTTTAACTCTAAATTTTCATGAAGTAAAACAGCGTCAGTATGAGGATCTAGTTCTAGTTGAATACAAACAGATAGCTAGAAGAAAACCGGAGTCACCATACAGGGTTACTACTGATGGTGTTCCCATGTATAAAGATAGACTCTGTGTTTCTGATGTTGCAGATTTACGTGGACAGATTATGATAGAGGCACATTATTCCAAATATATTGTTCATCCAGTTTCATCTAAGATGTACCATGATCTTAAGCATATTTATTGGTGGGACGGAATGAAGTGTGACGTAGCAGAATTTGTGGCTCAGTGTTCTAATTTCCAGCAAGTTAAAGTCGTGTGATTTTTCCAGACTTTATGCTTTCAGCAGATAGGTACGTATATATGATCAGGTTCCCAACTTATCTCTAGCATTAATAGATTATTAGTGGGTTTAGCAATGATCGACACTCATTGTAGGTTTCTGTCGTGGCCCTAGATTGGGTCATCACAAAAATGGTATCAACACCTTAGAGATTTAGTATTACAATTCAGTATTTGGAGGAAAACTCCTCCACTTAAAGCACAAACTCATAAAGCTATTTGAATAGGAATACACATCCCCGCACCGTCTGTTGGACTAAAGAAGATTAGCTAAAAGCTGAACGTAGGCAGACCTAAGCTACCAACTACCCGTTCGAGTTGCCAAATAGCTGCAACTCTCGAGTTACAACTCCATACATTTTCTATAAGCACCACCGCCTGATGGATCAAATCCAAGGTCAAATGATGCCTCTCATTACACATAGTAGCCTTGAAAAACAATAATTTGCTTACCCGGCTACCTTGACACGCACTCTGGCTCAACATAGGGGACATCACGAGTGGCTACTAACTGCCCAAGCCCACTAGTGTCGGATAAAGAAGAATTGGCAACAGACTGAGGATAGAAATAATTAGAGCTTTAGGAAGCTCTTCTTCTTATTTATTTGGCTACCAGAGCTAGACTACTTATGAGTCAGGTTAATTGAAGAACCGCAATTGAAGAAATAAACATTAAATGAGCTTTAGGGAACAAAATCTATGTCAATTAAACCTCCCTATAAAAAGGAAACTCTGACAATTTACTAAAAACCCTTTTATAACCCAGAGAAGCTCATAGGATAACATGACTTTACTAGAGTTTTGAACCAAGAGGAGAGATCGAATATTACTTACTAACCACTTTACACAGAAAGAAACAATGACACTCTCTGATGGTGATGAACTAGAATCCCATCATCCAACCAACACGAAATTCCGAGAAGAGAGGTAAACTGATTTGACATAATAACAGAAGGTGGAACAACAAGATGCCAGGCAGACAATACCGACACTTACTGCCAAATCTCTCGTATTTAGACTAGAAAAATTAGTAAGGTATCACAAATGCCAGGAATAAATCATACCAGAAGCTCGCCCCTCTACCGCAACCGATTCTTAGTAGAGACGACATCCAAGGAAACCATTGAAACATGATAAGACACACCATTTCCAGATCTATCAAAAGAATCAAATCTTACTCACATTTAAGAGAAGAAGCAATCTCATGGTCTACTATATCGGATACCTCAGCATCCCGTCAGACAAGCAGTTCATAGAACTGCCTCTGCAGCTGAGCCACTATCCTGACAATCACTTTCTAAAGAACCATTGCCACCACAATCTCAACCTCTACTGGATGGTGGCATTTATTTTGCTGATTCAGATATAAATGAAATTCTCTGCGACTGCGCAGATGCCTGATGACGAGAGAAAAGACGACTGCCTACTTGTCGGAGTAAGGGAAAACAAACCAACAATGACAGGCTCACGACAATGATAACACCTTTTTCAGTGAAAATGGAAGCTGGACGGGTTGTTGATAGCTACAAAGAGAAAGCTGAGTCTAATCTTGATGAGAAACATAATCAGAAAATACATAAAGAAGCTGTGACGTAGTAAGTACGCCTCGACAACTATTCACGTAAAGAACGCGTGAAGAGATCATCCAAAAGGTCAAAGGCCGTCAAAAAAGCGGATAAATTCACCAACTGGGTCCTAATGACTCACTCCATACCTGTTTCTTTTGTTGTATTTTTGTTTCGGTAGATTTCTCTCCCAGCCTTAGTCAGCCGCATCGAGGAGTAGGACCCCGTTCTAGTTGTCTACGGTTAGCCAGCTTGTTCATTGAAGCTACCAATTGTTGATATTCTAGTTTTATCTCATTTTGCTTCCTTTGGGATTTGTACTTATCTTTTGGACTTCTTAGATGTCATATCTGGAAACGACTAGACCTATATATTTTGGGTAATAGCAGTATTTATTCAAGCAGCTTGTAAATATGTCAGTTTATATATAATATGTCTCATACACGTTTTTATGTATTAAATTAATTCACTAATATTTTCAAGTAATATTTGTGTTATCTAAGTTGTTTCACATCGTATATCTTAACTTAAGCCTATAAGGTTTGCCCAACGAGTATAGGAAGATAGTCGGATGCCCGCACGGCCTAGTCAAAATACTGGGTCGTGTCAGTTGGTTAGGGCTGGATTCAATTATTTGGTTGTTGATTTAAAATTTGACAGGTGGTGTAACTTCCTAATTGCAGCTTTTAGTTTGCAGGTGCGCACACACTACCGAAGGATTCAGTCGATAAATGGTTAAGAAAATTCCACATGTTCATAGTTTTTCGACGCCTTCCGTCGGTCTATGAAATAAAAATTTCCAGATCTTCATAGTAATAAAAATTTTCATATCTTCATAGTTTACTGACATAATCCGCTGATAAGTTTTAAAAAAATTCAAGTTTCTTAAACATACCAATAAAATCGGTATAAATTAATAAATTATCTGAATAAAGATACTGATCGGGGTGGTCGAAACTTTACTTATAAGATGTTTGTTGATTTAAGTCTTCCGACTGGTTCTATCAAAAATTTTCAATTGGTTTTGATGTTAAATGTTACCAACTGTTCGAGCACCGACAGACTCTTTCGATTGAGATGTAATTGAAATTCTTGCTTTTTCGACGAACGATTTTGGTCGTAACAATTATGCAATTTTTAGGTAGTGCAAGATATTAATCATAACTGCTAAACAACCTGATTAGTTAAGCTAATTACAGAAGGGTAGTTTAGTCTTTACACAGTTTCGGAAAGTAGTTATAGTTGTTAAAAGGAATCTAGTTAGTTAGGAGTTAGTTACTACTCCTTCTTTGTATAAAGTCCCACACTTTGGGCATTGTTAATCATCAGAAATTAATCCAATGTTTCCTATTACTCTCTCCATTATCTTCTCTCCCATTCTCTCATTCAGTTTATCTTCTTCCGAAATCCATCATGTGCAGATCTTCATCTTCTTCAAGCTAAGACAGTGAAACATCTTCACTGCTTCTAAGAACTGTATTTAGTTAATTTGATGGGATCAGAGCAACTCAGACACAGTCTGATCTGAAGTGATTCTGTAACAACAATTCCGCGTAAAGTTCCCCTTTCTTTAGTTCTTGAATTCTTGAAGATCAGAGCAGTTCACCACCATGGCTCAATCTGCAGAAAATCAGGTTATCGACCATAATCATCCTCTTTACTTGCATTCTAATGATGTTAGTGGCATATCTTTGGTTTCTATTCAATTAACTGGTAGTGAGAATTATTCTTTATGGAGTCGATCAATGAGAATAGCATTACTGGGTAGGAATAAACTGGGATTTGTTGATGGATCCTCTAGAAAAGAAAATTACCCAGAAAGTGCTTGGACCCAATGGGAGAGGTGTAATGCCATTGTCTTGTCTTGGTTAATGAACTCTGTAGCTTCTACTTTGTTAGGAGGAATAGTGTATGCATCTAACGCACAAATGGTATGGGAGGATCTTAAAGAAAGGTTTGATAAGGTTAATGACTCAAGAACATTTAATCTGCATAAAGAGATCAGTTCTTTGACCCAAGGAACCAACTCTGTAGCTGTGTATTTCTCAAGATTGAAGGATATGTGGGATGAGTTTGAAGCTCTAGTCCCAACTCCTGGGTGTGATTGTGATAAGTCAAAGGATTTCAAGTCTTATCTTCAAAGACAGAAGCTGTATCAGTTCTTAATGGGACTGAATGAGTCCTATCTTCAAGCAAGGAGTCAGATTCTACTGATGAGTCCTTTACCTACAGTTAATCAGGCATATGCCATGATAATAAGTGATGAAAGTCAAAAGGGTGTCACTGGTTATACTGGAGTGCTGGGTGCTGCACCAGCTGTGGGAGATCTTGAACCACTTGCTATGAACACCAAGGCTAGAGGCTTCCAAAATGCCAAGAAGCAGACAAGGAGGTTGTATTGTGACTACTGCAAGTTAACAAATCACAATAGGGATGAGTGTTGGAAACTGAATCCTGAATAGAGGAGGAGAAGAACAGGACCTACTGCATATAATGTTCAATCAGAAGGAAATGAGATGCTAGGCCAAGGCTCTCTAGGATTTCAAGGGCCACTGACTCAAGTTCCTCAACAGCTGGGACCCTGCACCTTCACACAGGAACAATATGCTCAGATCCTGCAGCTGTTAGGCAACAACAACACTGCCTCAACCTCTAATGCCAATATAGCAGGTACTATTAGTAGTGCTTTACTTGTCTCTAATAGTCCACAAGAATGGATAATTGATACTGGTGCTACAAACCACATGGTTTCAGATGTTAGTTTACTAGATCAAGGCTCAGTGCAGCCAATTAATCCTAAGAAGGTATTCTTACCTAATGGAGATATCTCTTATGTGACACACACTGGTACAAACACCATTTCTGGAAACAGTACTCTGGATAATGTGTTTCATCTGCCACAGTTTAAGTACAACTTACTATCAGTCTCACAAGTAACAAAGGACCTTGGTTGCTCAGTCACCTTCTATCCCACATTCTGTGTTTTTCAGGATCTCTCCAGTGGGAAGGTGAGGCAGATTGGTAGAGTCAAGAATGGGTTGTACATACTGAGAGACAGAGCTGACAATGAAGCAAAGGTCACCAGTCTAAATGTTAGGATGAACCATGCTGATATTAGTTTGTGGCACAAGAGGCTAGGCCATGTGCCATCTACTGTACTTAGAAAGTTGTTTTCTGTTCAAGTTGATACTGTTAATCAAATAGTAGGCAAATGGTCAGTATGTCCATGTGCCAAGCAGACAAGAATTCCATTTCCTAATAGCACTATTAGAAGTAAAGTTTCATTTGAGTTAGTTCATGTTGATGTATGGGGCCTTTACAAAATCCCAGCTTATGATGGCAGCAGATACTATCTGAATCTAGTGGATGATGTTACAAGAATGACCTGGGTGTTTTTGCTGAAACTTAAATCTGATGTCTGTGTAGTTTTACAGCAGTTTTTCACTTATGTACACACTCAGTTCAACTCTAATGTCAAAATCATAAGAACTGATAATGGTGCAGAGTTTCTGAATTCAGTGTGTATTGAATTGTTTAAAAGCCTAGGAATTGTTCACCAGAGAACCTGTGCCTACACTCCACAACAGAATGGAGTAGCAGAAAGAAAGCACAGACATATACTTGAACTCACAAGAGCCATTAGATTCCAAGCTAATATACCTATCAGACTCTGGGGACACTGTGTACTAGCTGCAGTCTACCTGATCAACAGGTTTCCCTCCACTGTTCTAGGAAATAAATCACCCTATGAGAAACTCTATCACAGAAAACCATCACTCACCCATCTCAGAGTTTTAGGTTGTTTATGCTATGCAAAAGTTATGCATCAGACTGACAAGCTGGCATCTAAAACTAAAATGGCTGTTCATATGGGATACTCTGAGGTTCAAAAGGGATATGTGCTATATGACTTGCATAGCAGATCCTTCTTTGTCAACAGATATGTGGAGTTTAGAGAAGATCAGTTCCCTTTCAAGGCATCACCAACCTCTTCTACTCCTATTTTTCAAGACACAAGTGACCTTCCAAATACTGAAATTGACTCCCTTTCACCACAAACAATGCTACCTACTGATCCAGGGTGAGCTCTTCCTCATACACAAGATGCTGGAACACAGTATATCCCACATGAGATAAATGATGAAGCAGACATACCAGTACCACAACAACCAGTACCAGCACAACCTCTGCCATTACCTCCCAGCAGACCAAGAGAGAAGAACCCACCAATCTGGATGAAGGACTTTGTGTCACTAGGAGTACATGAGGGAATACCATATTCCCTGGATAAACACATATCCTATGATGAATTGTCACCCACCTATCAAGCATATATTGATGCTCAATCCAAAGATACAGAACCAGCAAACTACTTGGAAGCTGTAAAGGATCCAAGGTGGCTGGAAGCTATGAAAGCTGAAATTGAAGCCTTAGAAGCCAACAAGACATGGACTGTAGTCACTCTACCACAAGGAAAAAGACTAATTGGATGCAAATGGATTTACAAAATAAAATACAAAGCATCTGGGGAAGTTGAAAGATTCAAAGCCAGGCTAGTAGCAAAAGGATTCAGTCAAAAAGAAGGCATTGACTACAATGAAACATTCTCTCCTGTAGTTAAAATGGTAACTGTCAGAACTGTGTTATCAGTAGTTGCCTCTAAGAAGTGGCATGTACATCAAATGGATGTATACAATGCCTTTCTTCAGGGTGATCTGTATGATGAAATCTACATGGAGCTACCTCAAGGATTTCTAAGTCAGGGGGAGAACAAGGTATGCAGACTCACAAAATCCTTGTATGGCCTCAAGCAGGCACCTAGACAGTGGAATGCAAAGCTATGTGAAGACTTGAGAAAGATGAAATTCACTCAAAGTCAACTTGATCATTCTCTCTTTTCAAAAAGGACTGACAGTGGGATCATAATAGTATTGGTGTATGTAGATGATATGCTGATCACTGGTGACAGCCTGAGTCTAATCAGAGAAACAAAGGAAGAACTACAGCTAGCATTTAAGATGAAAGATCTAGGGGAGTTGAAATACTTCTTGGGGATAGAATTTGCCAGATCTAAGAAAGGTATAGTAATGCATCAAAGGAAGTATGCATTAGAACTAATATCAGAAGCAGGACTCAGTGCTGCTAAACCAGCAATTACTCCTATAGATCCTAATCTCAAACTGACAACAAAGGAATATGATGTACATCTGAAGTTAAAGCATATGGAAAATGACAAGCTGTTGTCAAACCCCAGCTCATATCAGAGACTCATAGGAAAGTTACTCTACCTAACAGTCACAAGGCCAGATATTGCTTTCAGTGTTCAGACTCTGAGTCAATTCCTTCACCAGCCTAAGGAGTCCCACATGAATGCAGCTCTGAGAGTAGTTAAGTATGTGAAGAATCAGCCAGGCCAAGGCATATTACTGTCTAGCAATCCTATCAACACCATTAAAGCCTGTTGTGATGCAGACTGGGCATCCTGCATATTTTCTAGGAAATCAGTAACTGGTTTCTTTGTGAAAGTGGGAGATTCCTTAGTATCTTGGAAATCCAAGAAGCAAACTACTATCTCTAGAAGCTCTGCAGAAGCAGAATACAGGAGTATGGCATCTCTGACTGCAGAGTTAATCTGGTTGTACTGCTTAGTCACTAAAATTGGAGTGAAGTGTGAAGTTCCTATTAAAGTACTCACTGACAGCAAAGCTGCCATTCAAATTGCTGCCAATCTAGTGTTCCATGAAAGAACTAAACATATCGAAATTGATTGCCATTTTATAAGGGAGAAAATCCTACAAGGTCTGATTCAAGCTGTGTACATTCCAACCAAGCATCAACCTGCACACATGCTTACAAAAGGGCTCAGTCGACTGCAACATGTTTACTTATATTCCAAGCTAGGACTTATCAATTTGTTTGAAGTGTCTAGCTTGAGGGGGAGTGTTAAACAACCTGATTAGTTAAGCTAATTACAGAAGGGTAGTTTAGTCTTTACACAGTTCCGGAAAGTAGTTATAGTTGTTAAAAGGAATCTAGTTAGTTAGGAGTTAGTTACTACTCCTTCTTTGTATAAAGTCCCACACTTTGGGCATTGTTAATCATCAGAAATTAATCCAATGTTTCCTATTACTCTCTTCATTATCTTCTCTCCCATTCTCTCATTCAGTTCATCTTCTTCCGAAATCCACCATGTGCAGATCTTCATCTTCTTCAAGCTAAGACAGTGAAACATCTTCACTGTTTCTAAGAACTGTATTCAGTTAATTTCGATAACATATGTCATGGCACAACTAAGATAAACAAAGAAATAAAAAGAATCAAAATATGAGAAGTTGCAAAATTACCTAAAGACAGTTTAAGTAACGCATTTAGAATATTGGCAAATGATAAGTAAAAAATGAAAGAGAGAGAATGTGAAAGTGTTCTCATATCCCCTTGAGTATTAAAGAGCATAATTGTCCCCTTCCATTACACTAAAATTCATACTTGTCAATAGATATTTGGTGCTTACTATCTGTGTGTATTGACTACCTTCGCAGAAAAATTTATCCTCATGAAGAGGCACTCGAGTATTATCTGGTAGTAATAGTTAATATGACAAGAACAACGACATCAAACTACAGTCAAAATGCTAGCTAAATTTAATAAGTTGCAGCTGTTTCACCAATCATATGTGTTACCGACAAGAAGGAATAACAAAATGAAACTGAAAAGTCTTGCTATGGTATACAACAATATAGACGTATCAAGCACTTCAACATAAAAAATAATTTTTAAAACTAATCAATTCAAGTGTGCTTAAGTATTTTTTCATTACCTGCTTTACAACATGTTTGGCTAAATTTCTAGGAACTCGAAAATGTTTTTTTCTTTTTTTGGAAAAGTATTTATTTTGAAAATTTGCGGTGTTTGGCCAAATTTCTAGAAAATTATAAATGCTTTCGAGTGGTAGTAAATTTTTTTATTTTTTGCTGTGCAAAAGAAGCTGGAAAAAAGACTTCTCATTGAAAATAGAAGCATAAGTTGTTTTTTAATTTCTTTCACTACAAAAATTTGGTCAAAAACAAATAGCTACTTAACTATTGACAATAATGCTTATTGAATAAGTTTTTTTTTTGGGTTAAATGGAACTTTTTTTTGTTCAAGTTTTACATCCAGGCCTCATGCTGACCATAGGCTCTCTAACTATTTACTATACTGACTAATAGGCAAGCTATTACATTAGGCTAACTACTTAATTAGATCATGGTGCAGCTAACAAACTTAACATAACTACTGCCTAAATCAATCAAGTTAATACAAGAAACTAAGCTGATCATAAGCTGTCTTCCCCTGCTTCAAGGCCAGGTATTCAGTTGAGCCAGTGTTCTCCTCGATTTGTCATTAGCTTGGCCTCTAATATGAATGTGCATGGCTATCTCCCTGCATATAAGGTCTGGATTTGCTGGCTTCTGCTGGAGTCTGATGACATTCCTGCTGCTCCATACTTTAGAAACTAGCATAGCAAAAGTAGCTCCTATTGCAGGTCCCAGTCCCCTCTTCTTTTTAGACTTTGAGTTGACCCATTGCACCTCCTGTTGCCATGTCCCAGTTGGCATTTGAATCTTCATCCACTGTTTAAGCCTGTTCCATAAGTTTCTGGTGAATTGGCATCCAAAATATAGTTGCTCAAATGTTTTATCACTGCCACCATAGAATGCACGTGCCTGTAGAACTTGAATCCCAAACTTTTGTAACCTATCCATAGTGGCTAGTATTTGGTGCAAAGCTAGCCATAAAGTGAATCTATATCTAGGGTGCATGTTGGTCTGCAATGCCAGTCCTTTCCATGATACTTTAGGATGTTGTGATAAGAGCTGCAGATACAATTCCCTGACAGAAAATTTTCCATTTGCTTGAATCCCTGATAGCCTTGTGTGTAAATCACCACGTAGGCCGGGACATTGCATAACCACCTTTCTTGTTTCAATAATTTTCCTGACCACCCATGCTGCATTGGTTGGGATGGTGCAGGATTCAACACCTGTCTTCTTTATGTAATAATTGTGCACCCACTTGACCCATAAATAGTCCTTCTTCATTTCAATTGCTCAGAGTTGCTTGATTATTGCAGCTTTGTTCCAAATGCATAGATTCATGACACTCAGCCCTCCTGCATGAGTAGGGTAGGCACACTTTCTCCCAAGCTACCAGGGCCTTTTTTGAGATTGAATTAGAGCCTGTCCAGAGATAAGTCCTGCATACAGTTTCTATTGCCTTTCATGACCTTCCGTGGGAGAAGGAATATCTGTGCCCAATAGGTCTAGAGGCCAAAGAGTACATATTTGATCATTGCAATCTGCCTGCATAAGAGAGTAGTTTTAATGCTCAGCAGGTGACTCTTGCAACTATCTTCTCTAATAGTGGCCAGCATTGGCTCATAGATACTTTCTTAACTGCTAGAGGTATTCCCAAATACCTTAATGGTAGCTCACCTTCTTGAAATCCCAATTCCTGCATCAATTCCTGTCTTATGTGCTGTGAAACTCCAGCCATATATAAAGAGCTCTTATCAGCATGTGCTTTTAGTCCAGAAGCATCTGAGAACTTGTTAAAAGCTGCTCTCAGCAATTTGAATGAGGTAATGTCAGCTCTGCAGAACATTAATAGATCATCTGCAAAGCAGACATATGTGATCTCATGCTTTCTACACTTTGGATGGAAGTTGAAGTCTCCATCATGTGCTAGCTGTTTCATTTCTCTGTGAAAATACTCTATTGCAATCACAAACACAAACCGCTACGTATTCTTCAAATTTATTTTTATGAAAAATATTTTTTAAAATAAATAATTTTTAGAAATTTGACCAAACAGGCTCTTACTTTAGAATATAGTAGGCAGTTGATGGATATTTCATTAACAATTGAATTTTTAATTGCTAGTTTCAAATCTATAAATCAAAATTATAATATGCTTAGCTTATTTAATTATGCAGTATAGATGATGGTTTATTTGGTACCTTAGTAAGTCATCATGTCAACTTTAGAGCATGTTTTATTCTCAGCCAGTGACTGACACTAAAGCATTGACAATCATTTTTTAAAAAAAAAAAAAAAAAAAAAAAAAAGTCGTTCGCCTCTAAGTATAGTTGTTCTATAAATTTCACCTACTAAGCATTAATTTTACCACGATCAGAAAATTAAATTGACAATAGAATTCTTGTCTTGCGATAGTAAAGCTTAATTACGTAATTCAAAAATATTATAGAAAAATGATTTAACTTTTTGTTTATTCAAGAATGAAAAAGGAAAGTCTTTGTTTATAGGAGTCCATAAACTGCCAGCCTAACAGAAAAATGGAAGATTTACAGTATTTCCTTTTAAAAAATCTGAAAAATCAATTATGGTAAATATGTCGCCGTAGCTTAACCAAAAAGGAAAAATTTATATGTGCAAAAAAAATATTGTCAAACAGTTAACACGATCTACGTATATAAGTAAAAGTAAAAAATATGTAAGTAAAAGTAAAATTTGAAAGAATATTTTGCGAATATATAAACCAGTGGATTTTTCATCAATTTATACGTTTTTTTATGGTACCGTGTGAGTGCAAAGAGTATCTTTGAGAGCTCAGCTTTCACATGCCATTAAGAACTTTCTTTTTTTATATTGTTTGGAAGTAGTACATAATAAGTTTAAATATAGTAGTAAGTAAACACGTTGGAAACACTATAATAGGAGAATATTGTGTATCCTTCTATAAATGCATCATGTTTTTATTACTCATTCAAACAAAGCAAAGAGTAGATTCTGAGTCCCTCTCCCTAATTACTCTCATAGAGTTAAAGTGGTTTTATAGGTTTATTTGTGATCTCCCTAACTAAGGAGGATGAAGGTGGAAGGAGAGAAGAAATATGCACTGATGTTAGCAGCTAGAGATTCAGAGTATGTGAAAAAAGTGTATGGAGGATACTTTAATGTGTTTGTGAAAGCTTTTGGAGAAGGAGGAGAGAAATGGGATTTATTCAGAGTGGTTGATGGTGAATTCCCAGACATGGCTGACCTCCATAACTATGAGGGTTTTGTGGTTAGTGGAAGCCCTTATGATGCCTATGGGAATGATCAGTGGATTCTCAAGCTTTGTGTTCTCTTACAAACTTTGTACTTCATGAAAAAGAAAGTGCTTGGTATCTGCTTTGGCCACCAGGTATATATTCATGTTCCAGTGTGTAACATATAAAAGGATTATTACAGTATCAGATAAACTAAAATAACGATAAATAACTGACTATATTAAATAAAATCACTATGTATATGACATACAACTAATTGCTACTTTAGTTATAACAAGTTAAATAATATTGATGTTGGAATATTTTTGTACTATGCCATTGTATATAAGTTACATTTATGTTAAAAACAAGGTAGTACAACTATCAACTATGCAACCTCCCTTGCCCCCTCCTCCTCCTCCTCCCCACCAGTGGTAATGTATGCGGTTAGTTATAGGTTCAATGGACCTCATAACGTTTTATTTAGACTATGACTATATGTATTTATGAAAAAATTCTTGAGAATTAATATAAGTACTTTGTTTTGAACCTCTTTTTTTTTTTAAAGAGTTCATAACCTTGAACCTATTATCTGCTCCCACAAAGAAAAGACTACCAGCTGCATAAGATACACGTTTTTAGGGAGACAAGGCAAGTAGCTAATTAACTACTCCTCAAAGATGAGCCTGAAGCAGATTTTTTCTGATAATTTAGCCTTTTGAAACCCCTCCTTGTTTTGTTATGCAATGTTGTTACAAACCAATATACAGTTTACGCTCATGCATCGAACTAACAGAGAAGGATAATTAGTGATTTGATGTTATGGTTATAATTGAAGAAAAAAGATGATGAATTCTAATTACATCGTTCAATATTTACGTAGGTTTTGTGCAGAGCTTTGGGAGGAGATGTTGGGAAGTCTTTTAGTGGTTGGGACATTGGACTAAGGGAAGTGACCATTATGAAGGACTTCACCACATATAGCTTCCTTGATGATTTGGATGAAATTCCATCTACACTTTCAATTATAGAGTGCCATCAAGATGAGGTATTTTTTTATTTAAGCATACTGATTAGATCAACTATTTCTGTAAAGTTTCTTTTCTATTACTCCTATAACATTGCACACTTAAATTAATTAAGAAAGTTACCTATCTACATTAGGGGAAGGTTGTACTTAGAAAAAATTTGACAATGTAGATGAATAAATTTGGACAGGTGTGGGAGGTGCCAAAGGGAGCTCAAGTGCTAGCATTTTCAGACAAGACAAGAGTGGAAATGTTCTCAATTGGAGGTCATATTTTAGGCATTCAAGGCCATCCTGAATATACCAAAGACATTCTTAATAATCTCATTGATCGTCTCCTTTCTAATGGTTCAATAGAGGTACCTAAACTTATTATTACCAAGCTTACAAAATAACTTTTCTTCTCTCTTTGATTACATGGTTGTTTTCTTTTCTTTGTATTTTTTACAATTCGTAATTTGAGATTTCGTATATTGATTCAGAGAGGATTAGCAGGAGATGCCAAATCAAAGCTAGATATAGCAGAGCCAGATAGTGTATATTGGCAAAGGATTTGCAAGATGTTTCTCAAAAGGGAGACAGGGATTAAGCATTCCTAGCAAACATCTTCGCGAATTTTGCCATTTTCTTCTATCTATTCTTTATCTATCACTTTTTATTTACGACGCTTAGTTCAAATGATGTAAGCTTTACAAAAAGGTCAATGCCAAAGCATCCTTTTGATATAAGTTCAGTGAAATGGAATCTTCAACAGGATTTACAACTTTGTCAGTGCAATGTTTAGATCAGTTTCTTTCACTACAAGCATTTGGCCTTAAGCAGGGGAAATTTGGTTGTTAAAAAGAAAAATTAGCGACGGAATAGTTGTGGTCACTACCGAATCTTTAACATTCGGTTTGAAATCCAGTTGTTAACTTTTAACGTCAAGGCTATTAGAGAAAGGTGACACGTATATTTTCCTAGTGCATGTTGTTGATTTATAGCGATCCGGTTTGGACGTTAACGACCAAATCTCCCCTCGCTGTGGTCAATTTTTTTGTAGCTGCTATGTGTTGTTGCATCAAAAGACATCCCTATTTTCCATGTAGTATATGTTATGCTTAGCAAATATCTGTGTCTGAAGGTACAAAACATTAATACGCAGTGTGGGGTGGTCTGTGTTGCTCTGTATATAATACTTTGCAATAAATATACACTAAACACGTTGTTAGGATGTTAGAAATTGACTGCAACTTATCATAAGAATCGAGTAATTAAATGCGCAAGCATATCTATATCTTTTAATTTCTTCACTACATGGACAACCCAGTCTGTGGATAGTTGTGCACCTACATACGCTCAATGCGCATTATAGGGTGTTATATAATCAGATAGCTCCACTTTGCCATGTGCAGATATACATCTACATGATAAGACATGTTTGTTCCAACAACACGTGACACACTTGTATGACTTAAATAATGTAACTGAGTAGAGGAAATAGGGAAATTTGGTGGTAGGGGTATACCTCACAAGAATTATTTTTATTTTATTTTAGATAAAAAGTTTATACTTGAGTTGACGTATTTATAAAGAGTGACAAATATATTGTTTAGTACTCTAGTAGTACTAGGAGTACTATTTAGTCATACTTAATTTGGAGTATCTTTTTATAAACTGTAGCTTTGCCGCGTAGCATGATGCAAGTTTACAATCCATTTCTGGTCCAATGATATCTTACATATGCATGTATAAATGAAACATTAGATACTGTATAGGACTTCATTTGAGAAAATAGGGAGTAGAAAATGAAAATTTACAAAACAAAAAGAAACATAGTACGGAAACCTGAAAGGATCACAAACGTCTTTAGAAGTTCTTTACATTTTAAAAGTTCCAAGTCCGATTTTGACTCAAATTTCTCACTCTCTTTTTGCCTACTTTCCGCCATACCCCTGCAAAAATGTCACATATCAGCTCCAAGAATCTTTTCTGAAATTGCAATTCTTTGGGATAGGCATTATCACGAATCTAATGCCGTGAGAATGTTCCTCAAGAATAGTGGGAATAAATTAATTAATCCCTATATCCAATTCTAACAATACAAATTGTTTGGATTATCTTTCCTTCTTTTAGCCGGAAAGAAAGACGATTCTTCTAGAAAGTTTCCACCCTTTAGTAGCCAAAGTATTGAGGTAATTATTTTTGGTCATTCAACTTTCACTATATTGCACTAAAGCGATTAAACCATATTTATATTTTTTTAATGAGAATAGTAACTTAACTTTCCTTAATTTCAATAAGAGATATAAAGTATTTAATTGAAAAGTCACACAATTCTGCTATAAAGTATTTAATTGAAAAGTCACACAATTCTGCTAAATATCATAGGAGTCACTATTGGCTACAAAACATTCTTGTGTGAGATTATAATCAACAAATTTATGTAGTACTCAGATTATGAAAAGTTGAGTGATCTTTTATTACCAAAAAAATTAGTAACTTCATCTGATCCTTGGTCAAAGTTAAATGACCTTTTCATTAAAAAATAATACTAATAATGGTGACTTTTTTTGAACGGTTTGCTATTAGAAAAAGCGTGAATATATCCTCTCTTTTTTTAAAGAGACTGCGAACCAGCCCATTTTTCGCTATAACACCTATCTCTTTATAAAACATTCGCTACTGAAATGCTCAAACTACCCCTTTTTTTGTAGAAGTTCACCACTAAATTTCAAACTATCTTTTTTAAAAAGTTCGCTACTACAGAAAGCGCAAACTACCTTTTTTTTTTCAATAAACCGCGAACTAGCCCATTTTTTGCTACAATGCCTATCTCTTTTTCAAACGTTCGCTACTGAAAAATCAAACTACCTCCTTTTTTTAGCAGTTCACAACTAAATTTCTAGCTGTCTTTTTTCGAACAATTCACAACTAGAAAAAGCACTAATTACTACCATTTTTTCACGAAATTCTGGACTAGCACATTTTTCGCTACAACGCCTAACTGTTTATAAAACATTCGATACTGAAATGCTCAAGCTACCCCCTTTTTGTAGCAGTTTATTTCTAAATTTCGAACAGATTTTTTTTAACAGTTCGCAACTTGAAAAAGTACGAACTACAATTTTTTTTTAAGAAACTGCAAATTAGTCCATTTTTCACTACAACACCTTCCTCTTTTCCGATCCAAACGTTCGTTACTTAAAGCTCAAACTACCCCCTTTTAGTAGCAGTTCATTACTAAATTTTGAACTGACTTTTTTTGAACAGTTCGCAACTTGAGAAAACGAGAGCTACAATTTTTTTTCAAGATACTGCAAACTAGCCAATTTTTCACTACAACGCCTACCTCTTTTCCAAGCGTTCGCTACTGAAAGCCCAAACTACCCCTTTTTGTAGCAATTTATTACTAAATGAACTGTCTTTTTTGGAACAATTCGCAATTTGAGAAAACGCGAACTACCTTATTTTTTAGAAATTGGGAACTAACCAATTTTTCTTTACAACGCCTAGCTCTTTTTAAAACGTTCGCTAGTGAAAGCTCAAATAACCTCCTTTTCGTAGCAGTTCACTACTAAATTCCGAACAGTTCGCTACTAGAAAATGTGCAAACTATTCTTTTTTAAAGAAATTATGAATTAGCTCATTTTTCGCTACTAAAACCTACCCCTTTATAAAACATTTGCTATTGTGATGAGACTTATATCTTCGTTAAGTCCTTGTACTAAATATAATATAATATAATATAATATAATATAATATAGTAATATGTTATGTTGTATAGCTCAATATTTCTGCATCCTTATAAGCTGAATAGGGATGTTTTTTTAGCATGTCAATGATAAGAACTTAAGATAGTACTTGTAGTATTGACTTGTTACTAAGTATATTTACTTGAAATGAACAATTAAGTAAGCTAACTAGTTGGACTGTTGGAGTATATAGTACTCCGTACAATATTTTGATTCTTCAGAAAAAAGATACAGCAGCCAAATTCGTAAGTGAATCGCATAAACTTATTTCTCAAAATTTTGACTCTTGCGGGGAGTCCAATAATCAATGGAGGATCTTATTAGGAGCTTGCCCTGTCAAAAAGATTTAGATTATGTGAAGTAATAAAACAAAGAAACTTGAAAACAAGAAGAAAGAACATTGGCATCTTCGAAATTGAATGGACTTGCTTTTGGATTTCTTTTCTTTGCATGAAAGTTTCTTAAGACTTAAGTTAACCCACAAATTCCTTCATCGTTCTCTGTCTCTGCCTTCCATTCTTTCTCATTATAACACCCTATTCAAGCCATCGTTTGGCCATCCAATTGCAGATATTTTACAAACATTATGGCTGAAGAACAGAGGAAGCCAACGACCCGAAGTACACCTCTTGGGCAAATAGATGAGGTACGTACTTCCATTTCTTGCATCTTTGTCGACCACCAAGAGTGTGGTGTGATAGATAAATTTCTTCACCATTAACCAGTTGTCTCGAACCTAACGACGAAAGTACACTTTTCCTGACCCACAGTAACAGGTGGATCCTAATTAGTCGGACCAGTATGCATCGAATAATAGATAGTTATACAAAAATTCTTTTGTCGAAAAATTTCTCTCTTTCGTTGCTCAAGTATTTTTTTTCTCTAAAATTGCTCGATAGTAGTACTATATAATAATAATGCATGAGAATGTGTATTTTCAGGATAGAGTTTGTATTATGTTGTCGATGATTGAAAGTGAAAGTGAAGATGAGGAAATTACTGCATCTGATGAAGAATTTTTAGAAAGTGAGGTTCAAGGTAATATATTTCTTTTAATTTGGAGAAACGATTCAGTAACCCAGAGTAATAGTACTAAATACTATTCAAAAAAGAAAAAAAGAGAATGAAAACAAATTTTCATTTTTTCTTCGAATTCCTCTATCTATAAGCTTTACTAGTCTATTTTTTTTTTCTCCTTTACTATTATGTAAGCATCCACTGTTTAATGGTTATATATGACGCCTCCATATTATCGTGAACATAATCATTGTTGTTGAAAATTGGCAAAATTAAAAACTTTTTGGTGGCAAAAAATTAGCAAAATTATACTATAAATAAAAAAACTATAACCAAAATTCAGATGGCAGAAGAAACCATTGATATTTTGAATGAAAATCTAGGAGAAGAAGTCAAAGAAACACTAGGAGTTCCATATGAAGTCCTCTATCTACAAATTACAGTTGATGGTCTATGCCACAGTTCCTTTATTTTTTTTTTCCGATTTTTTGTTTACAGATTTTGAATTTGAGTTCTACGATGATGATGAGTACGACAATGATAATGAGGTCTCTCTCTAGCACACTTAATGCACTAATATTAATATATTTCCTAAAGTAATAAAGCAGTGTGAAATTGAACAAGAGTTTTCTCCTTTTGTAGGAGATAGAGGAAGATGATGTTGATCCAGATGAATTATCCTACGAGGTATAACAGATTGATTAGTTGTTAATTTAATTGATGTATATTTCACGAATACATGACATTTACTAAAGAGTATAGTTGTCACAGGAATTAATTGCTTTAGGAGAATTTGTTGGAGTAGAGAGCAGAGGATTATCTGAAGCAGAAATCAGCAAATTCTTGCATTCATCTACATTTCAATCTAGTAATTCCAAGACCCTTGTTGATCGGTAAGTAGACGAAAAATATTCAACCAAAAAATAATTCAGAAGTTTGATCACTCTTTTTTCACATAATAAGTGGGAAATAGAGAAAGGTTCAAAACATCTAATTAGATTTGAATTCATGACATCTTGGTTGTTAGACTGTTTCCTTCAGAACAAATTACTTCTAACTTATCGAAATATGAAATTTTTGGGTGAATAGATGTGTGGTGTGTCAAGTGGAATATGAAGAAGGAGAGAAGCTAGTTGCTCTTCCATGTGACCATCCCTACCATTCAGATTGTATAAGACAGTGGCTTCAGATAAAAAAGGTAACTTGCTACTCTCATTTACTGTTCTTGCCAATTTCTTGATGTTCATCCTTATCAATTTTTTTTTGTTAATTTTCTTTTTCTTTCCTATTGCAGAATTGCCCTATATGTAGTAATGAGGTCGTATCCACTAATGTTCCCAAGAATTTATAGCTTTGTGTTACCTGTATCAAACCAAATTCTTGTATTGAAATCGGCCTAAATTCATTCCATCTGCCAAGGGAAACTGGGCTGGATTACATGCATACGATTATCGGAATATATTCTCATAACAGAACTTCTATTTAATTGAAGGTGTATGGCCTTCATGTCCTCTGTATATTCATGGTGATGCCTTTCTATATTTGTACATATGGAGTTCTCTAAGCTGATTTTATGCAACTTGCCAAGTATCACATTGTATATAAGCTAACATGGGTAAAGTTCTAAATCAAGTTCTCAAAACAGGTAAAATAAAGGTAATGTTGGCAAGTGTTAATCAGGTGTTTAAGATTTACAAGAAAGTGTTATCAATTGAAAATCAAAATTGCAGTTCAGACATCTTAATCTTAAGTAAAAATTTCAAGTTGGTTAACAGAACAACACGTCCTAGAATTTGAATATAAATCTAGATCTGCTGCAGCTCATAGATCTGCATATAAGCCTCAGAAAGTGCAACCATCTGGGGAAGAGTTTCAGAAACATGTAAATCTTGCATCTCGTACCAAAGTTCTTCTGATTTTCGTTGGACAAACGCCCTGTAGGATCCTTCACCTGGCTTACCATCATGAACTATATTAGCAATCAAATCATACTTTGAGCCTGGTTTCTTATTCCCCTTTGGTGTTGGCAGAGGAATATAATCCTTGAGCTCTAGATTCTTCACCGGGAAGTTAACAAGCGTCGGATTTTTCTCCTCAAAAAAATTGTTTTTTGTAAACCTACGCATGCAGAGAATTAGGTACTTTGGCAATTTTGTTACACGGTATTTGATCCTTGCTATACTTGGCCTTACAACTTCAGTCACAGTCTCACCATCAAACTTCCTTAGTAGGTCGAATAACGGTACCTGGGGTATAATATTCTTTTCCATAGCATCTTTAAAAAGAGGTGGTGGTGGCAAATCAAGTTCAAGCATTAACACAGGCATTCTACTAGTCTCCATGGCCATATTATGCATCTCTTTTACAACCTCAAATTCCCCCTGAAAGCATTGGTGGATTATGCTACTCCCTTTCTTGGAAGTTCTAAGCTCGGTGTGAAGGGTCTCCAGAAGCCATGACATAAACTCAAAAGGGTCAGATTGTGCATCATTACGAAAACGTTTTCCACTAGCGTTCATAACTGCTTGCAAGAACTCATGCGGACTCACCCGTCCCTTAAAGTTGCGTCCGTGCCAAATCTTTCGTGTGATCTCTCCAAATCTATGAACAAGAGGAGATGTAATGTGTTGATAATTTTCAGGGATAAGAAAGAAGTTTCTTAATGGAGTTATGCGCATCAAAGACTGAATCGTGACATTGACATAATCAGTACTCTTCTTGGTGTTATTCAGCCCAATTGTTCCAGGAAGATAAAGAGAACCATCAAGTGTCCTAGACCACTGCTGACTCTTATCAAGTTGCTCAACATGTTCACGAGTAAATCTTGGATTCAGAACGTTTATAATGTCATCAAGTGATGGATCTATGACTTCATAATTATATCCTTCTTCAAGACAATATATTTTCTCCGTTTCTAAATTAATAAACACATGATGCCCCGCTGCAACACTATGTGTATATGCAGGGGTTTTAGGACCTCTTCCTTGGTAATACTTCCCACAAACTAAACATGCATACACATTAAAATTCTTGTCAGAGACCGAGCATTTTTTCTCAAAGTCAAAATCCAATACCTGTCTATTCACAGTATCAAGATAAGGGCAGCCCCTCCTAATTTCAATTGCACGAATTCGCCTTCCACCATTATTATTTGTAACTTGTTCTGCTATGTGCTTACCATCATCCTCATTGTCTTCATCATGATTTACCTTCTGCCGCTTTGTGTTTGCCTCCTCAGCAGCAACCAAGCTATCTTCTAATTCTTGCTTCTTTGACATCCTCTTCTCACTTAAAATTTTTAATGTTTCACGTCAAGACTCAAGTTCAAAAGTAAAATACCCTCCTAGTGTTGGCAACAAGATTTTAAATACCCTAGAGAGAAAGGTAGGAGGTCTCCAAGCATGAAAAATAAGTAATACCACCCCTATTTATAATAGGAAACAAATCCCGACTAAAAACTGGAAAACTTATTTCTATATTAAATCCAAAACAAATTAGGACTATTGATTCTGGTTTGATTCCAACAACTATTAAGGTTAGTTTATCAGAAGTTCCATAAGAAAAACTTTGTGATGGCGAAATATTCCAATTCTTTTGCCAACAGTAACATCCTATTTTCCTTATGATTATTTCTGTTTGCAGATTTTGAATATGAGTGACGATGAGTACGACCATGACAACAAGGCCTCTCTCTAGCACAAATAATGCACTAATACTCATATATTTTCATAAAATATCAACCCATGCATGTGGTATTTGGGAAACCTTAAAGAAGAACAAAAAGACACTTCCTGTGTAATAAAAATATAAGTAATATATTACAAGTAAAAGGCAAAATTGGCTCCCTCTTTAACCTCCTACTCAATATGTATGTATATTATTCACAAGTCTGGCTATTTACATTTTGTGGTTTTAATTATTAAAATCTTTCCCAAATCTCCTCTTGCTTGACAATTACTGCCAGAAAAATGGGAAAAGGGCTAAAAAGAGTGGAAGCTATTTAGTATGGGTCAAATCTCTTCTAAAACTTCACCAAAAATATCTGGACATGATTCCCATATACCAATTTCTCTCCTCTACACTGATATGTATCACTACCTTTTGGCTTTGTAAACCACCTTGCTTTCCACCATCTTTCCTGCATCTTTGATGCCTGCATGATAATATTTTGTTTTGCATACTCTTATCTGACACTTCAATATAATGTATTGGCAAATGTTTTGAACTGTAAATGGTAATAGTTTAAACTGCTTCATATACCAAGACTTCATAACTATAGCGGGATAAAGGTACCTTGATTAATTTCTTATTGAAAAAAGAAACTAACATGTTTGCTCTGGAAGTATGATATTCGTAACATTCACAGTACACGAATAGCTACTAGCTTGTGCAAATTATGCTCGCTAATAGTATCACAGTAAAACCTTGAACAGAGAAAAGCAACTATACGAAAAAACTGAAACTCTCACCAACATATTGGAGGAGGGAGGGAATAAGGGTGAGAACTGGGAAACAGGTCCAGGGTTGTGGTGGTTGGATAATTGAAGTAATTGCTTTGCTGTTTGTTTCTTTTTTCCTGAGGAACTTGTCTAAATTTTTCTAAGCACAGGTCAAAGAGTTTCTTAGAATGATGACAACCTGTATCCTTGAACCAACATTCTTGATTGACTTCTCACTATTTCAGTTTTATATTATCAATACATGCTTTTGGTAATTTTGGTCTGCCATATAAAGAAATTATTATTGTCACTCAGCTGTGCAGAAAGAACACAATTGAACCATCTAGTTTAAGAAGTCTTGCAATAAATGCTTATCTCTCAACTGGTAGCTATGACTAATTGATTCATCCAATTAAACTCAAAAACTTAATGAGTCAAAGATGGCAAAGGAGCAGGAAGATTCATGAAACTAGCTGCATCACCTGACGTTGCCTGTGTTCTAACGTAACTTTTCTGAATTAGCAATTTCATATTCTCCATTTTCAAGAAATCTTTGATCAGGTCTAAGTTGCAAGAAAAGAAAACATAGGAATCATTCACCTTCGTCAGGCAATACTCAAGAATATCAAAAGTCTAGAAGGATATGCAGAAGTTATTTTTATTTGAGGATGCCTAGAGATTACAGTTTGATATCTGGCTTAAGCTATAATTGTATGTAGCTAATAAAACAAAAACTTGGTCCTGCAAGTGAGCCAGTAATCTTTCATCTATGGAGCATGAAAAGGTAATACGAGCGATAACACCATATAAGAAGGCAATAAATTCAAATACAATCTGTTTGCACCTTCTGATCGTCCTAATCTGATGGAGGCGCAGAATTGCTAGAATGATGTAAAAAGATGCAGAACTTTCAACCATAATCTCCGACAAAAACTTGAGTTCTGGAGATAAAAAACTTCAGATAAAACCATCCATCAGACCAAAAGGTAGCACATTTGATAAAATGGAATTAGACAGTATGAAAAATACAAACACTGATGATGTTGAGATATGCACCTGGTGTGGACTTCTATTTATTATAGACTGCTTCTTAAATTTAATCTTGCAAGAGTAGCCACCATTTCCTTGAATATGCATCATACCATAGTGGTCGCAATAGAGTTTCCCTTAAAATGAGGTTGTAGATGGAAGTCGTTACCTGATATAGTATAAATTCAACAGTTCAGCAAGTGTGATATAAATTATAGACTCCTCCACTTATCAAAAAATGCTAAACTACTCCAAACTTGGTCAAGAAAAAATCTAATCAGTATCCATCTTTTCTTCTTTCTCAATATATTTGCTCGACCACAGCTTGATTGTTCGGTCATGAGACACGGTGGCAACAAATTGCCCATCTCCTGCCACATCCAACGACGTGACTTTTGCCTCATGACCACATAGTGTCTTTACATGTTTGAAATCCCTTGATGACCATACCTTAGCAGTCGTATCATAGGAACCTGTAACCAAAAAGTATCCCTCTTGAGGTTCAAATTTAACTTGTGAAATAAGATTGGAGTGAGCAGGTATGGTGTACAAAGATTTTCTCTGCCTTAAGTCCCAAATTCGGCAGGTATTATCTTCACCACCACTAGCCAGATGATAACCATTGGGAGAAAAACCGACACCAAGAACCGGTTTAACATAGCCTTCTAGAGCAAGAATACTTCGTCCAGTCCTTAAATCCCACACTCCAACGAGTGCATCCAGCCCACATGATGCCACTAATGAACCATCATGGTGCTCCACCGCTCTCTACATCCCATAATCTCCAAGTTCTGTCAAAGCTAGTTGTGCCCAATTTCTTTCCACAAGGATGGAAGGCAATCCGAGATAAACGGTCTAAATGTCCCTCAAATGCTCTGAGAAGAGACCCTTCTGAGTTCCATAACTTTGCGGTTGTGTCAGTAGATGCAGTAGCTAAATTATTGCTTGTTGGAGAGAACACAACATCAGTAGCTCGCTCGGTGTGACCCTTTAGAGTGGAAACCTTCTGCACTTGAGGCATACTCCGTACCTTTGCAATTCCACTCAGTGAACAGGTTGCTAGCATCTTTCCATCATGTGAAAACGAACATCCAGAAAGAGGTCGATCATCTCCAATCTCACTGCTATCAAGGGTCAGGGTTCTTTCTTGCTTCAAAGCCCAATCAACCTCTGCATCCGCATCTTCATCTGGATCGTCCCTCTTCCTCCTTGCCTGATGGAGACCTAAAGCTGACTTAACCAAAGAATACATTGCGATTTCTACCCTAGCATCAATAAGTGCTTTTGATCCTTCTGTGTAAAAGGGGTATTGGATATCCTCCTCCTCTGCTGGTGCAGCAGAAGCAGCAGCTTCTTCGTTCTCATGAGCTTTCATCAGCTTTTCCAACTGCCCTTGTGCATCAAGCCTTGCCATAAGAATTCTCAGACGATCCCTTCTTTCCATCTCCCTTTCTCCAAAGAGAGTTATAGGTTCACCAAGACTTTGAAGTCGAGCCCGAACAGCCATGTCATTTGTAGGAACTGCTAGAGCAGCAGCACGTCTCTTCATCAGAAGCTCTTGCATAGCTTTTTCCTGCCTCTCTCTAACTATTTTGCTCTCCTCAGAAATCTCATATTCTTGAGCTGACCCCGCACCTCAACGATCAGCCATTTCTTCATCAGAATCTGAATCACTCCCCTAAGTACAGGCGGACGAACAGGCAAGGGAGCTATCGAACTATCGCCAACTAGAATCGAAGGCTCTGCAGTCGAAACTGGAATTCCATCCTCGGCATCCATACCCTGATCAAACAAAAGTCTGCAATTGGTAGGCTACTTCTATGGCCACAGGAATTTGTGTGCCTTAAATAAATAGCAAGCTTTATGAAGGAGTCGGGAGGATATTGGATAACTTGTTCCAGGAATTTGCATGAACAAATTATCACCTATTTATAGTAGTAAACAAATCCCGACTAAAAATTTAAAAACTATTTCTATATCAAATCGTAATCAATCTATGATTACTAATTTTGGTTTGATTCCAACAACTCAAAGGTTAATTAATTGACTACAAGTTGGCATAATAAAAACTTTTTGATGGCGAAATATTCCAATTCCTATGCCACAAATATTTACAGTATCATTTTGGCCAAATTTCTATTTTTTTTCTATTATATAGAAAAGCCAAGATGGTCGTTCAGGGGTAGTTTTGTAATTTTGAAGTCCTTTATTTTCTATGTTAAATAATACTCAGCTCAAGTACGGTAAAAAAGAATCTGTCAAAATGCAATCTGCTTCTAGAATATGCTTGAGCTTTCTTTGTTGATTGTCTTCTTCGGGTCTAACAGTATTTCAGGTTAGTACATAGTTCCATTCTCCTCTACTTTCACTCTCTGCCTAAGATCCTTCAAGTTCACTCTCTTCGATTCTTCCCACTTTTATTGTAGATTATAGAGATTGAGAGTGAACGTCGGAGCACTTTTTGCTGCGTTTGAGTCGATGACTTTGCAAAAATGGATTTATATGGAGAAAAAAACAGAACAATTAAAGAAGAACTCACAGTATTAAATAGCTTTTGCAATTGAAGAGTGTTCTATACAATGCTTCAGCTAACTCAATCTTGCGGGAGGCATATCAAACTTAGTTTGTAGGTAACCTGTACAGTTGTTGTTCAATATGTGCCGAAGAAAAATATATGTATACTACAGTAAATGCCTCTTTCGTTACTATCACTAATTACATATTATTGTGCAACTCTACTCTACATAACTGCATTAGACAGCTATACAGTAAATGCCTCTTTCGTTACTATCACTAATTACATATTATTGTGCAACTCTACTCTACATAACTGCATTAGACAGCTATAAAGTTACTGAGGAAATAATTTGTGAGAGCCTCCCTGTTTAAGATTTAGGAATGTCAAACATGAAAAAAATGCTCGAGGAAAAAAGGAATTCGACGGACTTAGGTAGTGTCTGTTTGTCGTTTCTTTGTAAACTAAGTTGTTGTATGTTCTTTGTTTGCTTGCAATTGCAATTATGTTTGAACGAAAAGACTGTAACATTTACTGACTTTGAGGGTCCTTTAGTTTTGATTCCAAAATGTGAAGTTAGTAAAAGTGCTTTTAGCTGTATGTTGTTTAGAACTGTTTCGAATATGTATTGTACTTCTTTTTGATATGGAAATTAGTAGGCATGTGCTCTAATTTTGGGTTATTGAGTCATCTTAGTACCGTGCGTTGTTTGGCTGACACAACGAAGCATTGGCGAGAAGTTGTAAGTTCTTGAAATATTTTTGATATCTTTCATCCAAGTAGCAGTAGACTTACATATATTCTTCCATGTTATTGTCTATTAAGTAGCTGTTTGTTTGAGTTAACAAAGAAACCGTTTGAATTATTTCAGCAGGTTACTTTATTCTTGAAGAGTATTCTTCAAGAGGGCCAATGAACATTAAACTGATTCTTTCTTCTTTCTTACATATATTGATCCACGAAATTGGTTGGATGCAACTTACACTGTGTTCTGGAATTAGAACCTTTAAACCTTTCTTCTCTGGTAAGTGTTTCATAGCGGAATTCTTTACCTGTGTTATAGAGTAAAATTTTCACCAAATATTTCCATGAGTTTGAGATATCCCATAGCTGACACATTAATACATTGTCAACTTTAATTTGAAGGTTGAGTGTTTGTGATGGGAAAGAAATACATTTTGATGGACGTGTGTATGCTACTGTATGTTGTGAAAATAACAAGAAAGTTGTTTTGCAAAAAGAGAAAAGAAATGCTAGGAGAAAAATATGCATAATGAATTGATGTATCCTATTTGTTAATAACCTAAATGTCAAACTATATTTAGATATGGGAAGTAAGTAAGCTTGGGTGAAGATGTGTCATACTTATTCTACTATGACCATAGTTTGGAAGTTATTTTCAAATATTACTTAACTGGTGTCATTTTTTTGAATTCAAAATGATATTGCTCACGTGATCTGTCGATACATCTATGCTGCAATGTTGGGCCCGTGTTGAGCACGGACAAAAATAATCTAGTATATATACAACCCCTTAAACTTGGTCATATATTTCACTTAACCACCTAAACTCAGCCTACACTTGAACTGAACTAAAACTGTTTCACCTAGGCACCTCTAGTTCAAATATTAGTAAGGAAAAAGTGTGTGTAGTTCACATGCCAAAGAAGCCAATAAGAAAGTGACACCTGGCCCTTTTAATTCCAAATAATCTATTTAAATAGCTTTTAATAAAAAATAAAAAGTCTATTTAGTTTTTAACACCTCATCCCCGATACATACATCTTCCCCAAAATAAAATTTCTTCATTTCTTTCAGTAGATCAACTCTATGACTTTCGTCAAAGCCACCTCAAGCTTCCTCCATATTTAAACATCACTTTGATCACGATATATCATTTAATACTGTATGTTCCCTTGAATTTTGATTATTGTTTCTTCCAATCAAAAGGATATTCTTCATGGAGAGCAAAATGGACATGAAACTTGTTATTGTGGATAACTTAGATTACTTCTAGTGGCTGACACTTTATTTTCACCTGTTATTCTTGAGGTGAACATGTAAAAATCATTAAAATGCTTGTGGTTTTTTCTGGTTATCATTGGAGGTGTTACATTGAAACTCTTTTGTTTGCTTATTCTTTTTCTTTTATTCATTGGGACCCACATCATTACAATATACAAGCACATCTCACGCTCTATAAAAAAGGTGTGAAGCACACACAATGACACATCAGCAAGAGGTGCCTAGGTGAAACAATTTTAGTTGAGTTGGGAGTGTCTGAATCTGAATAATTCAGATAACCACCCATTAAGTGTATTTGTTTTTTATTCCTAAAAAGTTTTTAATAGACCTTATTAACTCTTAATAAATAAGATCTTTAACCATGTCTTTATACCATACAGACTCTTAAAAGTGATATAGCTTCTTTTTCGGAAATCTTCTCACTCCTCTCTTTCTCTCTCCAACTACCAAAGCCAAAAGTACTAATATACCTCAAAACTTTTACTGAAAATTTTAGAATTGGAATTTACAAACGTGAATCCTTTTCCTAATCATATTTTTCATCTTCAAATTTGGAGTTTAACAAGATCCATTTCAAAATATTATTTGAGAAGAATAGAAGCAAAAAATAGAAGTGGGCGTAATTCAGATTCAGATGTTGAAAACAAACAGTCTTAATTAGTTAGTATTCAGTTTTAGATATCATATCTTAATATTGAGATGTGTATTGCGTCTTAATCTTAATAAAAACAAATGGCCCCTAAATGGTAAGAGGTTGAGTTTAAGTGCTTAAATAAAATATATGGCCAAGTTTAAGGGGCTGGATATGTATTTGGCCTATCATTTTTGTTCCCCTTGTGATTATGTCTGACCGCAGATTTTGTACAAGTAGTACGACCATGACAATGAGCTTTCTGTCTAGCACACATAGTGCACTAAAATTCATATTAGAGTATTTTCATAAAATACAAGCACTGCGTGTGAATAGCATTTTTCTCCATTTTTAAGAGACGAGGAAGATGATGTTGATCCAGATGAATTATCCCACAAGGTATAAAAGATGGAAGTACAAATTATTTAATTGATGTATAGTTCAAGAAATATATGACAATTTCAATTGGGGTACATGGAGTACTACTCATCCATCAATGTTCCCAAGAATCTATAGCTCTAACTCACTTGTATCAAACCCAATTCTTGTATTTGAAATTATCAAGATTCATTGCAAATGTAAGTGAAACTGGGAACTGTACTGGATGTACAGTTTTCTCAAATAACATTCTACTAATAAAAATTCAATTTGAATGCAAGTGTATACACTATAAATTCGATTTGGAAAACAAATGTGCTTAGTAGGAGTAATACTTTTTTTAATAGGCTGAATTTATGCAACTTGTCAAGTATCACATTGTATCTAGTTTTAAATCTCATGAAATCAAATATTCAAACACAGGTAAAATAAAAGTCAAGTGCTAATCAGGAGTTTAAGATTCATTAGAAAGTGTAACTATTGAGGAGTAGTAAAGTTTGTACAATAGAAATAAACTTTACACGTTCAGACATCTTACGATCTCAAATAAATCTTCTCAAGTTGTAGAACAGAACGACTCTTGAATTTCAAGGAAGATTTGGAGCAAACAAAAGGGTGGAATTCCCTTAAAGGAAGAATAAAAGACATCTCCTTTGTACTAAAAATATATATAGTACAAGTAAAAGGCAAAATAGACTCCCTCTTTAACCTCCTACTCCATATCTATGTACATTTTCGTGAGTCTGTCCATTTACATATTGTGGTTTTATTTTGTAAAATATTTTCCAAATCTCCTTTTGCTTGACAATTACTGCCGGAAAATGCGTCAAATCTCTTCTAAAACTTCACCAAAAATATCTGGACATGATTCCCATTTACCAATTTCTCTAGCTTCCCAGTATCCTCCTATGTACTGATATGTATCACTACCTTTTGCCTTTGTAAACCACCTTGGTTTCCATCCTCTTTCCTGCATCTTTGATGCCTGCATGATTATCATGTTATGCATACTACTATATAATGTATTGGCAAATATTTTGAACTGTGAATGCCAATAATTTAAACTGTTTCATGTACCAAGACTTCATAACTATACTGGGATAAAGGTACCTAGATTAATCTCTTACTAGAGTATGATATTCGTAACATTCACAACACACAAACAGCTACTAGTTTATGCAAATAATGCTCGCTAATATCGTATTAAAACCTTGAACAGAGAAAAGCCACTGTACCATACTAAAAACTGAAACTCACCCACATATTTGGGAGGGAAGAACTAAGGAGGAAACTGGGAAACAGGTCCAAATGGTGGCGGTTGAATAATTGAAGTAGTTACTTTGCTGTTTGTTTCATTTTTCCTTTTTTTCAAAAGGAACTTGTCTAAATTTTCGTAAGCACTGATCAACCGATTCTTAGTATGATGACAACCTGCATCCTTGAACCAACATGATTGATTGACTTCTCACTATTTCAGTTTTATATTATCAGTACTTGCTTTTTGTAAATTTGGTTTACCATATAACGAAAATTAATACTGTCAGTCACACAGCTGTGCAGAAAGCACACAAAGGAACCATCTATTTTAAGTAGTCCTGCAATAAATGTTTAACCCTCTCGACTGGTAACTATATGACTAATTGATTCATCCAATTAAACTCAAAAACTTAATGAGTCAAAGATGGCAAAGGAGCAGGAAAATTCATGAAAACTAGCTGCATCACCTGACGTTGCCTTTGTTCTAAGCGTAACTTTTCTGAGTTAGCAGTTTCATATTCTCCATTTTCAAGAAATCTTTGATCAGGTCTAAGCCTTGAATCTGTCGGAGGCAACTTTTCCTGTTCAAAGAAATAGTAACATAGGTGCCACCATGTGAGTGAAGACTAAATATATTTTGCATAAACTATTTGGTTACAGAAAGGACTAGTAATTATGGATTCCCAGTACCTCAAGATCAGGAGAGAGCTCATTTAGGGTGATTGCAAAACGTGTAAAGCTGTACTTTGTTTGGAATTTTGAGGGTTTGCTCCGCTTCCATAGCAAATATGCCTGATCTTGTCCTAAATCATTCGATGAACTATTCCCATTGCAGTAATGCAAATTTTCATCCCATTTCCCAAATACCGTTGCGACAGTTTTTCCACTACTATCTTGAACAATTCCATGTACCTGCCATGCAAGTTTCAGTATACAGATCATTTATGAAGCCTTAATCATCCTCTGAATAACATAAATTCACTCAAAATATAGAGTTTATAAGAAAACTAAACAAGAATGAATTTTTGTATCAGAGAGAATTGTTAAAATTAGTTATTTTTGTGTCGAAGGGAAATACATGAACTCCATGGACAAATTCTAGGTTTTTTACAGATAGACAAAAGATCTACAAAAAGTAGACATAGTAACGAAAAAGTGGGCGGTGATCCCAGGTCAGCGTTAGAATACAGTGACAGAATTAACAGAAGCCATCAAGAAAAGAAGATGGAAAGAAGCTTGACAAAGGAGGCCAACAAGGTAGGTCAGGTGGATAACTTTGACAAATATGTTCATGCGTGCTGTGTGCTCTAGTAGTCATTAACTCTTTGATCAGATATCTGGCCAGGGTAGCAATGGTTGAGTGAGGCTCAATGGAGGTGGGATATACCATAAGAAAGGCAGCAAAGGCAGTGAATGCTGAACTCGTTATCAACATAATTCTGCAGTTATATGCATTCATGATAGTTTTATCACATGCTAAAAGAAAAGAAACCATTGGAATCGTCTACCTTCGTCAGGTAATATTCAAGAATGGCAAAAGTCTATAATCACATTAAGATTGATAAACAAAAACTTGCTCCTGCAAAATGAGCCTATAATCAACCTTTCATCTATGGAGCATGAAAAAGTAACATGAGTGATAACTTACTTTTTTTGGTAAATTAACACAAGCGATAACACCTACCCCGTGAAGACAACTCTATGGAACAATAATTGTTATGAACATAGACTAATCATACTGTATCACATGGACGAGAAGCAAAATAACTAGTACAAGGACCACATAAGAAGGAAATAATTTCAAATAGAGTCTGTTTTGCACATTCTGATTGTACTAATCTGATGGAGTGCACGGAATTGTTGAAAGAATAGCAGTATTCAGTTCTAAAAAAATGCAGCACTTTCAAACCAAAATTTAGAACATTTGAATGAATTGAATTAGTCACAACAACAACAACTCAGTGAAATTCCACAGGATGGGGTTTGGGGAGGGTGAGATGTACGCAGACCTTTTCCCTGCTTTGTTAGAGGTAGAGAGGGTCTTTCCGATAGACTGCAATTGAATTAGAGAGTATGAAGAATACAAACACTGATAGTGTGGATATGCACCTGGTGTGGAGTTCTATTTATAATGGACTGCTTCTTAAATTTAATCTTGCAAGAGTAGCCACCACTTCCTTGGATATGCATCATACCATAGTGGTCACAGTAGAGTTTCCCTAAAATGAGGTTGTAGATGGAAGTCGTTACCTGATAGTATAAGTTCAACAGTTCAGCAAGCATAACACAATGAGCAGCAGTGCTTGTCATTAAAATACACATACCTTGCTCCACCGGAATGATTCTCCATCATCAAACTCTAAGTTAAGGACACCAAGTGGATCTACTTGAATTGATGGACCCCAAAATTTACTTTTTAGCGTGGTATCTCCCCACATTCTCCAACCACGGCCCTCACAGTTGCAGGCAAGAATCAAGGGGTGATGACTTACCTATGCCAACAGGAAAAAAGAGCTCTTCATAATCCTTAATGTCATTTTTAAGAAAAAAGCGTGAGATCCATCCAACAGTGCAATTAATTTCATGAATGGAATTAGCCAATAGCTAAACAAAAAGAAATAAAAAGAAAACCATTACCTTACTATGTTAAGGAGTTTGGACAAATGGATTTGACAAAGCCTGACAAGTAGTAGTTCTAACCTAAGAAACAGCTTAATACAAACTGTTCTCGGCATGTGACAACAAATAAAACTGAGGGAGTACAATGATATCTCTTTGAACAGACGAAGAAGCTTCCTTAATGTAACTATAGTTCGCCATACGGTTCTATTTTCTCAATCTGATATACTATGAAAAGGATAGTGTTTTCAGATTTATTCCTCCTTTTTGTCTTGTTATCCTTCACCTCTTCTAATCTTCATCTTCCTTTATTTCCTTCCCCACTCTACTTCTTTTCCTTAGCAAGAAGGTACCTTAATTTGTCTCGCTGGAGGCACAAAAGAGGAAGGAGAAAAAGTGCAAAGACAAACTTAGGATGATACATCATCTTATCCACATAAACTATAAGGAAACGAATACAATGTGGTTTTTCAGTACAATACCTCTGAACATTACTTCAGCAAACTTCGCATTTTCTTTTCATAAGCTTCCTTTAACAGTACTAAGTATCCAAAACTTAAATTATGCATGTGGCTTATGAAGAAGAGGAAGATTTACCGTAATCTATTTCCCTCTCTCATATAAAACCTCAGAATCCCTCAAGCTAAAAAGTTTAAGATTCAAAATCTGAGAGCAGCTCTTCTACAGATGAAGATAAAAGACAGCAGAAGCAGGAACCAGAAGACTTATTAGATGTTAATGCCACTGATAGGAAACCGAGCTAAAGATACTCTGGTATTCGTATATTACTTCATTTAACTAATATATTATCTGATGCAGAGAAAAGTAATTCAAACAGAAGTAACTCTAGCTCCATTGTAGACTTTTTTTTGGTCAAATAGTAAAAATTTTCATTCAACAAAATATGATATTTACATCCGCTAACTCATTTGGATTCTAGAGTTAGACGTATACATTATCCTCTCCATAACTACTTAAAACAATCACTTCACCTATTTAACAAAATAAGAAAACATGATTGCATAGGGTAACTGTTTAAACTCTCTAACTAGCTTCTTAACCCCATTTTTTATCCTAGTTGCATACATGCATGATATTGATATAAGTGCAGAGGCATCAAGCCTTCAGCTAAAGGCAGTGGCTCTTACATTCACATTGACAAATGAAATTATGTTTTGAGAAAGGAAAAATGTTCCATTTACAAAGTATCTAGAATGTAGAAAAGGAACCGGTTGCTGCTATTAAGAGTACCTTCTCAGAGATGAAACGCAGTCCCTTGTCTGGGTAATTGGCTTCATATGTCTCACCCAGTAATGGATTAAATGGCTTGAATTTTCTACCATCTGTACAGGCATATCCAGATACAGCAAATGCTGCTATATTAAGCATCCTCATTAGGCTATTACCCTACGAAAAAATTCAAAGCAATCACATCTCAGAGGGTAGTTGTGGGAAACATTGAGTCCAATATAGATGAGTTGAACTTAAAAGGAAAAACATTTTTCCAGAAAATAACCTAACAAAGTGCCTAAACTTAGTCTAAGTCAAACATCGAAAACAACAGATACATCCTAGATGAATGAAATCAAAGGATAAATTTCTTATAGGTTAATAAAATTAATTTCATCAATCTGTGAAAGAATTTCAGTTTAGATTGTTAGAAATACAGACCAAAGCTCAACATATTTTCACATGTTTTAAATAGCGTAAAAAGACTAGCATATTATATTCCCATATCCAAGTGATGAACGTACCCCAAATGCATCATAAACGTAATGACTTCCTCAAAACTTCAATAGTCATCTTCTATGGCAGAGTTATGGTAACTGGGTATGAGTGACAAGCATTCGAATGCTTCAAATTTGGAGTACGCATACTTCAACCTTACCAAGGAACTTGATTTTGATCATATGGTATGGATTCTATAGGAATAGAAGAAGAAAGCTGACATGAAAATCTAGCCAACACATAGTATTCTCAAAGAAATGCTTACCATTTTCCCGCATTCATATGCTTGGTCAAGAAGGAAAGAGTACTCAAAATCTTCAAAACATTTCTGCAAAGAAGAGAGGGGTTCGTTGAAGTACACAGGAAGGCAAACTTTAGTTAGATCCTTCCCGATGTTATCTTTGATCATTGACCAAAGGCTCACTCCCTTTTCCTCTTCAATTGGGTCAGGCAATTTCTTTCTTCGCTTCACATAAGGATAGTCACATTCAATAAATCTCATAGAAGAACTAAGCCCATCTTCAGATGAATGAACCTCCTCATTATCTGAATCAAAAGATGAGCTATCATCATAAGACACGATGCTTCTCATGGAACTACAAGAAAGAAACTCCTGAGCATCAAAAAACAAGTTATCAGTGTGAACATCATCATCAGTGTCCTCTTCTTCATTATCATGCCTATCTTCATCGGATCCACTGGTGTTTCCTCCTGGAAATACAAGAGACACCAATAAGTTAGAGAACTTTCTACATATAGTACAGAAGGCAAGTTATTCTAAAGGAAACTCAAAATGGAAAATGTGAACATGAAAATGAGGAGTAAAAAGAAAATTAGGAAACTTCAAGAAAGAGGACAAGTATTACACCATAACTTTATTGCTGCAAAGAACTTACAAAAAAACTCTGGCTTATCATTATCTAAACATCTAAACTAATTCTTGGACGTAATTTTTCTCTGTCACTAGCTTATATCTCCAAGTCTTCAAACATTGAGCCTAAATGTATGAACCCACGACAAGATAGCTGAAATATAAGAAGAGAAAGTGGCTCATGAAAACAAAGAGTTGTTACCAAGACTTTCTTGTTTTTGAAAACAAATAAGTCACTTCAGATAGTGTCAAAGTACCTGAACATACAAGACTTAGCAAGGCAAAAACCGTTACCAGAACATGACACTCATATAAAGAACATATTTTTGGCCAATGAAAAAGCTTATAAGGAAGGGCCAACAATGATAATACCAAGTTAAGACCGAAACGAAGGAACAGTGAAAAAAATAAAGAAGCATATATTCATGGCTATAGTTTTCTGAAAGTTTCATGGCATCAACCTTTCATCTCGCTTTCCTGAGTTGCAACCTTGCAATTATTGTTCGTTCTAGGCGTATACATCTTCTTTGCTGCAACCAATCCTTCTAACCATGTTAATCTGTCCTCCTTCGTCTCTGACCTCAAATGCAGCTTCTTCCTCCCAGTATTTATTAAAAACCTCCGATCATCTGAACAACTTCCCATTACTGATGCAACCTATAAAGATAGTAGTACTAAGTAGAATATCCAACCCAAAATAAAACTCTAAGTTATGAATAAAAAAATTGATCTTGGCAGAGAAGGTTCATCCACCAAACCATGGCTTAAGGACATACAACTCCCTCTGTACTAATTTGTAGGAAACAATTTTTCATACAATATTTAGAAAATTTCTCATAATGTTGTGATCTAGCGTCTTTTTGTACAATTTGTACAACAACAATAACAACTACTAGCCTCAATTCCAAGCAAGTGGCGGTCAGCTTTATGGATTTTTGCTATGTTGCTCTAATTAGACCGACATTATACAATATAACTACAAGTTCACAAATAGATCTCTGCTATGATTAGAAGACTCCTAGAAATCATGAGACCGAAAGTACACCAGATTAATATGACAAAACATATTCCCAACTATATCAGTATCGCCTATATAAATCTTTTTCTTCCTCAGTGCCCTATTTGGTATCACCCTAGCTATATAAACCTGATCCTTTCTTATGTCCTATCTTTCCTAAGAATGAACGGATATTTTTAATACTTAATAACAACATACACAATATTATCTTGGCTCATGAAAAGCATTTTTGAATTAAAAATCCAAAATTAGATCTTTTGACCTTGTCACCTTGTATCCCAAAAATTCGATGTACAAAGCATCCTGCGTCACGTAGGGTCTGGGGAAGGCCTTTGGGGTGTGGGTCCGGGGAAGGCCTTTGGGGTTTGATGTACGCGGTCTAACCTAATGCAAATATTAGTGGCTGTTTATATGGCGTGAACTGGAGACTCATAGGTCTTACTTCACGGCTCCCCTTCGTGTATCCCCAAAACCATCATTTTTATTTCGGAACAAGGGAGAAAAATACAGTGCACAACAAAATGAACATTATCATACAATCAGCTATAAACAAGATACCTGGAGATGGATTTCACCTAATGCTTTACAATGGAGGGATTTTGAAGAGGTACTAATATGGGACCTATTAATGTAACGAGATGACTTTTTCCCTATAACCAAGAACCCTTTCTCAGTTTCTTGATTAACCACAATCTTGTTATGTCCATGAATCTTATAATACGTAAGTACACCATCATGCAAAACAAACCAACGTGGCCGCCACCTTTTACATAAATTTACCCACTTATATAGTATTCCACATATTCCATTATCATGCATGTTCATCAAATGATCACCGGAGGTTTCAGTAATTCTGGTGGATGGTTTCGTTGAAGCAGTTGCATGCGGTGGACGATGAGGTATAGCCACCGTGTTCTTGTCAGCTACGGAGGAGACACAGCACAAAAGATGCATGATGTTTTGGTTTGGAGATTTTGATGTATCGGAGCAAATTTCTATGTAGTTGGAGAAAGAAATGTTTACGCAATTTTAGAGAAAATTTAGTGTATGAATTCATCAAAAGTTGATATTCTGTAGGGAAGTTTTGCCGCGAAATTCGGCTACTAAATTTCTTGTATTTTGTACGATGAGAAGTGATTATCCTTTTTTTCAATTTTCTTTACTTTTAATTTCTGGATATAAAATTAGAAATAATGAGGTGCACTAGTTTGAATTTCGATACTTAATAGTGATATCATCTTATTTAAATTTCTCTTCTGAGAGTACTAATTACAACAACATACAGAATACTAATATCTCATAGTGGAGTATGAGGAGGGTGAGGTATAAGTAGACCTTACACCCACCTTAAGTAAAGTAGAGAAGTTGTTTTTGATAGGTCTTCGGCTCAATAAAAGCATTTTCCAAAATAAATTTAAAGAGAAAAAAAAAGAGCTAAAATGAAAATACCAAGACATAAAAAGTACTGACATCAAATGCAATAAAGATAACTAGAGTTAATGAGGCAATAGTAATAATAAAAATGAACAATAAGACAATAATAGTACTAATGCTAATATGACAGAAACTGCTCGACTATATTCTAATCGTATGCTCTAATTCTCGACCTCTATGCTCTATCGGTGATTCAGAGGCGTGTCATATCTAATTACCTCGATCGTCCCAATTTTTCTTTGATCTACCTCTACCCTCCGTAGGCCAGTACCACCAATCCCTCGTACCTCCTTATTGGTCGGATGAAACTGGTAAAAAAGAGACAACAAGAGTTTGGAAACATCAATGAATATGATAAAATGAATTGCTTTTCTTTTGCCATAAATAAAGATCTCTAATTCTAATTCTTCGAACGAAGAAATTTCATATGAAAGATCTTTTTCCTTAAAGTCATATTAAGCTAAAAAAAATGATATGGGCACAATGAAAGCAAAAATTCTACATAGAGGATATCAATTGTTTGAAAATACTATATTATACTCATGTTATTATATTTGTTTTAGATTGAGCATGACTAAGATAGAGTATATCAAAAGCTAACTTTAGCGATGCACGCATGTGTCAAATGGAGAGTGAAGATTGATACAAGTCATCCTTATAAGAGGGAACTTCAGATATCTTGGGTTATAATCCAATGAAATAGAGATCGATTGATAATAATGTCACACATTATTTTTGGGCGGGGTGGATAAAATAGAGGCTCGCATCATGTGTCTTATGTGATAAGAATGTGCTACCGAACTTAAAGATAAGTTCTATGCAGTTGTCGTTAGACCGGCAATGTTGTATGGGGCAGAGTGTTGCCCAGTCAAGAACGTACACATTCCGAATATGAAAGTAGCAGAAATGATAATGCTTAGATGGATGGCTGGATAAAATTAGAAACTAGGTCATACAGGACAAGTCGGGAGTGACCACAGTAGTGGACAAAATGCGAGAGACGAGGCTGAGATGGTTTGGTGGTGTGAAAAGAAAGAGCGCATCTCCAATGAGGATGTGTGAGAGGTTGGCAATGTCAGGTAGAGATAGACCGATGAAGAATAGGACGAGGTGATTAGACAAGATATGACACAACTTTACATCACTGAGGACATGAAACTAGATAGGAAAACGTAGAGGTTGAGCATTCGGGTAGAAGGTTAGAAGATAGTCGAGTGAGTTTTGCCATAGTAGATTAGTATTACTCTTACATATACTATTTTTAACTCATTTTATCTTTATTCTTACTATTATTTTATTTACTCTGATTAGCCGAGGATCTATAGTAAACAACTTCTCTGTCTTATTCAAGATAGGGAGTACAACTGATTTTCCCCGGACCCACTTATATGGAATAATACTGAACATATCTTTTATTGTTACTGTATTATTTTTATTTAAAACGTAATAATATCTTCTTACCCTAGTTCTCACGATAATAAACCGTACCCCCCTCCTCCACCGGGTTTCTCAATTTTATACACCACCTCGTCACAACTACAAGTCTCTCTCTCTTTTCGTCTTTATCCTCTAAGGTATGTTCCAAAATATTTTAATTTATAAAATTCTATTGCTATTAAATCTCAATTTTCGTCTTATTCTTTTTATTGTTGAAGATAAAGATCGGTCTATGTTCAGTTAATTTGGTGTAATTGTATTGGATATAGATATTAAATTGGATTATATTTTCAAGGATTTTGGATAATTAAACTAGAATTTTTCCATCCTTAATTGTACTTTTAAATATTAGTGGAACTTGATTCAATGTTTATAATTGATATTTAACTTTTATAACAGATCCGTATTTTTATAGAGAAATTAATCTGTATAGTCGCTCAAGCAACCGCTTAAACAAAAAATAGCTGGCGGATGTATAATATGTGTATAGTCGTTTTTAACCAGTGTGTAATCTTTGGGTATCCGGTTAGGGGATTTAAAAAGTGGATTCAGCTGGCTATTTGTGTAAAGGTTCCTTTTTTGTAAGGTAGAAAGTAAAAAAAATATGTATTTTTGCTTTGATATTAAGGAGAAATATATCGGATCTTTTAAAAAATCGTTTGTAAGCATGCCTTTTGTGATTCCTTAGGTTGATTTGATATTTAGGAGAAACATATTGGATCTTTTGAATCCTTTTCATTAATTTCTTTGATTTATTGTGATGTAAATACTCCTCTTTTCTAGCAGAACTTAAATGGATCTGAATAGATGTGACGGGTTGCATGTTGTGCTGGTGTTGTTGTTATTGTTTATGAGTTTGTTTATGTTTACTTAACAATCTGATGAATTTATGTTTCAACTGCAGTTGTGAATACAATGTCGGACGGTCAGGAGAGTGATAAGAACATTGAGATATGGAAGATAAAAAAGCTTATCAAGGCACTGGAAGCTGCTCGAGGTAATGGCACCAGCATGATTTCACTTATCATGCCTCCACGCGATCAAATAGCTCGGGTTACCAAGATGCTTGGAGATGAGTTTGGAACTGCATCAAATATTAAGAGCAGAGTGAATCGCCAATCTGTGCTTGGTGCAATCACGTCTGCTCAGCAGAGGCTTAAGCTCTACAACAAGGTTCCACCGAATGGGCTTGTCCTTTACACTGGAACAATTGTGACAGATGATGGGAAAGAGAAGAAGGTTACAATTGATTTTGAGCCCTTTAAACCGATTAATGCATCACTCTATCTTTGTGATAACAAGTTCCACACAGAAGCCCTGAATGAACTTTTGGAATCTGATGACAAATTTGGATTTATAGTGATGGACGGGAATGGTACGCTTTTTGGGACATTGAGTGGCAACACCCGGGAGGTCCTTCATAAATTTAGTGTTGATCTGCCCAAGAAACACGGAAGAGGAGGACAATCAGCTTTGCGTTTTGCTCGTCTCCGAATGGAGAAACGACACAACTATGTGAGAAAGACAGCAGAGCTTGCAACCCAGTTCTATATAAATCCTGCCACCAGCCAGCCTAATGTCTCCGGCCTGATACTAGCTGGATCTGCTGACTTTAAAACAGAGCTCAGTCAGTCTGATATGTTTGATCCTCGTCTGCAAGCGAAGATTTTAAATGTGGTTGATGTTTCTTATGGAGGGGAAAATGGTTTCAACCAAGCAATTGAGCTCTCTGCTGAGATCTTAGCCAATGTGAAGTTTATACAAGAGAAGAAGTTGATAGGTAAGTACTTTGAGGAGATCAGTCAGGACACAGGAAAGTATGTCTTTGGGGTTGACGATACGTTGAAAGTTCTGGAAATGGGTGCCATCGAGACACTTATTGTTTGGGAGAATCTGGACATCACGAGGTATGTGCTGAAAAATAGCACTTCCGGAGAAATTGTCATCAAACACTTGAACAAGGATCAGGACTCTGATCAGAGTAACTTTCGTGATCCTGATACAAATGCCGAATTAGAGGTTCAGGAAAAGTTGTCACTTCTTGAGTGGTTTGCTAATGAGTACAGGAGATTTGGTTGCAGTCTGGAATTTGTCACCAACAAGTCTCAAGAAGGATCTCAGTTTTGCCGAGGTTTTGGTGGCATTGGAGGAATCCTTCGCTATCAGCTTGATGTTCGAGCTTTTGATGAGCTTTCTGATGATGGGGAAGTTTATGAAGACTCAGACTAGCAATTACTAACTTCTCAAAATACCAGTGCAGCAGTGGAGCGGAAAGCCTGCACTGGTGTGCAAGGGCTGGCGCCTGAATTGGCCGCTCGTGTTCTAAGTGAAATATTTCTGGGAGCCCTTAAGGTTAGTCAGAAGAACCGGTCTTTCATTGTGCTACCAGCCTCTCTTTTCTTTGCATGTTAATGGCTCATGAAGGTTGTCACTGGTGTATTATTTGTTGTTTCTACTGAATTCTCTTTCTAATTGCTTTAAACAGATGGATGACCTGCATGGAGAACCTAAAGGGGCATCAATGTCATCATGTGCTTTGCCCAATTTTGCGTTCAATACCAGAGTGACTCGGCTGTTGAACGATGGAGAACAAGATCTAGCAGTGGCAGTTCTGAGGAACTGTCTTTCTCATTGAAGATGGAGAACTACATAAAATTATATGCGATTCTTGGAGGAGTGAGGTGCATAATAAGGACATTTATATGATTCGATGAATTGGGAATATGACTCTGCGTAAGTTAATATATTTAATTTCGTGTTTAAGTTTCATGTCGTGGGATTTTATGAATTGGTATCTTTATGACATAGACCACATAAGTACTGTATTTCTGGGATTGCTTTTCTTCTATTTGTCTCTGGCTTCAGTACCTCATTATGACTTTGAAGTGGGATCACGACTCTGTGTAAGTTGGTATATTTAATTTCGTGATTGTTTCAATTTTCATGTCTTGGGATTTATGTAATTTATCATGTTGACGTGATTGGCTCAAACGAATTCTTTTTTTCCCGAAGTTTAACAAAATTTACCACAAAACGAAGGATAAGTAATTGAGCCCTGACCATGCAAAGGCTAACAATACAAACACTTTGATTGGGAAAAGTGGTACATGATCTAATTCTAGTGGTATGACGCAAACAGAAATAAACCATTTATCTGGGGAGTAACTTAGACATATAACGATGAGATTTATGTTGAATAAAGATTGGTTTCATGATATGCATGCGCTTTATCGGTAGTTGGCAAATCACATCCAGATATTGCAGCTGCTTCAAGGCCACTCTCCATTTTTAGGCACCTTATCATGGGAGAGTTTTCACTATTCCCCAATGCTTCTTCATAACTGAACTCTTCTTTCCTTACTGTTGAATATTGATGGATCATCATGGAAGACCGGAAACACAATTTGTCCTTAAATTTCACATTCTTGCGTTTCATGATCTTTACAAATTTTCTGGCTTTTTTGTTGTTCACTTTGAAACTTATTTGTGGTATCAATAAATCAAGGGATTTTTACACCATGTACCCTTAAAATCCAAAGTATTTTTGAATCATACCCATTAAAAATTACACTATCTATGCAATTAAAATGTATTTAACCAACCTACATATTTATTGCTGTATACCTTTGTTATACGTTATAGGTATATACCTTTATGGTATATTGCATAAATTATGGTATACAAGTCTGGATGAGTAGAGTGCGTAAATAGTTTATGGGTATGATTGGTAAATATAAAACTTATGGATAAATATTTTAAACGTAGTATTCCAACTAAACTTGGTGGTACTTGTCACCCTTTAAAGGAAAAAAGGCAGTGTAGTACAATTTTAGATAACTCAAACAATAAGAACAAAGTCACCTATAACGGTAGAAAAATAAGAACATAGTCAACTAATGATATAATCTCCATTTTTTTAACTGCATTTGGATAACATTCACATTAAACCTCCTTTAAGGTGACTTAAAAATAGTATTAAAAAATCTAATGAAGTCCCGTCAACAGTTTGAAGGTCGATTCAGGAAAACTTAATTGAACAGTTTGATGACCTTCTATAATCCCAGCGAATCCTCCTCCAAACAACTGTTCATCAAAATCTTCATTACTTCCTTTTCCAAGTGTATTGTGTCCCGCACCTACATTTCCTTGTTCATCCGGTGGCAACCTAGAAAATGTTGTGTTTCCACGTCTTTTTCTTTTCATATACTTTGATCCATTGAAAATTGCATTAAACAATCCCATCTTTCCAGATTCAGAGGTGCTATGTTGGATCATCAGTCCTTCATTGATGTCATTCTCATAGAGAAGATGCATTCCCCAACCTTTGATCGCCATACTTGTATCATCAGTCCCACAAACCTCAACTTGAATCCAGTCGTTAGGACAGCTAACCCGTTTCTCGTTCATCGACCAAAAAGTATCAAAAGATACATAGGCTAGTAAAGTGCGTGCTGAATCAACATTTTTCTCACTTCCTGTTGAGCCAATACTTTTGAAGAATACCCCAGTTCTTCCATCATGCCTTGTGAGCTTAAACATGGCTAGAAATCCAGGGATTTTTTGCAGGTAAGCAAAATTCACACAGGAAGGTTCCGTGATTTGGTCATAAACAACACAAAGAGCAAACCCCATGAATCTGTTTGTGTACCAATTTTTGGGCAGCTTCACTGATATTGAAGGACCCAAGTTCTTGTACATAAACCACTCGGGAGCCTCGGATCCAGGGATGCATATACTGAATTCGTCATCCACCAAGGATAGCCCCTGTGCCATGAAAAAAATGTTAGTTGCCAGTCATTCATCAGTGCCATCTCTTGTGTTAACTTGTGCATATGAACTTCACCAGTTATATAAAAGAATTAATTCTATTTTCCTAGTTTTTTAATTGGTACAAGTGTCTCCGAAATGTAAAGAGCTATTTACCTTGAGCATGTGACTCCACAATGAATCAACAATGGAAGCATATTCATGTTTATTTTTGAGAAGTTGATGACATTCGGTAAGTGAAACTCGGCATAACGCAGGATATCTGATTAATTGATCAATACCGCTCTTCAATGAAGTACACTCATCAGCATACACCTCTTCTACACTTGGAGGAAGCTCTGGAAAGATCTCAAGCCTCCTACAACCAACCAATTCAAGAACTTTAAGTCGAGTGAGACCATTGATGCTTGCAGCTGGAATATTGGTAAAGTTGTTTCTCCCCAGATTCACTTCCTCCAAAGATGGCAAGAACCCCAGATTAGATAGGATACCTCCGTCAAAAATGTTGCAGTCACTGATGTCCAGTTTTGTCAATGAACAAAGACCTGATAAATTAGGTAAAACCAGACCCGTAGAGTTTCGGCCTTCTCTTGAAAGCAAAGAGAAGACTGAACTCCATACTCGTAAACCCAAAGCATTACATCCACGGAAAGATAAGTGCTTAAGGTTCTTTAGCAGAGAAATAGAGGATGGAATTGTTCGAATGGCTGTGTCATCACAGTGGAGCTCCTCTAAACCCACCAAGAGTCCCAAGTCATCTGATAATTTTTCAAGTCTCGAGCACCCGGATAGAGCAAGTGTTCTTAGACATTTTAACCAGAAAACACTGCTTGGAAGACTCTGAAGATGCTTGCAGTAACTCAGATTCATCACAGTAACTCCTGAAAGGTTCTCAATTGATGCCGGTAATTCACTCAAAGCAGTCGCTTCCAGATAAAGTTCTTTTAAACAGTTCATTTTCTGTTCTATTTCTGGGAACATTTTTAGCTTTGAGCAGCCTGAAAGAATAAGAACCTCAAGATTTCCCAACTGAATAGTCTTCGGTAGGGTCTTTAAATTTATGCAGTTCTTCAGATTGAGCAAGACTAGCTTTCCAAGATCTCTAACAGAAAAATTGATTTCTACCAAACTTGTGCACTCTTCAAGAACCAAACTTTCAAGATTAGGGGTGCCTGAAAAATCCGGGGTCCTTATTAGATTCTTTGAATGGCTAAGGTTGATGTACTTCAATTTTCCTAAAACCTGTCATAACGAGAGAGAAAGCAAGAAAACAGAAAACCATAATTTAGTTTGGACTAATATAAAGTTTTAATAAATAACCAACCTATAAGAAAGGATAATTAAACTGTAAACCTTATAACCATGCCAAAGTTGTGTGATGCGGCTATCTTTTAGCTTCAAACCAACAAGCTTTTCTCCCTGAAAACTAACTGGTAGAGTTTTAGACGGATATCTGTGCCAACTAAGCCACCTCAACTCACCAGGAAGAAAATTAGGACCCTGACAAACATTTTCTTTCTGGATTTTGAGAAACCTTAGCCTGCTCATATTAGTGAAAGCTACACTGCTAATATTCACTTCTTTTGCAACAGCCAGGTGCAGTGATATGCCTTCTATCTTTTCGGTACCCTGATTAATCAGGAATGGAAAGGGGAAAAAAAAAGAACAAATAAGTTAGGCCATGATTATATAAAGCTAGCTAATACATAATTGCGCGAATTAGTTTAGAACTTTCTTTTTGTGAATAGACTTACCAAATCACCAGCAAGTACATGATTAACATTGTCAGGCAACCATAACCTACTATATCTTCTTGGATCATCGGAAGCTTCTTGGCGAAGAATGTACAAACCCATATCTTGTAGCAATTGATGCATTAAAATGCGACCTTGTGAAATACTAATCATAGACTTCTCCATAAGAACCTTTAAGCCAATGACAGGGGAAAAATTGAAACTCTCTAGTATTCTTGTCGCTGATCCTTTCTTCTTCCCTATAAAGAAGCACACAATATCTAGGAATATCTTTTGTTCAAAGCTGTTGAGTCCATTGAAACTTAGTTCGAGTTTCTTCAGAATCTCATTTTCTGGGATTTGTTCCAGTCTTTCCACTTCACTTTTCCATTCAATTATATCTCTTCCATACAAGAAACTCCCTAAGACTTTGACAGCCAAGGGGAGTCCAGCAGTATGCTTTATCACTTGAGCTGAGAGATCCTCGAATTCCTTAGTAGGACTATTGTTTTTCTTGAAGGTATACAGTTTAAAGAGCTGCAAACTTTCATCTTCATTTAATGCTCTCATTCTGTATATCTTTTCCACATCATGCTTTACAAGCAAGTGTTTGTCTTGAGTTGTTATGATGACTCTACTTCCTGGACCATACCATTCACGCTGCCCAGCTAAAGCATCTAACTGATCTATGTGATCAACATCATCAAGAACAAGAAGAACCTTTTTTGTACCGTAGTCTCTGTGATTGCATATTAGCTCCTTCGTATAAGTTGTTGATCCTTAAGTCTTTTATGATGAGGATCTCAGAAAGGAGTATTTCTTGCAAGCGCTCTAGGCCTTGTTTTGCTGAACGGTCTCTAACTTCATGAAGAAAACAAGAACCTTCAAACTGGCTCGAAATATTGTCATAAATAGCTCGCGCTAGAGTTGTCTTCCCTATTCCGCTCATACCCCATATTCCAACAAAACGAACTCCACCAGACCCGACCGCTAGCATTTTGTACACTTTCTGCATGCGCGACTCCATTCCAACAAGATTTTGAGCATTGCTTGCATGTGTTAAACCGCCCAATTTAGCCATTATGTCTTCCACAATTTGCTTTATGACTCTAGCTTCATGCCTGTATAGCACACATTAGAGAATGCTTAAAAATCTGTTATGGATTATAGCAAACAATAATTCAACTATCAAAGTAAAATTTATAGCAAATGTAAAATTTATAGCAAATGTTAAAAGAGTTTAGGTATACAGTAAGTACTAGTCCAAGTTTAAATGTCTCAAAACGAAATAATTGTTGGATGGAAGGAAGGTAAAGTGGTGTGAATGGGAAATAAAATAAATATTAATATTTTGATATGGAGCCGTTTTCGTAACAAAATTAAAAAGTTGACTATTTATGCAAATATTCCAAAGGTGGGCTGCTGTAAAATTCCAAATGAAAGGGTGCTTTCATTGAACAGCCACTTTGAAGGCTGCCTTTCATGAACAGCTACTTCACCAATGAAAAGGTGCCTTTTCATTGAACAGCCACCTTGAAGGCTGCCTTTCATGAACAGCCATTTCACCAAAAGACACCTTCATGCCTTTTCACTCCAAATCTTGTGGCTATAAATAGAGAGGCATTTTGCCTCATTTTGATCATCCAAAAATTTCTTACTCTCTCTCTCATTGTTTTTTGCATTTGTTTTCAAAACAAAAAGTAAGTTCTGAGTCAGTGTGATTTGCTACCATTATTTGAGTTCGCTGTTCACTGTGATTTGAATTACCGCTATCACAGTGAGGATAATTACATTCTATCCTGGGAGAAATTAATCCACAAACCTTGGGTAACTGTGAGGGGATTAGATTTCTTAAGGACAGGCAGTGTATACTGTTGGCTTGGAATTTTTCTACTTCATCTTATTTCTGTTTTGGTCATTATCGAAAGTGCAGACAAATAACAATCTTAAGAAATCTAATTTGTATTTTGGTCTGCTAATCGATAATAGGCTGTTTGTGGAGACTAAAATCTGAAAAGATTTTCTACTCCAAATTTAATATTCCGTTTTTGAAGATTTAAATACTTCAACGGATTATTAAAATTATTGTGTGTTTAATCCGTTCAGAAGATTAAAAACTTCCGGATTATTAAAATATTTATATTGTTATTTGCAGTTTGAAGATATAAAAACTTCACTGTACGTTAAATCAGTTTGAAGATATAAAATCTTCACTGTACTTTTAAATTTGGTTTTTGAAGATTAAAAAGCTTCACCATTGTAGTAAATCGGTTTTGAAGATTAAAAACTTCACCGTTTTATTAAATTTAGTTGTGTCATACTCGGAAGAAGAATGAAAATTTAAAATGGAATTTTAATCGTTGTCTAGTGCGAAGTGAAACGAATAAAATTCAGCGGTGTGAAAAGACATGCTATTGGATCTGGTGGTAGTTGTCAAACTCTTGCTATGTACAATATATAGCCAAGAAATGAAAATTTTATTGTGAATCATATGTTTGAATACAATTTGTATTCTTATAAGATATGATGGCAGGTCGATCCAAATGAGGCGGTTGCCTACTGATGCATTAACTTTTCATTAAGCGAATGGTATTGAAATCACAGTACATTGATTGCTAGTAATGCAATACTGTGATGCTAATCAATTCTCAAAAAAAAAAAAAAAAAAAAAAATTATGATGATGATATGACTTGTGGTTTTTGAGAACCGATTGTTATGTTCTGTGGTCATATAATTCTAAATTTTATGATTTATAAATATGTCACATAAAATATTTGAAATGTGGAGGTGTTCAACTTATGATTGAGCGTCAATATACATAAAATGTGGGGGCGTTTAGACAAAAGTCGAAGTGAGACTTAGTGTCTATATGAAGAACTTGAGATACATAATTTAATTAAATTTTGTATTCAACTCCCACAAAATCCTTTGTTACATAGTAATTGGTGAATTTATAACGTATTCATCTTAGTGACGAATAGTCGGTGTAACTACTATTCGAAGGATGATCACGTGTCTTTTCAGAGATGTTGTGACCTTTCTTGAACACTTGAAAGGTTATGTTCTTTCATGGAAAAGTGTCACTTGAAAGGTTGTGATTTTTCATGAAAAGATGTATCGGTGGAAAGAAGTATTTCATAACTTTTATTGACGATAGCACTCGTTACTGCTATGTTTATTTACTTAGTAGTAAAGACGAGGCTATAGATTCATTCAAGCAATACAAAAATGAAGTTGAAACACAACTTAACAAAAGAATAAACATGATAAGAAGTGATAGGGGCGGTGAATACGAATCTCCTTTTGAACAAATATGTTTGGAATATGGGATTATTCACCAAACTATTGCCCCTTACACGCCACAATCTAATGGGATTGCGGAAAGGAAAAATAGAACTTTAAAGGAGATGATGAATGCCTTGTTGATAAGTTCGGGTTTACCCCTAAACTTATGGGGGGAAGCTATTCTTACAGCTAGTCGAATACTTAATCGTGTACCCCACAGCAAAACACAATCCATTCCATATGAAAAGTGGAAGGGAAGAAAGCCAAACTTGAATTACCTCAAAGTGTGGGGGTGTTTGGCAAAGGTACAAGTTCCTAAACCTAAAAGGGAAAAGATAGGACCAAAAACCGTTGATTGTGTTTTCATAGGATATGCCAAGAATAGTAAGGCATATCGTTTTCTGGTTTATAAATCAGAAAATCCTGACATTCATACTAATACGGTTATGGAATCAGATAATGTTGAATTCTTTGAAAATATATATCCGTATAAAAGTGAATATGAATCGTCAAGTGTCAGCACAAAACGACCAAGAGAAGGTACAAAAGGAAGTATGCCAAATAATGATAATCCAAGACGTAGTAAACGTCAAAGGACGTCTACTTCTTTTGGACAAGATTTTATGACTTTCCTATTGGAAAATGAACCTCAAACTTATAAAGAAGCAATGGCTTCTTCAGAGTCTCCATATTGGAAAGAGGCAGTCAATTGTGAGATTGAATCCATTTTTAGCAACCACACATGGGAGTTGGTTGATCTTCCTCCTGGGAACAAACCTTTAGGTTACAAATGGATTTTCAAAAGGAAAATGAAAGCTGATGGTACTATTGATAAATACAAGGCTAGACTGGTCGTTAAAGGTTATAGACAAAAAGATGGCCTTGATTATTTTGATACATACTCTCCGGTAAGCAGAATTACATCCATACGGATGCTAATAGCTTTGGCCGCCGTGTATGATCTTCAAATCCATCAAATGGATGTAAAGACAGCCTTCTTAAATGGAGATTTGGAGGAAGAAATCTACATGGAACAACCTGAAGGGTTCGTGGTTCCTGGGAAAGAAAAGAAGGTATGTCGACTTGTTAAGTCTCTTTATGGACTAAAACAAGCACCTAAACAATGGCATGCAAAATTTGACAGTACAATGTTGTCAAATGGCTTCCAAATTAATGAGTGTGATAAATGTGTTTACATTAAGAACACTCCAAATCATATAGTCATTGTTTGTCTATATGTGGATGACATGTTAATAATGAGTAAAGATATTGCTGACATCAATGCTACTAAGCGTATGCTAACTAGCAAGTTTGATATGAAAGACTTGGGAGTTGCGGATTTAATCTTGGGTATTAAAATTCACAAAACTCCTCAAGGTTTGGCATTATCTCAAACTCATTACATCAGAAATGTCCTGGAAAAATTCAAGTATTTAGACTTCAAAACTTCAAAGACTCCAATTGATGTTAATCTTGCCTTTACAAAGAATAAAGGACAAAGCACGTCTCAACGAGACTACGCTAGAGTGTTGGGAAGTCTAATGTACATCATGAATTGTACACGACCAGATATAGCTTGTGCTATAAGTAAACTGAGTCGATACACAAGTAATCCTGGACAAAATCACTGGATGGCTATGAAACGAGTTTTGGGTTATTTGGAGTACACCCAAGACTATGCTTTGCACTATGATAAGTATCCCGCTGTTATAGAAGGATATTGTGATGCAAATTGGATCACCGGCTCAAAAGAATCAAAATCCACAAGTGGATATATTTTCACAATAGGTGGAGGAGCGGTAACTTGGAAATCATCCAAACAAACCTTGCTTGCTCGCTCTACAATGGAGGCTGAGTTCATAGCTTTGGATAAAGCCGGTGAAGAAGCTGAATGGCTCCGAAACTTCTTGGAAGACATTCCATTTTGGCCTAGGCCGTTGACACCTATATGTATACATTGCGATAGTCAATCGGCAATATCGAGGGCTGGGAGCCTTATGTATAATGGTAAAAATCGTCATATACGACGAAGACATAAAACCATTAGACAACTTATCTCTAGAGGAATTATCACAATTGACTATGTTAAGTCAAAGGATAATGTATCGGATCCACTTACTAAAGGTTTAACTAGAGATGATGTTGAGAGATCATCAAGAGGAATGGGACTATGGCCGAGGACAAGTCGTCATGGTGGTAACTCTACCTAGAAGACTGGAGATCCCAAGATCTAGGTTCAAGGAGCTCAAACAAAGTTGTGCACGACCGCTCCAACATTGTCAAACAACTCAACCCATCCTCTTAATAAGACAATGTTTAGTACCAAGGATAAAACGTTAAAGACGTTTTTTAATGATTATCTAAGTTTGATACGGGGTTTGTCAAACAGTGTAGATCTACGGGATTACACGTTTAGAAATCACCTATGTGAGTGTGAAGTGGAAGCCGCTTCAAGGAGAATTCTGTAAGGCCAATTCTCTACGCACTCATGAACCAGGCGATGTTCATGGCTGAAACGAACACAACAATGAGAACAAAAAATGGTCAAGGATTAATTGTGTGACATATGTTGTCTAGGTATACACCAAAGTTCGACGGTTCAAAGATATCAAATCTACCGATTGACCGAGTATATCCGATATATGTTCACTACGGAAAGTTCAAAGGGAAACCCACTTATCCAGATGCAATTAATTCTTACTTGCAAATCACATAGTTTTCTGCATGTTTTCTTCATATAGCCATTCCCCATTCATGTGGGGGATTGTTGGATTTGGAAGGAAGGTAAAGTGGTGTGAATGGGAAATGAAATAAATATTAATATTTTATATTAATATTTGATATGGAGCCATTTTCGTAACAAAATTAAAAAGTGGACTATTTATGCAAATATTCCAAAGGTGGGCTGCTGTAAAGTTATTCCAAATGAAAGGGTGCTTTCATTGAACAGCCACTTTGAAGACTGCCTTTCATGAACAGCTACTTCACCAATGAAAAGGTGTCTTTTCATTGAACAGCCACCTTGAAGGCTGCCTTTCATGAACAGTCATTTCACCAAAAGACACCTTCATGCCTTTTCACTCCAAATCTTGTGGCTATAAATAGAGAGGCATTTTGCCTCATTTTGATCATCCAAAAATTTCTTACTCTCTCTCTCATTGTTTTTTGCATTTGTTTTCAAAACAAAAAGTAAGTTCTGAGTCAGTGTGATTTGCTACCATTATTTGAGTTCGCTGTTCACTGTGATTTGAATTACCGCTATCACAGTGAGGATAATTCCATTCTATCCTGGGAGAAATTAATCCACAAACCTTGGGTAACTGTGAGGGGATTAGATTTCTTAAGGACAGGCAGTGTATACTGTTGGCTTGGAATTTTTCTACTTCATTTTATTTCTGTTTTGGTCATTATCGAAAGTGCAGACAAATAACAATAATGAGGCAAGTTTAGCGGCCTTAGCCTTTCTAAGGTCTTCAAAATCTAACATAATGGTTAGAGGAATTACATAATTACATTAACGTTGAATCACATGATAGTTCGAATTCCAGTGGTAATCTGAGATGTGAATTACACCTCTAGTTTTTAAATATGAAAGGGTGTTATATACCTTTAGAATGAAATAAAGAAAATAGTACTAGCACATAACATTCATCGAGTGTAAAGGAATCATATAAGAATATGCGATTATGTATGGATAATCATTACCTAATCAGTAAACATACCTTAAACTCATTCCAATTTAAGTGTCTTGAATATTGTATTTACAGAAAGTAATTGATGAGATCAATTTTATTTTTGACATTTATATTATTAGGTCACCAGGAAGATATCTGTACCTAACTTTTTATAAAATGTAGAATCTATAATCTTGAAAATAAGACATATCACCTGCTACAACAATAGGTAAAAGTGACCTCTCTATAGCTACATATATAAGATAAACTCTAATTAAAGGAGTGCGATTGACTGAAACGGTGAGAAGAATTACCCATTGGCAGTAGTTGGCAAATCCCAGCCAGATAAAGTAGCTGCTTCCTCCAGGGCCATCCTCCAATTTTGCACCTTATTCTCCTTGTCACCTTGGAAACAGGCTTCATGGATGCTAAATGCTTCTCCAAAGCTGGATTTTTGTTTCTTTACTGTTGATGGATCAATATCGTAGAAGATCGGAAACACAATTTGTCCTTTCGAATTCTTGCATTCCATGATCTTCATTACTTCATCCAAACACCATGTTGAATTAGCATAGTTTTTGGAGAAGATGATCAAAGCTATCCTCGACTCTTCAATTGCTCTCTTAAGATCTAGTGAAATCGACTTCCCTCTCTCCAGTTTCTCATCATCTTTAAAGATGTTGATACCCTTTTGTTCCAACGCAATATAAAGATGATCAACAAATGTTTTACGTACATCTTCTCCTCTAAAACTTAAGAAAACATCGTAAGTCCAACGGGAAGTATCAGAGTAAGGAGAAGGAAGCAAATTATAGCTCTTCTGCATCATTTTGGTGGGCTGATAAATTAAGTAAATGACCAACGAAATAAGTTGTGTTTGCTATCAAGAGCACGTTATCAAATAGTGGACGTAGATTAGTATACTCACTTGAACCAAGAAGCTAGAAATGGAAAGTACCACTGGTTAGGAGCATACCTAAACTTTTGTATTTATACTGAGTGAAGATTGGGCATAAATATGAAGCAAATAATAGTAGTACACCAGTACTGAAGGTGACTTCATTATTATCTTTAAACAAAGCAAAACGTGTGGTAGTAAACATCCTAATTGGAAGTGTAATTAAAACTGAGCTTAGAGCAACTCTTCTTCCAGGTAATTACGTGTGTGGAATTAATTGAGAAAACCCAATAAAAGTAGACGGTGTCGTCAAAAACATCTAGATACTTGCTAGACTAATAGGAGTGTCTAAACCGACAAATGAATATGTTGAAAAACTTCTCATGAATAAAAGATATGGGGACATGATGTGAGATGTCCCCATTATACCTACTCCAATTAACTACGACTGAATTTGACCGCGAGCGCGGTCGTAGGCATAATAATATATGCATTAATATATTGCTAAATTTACTAAATTTATTTTGAAAATTTTGGTAATAGGAGTACAATTTAAGAAGGAAAACAGATTTTTACTACTAAACATTTTGAAGCATCCTTTAGATGTTAGAAGATACAAAGAATGTGATTTAATTTAGTTTTCTTCCTAGTTAAACTTGATAAAGCATATCACAACAAATAATAAAGCATATCTCATTTGATTTATTGTTAGATTGTTTCCATATCTATAGCTAGTTCAAACACTTACGTATATCTTTTTGTATCCCTTTGTTCTTATCCTATCAGTTGTGATCATGTTGTACACTCTATATATTGTACATTTCTCTATTGAATGGAAGCAGCTTTAGCAAAAATACTTGTGCCTCTTTATGGTATCAGAGTCATTCGAGCCTGAGATTCGCCTATAAGTTTTTAAGAGCTCTACGACAAACTACTTGGCCATGAAGTTTTCCTCAAACACGAAGATGCCAAAAAGGAACAAATGGTCATTACAGCGCAACTCAATCAGCGAAACTCCACAAACTCAGGTAATCGATCTCGCACCAATAATTATAACAACAATCGCAGGTCTTTCTCTTTAAATAGACAGCCCAACAAAAATTGGCCTCATCAACAACATGGGTCCTCGAACTATCCATCTAAACCATTTAATAATCAGCGCGTTCAATGCCAACTCTGTGATAAGTTAGGTCATATTGCTAAAGTTTGTCAATCTGAATTTCACTCTGCTGCTGAAATACAAGGCAATTTTGTTGCTCGCAATAGTGCCTCAAATGGTCGTTGGGTACTGGACTCTGGTGCGTCTCATCACATGACAAATGATCCAAAAAATCTGACCTTTGCATCAGACTTCACTGGCTCAGATGAGATAATCATTGGTGACGGTAATGGTATACCTATTTCTCACATAGGACAGACCAATCTTCCTCAATCCTCTCAGCACTCTAATATTTTTACACTTAATAATGTTTTATGTGCACCACACATTTGCAAAAATCTTATTTCAGTTGCTAAATTTGTCGCCAAAATAATACTTCCATTGAATTTTTTCCTTATTCTTTTCTTGTGAAGGATCTGGCCACGGGGGCATCACTTCTTCAAGGCCGAAATAATGGTGATCTTTATGAATGGCCATCGACAGAAACCACCAACCCGATGTGCCAACCATCTGCTCAATTTGCACTCTCTACTAGTCACCCTCCTCTTCATTTATGGCGTGCTCGTTTTGGACATCCTCAACCACGAACCACCAAGTTGAAAGTCTCTTTATTGAATCTGACTGTCTCTAAATCTCTGTCTTTTACATATTGTGATTCTTGTTTATGTAATAAAAGCCATAGACTTTCATTTGGCACAAGTACTTTACAAAGTTGTCGTTCTCTTGACATTGTTTATTCAGATGTATGGGGTCCCTCACCCATCCCTTCATTTGATAATGCTCGATATTATGTTGTTTTTGTTGATCACTTCACAAAGTATTTGTAATATAGCCTATGTATTGTCTAAGCCAAGCAGGTGGGGTCCATTCCCTAATAGGCATACACCTATTTACAACTTGGAATTGCTGGCAATTGTTTCTTGGAGACAAAGTCTTATTTTGAGTGGAGGAGATTAAAATCGGTCGTAGCACACTTAGTGCTCACGACTAATTTGGCCAATAAATTGAGGAGCAGCTTTCTTCATTCAATACACCAAAAAAATCATTGAGAGCTTTTCTTTAATTTTTCCTCCATTTCCTTTTAAAGAGTATTTATTTTGAGAGATTTGTTTTGGGAAACACTTGTGCGAATTTCTTTGTGAAGGTTTTTAGTGAGATTATTCTCTTGGGATAATTGGGATAAATTAGAGTATATACTCTAATTTTGTACTCTCTATTTGTATACGTTGGTATAGTGAATTTGCTTTGCTCCGCTGTGGATTAGGTCACACTGACTAAACCACGTAATTCTTGTGCCTAATTTATTTACTTTAATTGTCGTTATTTTCAACTTGCATAATATTCGTTATTATCATTATAACGCTACTTTGTCTTATTCCGCACTATACCCGGGTGACACGACTCGGAATCCGGTTAGGCCGTGCGGGCACCCGAAATTCTCTCCTAAACCCGTCGGGCGAACCCTTACCAATTAAATCAGGAAAATAAATATAACAATTCACAAATAAGGATAAGACTTAAAAAAAATCACAAAAATACTGATACCTCTAAGCTGTGCAAAAGAAATTACAGCTGACTACCAAACACACTAGGTTTGGGGCTATCCAGACTAGACATCTAAGAGTACAAAAGAAGACAAATACCTCCTGAAGGGAGCAAAATACAACTGAAATAACTACCAATAAACTGGTGGCCATCTGGAATAAAAGCTGGCTCACCCTGACTGCCGAAGTCGTCTTCGCTCCTTTACAACGTGGCGAACTCAATTCTGGAGCGAACCTGCCGAAACGAAATAGATAGACAAGAAACAAACAACAAACAAGGGTGAGTCAAAAGTACTCAATAAGTGGGGCAGACTAGCTACCTCAAAGAATAGGATAGCTAGCCAGAGAGAAGAAACAGATAAATCAAATTCCTCTTATTTAAAATATAAAAAAACAGAGCCAGATAACAACCGGAAACACGTATGAAACCCTAAACTCAACTAGGGATACGAGCCAGAAACATATCAACAAATAAGCAATGCACATATAAGCAGGACAGTAGTCATGTACCGTAAGTCTACACAATGGTATGAAATGAGATGAAATGAAATGAAATGTGATGCAAAGGATCACATGTGCCCATAATCCCATCCCGAAGCGGAATACTCCTGCATTCGGGGGGAATCCAATATGATAACCAACTGGAGCGGAATACTCCTGCTCCTGGGGCGGAATACTCCTGCACCCGATATAGTATAAACCAGAGGCGGAATACTCCTGCACTCTTCTGGGGCGGAATACTCCTGCACCCAATATAATGTAAAACTGAGGCGGAATACTCCTGCACTCAATATCTGACATAAGAGCGGAATACTCCCGCTCCTGGGGCGGAATCCTCCTACCCTCAATATGATACAATGGAGCGAAATCCTCCTGCTCCTGGGGCAGAATACTCCTGCACCCAATATGATATGCAATGTAATGCATATGAATGCAATGTGATGCAATAATAACCCTTCACCGGGCGGGACTCTCATCAACAGCCGTGGAGTAGACGCTAATTCACAGCCAGAGTACAATACTCAGATCCTCAATGCAATACCAACAACAGGACGTAACATATAATATACAATGTAAATCCAAAGCTAAGGCGTAATGAGTACGCCTATCGACAGCTACACACGTAAGGAACACGTGGTAGAAAATCCACGAGGCCAGGTGCTTCCAAAGAAATGGATATAAACACTTACCTCTTCCAAAAGTTAGCTCTGCTAATCAACAACCACTTTATCTTTTAGTTTCATTGCCAACCGATCCCACTCTATTCAATAAGAAGAAAAATATATCAAATTAGGCTAAAGGCTTCATTCCTCACATCTTAGGGCAATCCGGTTAGGAACCTGATACCCTATTTGCATACGCAATACGCAGGCCAGGCCTATATACAGGGTTTAAGGTCACATAACCAAACCCTAAATAAATTATATTTATATGTTGCCCATAACTCACTGAGTATGAATATATAATCAATTCCACTATCGGGGTCCAATTGACCTTTTAAATTATAAGTTGAACTTATTAAAACGATGTCATTCCAAGTTTTACCGTTAAAACATATTCAAACACACGTAATAAACTCAAATAATATATTAGGATCATTACCTGAATGTTTTGAGGTGAAAATCTACTTTTCTCCGGCTCTTTTTCTCATTTCTGGCATTTTTTCATTTCTCTGCTTTTGTTCTCGTTTCTGTTATGTTTCGTTTCATTTTTTGTTCTCTAGTTGTAAAGTAGATAAGGGACACCGCCCATGGTCACTTACTCACTTTGCCTTTTCTTTCATTTTTTGTCTTTTTCCTTTTTCATTTTTTTAAATTTTCTTTTCTTTTATTTTCGCGATGAATATTAAAACGGAACACTACGATATTTGAAATAATTCCAACTTTTGCATACCAGTTATACAAAATATGTATAACATACTCGCGAAGGCAGATCTCAAATTGGATTTTCGAAACTCAAGATGCAAACTTAAATAGAAAAAGTCAAATTATTTAACTTTCGGCATTTTAGCGGAAACTGGCCGAACAACGTCGAAATTTACTTTCGAAAGTTCAAAAAAGTCATAAATAATCATACGAACCCAACGGCGCTTTCGGATTTTTAATCGGAGCTCATTCGCCAAAACCGAGCTCGAAAATCTCTTTTTAATATTTATCGACAATAAAAACTGAAACCTTCTTCCGATGCCTACCAAACGAGGTCTGATTTAGCTCAAATTTTACAGACAGGTCCTAATGGACATTACGAATATTTTAAAATTATCGGTACTCCAATCGGAGTCCTAACTTTCGAAATGACTAACCGAGATTGTTTCACCGGGTCTCGATCCTAACAAATTGGTATCAGAGCCGGATCAAACCAGATTAGTTGTCAGTTGCCAAGATAACTATAACAAAAATATATGTTGAGAAATTTGATCGAAGTGCAATCTTCGGAATGTGGCAATTAAAGATGGAAGCTATCCTAATTCAGGATGGCGTAGATGTGGCACTACAAGCAAAGCAGGCGAAGCCGGATAATATGACAGACAGGAATTTACCATCATAGACAAAAAGGCAAAATCAGGTATTATTTTAAATCTATCAAATGAGGTTCTGCGTGAAGTAGCTGCTGAAAGCACTGCTAAAAGAATGTGGGAAAAATTGAAGGCACTGTACTTTAAAAAGATAGTAGAAAATAGACTCTACTTGAAGGAAAAGCTTTACATGCTTCGTATGGATGAAGATACTTATTTACTCTCACATCTTGACACATTTGATTCCATTCTTATGGATTTGACTAATATAGATGTCAAGATCGATGAAGAAGATCAAGCTTTTTTTGTTAATATGTTCCCTACCTCACTCGTTCAAGCACTTTCGAGACACAATTCTTTATGGAAAAAGAAACTATTTCCTATAAGAAAATTAAAGCAATGCTAAAATCGAAACAATAGATCGATAGGGACATTACTGGGAAAAGTAGTGGAACCCAAGGGGAAGGCTTGTTTGTGAGAGATAGATCTGATAAGAAAAATTCAAGTAGTAAAAAGTCTAAATCAAGGTCAAAATCCAGATACAAAAATGTAGAGTGCAATTATTGTCATAAAAAGGTCCACATTAAGTCTGAATGCTATAAGTTTAAAAATAAAGAAAACTATAAGAAAAATGAGCATGAGAACACTGACACCGCATAAGCAAGTGTAGCTGCTGATGAGGCTGATGGAGCTATATTTGTAGCTATTGATAATAGCTAAAGATCTAACAATGAATGGATTTTAGATTCCCGTTGTTCGTATCATATGTGTCCCAACAGGGACTGGTTTTCAACATATGACTCAGTTGCAGGTGGAGTTGTCTTAATGGGAAACAATGCCATTTGTAAAGTTATTGGCAAAGGAACAATCAGGATTAAAATGCATGATGGAGTGGTGAGAACACTCACTGATGTTAGACATGTTCCAGACTTGAATAAAAATCTCATCTCTTTGGGCACCCTAGAATCTCTTGGGTATAAATACACATGTGAAGGTGGAGTTCTGAAAGTTTCTCATGGTGCTCTTGTGGTCATGAAAGCACGTAGATATGGTACGTTGTATACCTTGTTAGGTTCTACTGTTACAGGTTCCGCTGCAGTTTCTACATCAAGTTAGTCTGATTCTGACATCACCAAATTGTGGCATATGCGATTGGGGCATATGAGTGAAAAAGGTCTTTCTATCTTGAGCAAGAGAGGCCTTCTTTGTGGACAAAGTACCGGAAAGATGGAGTTTTGTGAACACTGTGTGTTCGGAAAGCAGAAAAGAGCCAGCTTCAAATCTCCAGCAATACATCGAACAAAAGGTACTTTAGATTACATTCATTCAGATATTTGGGGTCCTTCACGTACCCCGTCTAAAGGTGGTGCCAGGTGTATGTTAACTTTCATTGATGATTATTCAAGGAAAGTTTGGATTTATTTTCTGAAAAACAAAAGTGATGGTTTCCTTACTTTCAAACAATGGAAGTTTTAGTTGAAAAGCAAACAGGAAAAACAAATTAAGCTGCTTAGAACTGATAATGGCTTGGAATTTTATAATGATGAGTTTAATAAGTTTTGCAAGAATAAAAGAATTGCTCGACACCGTACTGTGAGGATGACTCCTCAACAAAATGGTGTTGCTGAAAGAATGAACAGAACTCTTTTAGAAAGGGCTCGAAGCATGATTTCAATTGCTGGTTTGACAAATGGCTTTTGGGCAGAGGTTATCTCTACAGCTTATTATATTGTCAATCGAGCTCCTTCTGCACCTTTGAACTTTAAGACTCCAGAAGAAATGTGCTCAGGTACTCCTGTTAATTATTCTGATTTACAAGTATTTAGGTGTCATGCATATATGCATGTGAATGTAGGAAAACTATAACCAAGAGCTAAAAAGTGCATTTTCCTTGGATATGCATCTGGGGTGAAAGGATACCGACTTTGGTATCCTGATCCCAAGTCACCAAAATTTATAATTAGCAGAGAAAGAACATTTGATGAATCTTCTATGTTACATTCAAGAAAAGAGTCTTTAGGTTCTTGTAATACAGATAAAGAGAAGGATACAGAGAATCAGGTGGAGCTTGAGATTGGCACGCTTTCCGAGCCTAACTCATCAACTATGGAACAAACTATTGCTGGAACTCTTGAAGTTGTTCCAGAAATTGAAATTCCTGAAGTTGAGCCAGAAATTGAGGCTCCTGAAGTCGAACCAGATGATGAGGAGTATTGCATAGAAAAAAAAGACCAAGGAGACATGTTAAGCAACCAGAGAGATTTGGAGATTTTGTTGGATTTGCTTTTTCTGTTGCACAGGAAACTGAAGAAATTGGAGAACCATCAAAATACTTAGAAGCAGTATCAGGTGTTGATTCAACCAACTGGTTGATTGCAATGAATGAATAGATTTCATCTCTCCACAAGAGTTCTACTTAGTCTCTTGTGAAGCTGCCACCAGGAAAGAGAATTGTTGGATACAAATGGATCTTCAAGAAAAAGGAAGGCATTCCGGGGGTTGAAGATGCAAGATATAAAGCATGATTAGTTGCAAAGGGCTATAGTGAGGTATAAGGAAGTGACTTTTATGATTTTTTCTCACCTGTTGTTAAACATAGCTCTATTCGTGTCTTGCTTGCTTTAGTTGCCATGTATGACTTGGAATTAGAACAACTTGATGTTAAGACAGCTTTCTTACATGGCGAACTTGAGGACCAAATATACATGAAACAATCCGAAGGATTTGATATTGAAGGAAAAGAAGATCATGTTTGCTTGTTAAAGAAATCACTGTACGGATTAAAGCAGTCTCCAAGACAATGGTACAAGAGGTTTGATTCTTTTATATTGGTTCATGGTTATTCCAGGAGCATGTATGATAGTTGTGTTTATTTTTGGAAATTGAATGATGGGTCATTTATCTATTTGTTATTATATGTTGATGATATGCTCATTGCTGCCAAGGATTTAACAGAAATTCACAATTTGAAAAGTCAGCTGAATAGTGAATTTGAGATGAAGGATTTGGGAGCATTTAAGAAAATCCTTGGCATGGAGATCAAAACAGATCGTGGAGCCAACAGGCAATTCTTAACCCAGAAGAATTATTTGGAGAAGGTCTTGGAGAGGTTTGGCATGAGAAATGCTAAACCAGTTAGTACCCCCACTGGCTGCTCATTTTAAGTTGTCAGTTGCTCAATCACCGTAGTCAGAAGAAGAAGAGAGGTATATAGCACGTGTTCCTTATTCTAGTGCCATCGGCAGTTTAATGTATGCAATGGTTTGCACACATCCTGATATTTCACAAGCAATCAGTGTTGTTAGTCGTTATATGGCTAATTCTGGTAAAGAACATTGGCAGGCTGTGAAATGGATTCTCAGATATCTACGAGGTACTTCAAACGCTTGTTTAGAGTTCGGAAGAAATGCTAACATTTTGGTTGGTTTTGGAGGCTCAGATTATGCAGGTGATCTTGACAAAAGAAGATCATTAACAGGCTATGTATTTTGCATTGGTGGATGTGCTATCAGTTGGAAAGATACATTACAACAAGTAGTAGCTTTATCTACCACCGAAGCAGAATAAATGGCTCTGATAGAGGCTGTCAAAGAAGCTCTGTGGCTAAAGGGTCTATTTGCTAAACTCAGTTTACACCAAGGTGCTATTACCATTTTTTGTGATAGTCAAAGTACCATTCACTTGACTAAAGATCAGATGTATCATGAGAGGGCGAAGCATATTGATATAAAGTATCACTTTATCCGAGAAGCTGTTGCCGAAAGAAAAGTCTCTGTCAAGAAGATCAACACTAGAGACAATCCTGCTGACATGTTCACAAAGCCTCTTCCACTTACCAAGTTCAAGCTTTGCTTGAGCTTGGTTGGTATTTGTGACAAATGATTTAGCCCGTTGGGGCTATTGCGGAGAAGATGGAGCAAGTTTGCTATATCAACAAAACAAGTCCAAGGTGGAGATTTGTAATATGGCCTATGTATTGTCTAAGCCAAGCTGGTGGGGTCCATTCCCTAATAGGCATACACCTATTTACAACTTGGAATTGCTGGCAATTGTTTCTTGGAGACAAAGTCTTATTTTGAGAGGAGGAGATTAAAATTGGTCATGTAGCACACTTGGTGCTCACGGCTAATTTAGCCTATAAATTGAGGAGCAGCTTTCTTCATTCAACACACCAAAAAAACACTGAGAGCTTTTCTTTAGTTTTTCCTCTATTTTATTTTAGAGAGTATTTATTTTGAGAGAATTGTTTTGGGAAACACTTGTGAGAATTTCTTTGTGAGTGTTTTTAGTGAGGTTATTCTCTTGGAATATTTGGGATAGATTAGAGTATATACTCTAATTTTGTACTCTCTATTTGTATACGTTGGTATAGTGAATTTGCCCTGCTCCGTCGTGGATTAGGCCACACTGACTGAACCATGTAATTCTTGTACCTAATTTATTTACTTTAATTGTCGTTATTTTCAACTTGTATAATATTTGTTATTGTCATTATAATGCTACTTTGTCTTATTCCGCACTATACCCGGGTCTCGATCCTAACATATTCGTGGCTTTTTACACTTCAACAAAAATCAGATGTCACAATAATTTTTGAAAATTTCTAGACTCAAGTTGAGCATTATTTTAATACAGCAATCCGTTCGGTCTATAGCGATGGTGATGGTGAATATATTGGTTTGCGCTCTTTGCTTAGTAGACATGGCATACAACACCTAATAAGTCCTCCATATACCCCCCCCCAACATGTTGGTTCCGCCGAAAGAGAGCGTCGACATATTATTGAGACTGCTCTCACACTACTCTACCATGCTCCACTCCCTTTTAAGTTTTGGTCTATCGCATGCCAAGCTGCCATATATTTAATCAATCGTTTGCCTACCTCTAATCTCAACAACATGTCTTCCTATGAAGTGCTATTTCGTATTGCACCGAATTACTCCAAACTTCGTGTATTCGGTTGCTTGTGTTACCCTTGGCTCAAGCCGTACACCTCCCATAAACTTGAAAAGAAATCAAAACCATGTATTTTCATGAGATATGCTAAAGCTTCCATTAGCTATATTTGTTATAATCTCCAAGCACATAAATTTTACTCTTCACGCTATGTGGTATTTGTTGAGTCGGTATTCCCATTCAAGAGTTATGACACCTCTTTGCCTCGGGTTACACTTGCAGAATTAGATCGTTAGTTCTCATCCAAAAATTATGCTAACCCATCCCCTCAAGACACTCCTAAACCATCTACTGATTTTCCAGAAACTACAGCACCAATGCCAATTCAGAGAGTTCACCATACTTCCACCTCGCAGGGTGATGCATCCGGGGCCTCCACTTTACAGGTATGTCCACGTGACTCATGCATATCTTTACCCATGATATCATCTGAAGTAAATACTACTTCCTCCTCACCTAATGCTTCCCCAAAACATACAACAACCAATCCAATCAGATTCCTCACCTACTGCTTCAAGTAGTTCTCCTGCACCAATGTCCCCACCCCCATCCAGCAAACTCAATATGTCATGGCCACTGAACCTACTAGAATGTTGACTCGATCCATGAATAATATTTTCAAGCCCAAAGAGGTTTTTGATTATTTAGCAACAACAGGTCCATCACCGCTGCCTCTAGGACCTAGTACCTATCGTCAAGCTCAAAAATATCCTCATTGGCGGGCTGCTATGCAAGCAGAGTTTGATGCACTCCAATTAAATCAAACCTGGTCTTTAGTTCCCTCATCACCTCACCAAAACATCATAGGTTGCAAATGGATCTTTAAAATTAAATATAATCCTGATGGCACCATAGCGCGCCTTGTAGCAAAAGGATACAATCAGCGCCCATGTCTTGATTTTGATTCTACATTCAGCCCTGTCGCCAAACACACCACAGTCCGCCTTATCATATCCATTGTTGTCACCCTTGGCTGGTCCGTTCACTAGTTGGACGTTGATGTATGGGCAAAATTCCACACATTACCTTCTTTACTTGAGCTTTTGTTGTGGATTATTGATTAAATACGTGCACTTATCGTGTTTTAGTTCCATATTATAGGATATTGACGTTGTGGTGATGAGTAGATGAAAAACAAGTCAAAACAAGGTAATCTGTGAAGTTTCTGTTTCTGGACTGGAAATCGGTTCTTCGCGATTGCGCAGTACATCATGCGACCGCACAGAAGACTGAAGAATACAGCGCGAAGGCGCCAGAGGATCGCGATCACGAAGCATCATAAGTTCATTCAGCGCGATAGCGCTACAAGTAACGCGATCGCGTAGCTTATAAATTGCAACAAGTGCGATAGCGTCCAGTTTCATGCGATCGCGCAGAAGCGCGTCTGGACTGCAGTGGACAGTTTTGGAATTTCACATCAGCCAAATTGGGAACATATATTTAGCCCTTTGCACGACCTAGGGCTTATCTTTTGGCCATTTTTCCAATCTTGGAGCAATGATCCATCAACAAGAACACCAAGAGGGTGAAGATTTGGAGCAACCCATTAAGAAATTCTTAACCTTTAATACTCCTTTCTTCACTTTCATGCTTTGTATTGGATATATTTGGTGTTGTTGATGTTATTGAAGAATTGATTTTGTGAATATATTTCATGGCTATTTGTATTATTAATTGGTATGATTTTGGACATGAATATATGAATGAGTCATGACTAGGAATTTATATTATTGGGTTTTGATTATCTAGCTTCCATTGTTTTGATTACTTGACTTTTGTGCTCGCGACACTTAAGTTGCCCGTCTACTTTGCTAATTAAAGACTCGGGAGAGCTTAATTAGCATAGAATAGTCAAGCTAGCGAGGATTTGGGTTGATAGGCTATTTCATAGACTAACTTATTTAAAAGAAGTTACGCTCGGAAGAGGTCTTCTTTCCTCGGATAATAGGTAGTGCTTTATAATGTAATTCGGGAGAAGAGAATATGTTTATTGATGTCTTAACCGGTATATATACTGTTACAATAGAGTCTAATTATAGTAGGAGACCTAATACAATAAGGACTAGAAGTAAGAGAATGTTCTAGAATTACTATAATTCCTATTCTACTTATTTACAATTCTACAACACTCCCCCTCAAGTTGGAGCATAGATATTGATCATGCCCAACTTGCCACAAAGATAATCAACTCGAGCTCCATTCAACGCCTTTGTGAGTAAATCGGCTGGCTGCTCTTCTGTCTTAACATAACCAGTGGAAATCAAGTTCTCCTCAATCTTTTCACGAATAAAATGACAATCGACCTCGATATGCTTGGTTCTCTCATGATACACTGGATTTGAGGCGATATGCAAAGCAGCTTGATTGTCACAACAAAGCTTTGCCGGCATATAATGTTGAAAACCAATTTCTGTCAAAATATGATGTATCCACATGATCTCACACGTGGATTGTGCCATAGCTCTGTATTCGGACTCTGCACTCGATCGAGATACAACATGTTGTTTCTTGCTCCTCCATGATACCAAATTTCCACCAAAGAAGACACAATATCCTGTAGTAGATCTTCGATCAACTTTAGATCCAGCCCAATCGGCATCCGCAAAACCCTCTATGCGAGAATGTCCATTGTTGCCATATAACACGCCACGTCCTGGTGCTCCTTTTAAGTAACACAAGATTTGCTCTAGAGCTGCCCAATGGTTAACTGTTGGCGCAGACATGAACTGACTAACCACACTAACTGCGAAAGCAATATCTGGACTGGTCACAGTGAGATAGTTTAATTTTCCAACTAATCTCCTATACCTCTCTGGATTATCAAATGGATCACCATCACCACTCGTGAGATGCACATTGGGAACCATTGGAGTACTACAAGGCTTGGCTGCCAACTTCCCAGTTTCTGCAAGTAGATCAAGAACATATTTTCTCTGAGATAGAAAAATCTATTTCCTGCTCCGACAAACTTCTATACCCAAGAAATATTTTAGTTGGCCCAAGTCTTTCGTGTGAAACCGCTTATGTATGAACCGCTTAAGTGAGGAAATCCCTGCACAGTTACTTCCTGTAATGATAATGTCATCAACATATACAACAAGAAGTATAACGCCAGCTAATGATCGCCTATAGAAGACCGAGTGATCACATCTACTTTTCCGCAGCCCAAACTCTCGAACAACCGCGCTAAACTTGCCAAACCAAGCCCGAGGACTCTGCTTCAATCCATACAATGACTTCTTCAAACGACAGACTTTCCCATACTCCCCCTGAGCAACAAACCCAGGTGGTTGCTCCATATAGACTTCTTCAAAGAGATCACCATGAAGAAAGGCATTCTTGATATCCAACTGATGCAAAGGCCAACCCTTAGAAGCAGCGAGAGAGATAAACAAGCGGACAGAGGTGAGTTTGGCCACCGGAGAAAAGGTGTCAGAGTAATCCACCCCATAAGTTTGAGCATAACCTTTAGCCACCAGTCTAGCCTTAAGTCTAGCCACAGAACCATCCGGATTGAATTTTACTGTAAAGACCCATTTGCAACCCACTACCTTCCTTCCTCTCGGTAAGTGCACCAAATCCCAAGTGCGATTTTCTTCAAGGGCATGTATCTCCTCAAGCATTGCATCACGCCATCCAGGATGAGATAAAGCTGCCTGAACTGTCTTGGGTACAGAGACAGAGTCTAGAGAAGCAATAAATGAACTAGTCCCAGGGGACAAGTGGTCATATGAGACAAAGTTTGCAATAGAATATAAAGAGTCACATTGACGTTTACCTTTTCGAAGAGCAATGGGAATGTCAAGGTCGTCTGGAGGGAGATTGACTGGAGGGGGATCTGATGACGAAGGAGTTGGCGCAGGACATATATCAATGGTCTTTGATCGTCTGGAGTAAACTTGGACAATAGGTGGCTGTGCTCGAGCATCAAACTGGTCGACTGGAGGAATAAGAGGAGCAGTGGAAGACACAGTTTCAGTCGACTATTCTTCGGGAGAAGCAGTAGAGGACCCAGCCTTATCCGGTGTCTCAACCGAACTTGATGATGTGACCTTATAGATGAGCCAATCTTCGTCCTCCCCCTGAGTGGGAGAAGTGTGAGAGGTGGAGAAGAATGGTATTGCCTCGAAAAACACCACATCTATGGATACCAGATACTTATTAAAGGTTGGAGAGTAGCACATATAACCCTTCTGATGTTGAGAATATCCCAAAAAGACACACTTCACAGCTTTTGGATCCAATTTAGTAATATGAGGTCTAACATCACGAACATAACATGTACTTCCAAACACTTTTGGCTCTAGAGAAAATAATGGCCTATTGGGAAATAATACAGTGTGGGGAATATCACCAGTAAGCACACTAGATGGCATGCGGTTAATCAGAAAGCAAGCTGTGGAAACCGCTTCCGCCCAAAATTCCTTAGGGACTTGCATTTGGAACATCAAAGCACGTGCTGTCTCGAGCAAATGTCTATTCTTTCTTTCAGCCACACCATTTTGTGAGGGTGTATCTACACAAGATGATTGATGTAGAATACCATGTTGACTCATGTAATTTTGAAACGAGGCTGACATGTATTCCTTGGCATTATCACTCCTTAAGATATGCACAGAAACATTAAACTGTGTCTTGATTTCAGCACAAAAGTTAGAAAAATGGGAGAATACCTCAGAACGAGTTTTCATAAAATAAATCCATGTCATTCGAGAAAAATCATCAACAAATGTAATAAAGTATCTTAACCCAGTTTTCGAGACAACATGACAAGGTCCCCAAACATCTGAATGAACTAACTGGAAAGCAAAATCAGCTCGTTTATTAATTCGAGGACTTAACGAGCTTCTAAGATGTTTAGCAAAATGACAAGAATCACACTCTATCGAAGATACATTATTAAACTGCGGACACAACTTCTTCAAAGATGGAAGGGAAGGATGTCCCAGTTGACAATGAGCTTGAAATGGTGAGACGACACTAGAACAAGCAACTGATTGAGGCACCCATGGATCCAGAATGTAGAGACCATTAGATACATGTCCTTTACCAATTATCTCCTTCGTCACGAGATCCTGAAAAAGACAGTGATCAGGATAGAATGAGATACAACAATTGAGGTCCTTGGTAGGTTTGCTCACAGAAATCAGATTAAAGGCAAGACTAGGTAGATCTAGTACTGAAGACAGGGTAATAGATGAAGTTGGTTTAACAATCCCAAGCCCCCCAATGTTGTAACTAGACCCATCAGCTATAGTAACAGAAGATGGTGCTTTGTGTGACCGAAAATCAGAGAGTAATTTTGAATTACCTGTCATGTGATCGGTGGTACCAGAATCAATGACCCATTGGTTTGAGGAAGAAAGTACATTTGTTACCTGACTCTGCATAAGCAGTAACGTGAGGAGATTCCTGGAATTTGGAGAGTCTAGCATACTCATCAGCTGATGTTGTAATAGTCTTCTCAGAGGAGGAACCGGAAGCAGCAGCCGCAGTAGCAGTCTGAGTCCTCTGATTGCGCATCTGCAATTTCCTGCAATTTCGCTTTATATGTCCAGGTTCTTTGCAGTAGCGACAAATAGGCTCACCATTATTGTTCCATCCCCCAGCATCATTATTATTATTCCATCTCCCAGCATTATTATTCCACTTACCAGCACCATTGCTATTATTATTATTCCACTTGCCAGCATCATTATTATTGTTGTTCCATCACCCATCATTGTTGTTGTTCCTCCGTGCAGTATCGTTTCCCCCTCCTCCTTTAACAACAAGCACATTGGGTGGCTGAGTGGAAAGAGTATTCTCTGTACGCAACACCCGGCTAAACACATCTTGAAGAGAAGTGATCTCAGCACTAGACAAAATCTGAGATTTAGCGGTCTCAAACTCAGCTGGGAGTCCAGCTAGAAAGCTCATTACTGACATATGTTCCCTCTGGGCTTGTTGCTTCTTAATATCAATACTGAACGGCATAAGCATATTGAGTTCCTCATAATTTTTCTTAAACTCCATGAAATAGGTGGTAAGTGACTTAGCTTCCTTTTCAGAACGGTAAAAAGCCTTACAAACTTCATACATGCGAGAAACATTGCTTTTTCCCGAATATAAGAACTCCAAGTACTCCATTAATTCCTTCACATACTCACAATGATTAACTAGACCAACTACATCATTATCAATTGAGTTTGTAATTTGCAAAAGTAATCGAGCATCATCTCGCAACCAAGTCTTTAAAGTAGCATCTTCTGGAGGTTCCTCAGTAAGATGATCATCTTTTTCAACGCTACGCAAATAAACCCTAATCTTCCTACTCCAGTCTAAGTAATTAGAGCCATTTAATTTATACTCCATTATTTTTTGACATTGCCGGTAAAATCTCAGTAATGTGAGCCTTATCCTCAGCCATGAGTGTAATAAACAGTTACACGGACCTTAAATCCCAGAGTTGCAGGCCAAATAATCACTGGAAGCACAAAAGAAACCAGAACCAAAACCAAAATAGGAACAGCAGCAAAACCCTAACAACAAATTTGAAATCAAAGGCTGCCTTCGAATCAAGGCTGTAAAATCAGAAACAAAAGGTACCAAAGTGCCAGAAATAAGGAGACGAGGAGAAGGGTGCAAGCCGCGATCGATTCCGAGGTCACACGCGCCCACACGCGCCGGCGCGTGGGAGACAGTGACAGGTTGGTGGCGGCGCGTGAGAGCTACTCGCCGTCCACCCAGATGCCGGAGTTGGTGATTCCGGCTGGAAATTCAGTGCGCACCTCTGCTATGGTGGAGGTGAGATAAATACTTACTCCTTAGATTAGACCAAAATCAACCGAGTCCTTTTCTTCAACCAAGAAAAGGCTCGAAAATTATTTTGAATAACTCTTGAGCCCTAGGCTCTGATACCATGTAATTCGGGAGAAGAGAATATGTTTATTGATGTCTTAACCGGTATATATACTGTTACAATAGAGTCTAATTATAGTAGGAGACCTAATACAATAAGGACTAGAAGTAAGAGAATGTTCTAGAATTACTATAATTCCTATTCTACTTATTTACAATTCTACAACAAAGCTCAACCATTGCTTTGACGAGCGCCGTTGAGGTAAATCCCTTCTAGGATGGAAGGGTTCTAGGGATTACAATAGAATGACTCGGCCATAATATATAAACCCCGTGCTATAATTGCATCCTAGGCTCAAAACTTGTTTTCCTTGGTTGTGAGAAGGCCATAGATCATATTTACTTGCTTTTCTAGTGTAGTTTGTAGTTGTTAATATCATTCCATCACCTTGTTATCATAGTTTGGCTTAGTCAAATAGGTTTAGTTCCTCCACTACTTTGATTGCATCACTTTGTTCTTTGTGGATTCGACCCCGACTACTAGTTGGGTAAATTGTATTGCGATGACCGTTCATACCTCAAGCCGAGGTGTTGTTGACACCCTATTTTGTCCCTCCATTTTTTGCAATTTGGCTATATTCAACTAAAATCGATAATAGTAATTTTCCAAACAAAACTGCATTAGAAAACATGCATCTTCGTGTGTAATATTATTATTAATTCCCTATTTATATAATATTTATTTAATTGTGATTATAATTACGTAATTGCATTTATTAGGGCTATTTTCTAAAATACGTGTGCTATTTGTGTAGTTTAACGCGTTAAGATATTATTTAATAATTATTTATGGCTATTTATATCCAATTTGTATTATTTGTGGTCATCTATATTTATTTATAATTAAATATATTTATTTATAATTATCTACAAAATTATTTACAAAATTCCTTATTTTATACTAATTATTTGTATTTATAAGTATTTTGATTAAATATTAGCATTTTTGCTATTTTACAATTCAATTTCCACCATATTCAGTCCACGTCATCACCTTTTGCCCACGTGTGCGCCACCTAAGCTTCACATAAGCCTACACCTCACCAAATACACTTTTAGCACGAAGTACTACTCTCCAAAGCACGCGTACAACTCACTTCTGCACACAGTACAACCCCTCAAAGCCCCATTCTCCTTACCCATCAGCATATGTCACTTATACACATATATACCCGCGTGCCCACGAGGCCAAATCCAAGCCCTACAACTCAAAGATCCAACGGCTCAGAAAACTTCTTACTTTTTAATATTACACAACACACCTCACGCCTAAACCCTAAAACATAACACACCCACTTCTTTCCAAAATCAACCGCCGCCGATCCCATTTCTCTCTCTCTCCCCTTTTACTCATAATCCGACCCGATACACCCCCATATCTCCACCGTGACTCCGTCATCTCCTCCGCCATCAAATCTGCCATCTCCGCTCGTCTCCTCTCTCTCTTCCTTGTCATTTTCTCACGGAAAAAAGGGGAACAATTCTTTCTTTCCATAGAAACCGAAAAGGAAGAGCAAGAGATTGACGAATCTCGTTGAATCCGGACACGAGATACACTGATTTAGCACACACAAGTCAAGGAGCAAATCTTGCATTCCATTTTTGGCCAAATCGGGTAACATATTTTGGTTTTCTTTTGTTGATGAAATTTGAACAAGAATGATATCTTTTTATACCCATTCCTATTTTAGATCGGATTACATTCCTGTTTCTGGTATCTAAACGTTTTACATGTCCAAATTCACCTTCGAATTAAGTCAGTGCCATATTTAGTTCATACATATCTAATTTGATTTTGGTTTGCATTCTGGGATACGTGACAATCTTTTAAAAAGTTATGTGCAACTCCTTAATTGATTACCTTGATTTTAATCTACAATTTGTGTACTTGAATCTCTGAATTTGTATCTAAATTCTGCCTAACTTAAGGATGTTAAAGCTTGCCTATAATCCCTGCATAACCCCTGATGTCTCGACTTTTCCTTCTTTTGAAGAATTGATTGACTGATTAATTGATTCTGTCACTGTTTCCATGTCATATTCGTTAGGAACCTGATATTTCTGGATACTAGTTAGTTGTGATATGATTCTCATTTAAAATGATTCCCTTATTTGTGAATGAGAGAAAATATCAGTCATCTCATTCCTTTACACTATAAATATCATCCTTTGGTGATCTCTGGAAGGACAACAATGAGAGGATCTCTTTACACTCTCTACACTCTACACTAGCTCACACACACTTAGACAGGCTACATGTCCCTTGAATACATCTGAAAGCACACACCTTTACAAGCTGAAAATATTCAGACCCCTTTCTTCTCCTCTACACATCTTTAAAGACCTCCTTACAGACTGAATACACATAACACACTTTACACCCTAGAGATCCTCTTCTCCCTCCCTACACCTCTAATTACACACAAAACACAAGAAAAGTTCTCTCTCTGTCTTACCCAAGAGTTTCTGATCCCGGAAATATTTGTTATTTCTTTTGTTTGTGATTCTTGAATCATTCTCTGTTCCTAGAATTGGTCTGTTGGTATTTGAACTGTGAGGGAAGACTGATTCTTCCTCTTTAGTCCACCCTTGGGATTGGCTTTGGCTGACTGAAAACCAAGAGAAGTTGTGTTGTCTGCTTGATATTCTTGGCTGTTGTCAGTGCTTTGTGTGTCACTTACGTTCCTGGTTGATTAATTTGCTCTAAGACAAGGTAAAGTCCAACCATATTCAAGTCTGCTTACTTGTTTTCCTATGCTGCTACTCTTAAGTTAAGTATACCACTACAAAAAACTTGATATATGCAATGTTTAGTGTAGTATTTTGTCCCTATTTCTCTCTGTGATGTGGATCATTTATGCATAAACTGTCGGGGCCTATTCGAGGCCATAGCTAACAATTTATGCAGGTTTTAGGATAGCCAAAACGTTACACCATATGCTAATAATGTGGTGCAGGGCCTGCAGGCTCTTTGCATTAGCCAAGATCTCATACTATTCAGTTCAAAGCTAAAAAAAAGGGACAAGGCCCTGCTCCTTTGCTTAACTCGTATCCATTATTATAATATATTGTTATGTATTTATTAGAGTTAATATTGGTTTGTATAGCACCATAAGGTGCAAGATAGTTATATGACAGGATTTGCAGTTTGTGCACTACTATGTGCTGGTAAAATCTGCTACAAAGGGGCCAATTCTGCCTTTACTTTTATCTTTTATGTGTGCAAGGGCTGAAATCATAATACATGTTGAAAATTGATTTATTTGTGCAAATTATTCTCTGGAAAATTACAACAATGTGGTAACAGGTTTAAAATTGAATGTTTAATGTCAATTTGACTATTTTTGCAATTTGAACTCTGTAATCGGATTATTTTTTGAAAGAAGACTAAAACTGCAACGTCATCTAAAATGAGACTATCTCTGCAAATGCCACATTTTTTAACATAACAGTGCACTTCGTCTTTTTTTTAGAAAAGGTTAAAGTAAAGTTAATGTTTTGAAATGAACTGTTTCTGCAAAACCTTACACTTTGAAACTTAGCATAGCAGTGAACTAGTAGCTTGTAAGTAAACTTGTTAATCTTATACCCTTTTCACTTGTTTTAATTTAGAGGCCTACTTTTAAAGCTTTAAAATTTTTTTGCTTATATGATGTTACTTGAATTATGTGATTTGCATGATCGTATATTGTTTGACGCCTAGTGGTGTAGTTTGGGGCACTTAAAAAACTTAGGGCGTCTGTGGGATGCTAGTGACTTTTAGGACGTTTAAAACATCAGCTAACGCTCTAGTTAAATACTTAAATAGGGTATGGAGTTTAAGGGAATTAAGCCCCTCGCAAGTGATGAAATTGCCCGAGCTATATATTGATAGTGGATTCTGAAACTATCGTCCCTTATGAAGATGGGTTCTGATTCGAATAGGATAATAAAACCTAGGGTTTTTTATTCAAAGTGATCAATTAGTGGCTATTTGTGCAACATGACTATTTGTTTAAAATTATTTATGCAACTACATTAAATTACCTATTTTACTTACGTTGTAGCCCATATCTCTCTTATTCACCTCATTTAGCTTTTATCCTTTTCTAAAGCAATGTATGAACCCCAATATAGAAATCGGCCGGGAACCACATTTAGTGGAACCTAGAAGGCGCATAACCCCTTCCTTCTGGGTTATTTTGAACACTTACCCGAATCTCTGACTCGTAGACCAACCCGTAGTTAATTCTTTAAATTAAATTAGAAATTAATAGGTGACCTAATACACCCTAGAACTATATTAGGTGGCGACTCCAAAACCATAAACTCAAACGAGTTACCCAGTCAAATCTGAAACCCGACTCGCCTCGAGTGGAGTCCAAAATCGAGTATGACAGAATGGCGACTCTGCTGGGGATTAAATGTTCTAACCATTACGATTTTTATATTGGGTTATTATTGCTTTTATTATTTTGTACGGTACTAACTTTTTCTATTTGCAGGTGGGCAGCCTTTTATAATTTTGCAATTTTTGATAATATGATATTTTGTATATTATCAAATTATTTGTCGCATTTCACTCATACTCCCCCACTCCTGGGAAATGACACTTCACACACGCACGACGATTACGTGGATCCCACGGTCGCTTCACCACCAAAAAATCTTTTAGGAGGACATTTTGTAATATAGTTGGTCCATGGTACAGCCAACGATTTCAAATGGTCCCACTCCTTAGTCGTCCGCCTTGGGGAACCGTGTCTAGAATTACCCAACTCTCAGTGGACGCTCTTGTCTAGGAACCATGCATCATGTCTTGATTTTGACTTCGGCTCATGTCTAAGTCCATTAGTTCATCATATTTGAACAAACCAACGGGTTTTTAACCCTAAAGGACGTTTAAATATGTTATGTGTGCATCTATTTAAAGTTGAACGTGTCTAATGTAGACCATTTGTTCTCAAAATGTGGATCATCCGATTATTTATTGAAGGATGTCACAAGCCGAAAATTTGGAAGATCAAATAAAACAGACTTTGAATCGATTCTTCTAATTTTGTTTAACAAAATCAATTATTTATTTTTATAAATGGAAATCGTTATACAAATCAATTATTTATTTCTATTTGCATATGAAACCAATTATTTTACAAAATTATTTTTGGGGTATGAATGAAATTAATTGTTATACTTTTATGAAAAATAAGATCATAGACTTTAAATTAATTCATGTTACTTTAATTTAACATGATCACGTATTTATTCCTATTATCCACATTTATTTAATGAATTTATTATCCATTCATTTTTTGGGTTATGAAAATAAATGGGATGACACACTATACACGTTCAATATTAAATATCATACTCAAACTTAGGAAGACTTAAGAACCTTGGCATGTTAAAGTCCATTAGCCAACTTCGTCCAAATTACGCCTATCATACATCTTATGTATGTTTGTCTTGTCAGGCCTACCTCTGATACAAGAGAGGTCCCTTGCATTATAAAGAGTGATATATTTTGCATTTGGTAATTATTACCTCGACACTAAATTATTGTTTTTCGTGTTTAAGTTTTACTCCCACTCCTGAGGTTCACTTGTGCACTCTGGCCGAGCATCAGTACCAGACGAGACCCAAAGGACCAGTAACAACTCCTCCCCCTTCACAAACTAGAAGAAGAGGAAAGCGAACCATTATGTCTGAATTGAATAATGCTGCTCTTGGTGACGATAACCTTGGGAATAATGGGACACCCCACAAACTTGCTTTGGTTGGGTATGATGAACATGTTGCTACTTTAGAGCAAAGAATTAAAGAACTTGAAGAGAAACTGACAAAGGTCAATTAACCCGTTGGTAACTCCGCCCATTCAAGGGAATCAGTCGATCCTAGTGGGTCAGCCCGCCCTAATAAAAAGGACCCTATACACCCAGCTGATCATCCTGTTGTTTACCAAACAACACAACCAGCTCCTTACCAAACAACACCACCTGCTACCTACCAAAGCGCACCAACCGCCACATATCAAGCATCGCCTCCCTATCCAGCACCACCATCTACTTATCAAGCACCACCTCCTGCACATCCTACTTACCTAAACACAAACTTACCTCGCACCAACACCACATACCCGCAGCCTTACAACCCCATGTTCACTACTGAAACCAAACAACTCACTTCGCCAGTCAAAGACCATGAAAACTATGAATGGACGGAGAATGAAGCCGATGATGATGGGACAAAAGAGAAGGTTCGTAAGCTGGAGGCAGCCTTTAAGAAGTTTGAGTTAGGCAAAACCACTAAAGGCTTAGCTTATGAAGACTTGTGCATCTATCCTACTTTGAAATTGTCAGACGGATACAAGATACCGAAGTTCGACCTGTTCAATGGCATTGGAGACCCTATGGCACATCTGAGAACATATTGTGACAAGTTGATTGGAGCAGGGGAAGACGAGAAAGTACGAGTAAAGCTATTCAGCCGAAGCTTGACCGGAGAGGCTTTGAGTTGGTTCTTTAAGCAGAAGCCTGGCACATGGCTCGGCTGGGAAGACATGGCAGCAGATTTTGTAGAACGATTTGGGTACAACACTGAAATGGTACCAAATCGTTTCTACCTGGAAAAGTTGAAAAAGAAACCCACAGAAACGTTTAGAGAATATGCTACGAGGTGGAGAGCAGAAGCTGCCAAGGTGCAACCCGTTATGGATGAAAGGGAAATAGTGAACATATTCATCCGCATTCAAGAGGACATCTATTACGACAAGCTGCTGCATATGAAAAATCAAAAATTTGTTGATGTAGTGTTGATGGGAGATGACATAGAAGAAGAGCTGAAAAGTGGAAAGATTATTAGCCTGGCTGCACTACAAGCTACTAATATGGCCATCCAGTCAGGAAATGTGAGTCTCTCCAAAAAGAAGAAAGATGAAGTCTCTTTTGCTGCAACCATTCAAGACCATGCTTTCAACTACTATTATCAAACACCACCACCATACCATCATATACCACCTGAATATCTCTTTACAACACTCAACCCACTCGGCCTATATTCCACACCCCAGAACCAAGCCGTCCATCATACTAGCAAAATACTCAAACCAACTACCGAAATGCATCACCATACTCTCCTAGGCCTCGCCCTGAGGCAAACCAAAAACCCAAAAGGAACTACACTCCACTAGCTGAATCTTGCACTCAATTATTCGAGAGATTGAAAGCTGGCAGGCTTATCGTCCCCATACCTCAAAAGATGCCAGACAACCCTCCACCTAACTTTGATTAGAGTAAAAAGTGTGCATATCACTCGGGTGGACCGAGGCATGAGACAGAGAAATGTTTTGCACTAAGAGATAAGCTCCAAGACCTAATAGATGAAAAGGTCATTCATTTGAAGGCGCCAAATGTGCACAATAACCCACTACCCAATCATGGGGATGAGAAGGGAAATATGATCGACTCCAGCAAAGAATGCAATTTGGAAGGCACGATTATAAAAGCAAAAACAGTATTTGATGAATACAAGTTCGGCCTGGGGTAAATCTTGGTTTGCAAAGGAAAAAGTACTACAAAAGATACAAGATGTTATAATTCACTAGAGCAGTTTGTTCCAACTCTGAAACAAGCATCCATCTTTTCAAGCTACATAAAAACTCTTGAGAGAGAGGGACTTGCCGAAGGTGTTCATGATGTAGAAGATGAGCTGATCGGTCTAAAGGAGCTATTCATGGAAGAATATGATGTAGTTCTTGAAATGCATATTGAAGCCCTGAACATTTAGAAAGCTGAAGTTGAACAACTGAATTTGCATCACATTCTGAGCATGCCGAGAACCTTAGTGGAGCTGGGGCATTAGTTATTTTCTTAAATAAAACACGACTTCGAGTCGTTAGCTTTTATTTTTATTGTTTTTCAACTTTGTTGCATCGTTGTTTCCTTTCAAAGACTATTTCTCAACTCCAATAATAAAAGAATTTCCTATTCTTCATTTTGAGTATGCATCACTTTCTGCAAAATTATTTTAATACCATTGAATCTGCGACTGCGATATGAGAAGGCAGTCCAAGACGACGAGTAGAAACCAGACTATGATGATTCGACAAAGGACATTCAAGGAACTTCATAGTTAATCATGAAAATCTTATAGCAGACAACTGAGACAAGAACATATTGTCCGTCTACTTTGCTAATTAAAGACTCAGAAGAGATTAGTTAGCGTAGAATAGTGAAGCTAGCGAGGATTTGGGTTGATAGGCTATTTCATAGACAAACTTATCTAAAAGAAGTTACGCTCGGAAGAGGTCTTCTTTCCTCGAGTAATGGGTAGAGCTTTATAAGCTCAACCATGGCTTTGACAAGCACCGTTGAGGTAACCCTTATAGGCTGGAAGGATTCTAGGGATTACATTAGAACGACTCGGTCATAATATATAAACCCCGTGCTATAATTGCATTCTAGGCTCAAAACTTGTTTTTCTTGGTTGTGAGAAGGCCATAGATCATATTTACTTGCTTTCCTAGTGTAGTTTGTAGTTGTTAATATCATTTCATCACCTTGTTATCCTAGTTTGGCTTAGTCAAATAGGTTTAGTTCCTCTACTACTTTGATCGCATCACTTTGTTCCTTGTGGATTAGACCCCGACTCCTAGTTGGGTAAATTGTATTGCGATGACCGTTCATACCTCAAGTCGAGGTGTGTGTTGAGCGTTTGTCAGACGTCAATAATGCCTTTTTACAAGGTACCTTGCATGAGATTGTATTCATGAAACAACCTCCAGGGTTTTTGGACTCTAAATTTCCAGATCATGTTTGTCTTTTAAAAAAAGCTATTTATGGCCTTCGACAAGCTCTGTGTGCATGGTATATGGAGCTTCGGGAATTTTTAATCTCATGTGGATTTACTAATGCTTATTCAGACACTTCATTGTTTACCTATCATTCTGGTGGAACTCACCTGTTCCTTCTAGTTTATGTGGATGATATCATAATTACAGGTTGTTAAACTTCTGTTATGCACTCTCTTATTGCAACTTTGCCACCCTGTTTTCTCTTAAGGACCTTGGTAACCTACATTATTTTCTCGGTGTGGAAGTTACTCCTTATAATGGTGGGTTGATTCTTACGCAACACAAGTATATTTCTGATGTGTTAGAAAGACACCACATGCTAGATGCTAAAGGTATCTCTACTCCACTTTCAACAACAGAGGTTTTATTGGCTCATGATAGGTCAGCCCCAACCGATGCAACAGAATATCGGCGAGCTATTGGTGCCTTGCAATACCTATCCTTCACTCACCCCAATATTTTATTTGCAGTAAATAAGCTTGCGCAATTTATACACTCTCCTACAGTGAAGCATTGGCAGGCTGTTAAACGCCTCTTTCGGTATCTCAAATCTACCATAACTTATGGTTTACCTATAAAAAAGACCTCTTATCTTTCACTTGCAGCTTTTTCAGATACTAACTGGGCTGGAAATTATGATGACCGTATGTCTACTTCTGCCTACTTAATCTTTCTTAGCCCCAATCCAATCAGTTGGTCTTCCAAGAAACAATGTATCGTTGCTCGCTCTTCGATGGAAGAAGAATATAGAGCAGTAGCAACAACAGTAGCTGAGCTGAATTGGTTGACCAATCTTCTTCGAGAGATGTCATTCCCTCTTCAGAGAGTGCCCACAATATATTGTGATAACATTGGTGCTAACTACCTTTGTAAAAATCCTGTTTTCCATGGTAGGATGAAATATGTGGCAATTGACTTTTATTTTGTTCGTGATCAAGTTGCCAAAAATGATATCACTATGAAGCATCTACCTACAAGTGATCAACTAGATGATCCGCTCACCAAGCCTCTACCCAAGCAGCGTTTTCTTCAACTAATAACCAAGATTGGCCTCCTTCTAATCCATCCAATCTTGCGGGGGCATGATAAAGCATATCTCAACAAATAATAAAGCATATCTCATTCGATTTATTGTTTGATTGTTTCCTTATCTTTAGCTAGTTCAAACACTTATGTGTATCTCTTTGTTCTTATCCTATCAGATTGTGATCATGTTGTACACTATATATTGTGCATTTCTCTATTGAATGAAAGCAGCTTTAGCAGAAACATTTGTGCCTCTTTAAAACTATCTAGCATGCAGCATTGAAATAAATACATAACCAAGAAAAAAAAATATTTAATAAGTGGGAAAATGAATAGAGAAGATAGTTTTTTACTACACCAGGAGAAGGATGTAATGAAGATGAACAACATGAAGAACGATAAAATGATATTTTTTAATTAACTTTTGATTAAAAAAAATCATCTCTATAAAATGAAAGACAACATCAAAAGCGCACAAATTAAAAATAATTGCAGTACGAATATTATAACATTTACATTAATTAATGAGACTACACAATCAAAATGCTTATATGTACCAACAAAGCATTACTAAAACAATCCTGTAAATACCAGGGGAAAAAATAATCCTGTAAATAGAAGAAAACAAAAAAAGTTCAAACCTGAAATGCTAGTAGAGCAAAAGAAATAAAAGGAGATAGAAGAGGAAGAGAATGAGAGAAAAGACGCAAGCAAAACTAACACACTTTATGAAGAGAAATCATGCATTATTTACTTCGATTTCTTGAATAAATACTCAAATTCAGCGGTAAATTAAGTAGATAAAAATCTGTGACGAAATTGTCCTCGACATATCTTACAGATATCGTCATCAGTTAACCAATCAACTTCCTCCTCCTGTTGAAATTCCAATGACTTTATCAAAATAGTCAAATTAAACTGATTCTATGCACACCCGTGTTTTTTTAACTAAACATATTAAAAGAAAGGAAAATGAAGGAATGATTTGAATAGATATGAGAATTTTTTAAAGTATTTACATCAAGGAAAATATGAAAGTTTGAAACTAAATTAACGAACAAAACTGTGCAAGTGAAAAAACAAAAATGATAAATGATAATGGAGGTGTATTAACTATTTTTCATGCTCACTAATGCTCAGTTTTCCATTTGTTATCTTGTTGAATGTAGGGAAAATTCAAAATAGTTAATAGACATTAACACACTATAAGGTCTCTGTAACCATTCAAAATGTCTATGGAATGCAAACGGATATATTTAATTTTTATTCTGGAAATTTTTAAGATAATACATTTAATTGAATAAGGAGAATGAGAGGCAAAACAATGTGAACAATTCTATACATTTTTTGGTGAATGATGGTCATTGAGCTATGCCACATCACCTGGTTATAGACCAGAATTAACATATAGATAGATTTGGGAGTGGTAATTGGATATACTGTTAATAATCAAGATATTTCTGTTGGTTTTGGTTCTCACCATTGTTGTGATGAAGCTCTGTTGAATAGAACTAAGGAAGAGGAAGACAGAAAGTCTACTCTTTGTTTGGACAAAGAAGAGGTCTGATGTGAACATTTCAGCTTGTATACGTGGCTACATCTGGGCTTCTCAAATATTATGATGTATTTAGCTAATTTATATTATTTTTGTATATAGTTTTATTGATAAATAATTAGTTGTATTTATCCTTTAAGTAGTTAGTATTTTCCTACTTGTATTGTAACACTTGGATAGCAGATTCCTAGTAGGTGTGCACCACTGCTATGGAGTTGTATATATTCAGTATATAATAGAATGAAAAAGTACACAGAAAATTCATTCAAACGACCACTTTTCTATATGGTATCAGAGCAACAATAAGAAATATCTAGTTTGCAAAGTTGTTTTTTCATATCTCATCTTCTATTTGCAGTTTTTTTTAAGTTACAATGGATAATGTTGCTAAGACCACTTATTCCTCTACTTCTCCTGATTCCTCTTCTTCTACGAGTGGAATCATGGATTCAACCCATGCTCTTTTTCTCCATGCTTCAGATTATCCTGGCATGACCCTTGTGAATTCTTCTTTTGATGGAAAGGGTTATAGGGGTTGGCGTAGATCTGTTCTCATTGCACTTTCTGCCAAGAACAAGCTTGGCTTCATTAATGGTACCTGTGAATCACCAAAATCTGAATCAATTAATTTTCAGTCATGGAATAGGTGTAATGACATGGTGTTGTCATGGCTTCTCAACTCACCATCCAAAGAAATAGCAGATAGTGCCATTTATTCTAAAACTGCTAAAGATCTCTGGACAGATCTGGAGGTGCGGTTTGGGCAGTCCAATGGTGCGAAACTTTATCATCTCCAGAAGGAATTGAATGGTCTGATTCAAGGATCTAGTAGTGTGGCTACTTATTTCACAAGAATTAAGAAGATCTGGGATGAACTTGATGCACTGAACACTAATGTCCATTGCAGCTGTGCTTGCGAGTGCGGGGGTAAGGATAAGGTAACTAAGTCTCTTCAAGATGAAAGGTTGATTCAATTTTTAATGGGACTTAATGAATCTTATGCTTCAGCGAAGAGTAACATTTTAATGATTTCACCTCTTCCTAGTATTAATCAGGCCTACTCTTTGCTTATCCAAGATGAAAACAAAGAGAGGTTTATGTCAATACTCAATACCCAACAGATTCCACTTCTTTTCTAGTTGCAAACCAAACAAACAACAATAGAAAATATCCCAACAATGAGTTCAAAGGAAATGGGAGTTTTGAAGGAAGAAACAATAGCCTTAGTTGTTCCTATTGCAAGAAGCCAGGTCATACAGTAGACAAGTGTTACAGAACCATTGGTTTCCCTTCAACTTTCAAGTTCACCAAATCAAAGAAGTTGTCTAATGTTCACAACAATCTTGTACCTACAGAAGTTGAAGCAAATCAGGTTTCACAAAATGCTGCAATTGAGAATACTGGATTGCAGCTCAGCACTGAGCAAATGAATCAACTTGCTCAAATGATCATGAAGGCACAAATTGTTCCAGCAAATGCAAGTGCAAATGTTGCAGCTTCAGCTGGTATGAAAAACGATACACATAAATGTATTTCCTGCTTCACTCATATCACTTCTAACTCTTGGATACTAGATTCAGGAGCCTCGGAACATATGACTTATGATGATAGTATTCTATTTAGTGTTAGATCTCTGCCAACACCCCCTCACTGTTAATCTACCTAATTCATACAAGATAACAGTCACTCATGTGGGGAATGTAACCATTCTTCCTAATATCACTCTAGAAAATGTGTTGTATGTTCCTAGTTTCAAGTTCAATTTGATTCCTATTAAAAAACTTTGTTCACATCCTCATTGTACTCTAACATTTCCATCTTCCAATTATGTTTTGCAGGCCCCTTCTCTGAAGAGGCCTCTGGTTCTTGGTAGAGTCAAAGATGGACTGTTCCTGTTACATCTTCAAGTTTCAAACCCACTTTCTAGTCAGCTTTCAAATAAAAATAGTGCATTATGTTCTGATGTACTTAGGACTAGGTCAATTTTAGATTTTTAATTCAGTTGTTTCTTCAGTTTCAAATGCTGCAACCATAGGATCTGCTGTAAATCTGTGGCACATTAGATTGGGTCACTTGCCTTTTCCAGCAATGAATAAAATTCAGTTATCTTCAAATTGTTCTAATATTAACTCTGATCATCCTTGTGCAATATATCCTCTTGCTAGACAATCCAAATTACCATTTTCCTCTAGTGCTATACCTACTTCTCACATATTTGAATTAATTCATATTCATACTTGGGGACCCTATAAAACAACTACACACAATGGATATAAATATTTTCTCATTATAGTGGACGATTATAGTAGGGGAACTTGGACTTTTCTAATTAGTGCAAAAAGTAATGCTTTCTCATTTTTGAAGAATTTTCTCCTTATGGTGGAAAGACAATTTGGAGTTAAAGTGAAGAAAATTAGGTCTGATAATGCTTTTGAAATGGGATCAGGGAAAATTCATTCTGAATTTTTTGCTTCACAAGGGATTCAACGTCAAAACACTTGTGTATATACACCCCCAACAGAACGGGATTGTTGAAAGAAAGCATAAACATCTATTGGAGACTTCTAGGGCTCTTTTATTTCAGTCCAAAGTACCAGTTCAATATTAGGGAGAATGTTTATTAACTGCTACTTTTTTGATAAATAGATTTCCTTCTAGAGTTTTAAACAACAAAACACCTTATGAAATTCTTTTTGGCAAACCTCCTACTTATTCCCATTTGAAGTGTTTTGGTTGTCTTTGTTATGTCTCTACTCTTCCACTTAACCGGAGTAAGCTAGATCCTAGAGCTGCCCCTTACGTCTTCTTAGGATATCCTTTTGGAATGAAAGGTTACAAAGTTCTTAATCTAGTCACTAATCAAATCTTCGTTTCAAGAAATGTCGTATTTCATGAAAAAGTCTATCCTTTTACCTATTCTTCACCATCTTCTACTACTGTATTTCCTACTCACTCTCCTTTTCTTATATCTGACTCAGTCACTCACCAATCACCATTAATTTTCACACAACCTTCAATCTCTCAACCTAGTTCAACAATTCAACAGTCACCATCACCTTCTTCACCAATTCAACAGTTACCATCACCTTCTTCACCAATCCAACACTCACCATCACCTCTTAATCTACATTCAACTTCTTCTTTCACTCCTATTCCTAGAAGATCAGACAGACACCATAATAGACCTTCATATTTAAATGACTATGTGTGCAACTCTGTCTTCTTTACAGATTCAAATAAGTCATGTTTTCTCACTCCTGTCACTCCAAAAGTACTCTCTTTTGCTGCACTCTCTCATTCAAATCAATAAATTTTGAACTTTATCTCTACTATCACAGAACCTTCTTCATATGCTCAAGCCTCTTTGCATTCAGGATGGCAAGAAGCTATGAATAGGGAATTTGAGGCTCTAGTTTCCGATCAAACATGGGAAATTATTGAATTACCACCAGGAATGAAGGCTTTACCATGTAAATGGGTATACAAGATAAAACATAAATTTGATGGAAGTATCGAGAGACTGAAAGCAAGGCTAGTTGTTAGAGGATACATTCAAAGAGAGGGGATAGATTTTACTGAAATATTTTCCCCGGTTGTCAAAATGGCAACGATCAGATGTATCATGACCATTGCTATCGAAAAAAGATGTGATATTTTTCAACTCGATTTCAATAACGCTTTTTTGCACAGTGACCTACAGGAAGAAGTCTATATGAAGGTTCCTATAGGTTTCACATCTCCTAATCCTAGTCAAGTGTGCAAACTCAGAAAATCGTTATATGGTTTGAAGCAAGCATCACGGCAGTGGTACGCAAAACTCGCTGCTATTTTAACTTTTAAAGGATTTTCTTCATCATTAAACGATTATTCATTATTCTTCAAGAGGACAGCAAGACTCTATAACAATTGTAGCAGTGTGTGTCGACGACATTCTGCTAACAGGAGATGACCCTAAGGAAATTTCTACACTTAAGGTTTTATTAGATGCAGAGTTTAAGATTAAAGATCTTGGGCAGCTTCACTATTTTTTAGGTTTGGAAATTTTTCGAGAAGATCATGGTTTCATTGTTTGTCAACGCAAATATACTCTTGAACTATTGGAAGAATTCAATTGTGCTCACTTACCTCCAGTCGCTTCCCCATTGGATCCTTCTTGCAAGCTTAGCATTGGTTCTGGAGATTTGCACGCCGATCCAACTATCTATCGGCGTCTTCTTGGAAAGCTCAATTACCTTACCAATACTCGACCCAATCTATCATTTGTCGTTCAACACTTGAGCCAGTATATGTCAAACCCTCGTATACCTCACTTCACGGCATCTCTTCGTGTTCTACGTTACTTACAAAAAGATCCAGGTCAAGGATTGTTTTTTTCTTCTTCTCCTTCATTTGACTTAATCGCTTATTGCGACGCAGATTGGGGATCCTGTATTGATTCCAGAAGATCCATCAGTGGGTATTTTATTAGTCTTGGTGGCTCACCCATTTCCTGGAAATCAAAGAAACAAATTTCAGTATCATTATCTTTAGCAGAAGCGGAACATAGATCTATGAGAAGGGTTGTCGCAGAACTTACTTGGTTATCTCATCTTCTTGTTGATTTATTGGTGACTCCTTCTCTTCCTATTACCATTTTATCTGATAGTCAATCAGCAATTAATATTGCCTGGAACCCCGTATTCCACGAGAGAACGAAGCATGTGGAACTTGATTGCCATTTCGTCAGGCAACAATTTCTCTCCGGTCTGATTTCGCTTTCTTTTGTCCCTTCGTCTTCTCAGCTCGCCGACTTGTTCACAAAAGCTTTATCTGGGCCTGCGCATCACAGTATTGTTGGCAAGTTGGGGATTCGTTCCTTCTCCTCCAACTTGAGGGGGGATGTTAATAATCAAGATATTTCTGTTGGTTTTGGTTCTCACCATCGTTGTGATGAAGCTCTGTTGAATAGAACTAAGGAAGAGGAAGACAGAAAGTCTACTCTTTGTTTGGACAAAGAAGAGGTCTGATGTGGACATTTCAGCTTGTATACGTGGCTACATCTGGGCTTCTCAAATATTATGATGTATTTAGCTAATTTATATTATTTTTGTATATAGTTTTATTGGTAAATAATTAGTTATATTTATCCTTTAAGTAGTTAGTATTTTCCTACTTGTACTGTAACACTTGGATAGCAGATTCCTAGTAGGTGTGTGCCACTGCTACGAAGTTGTATATATTCAGTACACAATGGAATGAAAAAGTACACATAAAATTCATTCAAACGATCACTTTTCTATATATACTAACTTCACATTTGACTTTTTTCGTTAATTTCTCGAGCAAACAAGGAACCGAATGAAAGGGGTAACCAAACCAAAAGGGCCCTTAAATGCCCTCTACATTTAGAAGACACATAGCCAAATTCTAATTGCAATCCTACAATCTGTCAGGGGCGGATCCACCGTGCAAAACACGGTTCACGTGAACTCATAGTCTTCCCATGATGATTCTGCATATTTTTTATCTTTCAGTACTTCTTTAGATAATTCTGTTGTTTGGCACCAAAGATTGGGTGTTGCTCTATTTTGATGTCTTGTATTAAATGCATTTCATAAGGGGTCAGATAGTTGAGTGACAAACTTGTAATTGTCCAGTTTGTCCTTTAGCGAAACAAACAAGAATTCCATTTCCTGTACATAATAATAAGACATTTGGTGCACATAGATGTATGCGGTCCTTATAAGCACTCTACTTACAATGGTTATAAATATTTCCTTACCTTAGTGGATGATTTCAGAAGAATGACTTAGATTTTCCTATTGAGGTTGAAAAGTGATTGCTTGATTCATTTAAGAAAGTTCATTAATCTTGTTCAAACTCAATTCTATGCCTCCATTAAAATACTTAGATCAGATAATGGTCTAGAATTTTTCAACTTTCAATGCTCTGATACAATGTTCGAAGTTAGGAAGAAGATTCCAGAACTGTAATGAGAAGAAGATAAATTGGGGAAAAGGTAGAGAGAAGATATTCGTGGAAATTTTTTTTCACTGAATGTGTAACTAAAGCTACTGTACATGTAATTTTAGTGTAAGCTAAATATCTAACTAATTGGCTTGCTGACTCAGCACTAACTAACTTAACTTAGCTTTACAGACTTGTATAGTAAGCTATATGAATTGTAGTTCTCAACATATAATAATGTGTTCCAAAGAATGTGATTAAAAGAAGTCCTAAAAAAATCCACTTTTTTGTAATATTACTTTTTTTTTTTCCTTTTCATTTTTTGTGGAAGAAAATTCCAGTTTTATATTAATTTGTCATTTATAATTTTGTCCCTCAGGCTTCTGATATGATCACATTTGAACTGATAATACGTGCCCAATATAGCATGCTTTTCTCTTTTTCTTACCATTGTTAGTTACAGTCGATCGTCGGATTATTTTCCAGCCACCGCACGGCGATCGCTCCCCTGGTAACAAATGTGCTTGTATTCCTGTATATACGTACATGCATGTCATCGTAAATGAACATCTTTGCATGATGACATTTATATCCATTTCTGAATTATTAGTGAATTACGTGATTCATATGATTGTCCCTATTTTATTCTTTTCTTGGTGGGGAAGCTGTTCTATTTGCTGCTATTTTTGGCCTTTGAGACCTTTTTTGTGTGCCAGCTACTGCTGTCTTAATCCTCGTCTTTATATCTACGGTGTTATCGGTTTATCTTGGGTATATTTTAGTTTTATCATTCTCTTTATCATGTTATTTCCATCTTGTCTTTCAATTGTGTTTTCTAAAGGTTTCTCTAGCCGAGGGTCCCCACTTGTGAGATAATACCGGATATGTTGTTGTTGTATAATTGTTTCTGCAACAATGTAAAATGCAGATGAAAGAACTGAATAATTCATAAGGCCTATCATCATTCAGAAACCAAATTCTTTATGGCATGACAGATTTTGTTTGCTCTGGCTATTGCAATGTTTTTCCTTTTTCCTAATTTTGGTTACTCACAGATGTGTGTGATTATATAAATGTGACGGTTTACAGATGATTTTGGGGGCAGGTCATGAAACAGAAAGAAGCCCAATGTGCGCTTAATGTGAAATTTGTTGTATGTCTTTTTTCCAGGCCGTTCTGTTGGGTAACAACATAGTGTTATAGGGGGTAGTGATTACTACAAATGGCGAGAAAAGCTCTTAGTGCTTTAAAAGATTCCACAATGGTTGGTATGGCCAAGGTTAACAGTGAGTACAAGGTGAATCTATAGCTTTGACGGCACTGGTGTAGTCTTTTGAATCAGAGAAACCATTAACATTTTATGTTTTGTTCTTCAGAAACTAGATGTTGCTATACTCAAAGCCACAAACCATGTTGAAGTACTGCCTAAAGAGAAGCATGTACGGAGTAAGTTCAATTTTAACTTTGCACAATATCAGAGACATTACTCTTAACGTTTTGCAGCAAATTATGAGGTCTTCAATTAATTTGGGCTCAGCCATTCTGTTTTCCAACTTAGATGATGTGCTCAAATAATATGTTTTTCAGTGTCATATGAACCTGTTGACTTGAGGTTACAAATGTATTTCTTTCGCTTATAAATGGTTATTTGACAATGCCCTCTACTTCTTTTTCAGCTCTTTTCTATGCAATTGCAAGCAACAGACCTCGAGCAGATGTTTGCTATTGCATACATACCCTTTCCAAGAGACTCACTAAAACACATACTTGGCAAGTATGATCCATCACGCCATGCTTTACTTTACTTCAATGCATTGAGTTCTTTTTACCGATTCTATTTTCTTATACAAGTCTTGTCTTCACAGTTTTATGTCAAAGATCTGTTTGTAGATCATGTAGCTGTAATCTTGTGGTTGGAAGTTCCTATGTATTTCTTCGGTGACAGAATCCTCTGTTTTCATGGTATCATTTTTTGTTTAGGTTGCACTAAAAACTTTAATTGTCATTCATCGTGCTATGAGGGAAGTTGACGTTTCCTTTCTTCACGAGATTGCCAATTATAGTGCTCATAGAGGCAATTTATTAAGCCTAACACATTTCAAGGATGATACGAGCACCACTGGTATACATTCCCTATTTACCTGTTTATCATATTGCAAATATTTAGAATATGAGAAACTGACCATGTGGATTCTTCTGATTTCAATTGTGAAGCGTGGGACTATTCTACTTGGATTCGTTCTTATGCTTTATATCTGGAAGAATACCTTCAATGCTATCGCATAATGACATATGATTTTCAGAGAGAACGAAAGGTATATGCCATATTGTTGTGAAAGAAACTAAGATATACTAAACTCCCTTTCCAAATGTCATGTTTTATCTTTTGTGTTCTCAATATCATGACTGCTCCTAAAAGTCCATACCCAAATCAGTCTTCAAATGAAAGTTTTATTGTATTTCAAACTGCAAGTCTTTTGGTTTGTTATGAAAATGTTGTTGATGCTTCTTAAACAGAGAATCAAGGAGGTAAACTCCACAACCTTGATAGAGACATTACCTGCTTTACAACAATTGCTGTCTCGCCTTCTTGACTGCCAGGTGAATGTCATTCTGTAATGTTCGGAGTAACCATTTAGAAATCTCATTATTTCTCCATTCCAGTAAATGTCGTTCTGTAATGTTCTGGTACCAATGCATTTGCCATGCTTTAGAGGAATACTGACCGTCTTATTTTCAGCCAGTGGGAGCAGCTCAATATAATTACTTGATTCAGCATGCCCTTTCATTTGTGAGTAATTACTGAATGTCATTCACTGAACACCAGTAACTTCAGATCATATATATTCTCTAGTTATTACTCCGTAGAGTATTTCTAGATGACTATTGCTAATAATAAAAGCTGGCATTTACCAACTTATCATTTATATTTTGTTTGATACAGGTTGCAGCAGAAAGTGCGAGCCTCTATGTAGCAATTGCAGATGGGATGCTTAACCTAGTGGACAAGGTATGATATAATCCAAATATTTGGTCTGATGGATCTATTCATGTGTTCGAAGAAAGGCACTGACTAAAGCATCTAACAGTTTTTTGAGATGCAACGCCATGATGCAGTCAGAGCACTTGAAATTTATCGAAGGGCAGGAGATCAGGTATGTCATATGTGCAGGTTTCAGTGTACATTGCCTCTATCTGCTCATTGTGGATATTTTGTATTAATACTGGGAAATACATGTGACGCAGGCGGTAAAGCTATCTGAGTTCTTCGAGATATGCAGGAACCTTGACTTTGGACGAGGGCAGAAGTATGTCAAAATTGAAAGGGTACTCCAGTTAGTCTTCATCGCTTTTTCTCTTTGGTACCAATATCTTATTTCAAGAATTTCTTGTTTCTATCCCTTGTTATATCTCTCAATCTCAAACTACAAACAACATAAGATCCCTTGTTTTATCTTTCTTCCTAGACTTGGATACATTAATGTTGACGCTTCTTACTTGTGCCATGATATTTAATTTCTTCTCTAAATAATAAGTACAGCCGCCTGAATCATTCATATCAGCAATGGAAGAGTACTTGACGGAGGCACCAAAACCTCTCATGCTGCAATGGAGGCCGGTACGTTATAAAGAATTTACTTGGACATTGTCACAACACTTTTTCTAGGGGGGAATAATCATATGGTTACAATTTAAAGCTGTTAAGGTACTAAATTTACCCAAACTATTGGCCTGTTCTTTTCATACAACAGACAAAACCTGCAAATTAACATGACTCTATGTTATTGGAGTCCTGAAAATTTATCCCATTCTGTAATTGCATTTGATATGATAATAGCTGCAATCATCAAAACCTTCTTTAGTATCGATTCTATTAGCCCTCAGCCTCTGGCTTGGGAAGTTCTCATGGAATGAGATGACATAGATGTAACAAGTTTATAGTTTTATAACTATTGGGATCTTCTTCTTCTTATGCCAAAAGGATGATGAAGACAGAAGTACAAAGGTCATTGCTGTTCCTGAATCCAAACCAGAGACTGATCAAGAGCAAGAAACTGAAGTACCAACGAATGAAGAGAATAAAGCTGAGACAACACCTCCACCCCTCATTCCTGACCTTTTAGTAAGGACTTACTGCACCTAAATGGAAAATGAGATTTCCTATTGATTTTGTGTAGCTAATTTTATATGTTTGTAGTCTTTTGATGAGCCAATTCAAGAATCGGCTGCACCGGAAGATAACAATGCCCTAGCTTTAGCTATTAGCACACCTGGTATATTTTTTCTTTCTTCCTTTTCTACTTCTCTATAATTTTATTCATCATTGAAGCAGAAAGGATCTGAGTTTTTCTTCACAAATTTTCTCATTAAATTATGTGTAGAAGAGTTGTCAAATTCATTGAGCAGTGAAGATCAAAGTAGTCAACCAACAGGTTGGGAATTGGAACTCGTTACAGCATCAACTTCTATCCAGGCACCATCCACGGATAATAAACTGGTTAGCCTTTTATTATACTAGCAGGCAGGCTTACCCAAAAGAAAGTATATTTTGAGATTGGCATGACAATAAAAGGTGCCATATTCATTTGAGTGCCCAATCTAGTTGATTCAATAGCCCTTTGCAGCTCTGAGACTTCAATTGACTTGACATATGCTAGAAATCTTTGCTTCTTGTTTAGTAGACTTAAAGAGTCTTAAATATTGTGTTCTATTAGATCCTAAGTTCTATTTGCTAATTCTTCTATATGTGTCGAACCAAAACTGATGTTTTGTGAACGAAAACCATTATATTACTTGAATTACTCCTCAAAACAAACTTTGCATCATTTCACTAGTACTTCAAATTCAATCATTTCACTAGTACTTCAAATTCTGAGTGCATTAGCTATTTGCAGATACTGATAGCAACCTTTAACTTGCAAATAATGACTTCACTATATTCCTGTGCAGTTATGGCCAAACAGCATAGTCTTAAAGATTGTTTCTACTGGATCCTAACTTATGGCTTCTATTCTACTATTTGTTGTCTAACCAATTAGCAAGTTAATTCTTAGCTGTGTTGCTGCTTAACGTTGTTTAAGTTTGTAGTTGGATCAGCTTTGCCTTGAAGTGCCCATGGCATGCACTTTGATATTTTCCTTCTCCAATAGCTCACTATGGTTGAAATATTTCTGTCATATTTCCAGATACAGGGAGGTGTACTAGATAGGTCAAAATTGGATAATTTATATGAGACAGCACTGGCAAGACAGAATCAAAATGATCCATACAATATGGAGGTTTCATCTAACCCATTTGAGGTTGCCGGAAATACTCAGGATCAATTTTATAGTTCAAACAACTTTGGAACAAGTGGTGCACAAATGGCTGCTATGGCTCATTATCATGACTATGGGGTTCTCATGCAACAACAGATTGCCAATATGTCTCAAACACAAGATCCATTTATGGGACAACAAATTGCTGGGATGCCTGGACAAAATGAGGTCATGTTGATGCAGCAGCAAATGGCTATTATGTCTCTGCAACAGCAAACGGCCGCTATGAATCAACAGCAGGAAGTCTTCATGAACCAACAAAATGCTGGAACTCAAGAACAGGAAACACAAATGCAAGAAGAAATAGCTGCTATGACTCAACAACAGGAAGCCGTCATGAACCAACAAATTGCTGGAAAGCCTCAAGAGCAGGCAACAGAAATGCAGGAACGGATAGCTGCTATGCCTCAACAACTAGAACTAGAAGGACCAGCATTGGTTAATGATGCTAATCCATTTGGGAATCCTTTCACTGACCAGGCTTTTACAAATCCCTCTCAGGATCAGTCTCATGTATCTCAAAATCAAAAGTCTCAGTCTAGCTTAATCTAAAATAATTTTGCAATACAAAAGTGGAACTTGGAAATGCATGCAATTCATCGGATGTACTAGGAAGCCAAACTAGATTGTTGACAAGGTGGAAACCAAAAAGACGTATCTAGGGTGAGTTATGTGGAATACAGCTGAATCCACTGATTTCGGCTAGAACTACGTATACATAAAAATAAGATTACTTAAAAAATATACATGCGACTCTAGATCCCTTCACATAGGAACCTGGATACAATTCAGTTAATTTCATTTGGCTTGTTATTCTAGTCATACTGAAAGTCAGGGACGGGCTGCTACGTCACTTGGCAATTAAACATGTTGATCCGTGTACTAAATCTTTGTATTAGCGGTAACTGTAAATAACGATCCAACAGAGTATTAATTAGAAAGTAAATTTTCCTCCTCTCTCCATGTGGTCTCATTTGTTGTGTCTTCTTTAATTTATGTGTTCTTCTGGATTGATTCTCATCTTCCATTAATTTAACATAAGCCTACAAGTTGGCATTTGGCAACTATGAATAAGTCAAGCTTTTGATACTATACGCAAACAACTAACACGCTAATCATTTTGTTTACAGTTCCAAAGCTTTGATAGACTCCCTCCGTCCCATTTTAGTTGTCGCTTTAGCAAATTTCATTTGTCCCAAATTAGTTGTCGCTTTAGCATTTCAAGACATTTTTTACCAATTTTTTCCAACTATGCCCATATTTAATAAAGGAGTATTTCCTAGAAAAAGTCAATCCACTTCATTTATTATGGGTAAAATAGTAAAAGACATACCCTATTTATTGATTTCTTAATGGGCGTGCACAATCCTAAAGCGACAACTAAAATGGGACGGAGGGAGTATAATCTTATACAGTATAGTAATACTACTTTTTTCTCGTTTGTGTAAAATACTTATTCCAGCTCATGTCTATATTATATTGAACATGTAAAATAAACAATGCATATCAATTCCTATAGTAACATCTCAAAAGGAAAAAAAAATATTATTATAGAAATTTAAAGTTCCTAAATACAAAATTGCCAACCTTTCTATCCGACGACACAAGAAAACGAGAGCGTGGTAATGAATAAGGATAGATAAATCACTTTCTACTTCATACATATTTTAACCATTAATAATCATACTTCATTTGTCTAATCTAATTAAAAATTTAAAACGCCACGAGCAAATAGGAAAACCCAACTAACCAAATCAGTGTGTCGGTGGGGAAAATCCAAGACACATGCTGTAGGAACTTTACAGCTGAAGTCACCCACAAGTTGCTCCCCAATTCAGCGGCTCAAAAACAACTCATCCTTCCCAATTTATGTAATAGTTTTTTTATTTTAATTAGTCAAAAAAAAAATTGAACTTTTTAGTGACAATTTAAATTTATGATGTGATTTACTGTCACACAAGTTCAATAATTTGTTTTAAAACATTAATTTTAAAACTCTTTCATAATTTTCTTAAACGAGACCTAATCAAATATCTTTACATAAGTTGAAATGAACCGATTTAAATTTTTAAAAAAAACATTTACTGCTACGTACTAACTCACATGGATGTGGTCCCGCCACCATTAAACCCGTAGCCGTATATCACGGTTTGCAGTCTCATTTCTCAGCCGTCCCCCTCCTCTCCATGCTCTAACTTAGCTGTCTGTCATCAACTTTTGTCATAAACTATTCAATGAGGGAAAAATCACATGTGCCTCTTTAGAATACTTACTCACACCGGGTGTAGACATCCAACCAATAAATGCACACTATTTGTTTACAAATACACCATTATCACTCAATCATGATTAATTAATATACATCCCCTCTTTATTAAATCATTTGACTATGGTTAATTTTGATGGTTAGGTGTATACACCCGGTGTGGGTAAGTTTTTTCCGTATTTCTATTGTGTCTTCAAATCAATATCCCCTTCAGTTTTACTACTGCACTAGTATAAGGCATAGTTGATTGCATATCTCGTTTTTAAGCACAAATTTGGACTTAGATCATTTGACTTCAAATACCAAATGTTTCAACAAAAAAAGGTAACTACAATCTCGCTTCAAATTCCATATTTCCAGCCCAAAATACATGCTTGATACCAACATACTGCAGAATACACTAGTCTCAGTCAACATAAAATTAGTGTGAAAACATAAGTGAATCATTCGTAGCTAATTGAGTACTACTTGAGCACACATATTAAAGTGCCCGAGCAATTTAAGTACATAATTGATGGGAAAAGTTGGCCAAAGCATAATCAAACCACACCTTATAGTACAAGTGTGGACCAAAGCTAGTTTACATTTGCTATACAAGTTTTGGTATCATAAATGTATTTCCAAGAGACAGAAAGAGATGCTATGATTGTGGACCACAAATTTAGAAACTTTCTTATCCTTTACAAGGAAAGCAAGTAAGTACAATTAACAATATACTCTAAACAAGGAATAAGGAGCTGTCCAATCTTCTTACTTAGCTCCTATTCCTCAAGAAAAGAATAGTATTCATTTTTTTTCTTTTTCTTTCACCTTTCTTCCGGTGATTTAAGGAAAAAAAAAAATCTAAAAATGACCAAATAAAGAGGAAAAAAATGAAAATGTAAACCAAACAATTACTTTACAGACTTTTCTTGACTATAACCATAATAAGAAAGATACCACCTAACAAATTTCTTCAACCCGGTTTGCAAATCGGTTGTGGGTTTATACCCGAGTTCTTTTTGGGCCGAACTAATATTCGCATGAGTAAATGGAACGTCACCGTTTCCAGGCATATCCAAAGCTTTTTTCTTAGCTTTTAAACCCAAATGTTTCTCCAAAATACCAACCATCATAGGAACTGTCACAGGACTTGTATTACCCAAATTAAAGATCCGATAAGGAGCGGGGCCCCGTTTCTTGCCACCCGACCCGGTACTTTTCCCTGCAGTATCTAATGACCCAACACACCCTTTCACTATATCATCAATGTAAGTAAAATCCCGGGCCAAATCAACCCGGTTCTTGCCCCGATAAATTGTAATTGGTTTTCCTTGTAATATATTCCGGGTAAATGAAAAATAAGCCATGTCGGGTCTTCCCCATGGCCCATAAACAGTAAAAAAACGCAACCCGGTTATGGACAACCCATAAATATGATTGTACGTATGTGTTATTTCCTCACCTGCTTTTTTTGTAGCTGCATATAATGAAGCGGGTTGATCAGTCCGATCCGATTCAGAAAACGGTACCTTTTCATTTAACCCGTAAACTGAACTTGAACTAGCCCATACAATAGCAGGTTGTGGATTTGCATTTTTGCATGCTTCAAGAAGTGTAACAAGTCCAGCAATATTACTATGAACGTAAGATTGTGGATTTTCCATTGCGTAACGTACACCAGCTTGAGCCGCTAAATGCATGACATGTGTAAAGGCAACTATATCAAACAACTTGGCCAACATGCGTACATCATTAATGTCACCTTCCACGATAAAAATATTCCGCGAATGCAACAAATTTTTCCTCGCTTGTTTCAACGTAGGATCGTAATAATTGTTGAAATTATCTAACCCCACGACACCATCCCCGCGTTTTTTCAACGCGAGTGACACATGGGACCCAACAAAACCGGCTGCACCGGTAACAAGTACGGACATACCGTTAACACGATGGATTTGAGCAGAATCACGTACTTGTTTTTCCCAATGAAGACTACCCCACGTGGAAGAAAGATACCGGGTACCGGAATCCATAAAAGATTGGAAACTCAAATACGACGCCGTTAATGCTATTAAAAACAATGCCCATAAGAACATTGTACTTGTTGAAGCAAAACATCTATGATATTGTCTGTTAATTGAGTAGTATGATTTGTCTTTGAATTTTCCTGGGGTTGATGGAAACAATTCTTCTTCTAATGAGCGCATTTTCTTGAAAGTTTTGGGGTTGTTGTGTAATTTGAGAGAAATATTGGATTGTTTTGTAAGATGCAGAGGAAAATGGTGAATGTTCTTTTTTGGGTCTGCACCTAAGAAATGAAGAAAGAAGAAGGATATATATAGAAAGAAGAGTTGAAATAGACGCGTGAACGCGTTAAAGAAATTTGGATGAGAGAGAGAAGGGAAAATATTTTGAAAGGATAAAAGAAAAGTGATGTGAGAAAGAGAGAGTTTCGAGGAGACAGCCAATGCCAAGCAGTACAAATTTAGGAAACTGGATTTTTGCCTTTTTAGAAAGTGAGGGAGGGGGTGGGGTTGGGTATGGGTAAATATAGAAAGACCATAAGATACTCCTTGGGTTTCATTTTATATGATACCATTTGATCGGACATGAAGTTTAAAAAATAGATATTGACCTTGTAAAATTTTAATTTTACGCTTGAAAAAGTATGAGATAAAAGATTTGAGTAATAAAAAAATTGTTGATAGCTTTAAAAGTATATGGCAAAATACTTAAAGTCACACTTCAACTTGTCCCGAAAACCTCCTTTAACACCTTAACTTTACGGGTATCCGATGACCCCCTTAAGAAGTTTGAAGTGGTATTTAGACAAACCTTATGCGCTAGAGCCCCAGGCATGTGTAAGTGTGTGTATGGCACTCGCCCTGACAACGTGCCACGTAATTGCCAATGTGTAAGACCTGCTACATATTCCCCACGTGAAAATAAAATTAACCTAACAAAGTTTTTACCCATTTCTAATTTAACCTGTCTCCTTACCCATTCTAAACCCTAACAACGAATCGACACAATCAAATTGTCTCAATCTTTCAATAAATCAACACAATCTATCATATAATCAGTGAAAACTCTAAATTTGTGGCGAATCAGATTTACAATCCATCACAGAATCATTTAAAGGTCAGTTTGTTTACGTAAAGTTTGTACTTAAATTAACATGTCTTTTGTACTAGCTACGTTAAGGTTCTAGCATAGGGGTAATTTTCACGCTGATGGGGAAACTTATATGGCTGGTGCTATTAGGGATTATTTCGATATTGATGTAGATACATTTTTTTGTTTTGAATTTGTCGACTATGTTAAGGAATTAGATCATGACTGCACTAAAACCTCAATATTTGCAAGGAATCCAGAATCTAGTAAATTGGTAGAAATTAAAAATGATAGGGATATTTGTGGAATTTCCCCTCTGTTAAAAAATGGTGATATTTTTGAAGTTTATCTGTCCCACATTGAGGATGCACCTGTGGTGGCCCCCCTTCCAATTTAATATACAGACAATGTGGGTGGGGAAAGTGCCAGTCAAAGCATTGAGGTTAGTGAGAGTGTGGTATTTGAAGAGGCTGCTAGGGTTGAGCCTGATTTCACTACTCTTCAAAGTGAAAGTTCACCCAACCCCAAACCTGCCTCTGAAGATGATGCTAGGGTTGAGCCTGATTTCACTACTCTTGAAAGTGAAAGTTCACCCAACCCTGCCTATGAAGATGCTGCTAATGAACATCAAAACAGTGATGTTGAGTTGAGATTTAATCAATTCACAGCCGATAGTTCTGATTCTTCACATGATGAGTTGTTTGGAGAAGTAGAAAAAGACTATGGTAGTGACATACATGAAGAGTATAGGGCTTTTAGAGAGGAAAGAAGGAATGTTCAAGTAAGGAAGAAGAGAGATAGAACACTGTTACCCGAACATATTAAAACAGGACATAAAGGTCCAGATGTTAGGTACCAAAACAAATCTGATGATCCTAGAAAGGTATTAGAGGGAAGATTATATGGTGATGAGCCCTACTATATGAGTGATGAAGCTGCAAGCTTTGAGACTGATCCAGAAGCTGAAGCTGATGATAAAGGGGAGGTTAAGAAGAGAGTTAGAGCTAAGGGGACAAAAAAAGAGTAAAATTTGTTCCTTCATGCAAGGCAATTGTTTGGGAGACTGGTTTAGTATTTGAAAGTGTAAAACAGTTTAGGGATGCTGTGACTAAGTATGCCCTTGATGAAAGAGTTGCTATTGAGAAGCATATAAATGAAAAGAAAAGAGTGAGGGTTAGGTGCAAACATATTGACTGTCCATGGCTGTTATTTGCTAGTATTGACTCTAGGTCACAAGATTTTGTTGTGAAAAACTACAATCCAGACCACAATTGTAGTACTTCTAACAAGAACACAATGGCCAATTCAAATTTCTTGGCCAAGCACTACAAGGACAGAATTGCAGAACATCCAGATATTAGGATATTTAAGTTTCAGGAAGTTATAAGAAAAGAGTTTGATTTGTATGTGGGGAGAACTGTTTGTAGAAGAGCTAGGAACAAGGTATTAAAAGAGATAATGGGTGACCATGTTCTGGAGTTTAGTAGGATTCTGGACTATAGGGATGAACTAATCAAGTCCAATCCTGGTAGTACTTGTGTTGTCAAGGTTTCAGATGAAACATTTGAGGGAGGAAAGAAAATGTTTTACAGTTTTTACATCTGTTTTGATGCCCTTAAGAGGACATACAAGGATGGTACTAGGCCATGCATTGGCCTTGATGGCTGTTTTCTAAAGGGTGTATGTAAAGGCCAACTGCTCACAGCTGTTTGCAAGGATGGTAACAACCAGATGCTACCAATTGCATGGGCTGTTATAGAATATGAGAATCAGCATACCTGGAGGTGGTTTGTCAACCTATTGAAGGATGATCATGAGCTGGGACTTGGAGAGAACTTAACTCTCATCACAGACATGCAAAAGGTATTCAATTCAACCTTACTTTATTTTTTATTTTTAATCAATTATACTTTATGTTGGTTAATGTCTTTTATTTGGTGTTCTGCATACAGGGGTTAAAATGTGCTATTGATGATGTATTACCAATGGCTGAACACAGAATGTGTGCCAGACACATCTTGGCCAACTGGTCAAAAGAGTGGAGAGGTACTGAAAAAAGAAACTGTTTCTGGAGGTGTGCTAGAAGCACATTTGAGAATGAGTTGAAGAAAAATATTGAATTCATGAAGAGATTGGGACCAGAGAGAATGATGGATGAACTGTGTTACTACAATGTGGAGAGATCGAGCAAAGTATACTTCAAGTACCATAGCAGCTGTGACAGTGTTGACAACAACATGGCAGAGAGTTTCAACTCATGGATACTTGCTCCAAGGCACAAGACCATAATAACAATGCTTGAGGAAATAAGGGTTAAGATGATGACAAGAATTGCTAAGATGAGGGAGTTTGGCCAGAGTTGGAAGGATCCTATTTCTCCAATGGCAATGAAGGTGTTGGAGGATAATACAAAAAGGTCCATGAAATGCAGACTTGTCTGGAATGGTGTGTATGGTTTTGAAGTATTGGAAGAAAAGTTTAAGCACAAAGTTGATATGAAGTATTTTACTTGTAGTTGTAGATCTTGGTCCCTTAAGGGAATCCCATGTCCCCATGGTATTGCTGCCATTCACCATAGAAAGTTGGACCCTAGGCAATATGTCTCTAGCTGGTGCAGTCAAGAGACATACCTAAAAACTTACAGTACTTCCATTCAGCCTGTCCATAATTTGGAGATGTGGCCTGAGGGTATAAACCCTCTTGTGATACCACCAGTCATTAGAAAGATGCGTGGAAGACCCAAAAAAGTGAGAAGGAAAGAGCCAACAGAAAATAAGACTGGAAAACTCTCTAAAATGGGTGTTGAGATGACCTGTGGCAATTGTCATGAAAGAGGTCACAACAAGAGGGGATGCCATAAGGGTGTTACTGCACAAGCCTCCAATGGTCCTTCTACACAAGCATCTACACAAGCATCTACACAATCATCTACACAAGCATCTACACAAGCCAGTGTTGCCTTTTCTAAAACTCTAGTAGTTGTTCCAAACATAGGAAGAGGTAGAGGAAGGGGAAGAGGTAGAGGAAGTGGTCAGAATACAACCCAGGAAATATTTTATTATAATACCTCATACTGCCTATGTCTTGAAATTTTTTTAACAATTATCCTTGTTATGTAGGATGTTGGCTCTGTAAGTGGAAGTGGAATTTGTAGGGGCAAGGCAGCCTTCAAAAGGCCAAGAATTGTTGGGATGGGTGTCCTTCATACTGAAAGTGGACACTCAATTATCAGTGTAAGTGCCTTTTTTTTCAGATTGAACCAATTTGAGATTGATACTAACTGTTACAAATTTGTTATTGCAGCCTGGAATGCAACCAAAAACATACTCTTGTTCTGCAGATGTAACAGGAGATATTGGCCATAAGCCAACTGGTGGGGGTGTGATAAGTTGGTATTTTACCAACTTAAATACTACTTTAACCTTTTGTTTTTGAATCCAAAAGCAACATTTAGTGTTGTTTAATACCGCAATTGCTTAGTTTCAGGTTTTGATGAGTATGCTCAAGCAATGGTTGAAGATTGAAGTTCAAAAGCAAGAATTGAAGCCAAAGTATGAAGATCGAGTCACAGCATGAGGCGCTCCGCCTAGAATTTAAGGCGGAGCGCCTAACAAAAACACAGAGGGCAAGCTATCTTGAGGCGCTCCGCCTAGGGTGTGAGGCGCTCCGCCTAACAAAACACAGAGAGCAAATTTTCATGAGGCGCTCTGCCTAAAGTTGGAGGCGCTCCGCCTAGCAAAAACACAGAGAGCAAGAATGCATGAGGCGCTCCGCCTAAATCATGAGGCGGGGGCCTCAACAAGGGCCTGAAGCTCAACATTTTGAAGCCCAGAAAGAGGCGCTCCACCTACTCTTTTGAGGCGCTCCGCCTCAGCTACAATGACTGCGTTTTCTCAGCTTGTATAAATAGTAAAAGCTAGGGTTTAACAAACACATTAGATATTACATTAGCTACTTATTTTGAGGTGATTTGGAGAGCTAAGAAGAATTTTTAACATTATTTTGTAAGCTTCCAATCTTGTATCTTTGAATCTTAATCCATATATCAATTCAAAACTCATGTTTGATTTCAATCCATCATTTCATTACATGTTGATTGCTTTGATTCAAACCCTAGTTATGAGTAGCTAAATTCATAACTAGGGGTGTAATTATGCTGTTGTGATAGAAAATTAATGGGTGTTGTTCTATTTCACTAACCATAACACAAGTAACAATTATCCAACTCCCCATTACAATAACATCAAAATCCCTAAATCCATGATATTTGGGATTTCTTGTCTACATTGCTAGTTAAAGACTCGGAAGAGATTAACTAGTGTAGAATAGTGGAGTTGGCGAGGATTTGAGTTGATAGGCTATTCATATAGACTAACTCATCTAAAAGGAGTTGCGCTCGGAAGAGGCCTCTTTTCCTCGGGTTATTGAGTAGTGCTTCAAGGATTCAACTAAGGCTTTGACGAGCGGGTTGTGAAAGATCTCTCCTAGGCCGGAAGGATTCTAGAGATCACGATCAGAATGCTCGACAATAATTATACTTGTGTTGGGAAGGTGAAGTAAAGACACCCGTTGGTTGGAAATCACTACTAGTAACCTCATTTGAATATCTATTTGCAACTCTCTCACTTGACGTGCTAGTTCCCTTGGAAAATCGACCCCGACTCACATCGGGTATTATATTTTGACGACCACCCTTCACTATTAATGGTGTAAGATTGAGCGTGGATCGGGGTGAAATGGAGAGGAAAGTCTGTTGTGATCTCTGCTGGGCTGCAACAAATGAAAGGGAAAAAGGCCATGGAGATGAAGGCTAATGAGTGCAAATGAGCAAGACTAGTTCTTCCTCTAAAGCAAAGAAGAAATGACTATATGTTGTTGGTTGTTTAGCAGTTGTGACTGCATGGTTTTTGTATGTAGTTGTGACAGCTATTTGCAGCAAAGACTGTCCTTATTTTGTTCATGTAGTTGTGACTAACATTAGCAGCTGTGACTGGCTGTTGTTCTGCTTATTAGCAGCTTGTGACTGCATATTTTGCTTAGTCTGGTTTAGCATTAACATCAACAGCTGTGACTCCATATTTTGCTTAGGCTTAGTCTGGTTTAATATTAGCAGTTGTGACTACTTGCTTCGTTTCTTTTGACTTGTGAACATCGTTTATTGAATGCCAAGGCAGCTATGACTACATATGTAGTTATGTTATACTATTTGCCTCACTTTAGTTTAAGTCTTTTTAACATCATATTTGACACTAATAAGCAACATTTCATTACCAGATGTAGTCTTCATACAACAAAATGATTACATTTCAATCCTAAAACATAACATTGCATCATAATCCTAATACATTACTAACTTAACCCTAAAAAATTACTAACATAATAATGGAAACAATAAGCTTAGATGAACCAAATTACAAGCTGAAAAAGCTGAAATTACATCCCTAATAGCTTCATAATAACAATGAGAAGGCAAAACATGATCACAAGACAAAGTAAATTTTTCCGGAGCTTGTACTTGCCCAATTTGCCTCTCAACTTCTTCTCCTTTTCATTCATGCTCTCCATGTCAACTTCCATCTTCTTCAATTTCATCTCCATCCTCTTAAATTCTGCACAATAATTGGAATCATTTTCATAAGCTCCCAAATTAATCTCTAGCTCACGAATCTTGTCTACTAATTTTGGGATAATAATTTTTGATCTTGGATCGATTTCATCATCAGCCCAATGCCAAAATTTACAATACCTTGGACCATTATAATAAGGACACACCCAATACCTTCTACCTGAGTTTCTTTTGGTCCAGACAGTCAACAATGGCAACAACAAGCCATGGTTACATCTCACTTCTTCATTCACTACCGGGTCTACATCGGCCCTGCAAACACTGTTCAAGCTACAAGATGAAGACATCTCAAGAGTAAATAGTGATGTAATTTCAGTTTGTAATGGAACTAGGAAAAAATCGGGTAGAAGAGAAATATAATTAGGGTTTTTTACAATTGGGGAAGAACAAGGTTTAGAATTGGGTAAAAATATAGTTTAACCGTGTATAAATGGGTAAAAAACGTTAAAATAAATTTTTTTTAAAATTTTTATTACTCAAAAATATGTCTCTAACGCGCCCAAAACAACTTAGTTGAACGCGACAGCCACGTGGCGCATAAGGTTTGTCTAAATGTCACTTCAAACTTCTTAAGGGGGGTCATAGGATACCCGTAAAGTTAAGGTGTTAAAGGGGACTTTCGGGACAAGTTGAAGTGTGACTTTAAGTATTTTGCCAAAGTATACAGAGTTCAACAGGATTAAAATAGAGATGGTACATTAAATAGTTGTCAAATAAAAAAATGTGTCGTTCTTTTTGGCACAAATAAAAAGAAATGGTGCCACATAAATTGGGGGAGAGAGCAATAATTCTGTAATTGGAAAATATTTTGTCCGTAGGTGGTAATATTTGGAAATGGAAGTTAGATGGGAATTAGAGAGGGCGAGTTTCTTTTTGAGTAAGTATGAATCGGGTTAATAGATGTCGAGTGTATCTTTTAAAATTTAAAGATATTCATTGTATGTTTACTTTTATTTGATTCAGGTGGAAACACGAGTAGCTGGTTTGACAAAGTATTTGCAATTTGTAGTGACAGAGGTAAGTAGAGAAAAAGGGATTCAATTGATCATATTTTTTATAAAAAACAACACTGTGCAGGGGGCAAATTCAAGATATTTAGAGAACGATCGAGTGCAATATTACGAAGAGGTAGATTATAATTTAAATTGTCATTAAACTTAATAAGCTTTTGAAAAGTGACGGATGATATTTTATAATTACTTTAGGTCATATATTTGAATTTCTACTTTGATTATTTATTAATTTTGTGAATTCACTTGAATAAAAGCCTAGCTCACAGTTGGCAATGTGATTGTTAATTATATAAAAATAGATAGAAATTTCAATTGTTTTATACATAACAAAAGAACTTATTTAACCACAAAAAAAAAAAAAAAACACGAAAGAACTTAGACATAGCCCACAAAGAGAAGCGCTCCGTACCAATTAATGTTTTTATTTGTAGGCTCACTCATAAAATTTTTTTTGTTAAGAGTAGTGAGATCGCATTTATACCAAGCACACACCATGCATACTAATAATAGAGTAAATCCACCTTATTCAGTAACCTTTTAGGTAGGAAAACAATACCAGCTCTCCTTTAAATTGTCAGTAATACACTGATTTAAAGTTTCAGCATAATAATTAATTATTAATTTTTCGTTCATTTGTTGATGTCAGTAGAAGACTATGAATACTCCTATAGATAGTATTTCTGTTATCTGTCTATTCTATAACTATCATTCATAGAAATAGAAATTTTGTAAACATAATTAAGAGACATCATATCTTAACACGCAATGAGTTTGTTAACTACATTTAAGAAGCTGATGAATTTAATGCTAATCTAAATATTTGTAAGTTTTAAGACGGGGACATGTTAGATGAACGTCTTGCATTTGATGAGACTTCTTAGATATTGTAAAGAGTTTAATAATTAAATAAACAAGGCTTTATTGGACAATTTCATTATCTATCTAAAATAATCTGCACACTAAAAAATAGAATATCAAAAGATTAATCTTTTATATTCTAGCTAATATTTAAGGGAGGTTTACGAAAATATCCATCAAAATCAAAATATTTATCTACTTATACCCATAAGTTTCATATTTACAAATCCCTACCCATAAACTATTTACATGTCCTACCCATCTAGACTTGTATACTATTATTTATGCAGTATATCTTAAATGTATGTCTAGATTTGTATTACTTATGCAATATACCTTAAAGGCATACACCCATAAGGTATAACAAATATATACAATAATAAATGGGTAGGTTGGGTAAATACTTTTAATTTCATGAGTAGTGTAATTTTTAATGGGTATAGCTTGTAAATACTTTAAATTTCATGAGTATATAGTATAAAAAATTTAATATTCAAAATTTTTTGGGTGCGTTCTTGAAAATTTATCCAAGACCAATTATTGTCATACTTCGAAGCATATCATGAATTCTAATAATGTGGTAGTTGGTATGACTAACAAGTAACAAGCACGGAAGGTAATCTAGAATTTAATGGAAATAAATTGCTTTCTTAAGGTGCAACAATAATAAAAGATTAAGGTCCTCGAATAATTTAAAAACTTGAAGTTATCGTTTTGACTTGAGCAAAACATGCCCAAAGTGGCCAACCATAAAGGGAATGAGCTTCTTTAAGCTTTATTTTAACTTGATTGATAGCAATAGTTTAGGACCCTAAGAAATGCCAATACTATGACTAATTTACAAAAGTAGATCTCTTATTTTCTTTTTGGGGGAATAATTTCTCCTCATTACAGTAGTATTGTATTTTAAGTTTTTTTTTTTTTTGTTTTGCCACAAATATTGTGTCACGTTATTAAATTGTTATTCAAAATATATATTTTTTGCGTTATAAGAGTATACTTGGTGTAATGTAGCAATACTTAAGTGACTTTACACAACAAAATAAAGAAAAATAACTTCCCATAATTTAGTACTACATTATTTGATAAATAATTGTATTGAGTGAAAAATTACTGAGGCCTTGAGCAAGGGCGCAAGACTTGATTCAAGTCGACCTTATGAGGCGAACCCACGAGGAGGGATGGCATGACCCTCTGCCTCGGAAAGTCAACTCGGGAAAGAAGAAAAATCGAGTCCAAAGTACAGAGCTCGGAATGATCACTACGACCACATGGTCCCTGAGCAAGTATGACACCTCGCCAAAATAAGGCCTGGTCTTTGTAATCATCGACCGTTGCTCAGGCATTTAAGAAGAAGATCCTGGGCTGACCACGATCAAAAGCAGAGTAATTGCCATAAAAGTATGATTATTATGGCTATAATGTCACTTTTCTTGTCAACTATGAATAGGATTCATTTGTAACTAAGGGTAAAAATTTCACGCAGGAGCCTGTTTGGCGCGCGCTAATTGATTTGTAGCCGTCAAAAATAAATTCGCTGAGAAATAGCTACCTCCGGACAAGTCCCAGTATAAATACTGGGGCTTTAAGCAAGTTTTGTTCAAAGCCCCAATATTTATACTGGGAAGCTTCAGTAAACTAACCCCAGTATAAAATACTGGGGCTTTGAACAAAACCTTATGAGACTTTGTATAAAGATTCAAAGCCCCAATATTTTGTTATGAGGCTGAAGCTTTATATATAAAGTCCCATAACAAAATAAATGAGACCTTTAAACATGTTAGTTCAAGGTCCCATTATTTTTGTTATGGGATTATTTGTTTATGAGACTTTGTATAAAGCTTCAATTCCATAACAAAATATTGGGGCTTTGAACAACTAGTATGAGGTGTTTTTTCAACGGTAATGGAGCGTAAGTGTGCGAGCGAATTTTTGGCTATTTCTTAATTAATTTTGAAACGGTGGATAAAATTTTTTGACTGCGTCCAAAAATGGCTACGCATCAAAATTTCACTAACTAAGGAGATCATCGAGAAATAAAAAGGGAAATTTTGATCACTAGCCATTTTTGGACGCGCTCATTGGGGACTATCCACCGTTTCCAAATTCATTGAAGAATAGCCAAAAATTCGCGCGCACACTTAAGCTCCATTAGCGCTGGAAAAACACCCCAGACCAGTCCCATAACATAATACTGGGGCTTTGAACAAGTTTTGTTCACAGCCCCAATATTTTGTTATGGGTTATGGGACTTTATATATAAAGCTTCAGTCCCATAACAAAATGTTGGGGCTTTGAACAAGTTTTGTTCACAGCCCCAATATTTTGTTATGAGACTGAAGCTTTATACAAAGTCTCATAACAAAATGCTGGGGCCTTGAACAAAACTTGTTCAAAGCCCAAGTATTTTATACTGGGGTTAGTTTACTGAAGCTTACCAGTATAAATACTGGGGCTTTGAACAAGTTTTGTTCAAGGCCCCAGTATTTGTACTGGAATTTGTCCGGAGGTGGCTATTTCTCAGCGAATTTGTTTTTGACGGCTACAAATCAATTAACATGCGCCAAACAGGGCACTGCACGAAATTTTTACGAAATAAAATGCTTGACTTATATTCTTAAACTTTGTCTCATTTTATCAACTCATTTATTTCTTGTCTCGTTTATTCCATTAAGCTATTGTCTCCTTTAAATTCAATCTTAATTTGATCATAACTTTGATACAAACAAATTATCAATCAACCCCAAAACAAATTGGATTTGTTGCCCTATCTCAATTTAAGCCAACACAATAATAAAGAAAGGTGAATTTATTATATGGTTTCTAATAATTGATTGACCATATAAGCAACCTTTAAAAATTCTTATTAGACAAAGTACAATAATGAAAAAAAAGTTAAGAAGGATGTGATGTCTAATACGAGTACTACTTACTATTTCGATCTTCAACACGAGACGAAGAACATGGACGCCATTTTCATGATTTCATCGGCCGATAAAGATGCAAGCCGTACAAAGAGTCACATTTGGTGCAGTTTGCACGTCTCCTAGTTAGCTATTTAATTGTAATTTTTCTTGATGAATATAACTAATGAAGGTTCTCTGAAGGCCCGAAGTGTAGGGATTTTTAACTCTATACCCATAAAATTTAAAGTATTTACAAGTCATACCCATTAAAAATTATACTACTCATAAAATTAAAAATATTACCCAACCTATCTATTTATTATTGTATACCTTTGTTATGCTTTATAAGTGTATACCTTTATGGTATACTGCATAAATTATGGTATAAAAGTCTGGCGGGCCATTTATTACTGTATACCTTTGTTATACCTTAGTATATGTGTGTACCTTTATAGTATACTGCATAAACTATGGTGTACAAGTCTGGATAGGTCGAGTGGATAAATAATTTAGTGGGTATATCGAGTAATATTTGAAAGTAGTGGGTAGTGGCTGTAATTATTTTAGGTTTTGTGAGATTTTTTGTAAGTGTCCCTAAAGTTTTTAAATATTGTAGGTGTAACATTACGTATTTAATCAACGTCAATAAATTTAATTTGATGAGCCTGACTTGTGTTATATGTATTTAAAAAGGAATAATTACACTAAAAGACAAGCAAAAGACGGAAATTACCAAAAGTGATCCATATTTTTTATTCTTACCCGATCCGTCACTCTTTTCCCGAGATAGCAGTCTACCGCAAGTTTATACAATTTTATACAAATTTGTACACGTGTATAAAATTGTATAAGTATGTATATGCGAGTGAATAAATATATATATTAAGGATGTTTATATGAATTTTTACTTTTTTTGTGTATATTTTTGTATTTCTCTCATTACTATGCATATATATATAAATTTATTTTTTGGGGGGAGATTTGTGTGTATAAACTTGTCCAAAATAATGTTAGACGCAATAAACAACATAAATTCAGAAAAATACAAAAAAGTAACGACACCACTGGTCGGGGAGGGTGTCTGCCGGCGGCTTAGTGGCTGGGGAGGGGGAGATTTGCTAGCTAGGGTATTTTTTATGAAGGATTGCTAAAATTTGTAATTTTAGGGATGTGTGTTATGTATGAAAAAAAAATATAGCCTCCTATTTATAATTTTGGATAGTGGACTGCTTATTTTTGAAAATTTTCTATCTAAAAAAGATAGGGAGAATATATTGAAAATAAATCCATAACATGTACTATTATGGGCGGTGCAGTGGGCCGTGCTTTTGGATATTCTGGAACTCTCCATGATCTTTAAATCTTGATTTTATTAATTAGTTTATTTAAGGGTGTAATCTCTCTTAAAATAAAGGATTAAGATGCAAACCTTCGCTGGTTGAAATGGAATTAAATAAAGGAAAGCTTGATAAATAAGGTTAAATTTGAGCTTAATTAGGTGTTAGCTTTTAAGTAAAGTGTGTTCTTTTGTCAAATCCAGCACATTATGTCTTGTAATTATGGCAACACTAGTAGTAGTTCTTTTACATTAGGTCCCTTTTATCTCTCTCATTTTATTTTTTGGGACAATGCTCAAAAGAATATGAATTTTGTATTCTTCCTTGAAACCAATTTGAGAAGAGAGTGTTTGGTAGAAATTGTTTTCTGGTGAAAATATTTTTCAACGTGTAGATTGTTGATTATTTTTTTTCTCCATGAGTATGTGTTGGAAGAACAGAGAATGGTTCATATCAAAAGTGTAAGTGGCTTATGCCTTTTTAATTATAGTAAAATTTACTATTTTTTTTTTTCAATAGCTCTAACAAGCTCTTGATGAGTTAGTTACTCCTATTAATTTGCTCTCACATTGTTTTCTACTCCATATATCTTTTAGGGAAAAGGGTCAAATTTGCCCCTGTGGTTTGCGAAATTGGACACGGATACCCTCCGTTTAAACTTGAGTCTATGTGTGCCCTCGCCGTTTATGCTTTGGCTCAATATTACCCTCCAGTGGCCAATATTCGCCAATATTGCCCTTCATCATAGACGGAAGAAGGATTATGCTTAATTAAGTGTAATTAAGGGCATTTATGTCCCTTACGTATAGCACAGGGGCATATTTGAACCTCTTTCACCGGTGTAAAACTGATACACATATGAAACTGCAACAATCGAGTTAGCTAAGATTGTCGTTTGTTTTGTTAGGTATCATGATTGGCAATATTTTACACTGGCTTGCTGGCCTATCACGATCCTTCTCCTTTACCCAGGCTTGGGACCGGCAATGTGAGCAAGATTTCACAGGCAGTATCATGATAACATGAATTGAGCTTAAATTGAGTAACATGGTATATGGGGATTCATATTAGCTGAACCTAACTTCGATTTAAGTAAATTCATGGATAAAAGAGATGGTGCGATTAAGAGAAACTCAACGGTGTAAAATACATTTCAAGTGAAGTGAAACAATTGGTAGATCAAGCTGCTGCTATAATGAAAGCTGCGAGAGCTGAGATTTCCGCTGCATTGAATAAGATGAAGAAGGAAACTCAACTTGAAGTGGAGCAAAATATTGCTAAAGGAAGGAAGAAAATGGAAGCCGAGTTGCAAGAAGCTTTGGCTAGCTTGGACAAACAAAAGGAAATTCTCAGATTGTTGCTCTTAGTGATGAGATTGTCGCGAAGGTTCTTCCTGTTAGCAACTGAGTAATTAAATCATTTGCATTTTTAGTTCTTGTTTGATGAAAGTAGCATATAAATGTGAAATACTTTTGCTTTCCTACTTATATTGTGAATATGTACTATTGTATACATCTTGTTTGAGCTCTTCACTTATTGTACCTGATTACTATACACATATAGCAGCCAGAGTTACTGTTTACAGCCCTTACTAATATACATAGATTATACGCTGATTGTGCACATCTATAAATATATTATACATGGATCATACATATATTCTATATCTGCCGACTATTTGTTAAGTGGTTAGCTTTATTTCTCTTAATTTTGATTGTAATTTACATAGGGTGGTTAGTTTTTGAAAAGTTATGTGAAGTTTTTCAGTGTCAAATCTGTGGTTGATTTTCTAGTTTGTATGTGTACATTTTGAGGAGTCCTAGTACTAGGGAAATAAATTGGAGTTAGAAGCAGTTTAAGAGTAAAAAGGACATGTCGAAGTTAAGCGCATGCTTCAAATCTTGAATATTTACATCAAGGGTATCTAAAATTTGTAATGTATTTAGAGGAAATCATTGCTGCGAAAGAGATACTTGGATATCTGCTATCAATTAATAGTCAAATTGACACTTTATTGGATTGTTGGAGTTTCATATGTGTATCAGTTTTACACCGGTGAAAGAGGTTCAAATATGCCCCTGTGCTATACGTAAGGGACATAAATGCCCTTAATTACACTTAATTAAGCATAATCCTTCTTCCGTCTATGATGAAGGGCAATATTGGCGAATATTGGCCACTGGAGGGTAATATTGAACCAAAGCATAAACGGCGAGGGTACACATAGACTCAAGTTTAAACGGAGGGTATCCGTGTCCAATTTCGCAAACTACAGGGGCAAATTTGACCATTTTCCCTATCTTTTATTGATGAAGTTGATGAACTGTCTTTTCTATATTTAAGGACTAAACTTTCAGATTCTAAGAATAGTAAAATGACATGATACAATTACTATACAAAAGCTGTGGCGCAGTTTGGGTCTATAGTCTACAGGCTTGACTTTGACATAAGATTCTGCAGCTGTATGAGCTGTGATACAGTAAGAAATCCACTCATTAACTTCTACTAGTAATTTGAGCATAATAAATACTCCGTACTTGCAAGGACCATAGGACCATCTAGGTGAACAACCAGATTTAGCAGTCGTTTGGATTATATTATTAACTCCTGTTTGCACGGAGAATTTGGGCACATTCAAAAACAATGTTTGTTTGTAGATTTTAGCTAGTTTTTGAAAAATCTGTGAAATAATATTTTCAAATTCCAAAAATCGATTGGATGAAAAAACTTGCTTAGCACAAAACTTTAATTTTCTTTTCAAATAAAATACATGTCCAAACACAACTTCAAATTCCATAAGTATTTTTCAAATCAATTTTAAAAATCAAAATTTTCAACCAATTCTATTTCCAAATGCTAGATTAGTGTTTTGAAATATAAAAATAGTATGGGTACAAGTTGGTTTTGAGAAAGAATTTATACTTTTTTTCCTAAAAAAAGAACATTTGATGGAGCTTGAGTTACAAAAATCATTTTTTTTCTCTGGTTAATACTCCAATTATTATGGTTTAGGGGAAGTTTTGCAGACGGAGATTGTGTCTTCTAACAACATTTAACCCATTATGAGAATTTTTGAACATCAAAAAGTTTGGAATATCTTCATCAAACTAATACAAAAGAGAAAGATCCTTTTTCCAACAAATAATTCTAGAGATATTAGCCTAGTGTGATGATCCGCCGCGTCATCATGCCATGTAGGCTCCATATAGGCACATCGTCTTGCCACGTGGAAGCTTATATGTAAAGGAGTCTAGCACTTAATGGAATATTCTAGAGAGATGGTGAAAAGCTTCCCCTAAAAAGACTCTAGATCCTTATGAATATGTATGGAAAAAATATCTTAGAATACTTTGGAATATTCTAACTAGGAAGATTATTCTAAAGAGGGACTTCTTTGTAAATATGGAGGGACTTGTAGAACAACTATTATTTGCACACTAGTTCTTATGAGAGTAGTATAAATAGAGGGGTCATTCATTTCTAAACCATCAAGCAATCAAACAACATTCTTCCAAATAATAAAAAGCTTCCTTTGGCAATTCTCTCTTGTTCATTTCCATTCTCTTAGCGATCCTTAGTGATCTCAGATGACTTGGCATGGCAAGATCGTGAACAAATTGTCAAGTGTCGCACGATTCACTTAGCTCAAGATTAAGGTCGTGACACTAGGCCGACCTCGTTAGAAGAAGTGGATCATGAACCACATTTGTGATATGATGTGTGTTCGGGCCGGTTTTGGCATTTCGTTCAGGTTTTAGCCAGTAAATTTTATTGGCAAAAACAACTTATTTCGTGTCCTTGCCCTATTCTCTTTTTAAAAAGTTCTTGTTATGCCCCAATTTCAAACATGAAAGTTTGAATTTATAAGCTATATATGCCTAAGGTTTTGTAGTTGAAAGTTGCTATGCCCAATTTCAAATATAAAGGTTTGGGATGTGTTTGGTATGAGGAAAAATATTTTTCCCATTTTCTTATGTTTGGGTGGCTTATGTGTTTGGAAAATATTTTCTTGAAATGTTCATTTTCCTCCAAATAAAGGAAAATATTTTCCTAAAAAATTGGGGTAAAACATTTTTCTTGAACACACAAAATCCTAATCCCCCACCCATCACCATCCTAAGTTCTTCAGCTCCCCCACCACCTCCTCTCTTTTTTTCTATTTAGATACCAAACACAAAAAAATTAGTAAAATCATACTTATTTTACAAGAAATTATTTTTCATTATTTTTCTTTGTACCAAACACACCTTTGAAGTTGAAAGTTACTAGGCTCAATTTTAAACTTGAAGGTTGAAAATTGCCTATGCATTGCTATGTCCAGGTTTGATGTTTTAAGTTACCTATGCTCACTCCTCAAACCTTCATATGGGAAGGAACTGACCTTTATGGTTGAAGTTAAGAATCAACCTTCAGGATTGAAGTAAAAATCGAAGGTTTGAAGTTAAAGAATCAAAGATTTTTTATTTTTTATTTTAAATAGAAAACCCCACCCCTTTCCATCTCTCGGATCAAATAGTGTCCCTCCCACTTTTTGTTCCTACGGTGGCTCGAACCCAACCTTCAGGATTGAAGTTAAAAATCAAAGATTTGAAGTTCACGTTAATAGCTAAAAATTAAATGGTTTAAAGAATTTGCAAAAATTCTAAATGATGCGCCCAAATTAAATGGGCTATTTCTGCATGATCCCCAAATGATGTAGCCCAACAATTTGTTTGTTGGACTCGTTTGTTAGGGGGTAAATTACAAAATTATGACATCTAAGCAGTGGTTTGCTTTATTGACCCTATTAAATTAGTTTTGCAAGAATGACCTCCGCTAGCTTTAATAAATATATTCCGAACTGAAATACCCCTACGAAATCTTATAATGATGCATACATCTCGCCTGCCCTCACTTTCTCGTGAGTGTTGTCTCATAGTCTATATATCAACTTCTTAAGTTGGCTTTATCGTACTTGAAATTTGACCCCAATAGCCTAAAGATAAGCAAAGCGGCAGGCCTCTACAAAAGGCCGCCCACAAGTGACTGCAGAAACTATAAAAAAGTTGTAGGAGAAGTTTACATAAATATCCGCCATCAACAAATATTTACTTTTAGCTGTCCATAAATTTTTCTATCCAAAAACTTAATACATAAATTTATATCCAAAATATTTAAAATATATTAAATATATATCCGAAATATATATTAAATATATATTGAATATATATTAAATATATATATCCGAATTACATAATATTAAATATATATTCAAAATATTTAAAATATATTCATGATTATGGAAAGAAAGAAATAATAAAAGGTGGACAAAAATAGTAATTATTCTTTTCTAATGGTTATGTGGCGTAATTTTCGTGTTGTAAATATAGGTAAAAATTTTGCCCAGCAGCCACTTTTAACATTGATATTTGGTTTGAGGCCACTATTTTTTTTGGTCATACACTAGAGGCCACTTTTGGGTCTTTACTAAATAAATATTGACTTAAGTTCTGATAATTGACTGAACTTCAGTCCATACGGCCCCTGGACTGAAGTTCCATCTCTTAAGGACTGAACTTTCAGTCCATATGGCCATGGACTGAACTTCAGTCCATGGTATGGTCATGGACTGAAGTTCCATCTTTAAGGATTGGACTGAAGTTCCATCTTAAGGACTAGACTGAACTTCACTCCATATGGCCCTAGATTGAAGTTCAATCTTTAAGGACTGAACTTCAATCCGGCCTCTGGACTGAAGTTCTATCTCTTTAAATAAAAGTGGCCACAAACTAAATATTTTGGTACTAGTGGCCTGTGCCCAAAGACCAGTGACAAAAGTGGCCTTTCGTGCACTTAGCCCTAAATATAGAGTATATGTGCAATTCTTTGCAAGAGTGTGCTGGGGAAGGGGTAAGATTTGATTTGTCTCTTATTCGACTAAAAAAATGAAACAAAATATTTCGTTTAGCCCTGGCGATCGCGAGTGTTGAACTTTTTAGTCTTAGCAAAAACAGTAATTGATTCTTAGCGCTTTATGATGAGGCGATTTTTCAAGAACTTTTTGTATTAAATTCCTGGTCATTCGCTAGTAAGTGCACCAAATTTTAGCAAAAAGTTACATATTTTTTAAGGGGACCAAAAGTTAGACACCAGCGCTGAATTCAGTATGATGCCTGTAAATCTACCATAAAATGTTGCACCCTGTTAAAAGGTAACGTTGAAAAGCTAATGATCATTAGTTATAGTGTAACAAGTCCACTACACTATCATTTCGCTGAGCAACTGTATGATTGTAAAGCGAACTCCAGTTAAATATATACTAGTTCATAAAGTACACAAATCAAAGTCTCTTTTCTGGGTGCAATTCAATTGTATTTTTGCTAAATAATAAAGGTAACTCTAGCTAGCTTAAGCTGAAAAGTATATTGGTGCATAACGCATTGATAATACCAACAATTCAAAGCACCCCTAGTAATGACCTAATTGAAGAACATTTAATCATAACCTATAACATATATAGCCGAGGACAACTTGCCAAGTACTAGTTCAACCATAATATCGTTCGACTCGCCTTTTTAATGTGAGATACGGACTCGAGCAAGGAAACCAAGCTGCTACAGTAGTTAGCAAAGAAGATTTATTAAGGTGGTTCTTATTTATACAAAACCCAATATACCCAAAAATATAGGTCGAAACATCGGAATGCTTCTCATGACAAAGAAGTTAGCAAAATCTTAAAGATGATGGTAAATTATTGGGAGAAATAGAGAGAGAAAGAATGTCCGATCAATGTGTGTGTAATACTAACAATTTTAGCGAAAGAGAGAATGCGTGGAACACAAACCAAACTTATTAAATTCCTCCATTTAACCTAATACACAAGTGACAATGATACAAACTGGTACAAGGTACAAAGTAGAAATTACACAATACATACTATATGATATAATTTCAGCCATGATTACATTCTACTCGAGAAGTATTAAGCTCTTATTAAACTTTTTCTAATGTAGTAGTAATATTTAGTTGACATCTCCTTAAACTTTAGGCACCTCCATACTCACAACTCAATCACCGGATCCAGAACCAGCTCGTGATCCAGCATATGAGCCTGCCTCTGAACCTGCACCACTTGAGCCACCTCCATTGCCGGAACGAGAACCAGCTCTTGATCCAGCATATGAACCTGCCTCTGAACCTGCACCACCATTACCTGAAGAAGTTGAACCTGAGCTTGAACTAGAGCTTGAGCTTGACCTTGAGCCTGAGCCAGAGCCAGAACCTGCACCTGCACCGGCTCCTGAACCACTTCCACCACCTCCTAAGCCCAAGCCTACACCAGCACCAACGCCCACTCCAATACCACCACCCAAGTCTAAGCCCAAATTCTTACGTGCCACACGACCTTCAGAGACCATAATAATAGTTGACAAAACAAGCAAAGCAAGAAAGCCCAATGCCTTCACCCTAGCCATTCTAAAAAAACTAAAGATTACCAAAACTAGAAAAGCCAATATCTTTTACTAATTTGCAATGTTTCTCTTCTTAGCTAGTAATGCTTGATCTTTTTGTTGTGTTGATACAAGATAAATGTAACGGCTATTTATAGTATTACATGTTAAGGTTTTGGTTGGTAAACATTAAAATTAGAGGTATAGTGCGGGACACTTTGCGATATAAAACTGAAAATGGGACTAATGTTTGTGGATGAGAAATAAAGGCATGCAATTGATGAAAATATTTGGACCCACATGCTATAGCCATGTACAGTGATAAGCGAGTGTGCCGACCCACCAATATTCCACTACCATAGTGGAATATATAAAATAGACAGTATACATGCAAGGTGGACAATTATCATACTCGTAACATGTAACACACGAAAACAAAAGAAATTAACGTGAATGAGGAATTGATAGACAATAGACATGTGTTTGAAGGAATTAGAATTGCATATTCTCGAATGGGATGCTGGAAAAGATCACGAAATGATGAGAGATTGAATGATCTGGATTCTAGGACTTAGGTGTGAATAAGAGTTTGCTTCTTGTGGCTTCAAATATTAGACGTGGTTCTCTAATACTCAAAGTTATGCGGAAGTCAAATGAAATGATTATTTGCAATATCGTAGATGAATTCGAATAGATAAAGATTGAAATGAAGGTAGCTATATCAGAACAGAAGTTGACTAGAGACAGTGATAGCTATATTGGAGCGTACGCGCTACTATATCACTTTAAATACGTTCTCTAATACTCACTAAGCGACTAGCTTAGTGATATTCGCCAGAAAAAAAGTACTACTTCTTTCTTGTTTACCCACGTACCTTCTCCTAAATGGTTCGGGTGGGAGTTTTTAGGAGTGTATTTCTATCTTTTTTGCGTCGAACGATAATTAATTACAAATACAGTATTCTATATATATATTGGAGTACTACAGTATATATTAGTGATCCCCTGTTGCACTTTATGTTAGCATGCTAGTACTATTTGAGGAGTAAATGACTTTTTCTTCGATCATAGTTTTTTCGAATAACTTTAAATATTTCAATTGTTAATCATTATGACTTATTTATATATATTTTACCTTTTTCTTGAACGAAATGCCATTATTTTATGTACTGTAGTTTTCAGAAGCGCTTTCGGTTTATGCATACATAGAAGTAGTCATCCACATCCAGTAGGCAATGCAAAAGTTGGGAGATGGTATCCAAAATTTTTAGGAACAAATTCGCTATAGTTGCCACGCATCAACCAATATTAATAGTTGGATTGACAAACATATAATTAAATAAATAAAAATATTTTTTTATAGTGTTTTAAACTTTAGACTAAATAATTACACAATGCCACGACATGGTTCAGAGGAAACAGAAGTTGAAAATATAGTAAAATAAGTTAAACTGTGCAGTCTAATATAAGTACTTGAACTTTTAAATGAGTTGGTTGTACAATAAATATAAAACATATGCATACCATATTTTTTCAAGCGAAGAGTTTCTGGTTCACAATTCTTAGTCATTTCATCGCCCAAAGATTTTTGCTACCGCATGCACCATTATTCCGAAGAGTTTCTCGGTTTAGCTCACGGACAGTAACAGTAAATATTTAAGTGTTGAATGGAGTACTTTTAAGTAGATGCTGAAATTGATTACACGTTGAGTTATTAGAAGTCGTAAATATTAGTACAATAAAGAATGGATGAGTTTTAGGAGACATATTTTCTGCTAAATTCATTGAAAGTTACTCCCTCTGTTTCAAAATGATTGTCACAGTTCGGATTTCGAGAGTCAAACGAGTTCATTTTGACCGTGAATTTAAACATATAATCTTTAAGTTTTTTGTAACGATGTTTACATATTTAGAAACTACATAAAAAGTACTATAAGTCACAATAATTAATAATTCAAAATATTTAAAAAACATATAAAAATATTACGGTCAAAGCTAAACTCGTTTGACTCCCGAAATCCGAACTGTGACAATCATTTTGGAACGGAGGGAGTATGTCTCAATTCATTGAAATTGTTAATTTGGTAACTTATACGCCATACTACAATTTAAAAACATACATTCTCTCTCTCTCTCTCACACACACACTATAATAAGTAACTTAAAAATAAAATCACTTGTATATCCTAGAACCAGGTTACGACTGCAGTGTTAGAATACAAAGTAGTATTTGTCATCGGTTGAGCTACTCCGCCAACCGCCTCTAGCTTTTGGATTGGATACTTAGAATCTTTCACAATTGTTGTTGTTTTTTTTTTTTTAATTTTTTTTTTTTTTTTTACATTTGTACGCATCATGGCGTGTGAATGGTTGAGAATTTTGAGAGGAAGTCCTCCAGTAAGTACTCTGCAATCGTATAGTATGCTGCTTCAGTTGGATGAATGCTATCAAAAAATACATATTGGGATGGATTTGAACATATTGGAGAGAATATTGTACACAAGGGTCCAGCTTCGAATAGGCCAGTTCCGCAACACCCTCTTTTGGTTTCATTAAATCCTGTCCCAATTTAAAGTACAAGGGTAATTTCAGATTAATAAGAAATAAAAGAATTTCAGTATTTAAAGGTGAAACAAAACGGTTTGAGAGATCACATCAGTATTTGTAACCTGAAAATTTTAAATTGAATAATTGAAAGGCTTACCATATTCTTGTGGATTGTTAATAAGGTTTAATAGGGGAGTATAGATGTCTGCATATAAGATCGTGCTTTCAGGATGATTTGCTTGCAATTGAGATAACATTTCCTTAAGCTTTTGATTATAAAGTTGAGCGTCACAATTCTCCTTTTCTATGCAAGTTCTAAGAAGTGGAGATTTTGCAGTCATTTGAACTGGAAGACAACCAATTGGTGGCACTCCATTCACTACTATTATACGGCATCCAAGATCGTAAAGTTCCTGTAAAATCAAAACAAATATATCAAATGTTAGAATAACAATATAATGTATGCTGGCTTCTAGTCTGGGTGAGGTGGAGTTTGAAAACATCTCAAATGTTGAATATATATATATATATATATATGGTATTTATACTAGAGACCCATTTTAATGAAGAACATTTCCTAGTTCTCATGGCCACACAAGAACGAAAAATAAATGAGGGGAAATTGATAAAATTTCAAAAATCTACACATTATATTTGTTTGGCTAAATAATGGGAGGAAATAAGATGAAAAGACTAAAAGAAAATAACAAACAAACAAAGATTTCGTGCTATTTCAAGGCTTTTTTGTTTATATTTTTGTTAACCAGGAAAGATACTCGATCCATCATATCTTACTAATTTCTTTTTCAGTTTGTTTCAAATAAAATATCACCTTTTTCTATTTGTAGTAAGTTTTTGAATTTCAACATTCCTGTTCTACACTTTAATGACTTTTTTTTCGAAATGACATGTATTATGTTTAAGACTAAAAGATGCAAAGGATATTTTGGATGTGCTATACACTTTTAGTTTAAGATCACAATATTCAGTTTTCTTTTATATTCTTAACTCTTAAGTTTTGTGTACAGTCAAACTAAGACACATAAAATTGAACGGATGAATTAATAAGTTCAAGCTTTCAAACAAGATACTCCAGGTTAGGATTTTCCCCGCAAGATTGAAATAGGACAAGCTTATATAAGTCATTATCCTTTTGTAAATTTGACAAAAACTCTGGTACTTTGACAAAACTACAAGTGATGGCAGAAACAAAAGTCTAAGCCATTTCAGAATAGCTGGAGAATTGATCACAGACATGCATAGTAAAGAGTGATGCATAACAAGGACAAAGTAACTCTAACCTTGACAAAACATTGTAGCTTGTCTAGCAGAAAATTTTGGTACTTACTAATATTCATGAACTGAATCCTTCTTGTGGGTAAATCATACCAATTAAAAGTAAAGTCATTAGTTCCACAACTAATAACCACCAAAGCACCTTTCAATATTCTTTCGACTTCTCTCTCTCCTACAATCCCTTTAATATTTTTCAAATACTCCTTAAAATATTCTAACTGTTTCCTTAAGGGAATTGCGCTAGTAATAGCATTGGTTAATTCATCATATCCTGATCCTGCAGATGCAAAGCAAAGTCCAGTAAGCAATTCATTTGTTGGTAAATTTGGCTGTAAATATGGTGGAACACCATTTTCTTTGACTTTTAGTAAATAAGCCAATATGTCTGGCACAAGTTTTCCATTAGAAAATCTCCCTGTGGCGACATGGTTAGGGTAATTTTGCCCATAAGGTGGGTGGTTTGCTTTGACAAAAGTGAGTATGTAGTTGTTATTCCCTGTATCCACTGTGGAATCACCAAATACTAGAATTGAAGTGAACTTTGGTATGGGTTTTTGGCTAGTAATTATGATATTACTCAACAAAAGTCCAAAGAAAAAGAAGAACGCTTTAAGTGCCATATAGATGTTGAAGCTTTTCTTTCTTAATTATAAGCCCACTATAAATAGTGGATTTCTTATGGTTAAAATCATGAACTTGCACACACACATACATATATAGCTAGGAATTTGTTTCTTGCACGACTATGCAATCAAAAGTCAAGAAATACTCTGATCTCCCCTATTAAAATGGAATTGAATGTGATTATTTGTAGCTCTTAGAGAATTAAAAAAGTCATCTAAAGACATATCGGGTCTATTTCAATCAACTTTTTAATTCTTCTATTTCACACTGAATGCTACAATCATACATGATTTTTGTGTTTTTGTTTTTCAATTTTTTTGATATAAATCCAGGAACTTCTGGGCTGAAGTATATAGCCACCTCCAAATAAGTACAACACCACAATTCAGGGCTTTGCCTGCATGCACAAAATTAATTAAAAACAAGTTGAAATGGGCATTTAGTATCTGTAGAAAGGTGTTGGAAGTGTTTGAAAACTTTATCTTCTTCTACATCAGTAAGCATATTTTGCGAGTCCATCCGCTACTTGACTACATGATTTTCGTTCAGATTTACTTTCTTGAGCAAGCTTACTCTTCTCAATGTGAATATATACAGCTTTAACTTCTACTAGTTTTATAAGGCAAAAGTTTGTTAGTAAAACTAGCTTCTTCTTTGTTCTCCATGCTAGTCAGCTGTATATAATTCTTTTGTTGTCTATTATTGGAGTATACGTATATAACCATTTTGCTTCGTTACAGTATATAGATAAATAAATAAAGAACCTAAAGGGTCGCCATATTTTACTAATGATGTGTGAATTGTGATGAATAAATTATTTTGAGGAATATTTTCTCTCCGTCTCTGAAGGCAATACGTCTGTCCAAGGCAATTATTTGTCGATGATGTTGTTTGCCAGGCACTTTAAGAATTAAATTATTTCAAGACTGCTAATGCATGATTAAAGAGAGAGAGAGAGACATTGGCTTCAGAGATAATGCACAGACGTTTACAATTATTTCAAGAATGCTGCTAATGCATTCGAGAACATTGGGAGATAGTCCTTCACTAAGCACTCATTAATGATCTAGCAGGGGATTTCAAACCATTCACCGTCTACTTATACATTCTTTTTGTTTTCACAACAAATGAAAATATCTGAATAAAACAACTTTACAATACAAATTTTCAACATTAAAAATTGTCTGAAGGAAAATCAAGGGCTTCTTATTCTAGCTTGAGAACTTTGGTAGAAGGTCCTTCACTAAGTACTCAGTAATGTGGTAGTATGTTGATTCAGTTGGATGAATGCTATCAAAGAATATGTATTGGGAAGGATCTGAACACAGTGGAGAAAGTCTTGAACACAAGGGTCCAGCTTCAAGTAATCCAGTTCCACAACACCCTCTCTTGGTTACCTCAAATCCTGTACAAAAGAAATTTTTAGACTAATTTGAACAAGAAATATGTAGGTGCATGTTTGAGGTTTTGTGAATCTACGGGGTCGTTTGATATACGATGTGAAAGGCTAATAACACGGAAAATACATAATGACAGATTATTTAATGAAACAATACAGTACAAGTACACGAAATCGGAGTATCTTACTAAACTTATTGAAAGAACTTACCATATTCTTGTGGATTGCTGATAAAGTCTGATACAAGAGTATAGCAGTCAACATATAAAATCTTGCTTCCAGGAAGATGTACTTGCAATTGAAGTAACAATTTCTCAAGCTTTTGATTATAAAGTTGAGCATCAAAATTCTCCTTTTGAATGCAAGTTCGAAGAAGCGGAGACTTTGCTGTCATTTGAATTGGAAGACAACCAATAGGAGGTAGTCCATTTACTATAATACTACGGCAGCCAAGATTGTAAAGTTCCTGCAAAAACAAAACATTTATCACACAGATTTTAAGTTTAACATATTAAATATATTTTACATCATCAGTACAGTATTCGCGTAATATTGGCAAGAGACACTTTAAATAGAGTAACATGATCACTAATTTTGGCCGACCCCAACTTATTAGGATATAGGCATATTTGTTTTTGTAGAATCTATACAAATACTTACCTAGTTATAGCAGTTACTAGTTCTCATTATATTTTCCAGGTCACTAAATTAGATCAGATATGAACAGTCACTACTTATTATTGTAAGTAAATTTTACCCAACCGTATAAACAAATTATCACGGTATGTAGTGCACAAACAATATACTACTACTATATATCACACATTAGATTAACGGTATGACACAAAGATTGGTGTCTCTTAAGTCTGATTTTATGCCTTGACAGTTGACACCTATGCAAAGGGACAAAAGTGGACTTCAGTGACAAATAGAAACAAAAGTCTTAAAACTTTCAGAAAGGCTAAGAGCTCACGAATATGCATAGAAAAGAGTGATGAAAGACGGGGATGGAGTAACTCTAATTACCTTCACAAAATTTTGTAGCTTGTCTAGCAGAAAATCTTGGTACTTACTCAAGCTAAACTGAAGTCTTCTTTTGGGTACATCATAGAAATTAAAAATAAAGTCATTAGTCCCAGCACTAACAATAACCAAAGCACCTTTCACTATACTTTCAGCTTCTTTTTCTCCAACAATCTCTTTAATTTTCTTCAAATACTCCTTGAAATATTCTAACTGTTGTCTCATAGGAATTGCTCCAGAAATAGCAGTAGTTAATTCATCATATCCTGATCCTGCAGATGCAAAGCAAATTCCAGTTAGCAATTCATTTGTTGTTAAATCTGGCTGAAGATATGGAGGAACACCATTATTCTTGAGTTTTAACAAGAAAGCTAATATGTCTGGCACAAGTTTTCCATTTGAAAATCTGCCTGTGGGAGCATGGTTTGGATAATCTTTTCCATATGGTGGATGGTTGCCTTTGAATATAGTGAGTATGTGGTTGTTATTCCCAGTATCCACTGTGGAATCACCAAATACTAGAATGGAAGTGAACTTTGGTATGTGTTGGCTAGTAATTATGTTATTACAGAAGATAAGGCTAAAGGAAAAGAAGAAGAAAGCTCTTGGTGTCATTGGGGACAATGAAATAAGCCAAAAGGCTTAGATACTGAAGTTTATGTCTCTTATATTCCTAGTGTAGTAGTGTGGAGTCCTGGCTTAATGATTTGAGAGTATGCACCCGAATTTATAGATACTCCTAGGATATTTATATTGTTAGTTACAGAACTACACAGTATTCCGCAGTTAATATATCCTCTTATCTCAATATGCCTATTGTTACTATATTTTATGAGAATAATTAAACTTTTACTTTATTTTTCAAAATGAAATAGGACGTGAATACATTTGTCTTCTGAAAAGATATTGAAATTCAAGAAAAGTAACTTTGATTTATATTTTATTTAAAGACTATAATAAGAGTTTAATTAATACTATTGAATTTTAGTGCTTCCAAATTTGAACGCTTTGTTGGATTACTACCTCTTGGAGCATACATGTCAAGGATTTGAGGACTACTTTCTTAAGGAATACGAAATTCCCAATGTGAAACCTAAGTTGCTTTCCCTTGCTTTATGTGGCAAATTTTGGATTTTAACCCTTAATATTGTAAACCAGTCAATTATTGTGAACTTCTTTGATCTGCAGGTACCAGAATGATCATTCTGTCATTTAGCAACTTAAAAATAGCATTTTTCTGCATATGTTTTGTTGCCTTTTCTGCCTCGATTGGAGTATCCCAATTTTTTTATTTTTTTTTTTCAAATTCATGGATGAAAACACCATAGATTTGTTTTGGTGAAAATTTTATAGGTTTTCTAATGAATCACGAAGTTCAGATTCCCCAACAAAATTTCATTGTAAATCAAAGAAGGTAAAAAGAAGAAATACTCATCGAGTAGAAGCTGGATGAACAACACAGTCCTCAACTAATAGATCAAATATTACTAAGATGTAAAGAAAAATTCTCAAATCTTAGATATATACAAACGAAAGAAATCATGACAAGAATAACGGAATACTAACTGCAACTTATTTACTAGCAGTTTTTATCCTACATATTGCTCCCACATGGTGGCCATGAAAAGAAACACATGTGAGACCATAAGCAACAAAGACACTGTAACAAGGAATGCTCCAAGTTTTGACCATTTTCCCTTTATTGTTCTTAAGTATCCCTCCTTACAATCATGGCAATTGTAGCATAACACCGTTTCTTCATTTTGCCATAAGTCGCAATCTTTGTCGTATAGGGCAGCAGAATCATTATTTGGTGAAGTTACTTTTCTCCAAAATGTTGCGTTCACGAATTCCATCTCACAAATTGATGGTGGATTGCAACACCCCGACTTCAACAATTTGCAAGAAATGAAAGTTTGTTAATAACTGACGTAGTATTCAACACATACATGGTATGCGAATTCATTGATTGTTTACAAAATATAATACACGAATTAAAGATACCAAGGTTAGTAAATATGCAATTTATCTAGTTAAACTCAACTAACTATAGTCATACTCTTTATAATGACGCGTTTCTTTAGGCATTTTTTAGTTGTTATTGTGATCTATTTTCGGTTATAGAGAACATATAATATAACATCAAAAATGAATTTCAAAGAAAACTTGATTGTTATAGTGAAGTGCAGTTATAGATGACGACTATTATGTTTGATTTGTATACTAAATTTTCACCATGATTTCGAGGTACAATGTTTTGTATACCATTGCATTATTTCATAATTCAAAAGGGAGAGTAAAATCAAAGTCTATTCTCTTTCAAGGTCATCATAATAATTTAACCAAATAAATGTCAATAAGCATGTTTAAACCGAAAATATAGTGAATACTATTACCTCAATTGAAGACAATTTGATATTAGTGAAATCATAAGATTTGAGCATGTATGACCTCGTGATCAAATCCTTGCAAGTTTTTGTGGAGTAAATGCAAGACTTGATATTGCTCCAAGTCTCTTCATTATGCACTGTCATCTTAAGCCATGCTGGAGAAGCAGGAATTGTTCGAGCCTCCATTCTATAAGATCCCACGAGGCCAAGGCCCACAATGAACATTATGATTAATGGAACCATAGCTAAAATAAGCCCAGGAATTGGAAATCGAGACCTTAAATACACTATGAGATTGCTGATGAAGAAAACAATGATCAAGCCAATTGCAATCCCTATTTGTAACTTTGGCAAGTTCATCAACTCTTCACAATCATATTGCCTTACGTAGAATAGCCATATGACACAAAAAAGAATGGTAAGAGATACAAAGAAGGAGAATATTGTCAATGGAAGAACAATATGATTCATTTGTATTCCTCTCTTAGCTTCCTTCACTTTAGGTTCGTCAAATTCTTTTGGTTCATTTTTCACTTCAGGAACAACCACCACCTCTGCTTCTGCTTGATTAGGATTTTCAGCCATATTGCTAGTTTTTTGTAAAAAGTTAGAGCAGTAGGAAAGCTTTTAGTTGTGTATAAATATTGTGTGCGCGCACAGGGATAACTTCTACACCGTACTTGTGTAGAAAACTGTTGTAGGGTTTAAAAGTACTCTTATAACTTCACTACATATTCTCCAAGGTAGTTAAGGAACTAGTAAAAATTGACTATGTCTAGTCTCCTAATCCAACGTTATGAGAGTCAATTTGCTCATACAAGTCAAACATTAGTATCATTCTAAAGCGTGGGGTTGTTTGAATTTATTATAGAGATTATAAATATTACATAACATTTTGAATTTGTTATCATTGTTTATCATCACGATTTTATTTGCATATACAACAAATAAAAGTCTTGAATTTCTGTATAAATGAAAGATATTTAAAATAAGAAAATTATAAAGACAAGTATAAATTTAATAGCAAGGATGTGAAACAGTAGTTTACTCTTTAGGCATAATAAAATAAGTATATGCATCAATATCTAAACTCGTACAACAACAACATCCCCAGTATAATCCCACAAATAGGGTCTGGAGAAGATGAAGTATATGCAGACTTTACCTCCATCACAAATAAAATAGAGAGATTGTTTTCGATAGATCTTCGGCTCAAGAAAAATAGTTTTGAAAACGCGTTCATGAGAGGAAAGGAACACAAAACAAATTACTATAAAATGTAGAGATAGAAATATCAAGGTAAAAAAAAAGTTATGGCATAAAAATAATTAAACTAATCAGGATAAATGAGACAACAATGCTAGTAAAAATGAAGAATAAAAAAAGGATTGAAAATAACAATAATACAAATAGACTCTTTACCATGTTCCCCGCAGAAAGGCAAGAAACCACTCAAATGCCTTCTAACCTTCTACATTCATACTCGACCCTTTATGCTCCTCTATCTAGGTCAAGTCCTCGGTAATCTGAAGCTTGAGCCATGTCATGTCGAATCATCTCTCGCCCATTAATATGAAACTGAGCCATGTTATGCCTAATCATCTCTTGCCAATTCTTCTTCGGTCTACCTCTACTTCTCTATAGATCCAGCACTGCCAACCACCTCCTCATTAGGATATCTGTGCTCCTCCTTTTCACATGCTCGACCATTACAGTCTCGCTTCCCACATCTTGTATCACTGAGGCCACTCCTATCCTATGACGTATGACTTCGTTTGTAATCTTATCTTTCCTAATATGCACGCAAAATATTGCATGGAGTAAGTTATAGTCATAACATTTCCTTAATTGAAATGCATGATATAACAATTCATATATTATTATTTATCGTCTAACAATTCCTTCATTACTACTATTCTATAACAATTCTGCATTACCATCTTATAATTTGACCCACGCCAAATAACCTGAAAGCAATTGAGAGTAAGGAAAAAGCTTTTCCATTTTTAATTAGCATAAAAAGCCATCATCATTCATCATGGGTGGCTTAATATATCAGAGGCATATCGCCAACATCTAATAAAATGCCATAAATTTTTTAATAATATTTACGCATATTTTAATGTAAATCTCACTCTTCTAATTTATTGTGCACAGCTATAAACTGATACTACAACAATAACAACAATAAAATGATCTTCTTACGAATTAATTCATGTAAATATTTTTAATTGATATACATGGTTGATTTTAGACAACCGTTTAATTGATAGACATGGTTGATTTTAGACAATCGAGTTAACATTGTATGATTATGATATTTGTAATATGGTAGATTTCTTTCAAGGTTTTAAATTTTTTTTTCTTTTTCAAAGTTTGCATAGTAGAACTTTGTATGATATTTTAGAACTTCCTAGTTCAACTATTATCTTTTCAAAAATAAAAAATAAAAAAATTCACAACTCAAACCAATGTAATATATTTGAACAAATGGTTAGCATTTTGTTAATTTGAGAGAACGGTTACAAAAATATAAATAAATATATATACTCCTAGCTAATAGTAAAATTTTTGGAGCCTTCGATTTATAAAAAGCTTTTTAGTTGCCTTACCTTTAAGTCGTCATGGCATTTATAAAGAATTAGTTGTGTAGAAATATTCTGTAAAAGTACCACTATAAGAATTACTCACAACTACTACAAATTATACAAGAAGAGATACTTCATGAAGTTAGTTAAGAAATTAATAGAGATTCACTACATCCTAATAATCTTCTAGTCCTTATTAAACACTGTGAGAGTCAAATTTTCTTTTTCTTTTCCACAATTTAAATGGGAATATTTTATGCACAATTAAAAAAAATTAATCATGATGTTCTAACATTCTCCCCTAACCTCAACATATTGGTTTCATCCGGTGCTGATGGTCATTATTGCCGAGATAATGGTCTACTTCTTCACATCCACCGTGCAATGCATGCGGTTATTGATAGACAAAAGAATCATGGTATCCACTTCCGCGTATTAGCAAAAGCATTACGTATATCTGGTGGAGATCATATTCACTCTGGTACCGTAGTAGGTAAAGTTGAAGGTGAAAGATGGCCAGCTCTGTTTATGGAGCATTGCCACATAGGATAAAAGAAAATCAGTTCTCATTCAGCTCCCTACGGGTGAAGCACCTAGTGGGGACACTCAAGTACAGTTTCATTTTAATCACGTCTACTTGCTAGTATTCCATGAAACACAGTTAGAAATTTATGATGCATCAAAAATGGAAAGAATGAGTTTTCTGTACCGATTGCCTATGCGACGTACTCTTGCAACAGTTAGTTTATGCTTCCTTTTATGACGACAATATTGGTGTATTTGATGCCGATATCCTAAGACTCAGATGTCGTGTTGCTCGATGCTCGATCAACATATTTGTCTGAAGTCCAACGATGTATCCACTTATGGTTCCAGCATACCCACAGGAGCCCAACTAATTTGCAGTTGGGCTGAATGATGTAATAACTGTTAAAGTGATTGAACCCCTGGAATCAGCTGGGAAGTGGGGAGTAAGACCACCGGTTGAAAATGGAGTATTGAGTGGCAGGATGACCTCCTCATCGACCACTAGCAACCATGTGGCCGACCAAGTTCAGAGATGAAACATACTGTATTATGACAATGACATTCTTTCTATGTATCTTATCCATATAGATTTTAATTTATTATCTCTAGTATTTCTCGTCAAAGTTATGATGAGACACCTCTTATGGATATCCTTAAAAAATTCTTTTTTTTTTTGTATAATTTTTTTGATTTAAAAAAAAAAAAGACACCTTATCTATTGGAAATAGATTAGGTTTTCTGTCCTCGATTTTTTTTCTCTCTAAATAACATAGTCAAACATCGTGGTGGGGGAGGGTTAAGGCCATGACCCTCTACCTATAGATTTCACTTTAAATGAATTGGTACATTGAGTAGATTTTTGTCCAACCCCCTTGAGTCCTTGAGTTACATGAAGGATGAAGAGATCATCTTTAAACAAAAGAGTACCTACTCAAGCAATATAAGTACCAAGTAATCTGATGTGGGTTTCCCCTTTAAACATATATATTAGCTCTCAAAAGATTATGAGCCAACAACAGAACTCCTACCAATCCACTGTAAAGTTAAAAAGGTAATCATTATCTAAAGAAAATTGGTTCTTTTTTTCTCTAATTCTGAATGATGATCTGCCTTCAATGTCATTCTTCATTAAACTTTTGACTCTTTTAGATAGAGAAAAATCTTCAATGAAGAAAATATCTTGTCTTCTTGCTTCCCCAATGTTGACTAGGCAATCTGTAATTAAATTTGTCTCTCTATAGGAACTTAAAATTTCCTTGCTTTGATAGTTCTAGATAATTTCCGTTACTTTCCAAGCAATATCATATTGAACGTTGACCATCCCAACTATGAGCTTGGAGTCTGACTCAATGATGACATTGAAATGGTCATGTTGAGTGCACCACCTTAATCCTATGAATGGTTGTTGCTTCTGCAATATTTTTGGTCTCGCAACCGAAGAAAATAATAAATGCCATGATCATTTGACCCCTATCATCTCTCAAAATGCCTCCACCACCAACACTGCCGGGTTCCCTTTGCAACATTCATCGGTATTCATTTTCTTGAAATCATTTTTTGGTTTTTCCCATTTGACACATTTAATATCCAGTTTTGGATTTAACTTTTCCACTCTGTCACATAATTGACTCCATAGTGTATCAATGGTCAGCATTGCAATTTGAGAGTTAAGGATCAATTTGATCATGTAAATGACCTGGTCAATAACCCTCTTTGCATTACTTTCATACCATCATATCTATGGGCACACCGAGCTTTCCAAATTTTCCAACATATTATGGAAGGCGTACTTGTAAGAGAAGTTCATGTACCTTATTGTTAGATTTGGACAGCCGACTAATGTTGTTGCTATGACTAATTACTCCACAAGATCCAGCAAAGAATCTCAAAACTTCAGTAGCTAGCTCTCCTTTTCTAAATAGGTGGTCTATATCCTCAGTGTTATATACATTATAATACTACTAGAAAAACTCGATTTAGGAACGGACGATAAGGACGGGTAGTGATAAGTCGGCATTTTACCGACTTTGAGCCTTCCTTTATAGGAACTTTGTGTGTTTTTAAGCTAATTTCACGACCAATTCTTATGTAATGTTGCGTGATTTCAGGTGCTACTTAGTTTAAACGCTCGAGGCCAGAAACTGAGCGGAAAGAACACAAAAGAAGGCCGAGTCGAGTCGAAGTTGGAGTCGTGCGAAATGGAACAAGTTTTCAAGGACTTGTGCGGCTCAGCACAATATTGTGCGATAGCACAATGCTTAGCACAATGCTGAAAAAGACCCAATAGTGGGGTCAGCACAATATTGTGCGGTCAGCACAATATTATGCGGTCAGCACAATGCTTAGCACAATAATGCAAAAACAAGCAGCAACTACTTCAAGTCTTCAAGGAATGGTGCGGCCAGCACAATATTGAGCGGCCAGCACTATATTGTGCGGTCAGCACAATTGGGACGGAAGAAGATTTTTGTGTAATTTTCTTAGGAGTATAAATAGGAAAGTGAGGGTTTTATTACATAACACTTATATTACAATTTAGTCTATATTTTGGGCGATTTTGGGAGCAAAGTTGGAGACTTAACATCATTTTGTAAGCTTCTAATCTTGTAACTTTGAATCTTGATTCCATATATCAATTCAATCTTATGTCCAACATTATTTCATCTTTTCATTACATCTTTATTACTATGATTCAAACCCTAGTTATGAGTAGCTAAACTCATAACTAGGGGTGTAATTATGCTATTGTGATAGAAAATTAATGGGTGTTGTTATATTTCACTAATCACAACACAAGTAACAATTATCCAACTCCCCATTACAATAACATCAAAATCCCAAAATCCATGATATTTGGGATTTCTTGTCTACATTGCTAGTTAAAGACTCGGAAGAGATTAACTAGTGTAGAATAGTGGAGTTGGCGAGGATTTGAGTTGATAGGCTATTCATATAGACTAACTCATCTAAAAGGAGTTACGCTCGGAAGGGGTCTTCTTTCCTCGGGTCATTGAGTAGTGCTTCAAGCATTCAACTAAGGCTTTGATGAGCGGGTTGTGAAAGATCTCTCCTAGGCCGGAAGGATTCGAGAGATCACGATCAGAATGCTCGACCATAATTATACTTGTGTTGGAAAAGTGAAGTAAAGACACCCGTTGGTTGGAAATCACTATTAGTTGGTTGCACCCCTAGTCTAGTAATATCGAACAACTTACTCATTTAATTGCTTACACTTTAGAATTAATCATAGTCTTCATCAAACAAATCATACTTCTAGGACTCAATACTAAACCTTATTTGAATTTCTATTTGAAACTCTCTCACTTGACGTGCTAGTTCCCTTGGAAAATCGACCCTGACTCACATCGGGTATTATACTTTGACGACCGCCCTTCACCATTAATGGTGTAAGATTGGGCGTGGATCAAATTTTGGCGCCGTTGCCGGGGAACTACGGTTTCAATATTGAGTTGCATTAGTTAATCAAAGTTGTTTAGTTCGCTAGTCCTAGCATTTTACTTTTGGTTTTGGTTTTACCTTGTGTAGATGAAACATGGCTTCTAGGAGAAATCCTAATCGGAACTTGCGGAACCCCAATTATAACCATTACTACAATCAACAACATGGGGATCCACAAGGTTATGAAGAGCAATATGATGAAGAGTTCCACATAGAACTCAACTAAGAGGGCTATCTATTCCATGTTGAACAAGTGGATGAAGATGAGATACAAGAGGAAGCTAATGAACCTCAAGTGGAGAATGTGAACCCTCATGATGACAACCCTTTTGGCCAAGCAAATGCGGGGGTCCAAGCAAATGAAGAAGAAAATCTTGGAGGAAATGAAGGTGTTGCGGGTAATGCTAATCGGGGTGGCAACAATGCAAACCGAGGCGGCCGAGGTGTGAACCAAGGGGGTCGAGGTGTGAACCGTGGAGGTAGAGCAGATGTCAACCGAGGGGGAAATGCCAATAAAGGTAGTGCTCGCAATGTCAACCGGAACCAAGAATATGATAGAGATGCTCGAGACTATCAACAAGAGTATGCTAGAGGTGCTCGGAACTATCAACAAGAGATGAGAGACTATGAAGATGATGAGGAGATTGAGGAAGAAATTGATATGAATTGTTTTGCAAGTGCCATAGTTCCTCCTCCTATTCATGGCAATGCTAGTTTTAGCATCCCAAATGTAATTCTTCAAGGTCTAGAACAACATGGTTGCTTTGGTGGTAATAAGAATGAAGATGCAAATGATCACTTGAGAAATTTTGTGCAAACTTGTAATCTCTACAAGTCGGCAAGGGTATCGGAAGAATCATTGAGGTTGAGAGTGTTCCTTTACTCTCTCACCGGAAAAGCTAAAGATTGGTTGAACAAGTTGCCGAGAAACTCCATTTTCACTTGGCAAGAGTTGGTAAAATAATTTCTAGGGAAGTTTTCATCAAAGGGGAAGCAAGCAGCATTGAGAGATAAAATCTACATGTTTGAGCAAGAAGCATTCGATTTTTTTACCGAGGCTTGGGAGGCTTTCCAAGATGGGTTGCTCCGGTGTCCTAATCATGGTTTCAATGGGAACATGTTGTTGCAAAGCTTCTACCAAGGGTTGAACAAGATGACACTACAACAAAAGTGGTTATCAGCCACGAATTATTTCGTCACCTAAAGTTCATATTTCGTCGCCAAAAATAATTTTCGACGAAATTTTTTTTGTCAACTATTCGTCCCTATACCATGGGTCGCTAAAAGTATTTAGAGACGACTTAATGTTTCGTCACTAAACAATATTGTATTGGCTACGAAAAACTCTTTTGTCCCAAAATGTATACTATTTGTGACGAATATATTTATCAGTAAAGGTATATAATTTTTGTAGTTGATTGTTAGCTTTCGTAGCTAAAAAGGTTGTTAATGTCGACGAAAATTATCATGTCGCTGATTATTTTATTAATTAGTGACGACATAAATTGTCATTAATGTTATGTGCGATTCGTGGTTGAAAAAATCTATTATCGTCACTAAAGATTATCTTTTACATACAAAAAAGAAATCGTCGCGAAATGTACTAATTAGTGACAATAAATATGGTAATAGTTTCGTCAGTAAAAACTATGTTATCATCACAAAAAATATGACATTTGTCGACGTAACAAAATTGTCACTTAAAATATTCACAATTAAAGACGATTGCAATTGTCATAAAATAAAATGTTTCTTCGTAGTCAATAAAAAGATAGTTCTATGACAATATTAATTTTGTCACTGACTGTATTTAATTTATGACAAACTAATATGTTCTGTGACAATTTCGGATTGTCTTGAAAAAAAAATATAATCGTCATTAAAAAAATTACCCTTTGAGGATAAACAATTTCGTCAATAATTACTAACATTTGGTGACATTTTTAACTTCGTCATAGTTCTAACATTTTTAATTATTATTTAATTAGTTTTCAATAGAGCGATATAATTTGTAACAAAGAACTCACGATAGGAGTTTATCAAAAAAAAAAAAAAACTCACGAGGCAATAACCAAGAACAGCTGAACAATATTGAAATAATATTTCACTACAAACTCTTTAAATAAAAGCCAATAAACAAAGTAAAACTTGTCCAGCATGAAAGCCTAATTGATGCATACTAGTACTAAAAAGCTAAGACTAAAAACTGGAGGTTGCTGTTCAGAGTAGCAATGCAATGACACTTTGCTAGCAATTAGTCTTGATTTCGTTCCCACTTTCACAAACCTGTGAAAAAAAAGGGAAAAAAGACTAAATTTTGATTACAAACTTTGGTATCATGATACAAAGAAAATATTCTAATTGGCGAAAGATTAACAGAATTGTGAAAGTTAAAATAAATGAGAACAAATAACGATGAAGTTAATGTACCTAAAGTTGATAATCTGATTATGAAGTTCATTGTACGCTGCATCACAAAAATAATAAATACAAAGTTAGAGAGAATTCAAGAAACATTCAGTGCATTTTCCAAAACAATAGATTTTGAACAAGACTTATCCGGAGAATAACTCATTCAAATCATGGTATTTAACTATGCCATCAAACATTTATCACTATGCCATCAAACATTTACTAGAAACAGGTTAAGCTGCCAAGCTAGTTAGAACATAAAATGGTCTAGTGTATTAGCAAATTCAGGAAACATTTACTGATACTTCTACAACTATCTTTCAAAATTGCAGAGAACAAATATTTTTTGTGCAGAATAAGCCATCATTAGTTTATTTCTTCCATGTGTAAACAATTTAGAAAATCAAGAATGCATATTCATTATCAGCTTCCCGAGCTTTAAGCCATCAGGACAGTTTCCCCCAACCTCAACTTCCTTTCAGAACAAAATATGGGAAAAGAAAAAGAGCAGTACATGGTAAGGAAGAAAGAAATGCGGTAATTACCATTTACATCATTAAACTGATATGTATATTAAACTAGGATTTAAGATCATCACACTTATACAAAGAAAGGTGCATGTGGTCTATGAACACCTACTCTCTTACCTATTTGTTACAAATCATCATTAAGAGAAAAGAATCCAAAAATATAGAACTTATAAATGTTTCAATCAGCCAAACAAAAATGGAAACTTTAAGTGTGATATATTCAGATGGACAGTGAATAGTTTCTTCAACTTAGAGGTGGCATTTCAATGCTTTCTATGTGAGTGAGGTGATATCTTGTTTCCTTGTTCATAATGTCATGTAGTTGTATTAGGAAACCTCTATAGTCTAACAGTTTTGCTTTCGTTTCTCTTGGTATTGGTTATCTAGATTTCAAAGGGGCATGTTTGTATTCAGGGAGATAACATCTATGGTTCCAAGGATTCACGGCAACTTGGACCAATTCCTTATGGCCTCATCCTTGGGAAAGTATTATGCAGACTAAGTTTCATTACCTTTACAGCCTATGCATGGCTGAACTTGTAACTTCTGCATAGTTCTATTTATAAAGATCCTAAAGCTTACAATTCTTATTCTTTTTGGATAAATTAATACTAGTTATATTTGATTAAAAAAAAAATATGATAGAAGTAATTATTTAATGTTGTAGTACTTCTAACCTTGATGGCAATGAGCTAGTAAGACGTTCCACTAGTTTTTGAATTTCCTCCTGACGTGTCGATACAGTAACCAACTGTGAAGTCAATGCTTGTATCTGAGTGTTTTGATTTGCTACAACGGTTTCAGCTGCATTCAATCGTTCTTGTAACTCATTTTGTGCAATAGCAGCATCCTCTTTTGCTTTCCTAAGAGCATCCTCTAACCCTGCTGCCCTTCTTTGTGTTGCTCTAGCCGTACTAGGTTTTGGACCATAGCCAAGGCCTTTAACATACCCTGACCTTCTACCAAGTACGGTATCAACAATTTCATCGGGTGTCATTGGATTTTCTTCTGAAATATATTGAGCTCTCAAATCTTGCATTTTGTTCTGCATAAAAATATTAAATCTTTTAATTTTTATAAGATAGAACAAATAACTGGTATATTACTATAGTATAAATTTTCTTACGTAGTTAGTTTCCGCCTCTAGAGAGGACCATCCTTTGTCACTAGTGTAATGAGTTTTTTTATAGAACTCAATCCTGTTAGGCTCGTCCCTATTTTCATTTGCACCCTATAAAATAAGAAAATAATATGAAATAGTACTAGAACATTATTAGAAAAGAAAAATAAGAGTTTGACAACTTACAATTTCAGCACGAGCAGCCACAAATGCTTTTGAACCCATAAAATGATTAGTTTTAAGCTTAGTTCGATTGACCTTATTTATCTCACATCGTTTCTACAAAGAAAACATAAATATAAATAACTTAAGTAATAATGAGACTAATAAAGTAAACATAAATTTGAATATGACTTACCTTATGTTCTGGATTCGACCACATGTCACAAAGTCTGTTCCAATTTTCCGGGGTCAACTCTGGCACTTCAATTTTACGAGCCTCTTCCTCGGAGCTTGCACTTTCAAATAGCTTTTTCAATTTGTAGCGCCACTGCCGGCTTCTATTTTTCAGAATATCCTCACAACTATCTTTCACGTAATGCTCATCCAATTTAATTTCAAACCTCTCCTAAAAAGGAGATGCTTTTAAGAAACGTACAAAACAATGAAAATCTCTTTGATATATTAACATACTATAATATAATAAAATAAAATAAAAAGTCCTTATATGGCATCTAATTAGTGCTGCCTCTTTCTCCTCGGGGGTGAGTTCCTTCCACTTGTTTGGAAGTGAGAGATAATTTCGCGCTATTATGCTTAACTCATTTGAGAGTTTTGCTGATTGGATTTTGTTAACTGGCCTCCCTTTGCCAACTGGAATCTCTATTGCCATCTTTCTTCCTATAGACTTCCTCATTTTCTAAAGACCTTTTCCCCTAGTTTTTCCACGACCTTTCTTGATTCTTATGGAGTTATCTACTTGAAAAAAGGTGATTCAAATGTACTATCTAAATGCAAAAAGGATGGAGTGTATATATATAGAGTTATTTCTAACGTACAATTGTTCTTATAAGTTTAGCATAAATGAAGTTTCATGGTTAATGTTTTCAGTTTCAACATTGGAAAGTAACCAATAGATACAAGCCTAATCAATATAATAAAAGGTAAAACCTGTATTGGTAGCAGGAGTATTGCTATTTGATTGATCTGGTGACTGAGTAACTTGAATAGTTTCCCCCATAAGTGTAGTTTGTGTACTTATGCGTCTTCCTGGTGCCATGGATTTGTAGAATTCTACCAAAAACAGAATATGTATATTTAGTATGTTCCCAAGATGTAAACTCTTTATTGGTTTACTACCAAAAGTTAAAAGCACAATGTATAGGCGTATGTAACAGAGTATTGACAAAAAAATGTAGCAATAAAGTGCAAGATCTAGAACTGCACAACAACAGTAGGCACTTGAATGCAGAATAATCAATTGATAACATAGTTAACTAGTAAATAAAATTGTATAAGTTGAAATAATTTTCACAGTAGAGTAGACGACCGATACTATCAGATCACAGAAACATGTTTTTGCTAAAGTGTTTTAGCATTTCAACAGGTGACTGAAGTGAATTGTCAACGAGTTGCTGCTGAAACATAGAGAGGCAAGGAAAACGTATATGTTGCTGTAATTGAATTTAGGTGGATGAATTAATTTTGGAAGAATAATTGCTAATAGTATGTTACTTGTGTAAAAAAAAAGGTGTCTTCATATTCATTGCCTTCATTAAAAGTTAAAACTGATACCAACTTACCAAGTACTAAAAGAGAATATAAACTAGCAATAACATGTAGAATTGAGTTAAATTAGAGATGTCAATTACTAGATTCACACCCAAAATAAAGCATAATAGGTCTTCCATTCTTCTGCATACGAAACAAGATATTCACACACAGGATGCCTCACAATTAGTAAATATCTGAAGAATAACAGAGGGAACTGCGACAGGTTCTAACTAAATGCAAGTGTCCCAACAGAATATTTTCTACTATTTTCCCCTTCAGTACTGTCATGCTTCAGTAAGTGTGTGTAAATATACACTAAATTAGAATGCTTCTGTTTCAAAAATCTAATTGATTTCTCTTCTTCTATCTGATAAAATAGGACAAAGATAATACAAGATCATCCCTCGTCTTTGTTTAGTCTAACAATCAATTTAATCTTGGTAAAATGTAAAGTTGGAGGAATGATCATACCTCGTTTCTTTCTTCAGGTTTAGAGATTGTTTCACTTTGCAATGCAGTTTTTCCATTCGATTTCGTGTATATAGGTAGTGGTTATCCTAAAAAATTTTGGAGGCAAAACCTAAAAACTAAAGCGCCAAAAAAAAAAAAAAAACAGTTTCTTTATTTTTACAGCGTGAAGATAGTGTTGTGTATTGGGTGGGAAACAAAAGGACGAGTTTGAAGAGATTATCCCAAAAACTTAGTAAGTGGAGAAGTGGTTGACTCTAATCCTAAGATTTCTCACTAATACTTATCTTCCATTCCTACTAAAATTTCAGTAAAATTTATAGGGGCCATACCAAGAAAGTTAAAAAGTAAAAATAAAAAGCCCTTCTTGAAGGATTTAAAAAATAGAAGAATTTTTGAGTGGCAAATCTTTGATTATTTTTACAGAAATTTTAAAGGAGAAATTAATTAACCAAAAGAAAAAGAGGAAGAGGTAAAAGGCTTGAGAGGAATGAAACCAATGCATTTAGGTGTTTCACTACTAAAGAATTTGTTCAAGAAAGTATGAATGAAATTTAATTGTATTAGCAAGGGGAAACTGTCATATTGTAATATTTTATAGTAATAATAAATAGATTAAAAAAACTGTCAAAAGATTAAAATAAGGGAGGAAACTTAATTTGAGAACATAGGCATTGAGCGGGGTGAACTGAGCCCAATCAAGTTTGCGTTATTACCTAGTCGAGCCAAGCTCAGTTGAGCTTGAAATTGTACCGAGTCGAGGCAAGCTAAAGTTAAACCCAATAGGGTTTGTTACAGTATAATCTAAAATCGAGTCGAGCCCGAGCAGAGCTTAGCCTAGCTTGAGTCTAATTCAAATCGAGTCCAAACGAGCTCTGTTACAATGTAATTGAACTTATACCGAGCATGAATTGACTCTTTAAAGTTTTGTTTCAATGTGTGCTACACCTTTCGAAAATTTAGTTAATATAAACTTAATTGACCGAGCTTTAATCAAGCCAAACTTTGACAAAAACAAACAAATATAAGAATTAATAGCCTAGATAGATATTTGAACCAAAATCTACCGTGAGTTTAATCTGAGTTCAGACTAAACTCGGTAAAATAAATATTGAGGTTAATGAATGAGTTTTAGTTCTAATTAATGTAATAATTATGTGATTCGAACCAAGTCAATAGAGCTGAGTCGAGCTAGCTTGATCCAGTCTGAGCTTGATCGAGCCAAGTTTTGACCAAGTTTTAATTTAGTTGGAGCCGAGCCAAACTTTACCAAACTAAATTCAATACATTAACTATTGAGGTTATTGGATGAAGTCTTGTTTCAATACAGTAATTAAGTGTTTCAACAAATTTAACAGATCGAGCTAAACCGAGCTTGTTTGATCATGTTCGAGCTTGATCAAAATAAGTTATTATCGAGCAAACACGGGCAAAAATTTGGCCAAAATGAAAAAAAATATAAAAATTAGTTAATTAAATAATTGAATTAAAATGTATAGATATTTGAACTCGAACGTGTTCGAACGTGTTGAATGATATACACTGTGAGTTTAATCTGAATTCATACTAAACTCGATAAAATAAATATTGAGGTTAATGAATGAGTTTTAGTTCTAATTAATGTAATAATTAGGTGATTCGAACCGAGCCAATAGAGCTGAGTCAAGCTAGCTTGATCCAGTCTAACTTGATCCAGCCAAGTTTTGACCAAGTTTTAATTTAGTTAAGCGTTATGTGCGAAACAAGGCACGAGCAGAAGGTTCTATTGCTGAAGGTTATCTTATTGATGAATGTCTGACATTTTGCTCCATGTACCTTACGGGCATTGAGACTAGATTTAATCGTGAAGATCGAAATGATGATGGATCTAGCAACAAAAATGAACTTGTTCTGGACATATTTTCAAATAATGTTAGACCATTTGCAGAACAAGATTATGATGAAATACCAAGGAGTGATTTTGCTATGGCTCGGTGGTATGTGTTGAATAATTGCGAAGAAGTAGAACCTTTTCTTGAGTAAGTAACTTATTACTTATATATATATATATATATATATATATTGGTATTTTGTTGTTTTAACATATTTCTTACTATAATCTTTATCTGTATGCAGAGAGCATAAAGAAGAGTTGGCGAACCAAGTTGTTGTGGATATAGAAGTTAAACATAAAGAACAATTTCATTTATAGTTCAAAAGGAAAGTAAGTGTTTTATAAGACAGTAAAATCATCTTGCTGATTTTAAATTTTAATTGTTCTTTTATTTTTAACTGATTGAACGCACTAATTTTTTGTTTTAGATTATGCAATTACACAAGAAGGGAAAGTCGATGTCTATCAAGCAATTATACCCTTTGGCAATGGGACCTGATATGCGCGTAAGGACATATGCGGGTTGTATTGTAAATGGTGTTAGGTACCATATTCAAAGTCGTGATGACTCGCGTAAAAGTCAGAATTGCGGCATAGTTGTTGAAGGGTATCATGAAAATGAGTTGATTGATTTTTATGGTGTTATAGTTGGCATTGTTGAGTTGGAGTTTGTTGATAACAATAGAGTTGTTCTATTTAAATGCAAGTGGTTTGATCTTCGTAAGAAAACAGGGATGCAGAAAGATAAATACTTTACGAGTATTAATGTTAGTAGATTTTGGTATGAACATGATTCTTTTGTATTAGCTACTCAAGCAAGGCAAGTATTTTACATTGATGATCCAAAGTTGGGGGAAAATTGGCGAATTGTGCTTAAATTCCAAGATAGACACCTATATGATGTGCCAGAGAAGCAAAATTCAGAGGTAGAAATTGATATGTTGCCTACAAATGATGAAGTATATCAAGATATGTCACTTGAGAGTAACACAATTGTCAATGATAAAGACGATATGCCAAGTGAATTACATAGAGATGATGTTGACTCTACTAATCTAGACGCAAGTGTAATTGAATTGGAGACTCCGGCAGAATATGAAGTTGGTTCTAACCAAGAAGATTCAGACCAAGAAGATGAAACTATGGTAGAGTACATCAGTGATCATAGGGGGGAATGAAGGGAATGACAGTAATAGTAGTAGTAATGATGAAGATGATGATAGTACAGATGATGGTGACGAAAGTAATTAATGATGTAACCTCATAATGGTAAGGTTAGTATCCTATTAATAATTCTGCTGAGTTTCGTTTGTCTTCTTTTTCTTCTTCTTTTATCTCGTGTTTATTTGCATATCATGGCATCTGAAACATCGTGCAACTGGCGCTATAGTCTCGTTTTGCTGGTTAGGTCGATGAGTTAGTTCAGATTTGGAATATTAGCTTCCCCTATGATAATCTTCTGATTTTTGATGAAAAGCATATTTTAAGATTTACTACATGTAAAATATTTGATCTTTTTTTGAATTATGGATTAGCATAGATTTGGCCAGCAGTGACTTAGATTTTTTGAATTTTATGAGTAAACAATTGATCAAAACTCCTAGGATTTTGGCTAAAGAGGTTAAATATGAATTGCTTGATTTGAATATTAATGACGTTGATGATTGCTTAGGTGAACCCCTGATTAGCCTCAGATCATCTTTGGCTCGACCTCCCACAATTGAGTTTGATGTAATAGATAGAGAGATGAAATCATTTGGGAGTAAAAAAGGAGATGTTGTTCAGGTTTATTGGCCTGAAGGGAAGGAGTTGTTTCTGGTGCAACCTGATCATCTCAATGTTCTGGTTAAAAGTTATCTTAAATTCAGTCTAGTTTTTAGGAGGTTCTTGTAGTGATGATCTTGTAATATAGTTTGCAATTGCGAATAATTAAACCTTGTAATTGATTACCTCCTTCACCTAAAAAGGATTTCTACTTGTATGCACAACAACTAAGTAAGCTAATAAGACTAATACTAAGTGCATTTGCAGGGTTGGAAGGCAAGTGGTGAATGTTCCTTCATTCATGGTGAGAGTAGACTCACAGAAGCACATTGACTTCTCACAACAATATTTGGAGGATGTTTGAAGTCTGGATTTTACTCTCATGTTTAGATTATCGACAAGATGTTTGAAGTTTGGACTTCTCACAGCTTCTTTGGCTCTTTGGACAAAAGAGATGATGATGTCTGCTTGCATCATGAAAGCAGATATTAGTTTACATGAAATTCAAGCAAGAACAAAAGCAATACTCTAGTTATTACTATGTTGTTAGTGTTCCATTTCTGGAAAACTTTGATTCTTTTTTTGTTATTTCTACTGCTCGTTTGTTCACTTCGATGTTTGTCACTTTAAATTAGCATATTTATTGTTGCATATATGTTTGTTTTTGGCAATACGAGGAAGTGGAGGATCAAGTTTTGGTGTTATTTTAGCATGGAAACTCAAATTGGTACGCGTACCAGAAAAAGTTACTCTGCTTACAGTTTACAAGAGATAAGAAGGTAACATAACTCTCCTTCAAAATTGGGAAAAAATTGCAAGTCAATTACCTGAGAATTTGTTGATAAGAATAGTGATACAAAATGATGGAACAGGTAATGAGAAATATGTTGAAGTATTTTTTCAATTACTATTTCTTGGACCAGTTGATGAGTTAATTCCATTACTCAAAGAAAAATTGCCTGAATTTAATTTGGAGAGAAAAGATTGTTTTCAAGAACCTGTTGTTGATTGTAGTAACAGATCATGTATTAAAAAAGAATGTAGAGAATCTTCATGAATTGGTTCAGTCTTGTACTTTTATGGCAGGAGAACAACTGATCCACTTGAAGTTTTGCTAGAAAAGAGTGTTCCAACACAAAAGAATTATTTTAAAGCAACATCTGATTTTGTGAAGACTCCAATTTCACAAATGTTATTGAACTTGGCCAGAGTTAATCTTAACCATTTAATGAGATTTGTTCACGCCTAGCAAGGTTGGTTTTGTTTCCATTTGCTATTTGGAGTGGTTCTAATTTATGACTTTACAAAGTAAATTGGTTCTAAAAAACCACCAATTTACAAAGTAATTCAACATTTTAAATCACTTCCGTTTATCAATCTCCTCTAAGACAAGCGAGTTCCAAATATTCGTGCCTAGAAAAGGAATATTAAATTACTATCAAGTATTTTCGTTAAATAATTTACATTGTCTATGAGCTACTTGGTGCAATAATTATAAATGACCAGATAAATGTGCCAAACTATTTAATATGATTATGACTTAGTTAAAGGTTCATGGAAAATACATTGCGACATCAGTTTATTGGCATTAGAGCAAAATTTAATCATCTCATGTGTCCCATAGTTCTAAGCAATAACTAAACCGGTACGTTATTTGCAAATGCAAGAGATTTTAGGGACTCACGCATATATGCAGATTATTCAATCATATTATTTGTTTTTGCTATTAGTAAAAAACAATTAAGGTCCCAAATGAACAAGTATAAAATATTTGTGGTTATATTATTGTAGGTTAATTAGGGAAAATAAAATAAACATCTCGAAAAGTTTGCACTATTAAAGACAAAAACTAAGGTCCCAAATAAATCTAAACTTTTATTGCTAACTGTAGGTTAAATAGAGACAATAAGTATAAATTTTTGTGACGAAATTATGGGACAAATGGAGACAATAAAATAAATGTCCCTAATCGTTTGCATTATTGTTGACAAAAATAAAGGTCAATAAAAATATACAAAATGTAGCTAAAATGTAGGTTATATATAGACAATAAAATTTTCGTATCTAATTCTTTTCACTATTAGTGACAAAAACTAATGTCACAAATTAACTATATATTTTTGTGGCTAGATTTTAGATTAAATAGCGACAAAAAAATAAATGTCTCTAATTCTTTGTACAATTAGTGACAAAAACTAATGTCACAAATAAATATTAAATTTTTGTGGCTATATTTTAGATTAAATAGAGACAATAAAATAAACGTCCCTAATTCTTTGCACTATTTGTGATAAAATCTAATGTCACAAAATAGTGTAAATTTTTGTGGCTAAATCTTAGGTTTATTAGAGACAATAAAATAAATGTCCCTATTATTTTCACTATTAGTGACAAAAAACTAAGGTCACAAATAATCATAATTTTGTAGCTAAAAGCTTGCAACTATTAACTACGAAATTTGATTGTCCCTATTGGGATAGTATATTTTCGTGACGAAACTTTTTCGTGTCAAAAAACTAACTAATAAAAAAGACAAAAATTGAGTTTGTCACAAATTGGATACATCATTAGTGACGAAATAAAGTGTCACCATTTAATTTAATTTTGTGGCTAATATTAGTCAATAAATGGCGCCAACCTTTTTTTTGGTGGGAAACTTTAGGGGACAAAACTTTTGCTACGATGTTTGAGTTTCGTCACTAAAAATATACAACCTATATAGACACGAAATGTAAATTTTGTCACTAAAAATTAATAATTAGTGACGAATTTTATCACGTCACTAAAATTTTCGTAGCTAAATACCATATTTGTTGTAGTGTGAACCAATCCGCCTTGGACACTTTATGTGATGGTGTCACCATGGACAAGAGGTACGAAGAAGTGAAAGATATCCTAGACAAAGTGACCAAGAGATCTCAAGAATGGCAATCAAGAGCTAAGAATCCGGGAAGAGAAGTTGGGATTAGTCCAATGATGATGGAAAGACTTGAAGCCCAAGATGAGAAAATGGCAAGAATATTGACATCGGTGGACCTCATGAACAAGAACTCAAAGGCCGATAGGGAAGCCAATGAAAAGAAGTTGCATAAGGTGGAAAATATCCACACCACAAATACCGGCTATCAAGTGGCCCCAATGGGTTATGTGACTCCCGGAGGTGCTCCTATGTCCCTTCTCCAACATGGGCAAGAGGGATACTATCCGGAACAATGCTACCATGTGCAAGATGGAGAAGAAGCACATTATGTGGGTAACTACCAAGGGCAAAGAGGGTATGATCAAGGTGGTTATCAAAGGCCTTATCAACAACCCTACCAACAACCATATCAACAAGCCTACCAACAACAAGGGCAATGGAGGCCGAGTCAAGGAAGAGGTAATTGGAGTAGCAACCAAGAGGGGAGAGGAGCCGGTTCTTCTCAACAATATGCTCCAAGACCTCCATTTAAGCAAAATGATCAAGAGACAAAGGCTCCCACTAAATTGGAAGAAATGATGAGTCAAATGCTTCAAAATCAACAAGGCTACTCCGGAGACATGAAAGACATGAAGCAAACCATGACATCCCATTCAACATCAATCAAGGAGCTTGAATCACAAATGAGTCAATTGGCTCACCAAGTCAACCAAAGGCCGCAAGGTACGCTACCAAATGACACGGTAGTAAATCCCAAGAGGAGCGGAAAAGATCAAGTCATGGCAATAAAGACTCGAAGCGGCAATGAATATGATTATCAAAAGGTCAAGAGCTATGATAATGAAAGGTTGAACATGCAAAGCAATGATGAGGGTGCCGAGGAACATTTTAATGATGCAATTGGAGAAGAGGTGTTGCAAGAAGAAGAAGGGCAAGGTGAGGTGTTTGTACAAGACAATGATGATGATGTTCAAGAAATTCCCAAGCCTACACCCCAAAACACCACTACCCAAAAAGCTAAACTAAAGAAAACTCCACCACCCAAAGAAAGCCTTTCCATTCCAAGCTCCATTCCCAAAATTCCCCTTCCATTCCCACAAAAGAGTAACAAGCAAAGAGAAATCACACATGCCAAGAAGATATGGGAGAAAATTGCAAGCACTTTAATCAACATTCCATTAGTTGATGCTTTGGGTCAAATGCCAAACATTACAAAGTTCATGAAGGACCTAGTGACCAAGAAGATGTATGGAGATTTTGAAACTATCAAGGTCACTCACCAAGTGAGCGCAATTGTGTCAAAGCACATGGCACCTAAAGTGGAGGACCCCGGAGCATTCACTATTCCATGTACCATTGGGGGAAGGCATTTCAAGAAGGCTCTTTGTGATCTTGGGGCAAGCATCAACCTCATGCCATATGCAGTGTACAAAAATTTGGACACCAATGCACCAAGGCCGACAACAATGAATTTACAAATGGCCGATCGATCAATGAAAAGCCCAATTGGTGTCATAGACAATGTGCTGGTAAAGGTAGATAAATTCGTCTTCCCGGCGGATTTCGTCATCCTTGATTGCCCGGTGGACGTTGACGTGCCCATCATTCTTGGCCGTCCGTTCTTAGCCACCGGAAGGGCCCTTTGTGATGTGGAGAGGGGTGAGCTTACATTTAGATTCAATGGAGAGAATGCCGTCTTTCACATTTGCAAAGCATTGAAACAACCAATGGATGACGATGCTACTTGCTCGTACATTGATGTTGCGGTTGAAGCATTGGTAGAAAAAGCAAGTGTCTTAGCTTGTCAAAAAGACACGGTGGCAGCGGTAATTTGGAATATGGATGTTGAAGATGAGGAGAATGTGGCAGAAGTGGTGAAAGCATTAGAAGGATAGGGATCCAAACCATATGTACCCAAAAAGCTATCCCTAGACCTTGAAAACCGAGCCACTCCACCTACAAAACCGTCCATTAAAGAACCCCCAAAACTTGAGTTGAAAGTTCTCCCAACACATTTGAGATACACTTTCCTCGGTCCAAGCTCCACCTTACCCATAATCATCTCTTCCCACTTAGACAAAGCTCAAGAAAACAAACTTGTAGAGGTGGTGAGACGGAGAATTAAAGCAATCGGGTGGACGTTGGCGGACATAAGGGGAATTGACCTGGGAGTGTGTACTCACAAGATCTTGCTTGAAGATGGATGTAAGCCAAGTGTCGAGCACCAAAGGAGATTGAATCCACCAATGCAAGAGGTGGTGAAAAAGGAGATTATCAAATGGCTCGATGCGGGCGTGATTATTCCTTTGTCCGATAGTAAATGGGTGTCTCCGGTGCAATGTGTGCTGAAAAAGGGAGGTATGACGGTGATTCACAATGAAAAGGGAGAATCTATTGCAACAAGGCCAGTCACCGGATGGAGAGTGTGCATGGACTATCGAAAGCTCAACACCGCCACAAGAAAAGATCATTTCCCCTTGCCATTCATTGATCAAATGCTTGATCGGTTGGCGGGGTGTGCTTATTATTGCTTCCTTGATGGGTACTCCGGGTACAATCAAATCTCCATAGAGGCGGAAGATCAAGACAAGACAACCTTCACTTGTCCCTATGGCACCTTTGCTTTCCGCAAAATGCCATTTGGTCTTTATAATGCACCCGCCACTTTCCAAAGGTGTATGCTAGCACTTTTTCACGATATGGTGGAAAACTTTCTTGAGGTATTCATGGATGACTTCTCGGTAGTTGGGAACTCATTTGATGATTGCTTGACTAATTTGGAGAAAGTGCTAGAGAGATGTGAAGAAACGAGACTTGTCCTTAATTGGAAAAAATGCCACTTCTTAGTCCAAGAAGGCATCGTGTTGGGGCACAAAGTCTCGAAAAAGGGGACCGAGGTGGATCAAGCAAAAATAGAAGTGATTTCAAAGCTTCCACCTCCAATGACCGTGAAAGGTGTCCGAAGCTTCTTGGGACATGCGGGATTTTATCGCCGCTTCATTAAAGACTTCTCCAAAATTGTGAATCCGATGTGCAAATTGTTGGAGAAGGATGCCAAGTTTATTTTTGACAAGGCGTGCTTAGAAGCCTTTGAAGAGGTAAAGAAGAAGCTAACCACCGCACCAATCATTGTGAGTCCAAATTGGGAGCTTCCATTCGAACTCATGTGTGACGCTAGCGACGTGGCTTTGGGAGCCGTGCTTGGTCAAAGGGTAGAGAAGATGTTTCATCCTATCTACTACGCAAGTAAAACAATGAATGGGGCTCAAATGAATTACACAGTGACGGAGAAACAGCTTCTAGCAATAGTTTTTGCCTTTGAGAACTTCTGAGCATACTTAGTGGGGTCGAAAACAATTGTCCATACCAACCACTCCGCTATCCGGTACTTGATGGCAAAGAAGGATTCCAAGGCAAGACTCTTTCGTGGGGTGTTACTTCTTCAAGAGTTTGACATTGAGGTGATAGATAGAAAGGGGACTGAGAACCAAGTGGCAGATCATTTGTCATGGTTAGAGGAGGAAGGTCGCCCGAAATAAGAAGTGGAGATAAATGATACATTTCCGGATGAAAGGATCTTGGCCGTGTCTTAGGAACCAATCCCTTGGTATGGCGACTTAGCCAATTTCATAGTTGGGGGAGTCTACCCCGAAGACTTCACGTTTTAGCAAAAGAAGAAGTTGAAGATGCAAGGTTCTATTATTGGGATGAGCCCTATCTCTTTAGGGTATGTGTTGATGGAATCATCCGACGATGTGTTGCCGAGTCCGAGCAAGAAGCCATTATAAATGGGTGTCATTCTTCGCCTTACGGAGGACATCATGGTGGAGTTAGGACGGCGACTAAGGTGCTACAATGTGGCTTCTTTTGGCCAACCTTGCATAAGGATGCCCACGCTTGGGTCAAGAATTGTAATCAATGTCAACGGATGAGGGGAATTTCGAGAAAGCATGAAATGCCAATGAATACCATTGTGGAGGTTGAATTGTTTGATGTATGGGGGATTGATTTCATGGGACCCTTTGTGAGCTCATATGGAAACAAATACATTTTGGTGGTGGTTGACTACGTGTCTAAGTGGGTGGAAGCGGTTGCGCTCCCCAACAATGAAGCAAATAGTGTATTGTGTTTCTTGAAAAAGAACATCTTCTCAAGATTTGGGACTCCAAGGGCTATCATTAGTGATGGTGGGAGTCATTTTTGCAACCGCGCCTTCTCAAATCTCCTTCAAAAATATGGAGTGAAACACAAGGTTGCGACTCTCTAGCACCCCCAAACAAGTGGCCAAGTCGAGGTTTCGAACTGGGAAGTAAAGAATATTCTTGCCAAGACGGTTAATGCAAATAGAATCGATTGGGCAAGAAAGCTTGATGAAGCTCTATGGGCTTACCGAACCGCATACAAAACCCCAATTGGGATGTCCCCATTCAAGTTAGTGTTCGGCAAAGCTTGCGATCTACCGGTGGAACTTGAACACAAAGCCCTATGGGCATTGAAGAAATTGAACATGGATTGGGATGATGCCGCCAATGCAAGAATCTCAAATTTGCATGAGCTTGATGAATTCTGGTTCCTAGCCTACGAGAACGCAATGATCTATAAGGAGAAAATGAAAATGCTCCACGATTCTAGGATTTGGAACCGGACGTTCAAAGAAGGAGATGTCGTGTTGTTGTTCGACACTCGCTTGAAGCTATTCCCGGGCAAGCTCAAGTCCAAGTCGAAGGGACCTTTTAAGGTAGTAGGAGTTACTCCTTATGGTTCCGTTGATTTGCAATCGAAAGAAGGCGGAAGAACTTTCCGGGTCAATGGGCATAGAGTGAAGCACTACTTGGGATGCGGCGCCGAAGTTGGTGAAGTGGCGTGCATCTACCTTGACGAACCTTGAGAAAACAAAACCAAAACCATCGTGCCGCGACGTTAAATTAGGCGCTTCTTGGGAGGCAACCCACGTTTTAATTCATGCATGTTTTATAGATATATTGTGATGCTCCTTACTTGTTCTTGAGTGGATGGTGTTTGTAGGTGTGAAGATGATCAAAAGTGAAGAAACGAGTCCAATTGTGGCTTAAGGAATGGGATTGTGCGGAGTCGTACTCAAAAGTGCGGGCTGAGGATGATTTTTTTAAAAAAAAGTGAGAAGGCACAACATTGTGCTACCTAGCACAATTGGTAGCACAATTGTTCTGAAGCCACTGCCAGAAAATGGAGGATTGAGCGGGTCAGCACAATTTTGTGCGACCGCACAATTCCTCCAGCAGCATCGCACAATCATTTTGTCACTTGTGCGGCACCGCACAATATTGTGCGGTCGCACAAAGTGACGGGTAAGGGCAATTGTGTCTATTCAGGTAAGTATAACTTAAAACTCTCTTCATTCTTCTTCATTTCAACACACGCACAAACAAAAGAGAAAGAAGACCCATTCAATCACAATACACACATTCAATCCTACCACTTCAAGGATCAATCCAACATCATCAAATCCGGTATGCTTTCTCATCTTTATCTTAAGTTAATTCCTAGAATTGAAGAAAACCAATGGGTCGAATTAAATCATCCATAGGACCCAATGGGTTCAACCCAAACTTGGGTTACAATCGATCATGGTGAAGTCTGAGTAACCTATGAATCATGTAAACCCTAACCCATAATCCCAATTCTTTGCTAACAAGAAAAGAAATTTGAACAAATTGAAAATGGGATTAGGGTCACTTCTTGAATAGGAATTAGTGTGAACCATTGCTTGAATGTGTGAGAGAGTGTCCCAATTGAGAAAATCACAAAAATAGTTGAATACCGGACTAATAAAGGGCGACCACAAGTTGTTCAAATTTTTCAACATTGTGCGGACCGCACAATGTGGTCGCACAAAGAAATACAACAAACTGCTACTTTTTCACAAATTGTGCGGCCCCGCACAAAATTGTGCGGACCGCACAATGGGTCGCACAAGCTCACTGAACTCACTGCCTCTTTTTCACAGATTGTGCGGCACCGCACAATATTGTGCGGTCCGCACAATTGACTGTCAAAAGGCATATTTTCTTAGTCACTTTTTGGAAGGTTTTCCCATGTAAATATTATTAGTCCTTATTGTTTTTAATCGTGTTAGGGGTTATTTAACTAGTATAATTAAAGTAGTATAGAATGTATATATTAAATGTTCGTTTTAGACTAATTTTTTCTATTTTTCTTTTAGGTATCATGACAAATACTAAAGGGAATCAAAAGATGACTAACAGGACAAAGCAAATGACTAGGGCCCGGCAAAGTACCTCACGGGCCAAGCCGAAGCAACCAAAGGATCAAGAGACCTCCCGGAAGAGGTCGGCCTCAAAGAGGGTGGAAAGAGTGAGTGAGTCGAGCCCGAGCTCGAGCTCAGGATCTGATTCGGACTCCCAATTCCAAGGGGTCCCTGACCTTGGTCCCAAACCGGCCAAGATTGAGAGATTTGTGGTGCCGGAGGCTAGGGCCATTTACAAGGAGTATACAAAGAAACGCCCTATCCTCCCGGAGAGACGCTTTCATATCTCGGGCACGGAGGAAGAGTATGCTCGGATATATGCCAACTTGGATAGACGGGGGTGGTTGGGGTTCTGTGCGCCACCGGGCAAGTACGTCCCCAGTCTTGTACGTGAGTTCTATGCTAACGGCAAATGCAAGAAGTTCACCGAGAGCAAGGTGGTTGTGCGGGGGACTGAGGTGTATTAAGATTGGGATGACTTGAACGGGATTCTAGGGGTCAACAGAACATGCATAACCCTAGCTTATTATGAGAAGTTGAGATTAGGGGAAGAGGCTCGGCCATGGTTAGTCTCCATCATAGCAGCCCCGGGTACCACACCTGCGTGGGCAGCCCCGGATTCAGTATATACAAGAAGGACCTCAACTTCGAGGCCAAGGCTTGGCTAGGGCTTGTTAGCAGCAGGTTGATCCCCTCGAAGAATGATACCAAAATCCCGTTGAGGAAAGCAGTGTTGGTTGCCGCCTTGATGGCAGATTATCCTCTCAACCTCGGTGCCATCATACTCACAGAGATAGAGAACAGGATGGAGCAGAATGAGACAACCCTCCCTTTTCCCTGTTTATTGACTAGCCTCATCTCCAATGTAAATGTCCCACGGATTCCTCATTTGGACGTGGAGATTGAGGCCACTGGTAGGACTGAGGTGGATAAGATCCATGACGAAGGGAACTCCAGGGACAAAAAGAAGAGGAAGACTACCGAGTCGACCACTCTGGATACTCTATTATCTGATGCTGTTCCCACAGCTGGGGAGTCATCCGAGGCAGCCACTCAGGCACCATCTACATCTACACAGGCACCGTCCTCATCTACAGGCACACCAGCTGCACCTCCTGGGCGCCCCGCCTCTCGGGTGCCCCCATATATCTTAGGCCATGCCTCCTTGCTTCAGGTTCCGGGTGTTGTCGCTGCCACGTCCACGGTGGTGAACACCTTGAACGAGAAGCTGAACACTATTCTCCAGGACCCATTGTTGACAGCGAGAGTGTTCAGGGAGGTCATGACGCTAATTCAGGAGATCATGCTGCCCATGCAGGAGAGTTTGAGACAGCTGGCGGAGGGCCAGAAGGAGCAGACTAGAGAGTTGAAGAAAATGGGGAAGAGGATGCAGAGGATAGAGCGGCGAGTCGAGGAGGATATCCCGAGCCTGAGAGGAGAGCTATCTAGCCTCTCCAGGGACTTTTACAGCTATTGTCGGGGTGACTTCTCGTTCTTGGAGGAGAAGGAGAGGACATCTGTAGCTGCGGATGTCGATGATGAGGATGACGAGGAGGAGGAGGACCCCGAGCGCGAAGAGCTTATGAGGCGTCGGGAGCTTGACATCTTGGACAGGCAGGCCACTGCTATGGCTAGGGTTGAGCAGACAGAGACACATGATCCATTGCCTGCCGCTGCCACCACCACTCCACTCTAGACAGAGCCTACTGATACTCAGCCGACCCTTGAGGGTCCCACTGCTGCTGAGCCATCCAGTTCTCCACCAGCCGCTGAGGGCTAGCTATGACAAGGAACATTCTTTTACTCATTCTCTTAGATGCTTTCATAACTTTTAGTTGCATTGGGGACAATGCATACTTTTAGTTTGGGGGGGTGGGTACTTAAAGAATGTCTCATGTCACCATATCTTGTATATAAGATGTTTTGAGTACCTTTGTTTGTCATGAACCAAGTATTGTATATAATTATTTTATCTATGAAATGGTGTTATGTTTGATGCATGTACAAAAGTGTTTATGTTAAGTTGTTAGTACATATATGTTTAGCAATTCGAAAAACAAAACAAAAACACATGGTACTCCCATGAACTACGCTTGGGATGCTGCCTTTTTTTTATCTGATTCACTCCCGGGTGATACGTAGGCATCCCATGTGGGCGCGAAAGCCTCATTTGGGTCCGAACAACCATTTTCATTGTAAATACCATGTTACACAAAATTTTTGAAATAACCTCCTTCGGTTTTCTTTGCCATGGTTCTTTTCCAAGGAAGTAATTGTGTTGAACCGGGCATCTCTAGTACTAGTTTAGTATTTAGTTGTAAATAATGATGACTAGTTGTGGATTCTTGCTCCTTAGCAACTTTTGGCATGTTTGGTTCCACCATTATTTAATCCTTATCATGTGAGCTTGTTTTGAAAAATGAATAGAAAAACTTAGTTGGTAAATTGTGCTATGATCTTTAAGTTCAACTTTTGGCTCTTATGTCACTAATTAGCTCTCATTAGGCTATGAGTAAACTTTGGATACTTAATTGCCTTTGATTGGGATTTGAATATACGTGTCTTCCTTGCTTTACATGTGCCATGTGTGGTGAGTTTTTGGTGTGTTCATGTGTGTGCTTCTTGATCTAGAACTTGCCCTAAGTGTGCTTCGAGGCGAAATCCTAGGTGATGCTTGACTTGAAAAATAATTTTAGGCTTTCTTTGGCCCGCTCAGTAATCTAAAAAGCCTACCCTTGCATTATATCCTTAGTCAACCCCTTTGAGCTTAATATCCTTTCCTTTGGCAACCACATTATTAACCCTGACCAATTCTAAGTGCTTAAAGCACTAACCCTCTCTTTTGGCCCTACCTCCTTGAGTGCATTGAAAGACGTGCAACTTAGGCAAAAGCCTAAGTTTGGGGGTGGCACAAGTTATGGTGAAAATGTGGAAAGTAATGAAAATCAAAAGAAAATAAATGAAAAGGAAGAGCAACAAAAGCGAGTTGAATATAAAAATAAAATAAAAAAAAAAGCGAAAAGAAACAAAAAGAAGCAAGTGAAAGAAAAGAAAGAAAAAGAAGAAAAAAAGAATTGACGAATAAAGAGGAGAAAGATTAGTGTATAACCATCGATTTAGCAAGGTGTAAGTGCAAGAAAAATGAAGTGTGCCTTAATTTTTGTACGGTGTAGTGCTCAAGGAGGTGTGTAGTCACTATTTGCCCATATTTTACCCCACCTTTAATCAAAAGCCTACATTACAACCCTAACAAGTCCTAATTGATTTCGGGTCAAGCATTCCTATATTAGTGGAGAGGCACACAAAGGGCAAGCCTATGGATCTTTAGTATGCATGATGAACTTCTTTTGAGAGAGTGAGCGAATTCTTCCTATCATTAATCCCACTTGTGTTATCATTGCATTTTTGTGGTTGGGATATTCTCTCGAGTGGTGAGGGCACTTGTGAAGTTGAGTTGAGGACTTGTGTTTCACCTTTCAATTGAGGTGAGCAAGTAAAGAAGTGAAGTCTTGTGATAAAAGAGGCAAATTTTGAAAATCTTGTGTCATGGCATGTTTGCTTTCTTTGATTTTTTGTATATGGGTGTTATACGCACATGGCTTGGCTGAATTGTTGGCACCAACCAATGTCATTAGTTTTTGAACTTGAATCGAGTTTTGGCTTGTTGTTGCTTTAATGAAAAAAAAAATGCATGAATTGATGAATTGTAACTTGGGGACCATTGAAGTGTGTTTTGCTTGAGGACAAGCAAAAGTTCTAGTTTGGGGGTGTTGATAAGTTGGCATTTTACCGACTTTGAGCCTTCCTTTATAGGAACTTTGTGTGTTTTTAAGCTAATTTCACGACCAATTCTTATGTAATGTTGCGTGATTCCAGGTGCTACTTAGTTTAAACGCTCGAGGCCAGAAACTGAGCAGAAAGAACACAAAAGAAGGCCGAGTCGAGTCGAAGTTGGAGTCGTGCGAAATGGAACAAGTTTTCAAGGACTTGTGCGGCTCAGCACAATATTGTGCGATAGCACAATGCTTAGCACAATGCTGAAAAAGACCCAATTGTGAGGTCAGCACAATATTGTGCGGTCAGCACAATTGGTCAGCACAATATTGTGCGGTCAGCACAATGCTTAGCACAATAATGTAAAAACAAGCAGTAACTACTTCAAGTCTTCAAGGAATTGTGCGGCCAGCACAATATTGTGCGGCCAGCACAATCAGCCAGCACAATATTGTGCGGTCAGCACAATTGGGACGGAAGAAGATTTTTGTGTAATTTTCTTTGGAGTATAAATAGGAAAGTGAGGGTTTTATTACATAACACTTATATTACAATTTAGTCTATATTTTGGGAGATTTTGGGAGCAAAGTTGGAGACTTAACATCATTTTGTAAGCTTCTAATCTTGTAACTTTGAATCTTGATTCCATATATCAATTCAATCTTATGTCCAACATTATTTCATCTTTTCATTACATCTTTATTACTATGATTCAAACCCTAGTTATGAGTAGCTAAACTCATAACTAGGGGTGTAATTATGCTATTGTGATAGAAAATTAATGGGTGTTGTTATATTTCACTAACCATAACACAAGTAACAATTATCCAACTCCCCATTACAATAACATCAAAATCCCAAAATGCATGATATTTGGGATTTCTTGTCTACATTGCTAGTTAAAGACTCGGAAGAGATTAACTAGTGTAGAATAGTGGAGTTGGCGAGGATTTGAGTTGATAGGCTATTCATATAGACTAACTCATCTAAAAGGAGTTACGCTCGGAAGAGGTCTTCTTTCCTCGGGTCATTGAGTAGTGCTTCAAGCATTCAACTAAGGCTTTGATGAGCGGGTTGTGAAAGATCTCTCCTAGGCCGGAAGGATTCGAGAGATCACGATCAGAATGCTCGACCATAATTATACTTGTGTTGGGAAACTGAAGTAAAGACACCCGTTGGTTGGAAATCACTATTAGTTGGTTGCACCCCTATTCAAGAAATATCGAACAACTTACTCATTTAATTGCTTACACTTTAGAATTAATCATAGTCTTCATCAAACAAATCATACTCCTAGGACTCAATACTAAACCTCATTTGAATATCTATTTGCAACTCTCTCACTTGACGTGCTAGTTCCCTTGGGAAATCGACCCCAACTCACATCGGGTATTATACTTTGACGACCGCCCTTCACCATTAATGGTCTATGATTGAGCGTGGATCAGGTAGCCGTCCCTAAACGCGATTTACGGACGGGCTATGCGACGACAACATCCGTCCGTAAATCACTTGACGCTAAAGTTATAGGGACAGGCAGCCGTCCGAGATACAGACGGCTAGCCGTCCCTACGCAGTGAAATCTAAAATATAATTTTTTGTTAAGGGAGGGGTGGTCGTCCCTATTTTTACATTTTTCACTGACTAGCCATCCCTACATAATGAAATCTGGGTTTTTTTTTGGTTTAGGGAGGGGTGTCCGTCCCTTTTTTAACGTTTTTAGTTTGGTAGAGACGGCTAGCCGTCGCTACTTGTAATAAACCTGCACAATAAAATATCAAAAAATAAATACATGCCTGCCAACAACCAATGCTAATCCTTATATAACACAACTAGCCGAACAGATAATTAAACTAGAATACACAAACATTTTAATAATAAGTCTACTAAATCTTCCATACATTTATTTTAAATCCTAAGCATAAAGGCACATAACAACAACTAGACTACACACTATACAATTTGAAGAAAATAAAAATGATAAAATGAAAACCACATAAAAACGAAAAAAAAATACCTCTAGAAGAAAAATTGGGGGGTTAGGTATGTAGCTGCCAGATCTGCAAGAAAAAAAAAAGGAAAAGAAAAATTCGGGGTTAGGGTTCACCATTAATTGAAGTGAAAAATTAACAAAAAATGGGGGTTAAGATTTACCAATTTAGATGGAGGTGCTAATGGACAGTACTTGGGAATGTGGGTGGATGGATTTGTGGAAGTATTGAGGATGTGATTCTGGTTTAGAGTTTGAAGGAAGAGAGGGGAAAATGGATTTTGGTTAGATGGAAAATTGGTTTTGCTTAGAGTGAAAACGGGAGAGAGAGTGTGTTTGAAGAAGAGAGTATTGTGTTTGTGAAAAAAATGGCAGAGAAATATTGATATTCTGTTTGTGTTTAGGGACGGCTAGCCGTCTCTAACCAAATAGGGGCAGCTGGCCGTCTCTAGCTTTGTATTTTTTTAATTTGACAGATTGTGTTAGGGACGGCTAGCCGTCTCTAAGAAAATAGGGATGGCTGGCCGTCTCTAGCTTTTGTATTTTTTAATTTGACAGATTGTGTTAGGAACAGCTAGTCGGCTCTAAGGGACGGCTGACCGTCTCTAGCTTTTGTATTTTTTTGAATTTGACATATTGTATTAGGGACGGCTACCCATCTTTAAGAAAATAGGGAGGGCTGATCGTCTCTAGCTTTTGTATTTTTTTTAAATTGTCAGAAGCTTAGGGACGGCTAGCCATCTCTAAAGAAATAGGGAGGACTGGCCGTCTCTACCCTTCCGTCCCTAAACCGAGTTTTTCTTGCAGTGCAACAATAACATCTTGATGGTCCTGTCACATTAAATCTTTGCTAACACTTCATCTGTTGGGAGCTTTTCTGATATAAAATAAAATCTTGAAAGGCAATTTAGAGTGCCAAATATTTCTAGCAGAGATAGTAGAATTTCTAGTCTTTGAGATGGACTGCCAAGGTGATTTGCACGTGAATTGGCCTTTAGAATCAGGCAACCAAACTGCAAAGTCTTTCTTATCCCTGTGAATTTTTTTAATAAAAGGTTAGAAAAACTTCCCTACTTTTTTTTAAATATGTTATTTTTGAGTAAATCCGAAAGGTCAAAAAGGTATGTAAAGACTTTAATTTTTAATAAAAGACCTAAACACCCACAAATGGGGCATTCGTTTATTCTTGTCTAGTACATATTGTTCCATGGCAAAAGAGGGATAGTTGGACTTTCTTCGAGAATATATAAAGAATAAATAAGACTAACTATATGTGGTTGAATAAAAAGAAAAAATAAAGGCAAATGAAACCTATAATAAGACAAGACAAACAACAACCACAACAACATATTAGGGGTCTAGGAAGCAGACATTATCCTACCTTAAAAAAAAGATAGAGAGCCTGCACGTTCCTCTCTGGGGCGGTCTGGTCTAATCGAAGTCAACTGACTCACCCCCCACTTCAAGCGCACTTATGTATCGACTGAATCACTCTTTTGGTCCGCCTTTGAAAAAAAAAAAGGAACTCGCTAGGCCTTCAGAACAAAGGCGATTGATAGCATTTTGCGCCCACATGTTTGAATTTGAGGGTAAAGAGGAATGCCAACCTCCCTTAGCTTAGCCCTTTACGACCTTTTCCGCCTCCTGTTTTCAGTAGAATCTCGACTCAAGAAAAATATTATGTAATATACTTACTTTCACTGTTAAATTTGTCAAGAAATCCCCGTAAAATATCATAATTTTACGGGTAATCTATCATAATTTTTTCTTTTTCTTTCTCTAATTCTTTCTATCTCCCCCTTGTTATCTCCATTACTATATTTCCATGTCTGTTGCCACCAAATTTTTTTTCCTCCATTTCTTTCTTTTTCCCCTATCTTCCTAGTGTCATCACCTTTATTTCTCTTTTACCTAATAGCTTTTCCCCTATAATCCATGTAATCTTGAAATTTTGCAAAAGGGATAGAATTGATGGTGGTCGGAGAATAATGTTTTCGGCGAACTTTTATTTTTTCAGTCGAGCATACCTCATAGTGACTTAACAATAAATTTGTTCTAAAAAATGGAATTCAATGAGAGTTTAAACAGATGTTGGTCTTTCTCTAGATCTTGTTCCATTTGAATATTAGATAAACTTAAAGTATGTAGGGGGAGATCTATCATTGCCAACTTTTAGCAAATGAGCAAGAAGGGTGATGGGATCTGACATGATCCTAATCGCTAAGAATAGGAAACGATCAATAAAACGATAAAATAAACGACACAAAGTGAAGGATAGAAGGAAATAAGGAAAATATAAGAAAGAAAGGAATCAAATCCCACGATTGCAAGTAAATTAGAATACTACAATAAATTGTAATACCCTAATCCAGACGAATACAATCAAAGACCAATATCCGAGGGGGAAGAGACTTGAACTCAACCAATGGATCTCTCACACAAGAGAATCCAAGAGAGATCCAAGAAGAGAAAAAGAGATTAAACTCACACACACTCTCACAAGAGTATTCTCAATCATCCAAAATCTAGCTAAATGACTAAATCCTCGGATTAGGCTATTATAGTAACTAGTTAAATACAATGATAAATGGACTAAAATAGCTCCTATTGTTAATTATGAGAATCTTCCAGGAGAGGTCCTTCTTCGCTATCGCGCATGTAGCCTCGCTATCGCGATGTGCATTCAGATATCTCATCACGATCGCGCTAAGTCTCTCGCGATCGTAAACTTTGACTATTTTCTTCTTCGCGATCGCGCCACTTTCTTCGCTATCGCGCTGTGCAAATTTTCAGAATCCTGCAGTCTTGCATTTTTGCTCATTTGGCCATCCTTTGACTTGAGCCTTGCTTTCCATGCACTCTTAAAGCACTCCAAGCTCTTGATGTCTATCATGAACTCTCCACGGCTTCGAGCGCCAATCCGGTTCGCAACATTCCCTCCTTCTTTAAAGGAATTCATCCTCGAATTTGTACCTTGCAAAACCATGACGCGAATAAGTATCAACTCAATAACTTTCCAAGCACTACACAACAAAGAGGATGGAACAAAACTCACACACTCATGCTCAAAGTGCATACTCTTATGATATAGCCAAGTATCAAAATCAACCATAAAGAATATTTTTCCAAATCCAACATCAAAAACTTGGCTATAAAAGAAACATGAAGCAAGCTTATTCACTAAACAATCTCCATTTTTAGGCTCATTGAACTCATCCAAGCCTCCATTGACAATTTATCACTCTTAACATTAGAGGCTCTAGCAAAACCAGCTTTAAATGTATGCTCAAAACTAGGAACAGAGTAAGTAAAGAAATTGACACTAAAGCTAGCATCTATCAATTTACCCCCACTATCAGCCTCCCTCCTTCTTTAAGAAGCAATCTTTATCTTTAGAGGACTTCCAAACATTAGACAAGCTTTCAACAAATATTTTAAGAGTTAGCTTGTTAACATCCACACAATTATCACTCTCAAGCAAGTCATAAGAATCATTTTGAGAAAATAATGGATTGTCATACTAAAATCATCTTCCAACACTTCATCTTGCTCATTTTCAACAAACAATGGATATTCAAATATTTTAAAACCTTGACACAAACCACCACCACAATCAATAGTGCTATTAATTTTATCACATCAAGATCAAGCAACTCATTGACACATTTATCAAGCAAAGGTGGAGTGTCATAACTCAATTCATTATGTTCAAGCTCATCTATTTGCACATCACTAGTGTGGAACAATTCACACACAAAAAATCCATCAATTTTCTTTTTACAAGTGTGTCCAACTAGTGTATGCTCACAACCACTATCATCAATGCAAGATAAAGAATCATTAATTCCACAAAAGGTAAAGCTATCAACCATACTCAAGCCTCTATCAAACTCACCCAATGAATTACAAGAGTTAGGATTAGCTTTTTACCTTGTAGCACATCTAAAGATTCTTCTTTACCTTGGCTTTTCAAAAGTAAGCTCACTTATTCATTTGAAGACTCACTTTGGTCTCCTTTTTTTTTTTCTTCAAGGAATGAAACCACTTCTAAAGAAGGATTTTCCAATGTAGCATCTCCAAAGGTACCTTCAAAATGCACAAGACAACTAGAGAAAGAAGAAAGGTTAGATTTGTTAGAATAAGGAAAATCCTCACCCTCACTCTTTTGTTTTCTCTCTTTCTTTTCTCTCATTTCATTTTTCAACTCCTCTCTCTTTTCTTGTGGCAACTCACTCACTTCACTCAACTCAAGCTCTCCCTTTTTCTCTCTTGAGTTGTCACTTTCCACTCTCTTACTCCTCTCAATCTTTTCTCTCTCAAGTTCATTTGGACTAGGACATGTGCCAAGAATCTCTTTGGAAGGGATAGGAATACTTTTCACCTTAACTTTCAACTTGACACCACTTGAAGTGCCAATTTTCCTACCACCCTCCAAGTCACATTTCTTGACTTGTCTCCGAGGAGCAAAGTCATAGCACCTCCTATTCATTTCCACATAGTACATGTCCCTTGATGCATTGTATTGAAACTCTTTGTTTTGCATCCAAGGCATTCCCAACCAAACGTGACAAGTGTACAAAGGGTACACTTCACAAAACACATATTCCTTATATCTCCCTTTAGAAATACAAACCTTTGCTACTCTATTAATCCATACTCCATTATACTCATAAGGAGTTGCCAATTATAATAAGGTAGTCGCAACTCCTTAACCAAAGTAGGGGCAATGCAATTTGCATCAATGTTATCAACTTGTAGAATATAGCCTCCATATCCTTCAACACTAATAATAAATCTACTTAGTTTCTTCTTGTGTCCATCTTCATAGTAATGGCCGAATGGATCCTCACTAGTAGTCGGACCACAAGAAGCATTCATCCTACTTGACTACCTCCATAACCCTCCAAACCTCTCAAAACATTGTTAGAACATGGCAACCATTTGTAGCAAAAGTAGCACTTTTTCTCACTTTAGGCCTCACATTGCCTTTCGCATAAGAATTAGAAGCATTGAACGTTTTAGCACAAGTAGAAGATGTAAGCTCCCTTTTTCTTATGGAATAATTACCATTTCTTCACAAACCAATAGAAAGACCACTACTACTCTCTTGTTTATTTTTAGGAAGACAAAGAAAGGATGCAAATGAACAATCTCTATAATTAACATCATCATCAATTCTCTCTATGTCACTATCTACATTTTCAAGTTTATCACAAGAAGGGTAAGCATGAACATTGTACCTTGAAGCGTCACTATCATCATCTCCAAAACTAGAAGCATAGGAGTTTTCATTGTCACATTCATCCTCCTAAGCCTCATAGTCTCCACGAGCTTCATGATCACCATAGTGACTCGCTTCATCTCCATAAGAGCCATAGTTCCCCGAATCATCATAATAACTCCCACCATCATCATAAGAACCATAGTCTTCACAATCATCGTAAAAATCCCTATCATCTCCATAAGAGTCATAACCTCCACAATCATCATCCGAGGACATATTTGCAACAATAAAAAGAAAAGGACTTCACAAATTCACTCCCTCACGTGTATCACTCAATTTTCTTTTCACTCGTGTATACACTCAAGGTCAATGACTTTTGTGACCACACTCTAATGTTCTCACCACTCAAGCCTTTTTCCACTCAAGGGTTTCTTTAATCTCTTCAAGATTATACAACCTCCAATTCTCAAGGCAAGTATCCACACTTCGGTTCGGAGTGGAGTTTATAAGACACCAAAGAAACGGACAAAGACGCACAAACGGACTAGGAATAAATAAAATATGAAATGAATTTAAAAAGAGAAAAGCACGAATCGAATTGGCACGAAATGGTATTCAAATTGGATGAAATTTTGTGTGTGATCCAGAAACTTATTTTATTTGATGATATGAAAGGGGTTTGGGTGATCTGATACTGTTTAGAGGCTATTCTGAGCAATTTGTAAAGTGACTGATTTTTTTGTTCAGCGTTGTCGCGTGAGTATGGGTGCTATCGCGAAGAGAAAATAAATAACCTTGCAGTGTCGTTGCGCGATCGCGCAGAACAAAATTTCAACAAGCATGTGCTTTCGCTGCACGATCGCGAAGAACAATAATTCCACAAGCCTGCACGATTGCGACACTTCTCGCGCGATCGCAAAGAGCAAATTCTTGGTCTGATGCAGAACTTGAAGCCCGAATTTCTGAAAATTTTCTTCACTTGAATCTTCACAAATCAACTTGTTTTTGCTTTAAAATTGAGATATAAGCTCCTTATAAGTCTGTGAATAAACCCCAATGATCAATTCTTCAAAAACAACACTCAAATGCAAAAGCCCTAAATCAATTGTTGAAGAACCCTAAATTTTGATTCTTCAAATTGATGCCCCAAACGTTGTTTGTTGTTCAATTCCTTCAAGATATAGCTTCTAGAATCATCAACCAACAATTGATAACAAAAATTTCATCCAAAGAAACCCTAAATCTATGACTATATTTTTGGGATTTTTGAATTTTTGAATTTTTTTATTTTTTTTATTTTTTATTTTTGGTAATTTTCAGATTGTGATAATCAAATCCAAGATAGTGTTTATGAAAACAAATACCGATCCGAGCTCTGATACCAAATGATATGATCCTAATCAGTAAGAATAGGAAACGATCAATAAAACGATAAAATAAACGACACAAAGTAAAGGATAGAAGGGAACAGGGAAATGGATAGAAGAAAGAAAGGAATTAAATCCCACGATTGCAAGTAAATTAGAACACTACAATCAATTGGAATACCCTAATCTAGACGAATACAATCAAAGATCAATATCCGAGGGGGAAGAGACTTGAACTCAAGCAATGGATCTCTCACACAAGAGAATCCAAGAGAGATCCAAGAAGAGGAAAAAGGATTAAACTCATAGACACTCTCATAAGAGTATTCTCAATCATATAAAATCTAGCTAAATGACTAAACCCTAGGGTTAGGCTATTTATAGTAGCTAGTTAAATACAATGAATGGACTAAAATAGCCCATATTATTAATTCTGAGAATCTGCGAAGAGAGGTCCTTCTTCGCTATCGTGCATGTAGCCTCGCTATCGCGATGTGCATTCATATATCTCATCGCGATCACACTAAGCCTCTCGCGATCGCGGACTTTGACTATTTTCTTCTTTGCGATCGCGCAACTTTCTACGCTATCGCGCTGTGCAAATTTTCAGAATTCTGCAGTCTTGCATTTTTGCTCATTTGGCCATCCTTTGACTTGAGCCTTGCTTTCCATGCCCTCTTAAAGCACTCCAAGCTCTTGATGTCTATCATGGACTCTCCACGGCTTCGAGCGCCAATCCGGTTCGCATCAGGATCTTTTTCATTTTTTACCTTTTCTTTTAATTTTATTTTATATGATTAACATTAAAAAAAATAAAAAGGGAATTATGAAAATAAAAAGAAAAGGAAAAAGAAGAAAAAGCTAGTTATATCTGACGTATTGCCACGTGGTGAATTCAGAGGGCGAGTGTAGAGTTGCTCTTATGGTGCAACTGATTATACTGTATTAAGTGTGAAAGAAGATATTTTGCCAAAAACATTATAGAAAACAAGTTTGAAAAAAACAGGTTTAAAAAGTAAAAGTAGTATAAACAACAATAATACTATTCCTAATATGACCGACATTATTCAACTACTCTCTATCATTAATAACAAGTCATGACAAAAATGGGAAACCTTATCAGAACCGGATCCGAGTTAAAATGGACTCTTTTAATTTTCGCACATTGGACCTTCAAAAGTTAATATATTTCAATTTTAACCCTCATTTAAAGGTTTCTGATTTCAATTGGACCTCATCAGTCATCAGTCATCATCACCCATGGCTGAAGTAACATCACATATTCCCAAGAAAAAAAAGAACCTTATTCAATTTATTTGTCGTTTCACTTTCTTGCTTTCCCATTTTTAAGATGTTTATTTTGATGGAAATGGTTGAACTGCTTAGAAGAGAATGATGAGACTTGTAATGTTTATAAACTTAATAGAACTAGTTTCTCGACATGTGCGTTGCACGTGTATGCTGAGTCATGTAATATATAATTTTATAGAATAGTATCAATACTATAAAAGTAAGATTGAATCAATAAGTATACATGAAATAATAAAATATTAATATATGTGAATGATCAATTTTGGTTATTGTTTGATACTTGTTTATGAAGATCAAGATGATTGTGTATCATTTAAGCATACAGAGATGAACATAAGTTTAATTAGATGTATGTAGTTTTTTATTACGTCTGATTTTATGTGGTATAAACATGAAATGAAGTGATTATCATATATTACTTCTTTATATAGATGATAATCCCGGTGTATTTTATTCCTTTCATCATCCATTTAGTTTTTTTTAATCAAGATCGAGATTCTTGTTGTTAACATTGAAATCACTCTTGACAAATCAAATCAAACAAATCAAACCAACATACCCAGTGATGTCCCACCAAAGTAGCATGTGAAGGGTTAGATGTACGTAGACCTTATTCACATCAAGGTGGAAAGACTGTTTCCGATAGTAAAATCACTCTTGACAATGTAACATAAAGTCTGTTGCCTGAAAACATGATCATTGTGCTATTATATCTTTTAATTGTGGTTTATTTGTCATTATTCCATAATATATAAATCTACAAGAAATTATTTTCAGACAAATCAAAGGATATCTTTCATTTTTAGGGAGAGTGTTGAATTCTTGGGATAAATGCATGCTTGAAATATTGACTCAAATAATTGTGCATGTATAGTATTGTTAAATCTTCTACAAATCATCATTTTTGTACTGCTGCATAAATCATTTGAAGGGTCCAAATTTCTTATTCGTCATTTGCTTCAAAATTTGGTTTATTTGACTTTAAATGGTAGTAATTGTTCAAGTGTTATAATACATACTATTAAAGAACGATCTAGACCTTCTTAATACTTTTGGTACAAATAATTTAGGGCAAGTGTTATAATACATATTAAAGAATAGTCTAGACCTTTTTAATATTTTCTCTACAAATAACTAATGGTCACAATTTAAAAGCTAACATTTCGAAAGCACATTTTCACGTGTTTGAATGTGTCGTCCATATTTTAAGTTAGAAAATGTATGTCATTTGCAAATAAATATGACTGGATAGTGTGCTTATTGACTGTTTCGTTTATATTTTGTCTTTGTTTGTTCTACGTTATTTGACTTTAAAATTTTGACACATTTAAGTTTAATTCTCACTTAATGTTTAATTTCAAAAAAGAAAACATCTGTACAATTGGTGGACAAATTATTACTTCTTAGTATAATGACGTTAAATAGACTTGTCTTTTCTCTCACAAAGAATCGCGTCTTTTCAATAGAACCATTATCCCCGTTAGTCTCTTGTATTCCATTAGATTTTCGTGAATCACAGATATTGCCAAGGGTTGGAGTAATTTTCGTTGCAGTAGCTCCTTCCATTGACTGGACTTAATTGCCGGGAAATGGCCTTATACGTACATTACAATGTTGGTAATATTAAAAAAGGATGTCTGATACATGAAGCACCTAGAGATCATGAAAATTAATTTATCATCATATTCTAGATAAGACTTGGTTAAGAATTTGAGAAAATCCATGGCGGATTAAAATAGTCTCCCACATGCCAATATGAAATGACATAATTATGCCAAAAGATCAAAATGATAGCAGGTGCATGGCAATCTCTAAAACTGTAAGATGATATGTAAGCAGGCGTAGGTATCTGCATCTTCGCATGTATAAATTCCAACTATCAAGTGATTAGTTTAATAAGACACTCTCTTGATGGATATCTTTTCTTGTAAATATTCAATGACAAAAAATATGAGCCATAACACGAACTCGATCTCTTACACTTGAGCCATATATTCATTCAAACTGGAGGTTTTCTACAAAGTTACATGCTATGCAAACTCGATCTATACCTGTTGAGAGCTGGTTTTGAAGTATGACAAACAAGAAGGACTCAGAGGTTCCCAGCGAGAACCTAGTCCTTGGAATGAAGGGCACGCTTGATCGAAAAAGATTACGGGTTGCAAATCCATGCGGAACTAGGAGTAGTGGCGCGTGAATGAATATGCATCCTAGTCAGACTAAAAGAGGCGGTGTCCAGGCTGTGTCTTCGAAGTGTGAAAAGGAGTTGGACTTCAACAAGGAAAAGAGTTACTAGGAATCCTGACTTACCATAATTAAAAGGATTTCTTGTAGAACTCAACTAGGGTTTCAAGACCCATATAAATGCAAGTAGTAGAGACAGTCGAAAAGCAGTTATTCACAAACGGAGAGTTGAGAGCATACAAAAGCGATCTAGCATCTTTCTTCGTGAGTAAACTGGAGAAGACAACTTGAGTGTATGCAGTGTATTGAGTCTAGATATTCTGTCTAGGTTCGTCAAGTTGCAAGTTGTCTTTAATTCAAGCATTCATAGTTTTACCTATTGGCTTAGTCAGAAGCGTATGTATTAGGTGAACTTTTGTGTAATTACTGAGAAGCTAGAGTTTAGCTTTGAGTAGTGATTAGGGTCTAGAGTGTAGCCCCTTGGTTACAGAGTTTGTAATCAGAAACGTTGCTTTTGTGTTAGTGGATTCAGTTCTAAAATCCCAGAGTGTGGGTCGTGGTTTTTCTCCCTTGAGCAAGGAGTTTTCCACGTAAAATCCTTGTGTTCCCTGTGTGTGTGGTGTTGTGAGTTATAGTATTCGAGGCAGCATAAAAGATAATATAAGAACTAGGTTCTACGTTAGAAGAACCAGGTCCTCGTGACGAAAATCGGTAGACACTATTCAACCCCCCCTCCCTTCTAGTGTCTTCAGGAGGTGCATAGAGTATAACAAGTGGTATCAGAGCAGGTCTTCTCGTAAGAGGTTAACACTTTGAGAAGGATCAGAATGAGTGCACCACCTATCATCACTGAAGGACAGTTAGTTCAGAGGCCCCCACAGTTTAATGGGCAATACTATGCATGGTGGAAGAACAGGATGGAGAATTACATATGTGCTGAAGACTATCAACTCTGGCTGATAGTCTCTGAAGGAAACCTGATCCCCACCAAAATAGTTGGTGAAGGAGCTATTGCTAAGCAAGAACCAAAACTGAAAGAAGAGTTCAATGAGACGGATTATATGATTGAAAAGAATCACAAAGCCAAACGTCTGGTCATATGTGGTCTTGGTCCTGAGGAGTTCAATCGACTATCATCTTATAAGATGGCTAAGGAAATATGGGATGCTTTGCAGGTTGCGCATGAAGGAACCACAGAAGTGAAGGATTCAAAAAGGAGAATGCTGAAAAGACAATTTAAACTTTTCACCATGGGTGAGAAAGAATCGATTCAGGATATGATGACCAGGTTGACTATCATCACAAATGAAATGAGATCTCTGGATATGGAATTGCCTGAAATAGAGATGGTTGATAAAATCCTGAATGTGCTACCTGAAGCATGGGAACCAAAGATGACTGCCATCATTGAATCCAAACCTCTGAGATCCATCAAACTTGAAGAACTGGTTGGAAGTTTGAAAACTCATGAGATGATGAAGGACTCAAAAACTAAACCAGCTGTAAAGAAGGACAAGACCCTTGCCCTTGAAGCAACTGAAGAAACCGATGACTATGTTGATCTTCAATCAGTTGAAGCAGCAATGGTAAGTGCCTTAAGACAGAAGCTCAATCTGGGAAGGTTCAAAGGATTCAAAAGAAGTGGCAAGGAGAGTTCTAGCAGGAAGAATATAGTTGACAGTCCTGATTACTCAGGATGCTTCAAATGCTTCAAAAAGGATCATGCTGTAGTAGACTGTCCTATGTGGAAAATAGAATGGATGAAGAATAGAGCATCCAAGGAAAAGGAGAAGGAGACGCCAAAGGAAACTGACAAAGATAAGAAGAAGTCAAGACGACCTCCAAACTTCAGAGCAGAAAGGAGAAAGAAGAAGGAGGCCTTCTATGCTACATAGGGACCAACTGACAGTGAATCCGACCATGGAAAGGATTCTGAAGATGATCCGCCACTGGCACTAATGGGTATGTCAGACAATAGTTCTGATGAAGAAGTCCCTCGAGAGTTTAGAAGAGGAAGAGATCCGTCAAAGCCTCCTGTATTCAATGGAACTCACTACAAGAACTGGAAGAAACAGATGAAGATCTTCTTGCAAGCAGCAGACTATAGTCTATGGCTGATTGTGAAGAGAGGACCCCATGTTCCTGTAAAGAGAGCTGCAAATGGTGTCCTAGTGCCAAAGAAGGTAGAAGAACTAGATCCTCACGACCTAGACTGGTTACAGGCAAACTCCAAAGCTGAATGGTACCTGAAAAGAGGACTTACCTATGATGTACTTGCTAAAATATCTGAATGCAAGTCGGCCAAGGAAGTCTGGGAAAGGCTGAAGGAGGTGTACTCAGATGACAGTCAAAAGAAGGACTCTGCTCTCATGGCAACGGATGGAACTGAAGATGCTCACTCAGCAGAGGGTTATGAAAAGGAGAAGCTTGAAAAGGATAAACTGACTGAAGAACTAAGTTGTCACGACCCAACTTAGGGCCGCGACGGATGACCAACACTAAGTGTCGATCATCACTAATCCTATTGATAATATGCTAACCATTATAACTAATAAACAGAATAAGCATAAACCTAGCTGATAAGGAGTATGCAATGCAAATAGCTGACAAGGCTAACATAAGCTGACATACATAACATACTGACTACACCACACAGGGACATATCTACAGGCCTCTAAGAGTGATGAACTGAATATACAAAGGACGAGATAAGGCCCCGCCATACCCAAGCTGGTTGACTGTACACATACCAAAAGATAGGTAACTCCGGGAGTAAGCGGAGTGACTCCAGTAGCTGATAGATGGCCTACTAACATGGTCCAAGCATTGATCTATCTGCACCTGCGCGGCATGAAACGCAGCGCCCCAGAAAAGGGCGTGAGTACGATATGTACCAAGTATGTAAGGCATGAGCATATAATATGTCATAGCTGAATGAAACTGTAGGCTGGAATATAAATATGTAAACATGAGCTGGAGCATAGCAATATAGCTGGAAATCTGAAGAACGTACTAAACATGATATGAATATAAGCTGAAGTCTAGCTGAATCTGAACCTGAAGACTGAGCTGAACTATACTGATAAATAACTGTAATATGACTGATAGCTGGTTACTAGAAACTGGAACTGATAACTGTCAACTGATACTGACGCTAAGAACTGGTGGCTGATAACTGAGAACTGATAACTGTCAACTGATACTGACGCTAAGAACTGGTGGCTGATAACTGAGAACTGATAACTGTCAACTGAGCTAAAGCTGAGCTGTTATCTGAACTGGTACCTGTCTGGTGTTATGGGCTATATCCCCCCAAATCAGGTAACTGAACATCTGAACTAGTACCTGTCTGGCGTTATGGGCTGTATCCCCCCAAATCAGGTACTGAAAACCGGAACTAGCCTCATGTATAATCATGCAGTGCATACTGTGGCTATATACGCATATATAACAAACCTGGTGGGTGTTATGGGCTATATCCCCCCCAGCCAGTAATATCTAGTCTCTCTGGTCAGAGTGCGTGAATGACACCCGGTCACACTAGGTGTTTCAACTCCCGCCTGAACCAGAGGGGCTGTATCCCCCAGACGGGTAGTATCACACGCGACCGGACTGTGTGTCCAATGTCCAGCCTCTATGGGGGACTCCAAATCACACATAACATGATCACAATATAAGCATAAGCATGTATGAGGCATAACACATGTGGCGACAATATATATGGACTCAAAGGAATGATAAGAAAACTCTGGATGGAATTGTAGACACAACCTGAAACTTAGAATCTGTCTAACTCTTTGATTTTTTATAGAAATTTCGGCAGAGTTTCCTCTAAAACTGGATGATCCGCAAAACAGAACCAACACTATACTATACACGGGAATGGATACCCAGATAAACTGATAACATAAACAAATTAACTGGATAACAAGATGAGAGTGGCGTAACAATTCCACGGATGTACAGAATTTCTAGACAGTACCAGCGTCCTGTATTGCATCATAGTTTTGAGGGTACAGATAAAAGTTATAGACCTCATGGTCTTCATGAAAGTTGTAGATATATGTCTTAGGGTTCTGGAAATTCTTAAAGAATCTAAATATCAATTTTGTACAAGGAGTTATGATCAATATACTAACAACTGTCCAAAAATAAAAACAATTTTCCAGATTTTGAAACGTTTTGTCTTTCTGATTTGGACGTCTTTCACCTTGGATTTTAGTACCAAATTAAGTATATACAAGGTTTCCTTGGTACCATGCAAGTTTCTCACAAGAAAAACTAAGTTTAAAACTAATAAAAGCTTCAAAATCTAAAAGATACATGCCTTGCCAAAAAAAGGTTTAGCCTTACATACCTTTGATGTTTCTAGCTTCTAAACTTCGTTTCCTTTGAATTCCACACCTTCTAAAGCTTAAACAAGCTATAAAATAGAATTTAGATACTTTACTTAGCTATGAAGTAATTCTAAAACTCAAGCTATAGACGAAATTGAAGGTAGCATAATGTTACCCTAATCGCGTAGAGCGTTTTGACGCAATCCATCTTCCGTTTCGTGTCAAAATTGATGTTGTTTCTTCAAAATCAAAAAATATGGATTAAAACTGAAGTAAGGTCTGTTTCAGTCGTGGTTTTACTGGAAATGTCGAGAGAGAGAGAGAGAAATTTCTCTTTTATAATAAAAACATTTCATTTCTAGCCCTCTTTTGCGCTTATGTCCCTTTTTCTGGTCTGACTTCTGACGCTCATATCTTTTTATCTATAAGTTATATGAGCAAACCGTTAAAAGTGTTGGAAACTACACTCCAAGACCTTCAATTTGGTATATGATATGTCCCCAAAAGACTTCATATAACACATGAAATTAATTGCTGAAAAAGCTCCGTTACAAGGCAATTCCTTAGTCGGTTTTTCCGCAACTTAAATCTGATTTTTCCCAAACTTTATATTCAACATATAAACATCATATATGGTCATATTATTACTTTAAACTCACTTAAATCATTCTTAACATGATATTATAATGATACACGTCAATTTAGACGTACGGGGTGTAACAATATTCCCCCGTTAGGAACATTCGTCCTCGAATGTTAAATGAAGTATGTAGAAGCATTAAGCAACGATCTGTTACATACTCGAAGAATCTGCCTCTTTAAATTGCAACTGGCACCTCCTTATTAGTCAACTGTTCTGTAATCTGTACATCCTTTACTGGTACAACTCTAGAAGTATCTCTAACACATTTTCTGAGCATGGAAACATGGAATACTGGATGTACCTCCTGAAGGTCTGCTTGAAGGTCTAACTCGTAGGCTACACGCCCAAATCGCCTGATAATCTGATATGGACTAATAAATCTAGGGCTAAGCTTTCCTTTCTTTCCAAATCTCATAACCCCTTTCATAGGTGATACTTTCAGGAATACCTAATCGCCAATATGAAATTCTAAATCTCAATGTCGATTATCTGCATAGGACTTCTGTCTACTCTGCACTGCTAATAATATTTCCCTGATCAACTTGACTTTATCAATTACTTGTTGGATTAAGTCTGGACCTATCAATTGAGACTCGCCAACCTTTAACCATCATATAGAAAACCTGTATTTGTGCCCATACAAAGCTTCATATGGCACCATCTGTATGCTAGAATGATAGCTATTATTATATGCAAACTCTATCAACAGTAGGTGACCATTCCAGCTGCTTCTAAAATCTAACACGTAAGCTCTAAGCATATTTTCTAATGTCTGAATGGTCCGCTCAGCCTGTCTGTCTGTCTATGGATGAAATACTGTACTCAAATACACCTGTGTCCCTAAATCTGTCTGGAACGATCTATAGAAATTAGCTGTAAACTGGTGCGCCCCCGTCTGAAATAATAAATACTGGAATACCATGTAGGCGCACTATCTCTCTGATATAAAGTCTGGCATAATCCTTTGCTGTATATGTAGTTCTAACAGGAAAGAAATGAGCTCATTTAGTAAGCCTGTCAACTATAACCCAAATAGAGTCATATCTGCTCCGCATACGGGGAAAGCCTGTAATGAAGTCCATATTCACTGCTTCCCATTTCTATGATGGAATCTCGACTTCCTGTAACAAGCCACTAGGTTTTTTATGCTCGACCTTAACCTGTTGGCAGTTAGGACATTGAGCCACAAATTCTGCTATGTCACGCTTCATTCCGTCCCACCAGCAAATCTGCTAAGGTCATGATACATCTTAGTCGAACCTGGATAAATAGTGTACCTGGAATAGTGTGCCTCAGTCATAATCTGTCCACGTAAATCTGCAACATCAGGAGCACAAAGTCTATCTTTATACATGAGAACCCCATCGCTAATAACCCTATATAGTGACTCCGGTTTTCTTCTGGCTATTTGTCTGTATTAAACTAGAACTGGATCCTCATACTGGCGCTGCTTTACTTATGTCACTAGGCAAGTAGTGGTTGCGTTCTGAACTGTAACTCTTGCGTCCTCTGAATCTATTAGTCTGACATCCATGCTGGCCAACTGGTAGAGTGTATGAGCTAACTTTATTTTCTCTGGTTGTAAATAAGATAGACTACCCATAGGCTTGCGACTAAGGGAATCAGCAACAACGTTCGCTTTACCCGGATGATAAAGAATGTCCATGTCATAGTCCTTCAGCAACTCTAGCCACCGCCTCTATCATAGGGTTAGCTAAGCTCCTTTTGCTTAAATATGTACTGGAGGCTCTTGTGATCCGTATAAATATCAACATGAACACCATAAAAATAATGTCTCCAAATCTTCAATGCATAAATGACTGCTGAAAGCTCAAGATCATGGATGAGGTAGTTCTGATCGTGCTTTTTCAGCTGCCTAGAAGCATAAGCAATTACTCTTCCATGCTGCATCAAACACAACGAAGACCAATTCGAGAAGCATCACAGTAAATGACATAGCCCTCAAATCCCTCTGGAAGTGTAAGTACTGGAGCTGTTATCAACCTGTTCTTTAGTTCTTGGAAGCTGTGCTCGCAAGAATCAGACCACTCAAATTTAGCTGATTTCTTTGTCAATTTGTTCAGTGGAGCTGCAATGGAGGAAAAACCCTCTATAAACTTTTTGTAATAACCTGCCAAACCCATAAAACTACGTACTTCAGTTGGCGTCATAGGCATGGGCCAATTCTTCACAGCCTAGATCTTCTGGTCATCTATTTTAATTCTTTCTGCTGAAACTATGTGGCCAAGAAATGCCACTGAATCTATCTAGAATTTACACTTTGAGAACTTAGCATATAATTGTTGGTCCCGATGAGTACCCAATATTGTGCGTAGGTGCTCTGCATGCTCTGATTCAGACTTTGAATAGATGAGAATATCATCAATAAATATAATCACAAATAAATCTAGATAAGGCCTGAATACGCTGTTCATCAGATCCATAAATACTATTGAGGCGTTAGTGAGTCCAAACGACATCACTAAAAACTCATAATGGCCATACCTAATCCTGAATGCAGTCTTAGGTATATCAGATTCTCTGACTCTAACCTAATGGTAGCCTGATCGCAAATCTATCTTCGAGAAGCACTTGGCACCCTGGAGCTTGTCAAACTAGACATCAATCCTGGGCAGAGAGTATTTATTCTTAATAATGACTTTATTCAGCTGTCTGTAATCTATGCACATGCGTAGAGAGCCATCTTTCTTTTTTTACAAATAGTATCGAGGCTCCCCACGGGGAATTGCTGGGTCTGATGAGGCCTTTATCTAACAAATCCTTCAATTGCTCCTTAAATTCTTTCTGTTATACAGGTGCCATCCTGAAGAACATGCCCCTGATGGCGTGCTGATGCTGAGCAAGCAACTGGTGATCTAGCTGGCTAGGCTGTACAACTGCCACCCCTAGGCGGGCAACCTTTCATGAAATAGCTGCCTCGCGACAAATATAACAAGTATCAACTCCTAACTGACATGGACCCAAGTGGCGTCTACCACAATCCGAACATCTGGGATATGTCTGACTGGCCGGTATAGAAGTACCACGACACTTTAATCTGGAAGTCAGTGATGTGTGACTAGATCTAGACTGAGGAGGTCTATCAAATCTCAGGCCATGAGACTATGGAGGTATACTAGCTGGTGGTTGTCTAACACTCTGCTATCTACTCGTTCCAGATGTCTCTCTAAATGAACAAGACAATCTGCCCCTCTTGTGTAACACTCTATCCCTGTCGGCTCTCTGTTTTTGCTTCCTCTCCTCATGTAACAAAGCAAATGCCTGAATCTTATGTTCATACATGACTGCATAACAACTGTCATACGCTCGTTCACTAGGTGTGGAGCTAGTCCCACTATATACCTGTGAATTCTATCCTCCATACTCACTACAACCGTAGGGGCAAACCATGCTAAAGAATTAAAGCAATAATTATACTCTTCTACACTCAAACTTCCCTGTCTCAAGGTCAGGAACTGATTAGCATGGGCTCCCGATGTCTCTATAGGCATATACTGATAAAGGAAGGCATCTGAGAATTCCTTCCAAGTCGTGGGAGTAGCATCAGGCCGTCTAGATAGCTCCCATGTCTGATATCACCCTGCTGCTAGGTTATGCAATCTGAATGCAGCCAACTCTACTAACTCTGTGTCTGACACGTGCATAACCCTCAACACTCTGGCTATCCTCAATAGAAAATCCTGAGAGTCTTCTCCTGTACGGGATCCGGTGAAGACTGTAGGCTCTAGCCTGATAAAATCATTGATCCTGGATCCAACATCTCCCTGGGCATCTGGACTGTGTTGCCTAGTCTGAGAAACTACAACACTGGTCAATAATCTGATGGCATCCCTCATTTTCTGCCCCTAACTGTTGGGTAGAGGAGCTGGACGTACAGTAGCTGCGGTACCTCTAATATCGCCCTGACCTGAAGGGATCTGTGAGGCCTCAGATGGAGTCTCAGGTCTGGACTTCTCACTCTCATCCACCTCAGGTGGCACTCTACTAGTACCCTGGCCGGCAATAGCCTTGCCCATCTGGGCAGCTGTTAGTTTCTTTGGCGGCATCGCTTTGCTGAAATTACTATTGTTAGAGGGCTGAATTCTATAATCATGGCTCTATCGCACGATCTAGAGAAGAAAGAAAGACAACTGCCCTGAAGTGCCTTGTAGCCTCCTGTTCAAAAGTATGGCGCGCAACATACTCCTAAACAAGACTCTACTAGACACGGCCTGTAGACACCCTAGGACTGAACTGCTCTGATACCACTTTTGTCACGACCCAACTTAGGGCCGCGACGGATGACCAACACTAAGTGTCGATCATCACTAATCCTATTGATAATATGCTAACCATTATAACTAATAAACAGAATAAGCATAAACCTAGCTGATAAGGAGTATGCAATGCAAATAGCTGACAAGGCTAACATAAGCTGACATACATAACATACTGACTACACCACACAGGGACATATCTACAGGCCTCTAAGAGTGATGAACTGAATATACAAAGGACGAGATAAGGCCCCGCCATACCCAAGCTGGTTGACTGTACACATACCAAAAGATAGGTAACTCCGGGAGTAAGCGGAGTGACTCCAGTAGCTGATAGATGGCCTACTAACATGGTCCAAGCATTGATCTATCTGCACCTGCGCGGCATGAAACGCAGCGCCCCAGAAAAGGGCGTGAGTACGATATGTACCAAGTATGTAAGGCATGAGCATATAATATGTCATAGCTGAATGAAACTGTAGGCTGGAATATAAATATGTAAACATGAGCTGGAGCATAGCAATATAGCTGGAAATCTGAAGAACGTACTAAACATGATATGAATATAAGCTGAAGTCTAGCTGAATCTGAACCTGAAGACTGAGCTGAACTATACTGATAAATAACTGTAATATGACTGATAGCTGGTTACTAGAAACTGGAACTGATAACTGTCAACTGATACTGACGCTAAGAACTGGTGGCTGATAACTGAGAACTGATAACTGTCAACTGATACTGACGCTAAGAACTGGTGGCTGATAACTGAGAACTGATAACTGTCAACTGAGCTAAAGCTGAGCTGTTATCTGAACTGGTACCTGTCTGGTGTTATGGGCTATATCCCCCCAAATCAGGTAACTGAACATCTGAACTAGTACCTGTCTGGCGTTATGGGCTGTATCCCCCCAAATCAGGTACTGAAAACCGGAACTAGCCTCATGTATAATCATGCAGTGCATACTGTGGCTATATACGCATATATAACAAACCTGGTGGGTGTTATGGGCTATATCCCCCCCAGCCAGTAATATCTAGTCTCTCTGGTCAGAGTGCGTGAATGACACCCGGTCACACTAGGTGTTTCAACTCCCGCCTGAACCAGAGGGGCTGTATCCCCCAGACGGGTAGTATCACACGCGACCGGACTGTGTGTCCAATGTCCAGCCTCTATGGGGGACTCCAAATCACACATAACATGATCACAATATAAGCATAAGCATGTATGAGGCATAACACATGTGGCGACAATATATATGGACTCAAAGGAATGATAAGAAAACTCTGGATGGAATTGTAGACACAACCTGAAACTTAGAATCTGTCTAACTCTTTGATTTTTTATAGAAATTTCGGCAGAGTTTCCTCTAAAACTGGATGATCCGCAAAACAGAACCAACGCTATACTATACACGGGAATGGATACCCAGATAAACTGATAACATAAACAAATTAACTGGATAACAAGATGAGAGTGGCGTAACAATTCCACGGATGTACAGAATTTCTAGACAGTACCAGCGTCCTGTATTGCATCATAGTTTTGAGGGTGCAGATAAAAGTTATAGACCTCATGGTCTTCATGAAAGTTGTAGATATATGTCTTAGGGTTCAGGAAATTCTTAAAGAATCTAAATATCAATTTTGTACAAGGAGTTATGATCAATATACTAACAACTGTCCAAAAATAAAAACAATTTTCCAGATTTTGAAACGTTTTGTCTTTCTGATTTGGACGTCTTTCACCTTGGATTTTAGTACCAAATTAAGTATATACAAGGTTTCCTTGGTACCATGCAAGTTTCTCACAAGAAAAACTAAGTTTAAAACTAATAAAAGCTTCAAAATCTAAAAGATACATGCCTTGCCAAAAAAAGGTTTAGCCTTACATACCTTTGATGTTTCTAGCTTCTAAACTTCGTTTCCTTTGAATTCCACACCTTCTAAAGCTTAAACAAGCTATAAAATAGAATTTAGATACTTTACTTAGCTATGAAGTAATTCTAAAACTCAAGCTATAGACGAAATTGAAGGTAGCATAATGTTACCCTAATCGCGTAGAGCGTTTTGACGCAATCCATCTTCCGTTTCGTGTCAAAATTGATGTTGTTTCTTCAAAATCAAAAAATATGGATTAAAACTGAAGTAAGGTCTGTTTCAGTCGTGGTTTTACTGGAAATGTCGAGAGAGAGAGAGAAATTTCTCTTTTATAATAAAAACATTTCATTTCTAGCCCTCTTTTGCGCTTATGTCCCTTTTTCTGGTCTGACTTCTGACGCTCATATCTTTTTATCTATAAGTTATATGAGCAAACCGTTAAAAGTGTTGGAAACTACACTCCAAGACCTTCAATTTGGTATATGATATGTCCCCAAAAGACTTCATATAACACATGAAATTAATTGCTGAAAAAGCTCCGTTACAAGGCAATTCCTTAGTCGGTTTTTCCGCAACTTAAATCTGATTTTTCCCAAACTTTATATTCAACATATAAACATCATATATGGTCATATTATTACTTTAAACTCACTTAAATCATTCTTAACATGATATTATAATGATACACGTCAATTTAGACGTACGGGGTGTAACATAAGTAGTCTTAGAACTAAGCACAAGAGTCTCCTAGAACAGAACATTGAACTTGAAGAAGTCAATGCCACCTTGAAAGGACATACTCTTGTGTCAAATTCTAAGATCACTGAGCTAGAACTGGAATACAATCAGTTAAGAGAAAGTGCAAATGGTAAGCAAGTAATAAGTGAAGTTCAAACCTTTTTGGAAAATGAATTGAAAAGAGCAAACGAAATTCTGTATCAGGAAACTGAGAAGAACAAGGTTTTAAGTCAAAAGGTTGAAAAATCAAAATTTGAGCTTACCAGATTAACTAAATGGAATAAATCATCAGAGGCAATGAACTGGGTTCTTGAAAACCAAAATAAAGGAAAACAGGGATTAGGATTTAAGAAACCACTGCCTCCATATAACCCTAAGAGCAAGTATGTGGCATTACCTTGCAACATGTTATGTACTTTTTGTGGTGAAGCAGAACATATCAAACAAAAGTGCATACATGTCAGCAAGGCAAAGGTCAAGAACAAAAGAAGTGTTTTACCTAAATGGGCTAGACATGACTTGATTTACCCATTTTCTAGTAAGAAAGGACCCAAGCTTGTCTGGGTTCCTAAGGCTAACCTCTAATTTGTTTTGCAGGCTGGAGTGAGGGAGAACAACCCAAGCTGGATTCTTGACAGTGGTTGTTCGAGGCACATGACAGGAGATAGAAGAAACTTTCTCTCACTCGCAGCATTTCAAGGAGGCAGTGTGGCCTTCGGAGGAGGAAAAAGCGGTCAAATAGTAGGAATTGGAAAGATTGGGAGAACTCTGGATCATGCTATTGAGAATGTTTATTGTGTTGATGGTCTTAGACACAATCTGCTGAGCATCTCCCAACTGTGTGATAGAGGAAATGAAGTGAAGTTCTCGTCTGTAGGATGCATTGTGAAGAACCTACAGAGTGGAGAAATTGTAATGGAAGGAAAGAGGGTGAACAATGTATACAAAGCATCGCTGAAGTCATTGCCTAAAAACAACCTAACATGCTTGAATGTACAAGAAAGTGACTCTCAGCTGTGGCACAAAAGAATGGGTCATGCAAGTCTCTCACAACTGAATAAGCTTGTACCAAAGAGCTGGTTCGTGGACTGCCAAGTAAGAGATTTGAAAACATAAAAATGTGTGATGCATGTGTAAAGGGAAAGCATGTGAGATCATCCTTTAAGTCCAAGAAGGTGGTAAGTACATCAAAACCACTGGAACTCTTGCATATGGATCTGTGTGGACCTATGAGAGTCAGGAGTAGAGGAGGAAAAAGATTCGTATTCGTGATTATCGATGACTACTCTAGATACACATGGACTCTGTTCTTGGCTACTAAAGATGAAGCTTTTGAAAGCTTTAAAGACTGGGCTGGTGTAGTTCAGAAAAGGTTATGCCTTGAACTCATCAATATCAGATCTGATCATGGAACTGAGTTTGAGAACTCAAAATTCTCTGAGTATTGTGCAAAGAACAGCATAGATCATAACTTTTCCGCTCCAAGAACTCCCCAACAAAATAGAGTGGTTGAGAGGAAGAACAGGTCTCTGGAGGATATGGCCAGGACTATGCTGTTGTCAAGTGGCCTTGCAGGAAACTTTTGGGCTGAAGCTATAAATACTGCATGCTACTTGCTGAACAGATGCTCCATCAGAGCAATTCTCGACAAGACCCCATATGAGCTACTCAGAGGTAGAAAACCAAATATTGCTCACCTAAGACCCTTTGGTTGTAAATGCTTTGTTCACAACAATGGCAAGGAAGCCTTGGGAAAGTTCGATGCTAGGAGTGACGAGGCAATATTTCTTGGTTATTCTACTCAAAGCAAAGCATACAAAGTGTTCAACAAAAGGACACAAACAGTGGAAGAAAGTATGCATGTTGTCTTTGATGAATCAGACAAGGCACTGGAGGAACGTGAGACAGATGATCAAGTGATTGGCCTTAGCAGGGAAGAAGGTGTGAATGAACTGGAAGACTCAGAAGACAAGGAGACGTCAAGTGAAGATCCAAGTACATTGGAACAAGGAGTCAACTTGACAGGGGGAACCTCTGATGAAGCTGATGATCCAGCAAGTCAGGAAGAAACTCTCCAAGATAATGATACAGGTTCTTCCAGTCATATTAAACTCAGGCCATGGAAACATCAACGATCTCATCCTTTGGAAAATGTCCTATCAGAATTGGATACATGAATCATGACCAGGTCAGCCTTGAAGAACTTCTGCGCTTTCTTTGCCTTCCTCTCATCTCTGGAACCAAAGAATGTAAAGGAAGATCTAGAAGACCCAGATTGGATTCTAGCAATGCAGGAGGAACTACATCAATTCGAAAGAAGCAAAGTGTGGCACCTAGTTCCTAAGCCAAAGGACAGATTAATAATTGGAACAAAATGGGTATTCAGGAACAAACTAGATGAGCATGGTATAGTGACAAGAAACAAAGCAAGATTAGTAGTTCAAGGTTATAGTCAGGAAGAAGGAATAGACTAGATGAAACCTTTGCACCAGTGGCAAGAATGGAGGCCATCAGGATGCTAATTGCTTTTGCTACATACATGGAGTTTACACTATATCAGATGGATGTGAAGAGTGCTTTCTTTAATGGCTACCTGAATGAAGAAGTCTATGTAATACAGCCACCAGGTTTTATAAACAATGAATTCCCTGATCATGTTTACAAACTGGACAAGGCTCTTTATGGATTGAAGCAAGCCCCTAGAGCCTGGTATGAAAGACTCTCAGGATTTCTATTGAAGAATGGCTTCTCAAGAGGAAAGATTGACAACACACTGTTCCTAAAAAAGAAAGGAAAATATCATTTTTGGAGCCACTGATTAGGGGCTATGCAAAGGTTTTGCTGATCTGATGGGAAGCGAATTTGAAATGAGCATGATGGGAGAACTAAATTTCTTTCTAGGATTGCAGATAAAGTAAATGCCTGAAGGAACTATGATTCACCAGCAAAAGTATGTCAAGGAACTGCTGAAGAAGTTTGACATGGAAGGAGCGAAAGAAATGACTACTCCCATTGCACCTGGGACGAAGCTGGATTTGGACGAACTCGGTCCTTCAACAGACGAGACAAAATATAGAGGAATCATAGGATCACTTCTTTATCTTACAGCCAGTCGGCCTGACATAGTATACAGTGTAGGACTGTGTGCTAGATTTCAGTCCAAGCCCAAGGAGTCACATTTGACAGCTGTGAAGAGGATCCTGAGATACTTGAAAGGAACTCAGGACCTTTGTCTCTGGTACCCAAGAGGAGGTACTTTTGAACTAATTGGTTTTGCTGATGTAGATTATGCAGGTCATTTGGTGGACAGGAAAAGCACTTCAGGAATGGCACACTTTCTAGGTCCTTGTTTGATCTCTTGGGCCACAAAGAAGCAAAACTCAGTTACCTTATCAACTGCGAAGCTGAGTATGTGGCAGCAACATTATGCTGTTCACAATTGCTGTGGATCAAACAACAACTGGAGGACTTTGGTATCAAGTGTGGTGCAGTGCCAATTTTCTGTGACAATACTAGTGCAGTGAATATTGCCAAGAACCCAGTCCAACATAAAAGAACCAAGCATATTGATATTAGACACCATTTCTTGAGAGATAATGTGGAGAAGGGTCTGATTACTATGAATTCGTGCAGGACTGAAGATCAAATTGCTGACATATTTACCAAAGCATTGAACAAGGTACAGTTTGAGAGGAACAGGTTGGAATTAGGGATGACCAAAATACACGGATGACCCAGTAGGTAATCCCTTTGTGATTGGTTAGTTAAGTATTCGATTGTCCATGTTTGAATTTTGTCATTGATGTCCAGTCTAACTTGGTACTTGAATTAGTACACTTGTTCAGTTTTTTAGCATCAGGTAAGAATAATGTGATCCCATGAAGAACCTACTATGTACTAAGAAGGAACCAACCAAAGCATGAGGAATCATGTCCAGGTACATTCACACTACCCTGCATGATAGAAGTCATAACTAAAATTAAATTGTCAATCGTACGTGTGTCAAAGGAGATCCTCCATGTTCTTATAACTATCCTAAATTATAGGAACACATTCCTTTTTGGGGTAGAATTCTATTTGACTGGTTTGACCCCACTACTTAAAAAGGGTATATCAAAAGAGTCCATAACCGTCAAATCTTTAACTCTTCCCGGTTCTCAAAAAGTTCAAAAAGCTGCTTCTCCACTTTTCATCATTACTGCTTTGTCTTCCCTAGAAGTTGTCAAATCATAAACCCCTTCCCTTTGTTTGTCGATACACCCTGAATCCTTCACCATTCAACCACATCTTCTCCACTACACCAAATTTCTCTCTCAAGCCCTAAAACAGAAACCTCTCTAGAAATCTCAAAAACTATTCACAAATTCTTTACAATGTCTGAAAGACCACCCCCATCTACTCTTGCACAACGAATCGCAAGGGCCCGTACAAAATTTCTTCAAAAAAGGGACAAGAAATTGGTAAAGAATATGAGGTCAAGAGCAGTTCCCACTACACCCACTGCACAAAGTTCATCACAATCACCGCATGAAGTAATCCCTGATCCTATTTCATCTACGCCTGTTGTTTCAGTAGATATAAACAGCCCTGGAACTATAGAAACTGAAACCCTAGTTACAGGACTAGACAAAATAATAGATGATGAGCATAATGACAGAATAGATAGGGGGAACGCATGTGATGCAGAGCGAGATAGTGCAAAGGATGAACTTAGGAAAGATTTGCAGGTGCCTGTGGTTGGTGAGTCTGGTGAAAAGTTGAATATTGCAGAAAGAGTGAAAGAACAACTTAGGGAACAAGACCGTGTGGAAGCCCTTAGAGAAAGTGAAGTGGAAACCTGTAAAGATGTTGGTAGGTCTGAGAATAATGAAAAAGAATCTGTGCCAATAAGTCCAGTAGTTGGAGGACTTGGTCTTGCTGAAGCCTCAGAGAATTTGGTTCAAGAGCCTGTTGCTTGTCCAAATTCCACTGGGGCTGATGATACAGATTTAAATTGGACAGATTCTGAGGAAGAAGGGAATAAGGAAATTGTTTTAGAAAAGGAAGAGATTGCCAAGAAAACTGAAGAACCAAAAAGAAAGAGGAAGTTTGGAGCAGAGGATGAGAAAATGGCTGGTGAGGAAGAAGAAGAGGAAGTTGTGTTTGTGAAAGAAAACATAGTGGAGCCTGAGAAAAGAAGGAGATTAGTGAAAGGGGGAAAACCAGTGCTAAAGACAAGACTGGTTAGATGAAGCTAGTGAGGAAAGTGATGACAAGGTTGTTAATGAGCCTGTGGTCAGGAGGGTTGGCACCAGGTCTGCATTAAAACAACAGCTGGAGAAAGTTGGGAAGTTGGAAAGAACAGTGACAAATGTAAGAGATAGAGAGGTAAAGAAGAGGGAAAAAGAAGAAAGAATAGCTGAGGAAGCACAGGAGGAAAGTGATGATGCTGGGAGTTATGCAGAGCCAAGTCCCTCTGATACAAACAGTGAAGCTGAGACCAGAAAAAGGAGGAGAGGTAGTGAGGATGAAGCTGACAGGGTGGCTTTCTTCTCTAAGCATCAGGTGTTGCTTGGCAGCATCCTGCATGATGAGAAGGAGTTTCACATGAAGCCACTGCTCAGAATGATTGCTAACCAGGGTTAGTTAGGTTTGTTTGCCAACAAAGAAAGAAAGTTGTATGTTGATGAGATCAGAGAGTTCTACACAAATTGTAGGGTTAATGCTAGGAGAGTGTTCACCACAGTGAGGGGAATAGAGATTGAGTTTGGGAGACCTGAGCTTGGAGTGATTCTTGACATACCTGCTGAAGGTTATTGCAGGTATATAAAGCTGAAATGGCCAAAGAGGACTGATGGAGTCACTCCTCTGGATGTTGTCAAGAAGTTCTCAGGGAAACCCAAGCTGAGGAAGGAGAGGAAGGTAGACAAGAAGGAAATGAAACCTGCACATCAGCTGTTGTTTGAATTTGTGCACAGGTTCCTTCTACCTAGAGGAGAGAGGAACTGCGAGGCTAGTGCTCTGGACCTGACGTACATGGATCTGCTGGACAGGGGGTAAAGATTAATTTGCCTGGGCTGATAATTAGACATATAAAGAGGATTGCTGACACAGATCAGAAGCCATATTCCCTTGTGCATTCTTACATCCTCCAGCAGGTACTTGAACACTTTGGGGTTCCTTTGGAAGCTGGGAAGAAGCCAACAATTCACCAAATGTTTGGGATTAATGTACTTAAAAATTGTGACTTCTTCAAAGAAACCAGAGCATCAAAGAAACCAATGCAGGCCAAGCAAGAGCAAGAAGAGGAAAGTGAGGACTATGGACCTGAAGAGGCCATTGATGCGTGAAGGAGCTGGAGACTCATGTCCTTGAGGTTAATACAGAAAACACATGAGCTCCACAGACAGCTGAAGTTGAAGGACCAAGAAATTGATCGTTTGAAGATAGACTGCCACAAGTATGAGGCCGAGCTGATGATGGAAAGGGCCAAGAATACGAAGCAACTTGAGGCGCTTGTCAAACACTTCAACATTCAGCTTTGAGTCCTCTTGTCCTGTCCTCCTCTTTCTACCTGTTGTCTTCCCCCTCCTATTCTCTCCTGATTGTATGTGCTGGTTGTTTAAGACAATTTGATTTTCAGTTGTGTACTTAATACTGGGGTTGTGCTGATATCACAACCTGGATGATGATTTTAATTTTCTTACGCTTAAGAATGTTTCCTGCTTAAGTAATTGGTTCTTGATTGGGCCCTTATTACTGCTTGGGTTTGCTTTTATTACTGACTTGTCGCCTTGTGCTTTAGACTGGATATTGTTGCTAAGTTCATGCAGGCATTTGAATCTTTTCGATGATGCCAAAAGGGGGAAGAAGGAAATGTTGGGGTGTTTGTGATCTAATTCATCTGTTCGTTTTTTCTTGAACTTGTTACCTTTTGTTTTTTTTTTTTTGTTTATGTCCACTCAGGTTCTTGGGCAACATTTGTTTGTCATCATCAAAAAGGGGGAATTTTTTGAGAGCTGGTTTTGAAGTATGACAAACAAGAAGGACTCAGAGGTTCCCACTGAGAACCTAGTCCTTGGAATGAGGGGCACGCTTGATCGAAAAGGATTACGGGTTGCAAATTCCTGCGGAACTAGGAGTAGCGGCGCGTGAATGAATATGCATCCTAGTCAGACTAAAAGAGGCGGTGTCCAGGCTGTGTCTTCGAAGTGTGAAAAGGAGTTGGACTTCAACAAGAAAAAGAGTTACTAGGAATCCTGACTTACCATAATTAAAAGGATTCCTTGTAGAACTCAACTAGGGTTTCAAGACCCATATAAATGCAAGTAGTAGAGACAGCCAAAAAGCAGTTATTCACAAACGGAGAGTTGAGAGCATACAAAGGCGATCTAGCATCTTTCTTCGTGAGTAAACTGGAGAAGACAACTTGAATGTATGCAGTGTATTTAGTCTAGATATTTTGTCTAGGTTCGTCAAGTTGCAAGTTGTCTTTAATTCAAGCATTCATAGTTTTACCTATTGGTTTAGTCAGAAGCGTATGTATTAGGTGAACTTTTGTGTAATTACTGAGAAGCTAGAGTTTAGCTTTGAGTAGTGATTAGGGTCTAGAGTGTAGCCCCTTGGTTACAGAGTTTGTAATCAGAAACATTGCTCTTGTGTTAATGGATTCAGTTCTAAAATCCCAGAGTGTGGGTCGTGGTTTTTCTCCCTTGAGCAAGGAGTTTTCCACGTAAAATCCTTGTGTTCCCTGTGTGTGTGGTGTTGTGAGTTATAGTGTTCGAGGCAGCATAAAAGATTAAGAACTAGGTTCTACGTTAGAAGAACCAGGTTCTCGTGACGAAAATCGGTAGACACTATTCAACCGCCCTTCTAGTGTCTTCAGGAGGTGCATAGAGTATAACAATACCCTTTGCTCTTTAAAATTAAACTGTTTGGTTAAAGTTTACATTGTAGAAAAGCTAGGACAAAAGCACATTATCATTTGTTACTCCGAATAGCAAAAAGTGAACGTTCAAATAAATTTATGAACAAAAACCAAGAAGAGACAAATAGAGAAGATGTACCTTATTGATATCCCTCAGAGAATATTAGCACAGAGGCCCTCTTATAAGAACACAAGATTTTACAATGTGAAGAAATGCTATGAATTGAATAAAGAACTGATGTGGTTGAATGTGAATTATTTGGGGGGTATAAATACTTAAATCCATAGCGTGGATTCTTTTTGAAGGGTCACAACCTTTCAATGAAGGAGTATGAAATGAGTAGTTGTTTGAAGCAGTGCATTATTTGCTCCTTGAAGCCTATGTCTGTTCGTATTTCCTTCTAGGTTTGTGCGGATGGTTTTCCTTTTTTTTTTTTTTTTTTAACATTTTAAGTGATTTTTTTTTTTAAAGTCATAGAAGGGTAATTAGGTAATCTGACTTTTCTTTTTTTGAGTTCATGCTTTTACAGTAATATGATACTGCTGAAGTATGTTGTAGTGTGGAAATGTGTCCCACATCGGTGGAAAAGAGAGGGCAAGATGCCCATATAAGCTTTGGACAATTCTCCACCCTTTGAGCTAGCTTTTGGGGTGTGAGTTAGGTCTAAGCTTATGTGGGCACCCGTGTGTGTGGGTGCCCGTGTGATGGGCGCCCGTGTTTGTTGTGCCCGGGTATGTGGTCGTCCGGTGCCGGATTTTATCATGGTATCAGAGCCAGAAAAAGACTCTGGCCCCCCTTTGAGCACGTGGTCCATGGGCCACCCATGTGGGTATGGCTGGCCGTGCGGGCGGGTGTGAAAAGAGAGGGCAAGATGCCCATATAAGCTTTGGACAATCCTCCACCCTTTGAGCTAGCTTTTGGGGGTGTGAGTTAGGTCCAAGCTTATGTGGGCGCCCGTGTGTGTGGGTGCCCATGTGATGGGCGCCCGTGTTTGTTGTGCCCGGGTGTGTGGTCGCCCGGTGCCGGATTTTATCAGATACGTTACACAGTTTGTTTTGGTGGTATTTTCTCTGTCCCACTTTACTTATCATACTTTCTTTATTAGTCTGTTCCAAAAAGATTGTCACACTTCTAAATTTGAAAATAATTCAACTCCAAACTTACTTTTAGACTCATTTGTAGCAACACAAATATCCATGGCTTATTATAGACCACAAGTTTTAAAAGTCTTCATTTCTTATTAAATTTTGTGCAAGTCAAACTACGACAAACAAAATGGTACGAGAGAGTATATGCTATCACTTGATATGACTTTGGATTAGTTAAGTTTTTTTGTATAGAAAACAAAGAATGACATAGACTTGAACATTTAAGCTCGCTCACTAAGTGATTTTCAGATGACATGTAGAGAAGCAGAAATCATAGTTCTTTTTAGGAATTCACTATTCAATTTGTTTAAGGAGATACTGCAAAAATTCACATGTGAAACTATGTGTGCACTGAAAGGTTCAGTCTTTGGAAATAAAAGAAAAAACTAACAAAGGAATGATCAAATGTGCTGGTTTCGACTTCCAGATAAATGTGATAACTTCTTTATATTTTCCCCTTCAACTAGTTTCTCCTAAATTTCGTGTTTGGTCTCAAATTGTGTGGTATTGGTAAGAATGTCATTTGTGCTTCAAGAATGTTATTGACCACACTTTGTTGAAGCATCTGCTAATCAAGTCTTCAGTATCAAATACTGCCAATTTTTTTTCAAAATGTCTCATTTCTAAAAATACTGGTTGAAACATTTCTATTGCACAAAAGATGGATGAAATTAGTTGGACGCTCTTATTCTATGTCTGTTACTCATGTTCTGTGTGTATTCCTCTTCCATGCATTTTTCAGATTGAATTGAAGACTGCTCCAGCTGATTTTCTATTTCCGACAACCAATCAAACTATGCACTGTTTCACACGCTATATCGAGTTTCAGGTAAATTCCATGCTTTTCAGACAATTTGGTGCTTTAGAAACCAGCTACCTTGGTGTTGACTTACATGGAAATTCCAGAAGTTTGGAGTCCTTTAGTAGACTATGGGATATCTCTATTTATTTATATAATGCAAGAAAGGTCTAATCTCAGCCTAGCGTTCAACATGATTAAGGTTGTGTATAAATCTAGGTGCTGAAATCTCGAAGCAAATGCTGCACCGTGCAGCCTGAACTTTTAATGTAGACATATCTTTACCTACTTAAGCTATACCTTTAAAACTCTAGGATATGCAGAAACTATGTGAAGAGATAGAAATGGTGAATTCTGTTTTTGTGGTGTTTTCTAAGGGACCTGATCAGTTATTAGACCATTATATTATCATCCAACTTTGTATAAGGTGCTCCTTGGTACTATTTGCTTCCAAAGAACCCCAAACTTGATGCTGTATATGAACATTTTAATTGGCTAAGCTTGAATATTATATGTAATTTGTATATCATTTATAGCAGTTCTTCTGAGGCTTGAGCATTTTACACATCTCTTTACTTACTCTTACTTTTTCATTTTTCTTCAACTTAAGGTGCATAGCTGCGAAGGGCGATGACTCTGCTGAATGCGGGAAATTTGCGAAATACTATCGTGCACTTTGCCCAGGTGAATGGGTAAGTCAGATGATTATTGACTTTTTCTATAGAGTGCTTCAAGTTGCAAGGTATATTTGAGGATCTTCCTGTTATATGTCTGCACTTTCGATAATGACCAAAACAGAAATAAGATGAAGTAGAAAAAATTCCAAGCCAACAGTATACACTGCCTGTCCTTAAGAAATCTAATCCCCTCACAGTTACCCAAGGTTTGTGGATTAATCTCTCCCAGGATAGAATGGAATTATCCTCACTGTGATAGCGGTAATTCAAATCACAGTGAACAGCGACCTCAAATAATGGTAGCAAATCACACTGACTCAGAACTTACTTTTGTTTTGAAAACAAATGCAAAAGGTAATGAGAGAGAGAGTATGAAATTTTGGATGATGAAGATGAGGCAAAATGCCTCTCTATTTATAGCCACAAGATTTGGAGTGAAAAGGCATGAAGGTGTCTTTTGGTGAAATGACTGTTCATGAAAGGCAGCCTTCAAGGTGGCTGTTCAATGAAAAGATACCTTTTCATTGGTGAAGTAGCTGTTCATGAAAGGCAGCCTTCAAAGTGGTTGTTCAATGAAAGCACCTTTTCATTTGGAATAATGTTACAGCAGCCCACCTTTGGAATATTTGCTTAAATAGTCCACTTTTTAATTTCGTTACTAAACCGGCTCCATATCAAATATTAATATAAAATATTAATATTTATTTCATTTCCTTCACACCAATTTACCTTCCTTCCAAACCCAACAATCCCCCACATGAATGGAAAATGGCTATATGAAGAAAACATGCAGAAAACTATGTGATTTGCAAGTAAGAATTAATTGCATCTGGATAAGTGGGTTTTCCTTTGAACTTTCCGTAGTGAACATATATCGGATATACTCGGTCAATCGGTAGATTTGATATCTTTGAACCGTCGAACTTTGGTGTATACCTAGACAACATATGTCACACAATTAATCCTTAACCATTTTTGGTTCTCATTGTTGTGTTCGTTTCAACCATGAACATCGCTTGGTTCATGAGTGCGTAGAGAATTGGCCTTACAGAATTCTCCTTGAAGCGGCTTCCACTCCACACTCACATAGGTGATTTCTGAACGTGTAATCCCGTAGATCTACACTGTTTGACGAACCCCGTATCAAACTTAGATAATCATTAAAAAACGTCTTTAACGTTTTATCCTTGGTACTAAACATTGTCTTATTAAGAGAATGGGTTGAATTGTTTGACAATGTTGGAGCGATCGTACATAACTTTGTTTGATCTCCTTGAACCTAGATCTTGGGATCTCCAGTCTTCTAGGTAGAGTTACCGCCATGACGACTTGTCCTCGGCCATAGTTCCATTCCCTTGATGATCTCAACTCCCTCTCTACTAGGCCTTTTGTAAGTGGATCCAACACATTATCACTTGACCTTACGTAGTCAATTGTGATAATTCCTCTAGAGAGTAGTTTTTAACGATTTTATGTTCTCATCATATATGACGATATTTCCGTTACACATAACGCTCCTAGCCCGTCCTATAGCCAATTGACTATCACAATGTATACAAACTGGTGTCAATGAATTGGGCCAAAATGGAATATTTTCCAAGAAGTTTCGGAGCCATTCAGCTTCTTCACCAGCCTTGTCTAAGGCTATAAACTCAGCTTCCATTATAGCATCATTATATCAATAGCTTGAAATGGTCGACTCAGTTGTGCGCACAACCTTTTCATATTTAATATATTTCTCAACCATTTCCACTTTGCTATTTATTTGATGCCCAAATTATAGAACCTTCAGTCATTATACAAATCCAACTCAAGATGGATTTTGTAATTATTATTGGTTGGTTCACGACTTAAATCCAACTTGGATATGGATTTTAACATTAATATCTTTGGTTGGTTTACCGATTTATAGACCGACATATTATAACATCCGTTCATGAAAGGTCATATCTATACAAACGGTTATCTTCCAATCAACACATCTTTTCATGAAAAGTCACGATTTACTAAGTGACACTATCTCATGAAAGAACACAACCTTTGTAGAAAGGTACAACCCAACCATCATATTGGTAGTTTCACTGATTAGTCATCACTAAGATGAACACATTGTGAATTCACCGACTACTATATTAATATCCACAAGAATTTGTGGGGTTTAAAAAATCATATTATTTAGTTCTTCTAAATAATATTGACATTTTACGTGCATAGGCTAAACACCCCCACATTTTAAATATTTCATGTGACTTTTTATGACTCATATGAGCAAAATTTGACTCCAGTAAAGTCACTTTGTTGTCACGATAATTGGTATAGCCTTGAAATGCTATATTATTTCAAACCAAAATGATATAAGTAGCATTTTTATTTTCTTTAGATGACAACGAAAGAAGAACCAAGTATTGTATGACCAATGCAGGCTTTTCAGTAGTTTTACAATATTCTCTTGTTAAAGGAGTAACTTTAAGCAAGATAAGTTTTTGTCAAAACTGAAACTTACAATATCACATTATCTCTGGCCCAACACAATACACAATGGATGACGCCTTCCAGTTTCTTGTGTGACGTAGAGAGGCGAGGTTCCTCTCGTCTTTCTTTTCCAATTCGATTAGAAGTAAACATACTTCTCTTTCTTATTTTAAACTTTACACTTTTGTTTTCTTGAACCACAAAGGTTTCTGCCAAAACAATGGTACAAAAGAATTATCGGGCAAGCCATTTGGACAAGATCTCTATCTTGTACAGTAAATGGTGTTCTTTACCCTTATTTTCAGTTTTTATCAAAGAAGATGAATGTTCCATTTGACAAGCGACGCTCCAATCTCGACTTCGTCATTGCTTGGTCGGCTTCACGTTAGTTTCCAATTTAGCCGTTTCTATTAGCAAATGGCGAACAGAATTGTAGAATGAATTTGTTCTATTGAATTGTTTTACCAACGAGAGCAAAACCACCCCTAAATATTGCAAACCAAATCATAGAAGTCAGTCGCAACACGTTTATGGGTATGCATGCAACCTTTAAACTATTCCAAAAAATAACTACATTTATTAGTGAAAATTCCAAACTAAATTCGTTCCCTGATACAAGAGTTCTCAATTCCAAAATACAACTTTGAAATTCACTCTTTGGATCAAGAATTAACAACATAATAAATTATTAATAAAGTGTACGATCTGGGGTCTATGGTGATCACGCCATTTTAGTCATGAGTTCATGACATTATTTTTATGGACCCGACTAATATTTCTTTGAACGCAGAAAAATTAGATTATGTCACAAATAACTAATTTCCTTTCTACAACTTTTTGAAAAGAAAACATACCAGCACTTAGCTTCGAATGGCACATCGATTCACTTCACTGGTCACAAAGACACCTCTTTCAACCTAGGTCGTCATCTCATAGAGTTTTGAAAAAGGCAAAGTGGCAACAAACCATTACTACTGCAAAGTGCAACATTCTTGTTTGCCTTTTCCTTCTACTCTCAAACTCGCATAACAACTCTTTTTGTTGGAATATGACATAAACATAATTTAATAAATTGGTGAAGTTTTTAATCTTCAAACCAATTTGATATAATGGTGAAGTTTTTAATCTTCAAACCAAGTAACAATACTAATATTTTAGCAATCCGGAAGTTTTTAATCTTCTGAACGGATTAAACATACAACAATTTTAATGATCCATTGAAGTATTTAAATCTTCAAAACGAAATATTAAATTTGGAGTAGAAAATCTTTTCAGATTTTAGTCTCCACAACAGTTTGGAGTAGAAAATCTTTTCAGATTTTAGTCTCCACAAACAGTCTATTATCGATTAGCAGACCAAAACACAAATTAGATTTCTTAAGATTGTTATATGTCTGCACTTTCGATAATGACCAAAACAGAAATAAGATGAAGTAGAAAAATTCCAAGCCAACAGTATACACTGCCTGTCCTTAAGAAATCTAATCCCCTCACAGTTACCCAAGGTTTGTGGATTAATTTCTCCCAGGATAGAATGGAATTATCCTCACTGTGATAGCGGTAATTCAAATCACAGTGAACAGCGAACTCAAATAATGGTAGCAAATCACACTGACTCAGAACTTGCTTTTGTTTTGAAAACAAATACAAAAGGTAATGAGAGAGAGAGTATGAAATTTTGGATGATGAAAATGAGGCAAAATGCCTCTCTATTTATAGCCACAAGATTTGGAGTGAAAAGGCATGAAGGTGTCTTTTGGTGAAATGGCTGTTCATGAAAGGCAGCCTTCAAGGTGGCTGTTTAATGAAAAGATACCTTTTCATTGGTGAAGTAGCTGTTCATGAAAGGCAGCCTTCAAAATGGCTGTTCAATGAAAGCACCCTTTCATTTGGAATAATGTTACAGCAGCCCACCTTTGGAATATTTTCTTAAATAGTCCACTTTTTAATTTCGTTACGAAACCGGCTCCATATTAAATATTAATATTAATATTTATTTCATTTCCCATTCACACCAATTTACCTTCATTCCAAACCCAACACATCCTGTGTGTGGCTTTTTTGGCTTGTAATTTGTGGTCTAGCAGGCTTCATTATGGTGGCTTTTGTTCGTGCATAGTTTTCGTTTTTCTTTCTTCTCGTCTAATTCACATGGTTTGCTACTGAGCTAGCTTTTGTTTACTGACTATTCGTACCCATCAAGAGTGTTCACAAGTTGATCCATAGCTTCAGGTGATTCTCCATCCTTCTGGCTTTTATCAACCTTCAACCCATATGTGTTTTTACAAGAACTGATTCATAATATGTAGTGTCAATGTACTACATACTCACAGGTATGTTTGTTTCTTAACAAATGTATCTAATGGTTCAGGGAGATCCATACAAGATGTATATGTGAATCTGAGATGCATGCTAACAGGAAATACTGAAACAGGTTGTGGTATATTAATTTGAATTGAGTGTCTCACTGCTGTAGCTTATTGTTTTTATTAGTCCTTGGAATTTGCAGTTGATTCATTTTGCCTGGTTAGAACAAATGAGTGTTTTCTATATGGCCTCGTCTCCCTGAGTTCTTGCTCTTCTGATCTATGTGTGTTCTATTCTGCTGCTGCCTGCTGTGGTTCGATTTTAAAATTTGGCATCTTTTTTCGCTTGAATAGTCAGCTCACATTTTCCTTATTCTTCCTCATGTGCTTGCAATTTAAATATTTTTTTTTTGTCCTCAGTGATGCCGTTCATGGTTTCTTGTGCTTTTAATGGTTTTGGCAGGTCGAGAGGTGGATGAGCAGAGAGAAAGTGGATCTTTTCCAGGGCCTCTTTGATACTCATAACCATAACAAAGGGGCATGGGCATCCCTTGTCATGAAATTTCAGTTTCAAAATTGTAACAAGGGTTCTTCTGAAGTCTAGGAGATCGCTAAGGCAGTATACTGGTGTATCTATTTAATAGGAATATTGGTTTTACTAGTCACTTGAAAAGCCTGGAACTTGGTACATTTTACGATTTTCATTTTGTTCACATTCATTCTTATTCTTTGAATGGTCAACGAATTGCTTGATTACTTTCTAGCTTTTGTTTTCTTTGTGGGGAATTGGTCTAGCTCTTCCATTCAGAAAGACAAATTATTAATAAAACCAAACAGGCTTGTCAGATTTAACTCTTTTCTCAAGAATATTATGGAGGGGCAGGGTGGTTGGAACTGGGAGGTTTATTCAAGTGCTTTTGGAACTACATAAGGAAACTGGTACAACTCTAATACAAACAAGTGTTGTCCATTCTTGACTGTATGTTTCTGTAAGAGTTACATATCCTCCATGCACTAAGAATTTTTTGTATTCTTTCTGTTTTGGTTTGCTTAGGGGTGCTATTGAGGAGAGCTCTGGGGTTGTGCAAGGGGAAGGTGGAGGTGCAATGGCGATCTAGACTTAGCGATTCTGCGAAATAACTGTAGTCATGACTCGAATTATGATTACTTATATAAGAAAGAAAAGAAAATGGGACACTTACAAAAATACCCACAAAATCTAAAATAATTACAGCCACTATCCATTACTTTCAAATATTACGGGACCTACCCACTAAATTATTTACCCACTCTACCCACCCAGACTTGTATACCATAGTTTATGCAGTATACCATAAAAGTATATACCTATAAGGCATAACAAAGTTATACAGTAATAAATGTCCCTCCAGACTTGTATACCATAATTTATGCAGTATACTTTAAAGGTATACACCTATAAGGCATAACAAAGATATACAATAATAAATGGGTAGGTTGGGTAATACTTTTAGTTTTATGGGTAGTATAATTTGTAATGGGTATGACTTGTAAATACTTTAAATTTTATGGGCATAGAGCGTAAAAATCCCAAAGAAAATTTATACATATAATAAGGTCGTTTTGAACTCAGCAACTCTAGATCCATTTCTATGGATGGAGAGGCTACTTTTCTGTTTATTTCATTGACCTATGATAAGCTAGGGAAATGAGGTATTGATATTCATGAACATTTTGGAGTTATATATTACGACAAATTTGATGTGCCTAATTCTTCGGTTCATTTCATTCCAATGAGAAAACACTTCATGTACAATACAATGGGCTTTCTCATCCAAAACTGTCTAATCTAATCATATGTAAAAGGTTCCTCCATACCTTATGTTGGGATTAGGTAGAAACAAAAGTATTGGTGTCAATGAGTATGGTTAAATATTGGGACACTCCCTGAAAAGCTCCTTCCAAAATCGTATCCATCCATTCAAATATGTTACTGAACTAGACTTGGGAGGATTCATAAGTATACCATTCAAAGGCTACAAACAGTGGCTATTTTGAATATTCAATTTTTAGGAAAGAAATAGAATATCCTAATTTTGCTGTCAAAATGAAAGACTAGAGCAACCTTTCCTTCGACCGACGACTCATCAAGTTGTGCAATTTATATTTGCACATTAATAGTTGACATTGAAGTATCCGTAGTATTTCGTCAAATGGCTACTTCAACCATCCTTTTGTTCAATAAAGAGAAAACTGTTTTTCAGATTACAAATAATATTTTCTCACTTTTCTATATCTACGTTCTGCATAACTTGTAGTAATATTTAATTTTCATTTCAAAACGTAAGTCAATGATAATCAATTCACTTTATAAAATAGTCAGGCATTTAATTTGGAATAGAGAGATCCTACATGTATACACCATGTGAAGTGTGACTCGAAGATAAGTTGAGGAAAAAAAAAACTGTGTTCACATTGAATTAGTCACAGAAAACTATGAAAGAAGAATTAATTATATTTTTTTTGTACCTTCTGATATTCATGTGGCGATAAGCATAAAATAATGGTTGGGTTGTTCAATTAAACTACTCGATTACTTATTTGAAAAAGACTGGTTTTAATTTAGGCTAGTCTGTCAATTCAAAGTTAGAAATGATGTCAGGTTTCACGAAGCTACTAGGCCACTAGCCTATTCAATATCTCCTCTCTTTCAATTAAATTGGTTTTACGAAAAAAATGGTCCTATAAAGGATACATTTTCATTACGAAAAGGTCTCACAAAATGACCCATTCAACGTTAATTAATTAAAGGCAAAATGGCTAAAGTACACCCCGCAACTTTGCGGGGGTCCTAGTACCCCCTTGAACCCCATCGAAGTGTAATTAATACACCACCGCGAACAATTTCTTGACCAGCAGTGTTTGCACGTTGGTTGGGCGCGTGAAGACTTTAAGATACAGCCTTAAACCAATCAGAAAATGCCACATGTCCTTGTCTTCTTAACATAATAACAAGGCAGAACACTTTTTTCCCCAACATTTCGCCATTGAAGCTCCAACATCAATACCACCATTGCAGGTAATTCGTGAATAGGCACAAAATTACATCTCAATTAAGTGTATGGAAATGATTAGTTTGTTTTAATCAAAGTTGGTGTTTTTATTAAAGATATGATAGGTATGTCAAATGCAAGCTTGAATCGCATCTGTATGGACGAGGATGACCCAATGTTGCATATGACTGTTCGATGCAAGCACGGGGAGCTTCTGCCCTTATGCACTTCTTGGTCGAAGAAAAATCCGGGAAGGCGATATTGGTCTTGTCCATACTATGGTGTAAGTTGCTTAACTTATTGGATGTTTAAGGTTAATTTTGTTGTTCTAATTGCTGAATTGAAATTGTATTTGGTTATTCAAATTTGTAGGATAGCTCGTGCAAATTTTTTAGATGGAGGGATGAAGAAATTGATATTCGCTCTAAGTTTGTGCTTCCAAGATTGGCAAACAAAATAAAGGAGCTAGAAGAGGGACTAGCATACTTGGAGACTCAACAAAATCAGTGGTTAGATATGACAAATTGCATGGATAAGGGAAGCAAGAGAATGAAAGAGGATAAGAAGAAGAGAAATTGGTGCAACTTCTCCTTTAAAGTGATGTTGTGTATTGTTGTTATTGTTTTGGTATTAGGCATCAATAGCCATGTGCAAGATGGGAATTGCAAGTGTATGCAATTGGAATTGCCTTAGTAGATTTCTTTTATGCAAGATGGAACTGGTAGTGTTTGCGTTTTGCCTTATGTTTGTGTTGTATCCTATTTTGAACAATAGTAATGAAACTAAGTTATGTAATGAACTTATCCTATTTTGCCCTGCTTTTGTTGTTATTGTAATGAACTTGAATGTAAAAATCAGAAATGAGAAATAACTAAGAACCATGTAAACCGGCTGATCATTAAACACTTAATCATGTTCACAAGTTACATCAGTAATAGCAGCATAAAAGCAGGCAAAAAATGATTTAACCATGGTTTGTTTACATCATGAAAACATAGTAGTCCATAGCAAAAGTAAAGAGTAACACTAGATCTAAACTGGTTTCCATGGGACTTGAGCATTTCCAATAGAACTGCCTTGACTTGGGGTAGTAGAAGTAGCTGCAGCTGACCTTGTCTTCATCTGCTTTTCTCCCCTCATTTGTTGAAGTCTACTAGAGGAAATTGCAGCTTTTCCATTCCACTTCAGGCCACTTCTTGGTTGGAAACCAATGTCCCCAGTGACTTCAGCAGACCCTGTCACCCTTTTGCTAGGCAGACCAGGCTGTACAAGGAAACTTAGTAATGAGTACAACTATACAATGCAGTTTTCCAAACAATTCTACTAGGTAGATAATAACTACAAAATACAGGAGTTGACAGATACTTACATTTAAAATGGTATTGCCATTGTCAGTAACCAGCATCCCAAATCCAACCATCCTTGGTTTCTTAAAAGCTCTTGAAGCTTGTGAACTGCTTTCTTGAGTAGTTTGAGTCATTCCTCTTCCTCTGCCTGATCCCCTACCTCTTGATCCCTGTTAAATCATAAAAGTGTTGGCCATACTAATGGAGTCATAGAAGTTTAACTCAAGACCAAAAATTATACCTCAGCATTAGGAACACAAGTTTTAGCTGCAGCATTAGGAACAGAAGCAGAAGCTGTAGCATTAGAAATAGAAGCAGAAGCTGCAGCATTAGGAATAGAAGCAGAAGCTGCAGCATTATGAATAGAAGTTGTAGCTGCAGCAGGGTGTGGGAATTGATCTTCCAGAAGCCTTAGGAGCTTTAGCAGCTTTAGGAACTTTAGGAGCTGATCTGTTAGGAGCTTTAGGAGCTGATCTTTGTACAGGATTTGGAGCAGTTGGACAACCTCTTTTGTTATGACCCTTCTGATGGCAGTGGCTACAAGTCATGACAGCACCAACCTTGCTAAGCTTTCCAGTCTTCTTAATTTCACTTGCTTCTTTTCTTCTAAGTTTCTTTGGCCTCCCAGGCATCCTCTTTACAACTGGTGGTTCAACATGAGGATTATTGGACTCTGGCCACATTGCCATATTTGTACATGGCTGGATAAAGTGTGAATATGTGCTCATGTATGTGTCATTGTGGTACCACATTGACACATATTCAATTGGATTAAGCTGTTTGTGATGCATGGCGCATACTGCATGAGGGCATGGTATACCCCTGAGCTGCCAGTACCTACAAAAACACAACAGAATCAGTGGATAGAAATATGATTGTTCTTACAAGTACAACACAAAAACATAATTAGTGGATAGACAGTACCTACAACTACATGTCATGTTCCTAAAATCCACTTCATGAATGTAGTCCTCTTCTTTGACTTCATATCCAGCATCCATATTCCAATTTAATGAGCACTTCAGTGACTTGTCTATATTCTCTTCCAAAGTTTTCAAAGCCATGGGGGAAATTACAGTCCTCCATCCTTGACCAAACTGTCTTAATTGTCCTATCCTTTTCATCACCTTCACTCTTATCTCTTCAAGCATGGAAATAATTGTCTTGTACCTTGCTTGTAGTATCCATGAATTAAAGGTCTCAGCCATGTTGTTGTCCACCACATCACACTTGCTAAACTCTTGAAAGTAGACCCTGCACCATCTCTCTTTGTTATACCTCAGCAAATCTTCAACTATTTTGTCCCTGTTTGGTCCTCCAGACCCTAGCCTCTTAAGAGCTTTCAAGTTCTTCTTAAACTCTGCTTCAAATGTGGACCTTGCACATCTCCAAAAACAATTTCTTTTTTCTATCCCCTTCCACCTTTTGGACCAGTTAGCAAGGATGTGTCTTGCACACATCCTTTGTTCAGCAAATAGTAGGATCCTACCTCTGGCCAAATCCAGTCCCTACAAGAAACACAATAGAATTAGTAACAGACAAAAACTTAGTAAAAATTCATAAATAAAGGAAGAAGACATACCTTTTGCATATCAGAAATCAATGTAATGCCATGTCCCTCTCCAAGGTCCAAGTCAGTCCTCAACAGTTCCATAAACCAAGACCAAGTATGTTGATTTTCATACTCTACCACTGCCCAAGCAATAGGTAACATCTGATTATTACCATCTTTGCAAACTGCAGCAAGTAGTTGTCCCTTATACACCCCTTTAAGGAAGCAACCATCCAAACCAATGCACTTCCTAGTTCCTCCAAAGAAGGCCTTCTTCAATGCATCAAAGCATACATAAAACCCTTGAAATATTTTCTTACCTGTTAATTCACAATCCCCAACCTTAACAACACAAGTACTTCCTGCATTTGTCCTCAATATCTCATCCCTGTAATCATATATTCTTCTAAACTCCTCAATATGATCACCCATAATCTGCTTAATTATCTTTGATTTAGCTCTTCTAACTGTTGTCTTACCAACATGCATATCCAACTCCTTTCTAATCATAGCTTGAAACTCCACTATCTTTATGTCTAGATGTTGTTCTATTTTATCCTTAAAATGACTGGCAAGAAACTTAGCATTGCAAAGATAGTTGTAATTTGAAGTGACACACTTATGAAATAGGTTATATATTTTTACAACAAAATCTGTGGTTTGTGTATCAACACTTGCATACAACTTCCACTTGCAACCCTTATTACAGCACCTAACACTCACCCTGGTAGGCTCATTCACATGTTTTTCAATCTGCACCTTTTCTTGAATTGCATACCTAGTGACTGCCTCTCTAAACTGATAAACACTCTAAAAAACTAACCCTAATTCCCACACAATTAACTCAGAAGTAGGATCAAACACAACTCTGTTGGATTTCTTTTTTCTAGGAGGTTTATTTACCACTTGTCTCATGTCTTCTCCATTCTCAAAATCATCAGAATCATCTGTTTCAAAAAGAAGCAGCTTCATCACGATGATAATACTCTTCATCACCCCCAAGTTTGCCCTTTAAACTTCTCTTCTTCCCAGCATTAGTCTCATCATACCCAAGGTCTGCCCCCTTTTCACCAGTAGGAATTTGCTTACGATGTGTCCCTCTAGTCTTCCTTTTTTCCCTATAAAATGTCCTCTTCTCCTCCCTTATATTTCTATCTTCCTCACGTATATCACTGCCATAGTCTAAGTCAGCTTCTCCAAATAACCTATCAATTTTAGAATCACTAGAACAGTTGTTGCCTTCTTCAATGTCAACATCAGAATCAGATCCAACACCTAAATCCTCATTAATAGGATTAATAGTGTCAGAATCCTCACCATCAATATTTGAAGGGTTGGAAGGCTGAGGATCAAGGTTAGGAGGCTGGGGATCAAGATTAGTAGACTGTGGATCAGGAATAGGAGACTGAGGATCAGGAATAGGAGACTGGGGATCAAGGTTAGTAGGCTGTGGATTAGGAATAGGAGAATGGGGATCAATGTTAGTAGGTTGTGGATCAGGAATAAGAGACTGTGGATTAGGGTTATGTTCAGGTTCAGGAGAGGCTGTTTTATACTCCAACAGTCTAAGCACAGATGACACATTAACTTCATGGGACACAAACACATCCATAATATCTCCATTATCTAACCAAGAGCAAAGTTCACAAATATCCCTATCACTTTTAACTAATACCAAATTACCATCCAAAGGTGACCTAACATAAAAGTCACAACTTGGTAAATATCCTAGGTCTTTAACGTAGTCCAGCAACTCAAAGTAGGACATTCTATCAACATCCACATCATAATATTCTCTTAAGGCCCCACCCACATATTCTGGTGGGGACCAAAATCAATAACCCCACGATGAAACCATCTTAGTGTAATTAAAGTAAAAGACATACTAGTTCCTGAAATAGCATGCAAAGACTGCGATTAAAATATACCCTAATCCAATTGATTAAAAACCCTAATAAATTAAATCATGCATAAAACAACTATAAAGTGAGGAACCCAAGAACACTAGAAAAAATACTACTTTACTTAAACACGACAACAAAAACCCCCAATTTTTGCATCAGGTACTGTGCATGTAACAAAATAGGGAACAAATATAATCAACTAAAACAGTATTAAATTGAACCACTACATACTCTAATTTAACCTAAATTAGCAATTTAAAGAATAAATCAAACCCATTAGGGCACATATTAAACGATACAACAAAAATAGTAAAAGAGAAACACTAACCTGTAAATCTTTGATTGCACGTCGTCTAGTATGTTCTTCACACCAACATCACAGCTTCCCCAAAAGAATTGGACAAAATCGAGCAAAGTTTCGACAAGAGTTGAAGGAATCGTCTGAAGTTGAAGGAACGGGTAAATGAATAGGGAAGAAAATGAAAAGGGTAAATGTAAAAAGTAAATAAAAAGGGGGAAGATTAAAAGATTTTGTGGATTTTAATTAAATGAAATTTAATTAAGCGCCGAGTGCAATACACGCGCGGATCTATACATATAATCTGGTCAAGAAATTGTTCGCGGTGGTGTATTAATTACACTTCGATGGGGTTCAAGGGGGGGTATTAGGACCCCCGTAAAGTTGCGGTGTGAAGTTGGCAAAAAAGTCATAGTTTGGGTTGTACTTTAGCTATTTTGCCTTAATTAAATAACTCTCAAGAAAGACCATTTTGGCAACCCGCGCAAACAATAATGGCGAGATGTGATTGTTCGAGTTTCCGCAACTCTTCTTTCTTTGTTAGAAGGGTTTGCGGATCGTTCTCTTCATTTTGAAGAGGAGAAGTTTGGGAGGAGGTGCCTGCCTCCGGCTGGGGTGGGAAATTTAAATCTATAGGCGGTCGCCGCGGAGGCAGAAGTGATGTTTGGCTAAAAAGATAAATATTTTGGTGATTTTTATCCCGTATCTTAATGATTTTTATGTGCTTAAATTGATTATGATAGTGTATTTAGCTTAATAATGGTTTTGAATGTGTAGGTGCTGATTTTGATGAAAGTAGCAAGAGAATGGATGATTTGGAGCGTCACATGAATGAATTTTAAAGTTGGAGTAAAGCCGTGCCAGCACAACTTGAGCACATAAAATAAACTCTCAGCACCTTGTGCCCAGCTTATGCCAGCACAACTCCAGCAAAAACATATTCAGCACTTTGTGCAAGCTTCATGCCAGCATGTACCCAGCACGCGAAACAGAGGTTGTGCTCAGCTTGTGCCAGCGAGAAGCCAGCACGCAGCCAGGACCCACAAATAGTAACGCCTAACTTAAGGAGTCCTAGTGTGAGCAGGTAAAGGCTTATTTTACCTAGGTTTTTCATAATACTATAAAAGCAATGTAAACTTACTTTTAAAGGGGATTCACTTTGAGAGAAGAGGAGAACGAACATGGAGCAACTCTTGGAGATGTCTTCAACTAAGTTTTACTCTAGTGTTGTGGGATCTCCATAAATGTTGATTTTCGGATGTTAGTTTGATTCTATTAATTTATCGTAGTGGGTTATTTATTCTTTCTTGTACTTAATTGTTGATTATGTGGCCAATAGTTGAACTCTTTTTATGGCTCATGATTCGAACTCGACAAAGGGGTTTCACGAGCGCAATAAGTAGGAATAGAGCTTGATCTTAAACCTGGATAACGGGGAATGAATTTGTGGATATGATAGACATATACCTATTTACTTTGTTTAATCACTACACAGGAAAAATAAATGCGTTCTTGTTAACATTAATTCCAAGACATATAGGTATTAGATTAGCTTGAATAGGCGAGCAGGTCCTCGACAGAGTCCTGTGAGAAATATTAACCCTGTTATTAGTAACCTAGGTAAATTAATTGAGTCGAACTAGCTGAAGAATTCAACAGGATTGATAGATTTCCCATAACTCTAGAATATTTTCTCTCACTGAATCCAACCTCTTGCATTTAATCTTATTAGTTAACTGCTTTAGTTTAATTAGTTAAATTTAGTTTTGGAATAAATTCATACATATCAAAACCTTCTTGTTGAGATAAGTAGAAATTGTTTGATTTAGTCGGTAGCTATTCATAAGTCTCTGCGTGACGATACTTGATCTCGATCACTTTATTACTTATCGACCACGTATACTTGTGTGTGTGTTGGAGTAGCAAGAGGAATGAGGAATGACCCCCCCACCCCCACTCTCCAACCCCCTACCCACCAAAAGAAATAATAAATCGAAATCGAACACTAACCTTTGGACAGATTCAATGTGCAATATCATTATAGGAATAGAATGTTTGGTAATCGTCTATTTGTCTTTCCTTTTCCATCTATCATTTTAATATTTAATATACTCATAAATTATATTGTCTTTCCAGTTGAAAATTGAAAGCGAAATATATATTTAAAGATAATCCTACTTATAGCCAAAATTTATGTATCAGTAATTAATATACAACGGGATTAGTAGCTTCATGAAGTAAATTGATACACTCTGATGATCTTATATTGGCTAATTTTGGTAGAAACAATGTTTTTTTTTTTTCTCTCTCTTTTGATGGTTTATAAGAACAAACAATTTACAGCATTAAACTAATTATCATAAATAACGTCCATAAAACTATAACAATGCGAAACTTTTTAGTTAAATATGATAGATGAAAAGATGCACTTGGACACCAAAAAAAGCTATATTTTTGAATAGTATTGGAAGAGGAACTGTCATTGGATAGCATCAAAGGCTTTCTCTATAGAGAAATTCCCTTTACTGGGGGGTTTAAAAAGGTTTTCAACGGATAATAAACACAGTAAATTAAGTAATAAAATGTTAAGTAAAATAATTTGAATTAGCTTGACATAAAAGTTAAATTATCGAACCACTATAATCTTTAGTTCCAGACTTCCAGCTGACCGCGCCACGAATAATTTATTGTCCGGGACGAACAAAAAATATGTTACTTGCATCTACGTTGCTCAGATTTTTTTATTTTGCTGCCAAAGTCGTAAAACTTTTGGAGTATAAATAAGTGTGCATTTTTTCTGCAATAATTTGAACTACGTACTGGTCAAACCATATAGAAAGTAGAAAAAAGAAAAAAAAAAAAAAAAAAAAAAGGAAGAAAAGAACCTCATTCCATACGGAACTTCCTACCCACGTTTGAGTTAAAAAAATCACAAGAATTGAGTTACGTTTATCTCCCTTTTAGCAATAACTAGTACAGCACCCGCGCGATGCGCGGTTAATATTACCAGAAAACTAATATAACAAAATTTATATATCAAAGTAGCAAATCTAAATTTTTGTATTTATTATTATGGTTCTGTATTCTTATTTTATTAGGTTAAAACCCACCCCTAAAATGATACCACGTTACCTATTGTGACACTAATAGTTTGATGACTATATAGTTTGTCACAAGAATTGAGTTATGTTTATCTCCCTTTTAGCAATAATCCTGCGAGAAGATTAACTGAAGGGAAAATTTCATAACTAACCAAGTATCTTACATAGCTCTACTGTTTAATAGACATATTTAACATACATCAATAGCTAACCAAATTTGATGCTAAATAATAGGTACATGGATATCCTAACATCTAAAGAATCTGCGTGAATATCTCCTAAAAACTAGCGCTGATTCCCTTAAATCTCAGCAGCCGAAAAATCTGCTAAAATCAGGAATCCCAGCATGCGTAAAATCAGGAATTTCACAAGGCACGTATTGAAGAATCTTACCCACTATATATATCTATATATACATTGATATTAGCAGAGTAATTGGAAAACACATTCAAGAGAAATCAACATCCATGTTGAACATTATATTGCGTGAATATCATCAGAATATGTCACCAATTAAGGTTTTGATTCAATATGAAGGAGAATGGATTGATGAATACAAATTCTAGTTACAACAAGCTGATATGCAGATACAGAATACCTAATGAATATTTATTTCATATCTGATATATATTTTATACCACCCTCTAGTTACAACAAGCTGATATGCAGATACAGAATACCTAATGAATATCTATTTCATATATGATATATATTTTATACTACTCTCAAGTTACAACAAGCTGATCTGATATATATTTTATACCACCCACTAGTTACAACAAGCTGATATGCAGATACAGAATACCTAATGAATATTTATTTCATATCTGATATATATTTCAAATCTAATGGTACTGGCTTTCGAATGTTTAATGCATATTCGTCGCATAAAAATAGGAGGAAATTGAAGAGGTACAACGTAGTTACAGATTAATAACTACTAATAAATAGAGTCCAACAGAAAGTCACATCTTCCCATAAAAATAGGCACAGTTAAGGGACTTAAACTGATTTTGAAAATGGCTACAAAAAGAAACCTGCGTATGACGAAAGGTCTAAATACCGCAAATAAGTTAAAATGTATCTATTTTATTTAATTAACACTTTAAAAAGTCTACATACTGTAAAATTTCCTTAACTGAAATCAAAATCGTCGCTTTTAATAGACTTATTTTGATTAGTGTGGGCCTTGGGAAAAAATCAGATTACTAAAACAATTTGAAAGTAATAGTACTCCCTCCGTTCCAAAATAGTCTTCATAGTTTTCTTATTAGCCCGTTTTAAAAAGAATGACACAATTCTAAATTTAAAAATATTTTTGAGTTGAAATTACTATTATACCCTTAATGGAATGCTTTACAGCCACATATTTATGTATGTCTTATTTTGGACCACAAGTTCCAAAAATCTTACCATATTTCTTAAACTCCGCTCCAAGTCAAATTATAACAACCATATTGGAACGGATGGAGTATATGACAAATAACTTGATGATTTACGATGCCAAACTAATTTTTATTATGCAACAATAGTATTTTTCCGCAGAAGTCTTGCGCCTGCATATTGTATGGTCCTAAATCAGTTTAGGATCACAAATCGAATTTGGGTTGGAATACAAGCAAATCTTCGTATTAAAGTCGAGAAAATGCTAAGAATAATCGTAAATGCGAGAGAATAATGTGATTTCAATATATTGCGATGAGTACAAATTTCGCCAGATTTTTGTATATCTTTCTCAATGCGTACAATGTAAAATGAAGTACTATTTATAGACACAAGAGCTTGCTCCACGTTCTCCACGACTCGTTCATGGCCAAACCCATGTCTGGAGCATTTATGGATAAAGTTAATGGCCAAAGTAGTTGGCTGAAGTAGTGGGCTGCAAAGCCGCTTGACTCGAGGTGCTTCACCGAATTTCAAGTGTATGACTTCGGTGGTAGGGCCTTGCTGCTTGACAGAGGTGGATGTCACCGAAGCTCAGCTTACAGCTCGCCTTCGCTGATGATCTCGGTGCCTGACTTCGGCGATCCACTCACTTACTCCGGTTTCTAGCTTGTCATCACGTGCTCGGTTGCTATCAGATCATGTTGCCGAGGCGACTCATAGTGAGCCGATTTTTACCCAATACACATATTTTCCTACTAGCATGTGTCAATCATTAGAACTGGGCTTTAAATGATTAACTTAGAAAATTCCAAGCAGATTGAGTTCATCATGCTAAAGTTACACATAGTACAAATTTAACTTTATGCTGACTAAACGCATCGGGTCAATGTCACTCAGATTTTAAATACGTACAAAAAATCAAGTTGCTGCGTATAAAGTCAGAGAAGAGCAGGTGTATCTGTTTACTATTCATAATTCATGGTATTGACTATTGAAGGACAACTCTTTTATGTATATTTGTACTCGAATTTATTGTGATTATTAGCTGATATAATTATATAGTATATTGATGTTAAATCTTTAATGTCGATATACTATTGTTGTTTGGTTTGATTGTTTTTTCTTAAAAAAAAAACATAATTTCTTAATTCCGCTTTCAACCAAATCTCATCAAAATTCCATTTTTCATCTTCTTGAATTCTTGCAACCCTCAAATGCTTTTTCCGTCTCAAAATAATTGAGAACTTACAGATTTTTAAGATATTCAATATCCATAATTTTTTATGTTTTCTAAAGCAACACTTTTTTTTTCACTCTTTTCGTTTATACGTTAATTTAAATATATTTTTTAATATATTTTTTTTTAGCTGAGGGTCTATCGAAAACAGCGTCTCCACCTTAGTGGGGAAGGTTTGCATACATCTCACCCTCTCCAGATTTCACCAGTGAAATACACTGAGTATGTTGTTGTTCGTTTGTAGTTAAAAACAATTACTATAATATATAGAATTTCTTTGATCACTATAAGGCAGATGGATCCTAAGAAGATCATTGATTACTCCTCATTAGTTCATATTAATATGGTGACTATTGGTATGTTTAGTTTGACAGAGTTATTCGAGTCAATAAACCCCAAATAAAGATTTTTGTAATTAAAAAAAATTAAAATAATAAAGGAGGAGGAAGACCTGTTCTTTTTCTATTTATTGTTTATCTTTCCTTTGTCTTCCCCCAACTGATTACGCAGTTACGCTAAAAACTCCGAAAAGTCACTGGGGGACCCACATCACTTCTCAACCCCATTCTCACAGTCCTACACGTAATTATCACGCGCCATACACTTTCACCAAATACCAAGACTTCTTCTTCACATTTGCTTCCATAAAACTCCATATATATACCTCTTCCAACTCTCACATAACGTCACATTAATCAACCCCATTTTTATTTTCTTGCATTTCCTCAAATTCTCATCAAAATTCAATTCTTGAAAAAAAAAAATGGTGCGTTTTAGTAACAATTTAGTAGGAATACTAAACATAATTACATTTTTAATATCAATTCCAATAATAGGAGGAGGTATATGGTTATCAAGACAAGCAAATACAGAATGTGAAAAATTTCTTGAAAAGCCAATAATAGCACTTGGAATATTTGTCATGTTAGTGTCACTAGCGGGACTAATTGGTTCATGTTGTAGAGTATCATGGTTACTTTGGTTTTACCTTCTTGTTATGTTCTTATTAATTGTGTTAATATTTTGTTTCACTATTTTTGCATTTGTTGTGACTAATAAAGGTGCTGGTGAAGCACTTTCTGGTAAAGGGTATAAGGAATATAGGCTTGGTGATTATTCTAATTGGTTACAAAAAAGAGTTGGTAATCATTGGGGTAGAATTCAGAGTTGCTTGCAAGATAGTAAGATTTGTAAAAGGTTGATTGATGATGGGTCTAGTACAAAAGTTGAAGATTTTTACAAGAAACACCTTTCTGCTCTTCAGGTAATTATGATATATATTTACTTTTTTGTTTGATTCCATCATTTTCTTTTAGAGTAAGTTTTGGTTACGACAACCTCCATGACCCTACTTGTGAGCCTATACTGGATATATTGTTGTTGTAGTAATGAATTGAGGAGATGTTTGGTTTGATGTATTGGCTAACTAATACATGGATAAAGAGTTAATACCTTGTTTGGTTATTAAAAGCACATGAGGTATAACTAATACATGGTTAAGTTTATACCTCAAATGGGGTACTATTTAATCCCTAGGACACAATGGTATTATTAATACCATGTCTTACAATACATGGATTAAGTAATATTGTGTCTATCCACTTTTTAATACAATGAACCAAACACTGGATAAAATTTAATCCTTGCATTACAAATCCCTGTATTACTAATCCATGTATTATTAATCCCTGTATTATAATCCCCGTATAATTAGTGCATCAAACCAAACGACCCCTGAGAGTTTCTTGAATCTTGATACATGTATTATATATATATGTGTTTGTTATCTGGTAAGTATCAGCTTTGTAAAGTGGCTTTGTTCATGTCTCTTCATTCTTTGAATTCTTTGTGGATTGATTAATAATGAAAAGCCTATGACTATTTGGAACAATTGATTTTTTTTTGTAAGTATTGTCCTACTGAGTATGAGTTTTCTTTTTTGGTGTACTTTATATACAGTTGAAAGCCTTATGATTTTGACTCTTTTCTGATAAAACAAGTTTGGGCTTTTTGTGTAAAGGTTTGCACTTTTTTCTGTTCCTATTAAGTGGTCATGGTTCCTGAATAAAGATGTTGATTAGTCTTCTTGTTCCCTGTGGAGGATGTAGCTTAAAGTCACTAAATTTTAACAAAAATTATATTCTGGACCAATTCAAAAGTACAATAAGCTTAGTGCTAAAAGATAAACTCATCAAATTTAATTACCGATCCGCATCTACTTGTTCCTATAAGAAAAAAATCCTCTTTCAGGTCTTCTGTGTGGTATTGTTGATGATGATGACCTGTGAATGCTCCAGGTCTACTCCTATTGTTTTTCTAATTGCTAATCTGTTTTACCGGCTGTCATGAAAAGTTTGATGGCTTGAATGATCTTCAAGTTTTCTTCTTGTTTGTGACTTGAATGATCTTCTTCTGGTTCCATATGAAAATTCTGTTAAGACTATCTGAATCAGATGAAAGTTTTCATCCTTGGTTTTATGTAAATGCATTTTACATTACCTGAAAGTTTGATTCACTATGATATAGGCAACTCCTTTGTTTCAAAACATGTGTGCATTTTCCCCTTATTGATTTGTGATTAACTGAATCTAATATCGCTAGATGTTCCTGTTGCTGCTCGATTATCCCTCCTCCCCATGATCACTCAACCATCTTCTTAAGTCGGGGATGCCCCATTGTGTTTATATTTCAGCCAATCATCTTATCATATATGAATATGGTCCCTGACATGTTAAGTTCTTTTGCAGTCTGGTTGCTGCAAGCCATCAAATGACTGCAACTTTGCCTACGTGAGCCCGACTAACTGGACCAGGACTTCAACGTCATCCTTGACTAATCCAGACTGTAGCCTGTGGAGCAACGATCCGAATGTCTTGTGTTACAGCTGCCAATCCTGCAAAGCTGGGCTTCTAGACAATATCAAGAGTGACTGGAAGAGGGTGTCTGTACTCAATATCATATTCCTTGTCTTCCTCATCATCGTCTACTCTGTTGGATGCTGTGCCTTCAGAAACAACAGGCGTGACAATTCTTATAAGCGTTACCCTTGAGACTTTCCTTCCAATTGAGAATTCCTTTTGATAAGTTTTTCTAATTTTGTCACGTACTATATGGAGTAGACTGATCAGTATGTTTATCATGCTCTATCCTGTACAGAGTATTCGTTCAGACTTTTGTTGGACTAGTTGATTGCTTTGGATATATGTAAATTTCTCCTCTTAATACACGAGTTCGTTGCTTAGAATATGACAATTGATTGGAGATAGTGAGTTCTTGATCCTTGATTATTTCATTAATTCATCCAGTCTCGCATCGTTTTCAATTCAACTAACATCATTGCATTTGGTATAATGGAGAATTTGGTGTTTCTTGATTTGAACTTGTTCAGAGTAGTTGAAAGTCAAGAAGAAATATCTTCATGTTGAAGCAAAGAAGTTAATTGAGTGGGCACAGATAGGGACACGCCCAATTGATTGTTCTATCCACCATTTACAATTTGCTATTGCTGTTGTTTCGTCTTTTTAGCATGTATAATCTGAAGGGGAGTCTGTTCTATGATATTTTACATGAATTGCTTTGTTCAATCTTATGTGGTACATCTTGTGGGACTAGAACTGGACCAATCTAGCTCCCATTATATCGGGTTTTTACTATACTATATTTTTGTTATGTGTTACTTCAACAATTCTAGAACGCTATAAAAAGTACTAGTTTGTTTTCTTTAACTAGTTGGCCTGCATTATACATCACTTTCTGTAGCTGACCCTTATACAACAGTGTTAACGTCTCAAACTACAAATATTAAGTTCAAGCATGGGTTTGATGTAGCTCATAGATCCTGCTCCTTTGTCTCGAACTGTATATGTTTATAGTTGACAATCTTTAAGATATATTAAGTTTGCTCATCTTCATAAAAGAGTAACAGATACAATTAAATAATCACTGATTTAAAGCTCTAGATTCTTTTCTAAGAAGAGCGAAAGCGCGAGAGATGGGGAGGCATTTGTCGTACTCAAATTTTAGGCTTTTGTCATACTCATGTCTCATAAGGTGGAGAATTTTTTTCTTGGTACTGTAAAATATGAAGTTCCAATAAAATTTTATGGAACTTAAAACTTAAATCTAGAAAATTTCGTAGAGGTTAGCTTGAAATTCCAAAAAAAAATTTATGCAATGCAGTGTTTTTTCCTTCAAAATTAGAAGCAATCTAGAAAGCTAATTAGGAGTAAAGAAAACTAAGAATTTCCCGCTCTAGGTCTAAGGGTGCGCATGTCTTAATGAACAACCAAGAAATGGCTACTTTTGTAAAATATGGTAAGCGTTGATTGTTAGTTGGGAAATTTTGAGGGTAAATTACACTGTATATCAAATTAGGGATCTTTTTTTAAAAACATAGCAACATTTTACACATTTACCAAACGTAGCAATACTTTTCCCAATGCTACCAAACATAGCATTTTTTAAAAGAACCCTACACCTACCTTTCCTCTCCCTTTCTCTCTCTTTCCTCTCTCTTCTCTCCCTCACCACCACCACCACCACCACCCCCACTGTTTATACCGCTGCCACCACCCCTCCCCCGTCGCCGGCAACCCATCCCCACCCATCCCCCATCCCCGTCGTCTTTCTCTCTTCCTCCGCCCCGATCCCGTCGTCTTCCTCCCTTCCCCACCCCGATCCCCGTCGTGTGCAGCTGATATTGCTCCGGAGACGCCGGATCTGCTAGTGCAAAGCAGATCCGGTGAGATAGATTTGATTGATGTTCGTTTTTTTATTTTTTATTTTTGTTTTTCTGATGGTACACGGCGATGTTGGTAGATCTGTGGCTACGGTTTTTGTGCGCCGTCGGCTGTGTATGGTGGTTTATTAGGTGTATATGGACTGTATAGCAGCTGTGTAGGTGGGGCTGCTGCGTTGCTCATTTCTTTTTTGGGTTTTTGAATTTTCCGGTGGGACACGGCGGAACCACGGTGGTTGTGGTGTATATTTGGTGTTTTGGGACTGTATGGAATGTATGCCGCGTGTATTTTCATTGTATGCCCGGTGTATGCACTGTATATACAGTGAATATATACCGGACATACAATGAATATATACTTGTCATACAATAAATATACAATCAGATTCGATTTTGTTGTTTGTGTGTATGTACGGTGAATGAACGTGCATACAATGACCATACAGTGTCTATACAGAGAATATACACACATACAATAAGTGTATATGTGTGTATCCACCGTATTTTCACTATATATACAATGTATACATTGTCCATACACTGTTCATACAGTGAAATTACAAAAATATACACTGTCCATACACTGTCCATACATTGCGGGCGGTGGTTGATGGGCGGTGGTGGTGGCAGTGATGGGGGCTGGGGGCAGGGGGTGGTAGGAGGTGGATCTAGGCTTTTATCATCCTTTTGTTTGTGTTTTGCTATGTTTTGAAAAAAAATGTTGCTATGTTTTGAAAATGGGAAAATGTTGACATTTTAGTGTAAGAAAAAATGTTAGTTTGTATAGTTTTGTGAATTACCCAAATTTTGATGTGTAGTCTTTTTGGACGCACTCAAAGAGTTTTATCCACCGTTTCAAAATTCATTGAGAAATAGCCAAAAATTCGTACGCACACTTACGCTCCATTAGCGTTGAAAAAACACTTCAGACTAGTCCCATAACAAAATACTGGGGTTCAAAGCCCAAGTATTTTGTTATAGGACTGAAGCTTTATACAAAGTCGCATAACAAAATAATCCCATAATAAAATAATGGAACCTTGAACTAACATGTTCAAAGGTCCAAAGGTCCCATTATTTTCTTATGTGACTTTATCCCATAACAAAGGTCTCATCAAAGGGATAAATCTTATTATTTTGTTATGGGACTGAAGCTTTATACAAAGTCCCATAACAAAATAATGGGGCTTTGAACAAAACTTGTTCAAAGCCCCAGTATTTTATACAGAGGTTAGTTTACTGAAGCTTCCCAGTATAAATACTGGGGCATTGAACAATTGTTCAGTGCCTCAGTATTTATACTGAGACTTGTCCGGAGGCGGCTATTTCTCAGCGAATTTACTTTTTATGGCTACAAATCAATTAGCACGCGCCAAACAGGTCCCTACGCAAAATTTTTACTTGTTAGTTGTTGAACGACTTAAAACTGGCTATCCATCAAAATCACCCAATTATATCCAAAGAATTTCACTTCGCGCCCTCCATAAGGAGTGATTTTGCAAATAGCAAAATACCATTTTTTTCCTGGAGCCAAGACTTCAAGGCAAAAATCTTGTAAGTCTTGGCAATTGCCAAAACTTCAAAGGCAAGTACTGTTTTGCCAATACTTCAAGTTATATGGCGAGGATGCAAGGAAAGACTGGAAGGGGCAAGTTTTGGCAATTGCCAAGACTTACCACCAAGTGCGGCAAGTGTTGCCTTTTGCCAATACTTTAAGGGTAAGTGTTGGCAAATAGAGAGGGGACACTTACGACCAAGTGCGGCAAGTATTGCCTTTTGCCAATACTTGAAGGGATAAGTGTTGAAAAGCGGAGAGATATAAAGGCAAGTCTTGCTCCCGACCTAAAAACATGACAGGGGTATTGGATAAGTGGACATTTTACCAACTTAAAGACTACTTTAAGCTTTTGTTTTTGAATCCAAAAGCAATATTGTGTGCTATTGATGCCGTGAATTGCTTAGTTTCAGGTTATGATAATTTCGCGCGAGTCGTTAATTGGAAAGTGAAGCTAAAGAACAAAATGAGAGCCAAAATGCATAACTTACAAGAAGTGTCAGAGGAGGCGCCCCTCCCCAAGTTCTGGCCGGCCCTCCCCCACTGATGGAAGAAAGAGTCAAGTGTGGGAAGCTAGGAGGCATCCCTCCTCCTGAGCAGCATATGGAAACTACAGGGGAGGCGCCCCTCCCCCACTGATAGAAGAAAGAGTCAAGTGTGGGAAGCTGGGAGGCGCCCCTCCCTCAAATGGAGGCGCCCTCCTCCTGAGAAGCAGTGAGCAACCATTTGGAAGCCACAGGGGAGGCGACCCTCCTCAAGGTTTGGGCGCCCCGCCTGTGGCAGATTTGTAATTAAATCCTAGGTTAGTATAAATAGAAGAAGCTAGGGTTTTTGGAATGAACTTTCATTCTACATTTCTACTACTCCTTAGAGGCGATTTTGGGAGCCAAGATGAAGTCTTAACATCATTTTGTAAGCTTCTAAACTTGTATCTTCTAATCTTAATTCATATATCAATTCAATATCTATGTTAATCATTTCATTTTTTTACTACATTTTGATTACTTTAATTCAAACCCTAGTTATGAGTAGCTAAATTCATAACTAGGGGTTAAAATTTGCTATAGTGATCGAAAACCAATGAGTGTTGTTCCATTTCACTAACTATAACATAAATATCAATTTTTCCACTCCCCATTAAAACAACATGAAAATTCCAAAACCATTGATATTTGGTATTTCTTATGTACATTGCTAGTTAAAGAATCAGAAGAGATTAATTAGTATAGAATAGTGGAGTTGGCGAGGATTTGGGTTGATAGGCTAATCATATAGATTAACCCATCTAAAAGGAGTTACGCTTGGAAGAGGTCTCCTCGGGTCTTGGAGTAGTGCCTCGAGCATTCAACTAAGGCTTTGACAAGTCTTCTAGGCCGGAAGGATTCTAGAGATCACAATAGGAAGACTCGACCATAATTATATTTGTGTTGGAAAAGTGAAGTGAAAATACCCGTTGGTTGGAAATCACTATTAGTTGTTTACACCCCTAGTCTCGTAATATCTAATCAATTTACTTGCTTAATTGTATGCCTGTAGTTAATTATACCGTTACTTTAAAACAACCCCATTTCTAGGACTCAACATTATACTTCATTTGAATTTCTACTTGCAACTCTCTTACTTGACAAGGTAGTTCCCTTGGGAAATTGACCCCGACTCACATCGGGTTTTATACTTTGACAACCGCTCCTCACTATTTAAGGTGTAGGATTGAGTGTGGATCAAATTTTGGCGCCGCTGCCGGGGAACTACGGTTTCAATATTGAGTTGCATTAGTTAATCAAAGTTGTTTAGTCGCAAGTCCTAGTATTTTACTTTTATTTTTGGTTTTACCTTGTGTAGGTGAACATGTCTTATAGGAGAAATCCTAATCGGAATTTGGGGAACTCCCAATTACAATCATTGTTATAACCAACAACATGGGGGTCCGCAAGGTTATGAAGAAGAATATGATGAAGAGTTCCTGACACGACCCGGAATTCGGCTAGGCCGTGCGGGTACCCGACATCCTCACATCCTCCCCTAGATCCGTCGGGCGAACCCTTACCAATTAAATTAGGAAAATAAATATAATTCAATTCATAAATAAGAACATGACTTAAAAAAAACGCACAGACATACTGATACCTCTGAGATGTACAAAAGAAATTACAGTTGACTACCCAACATACTAGGTTTAGGGCTATCCAGACTAGACATCTAAGAGTAGGAAAGAAGACAGATACCTCCTGAAGGGAGCAAAATACAACTGAAATAATAAACATAAAACTGGTGGCCATCTTGAACAAAAGCTGGCTCATCCTGACAGTTGAAGTCGTCTTCGCTCCTTCACAACGTGGCGAACTCAATCCTGGAGTGAACCTGCCGAAATGAAATAGATAGACAAGAAACAAACAACAAACAAGGGTGCGCCAAAAGGACTCAATAAGTGGGGCAGGCTAGCCACCTCAAAGAATAGGATAGTTAGCCAGGGAGAAAAGAAACAGATAGACAAATTTTTTTTTATTTAAATTATAAAAAGGCAGAGCCAGATAACAACCGAAAACACGTAAGAAACTTATAAACTCAACCAAGGATGCGAGCCAGAAACATATCAACAAATAAGCAATGCACATATAAGCAGAACAGTAGTCATGTACCGCAAGTCTACACAATGGTATGAATTGAGATGAAATGAAATGAAGTGAGATGAAATGAAATATGATGCGAAGGGTCACATGTGCCCGTAATCCCATCCCAAAGCGGAATACTCCTGCATTCGAGGGAAATCTAATCTGATAACCAACTGGAGCGGAATACTCCTGCTCCTGGGGCGGAATACTCCTGCACCCAATATAATGTAAAGCTGAGGCGGAATACTCCTGCACTCAGTATCTGACATAAGAGTGGAATACTCCTGCTCCTGGGGCGGAATACTCCTGCACCCAATATGATATAAACAAGAGGCGGAATACTCCTGCACTCTCCTGGGGCGGAATACTCTTGCACCCGATAAATATAAATCAGAGGCGGAATACTCCTGCACTCTTCTGGGGCAGAATACTCCTGCTCCCAATATGATATGCAATGTAACATATAATGCATATGAATGCAATGCGATGCAATAATAACCCTTCACCGGCGCGGGACTCTCATCGACAGCCGGGAAGTAGATGCCAACTCACAGCCAGAGTACAATGCTCAGATCCTCAATGCAATACCAACAACAGGACATAACATATAGTATACAATGTAAATTCAAAGCTAAGGCGTAATGAGTACGCCTATCGGCAAATACACACGTAAGGAACAGGTGGTAGAAAATCCACGAGGCTAGGTGCCTCCAAAGAAATGGATATAAACACTTACCTCTTCCAAAAGTTAGCATTACTAATCAACAACTACTTTATACTTTAAATTCACTGCCAAACGATCCCGCTGAATTCAATAAGCAGAAAACAATATTAAATAAGGCTAAAGGCTTCATTCCCCACATCTTAGGGTAATCCGGTTAGGAACCTGATACCCTATTCGCATACGCAATACGCAGGCCAGGCCTATATACAGGGTTTAAGGTCACATAAGCAAACCCTAAATAAATTACATTTATATGTTGCCCATAACTCACTGAGTACAAATATATAATCAATTCCATTATCGAGGTCCAATTGACCCTTTAAACTATCAGTTGAACTTATAAAAATGATGTCTAATATCCCAATTTTTACCGTTAAAATATATTCAAACACATGTAATAAACTCAAATAATATATTAAGATCATTACCTGAATGTTTCAGGGGGAAAAAGTCTACTTTTCTCATTTTTTGGCATTTTTCTCTTCCTCCCCGTCATTTCATTTTCTTTCTGCTTCGGTTTGTTAACGTTTCTGTTTCTAGTTTATCCTTAGCTTATAAGCTAAAGACCAGCCGCTTGCCATTTCTTTCTTTGTTTTTGTTTTTTTTTCCGTTTTTCTTTCTGTTTTTTAATTAAATTTTCTTTTATTTTCTTTTCGCGGCGACAATTAAAACGGAACCATACGAAATTCGAAATAATCTCAAATTTTTCATACAAGTTATACAAAATATATTTAACATACTCGCTGAGGCGGATCTCAAATCGGACTCCCGAAACTCAAGATGCGAATTAAATGAAAAAATTAAATTATTTAACTTTCGGTATTTTAGCGGAAACTAGCCGAACAACATCGAAATTCACTTTAGAAAGTTCAAAAAAGTCACAAATAATCATACGAACCTAACGGCGCTTTCAGATTTCGAATCGAAGCTCATTCGCCAAAACCGAGCTCGAAAATCTCTTTTTAATATTTATCGACAATAAAAACTGAAACCTTCTTCTGATTCCTACCAAACGAGGTTTGATCTGGCTCAAATTTTACAAACAGGTCCTAATGGACATTACGAATATTTTAAAATTATCGACACACCAATCGGAATCCTAACTTCCGAAACGACTGACCGAGGTCGTTTTAGTTCTATATAAAATTCAACCAAGAGGGCTATCCATTCCATGTCGAACAAGTGGACGAAGATGATACACAAGAGGAAGCTAATGATCCTCAAGTTGAGAATGTGAACCCTCGATATGACAACCCTTTTGGCCAAGCAAATGTTGGGGTCCAAGCAAATGAAAAAGGAAATCTTGGAGAAAATGAAGGTGTTGCGGGTAACGCTAATCGGGGTAGAAACAATGCAAACCGAGGCGGCCGAGGTGTAAACCAAGGGGGTGGAAGTTTAAACTATAGAGGTAGAGAAAATGTCAACCAAGAGGGCAATGCCAATAGAGTTAAAAGGCCGATAGGGAAGCCAATGAAAAGAAGTTGCACAAGGTGGAGAATATCTACACCACAAATGCCGGGCATCAAGTGGCCCCAATGGGTTATGTGACTCCTGGAGGTGTTCCTTTGTCCCTTCTCCAACATGGGCAAGAAGGATACTATCCGGAACAATGCTACCATGTGCAAGATGGAGAAGAAGCACATTATGTGGGTAAGTACCAAGGGCAAAGAAGGTATGATCAAGGTGGTTATCAAAGACATTATCAACAACCCTACCAACTACCATATCATCAAGCCTACCAACAACAAGTGCAATGGAGGCCGAGTCAAGAAAGAGGTAATTGGAGTAGCAACCAAGAGGGGAGAGGAGCCGGTTTTTCTCAATAATATGCTCCAAGACCTCCGTTCAATCAAAATGATCAAGAAGCAAAAACTCCCACAAAATTGGAAGAAATGATGAGTCAAATGCTTCAAAATCAACAAGGCTACTCCGGAGACATGAAAGACGTGAAGCAAACTATGACGTCACATTCCACATCCATCAAGGAGCTTGATTCGCAAATGAGCCAACTCGCACATCAAGTCAATCAAAGGCCACAAGGAGCATTACCAAGTGATACGGTAGTGAATCGTAAAAGAGGCGGTAAGGACCAAGTGATGGCAATTAAAACTAGAAATGGCAAGACATGGAAGACCTAAAAGCCAAGAGTAATGATGATGCAGAGTTGAGAATGCAAGATGATCGTGTGGGTGCCGAGTGGAATGATAATGAAGCTATTGGAGAGGAGATGGTGCAAGAAGAAATGGAGTGACAAGGTGATGTGTTGGTGCAAGAGTATGATGATGATGTTCAAGAAGTTACTAAAAAGCCTAACCCCCAAAACACCACTACCCAAATAGCCAAACCAAAGAACACTCCACAACCCAAAGGAAGCCCTTCCAACCCGAGCTCCATTCCTAAAATGCCCCTTCCTTTCCAACAAAAGAGCAACAAACAAAGACAAATATCCCATGCAAAGAAGATTTGGGAGAAAATAGCAAGTACTTCCATAAACATTCCATTGGTTAATGCTTTGGGACAAATGCCCAATATTGCTAAATTCATGAAAGACTTGGTGACCAAGAAGACATATGGAGATTTTAAGACAATCAAGGTGACTCATCAACTGAGTGAAATTGTGTCAAAACACATGGCACCAAAGATGGAAGATCCTGGGGCTTTTACCATTCCATGCACGATTGGTGGAAGACACTTCAAGAAGGCTTTGTGTGACCTTGGTGCAAGTATCAACTTAATGCCATATGCGGTGTATAACACATTGGACACCAAAGCACCTAGACCAACAACTATGAACCTACAAATGGCCGATTGCTCAATGAAAAGCCCGATTGGGATTATTGAAAATGTGTTGGTGAAGGTAGACAAATTCGTCTTCCCGGCGGATTTTGTTATTCTTGATTGCCCCGTAGATTTTGAAGTACCTATCATTCTCGGGAGACCATTCTTGGCAACCGAAAGAGCTCTTTGTGATGTGGAAAGAGGTGAACTTACTTTTAGGTTCAATGGAGAGAAGGCCGTATTTCATATTTGCAAGGCTTTGAGACAACCAATGGATGATGATGCGACTTGTTTTTATGTTGATGTCGTGGTTGATGCCCAAGTGGAAAAGGAGAGTGTCTTAGCTAGTCAAGAAGACACATTTGTGGCAGTAATTTGGAACATGGATGTGGAAGATGAAGAGAGAGTAGCGGAGGTGGTGAAGGCATTAGAAGGCTTTGGATCAAAACCCTATGTACCTAAAAAGCTATCCTTAGACCTTGAAAATTGAGAAACCCCACCTACAAAACCATCCATCGAAGAACCACCGAAACTTGAATTGAAAATCCTACCATCCCATTTGAGATACACCTTCATTGGTTCCAACTCCATTCTACCCATAATTATTTCATCCCACTTGACCAAAACTCAAGAGTCTAAGCTTGTTGAAGTTGTGAAGAAGAGAATTAAAGCTATAGGGTGGACCTCGGTGGATATAAGAGGAATTGATCCGGAGGTATGCACTCATAAAATCTTGCTTGAAGAAGGGTGTCGGCCAAGTGTAGAACACCAAAGGAGGTTGAATCCTTCTATGCAAGAAGTGGTGAAGAAAGAAATCATCAAATGGCTAGATGCGGGTGTGATACTTCCATTGTCCGATAGCAAGTGGGTGTCACCCGTGCAATGTGTGCCCAAGAAATGAGGGATGACAGTGATTCTAAATGACTAGGGAGAATCCATTGCAAATAGACCCGTAACTTGGTGGAGAGTGTGTATGGATTATCGGAAACTCAACACCGCTACAAGGAAGGATCATTTTCCTTTGCCATTTATTGATCAAATGCTTGATCGGTTTGGCCGGTCGTGCTTACTATTGTTTCTTGGATGGGTACTCCGGCTATAACCAAATATCCATTGAGGCCGAGGATCAAGACAAGACCGCTTTCACTTGCCCTTATGGCACCTTTGCATTCCGCAAAATGCCATTTGGTCTTTATAATGCCCCCGCCGCATTCCAAAGGTGCATGCTAGCTCTTTTCCACGACATGGTAGAGATTTTTCTTGAGGTTTTCATGGATGATTTCTCAGTGGTTGGAGATTCATTCGATGATTGCTTGTCGAACTTGGAGAGGGTGCTAGAGAGGTGCGAAGAAACAAGGCTTATGCTCAATTAGGAGAAATGTCATTTCTTAGTACAAGAAGGCATAGTGTTGGGACACAAAGTCACCAAGAAAGGCATCGAAGTAGATCAAGCAAAGATTGAGGTGATCTCAAAACTTCCACCTCCAATGACCGTGAAGGGTGTCCGAAGTTTCTTGGGGCATGCGGGATTTTATCGCCGCTTCATCAAGGACTTCTCCAAAATTGTGAATCCTATGTGCAAACTTTTGGAGAAGGATGCCAAGTTTGTATTTGACAAGGCTTGCCTAGGAGCTTTTGAAGAAGTGAAGAAGAGATTAACAACCACACCAATAATTGTGAGTCCTAGTTAGGAGCTTCTATTCGAGCTCATGTGCGACGCTACTAACGTGGCTTTGGGAGTCGTGCTAGGTCAATGGGTGAACAAGATGTTTCATCCCATCTACTATGCAAGTAAGAAAATGAACAGAGCTCAATTGAACTATACGGTGATGGAGAAAGAGCTCTTGGCTATTGTGTTCGCTTTCAAAAAATTTCGATCATATTTGATGGGGTCGAAGACAATTGTTCATATCGATCACTCCGCCATCCGGTGTTTGATGGCGAAGAAAGACAACAAAGCAAGGCTTATCCGGTGGGTGTTACTTCTTCAATAATTTGATATTGAAGTGCTTGATCGAAAAGGGACCGAGAATCAAGTGGCGGATCACTTGTCCTGATTGGAAGAGGAGGGTAGGCCAAAAGAAGAGATAGAAGTGAATGATGCATTTCTGGAAGAGAGGATCTTGGATGTGTCTTGGGAACCAATCCCTTGGTATGGCGACCTAGCCAATTTCATAGTTGGGGGAGTCTATCCCGAAGACTTCACATTCTATCAAAAGAAGAAGCTAGCCAAGGATGCAAGTTTCTATTATTGGGATTTAGGGTATGTATTGATGGGATCATCCGGAGATGTGTTGTCGAGTCCGAACAAGAGGCTATTATGGAAGGGTGTCATTCTTCTCCTTATGGAGGACATCATGGTGGAGTGAGGACGGCGGCCAAGGTATTACAATGTGGTTCTTTTCGCCAACTTTTCACAAAGATGCCCACGCTTGGGTGAAAAATTGTGATTGCCAAAGGATGGGTGGAATATCAAGGAAGCACGAGATGCCGATGAATCCCATTGTTGAAGTTGAGTTGTTTGATGTGTGGGGAATTGACTTTATGGGGTCGTTTGTGAGTTCCTCGGCAACAAGTAAATCTTGGTAGCGGTTGATTATGTGTCCAACTGGGTGGAAGCGGTTGCGCTCCCCAATAATGAAGCCAAGAGTGTGTTGGGTTTCTTGAAAAAGAATATTTTCTCACGATTCGGGACCCCGAGGGCAATCATTAGTGATGGTGGGAGCCATTTTTGCAACCGAGCTTTTGCACACCTCCTCTAAATATACGGAGCAAAACACAAAGTTGTAACGCCCTACCACCCTCAAACAAGTGGGCAAGTTGAAGTCTCAAACCGGGAAGTGAAGAACATTCTAGCCAAGACGGTTAATGCAAATAGAACCGATTGGGCTAGAAAACTTGATGAAACTTTATGGGCTTACCGAACCACCTACAAAACTCCGATTGGGATGTCTCCATTCAAATTGGTATTCGGTAAAGCTTGCCATTTACCGGTTGAGCTTGAGCACAAAGCCTTGTGGGCATTGAAGAAGTTGAATATTGATTGGAGCGATGCCGCAAATGCAAGAGTGTCGAACTTGCATGAACTTGATGAATTCTGATTCTTGGCCTATGAAAATGTGATGATTTACAAAGAAAAAATGAAAATGCTTCATGATTTGAGAATTTGGAACTGGTCATTCAAGGAGGGAGATTTAGTGTTGTTGTTCGATACCCGCTTGAAATTGTTCCCCGGGAAACTCAAATCCAAATGGAAGGGTCCGTTTAAGGTGGTAGGTGTTACACCTTATGGCTCGGTTGATTTGCAATCGAAGGAAGGAGGAAGAACTTTTCGAGTCAATGGGCATCGGGTGAAATACTATTTGGGATGCGATGCCGAGGTTGGTGAAGTGGCGTGTGTTGACACCCAATTTTGTCCCGAAATTTCGAAATTAATTTGCTGACACTTACTTTTTATATAAATCTCAAAATATAGCATTTTGTGTTAATATAAAGCCAAAAATGTCCCTTTTCAGAAGAAATTATAAAATTTGATGTTTTGCCGCAATTTGGCTATTGTTTGCAAAGTTTTTCAATATTAGCAACTTGATATTTTCGGCTTTATATTACCTACAACATGTAAATATTGGGAGCATTTATCTAATTAGAAAGTTTTTCAAATTGATTTACGAAATTAGTTAAAGCTATTAGTTTTTAGAAACTGGTCAGAATTGTTTGTTCATTTTAAATCTTAGCCTATCTACGCAACATTCATATTATACAACACCCAATTTTCTTCCTAGCCCAATTTTGAAAACCCCTAACCCTCTCCCTATAAATCCTAAAACCCTAGCCCACAACCCATTTTTCATCACCATTCATCATCTCCAACCATACAAAAAATCAGATCCATTTTTACACCCACTACAAGAAAATAGGCCTTTAGCGTAAGGAAATCCGGTCGCTGAAAGTCTAAATCCGGTCGTTATTGGCCAATAACGACCGGTAAAAATCCGGTCGTCACCGGTCGTTATAGGCTTTCACGTTAAAAGTTCACGACCGGATTCCAATCTGGTCATTAAACTCCTTTTAGCGGCAACAAAAAATCCGGTCGTTCAACCTTCTTTTAACGACAAGATTTCCCTTCGCAAATAGTTATTTTGCAATCGTTAAAAAGCTCAGATAATGACAACTAATTCTTCTTTAACGTCCAAACTTCCTTTCATTAATTGTGTGTAGCTTTCAACAACAATACTTTTTTAATGGTCAAGTTTACGTTCGTAATATTAGAACTAGTAAATATAATTAGATAGAATTAATGCACAATACAAGATAATCAATACTTATCCCAACACGTATAAATATTTAATACCATAAAACATCATTGTTAATTACAAAAAACCTATTGCATCACATCGCCAAAAATATAGATATCCAAATTGTACAAAAGGCAATTATCTTAAACAACCCCTAGCAAAACAAAGTAGGTTTCTCTAGCGATTCAAGTACTTGCTCTTTGACATTTCCGGCTGCATCAACTCGATATACTCTATCTTCAAGGAGAAATCTTGATGATGAAGTTCTTGATCTGTTAGAAGGACAAGTGCATGTCAGTTTGATAAGAAAACTCCTGCTAGTTCCTTTTGTTTTAGGAAATAGATGAATATTTAAGATTGCTATGTAGTTACTATTGTAGGATATGAAAAAAAATATCTGGAGAGCATCTCACTGTATTCTGAACTATCAACAGTTCAGAATGTCCTACACCATTATCACTAAACTGGGAAGAAGAAACTAATGAATGTACTCAAAAAAGAAAGCATCAAATTCTTGAAATTATCCTGTTTCATCTCCTGAATGATTGGAGGAAAATAATAATACTATTGGCTTGGAAAATACCTACCTCAAGGAACAGCTCCAAGAAATCTACAAAAATTCAAGTGCTGATATAGATAATAATTTATGTTAGAAATGCTAAATAACATATGCAAGCAATGCAATCAGTTTGACAATGTTACACAAATGAAAATTAGAAAAAACTTATAAAAAGATCAGGTCGGCATAACTGATGCCTAAGTGCACACATAATAAATATTTGAACAGTAGCCAACTTTCTCCCTAGCTCAAGAAGACCTACCTTTCTCCCTAGACTAATTAAGAGACCAGACATCTAACGGATCTAAAAAGAATTCAAGTATCAAAATCACCTCAAAATAAGTAAAATAATTCACTAAGTATTACTATAGTGTTGAGTTCAAACAGCTACAAGGAACTTACCAGGAAGGCAAAAGATCCTGGTGCAAGATGTCCTTGTAATCCAGCAGCATCCGTAGTCACTCACTCACGGCCACTCTCTGGCCTCTCAATAATAGAAGTATCCATCGCACAAATTTAGTTAATCTCCCATATGTGAAAATAAAAAGAAGTTTTAATTATAGAAATAGGACTACAACTTTATCATTATAGACACTAGACATACATATGAAGGAATAGATGGAGCCAATGCTTGTCTTCTGCTTAGCCTGATAACCACATATCAGCAATAACCTAAATTTCCACTTTGTTATAGTATCCATAATAATATGCACATGCCTATATAAAAAGGGAGTTATCACAGCATACCCTTCTGCAAAATTCACACATAGTAAAATTCGAACAGTAGCCCGACTAAAAATTGTAATTCTTTGACCACTTTGGTTCTCTCAGTTGGGACCGGTGATGATAAATAACTGGTTTAACTTAAATTATACATCTGTGTACACTGTACATTAATTAAACTCTATGTAATAAATGAAGGGTGGCAGAATGAGAAAATGAAAGAAAACGAGACAGAATAGAAGCTTCATTCGGTTGTGGTTGCGGAGTTTGCAAGAAAAGAAAAGAAAACATATAAATGACACCCCTATGTTTACGAAGAGTTTAATACCAGTACACAAACGTTGTATGGATATTTTATACTATGAGGTTAAGTTTACCAACAATAAGTAACTTTTTATAACGAGCTTGATAGTTGAACTTGCTATAGTTGATAAAATAAGAAATACGTGTAAACACCAATAAGGAAGAACCACTCAAGAATTATTTTCAGTTACGGAAGCGATTAATGAATAGTATAGGAAGAAGAGGCCAATAGAACAATAAAATGATATATCAATCGAAGATAAGCAAAATATATGATGAGAGATATATCTTTTTCATATTATAGAACTCTGTGCATCAAAATCCATCTCACTTGAGGAATCATACTGCTTAAAAGAAATATTAGAGAGCAGAGTTCAGATATATTCATGGCATCAATGTCTAAGTGAGTTACCATTACACACGACACCAAAATGAAAATTGTCAAAGATGGCATAGAGCAGAATTGGATAAGAAATAAACACAAGTTTTGTCCTTTAACTAGCTAGGAAATTGGCATGAGGATAAACGTAAATCATGCATATATATATACAACAACAATTACCTCCAAAACATAACAAATTTTATCATATAAAAACTTTGGAACGATAAGAAATATGGAACTCCTTTCTATACTCTGGATATGCACTATAAGGCTTATTTTACACATTTAAAATCTGTGTTCAACTATAAATAAGATTGACATTAGTGACAAGCTAATCTGTAAAGAGAAAATTTGTGGAAAGTTACCAGTAACTTATAAGCAGTTTATGTAATTTAACTGAAAAAATATTATGAAAACAGTTTGCTGCACAAGGATTCTAGGATTACCTCTAGCAATGATGGCCAGACCAAGAATGGTAGAGACAAGATAGGCAGTTCATTTGCTGAAGTAGATTTATAAGTAACAGCCAGAACTTTCCCTTGGGCATGGAAGGCAGTGGACAAGATGGGACGATCTATAGGAGATGAATATTTCACAGTTATATCCAAAAGAAAAGAGTAAAGGCTGCTCAGTGTTTCAACTACTGAGATGTTCTAGGTCATTAAAAAATCACGCCATCCTATATAAACTTGGCAATATTTGCATCCCACAATCGCATTTCATGTTCCAAACTTCCACTTGCAAGTATTCATGGTACAATGCGTGGAAATGAACCTATACATGCCAATCAGAATGGTAGATATCCAGCAAGGAACGTGAGTTCCAAAAGATTCAGCAACATGTGAACTTTTTTTATTAAAGAACTAACCAGAGCTCTACTTATGGTTCTACTCAGTTTCAAATAATAACACGGTTTGGAATATCATTTCTTGTAAACTTGTCACATATAATTAGTATGTTAGGAACCCCGTTAGAATGTGTCGATTCCATTGACAACAATTTAACAAGAAAAGTGCATATGATGCGTAAGAACTAATACAATAATAACACAGAGGAGTATTAGACTACATTGCTGGAATAGTCAGAAACTCAGAATATACAAGACATGAAATTTGTCGCTACTTGAGTCCAGTAAATATTTTTTCGTGATGATTACCTTATTCAAGACCAATGTGCTTTTAGGAAAACAGCCACCCAAATGATTGGTTCACTTTGCACCAAGAATGGAATGTGGAATTAATATTCTTCATGTGCAAAAGAAACTAATTTTCTGGATGGTCTTGAGGCCACGTCCTGTACTTGAAGTGTGAGGAATGGGCTTGTATCCTCATTATCTAATGACATAACTTTGCAATGTATCTTTAGCTTTATTCACTAAAGGGATGGGTTGCTAAGAAAACGGAAGCCAAAACTCACCCTAGCCAAAAGTAGCTGATCTTCTGAATTGATCACTTCCCCTTCAATATGTCTAAACGAAACGAAGCAATTTTTGAGACTGTTAGCAGGAAGCTGTAAATTATCCAACTACAGCAACATGTACCCTTCATGCTTACAGGCTTCAAACTATTGAACTTAAACTGCTTCACATTGCTTAGAATACCTTTACTAAAAGTGATAAAGCAGAAAGTATAACCTAAGCTAATTAAACTCGTAAAACAAGTGCTTAGGGAAAATTTAAAAGGTTTAACAAGCTTAGGCCGTGTGCATAAACAAAGCAACATAATCGAAGCATCTAACCAAAGAAGAAGTGGTAAGACCTGTGAATCGCACAGTTGGTGTAAAAAATGACTCTTCAAACGGATTGACATTACGATGTGCAGAAATAATTCCCCGAGGGCTTGATCAAAAGATAAAGGGGATCGTATTCTGTGACACAGAGAAGGATTTCAAGGGGTTCCGCAACCTCCATTCAAGCCTAGATTTAGCGCCTAAGATGAGATATGCACATCGGAACAATAATTTCTACAGCACCGTAATTGTGATTCGGATGGCGGATTGGAAGATTTTGAGTGACACCAACTCTTCTGAAGTACAGAGAATTTGGAGTGGTTTCCAAATCTCCAATAAGGAGGGGTTAAATCAAGAGATGGAGGAAATGGGAGAGAGGGTCGATGGTTATCGCCGGTCTCCGCTACTGGTTGTAGCAATTATGTTTCTCTTTATATTTGGAGGGGGTCGGGTGGTGGGTTTTATAGGATATAGAAACTAACAAAAGCTTTTGTTTTTGAGAAAAGAGGGAAAAACATTTTTGCTTTCAAAGGAAAAGAGGGAAAAGTTAGCGCCTATTTTTTTTCACGGTGTAATTTTAACGTTCGAATTCAATATCTTTTAAAGACAAGATATTATCTCCTCGTTATTATAAGGCAAAAAATTGAGTTTAACGACCGTAAAAAATAGTGGTCATTATTAATATACTTATGATAAGTCGGCATTTTACCGGCTTTGAGCCTTCCTTTATAGGAACTTTGTGTGTTTTTAAGCTAATTTCACGACCAATTCTTATGTAATGTTGCATGATTCCAGGTGCTACTTAGTTTAAACGCTCGAGGCCGGAAACTGAGCGGAAAGAACACAAAAGAAGGTCGAGTCGAGTCGAAGTTGGAGTCGTGCGAAATGGAACAAGCTTTCAAGGACTTGTGCGGCTCAGCACAATATTGTGCGATAGCACAATGCTGAAAAAGACCCAATTGTGGGGTCAGCACAATATTGTGCGGCCAGCACAATCGGTCAGCACAATATTGTGCGGTCAGCACAATGCTTAGCACAAAAATGCAAAAACAAGCAGCAACTACTTCAAGTTTTCAAGGAATTGTGCGGCCAGCACAATATTGTGCGGTCAGCACAATTGGGACGGAAGAAGATTTTTGTGTAATTTTCTTAGGAGTATAAATAGGAAAGTGAGGATTTTATTACAAAAACACATATATTACAATTTACTCTATATTTTGGGCGATTTTGGGAGCAAAGTTGGAGACTTAACATCATTTTGTAAGCTTCTAATCTTGTAACTTTGAATCTTGATTCCATATATCAATTCAAACTTATGTCCAACATGATTTCATCTTTTCATTACATCTTTATTACTATGATTCAAACCCTAGTTATGAGTAGCTAAACTCATAACTAGGGGTGCAATTATGCTATTGTGATATAAAATTAATGGGTGTTGTTCTATTTCACTAACTATAACACAAGTAACAATTATCCAACTCCCCATTACATTAACATCAAAATCCCAAAATCCATGATATTTGGGATTTCTTGTCTACATTGCTAGTTAAAGACTCGGAAGAGATTAAATAGTGTAGAATAGTGGAGTTGGCGAGGATTTGAGTTGATAGGCTATTCATATAGACTAACTCATCTAAAAGGAGTTACGCTCGGAAGAGGTCTCCTTTCCTCGGGTCATTGAGTAGTGCTTTAAGCATTCAACTAAGGCTTTGACGAGCGGGTTGTGAAAGATCTCTCTTAGGCCGGAAGGATTCTAGAGATCACGATTGGAATGCTCGACCATAATTATACTTGTGTTGGAAAAGTGAAGTAAAGACACCCGTTGGTTGGAAATCACTATTAGTTGGTTGCACCCCTAGTCTAGTAATATCGAACAACTTACTCGTTTTATTGCTTACGCTTTAGAATTAATCATAGTTTTCATCAAACAAATCATACTTCTAGGACTCAACACTAAACCTCATTGGAATATCTATTTGCAACTCTCTCACTTGACGTGCTAGTTCCCTTGGGAAATCGACCCCGACTCACATCGGGTATTATACTTTGATGACCGTCCTTCACCATTAATGGTGTAAGATTGAGCGTGGATCAACTTACAACATCAGAAATTATATCCCTTTGTTAAAAAATGGTCGTTAAAAATAGATTTTCTTGTAGTGACCCCACCCACACTAGTGATTCATCTTCCTCACTAAAAAAAACCTACTCTCCTTCACACATTACAATACAAAAAATCCCACACACCTGATTATATGCATACACACACCACCGAAAACATATACACCTACACTTTCATTTTGCCATCGACGCCACAACAGATCAGTGCATACTCCAATCCCCTCTTCCTTGGATTTTTTTTTTTAGCCAGCAGTGGAAACAAAATACGCACCACCGTTAGTGGTGAAACACCAGTCAGAACGACAACGGAATAGGGAGATCCGGGGGGGGAGGGGAGGGGTAGGGTGGTAGAGACGCCATCTAAGAATTGGTCGGAGTCGCTCCTCTTCCCCTTGTGTATTGTTGTCTCGCCGGTCGGAGTCCACGGGTTCCGGTTACCGGAGATATTTTTTGTTTTTGTTCAAAATGGTTTAGTCTGTTTGCTGGCGTTGCTTATGGTTTCTCTTTTGTTTCTTTGTTGTTTCGTGACTGAAAAAGAGAAGTGGAATAGCGGGGTGGCAGTGACGCCGTTGATTGGCGATCATTTCTCCGCCGCTCCACTGAGGTTACCATTCGTTGCTGTTGATGTTTGCTTACCGAAAAATGCAGTTGTAGTTAGGGTGTCCTGTCGTTTCCACTGTTGTCCTGTTGGAATTTAAATTGAAACAGAAGTTTTAAGTTGGCATGGTGGAGATGGTTATCTGTTTTGAGCAGACTTTGAGGCCTTTGACTTGTTTCATTACGTTGACCCATTTTTAGGCTATTATGTTGATTATTCTTATGTTGTTGAATTAATTTACACTGATTGAATCGTTGAGTACAGGTCTTTGGCATCCGTTTATGATAGGTGATTATAACAATTTTGGACAGTGTTGCACCTTACTGTTGGATTTCGACTGATTTTGAATATGATACTGCACTTCTTGGCCAATGAAAAAATACCTAAACGTATTGAGGCCTCGGGATTGATTTGAACATGATACTACGCTTGAATGGTCCCGTCCCCGTGTGCCTAAAGCAAAAGGCGATGATGAATGTATGCACTTTAACGCAAAGCAAGTTGAATAGAGTAACAGAATTGGTACTTGGCATAGCAACACGTCCGGCCGGCGTGTTTGCAACCGTACCAATATCCCGAGCCTCTACATGATACGCCATACAAACCTGAGCCTAAATTTTGCAAAATAAAACCCCCTTACTATTATTATTATTACTATTATATATTATTATTACTATTATTTTATTAATTTATTATTAGTATTTTATTTTCATTGGTTATTACACTTTATTATCGTAGTAATCCAATTTTCTTTTGTTTGTTTTGCGAGGTACCTTTGATTGAATGAATATGTCGCTCCCGAGTTCTACCTTTTGAACTTATTCTCATTATTTATGTAGTTAGACTTGATAGAATTTTTACAATTTATTTGTAAAATGAACCTTTGATTATATATGATTATTTGATTGATTGCTTTACTTTAGGTTCATTGCCTTTTATTGTAAAGTCGTTATTTAATTTTTTACAAACTGGGGCCATTTAGCAAAATGCGTGCAAATTAAATATTTTTTATAAACAAGTGTTATTTCAATTAATTATTTTTAGATAAATTTTCTAGAAAAGCATATTTTGCAAATGTTTTGGAAACCTGTCGGATTAACCGTTTTTAACGGAATTTCGGAAGTGCCTTAAAAACCTTCTTCTGAAATTAATAAAATCTCTTACCTTTAGAATCTCTGAAAGAAAGACCGTCTTTTTCCTAAAACGGAGTTTTGCATGCATTTGTTAATTTGGTTCCCTGTTTTCCTTTAATTTGGTGGCGACTCCAAAAACTCCAAAAGAGTTAGTCCATCCTGTCGATATTCCGGAATTTATCCTTTACGGGGTAATTTTTGGGGTTCAACAGCATGGTGACTCCGCTGGAGAGCAATAAAGGTTTTGACCATAAAGGTTTCCAATTATTTGCAACTAGCATGCCTAATTTATTTGCTTTATTATTTGTGTTTGTTTGGTTTGCCTTATAAAGCATGTATTATATTTATTTGTGCATAGTCTGCATTCCGTTCATATTTCCTCCCTCATGGAGTCTGTCAATTCTCTTTCATCTCCTCAATTTCATCACGAGGGGCCCGCGTGACGGGCAATAATACAGGAAGGGCATTGTCCTTCCTAACTTTTTGAATTTCTTTCGTGTCACCAAAGTTAAATGAGGTATGGTTTGCCTGGTTTTGTCATGGCCGGTTTTACTGGTTTATGGGGCCAGGTTTATCCCACATAGGTCGAATCAGCCTCAACCGTTAGCCCACTCTTAGAAGGAGATTAGGTCATGCATGCATATACACCTTAGTTTGGACCCGGTCTTTGGCACCGTTTCCAGGAATTAAGAAACTGCCCTTTTTATTGACGGGTTATTGAATCCCAACGACACTGCATATTATGTGATCGTGACAGAGTGGAGAAATTGTCATGGAAGGAAAAAGGGTGAATAATGTATACAAAGCATCACTGAAATCACTGCCTGAAAACAACTTAACATGCCTGAATGTTCAAGAAAGTGATTCTCAACTGTTACACAAAAGAATGGGACAAGCTAGTCTATCAAAGCTGAACAAGCTAGTATCGAAGGAGTTGGTTCATGGATTGCCAAATAAGAAATTTGAAAACATAAAAATGTGTGATGCCTGTGTTAAGGGAAAACATGTGCGATCATCCTTTAAATCCAAAAATGTGGTGAGCACTTCAAAGCCATTGGAATTGATACATATAGATCTTTGTGGACCCATGAGAGTCAGGAACAGAGGAGGAGAGAGGTTCGTGTTTGTAATTGTTGATGATTATTCAAGGTATACATGGACCCTGTTCTTGGCATCCAAGGATGAAGCCTTTGATAGCTTCAAAGATTGGGCTGGAGTTGTGCAGAAAAGGTTGAGCCTGGAACTGATCAGTATAAGATCTGACCATGGCACAAAGTTCGAAAACTTAAAATTCTCTAAGTATTATGCAAAATGGTGAGTTGAAAGGAAGAACAGGTCTCTGGAGGATATGGCAAAAATCATGTTGCTATCAAGTGGTTTTGCAAGGAACTTCTGGGTTGAAGCAATAAACACAACATGTTATTTGTTGAACAGGTGCTCCATAAGAGCTATTCTTGACAAGACTCCATATGAACTTCTAAGAGGAAGGAAATAGAATATTGCACACCTGAGGCCCTTTGGAAGTAAATAATTTGTCCACAATAATGGCAACGAACCATTGGAAAAATTTGATGCAAGAAGTGATGAGGCAACATTCCTTGGGTACTCTATTCAAAGCAAGGCATACAAAGTATTCAACAAAAGAACACAAATAGCAGATGAAAGCATCCATGTGGTATTTGATGAATCAGATAAGAAAATTGATGAAAATGAAGTAGATGATCAGGCCATTGGTCTTGCTCGGAATGATGATAGAGATAACTCTGTAAATCCAAAAGAAAGGGAAGAATCATGTGAGGAAGGTGAAGATTCAGCTCCAAGAGAACAAGGAGTCAACATGTCAGGGGGAACAACAGATGAAGTTGATGATTTAACTAATCAGGAAGAACCCACTCAAGATGCTGCTGAAGGTTCTTCTCGTCATTTACAACCCAGACCATGGAAACATCAAAGTTCCCATCCTCTGGAGAATGTGCTATCTAAACTGGATACTGGAATTATGACCAGATCAGCCTTGAAGAACTTCTGTGCATTTTTGTCTTCCTATCATCCATGGAACCAAAGAATGTAAAAGAAGCCTTGGAAGATCCAGATTGGGTGCTAGCCATGCAGGATGAACTACATCAGTTTGAAAGAAGCAAAGGCTGGCATCTGGTTCCTAAGCCAAAGGACAGGTCAGTCATTGGAACAAAGCGGGTGTTCAGAAACAAATTGGATGAGCATGGTATAGTGACAAGAAACAAAGCTAGATTGGTAGCTCAAGGATACAGTCAAGAGGAAGGAATAGACTATGATGAGACCTTTGCACCAGTAGCTAGGATGGAAGCCATAATAATGTTGATTGCATTTGCTACATACATGGAGTTTACAGTGTATCAGATGGATGTGAAGAGTGCCTTCTTGAATGGTTACCTTAATGAAAAAGTCTATGTAATACAGCCATCAGGTTTTGTGAACAGTGAATTTCCTGATCACGTTTACAAACTTGATAAGGCACTCGATAGATTGAAGCAAGCTCCTAGAGCCTGGTATGAAAGACTGTCGGGATTTTTGCTGAAAAATGGTTTCTCAAGAGGAAGGATCGATAACACATTGTTCTTGAAGAAGAAAGGAAAAGATCTATTGGTGGTTCAAGTATATGTTGATGCCATCATTTTTTGTGCCACTGATGAGGAATTATACAAGGGATTTGCTGAACTGATGGGTAGTGAATTCGAAATGAGCATGATGGGAGAACTCAATTTCTTCCTAGGATTGTAGATCAAGCAGACCCTTGAGGGAACTATGATTCACCAACAGAAGTATTTCAAGGAGCTCTTAAAGAAGTTCGACATGGAAGGAGCAAAAGAAATGTCTACACTTATTGCTCCAGGAACCAAACTGGACATGGACGAACTAGGCCCTTCTACAAATGAGACAAAATATAGAGGAATCATAGATTCACTCTTCTATCTTACAGTCAGTCGACCTGATATTAAATACAGTGTGGGACTGTGTGCTAGATTTCAGTCCAAACCTAAGGAATCACATTTGACAATTGTGAAGAGAATCTTGAGATATTTGAAGGGAACTCAGGATCTATGCCTATGGTACCCAAGGGGAGGTTCTTTTGAACTAATTGGCTTTGCTGATCCTGATTATGCAGGTCATCTGGTGGACAGGAAGAGCACTTCAGGGATGGCACACTTTATTGGTCCTTGCTTTGTTTCTTGGGCTACAAAGAAGCAGAACTCAGTAGCTTTGTCTACTGCAGAAGCAGAATATGTAGCAGTTGCATCATGCTGCTCACAATTGCTATGGATCAAACAGCAGTTGGAGGATTTTGGAATTAAATGTGGAGTTGTGCCCATCTTCTGTGATAACACAAGTGCAGTGAATATTTCCAAGAACCCAGTCCAACATAAAAGAACAAAGCACATTGATATTAGACATCATTTTCTTAGAGATAATGTGGAGAAAGGTCTGATTACTATGAATTCTTGCAGGACTGAGGACCAAATTGCTGACATCTTTACCAAAGTACTGAACAAAGTTCAATTTGAGAGGAACATGTTGGAGTTAGGGATGACCAAGATACACGGATGACTCAGCATTTGTTCCCCAAGGATTGGTTAAATAAGTGTTCATTATTTTGTTTGTAACTATAGTTGCTATTGTCCAATCTAATTATGTACTTTATTTAAGTATACCTGTTCAACTGAGTACCATTGGAATATGCTAATGCGTTCCCATGAAAGAACCTACAGGGTACATAGAAGAAACCAAGACAAGTATGAGGAACCATGTCCAGGTACATCTACATAGCTACTTATGTTAAGTGTCATAACTGAAATTGATTGTTTGATGAACGTGCATCAAGGAAATCTTCCATTTTTGTGTAACCATCCATAATTATAGGAACAATTCCTTTTGTGATCATACTTCTATAAGACTCAAATTGACCCCACTTATTCTAGAAGTCCTATTTGGGTAAGTGGTAATAACTGTCATCCTACACTTTCCCGGTTTCCCAAAATTTCAAAAAGCTGCTTCTCTTTTCATTGCCATCATTACTACCTATTCCCTAAAGAAACCCCAAATCACTGTTAATTCTTCTCAAAATCAAAAGGCAAAGAAAGAAATACACTTGCAAAGCTCTCTTTATTCTGTTCTCTCTCTCTCTCTCTCTCTCAAAATACAAAACAAGATATTATCTTTCAGAAACCTTAACCAAAATCACCATGTCTCAAGCACAATCATCATTCGCCTCTCCGGAAAAGACCTCAGAGGCCCATACTTCTAAAGGATCTACTCTCAAACCTCATGCCTTTACTATCACCGAAAGAATCGTCAAAGCTAGGGTAAAATTCCTCAAAAGAGCAGGAAAGAAGGGTTCCAAGAAGATGGTTTCCAGACCCTCGCTTCTGACGTCGGAGTCTCCAGTCGTCATTGAAAAATCAGTTGAGGTAAAAGATGACTCAACCCTAACTAGTTCTACTGCTTTAGAGTCTCTTAAAAGCCATGGGAAGTTGAATTTTGAAATTTTAGTTAAAGGGCAAGATGAAATTGTAGAATCAGTAGAACCTAGTGGTATAACTGATAGGGGGAATGTTAGTAGAGAAAATTTGCTGATTGTGCAGGAGGACTTAGTTCCTAAGATTGGGTTTTATGTTCCGGTAGTGACTGACAAAGTAGAGGAAGTCAGTGTAGTCGAAAAGGTGTTGGAAAGATTGAGAGATGAGGATTTTGCTGAGTCTCAAAGGGGCCCAGTCAACGAACCTAGTTCAGAGGTTGTTCCTATTGAGAAGGTTCATATGATGGGTGTGTTGGAAGGTTCGGTTGGTGTTGGAACAAGTTCTGTTGAAGCCACTAAGGAATTAAGCCAAGAACCTGGCTCTTGCTCAGTTCCTGCAGTGGCTGAGGATGCAGAACTTGATTGGACTGACTCTGAGGGAGAGAAAGATAAAAAATTGAGGACGCTGATGGTGTAAGTGAGAAACCTGTAGAGAAAGGTAAGAAGGTGGTTGATGAGAAGCAGGAGAAGAATGTTGTTGAAGCAAAGGAGGAGAGTGATGAGGCAGGGAGTTATATTGAGCCTAGTGATTCTAATACAGACAGTGAGGTAGAAAGCAAGAAGAAGAAAAAATATACTGATGAGGAGGTTGACAAAGCAGCTTTTTCTGCTAGACACCAAGTATTGGCTGGGAGCATCTTGAGTGACCTAAATAAGTACAATATGAAACCTCTACTAAGGAAGGTAGAGGATCAAGGCTGGTTTAATCTCTTTGCTAAGGAGAACAGATTTATGTATGCTGAGGAGATTAGGGAGTTCTACACAAACTGTAGAGTTGCTGCAAGAAGAGTGTTTTCAGTTGTCAAAGGAGTAGAGATAGAGTTTGGAAGGACAGAGCTGGGAGTAATTCTTGAGGTTCCTGCTGAAGGTTATTGCAGGTACATCAAGCTGAAATGGCCAAAGAGGACTGATGGGGTAACACCTCTAGGTGTGGTGAAGAAATTCTCAGGAAAGACCAAACTTATAAAAGAAAGAAAGGTTGAGAAGAAAGAAATGGAGCCTGCTCATCAGTTACTTTTTGAGTTTGTTCATAGGTTTCTGTTGCCTAGGGGGGGAAAGGAACAGTGAGGCCTGTGCTATAGCCTTGACTTATATGGATCTGCTAGATAGAGGAACAAGGATCAATTTACCTGGTTTGATCATCAGACACATAAAGAGGATTGCTGATACTGATCAAAAGCCACATTCTTTGGTGAATTCCTACATCCTGTAACAGATCTTTGAGCACTTTGGGGGTACCCTTGGAAGATGGCAAGAAGCTAACCATACATCAGATGTTTGGCCAAAATGTGCTGAAAAACTGTGACTTCTTCAAGGAGAAGAGAGCTTCCAAGAGGCCAGTGCAAGTCAAGCAAGAGCAGCTTGAGGAAAGTGAGGACTTTGGACCAGATGAAGTAATTGCAGCTGTGAAGGAATTGGAGCAGCATGTTCTGGAAGTGAACGAAGAGAATGCTGAATTGCAGAGGAAGCTGGAGGTGAAGGATCAAGAAATTGATCGCTTGAAGATCGAGTGCCACAAGTATGAGGCCGAGTTGGTGATGGAAAGGGCCAAGAATTCCAAGAATATTGAGGCACTTGTTAAGCACTTCAACCTGGAGTCCTGAGTCCTATCCACTTTCTTTCCTGTCCTTGTCCAAATCCCTCATTTATCTCCCCATGTGTCCCTCCTTGATGTGTGTTCTTAAGACAATCTTTTACAGTTGTGTACTTAATTGAGCTGTGTGGTTGACATGCCTTGGATAATTGGTTTTAAATTTCTTTTGTCTGCATTTGGTCTTTTCTATTATACATCTAGTTCTAATTGGGTCCTTAGCCTTAAGCCTATGTGTTCAGTTGACTTGATTACCTTGTGCTCTAGACTGGATGGTACTAACTTGTTCTTGCAGGATTTTGAATCTTTTCGATGATGCCAAAAGGGGGAAGAAAGGAATGTTGGGGTGTTTGTGACCTAACTGATATGTTTTAAATTTTCAAATGTATTTTTGCTTTTGTATTCTTGGTATTTTTGTCTATTCAGGTTCCTTGACAATATTTGTTTGTCATCATAAAAAAGGGAGAATTTGTTGAGGTAAATTTTTTGAAGAATGACAAACGAGAAGGACCCAGTGGTTTTGAAAGAGGACCTGGTTCTTGTACAGAAGGGCACGACTGATCGAAAAGATTGAGGGTTGTAAATCCCTACCGAACTAGGAAGAGTGGCGCGTGAACAAGTATGCATCCTAGTCAGCTAAAAGAGGTTGTGGTGTGGCCGTGTCTTCGAAGTAGGAATAAGAGTTGGAACTAAACAAGGAAAGAGTCACAGGAAATCTTGTCTTACTATAATTACAAGTTTTTCTTATGAAACTCTACTAGGGTTATGAAGCCCATATCAAAGTCAATAGTTGATGCAACCGAAACTCAATTATTCACAAACAGAGAGTTGAGAGCACAGGCAATCCAACAACTTTCAAAGTGACTTAACTGGAGAAGACAACTGTCGAAGGCTATTTAGTTAAATCTAGATATACTGTCTAGGTTCTTGGTTTGTAAGTTGTCTGAATTGGTACTATCATTGTTTTACCTATATGCTTACGTTTGAAGCAATTGTATTAACTTAACTGGAGAAGACAACTGTCGAAGGCTATTTAGTTAAATCTAGATATACTGTCTAGGTTCTTGGTTTGTAAGTTGTCTGAATTGGTACTATCATTGTTTTACCTATATGCTTACGTTTGAAGCAATTGTATTAGGTGAACCTTTGTGAGATTACTTTGTAAAGCTAGAGTTTAGCTTTGTTGAGTGATTACGGTCTAGAGTGTAGCCCCTTGGTTACAGAGTTTTGTAATCTAAAACTTATCTAAAACTTGCTCTTTGTGTTAGTAGATTGGTTCAAAAATTCCAGAGTGTGGGTCGTGGTTTTTCTCCCTTGAACAAGGAGTTTTCCACGTAAAAATACTGTGTTCCTTGAGTTTGCTATTTGTGTGTGTTTTAGTGTTTGCAGAGGAAAATTGTTGAATTAAGAACAAGGTTCTTGGCGATAAGAATCTGGTTCTCAGAGAAAAATTGGTAGACACTATTCAACCTCCTTCTAGTGTCAATAGGAGGTGCTTAGATTATGACAACCAGGACTTCAACCTCATCCTTGACCAATCCAGACTCTGTAGCCTGTGGAGCAATGATCCGAGTGTTCTTGTGTTATGGCTGTCAATCATGCAAAGCTGGGCTGCTAGACAATATCAAGAGTGATTGGAAGAGGGTGTCTGTACTCAATATCATATTCCTCGTCTTCCTAATCATCGTCTACACTGTTGGATGATGTGCCTTCAGAAACAACAGGCGTGACAATTCTTATTAGCGTTACCCTTAAGACTTTCCTTCCAATTGAGAATTCCCTTTTGATAAGGTCTTCTAATTTTCTCACGTATTATATGGAGTAGACTGATCAGTATGTGTATCATACTTTATCCTGTACAGAGTATTCGTTCAGACTTTTGTTGGACTAGTTGATTACTTTGGATTACACATGAGTTGTTTAGGATATGAGAATTGGTTGGATATAATGAGTTCTTTGTTCCTTGATTAAATGACTTCATCCAGTCCTTGCATCTTTTTCACTTGTACAAACCATATTCTCATTAAGTAAGGTGGACTAGCTGGTATATTTTGATTTGAACTGCTGAACCAATGGTTAAGAGTCCAGAAGAAAAGATGTTTACATCTTAAGCTTATCACAAAGGATATTTTCTAATAGCAGCGAAGAAGTTTGTCTTATGGGCATTTGTTGTTTTTGGGGACAGATAGAGGCATGCCAATTGTTTGTTTTTCCCACCATTTACAATTTTCTAGTGCCGTCATTGGTTTGTCTTTTCAACATATATAATCTGTAAGAGAGTCTGCTATGATATTTTTCGTGAATTGCTTTGTTCTTGGTAAGTTGTGGAGCTAGAACAGGACCAAGCTAGTTCCCGCTATATCCAATTTTCAACTATACTATATTTTTGCTTGTGTTGCTCCAACATTAGAACATTCATAATAAAAAGTACTACACTATGTTTCTCTCAGTTAATGTCTGATTCTGGTGTTAAAACCTGACCAACCCAGGTTTTGTAGTTTGGTATCAAGCTACCTAGTGTGATCCACAAGTGGGATTTGGAGAGGGTGAGGTTACGCAGATCTTACTCCTACCTTGTGTGAGGTAGAGAGGTTGTTTCCGATAATTGAGCTACTTGTATATGATCCTTAAACTAGGCCTTTATGCTCAGTTAGATTTGGGTTTTGAACAATAAGACAGCTTAGATTTTCAGTAGCGGTTAAATAAACTTGAGGCTAAGCGTGATTTAGTGTATAAGGATTTTTATTTTGTATGTCCATAAACTTTTATTTTGAATTAAAAATAATCATATTTAAAAATATTTACCTGAGCTGGCCATTTGGCTAAAAATATTTTATTTCATAGCCACATATACCCCAAGCTTGTATATCTCATAGCTCCAATATACCCTAATGATATACGAGATCTTCTATTGTGTATACCCCAATAGTATACAAGTTTGACAAAAAATTTCACCCAGTGCCCTCAATAAGACATGGTCTTACCTAATTACCCCCACTTAGAAATATTTTAAGTAAATGCCCTCCACATCATACCCTCCTTATGAAAGGACCTTTTGCCCCCAACTTGTTTAATTCACGCTGAAAGGTTTCCTTCTCTCTTTCCCCATTTCTGGCCTCCTTTTTTCTTCTTTGTGTGCTGGAAATTTGGGATTTTTTTTCTTGTGTTTGCTTGATTCCAGTGATTTGAAGGTTTTTATTGCCTATGGCTATTAGATATTCATGTTTTGCATAGAGCTTAAAATCTTGAGCATGGCCAAGAGATGCACAGACTTTCTCTGCAAGCTGCTTATTGCAGTAGAGTTTAAAGTCTTGGCTATTGCCTATACTTACAGAGATGTTCCGTGAAAGTTGTCGCTTCCACCAGAACATAGAGACTTGGCTATTGCCAAGAGTTGCAGAGACTTTGTCTCCAACTTGTTCGCTGCAATAGTGGTAGAAGTCTTGGCAATTGCCAATACTCTTAGAGATTTTTAGTATAAGGTCCCCCTTGCTAGAACTTAAAATCTTGGCTATTGCCAAGAGTTGCAGAGACTTTCTCTGCAAGTTTTGCACTGCAATATAGGTAAAAGTCTTAGCAATTGCCAATACTTGCAGAGACTATTCGTACAAGTTGCTCCTTCCACTAGAGTTTAAAGTCTTGGCAATTGCCAATACTTGCAGAGACTATTTATACAAGTTGCTCCTTCCACTAGAGTTTAAAGTCCTGGCAATTGTCAATACTTGTAGAGATTATTTGTACAAGTTTCCCCTTCCTCTAGAATTTAAAGTGTTGGCTATTGGCAATAGTTGTAGAGACTTTTTCTGTAGTTGTAGAGACCATGGCAACAGGGCTTAAAGTCTTGGCAATAGGCAAGAAGTCTCTACAAACCTCCCATTGCAGTAGAGTTTAAAGTCTTGGCTATTGCCAATACTTTAGAGGTTTTTCAGTGTAAGTTTCCCTTTGCAGCAGAACTTAAACTCTTGGCAATAGTTGCAGAGAACTTTACCCTTGCAACTTGAAGAAATCTTACGTTGAATCTTCTCTTGAACAGAGCAATCTGTAAAAGGAATGAGGTTTTATGGTTTTCTTGATCGCGTGAATGGAGAAAAGGAAGGGGAGGGACTGGGCGCGTCGTTTTATTGGTTTGTTGGGGGGTATTTTGGTCTGAAAAAGTTTCATTAAACTAATGAAGGCATTTTTGCTAAACATGTGTAAGTGAGGACATTTTTGCAAACCATTGCTTCCAGTAGCATATTTTTGCAAATCAACCCAAGTTTGATACCCTAATTGTATACTCCAATGTTGTGGCTGTGTGGCTACAAAATATTTAAACAAAACTTGGGCCATGGTAGGGTAATATTTTAGTGTGAGCTGACTAGTTTTGAAAACTTTTCTTTCGTATATTGTAGGAACAAGGAGATGAACATCAACGAATGTAAGGGAAAAAAATGAAGTACATCATATTAAGAATCTAAGAGCAGAAAAAAGAAATCCTCCTATTAAGAAAGGAATTTTCCAAATTTAAAAAGGCCAGGTTGGCGCAGAGAAAACTGCACACAGAGGTGTAATACAACATGTTATATCAATTAACAAACTCAAAAGGTATGCAAATGTATATTTTCTTGTTTTATCTCAACAATGACATTAAAACCTTAGATATACTATTGGGCTTGTAGCATAAAATATTCATCACAAACCATGGCATAGGCAAAGAAGGTTTGTAAGTGGTGTGTGGAATAATCATGGAGCTCATCTATAGCTCCATGAAATTAACATGAAGTTTGAGCGGCTATGACTATTCTTCTAAACTTTGCAAGTGTTGGCTATTCATTAAGTGACACGATAAAACAAGAAGGCCCTACCCAGCTTTTTTCACAGCCCTGTGGCTAAATTGGGGTGACTCTCACGATGGCATTGAGATTAGTGTTATAGTAGAACTTTGGCTATTTTTCTATTAGGAATCATTGATGAGCAAAGTAAGGTTAGTGGGGTCCGTTGGTTGGGGGGTCTTCCCCAAGTCTTTTAATAAGAAAAAGGACCCCTAGTTTTAAATAATAGGTGTAGGGGCCTTATATAGGATTAGTGTTAATAATTTAAAACATGAGTTCAATAAAACCCCCAAGTTTATAAGTTTGCACTTTCACCCATTCTTACTAAACCCCAAACCCGCCCCAAAATAGCAAAAACATTTTCCCTCCAAACATCACCACCGACCTCCCAACCTTATTTTTTGTCCACCGTTGCCGGAGACCTGCCGGTCATTTTTTTTTTCACTTTTTGCTTCAATCTCAGCTCCCCCATAAAGACACAACCAACCTTTCCAACTACATTGGTCCTTTTTTATCAGATCTAGAATTTTTTAAATTTGATAAAATTTTGTAATTATTTCATCATTTTTCACGGCTATTCTCCCCTTTCCTTGCTCTGGTAAGTTTTTCTTAAGCTTTAGGTTGTTTAAATGGAACTGGGAAAAGCATTTTGTCGATTTTGCCTATTTTTCACGTCTGAGTTTTCTTCTGGTGAAACATCCGTCGTCAGTTTGCATGGATGTTTAAACATTTCATATGATGTTTAAACAACATCCGTCCTCATGTTGCATGGATGTTTAAACATTACTTATGATGTTTAAACAACATACGTCCTCATGTTGCATGGATGTTTAAACATTACTTATGATGTTTAAACAACATCTGTCGTCAGTTTGCGTATATGTTTAAATATTTTGTGTTTTTATTGGATGCTTAAATCATAAGGTTTTTTACTTGAATTGCTTAATTCATCATCTGGCACATCTGATGAAACATCTGTAAGAATGTGTAAACATATATTTGATGTTGTGCACACTCTGTTATATGTTTAAACATAGTTATATGACACGACCCGGAATCCGGTTAGGCCGTGCGGGCACCCGACATCCTCCCCTAGACCCGTCGGGCGAACCCTTATAAATTAAATCAGGAAAATAAATATAACAATTCGTAAATAAGGACAAGACTTAAAACCAAAACACAGACATACCGATACCTCTAAGCTGTACAACAGAAATTACAGCTGACTACCCAACATACTAGGTTTAGGGCTATCCAGACCAGACATCTAAGAGTACAAAAGAAGACAAATACCTCCTGAAGGGAGCAAACTGCGGCTGAAATGATAACCAATAAACTGGTGGCCATCCGAAATAAAAGCTGGCTCACCCTGACAGCTGAAGTCGTCTACGCTCCTTCACAACGCGGCGAACTCAATCCTGGAGCGGACCTGCCGAAACGAAATAGATAGACAAGAAACAAAAACAAACAAGGGTGAGTCAAAAGGACTCAATAAGTGGGGCAGACTAGCCACCTCAAGGAATAGGATAGCTAGCCAGGGAGAAGAAAAACAGATAAACTAAATCCATCTTATTTGAACTATGAACAGGCAGAGCCAGATAATAACTAGAAACACGTATGGAATCACAAACTCATTAACAACCAGTAACGTGAGATAGCCAGAACCTATAGGTATCCCGAACATATCAACAATCAGAAATACATCCTATTGCGGCGTGCAACCCGATCCATATATTCATACTGTCGCGGCGTGCAACCCTATCCACATATTTATACCGTTGCGGCGTGCAACCCGATCCCCGCAACTCAGAATACGAGCCAGAAATACGTAGGCAAACTGAAATATGTCCACTATATGGTATACATACCGCATACACAAAGCACAGCACGATAGTCACACAATAGTCAGCACGAGGTGCAATGAAATGGGATGAATGCAGTATGATGCAATGGTGTCACATGTGCCAAATAGATGAAGCGGAATCCTCCTGCTCCGAGGGCGGAATCCTCCTACCCTCAATATGATGCAATGGAGCGGAATCCTCCTGCTCCGAGGGCGGAATCCTCCTACCCTCAATATGATGCAATGGAGCGGAATCCTCCTGCTCCGGGGGCGGAATACTCCTACCCTCAATATGATGCAATGGAGCGGAATCCTCCTGCTCCGAGGGCGGAATACTCCTACCCTCAATATGATGCAATGGAGCGGAATCCTCCTGCTCCGAGGGCGGAATCCTCCTACCCTCAATATGATGCAATGGAGCGGAATCCTCCTGCTCCGAGGGCGGAATCCTCCTACCCTCAATATGATGCAATGGAGCGGAATCCTCCTGCTCCGAGGGCGGAATCCTCCTACCCTCAATATGATGCAATGTGCATACGAATGCAACATGATGCAATAATAATCCATCACCAGCGCGGGACTCTCATCGACAGCTGGAAAGTATATACCAACTCATAGCCAAAGTACAATACTCAGATTCTCAATGCAATACCAATAACAGGACATAACATATAATATAGAATATAAATCCAAAGCTAAGGCGTAATGAGTACGCCTATCGGCAGCTACACACGTAAGGAACACGTGGTAGAAAATCCACGAGGCCAGGTGCCTCCAAAGAAATGGATATAAACACTTACCTCTCTCAAAAGTTAGCATTGCGACCAACAACCGCGTTATTTTTTTGAATTCATTGCTGAACGATCCCACTGTAATCAATAAGCAGAAAAATATATCACATTAGGCTAAAGGCTTCATTCCTCACATCTTAGGGCAATCCAGGTAGGAACCTGATACCCTATTCGCATACGCAATACGCAGGCCAGGCCTATATACAGGGTTTAAGGCCACATAACCAAATCCCAAATAAATTACATTTATAAGTTGCCCATAACTCACTGAGCACGAATACATAATCAATTTCATTATCGGGGTCCATTTGACCCTTTAAACTATTAATTGAACTTATTAAAACGATGTATAATATTCCAAGTTTTACCGTTAAAACATATTCAGACACACGTAATAAACTCAAATAATGCATTAAGATCATTACCTTAATGTTCTGGGGTGAAAATACTATTTTTCTCCGGCCCCTTTTCTCATTTTCTGGCATTTTTTTTTCCACTGCGTTATTTCCTTTCCACTGTTTCTGAATTGTTTGTTACTGCTTCCGTACTTGATATGCTAAGTAGCATATATGTATGCCACCCCACCGCCATTCTTTGATCTTTAGCCTATTTTGTCCTTTTTCTCTTTTTTTTTTTTTGTTTTCTTTTATTATATTTTCTTTTCTTAACGAAAATTAAAATAGTACACTACGATATTCGAAATAATTCCAACTTTTGCATACGAGTTATACAAAATATATGCAACATACCCACGAAGGCGGATTTCAAATCAGACTCCCGAAACTCAAGATGCGAATTTAAATGAAAAGAAGTCAAATTATTTAACTTTCGGCATTTTAGCGGAAACTAGCCGAACAACATCGAAATTCAATTTCGAAAGCTTACAAAAATCACAAATAATCATACGAACCTAACGGCGCTTTCGGATTTCGAATCGGAGCTCATTCGGCAAAAACCGAGCTCGAAAATCTCTTTTTAATATTTATCACCAATAAAAACTGAAACCTTCTTCCGATGCCTACCAAACGAGGTCTGATTTAGCTCAAATTTTACAGACAGGTCCTAATGGACATTACGAATATTTTAAAATTATCGGCATGCCAATCGGAGTCCTAACTTCCGAAACGACTGACCGAGGTCGTTTCATTCTCCTCCACTTAAACTCTCGTTCGTCCTCGAACGAGCCTAAATCTAAAGCAAGATTCACGCTGATAACAAAAAAAACTTGCACGACCTTCATAAATTATCCGACTGAATTTTTCTCATGATTACAGAATTAAAACTATAACACGAATACCGAACTCTTGGAATAAAATATATCTGGATAATATGATAATACCGTTGCCCGGATTATTCTGACTAAGATGATCCTTCCTCGATTACGAGAGGAGAGTTCTATATTTTCGAAGCAAAGATACACGGAACTCTGGATGGACTAACATGATTCAGCCGAGAATCACCTTTTTGATATACCTTTCGATATAGAACAAGTCGATGAAACAAAGAATTAGCTTACGCTTGATGTAATAGGGGGAACTTTTGAAGTACCTTGTCACTACACACTATAGAAGATTTGATGCAAGCTATATTATTTTTACGAACACACTATACACATCTCAGTTGATTTAGTATTACCATTCAGTATTTGGAGGAAGACTCCTCCACTTAAAGCACAAACTCATGCAGCCATTTATATAGGAATAACCATCCTCGCACAGTCTGCTGGACTAAAGAAGATTTAGTTAAAAGCTGAACATAGGCAGACCTAAGCTACCAAAACGCTTTCGAGTTGCCAAACAGCTGCAACTCTCAAGTTCACAACTCCATACCTTTGCCGTAAACACCACCGCCTGATGGATGGTACTTCTATATAAAAATTTCGGCAGAGTTTCCCCTGAAACTGGATGATCCACAAAAACAGAACCAGCACTATACTATACATGGAAATGGATACCCGGATAAACTGATATCCAAAATAATAATATGCTTACCCGGCTACAATAACACGTACTCTGGCTCAACACAGGGAACGTCACAAGCGGCTACCAATCGCCCAAGCTCACTAGTGCCGGACGAAGAAGAAATGGAAATGGACCGAGGATAGAAATAATTAGAGCTTCAGGAAGCTCATCTTCTTATTTCTTGGCTACCAGAGCTAGACTACTTCCGAGTCAGGCTAACCCAAAAATCGCAATTGAAGAAATAGACATTAAATGAGCTTTATGGAAAAACATCCATACTAATTTAACCTCCCAATAAGAAGGAAACTCTGACAATTTACCATAAACCCTTTTATAACCCAGATAAGCTCATGGAAAAACATGACTCTACAAACATCTTGAACCATGGAAGACACATAGATCAAATATTACTTACTAACCACTTTACACCGGAAGAAACGATAACAGTTTCTGATGGTGATGAATTGGGATCTCATTATCCTACCAACACGGAATTCTGAGAAGAGAGGTAAATAGATTTGATATAATAAGAGAAGGTGGCACAACAGGATATCAAGCAGGCAATAGCGACACTCACTATCAAATATCTCATATTTAGACCAGATAAATTGGTAGGGTCTTATGAATGCCAGGAATAAATAATATTTGAAGCTCGCCCCTCTACCGCAACCGATTCTTAATAGAAACGACATCCAAGGAAACCATCGAAATATGATAAGACACACCATTTCCAGATCGATCGAAAGAATCAAATCTTACTCACATTTAAGAGAAGAAAAAAATCCCAGGGTCTACTACATCGGATACCTCAGCATCCCGCCAGACTAGCAGTTCATAAAACTGCCTCTGCGGCTGAGCCGAGCCGCTACCCTGATAATCACCTTCTGAAGAACCACTGCCACAATGCTCTCGACCTCTACTGGATTGTGACATTTCTCTGGCTGATTGAGATCTAAATGGAATCCCCGATGACTGGGAAGGTGCCTGAGGGCGAGAGAAAATACGACTGCCTACTTACCGAAGTAAGGGAATACTTCCCAAAGGATAACCAGACTCATGACAATGATAACATCTTTTAGGCTAAAAATGGATGTTGGATAAACTACTAATAGCTATGAATAGAAGACTGGGTCTGATCTTTGACAGATTACTGCGCACTCTAAGAATCTCGCGCCACAAGCTAAGATAACCTGGCAGGTGACTTCCCAAAATAATCAGAACTCTTACCTCCAAATGAGGTACCATGGTTGCCTACTAGGGCCATGGGATCTCTTGCTCTCCCGTTCTAATTCTTCCCGCTCTAACTTATGGTATGCCTCGAACCTTCGGGCAATATTAACAACAACATCAAATAAAATCTAGGCCTCAATTTCTCGAGCCATCCGGGATTTCAAGGAAAAATAAAAGTCGTCAATAAATCTTTGAATCTCTCTAAAGGCTCATGGACTAGTTCTAATACATATTCAGCCATTCTATAGAATTCAATCTCATATTCTGAAACATCAACAGGCTAACCGACAGGCTACCCTGTCTAATCCACTCAAACTGGTAACACTTTTCATCTCGTTCGCTACTCGAAAGGAACTTTTCCACGAATCTAGAAGAAAAATCAAACCAAGTTAACTAATAAGAGAGCGGCCCACCAATTCAGGGCTGGACCTTGAAACTGGAAAGAAGATTAATCAACACCACACCGCTCGATATAATCAAGAACCTGAAGGATACGCTGACATCATTTTATTTTAAAAAGAATCATGAGGTTTATCTGATGCATTGCTTAAGAATATCGGAAGGTTCAACCACATAAAATAATGCAACCACTTTGAGCACTCGGACCCAATAATTACATTAGTTACCTACCCAGCCAAAGCAACTGGAGGCACACCACATGGTGCCTCCGGAACATACTTTACGACGGCCATATTAAGAACGGGAACAAGAGCCCTCTAAGTCCGAACATCTGCATCTGCGGTAACCTGATAAGCTGCCTAGCAAATAATAGGTTTTTGCGGTATCTGCGTCGCCAAAATTCTCGTAAAAGCATCGTAGAGAGCCAAGGGAACCACAAGGCCCTACTCCCTTACCCATCGCAAGCTCGTACAACTGGGGCCTCCGTAACTAGGTCGTCAACACGATAAAAACTCTCGGGGCTTCGTCAGTTCTAGCCCCACGCTAGACTGGTTCGTCTTTAACTCATACCGTTTGCTAATTCGTCGCGCGAAGGTTCACAATTACCACGAAGGAATTAATGAAAATACTTTTGCATCCTAGACCGACGCACGATCAGAAAAAAAAGAAGCGAAACTTCCTAAATGCCATCATAGCCTCTCGTAGATAAGTACGGACGTCTACGTACCCATCAGCGAGACTCTACTAGACACTGTCATAGTCTGGATAGACTCTAAACCGGGCTCTGATACCAATTGACACGACCCGGAATCCGGTTAGGCCGTGCGGGCACCCGACATCCTCCCCTAGACCCGTCGGGCGAACCCTTATAAATTAAATCAGGAAAATAAATATAACAATTCGTAAATAAGGACAAGACTTAAAACCAAAACACAGACATACCGATACCTCTAAGCTGTACAACAGAAATTACAGCTGACTACCCAACATACTAGGTTTAGGGCTATCCAGACCAGACATCTAAGAGTACAAAAGAAGACAAATACCTCCTGAAGGGAGCAAACTGCGGCTGAAATGATAACCAATAAACTGGTGGCCATCCGAAATAAAAGCTGGCTCACCCTGACAGCTGAAGTCGTCTACGCTCCTTCACAACGCGGCGAACTCAATCCTGGAGCGGACCTGCCGAAACGAAATAGATAGACAAGAAACAAAAACAAACAAGGGTGAGTCAAAAGGACTCAATAAGTGGGGCAGACTAGCCACCTCAAGGAATAGGATAGCTAGCCAGGGAGAAGAAAAACAGATAAACTAAATCCATCTTATTTGAACTATGAACAGGCAGAGCCAGATAATAACTAGAAACACGTATGGAATCACAAACTCATTAACAACCAGTAACGTGAGATAGCCAGAACCTATAGGTATCCCGAACATATCAACAATCAGAAATACATCCTATTGCGGCGTGCAACCCGATCCATATATTCATACTGTCGCGGCGTGCAACCCTATCCACATATTTATACCGTTGCGGCGTGCAACCCGATCCCCGCAACTCAGAATACGAGCCAGAAATACGTAGGCAAACTGAAATATGTCCACTATATGGTATACATACCGCATACACAAAGCACAGCACGATAGTCACACAATAGTCAGCACGAGGTGCAATGAAATGGGATGAATGCAGTATGATGCAATGGTGTCACATGTGCCAAATAGATGAAGCGGAATCCTCCTGCTCCGAGGGCGGAATCCTCCTACCCTCAATATGATGCAATGGAGCGGAATCCTCCTGCTCCGAGGGCGGAATCCTCCTACCCTCAATATGATGCAATGGAGCGGAATCCTCCTGCTCCGGGGGCGGAATACTCCTACCCTCAATATGATGCAATGGAGCGGAATCCTCCTGCTCCGAGGGCGGAATACTCCTACCCTCAATATGATGCAATGGAGCGGAATCCTCCTGCTCCGAGGGCGGAATCCTCCTACCCTCAATATGATGCAATGGAGCGGAATCCTCCTGCTCCGAGGGCGGAATCCTCCTACCCTCAATATGATGCAATGGAGCGGAATCCTCCTGCTCCGAGGGCGGAATCCTCCTACCCTCAATATGATGCAATGTGCATACGAATGCAACATGATGCAATAATAATCCATCACCAGCGCGGGACTCTCATCGACAGCTGGAAAGTATATACCAACTCATAGCCAAAGTACAATACTCAGATTCTCAATGCAATACCAATAACAGGACATAACATATAATATAGAATATAAATCCAAAGCTAAGGCGTAATGAGTACGCCTATCGGCAGCTACACACGTAAGGAACACGTGGTAGAAAATCCACGAGGCCAGGTGCCTCCAAAGAAATGGATATAAACACTTACCTCTCTCAAAAGTTAGCATTGCGACCAACAACCGCGTTATTTTTTTGAATTCATTGCTGAACGATCCCACTGTAATCAATAAGCAGAAAAATATATCACATTAGGCTAAAGGCTTCATTCCTCACATCTTAGGGCAATCCAGGTAGGAACCTGATACCCTATTCGCATACGCAATACGCAGGCCAGGCCTATATACAGGGTTTAAGGCCACATAACCAAATCCCAAATAAATTACATTTATAAGTTGCCCATAACTCACTGAGCACGAATACATAATCAATTTCATTATCGGGGTCCATTTGACCCTTTAAACTATTAATTGAACTTATTAAAACGATGTATAATATTCCAAGTTTTACCGTTAAAACATATTCAGACACACGTAATAAACTCAAATAATGCATTAAGATCATTACCTTAATGTTCTGGGGTGAAAATACTATTTTTCTCCGGCCCCTTTTCTCATTTTCTGGCATTTTTTTTTCCACTGCGTTATTTCCTTTCCACTGTTTCTGAATTGTTTGTTACTGCTTCCGTACTTGATATGCTAAGTAGCATATATGTATGCCACCCCACCGCCATTCTTTGATCTTTAGCCTATTTTGTCCTTTTTCTCTTTTTTTTTTTTGTTTTCTTTTATTATATTTTCTTTTCTTAACGAAAATTAAAATAGTACACTACGATATTCGAAATAATTCCAACTTTTGCATACGAGTTATACAAAATATATGCAACATACCCACGAAGGCGGATTTCAAATCAGACTCCCGAAACTCAAGATGCGAATTTAAATGAAAAGAAGTCAAATTATTTAACTTTCGGCATTTTAGCGGAAACTAGCCGAACAACATCGAAATTCAATTTCGAAAGCTTACAAAAATCACAAATAATCATACGAACCTAACGGCGCTTTCGGATTTCGAATCGGAGCTCATTCGGCAAAAACCGAGCTCGAAAATCTCTTTTTAATATTTATCACCAATAAAAACTGAAACCTTCTTCCGATGCCTACCAAACGAGGTCTGATTTAGCTCAAATTTTACAGACAGGTCCTAATGGACATTACGAATATTTTAAAATTATCGGCATGCCAATCGGAGTCCTAACTTCCGAAACGACTGACCGAGGTCGTTTCATTATATTTTTAATAATGAGATGTTCCAAACATCAGTCACAGTCAGTTAAACATCTGATGTTTACACATTATGAATTCCTAACATAATGTTTGAAACATTACTATAATATTTCTTGTTCCTCGCTTTATATAAATATTTGTATGCTAAATATAATGCTATAACGGCCTAATATATTTATTTTTTGCATGTTTAGGACTCAGTGACAATAAAATAGCGTCGGTATTAATAGGAGTGGATTATCTCGGGCAATGGGTGGAGAAGGCAAAATGTTATACTTGGGTTCCAGTGGTTAAAGAGTGTAGACCGATTCTTGTGAGTAGGGAGGTTACCTATGCTGATTTGGTAGAGAAAATAATTCAATGTTGGGAGATAAGTGAGGACCCAAGGGATCTTTGTACTACGTACATGATGACCGTCGCAAAGCAAAAGGCTGCCCCTTCTAGAATAAGGAATGATAATGATGTCTCTCTATTTATGGCTGACGTTGATGCCACTGGTGCTAGGCCAACTCTTAGAGTAAATGTGGTTCCTAGGCCGGAAGAATTATCAAATTCAAAACAAATGGAAAATCAAGAGCTGGAAGACATTGGGGATGCTCCATTGAACATGGATGTGCCTGGAAAGCAGGAAGTAGGAGAAGTAGAACAAGGTGAAAGTGGGGTAGGTAATTCTGGACCTGCCATGAGTTCACTGCCATCACAACTGAACAACGATCGCGAAGACGGCACTGGTTTTTACAAGGGCCAAACATTTGCGAACAAGCGTGAGTTGGTTGGGTTGTTGAAGTTGGCGGCAGTTAAGAAGCCTTTTTATTTTGAGACAGTGAAGAACAAGAAAAAAGTATTTTGTGCTCGATGCGTAGACATGAATTGCCCTTGGTGGTTGCAAGCTATTAAGTATAAAAGTGGGGATGTTTTTTATATCACCGTTTACAATGGTGAGCACACATGTGGCTCCGAGCATGCTAAAAGCCACCATCCGCATGCCATATGCGACGTCATTGGTGAGTACATGAAAAGTAGGTTTATTGATGGCAAAGCACCGAGCACAAGAGATATTAAGAGGACAAATCGTGCATATTTGGGTTGTAATATAAGCTATTAGAAATGTCTAAATGGAGGTAGTGTTGCAAAGAGCTTGGCAATGGGGACATACGAACACGGTTATGCTTGTCTTGATGCATATTGTTTCATGATTAGGAAATTAAATGAAGGAAGCAAGACGAGATTGGTAACTGATGAGAGAGGGAGGTTTCTGTATATATTTGTGTCTTATGGTGCCTGGATTAGGGGGTTTGCTACTGACGAGGTCCAAAGTGCATAGGAATTGTCTGCTCGTTCTTGTCAAATTCTAATATAGTTTAAGATATCGTCCCACAGAGATTGGGTATTCTATGCTACGGACTTGTAGTATTTTAATTACTATTTGAGAGAGTCAAATTGATGAAAAGTGGGTTTTTAGTTTAAATTTACTTAAATTAAAATAAAGAACTTCTGGAAGATTTCAAATTTAAAAGGAGTTGGGAATCGTTGAATTCACTTGGTAATACTTATAATAAATATCTCAGTTTTGACATGTATTTCTCTTAAGAATAATTGCTTATTGCTAATTCAATTATATTTTGCTCACTAAGAAAATAATCAATTAATAACACTCCGTGAGGTTATGTATATTAATCAACTTATAACTAGTGACGATTAAACCGAAATATTTATTCTTGCCTGAATTGTGCTAAAAAAGTAGTAAAAACTTCGTGAGAATATTTTTACGGAAAATCAATAATCTTACCTACAACAATTCCTCCGTGAGAATTAAAACTGAGGTAAACAAGATTAGAGACTTGGAAAAATAGTTTTTACTCTACTACTTTATTCATCAGTCATTATACATTAATGTTGCTCCGTGAGAATTACAAAATTAATATAACAATAACCTAGAGATAAAATAGACGGATATGAAATAAAGATTTAGTAAAAACTATAATTCCAGCACAGTGTTTAAAATGTGATTAAAAACTCAGGCTAAGCATGTATTAAAACTGAGATAAGTATTATAAATATTACCGAGTTTCATCAACTATCCCAACAAAAGAGATTACTCCATTATGGAGTAAGAAAAACTTTAAAAATATAAAGACTAGGAAGAAGTAGTATTTCTTCTACAAAAGAAAACTACAAAAGCTTAAAGTTATAAAAGACAAAGAAAGAAAAAGAGCAAGAGAAAGTAGTTCTTGCAAGATGAAAAATTTGATGATCTTCCATACAAAGTTTACTACCTATTTATAGATAAATTCCAAAGCCAAAGTTCTACCTAAGATGGCATATCCTAAGGTGGTAGGAAAATTTTCAAGATGGCCAAGGTGAGTTGGGTTTAGATGACAATTTCACGTATTCATACGTAGCTTCCTTTCATGAACTTTCTTCCGCTTGCACTTTTATTCTTCAGCATAAAACAATTCACGGACATTACTATCAGTGTTATAATCACACTATGAATAATGTAATCATCAATGGTCATCCCTTATTTTTCTTCACCTTGGATAATTTCTTCTTCCTGCAAAATATGTTAGAAAATATGCGAGAGATGGATATATTTATTCACGTTTTATTTAAAATACTTAATATTTAACTATAAAAATATATCAATAAATTATATCCATCAAATTCCCCCATACTTGAATCTTTGCTCGTCCTCGAGGAAAAAGATCTTCTTCTTCTTTTTTTTTTTTTTTTTTTTTTTAAATAAGAATATTTTCTTCAAACTTATGATCTTTGTAGGATAGAAAATTTATTCAAGATAAACTTCTTTCATCATGCTCAATGCAGTTATTCTTTTTACTTCACCAAATTCTTTACCTTATTTCTGAATTTTGACTTGATCAACAAGAACTTGCAGCCTTCTCCCCTTGAATCTTTTAAAATTGATAGAGTTATGATCATGTATTCAGTAAGTATCATTGTCTTGTCCATAGGCTTGCTCGTCATGTTCATCTCCACTAATATAGATACAATACTGACTTTCAAAATCTTTTTAGGACTTTTCATGGCTTGTAATGTTAGGCTTTAGGCTGGTAGGATAAGGATATTTGATAGTGACTGTTCTTTTTCCAGCTTGGAGCTCACATTTCTCAATTCTTTCTCCATTCGGTAATACTTTTTTTTTTCAATTTTTTCCCCTTTTTTTTTCTTTTTGCTATATCATATATATTCATATATTCACAACATTGCTTCTTTTGGTAATATTTCTTCCTTTTGGTGATGTTTAATCTTTGCTCATTCAAAGCTGGAAGAAACAATAACTCTTTTTTTTCTCTTTATATATATGTAAACAATATATACATATATCATATATATCTTTTTTTTTTTTTTTTGCAATATATCATGGTGTTGGGAAAAAAATAGGATTAAGGCTCAAAGAAGGGTTTGAAAAGATAAAAATATGTATATTTGGATAGAAATTTGAGAGGCTTGAATTGTGTATCAAAGAAGGCCTAATTTCATTTTTCAAAAATCAGTATCATCCATTATTTCGCCTCGAAGAACATTCAGAGCAAGTTCTAGCCAAGTTCATTGATTCTACCTTCTTTGTGATCATAATTTTTCTCAATTCCAATGATTTTCTGAGTTGAAGATGTTTGCTCTTGCTTTCACAAAGTCAAAATCATAGACATGAAAAATCATATGGTGAATATAAAAAGAAATAATATTGAACAGAACGAACAAAAATTTATATTGTTAATTAAAAACCTACAATTAAGACCATAAATAAGAGGAAAATAGTATATAATATATAAATAACCTCCCCCATACTTGAACATTTCATTCTCCTGGATGAAAATGCTTTTTAAGATAAGTGAAAGAAAGAAGGGTGAAAAAAATAAGAATGAAGAAGGATCAAGTGGTAGTTGGATTAAATAAATATAATATAATTAATATAAAAATATTATTTTATTAGTAAAATAAAAATCTTTTTGGCTTTCAAATATACGATCACAGAAGAAAGCTTGAAAGAAACTGTGACCACACATGTTCTATGTGTAATAGACTGGATTATTTTTAGACCTTATCAGTCATTAGGTCCTAGTTTGAATATAAACTAGAAATTTACCTGTGCCAACATTAGATTTGGACAATGGAATGGTTAACCAACCAGTAACTTAGGCATACCGATCACCATGGAGTTACTCCTGTCTAGGTGACTCTGTTTTTGTAGAGGCCTTCATGAGATGTTCCGGTTGTACAATAATCTGGATATTGACCAGATCAATTGGTTAAGCATTTAATTAGTCAGATCTAAGTGGGACTTATGAGGCTCCATTGCTTCACCCTCAATGGCTACGGGATAAAGAACCATAGTTCTGAGTTTAACGTCGTCAGCTCGACGTAGTAACAGCGGCACTCATCATACTATCATGGTTACTGAAGGGTGTTGTTCAAAATGTCCTCCAAAGTACAATTTTAGCCTGTGACCATTGACCTTAAATTTCTCTCCTCCATTGCTTTGTTGAATTTCAATTGCTCCATACGGAGTAACATTTGTAACATTGTAAGGACCTGTCCACCTGGATTTCAGTTTTCCTGGGAATAGCCTGAGACGGCTATTGTAAAGAAGTACCTGATCTCCAATTTTAAAATTTTTTGGTCGGATCAAATTGTCATGCCATTTTTTTGTTTTTTCTTTGTAAATCTTGGCATTTTCATAGGCTTCCATCCTCAGTTCATCCAACTCATTAACCTGCAAAAATCTATTTTTACCAGCAGAGGTTAAATCAAAGTTCAATGCTTTCAGTGCCCAAAAGGCTTTGTGTTCCAATTCAACAGGCAAATGGCAAGCTTTTCCAAAGACTAATTTATATGGAGATGTTCCAATCGGCGTTTTGAACGCCGTTCGGTATGCCCATAATGCATCATCTAATTTTAAAGCCCAGTCTTTTCTTGAGATTCCAACAGTTTTTTCAAGAATTCTTTTTAGTTCACGGTTGGAAACCTCAACTTGCCCTTGAGTTTGAGCATGATACGGTGTTCCAGTTTTATGAGTCACACTATATTTTGACAATAAAGCAGAAAATTGCTTATTCATGAAATGAGTCCCTTGGTCACTAATGATGACTCGTGGTGTGCCAAATCTGGTAAAAATATTTTTTCTGAGAAAATTGCACACTGTTCGAGCATCATTCTTTCTTGTGGGAATGGCTTCAACCCATCGTGAAACATAGTCAACAGCCACAAGGATATATTCAAATGAATGAGATGAAGGAAAAGGTCCCATAAAATCTATACCCCAGACATCAAATATTTCACATAGCTGAATAGATTGCAATGGCATCTCATCTCTCTTTGAGATATTACCTGTTCTCTGACACCTGTCACATTGTGCAACATACACACGGGCATCCTTAAAAAGTGTTGGCCAGAAGAATCCAGCTTCCAAAACCTTGAAAGCAGTTCGGTTTGCAGCATAATGTCCTCCAATTGCTCCATCATGACAATGAAACAAAATCTTTGGCATTTCATCTTCAGGTACACATCTTCTAATGATATTATCTGCACAAATTCTAAACAAGTAAGGGTCATCCCACAGATAATATTTTGCATCAGATATAAGTTTTTTCCTCTGTTGGTAAGAGAGATCTCGAGGTGTCCATTTTCCAACCAAGTAATTTGCAATATCTGCAAACCAGGGTGGTTGAGTCACTACTGAGCTGACAGAAAAGATGTGTTCATCAGGAAATTCTTCTTTTATATCACTAGACTCAAGAGGAGGGTTCTCTAATCTAGACAAATGGTCAGCTACCTGATTTTCTGTCCCTTTCCTGTCTTTTATTTCAAGGTCAAACTCCTGGAGAAGTAAAATCCATCTTAACAATCTAGGGCGGGCATCTTTCTTTGCTAAGAGGTATTTTAAAGCTGCATGATCAGTAAAAACAGTGACCTTGGTTCCTATTAAATAGGAACGGAACTTATCAAAAGCAAATACTACTGCCAGTAGTTCTTTTTCTGTTGTGGCATAGTTGAGCTGAGCTTCATTCAATGTTCTACTGGCATAGTAAATGGGACGGAAAATTTTATCTTTTCTCTGGCCTAAAACAGCTCCAACGGCTGTATCACTAGCATCACACATGACCTCAAAAGGTTGGTTCCAATCAGGGGACACAACTATAGGGGCAGATGATAATTTCTCCTTAAGAGTGTCAAAAGCTTTCATACAATCTCCTGAAAAATCAAACTTAACATCTTTAATCAAAAGGTTAGTCAACGGTTTTGAAATCTTTGAAAAATCTTTTATGAACCGTCTGTAAAAACCTGCATGACCTAGAAAACTTCTAATGCCTTTAACAGTTGTGGGAGGGGGTAATCCTGCTATAAGATCAATTTTTGCCTTATCAACTTCTATCCCTTTAGCAGTGATTTTATGTCCTAAAACAATTCCCTCGGTAACCATAAAATGACATTTCTCCCAATTAAGAATCAAGTTTGTCTCTTCACATCTCTTAAGAACTAAGGTCAAGTGATTAAGACAATCTTCAAATGTTTTACCAAAAAGGGTGAAATCATCCATAAAAATTTCCAAAAATTTTTCAGTCATGTCTGAGAAAATAGCTGACATGCAACGCTGAAATGTAGCAGGTGCATTACACAAACCAAAAGGCATTCTCCTATAGGCATAGGTTCCATGGGGACATGTGAAAGTTGTCTTATCCTGATCTTCTGGTGCAATTGATATCTGGTTATACCCTGAATATCCGTCAAGAAAACAGTAAAAACCATAACCTGCTACCCTTTCCAACATTTGATCAATAAATGGTAAAGGAAAATGATCTTTTCTTGTGGCATCATTGAGACGCCTGTAATCAATACAGACTCTCCATCCTGTTACTGTTCTGGTAGGTATGAGTTCATTATTTTCATTTTTTACAACTGTCATACCTCCTTTCTTTGGTACCACCTGAACAGGACTTACCCAAGGGCTGTCAGAAATGGGGTAAATAATACCTGCAGCCAAAAGTTTTATTATTTCATTTTTCACAACTTCTTGCATTGCTGGGTTCAATCTCCTTTGGGGTTGGACTATTGGCTTGTAGCTATCCTCCATGAGAATTCTATGTGTGCAAATAGCTGGACTAATGCCTTTGATGTCTGCTATAGTCCACCCTAAGGCTCCTTTGTGTGCTGTCAGTACTTCAATCAATTTATGTTCCTGTTCTGCAGTCAGAGAAGATGAAATTATCACAGGAAATAATTCAGGCTCAAGATAAACATACTTCAAATGGGAAGGGAGAATTTTGAGTTCAATTTTTGGTCGAGCATTTTCTGATAGCATTTCTCCCTCTTCTTCAGAATCATTTTCCAATATTTCAGCTTCACTTCTAATTGTCGGATCATCATCCTGCCTTGTGCCAGATTGGGCCAAGCATCTTTCCAATGAGTCTGAAATCAATTGGTCATCTTTGAATTCATCTGCAAGATCACTAATCATGTCAATTGAAAAGCAAGAAGATGATGTCTCATCTTCGGGAAATTTTAGAATCTTGTGCATATCAAAAATGACTCTTTCTTCGTCTACTCTCAAAATTAGTTGTCCTTGATGGACATCTATGATTGCTCTACCTGTAGCAAGAAAAGGTCTACCCAAAATTATTGGCTCATCAGGACATTCTTCCATTTCAAGTACTATGAAATCTACAGGGAACACAAATTTATCTACTCTCACAAGCACATTTTCAATAATTCCCTTAGGTTTCTTAGTACTTTGATCAGCAAATTGAAGAGAGACAACAGTATTTTTTATGTCACCAAGATCCAATTTTCTAAAAATAGAAAATGGCATCAGATTTATTGAAGCTCCAGAATCACAAAGTGCTTTTTCAAAATATACTCCTCCCAAAGTGCATGGAATCGTAAAACTACCTGGATCGCCAAGCTTTTGTGGTAGCTTATTTTGAAGTATAGCACTGCATTTTTCAGTAAGCATTACCACAGAAACTTCTTCTAACTTCCTTTTGCTTGACAAAATTTCTTTCAAAAATTTAGCATATGAAGGCATTTGCAATAAAGCATCAGTGAAAGGAATATTAATGTGAATCTGTTTCAGAATTTCCAAAAACTTTGCAAATTGACTGTCAAGCTTTTCTCTTTTCATCTTTTGTGGAAAAGGGATTGTCACAGGGAGAGGAGTTATTTTTTCAAAATTCTTTTCATCTTTTTTCTTGATTTCATTCTCTTCTGATGGATCATATTGTATTTCAACATTCTTACCCTTTGCTGCCTGGTGTTCAAAATGGTTCTTTTCCTGTCTATCAGCATATGGATCATCAAGATTCTTACCTGACCGTAAGGCGATGGCCTTAAGGTGTTCCTTTGGATTTTTCTCCGTATTGCTTGGTAAGGGACCTTGAATCTTTTCTGAAACAAGAGTTGCCAATTGGCTTACCTGAATTTCCAAGTTTTTGAGGGTTGAGTTTTGGCTTTCCATCTTTTCATCAGTGGCCTTAATGTACTTGTACAACAAGTCATCGAGACTTGAATGAGCTTGTTGAGGCCTTTGCTGATATGGAGCTGCTTGTTGATATGGCCTAAAATTCGATTGCCCACGATTTTGATTTTGGTATCCAGGTGGACCCTGTGCTGGTTGCTTCTGGAAGCTTTGAGAGTTCTCAGCACCATTTGGATTGCTCCACTGAAATCCTTGATGTTTCTGTGCCATTGGGCTTCCAAAAGGGTACGACTTGTAACCGATGACATTAGCCTGCTCATCATTCTGATTGTTTGCGCGGCATTCATGGTTAAGATGGTTTCCTCCACACATGTCACAAGCCTCAGACTGGCTTGGTTGTTGTGCATTCACCTGAAAAGATTCAAACTTTTGTGCCAAGGAGGCAATCTGTTGTGTTAGTGTATTAAATGCATCTGCCTGGTTTACTGTGGCAGCCTTTTTGATGGTTACACGATCAGATGGCCACTGGATTGCATTCTCAGAAATTTCATTCAACAATTGCAATGCTTCTTCTGTGGTCTTTCCCATGATGGAACCTCCTGCAGCTGCATCTATCACATTTCTAGAAGAGCGTGTTAATCCGTGATAGAAAATATACAACTGCATATGTTCAGGAATGTCATGATGTGGACATTTTCTTAACATTGATTTTAATCTTTCCCATGCTTGATAAACTGACTCAGTGTCAGTCTGCAAGAAATTAGAAATATCTTGTCTTAACTTTGTTGTTTTAGCAGGGGAAAAATATTTGTTCAAAAACTTCTGTGTCATCTGGTCCCATGTGGTTATAGAACCTCGGGGCAAACTTCGCAACCAAGTCTTGGCATCTCCTTTTAAAGAAAAAGGAAATAGTCTTAACTTAATTGCTTCAGGAGGCACTCCATTATATTTGGCAGTTTCAACTAGTTTCAGAAAATCAATTAAATGACTATGTGGATCTTCACTTGGATCACCAGTAAAGGTGCAAGACTGTTGAATTGTTTGAATTAGACCGGTCCTAATTTCAAAATTATTGGCTGCTACTGGTGGGTTCCTGACACTAGATTCACAATTGAAGTGATCTGGTCTAGCATAATCCCTTAGAATTCTGTTTGCTGGTCTTGGTGCTACTTCATCAAACTGATCCTCTACTTGTGGTGTGACTCCTAATGGGTTATTGTTATCTCCTAATTGGTGTTCCATTTTGTCACAAATTATGCTTTTAGAAGATGATGGTTGTCCTTTTCTGCACAATCTCAAAGATCTTTCAATTTCAGGATCGTAAATGACTAACTCTTTATTAGAAGAGCGGGTCATAAACTACTTGAAATTGTTAAGTTTTTTTTTTTTTTTTTAAAAGTACTTGTAATAAAAGTATTATAAGAAAATACTAAAATGTAGAAATAATTAGTAATAGAAGTTCTGTAAATAATAATAATAATAATAATAATAATAATAATAATAATAATAATAATATCTTGAAATGAAAGAGAAAAAAAAAATTGACTACTAGATAATAACAGTAGTAATAATAGAAGTGGTTAACAAAATAGTAAAGAACTTTATAATTATAATAGCAATGCTTGGTAACAAAGCAAAGAAAATGGTACGGTGATATATAAAAATAACATTAGTAATGAAAAAAAACAACAATGACAAAACAACATATAGTGATACTGACACGGGAATAGTAAGTAGTAGTAGTTAGTATATAGATAAAGTAATAAGTTGTATTAGTTTTGACAGAGGTAGTTAAAAAGATAGATAGACAAGATGGCAATTCTTATAATATCATAAGGTTGTACTACTGAAAGTAACAAAGAGAAAAGGAAAAAATAAAAATAAAAATGTAGTGATAGCTCAGAATGAAAGAGAGGGAAGAAGGAAATAGAAATAAAAATAATACTAAAACAATAGTTATATTAATAGTAGTAGTGATAAGTGACACTAGTAAAGAAACTTATAATTACTACAACAACATTTTGTGATATTACAAAGGAATGAGTCAAATATAATACTTATATGATATAATAGATAAAGTAACAGTATTACTAGTACTGATGGTAAAGAAAAGAAAGAAAAGAAAAAAACTAGAAAGCTGACGGAAATAGCTGAGGAAGAAAACGTACTATAAGTAGAAGTACAAAAAATAAGACTTTTAAGTATAAGATAGATAGAAGAAAGAGAAAGAACAAAAAGTATTAACAATGTTACTTATAATAAAAGAGATGTAATCGATCAAAAACAGTAAATAGAAGGAATAACAATGAAAAGCTAATAAAGTAGGATATATATATATTAGTAGTGACAGTAAAGAAAATTAATAACAATAATAGATATACTAAAAGAAATAAAAGTGTTAGAAAAGATAAAAATGTTAGAAGCAAATATAATATTATTAGAGGTTAAAGGTTAGTAATCAATAGTTATTGTTATAGTAGTATTAAGTAGATTATGTTAATATTACTTATATTAATATGTCCTCAAATTAGTAATCAAATATTTAGTCCGAAGTAGATGTACGCCAATCCCCGGCAACGGCGCCAAAAATTTGACGAGGTCCAAAGTGCATAGGAATTGTCTGCTCGTTCTTGTCAAATTCTAATATAGTTTAAGATATCGTCCCACAGAGATTGGGTATTCTATGCTACGGACTTGTAGTATTTTAATTACTATTTGAGAGAGTCAAATTGATGAAAAGTGGGTTTTTAGTTTAAATTTACTTAAATTAAAATAAAGAACTTCTGGAAGATTTCAAATTTAAAAGGAGTTGGGAATCGTTGAATTCACTTGGTAATACTTATAATAAATATCTCAGTTTTGACATGTATTTCTCTTAAGAATAATTGCTTATTGCTAATTCAATTATATTTTGCTCACTAAGAAAATAATCAATTAATAACACTCCGTGAGGTTATGTATATTAATCAACTTATAACTAGTGACGATTAAACCGAAATATTTATTCTTGCCTGAATTGTGCTAAAAAAGTAGTAAAAACTTCGTGAGAATATTTTTACGGAAAATCAATAATCTTACCTACAACAATTCCTCCGTGAGAATTAAAACTGAGGTAAACAAGATTAGAGACTTGGAAAAATAGTTTTTACTCTACTACTTTATTCATCAGTCATTATACATTAATGTTGCTCCGTGAGAATTACAAAATTAATATAACAATAACCTAGAGATAAAATAGACGGATATGAAATAAAGATTTAGTAAAAACTATAATTCCAGCACAGTGTTTAAAATGTGATTAAAAACTCAGGCTAAGCATGTATTAAAACTGAGATAAGTATTATAAATATTACCGAGTTTCATCAACTATCCCAACAAAAGAGATTACTCCATTATGGAGTAAGAAAAACTTTAAAAATATAAAGACTAGGAAGAAGTAGTATTTCTTCTACAAAAGAAAACTACAAAAGCTTAAAGTTATAAAAGACAAAGAAAGAAAAAGAGCAAGAGAAAGTAGTTCTTGCAAGATGAAAAATTTGATGATCTTCCATACAAAGTTTACTACCTATTTATAGATAAATTCCAAAGCCAAAGTTCTACCTAAGATGGCATATCCTAAGGTGGTAGGAAAATTTTCAAGATGGCCAAGGTGAGTTGGGTTTAGATGACAATTTCACGTATTCATACGTAGCTTCCTTTCATGAACTTTCTTCCGCTTGCACTTTTATTCTTCAGCATAAAACAATTCACGGACATTACTATCAGTGTTATAATCACACTATGAATAATGTAATCATCAATGGTCATCCCTTATTTTTCTTCACCTTGGATAATTTCTTCTTCCTGCAAAATATGTTAGAAAATATGCGAGAGATGGATATATTTATTCACGTTTTATTTAAAATACTTAATATTTAACTATAAAAATATATCAATAAATTATATCCATCAGCTACTATTAGAAAAGTCCTTGCAGTTGATGGGACTTTTTTTACTGGCCCATATGGGGGAGTGTTGTTGTCTGCTATGGGATAGGATGCTGAGAATCACATTTATCCTGTTGCATTTTGTGTAGTTGACAAAAAGTGTGATGCCGCATATGAATACTTCTTTGAATAGTTGCTCGGTGTGATCCCCAATAGTGATGAGTTGTGCATTGTTTCCGACAGGCATAAAAGCATAGAAAAGGCTATTTCCAAGTTTTTCCCTTCATCTCATTATGGTTATTATATTAGGTACCTTGTCAAGAACCTCCGCTCGACGTATCATTATGGAGATCTCCTTTCCAAATACTATTTGGCTCCAGAGGCATATCATTTAAGTGAGTTTAAAACTCATTTTAAAGAGATTGAAACTTTGGATCCAAGGTTGCTAAATATCTAGTGGAGAAAGTTGGGCTTCATAAGCTGAGCAGATGTCATTTTATTGGAAACAGGTCAGTATTACTGCTTAAACATATTCTGTTTTTTGGAGACTTAGCTGAACTACTAAACACATGGAAGATGTTTAATCTTTGTACCATATGTTTGAAACGTGAGTGATGTTTGAACCATTTAGCCTATGTTTGTGACACCTGATTGATGTTTTGAACATTCTTAATAATGCTCATTTGTATTGGCTTTTTGATTTCAACATCTGTTAACATGTTTAAACATTATGTTAGATGTTTGGAATATAAATGAGATGTTTGCAACATTTTTATTGATGTTTAAGTGTGTAGGCTTGACTTTTTTAAACATTTGAACAAATGTTTAACCATTTTGTTAGATGTTTAAAACATTTTATGGTGATGTTTGAAACATTCCATTAGATTACATTTTTTTAAAATTTTGATGACTGCAACATCTGATGTTTCAGACATTTTTGTATATATTTTAAACTTTATGATTGATACTTTATTTGTGATAGATGCTTCAAACTTTTATGCCAGCTTGTTTAAGAGTTTCATTCTTTGCAAATATTGTAGGTATGCGGTGACGACAACAAACATTGCGGCGTCCAATAATGCTATGTTTAGGGATGTGAAGGATTTCCCAATTGATGCCTTATTCACTGTTATCACTAAAAACGATGCTGAAAAGTTTCATCATAGGCGCATGGAATTTTTACAGAGTTCCAACACATGTGTCAAAATGATTGAAACTAAAATATCACTCAATAATTCACTGGGCAGCAAGCTTGTGGTCCATCAAAAGAATAACGCTGAATTTGATGTTTCTGGGGGGAGGGGGACAACTGATAAAGATTCTACTATGGATCTACATAACAAAACTTGTACCTGCAGGGAGTTTGATTATGACAAGATACCTTGTCGACATGCTATGGCAGCAATCCGGATGAAGTTTGGTACAGATTATGGGAGAAGAATCTATGATTACACTTCTCCGTATTATTATGTTGATTCTTACCTGCTTGCCTATGTAGAAACTGTCCATGCAGTCCCAGATGAAGAATATTGAGAGGATTGTCCTACTGAGCTGGTTGAGAGTAAACCTTCCATCACTTACGTGAAGCCCAAGCGTGGACAAAGGAGGATAAAAAGAATTCCATCAATTGGGGAACGATTTGCCTCGAGGAAGAATCCTTGCTCCATCTGCAAAAGGCTTGACCATAAAAAAAACAACCTGCCCAACTGTTACAAGACCTCCAGTTGTGAATGAAGAAGGAACAAGTGATGTTTTTTCAGTTTAAGACACTGCTTTATTTGGTGACATGCTTTGAGACAATCTTTTTTGTTTGTAATGTTCGTTTAAGACAATGGTCTATGTGTCCCGTGTTTTAATCTGTAATATTTGTTTAAGACATTCATTTTAGCTACGATGACCGTCGTATGTAGAAATTACATTGTCTCTATTTTTCTCAAAAGTAAAAATATGACCTTATCTGTATAAACATCGTTAATACGTGCAAACATTTCAATTAATGTTAACACTTTTCTACACATGTTTAAACATCAGAGAAAATGTTTGAACATCTGACACGACGCAAACTCGAAACACTCAAAATTTAATTTAATGTGCACAATATCCGATAAAATGTGAAACATCTGATATTATGCGCAGAACATCACTCCCTATTTTCAAACATATATCAATTGTGTGAACATTAGAAAAAATGTTTAAAACATAATTGAATATGTAAATATATTATAAAATATTTCAGATTCCACTTAATATATTAAACATCAAACCCGATGTTTACACATCACTTCTAATGTTTCGACATAACTGTGTATTGAAAGGTGTAACTGCCACATGACGCCCTTTCATGTCTGACAAATAGACACATTGCAAAACTGAACGTCTACACTGAACAGACACATTAAGTCCACAATTTATCATAAGGTGCCTCTTTAAGTACAAATGGTGACTTTAAAAAACCAAAATGACAACCTATAAATACCTAACACAATATGCAAATTTTCCATCACTAACAATTTCAACAACAAAAAATGTCTGAAGCAGGATCAAACGACCCTTTACAGATTGGCAATAGTGATCAGGCATCCCGTCAAAACCAACCAATACAGAATGCGCCACAAAGAGAACAACGAGGCGATATATATTAGAAAGTTGCAATTCTAAAGGATGACATGGCGGAGATGAATCGAGCCATGGAAACACTACGAGAAGATTTATGGCGTTTAAGGTACAGGCACGCGAGGGATCACCGAAGGGTCATCCAAATAATTACACAAATTTTGGATGAACTGGACCTGGAGATTGAAGGCGGATGAAGTTTATGATATATTTTAAGTTTTTATATATAATGTAGTTTCCTTATTTAACGTTTTATTATTCTAAGTTTTATATATCATGTAATTGTGGTTATCGAACGTATAATGCATGCATTGCATACATTTTTTATAATTAACTAGTCGATTTGTGTCTTCTTCTTATGTGTTTCTTGTCATTTTAGTATAAGAATTACAATATTTAACAAGCAGGCGGGATCTTAAACAGTTTATAAGTATAACATTGGATGTGCTAACATCATGCTAAATGTTGCAACATAACGTATGATGTGCCACATAATAAGCTATGTTAAAACATCACAAAAGATGTTCCAAAATCTATGTAATATGTTACAACACCATGGTTGATATTTCAACATACCATCAAATGTTTATCACCACGCCAGAATATTCACACATCTTATCCGAACTTTCAATATCCCAAAAGATGTTTAAACATCAAAGCAGATGTCGACACATAGTGCATTATGTTTTCACATCGCGACGGATGTTCGCAACATATCATTATATGATCGCAACATATAATGTAATGTTTAAACATATATGGATATGTTTTGATGTATCAATCTATTTTTTGCAAGTGCTCGACCATATTTTGAGTGACAAGATGAATGTCTAGACATTTTAAATGACAAACTTAATGATTAAGTATATAAAGTATTACTCCATCCATATTTAAGGTGTTTGAAATGATAACACTGATGATTGATATTTTTATCATTTAGGTTTGAGATATTTGAGTGAAAGATGTTAGTGTTATGTGTGATAACACAAACAACTAAGTGGTTACATGTATTTTGATTGATAGATGAACATATTGATAGTTATAACTCCAATAAGAAGTCGTTCATATATGTTTGTGAGTGATTTTGAACAAAATTAGAGTGAGAACTCTAATTTAACTTGTTCACTCATCTATATAAACATCAATAAAGGAGTTTGCAGTGATCTATCAAATGAGTAGAGTTAACCTATGTTTTAATCGAAATTTGAAGGGTTTAGGAGTTAAAACAGTAAAAAAAAACCTTCAAATTTAGTAATCATTGATAATTGAACTCATTCTTATTGAAAACCCAAACTTAAGTATAAACATCTACGAAGATGTTTAAGCATTTGATTGTAATTTTGAAACATTAGTATTTCTGTTTACACATTAGTCTGATTGTTCAAAACATCGATAGGTATGTTGCCGCATGTAGATTATATGTTTAAACATTGATATTGTAAACATACTCATACGATGTTCAACATTCTTCCGAGATGTCTGAACATTCTTTGAGATGTTTAAACATGTTCCATGATGTTTTTTTTTTAAAACCGCATTGATGATTCAAACATACACATTCACGCGAGTAAGATTCAAACATGTTCGATTTGGATTCAAACATGTTTGATTTGGATTAAGTTATTGTTACAGATTCAAACACAATATGCAATTAGAAACTTCATTCAATATGCAATTTGGTTGTTATTGTTTGCTTCACGAGTAGTTAATCATGTGTCTATTCACATACACCTGCCCTTTCACACGTTAAAATAACTTCACATTCACACACATTGGCACCAAATATAACTGCACATTGAAACATAATACAGATGTTCCACCATCTGTTATAATGTTGAAATATAATACAGATGTTCCAACATCTGTTTTATGTTTGAACATAATACAAATGTTCCTACAACTTGTTTAAACGGCCAGTTGACAGTTTTAACAGTGAAACATACACATTACCATTAATAAAATTAACAAAAGCATAGATTGTCCTTACATAACACAAAAGTAATAAGTACTAAATAAAGAATAAATTATCCTTAATTACAACCCAAAAATAATTTAAATTGTTCAACAATCACAAATAATCATGGTACCATCCTGCCATGAAACATGTGAACAGCCCACTTCACCCTGAGAGTCATCATGTTATCTTCATTAAGACTGTCCCAAGGAGTCTTCGTGAGATGGTGCTCGATGAAAGCTAAGGCATACCCACCAGATGCAGTACGGGTCTGGGCTGCCGGAAGATCTGTCACACGCTCGTATGACCATGGGTTCTTGTTCAGGATCTCTTCCGGCAAGTTTTGGAACATCCCACACTGTTTGATGTAAATAGGGTCCATGCAAGTGATTGGCTGAATGAGTGTGGCAAAGACATCATCACTGTTGTCACCATAGTTAGAGTCGTACACCAAAATCTTTGCTTCCTCCACTAGTAACTCCAAGGTAACATAATGATCTTCTTCCAACTTAAACACACTCATGATCCTCTTGGATCCAGTCCACTTTCTAGCCCCTGGGTTTGGCCTCTTACCTTCTGCATACTCCATCAAGTCCTCTTTAAATAGGACAGTCGTCAACTGTATATCCATTGGTGCAGCCAAGGCAACCGCTGTTGCTTTTTCCTTTATGTACATCTCACACATCTTCCTTAAAAACTCCAAATCAAGAAGCACATCACTTTTGACATAGTGCTGGGAGTATGTTTTAATTCTCATCCTCATCATACTCAAGATGACATCAACATGCTGGATTAAAATAAAAAAATAAAAATAAATATCAAGGCAGAATACTGAATCATCACTTGAGATGTTTAAAAATCTTAAGTTGTGTTTAAACATCTTACGTAGTGTTTAAACATCTCAAGTGATGTTTATAAAAATGAAAACATATGATCTCAATGTTGAAACAGTGTTTTGTATGTTTACATAAAAATAAAAAATAATTCAAGGCAGAGTAAACAAAATATGCCTTCAGATGTTTAAACACTACATGAGATGTTCAAACACCAACATATGTTTAAACATAATTGTGATGTTTATAAAAATGAAAACATATGAACTCAATGTTGAAACATATTATTGTATATTTATATAAAAATAAAAAATAATTCAAGGCAGAGTAAACAAAACATGTCTTCAGATGTTTAAACACTGCATGAGATGTTCAAACACCAACATATGTTTAAACATAATTGTGATGTTTATAAAACTGAAACATATGAACTCAATGTTGAAACATTGTTTTGTATGTTTACATAAAAAAAATTCAAGGCAGAGTAAACAAAACATGCCTTCAGATGTTTAAACACTACATGAGATGTTCAAATACCAACATATATTTAAACATAATTGTGATGTTTATAAAAATGAAAACATATTAACTCAATGTTGAAACATATTATTGTATGTTTACATATCAAGTGCAAATTGTAACATTGTAATGAGATGTTTACACATCCACAAATATGCGTACACATAAACATAAATGTTTAAATATATCCATAAATGTTTGCTTACAGGAAAAAAAATTGAAGTACATTCATATACCTGGTCCTCCAACTTGGTTTGCATACTCATCACCCCTTCTAGGTCTTTGTAGTTGTATTCATGACCAAGACAGAGAGGTGTATTTTTGTCTTTCTTTTCTTCCAAAAAGGCATCCAGCGCCTTTCTTCGCTTCTTCCCTACAACTTTGTACATATCAATTTTTTTCATCACATTTTTTCTCCTCTTTCTTCCACTAGTAAATGGAGATTTCAGAGCTCTCCCAGGGAACACAACTCTCTTGGCAGGCACTTGGTTCTTTGTCCAGTCCCTCACCTCCACAAAACCTTCTCAATTGCATCCACCTTGTCCATTAACAACTTCTTCTCTTTTTTACACTGGGAGCATTTGCAGCTACACTCTCCTGTAGCATTACCCACTACTTCTAATCTCCTTAATGTCCCTCCCTTGCCACCTTCTCCTCCCCTGCCACCTTCTTCTCTTCTTACTCCTTCAATCCTGTCAACTTCTTCTCTTCTAACAACTGCAACTCTAGTATCTTCCCTTCTCTTGGCATATCCAAACAAATCACCTGCACTGCCACTATATTCTCTTCCAATATCTCCTAATAGATCAACTGCACCTCCACCACTGTATGCATTCAACATCGACCTACGGCTAAGAACAACATGTTCTATAGGGGTATTAGGTTCAACATTTTCTTTCCTAAGTATTGTAACCCCCTCCACTTGTTGCATCAACCCATCAACCAATGCGTCATCTACATCCTGGTATGGCACATAGCCATCAAGAACATCCCTCAACTCCAAAGGTGTAGGAACAAGGTAAGGGTGCACCTCCTGCAAAGAACATAAGTTAATATAAAGTAAATTTCAGCATCACTTCAAATGTTTGCAACTTATATATTATGTGCAAAAATATAGCAAAATGTTTACACATATGAAATATGTTTCGAATATGTTAAACACATAATTTAATATTGAAACATTGATGCAAATGTTTCAACATTCATTATGATGTGATGAACATCTCAGGAATGTTTCAACATAATATCAAATGCGTGCATAATAAAAGGAAAAATGTAAAAGGGTGTCTTACTGAGGTCTTCAGGGTCTCTTTCAACTTTGTCAGATAACCAACGATGCATCCTTTGTATAGTCTTTTGTTCTGGATATTGCCTTAACCTAGCAGCAGGGATAGCATCTAACACCCAGGCCATGAAGGCCCAGGGAAATCCATAAAGGTTATAGCTATTTTCTGGATTTCCAAATGTTGCAAAATCCTTACCAAGATATGTCATCATCAGTTCAAAGCTTTTTCTACCCCATGGGACTTGTTAAATTCCTCAGGTCTGCTTGCCAAGCAAACAATATTTTCTTCAACGCCACAACGCGTATCCTTTGCACAAAAAACACCATGCACAAACCAAACACAAACTAAACTTCACATTTTTATTTTTTATTTTATCTAGCTTTATCAATGTCATGATATAGTCACTTGAAGCAGCCTTATTTTTGTCTTTCCCTGTCACCAAATCCCACAACTCTTTACCCTTCTCACGGGCATCCTCTAAGTATTCTTTTGATGGAAACTCTGAACACCTCAGCTTAGTCATAAGTACAAATTTAAGAAGACTAAAGCGTAAAGGCAGCCCATGGAAATTGAACCATAACTCGTGCTTCTTCTCACAAATAACCCTACGGAGTTAGACATTGTGAACGAGCTTCGGAGAAAACAGTCCCTTCGGCATGCTAAGAAAGTGTCCAAAACAACTCTTCCTAAATCTGTCCTCAAGTTTCAAATCCTTTAAACATTGACGCAATTCAGCCAGCTTTCCTGAAATTGAAGATCTTATAGTAATTTTCTTCGTGGTGAAAGCCGCATGCATGTCCAACCAGGTAGGTAATACCATATCAGACATGTCAGTTTTTATAATTGGGGCAACCTCATCAGCCAAAGCCACCTGCATCTAATATTTTATAAGTTAGACAGATTCACAAGGGTAATGAGGAATAGCAAATACTTGTTTCAAACATCACTGGTATGTTTAAACATTTCTCAATTATGTTTATAACATCGGGGTGTATGCTTAAACATTTCGTGCTTATGTTTAGAACATCGGGGTGTATGTTTACACATTTCGTACTTTTGTTTAAACCATTAAGGTGTATGTGTGAAACATTTCATAGTTATGCTTAAACATCAATAGTGATGTTAAAACAAATTAACGATGTGCCAACATCTATTTATATGTTTTCACCACTATTCTTACCTCCATTGCATGTTCCACTTCACTATCCTCTACTGCACATATTGTACTAGGCCGCTTCTCTACTGGTGACACACCAGCTCTGGATTTCCTTGTCCTCCTCTGTAGAGTAGGAACTTCTTCCTGTTCTTCGTCCTCTCGATTCTGAGTAGGAGTAGATGCTTCTCCTCCTTTGGAAGAGCCTCTTTGTTCTCTGGATTTCATCGTACACCTCTGTAGAGTAGGAACTTATTCCTGTTCTTCGTCCCCTTCATTCTGAGTAGGAGTAGATGTTTCTCCTTCTTCGGCAGAGTCTTTTTGATCATCTCCTCCACTTCTGTTTCCCTCTTCATATTCAAATTGGTCCCTACTTAGATCACAACTATTGCTTGGGCTCTAAAAAGGAATCTGTACAAGCGATGGTGCATCTCCAGCCCTGCCTTTCAGTCTTTTACTACGAGGAGATTCTTCATGTTCATCCATGTCAAGTCTTCTCTGCGTGTCAGCCAGCGGTTTCTTAGCCACTGCCTTTACCAACCTCCTTCTTTTTGGTCCCATAATTTAATACCTGCAAACGGTGAATAATTAAACTAGTTCAACAAACACAGAACTATTTTTTAAAAAAGTACATACTAAATCATTACAAATAAATTCACTATTTTAAAATTATAATGAATGTTTAAACATCCAATGTGGTGTTTTAAAATATCATAAGTTATTGATGTTTGATATTTTATGCCTATATTTTCTTAATATTTCCTCACGTTTGAGCTTGTTATTCGCTCGTTTTATAGTTTAAGAATGTGGTTTTGCACTAATTTTATGTCGTATGTATGTAGGTTGTTATGCAGTACAATTGGAGCTTTTAAGAGCATGATTGAGCAAGAAAAGATTGGATTTTGATTGAGGATTGGATCGAGCACACGAAGGCACGACACGAAGCGAGCAAAGGAGCAAGAAAATAGGAAATTGGCCTGGCGCTGTAGGGCACGTGGCGCGCCAGTTATAGTGCCCCACTGCCTGGCGCGTTTTCCCACGCGGGGCGCCCCAAAGGCGTGCAAACTTCGACGGCCACTGGTTGTCTAGGCGCGGTCGTGGGCGCGGTTGTGGGCGCCCGTTATAGCGCCCCTGGAGCGAATTTTGACTTCCTATTTCGTCTAGGCTTAGGTCTAACTTATTACCAGGCCTTTGTAAACCTTATAAATACTCTTTTACTTAGTTTTTGATAGGAGTTCAGACTTTGGAGCAAGTTTTGGAGGAGACGGGAGGAGCCCTAGATGTCTTCTACACAAGTTCTTTCTCTCTTTCTCTTATTCTTCTCTTTAATTCTATAGTTTGTTCGTTCTAGGGTTAGAGTAAATACATGAAGGTTGATGTTTGAAAGTTGACTTCTATATATTGATTTACCATTACGGATTGTTTATTCTTTCTTGATCATAATTATTTGATTATTGGGGCCTGATAATTGAACACTATCTATGGTTTTTAGATTGAACTCGAAAGAGGGAATTTATGAACTCAATAAGAAAGAGTAGAGCTAGATTGTGAACCCGGGCATCGGGGAACCAATTTGTGAGTAGGATAGACATATACTTGCTCGCCTAGCTTAACTAATCACAGAATTCGTTAATGCGTGCACGTGATTAAACCCATAGACATATAGGGATTGGAGTAGCCTGCATAGACCGTGAAGAATCGAAAGGTTTTCACGGGTACATTTAATCTATAGTTAGCAATCTAGGAAATCAAGAAGTAGAATCAACTGGAAAACTCAACTGGATTGTTCGTAACTCTGACCCTGGACCATTTCTCTTTGATTGCCAATAACCTGGAATTTGCTTTGTTACTTGATCTCAATTACTTGTTTTAATTACTGCATTTAGTTAGTAAAATCTCGACCATTGGAAAAAGATCCCTGAATAGTTCTTAGGAAATTGTTTGCTAGAATTCAGTCTGAATAGTCCTCGTGGGAACGATACTCTACTTATCACTTTATTACTTGTCGACCACGTATACTTGCGTGTGCGTTGGGAGCAACAAGTTTTTGGCGCCGTTGCCGGGGACTAAACAATTGACTAATTTCTTTTTAAACAGTTTATTACTTTCTATTTATGTTTAATTTTTGTTTTCAGTTTTGTGATGTTTCAGGAATTAGGTCCTGGTTGATCTTTACCTACAGGAATGGCAGCAGAACTAGCTTTAACTGTGCGAGATGTTGCTCTCCCCGGCCTGGAGGGGGTAGCGTCTAGCAGAGTTAAGCCCGCTATCACCGGGCACTTTGAGATTAAGTCCGGCATGATTCAGTTGTTGCATGTGACTAGGCAATATGGTGGATTACTTCATGAAGATCCGCAGCAACACATTCAGAATTTTCTGGAGATCAGTGATACTTTTACACCAGCGGGAGTTCCTACTGATTATGTTCGCTTGACGTTGTTCCCGTTTTCACTGATCGGGGCAGCAAGGAAGTGGTTAAAGGCTGAAAAGTCTGGGTCTATCACTACTTGGGAGGATTTGGCTAAGAAGTTCTTGGCTAAATTTTATCCATCTGCCAAGACAACCCGGCTGAGGAGTGAAATTATGTCCTTCAGACAGATAGAAGGAGAGTCTTTGTATTCAGCATGTGAGCGATTTAAAGCTTTATTGAGAGATTGTCCACACCACAACCAATCCAATGAGGTTGTTGCGTATACTTTTGTTGAGGGGTTGAATGCGCATACTAAGATCGTGGTAGATGCTGCTGCTGGAGGCCAAGTATTAGCCTTAAATTTTGACCAGATCTATGATTTACTAGATAAGTTTTCGCAGAGCAATCCTGATTGGCAGGGAGATGGTAGAGCTATTACGCAGAAATATGCAGGGGTACTTCAATTAGATGCAGTTTCAGAGCTAAGGGCGAGGATGGATGCTATTTCCAATCAAATTAGCAAGTTAGCTCTGCCAAAGACTCAGCAACCAGTGGCTCCAGTGCAACAACTCCAGAGTTTTTGTGAGGTTTGTGGTCAAGACCATGCTACAGAGGTTTGCTCCTCTAATCCTGGTGCAATGCAAACCCGAAGGAGTTGCTTAGCACAAACGCGGAAGATAAACAACAAAAGATAAGGTAGAAGCAAGACAAAACTTGCTTCTTTTGAAAGAACAGTGAGGAACCTGTCTCAAAGCTTGATCAAAAGGGACACAAGAATCACCTAAACTATGCAACAATCCTCAAGAGAACATTGCCTCTTGCAAACTGAATGATCAAAGAGGAATGTTCAATCGGATTAACCGAAAGCCACAAGTCCATAAAAGCCCTCACAGGGGGTTGCTCACGACGGAGACAAGAAATGTGCTCGGCACTTTCATTAATTCATCAATGTTCAAAAACTTGGTACTTACAATGAAAGGAAACAAGGTTTATATAGGAAATACTAAGGGTAAACTAGTAAAAGGGTCACAGGCGACCAATAGAAATAAGCCACGCAGGGCTGAGTTAAAATGTGTTCGGCAGACTTGACTTCGGTAAGCCTTGGCTTCGGTTCTCGATTGTCTGCTCGAACACACTCGTTCTCTTCAGACGCTCAATTCTCCTCGAGCTCATTGTCCTCGGTCACTTTGCCTTCGGGCTCAAATCTGAAGATAATGCCTTCGATTCTTGAGCTCGGCCACTCAGCTTCGGAGCAATTGTTTTCCTTCGGCCAGGCTAAGTGAACGTGCACATCGTGCAGCAGCTTGGCTTGGCTTCTTGTCATCGGTCTCCTTGGTGGATCGATCACTTGATCAGCACGTGTTCGGGCTGCATCATCCTCCCCTTCTTGAGAAGATTTCGTCCCCGAAATCAAGCCCTCCTCGTCCTCCGAAGTCGGACCTACAACACAAGGAACTAAGTCAGCAACATTAAAGGTGTTGGACACGTTATACTCACCAGGGAGGTCGATCACGTAAGCATTGTTGTTGATCTTGGTCAACACTTGAAATGGACCATCCCCTCGAGGAGCCAACTTTCCTTTCCTTTGGTTCGGGAAGCGTTCATTTCGGAAGTGAACCCAAACCCAATCTCCCTTCTTTAATTCCAGCTTTTTACGCCCCTTGTTTTTCTTTAAGGCAACCTTTGCATAGGCCTCCTCGAGGTTCTTCTTCACCTTTGCATGCAATTCGATCAAGGCAGCTGCTCGTCGAGTACCTTCAAAATCAAGAACAGAATCTCGAGGCAATGGGGTTAAATCAAGTGGAATCAAAGGATTAAAGCCATACACACACTCAAACGGGGTCATGTTGATCATTCGATGCACCGTTCGATTGTATGCAAACTCCATCATGGGCAAACGATCAGCCCAGTTTCCAACCTTCCCTTTGGTCATTGCCCGAAGCAAAGATCCCAAGGTTCGGTTAACTACCTCGGTCTGTCCATCAGTCTGAGGATGGTGAGACGTCGAGAATAGTAGCTTGGTGCCGAGGGCACCCCACAAACACTTCCAAAAATGACTCAAGAACTTCGAGTCTCGATCACTCACAATAGTACGAGGTACACCATGCAATTTTAACACGTTAGAAACAAACAGTGTAGCTACATGCTGTGCATCATCACACTTTTTGCAAGGAATAAAGTGAGCCAATTTAGAAAAACGGTCAACCACAACGAAGATGCTATCATGTCCTCCCCCGACCTCAGTAACCCCAAGACAAAGTCCATGGATATATCAACCCAAGGTCGATCAGGCACAGGCAACGGGGTGTACAAACCATGAGGGTTGGACTTCGATTTTGCTTTCTTGCAAACGAGACAAGCGTTGCAAAGCTTTTCCACATCTCGTCGCATTTTGGGCCAATGGAACTGCTCGGTCAAGATACCAAGAGTTTTATCGACACCAAGAGCTCTCTCCACGATGACACTGGCACACAAACCCTCCCATTCTTGAAGAGGTAGCCATCATGCCATTGATATTTCTCAACCCTTCGGCCACTCAAGATAGTGTCACGAACGCATTTCAGCTTGGGATCGTCCTCGTACATCGACTTGATGCTTTCGAATCCCATGAGCCTAGAGGCGAGAGTGGTCGCTAAGGCAAATTTCCTTGATAGCGCATCGGCCACAACGTTGTCTTTACCCTTTTTGTAATGAATTACATAGGGAAAGCTTTCAATAAATTCAACCCACTTGGCATGTCCTCGGTTCAACTTCTCCTGTCCTCGGAGATGCTTCAAGGACTCGTGATCACTTTTGATCACAAATTCTCGAGGCCATAAATAATGCTGCCAATGGGCGAGTGCTCGAACGAGGGCATACAGTTCCTTGTCATACGTTGAGTAATTCAAGGCTGCACCCTTGAGCTTTTCGCTAAAGTAAGCGATCGGCTTCGATTCTTGCATTAGCACTCCTCCGATCCCAACTCCAGACGCATCACACTCGACTTCGAATGCTTTGCCGAAATCAGGGAATTGCAACAACGGGGCAGAACAAAGCCTCCGTTTCAACTCTTGGAAAGCCCTTTCTTGGGACTCTTCCCACACAAATGGATGGTCTTTCTTCACCAGCTCGGTTAAAGGAGTTGCCACGGTGCTAAAGTCACGAACAAACCTTCGGTAAAAGCTAGCTAAGCCATGGAAGCTACGAACTTGTGATACCGAGGTCGGAGTTGGCTAATCTTTGATGGCTTCGACTTTTGATTCGTCGACTTCGACACCATTAGCACTGACAACGAATCCAAGAAAGACCACACGATCGACACCGAAGGCACATTTCTTGAAGTTGGCATACAACTTCTCTTCTCGAAGCTTTTCGAGCACTTGCCTTAGGTGTTCGACATGTTCATCCACGGTTCTGCTATAAACAAGTATGTCATCGAAATAAACGACAACGAACTTGTTTATGAACGGTTTGAGCACATGGTTCATCAATCGCATGAATGTGCTCGGTGCATTGGATAAGCCAAAAGGCATTACCAACCATTCATATAGACCAAATTTGGTCTTGAATGCGGTTTTCCACTCGTCTCCGGGCTTCATTCGGATCTGGTGGTAACCGGACCTGAGGTCAATCTTTGTAAAGCATGAAGAACCACTCAATTCATCAAGCATGTCATCTAATCGAGGGATAGGATGATGATACTTTACCGTGATTTTGTTGACTGCTCGACAGTCAACACACATTCGCCATGTTCCATCCTTCTTCGGGACAAGGATAACTGGAACGGCGCAAGCTCAAGCTCTCACGAACGAGGCCCTTGTTCAGCAATTCATCAACCTGCCGTTGGAGCTCTTTGGTGTCTTCGGGATTACACCGGTATGCAGGTTTGTTAGAGATTTGAGACCCTGGCACGAAGTCAATTTGGTGCTCGATTCCCCTCAACGGAGGTAATCCACCTGGCATTTCCTCGGGAAACATGTCCTCGAAGTCCTGCAAAACTTTACGAACAAACAAAGGCAAAGGGTTATCATTAGAAAAATCATCATTAGAGTTTAGAAAGATACCCTTGTGCACGAGGCAAATCATCATCTGACCGTGGTCGTTGCCTCGTAAGATCTCACCGGGTTGCATGATTGCACAAATTCCTTTCACTTCGGGCGGTGAGTTAGTCTCTTCGGGCCCCAATTTTGCTTCCATCGGAAGCTTAGCTTTGGCCGCTTCTTTCAATTCTTTCATCCGTTTATAGTCCTCGGTGACTTGTTTTGGAGACAAGGGTTTGAGTATGAAACTCTTCCCATCGAGCTTCACAGTGTAAGTGTTGGATCTGCCATTGTGAACAACTGTTCGGTCATACTGCCATGGTCGACCCAATAGCAAATGACAAGCTTGCATCGGAACCACATCGAATATCATTTCATCTTGATACTCTCCGATTTTGAACTTGATCCACACTTGTTTGACAACTCTCAATTCTCCACACTCGTTCAGCCATTGTAATTTGTAAGGGTGGGGATGCTTCATCGTAGGTAATCCCATTTGTGAAACCAAAGTTTGGCTCACTACATTGGCACAACTACCGAAATCAATGATCATCGAACACACTTTTCCCCTCACTCGACATCGGGCATGAAAGAGGTTTTCTCTTTGGTTGTCCTCTTCTTCAAGAGTCATGCAGCTCAAATTCCTTCGAACCACAAGAAACATTTCCGGATGATCAGCTTCGGTAGCCTCACGATCATCATCACCTTCAGCTCGGTCAGTCTCCTCGATAAATTCCTCCTCGGTGTCACTCGCTTGCTCATGGACGGTTCCATCTTCGAGCAGAATCATAACTTTGCGAGTTGGACACTCTTTTGCCATGTGACCATAACCTTTGCACTTATGACACTGAATATTTGAAGCACTAGGAGAGTTTAGTTGCACTTTACCTCCCACTTCTCTTGATTGGTTAACGGTCACACCTCTTTCGAAGGGTCTCTTCGAATCTCGAACAGTGTTAGCACTTGTTTGGTTTGGACTCTTCCATTCTTTACCTCGGTTCAAAGGAGTAGAAGTAGTGACTCCTCGATACCGGTTTGCCTTGTCGTCCTTCACCAATTTTTCAGCTTCGGTGGCAGCATCGAACAGATCTTCCAACGTGTGATACACGTGGAGTCTCAAGTGAGATGACACATCCCTAGCCAAGCCATTTTTGAATCTGATAATGGCTTGTTCTTCGTCTTCGACCAGATCAAGATTCAATCGAACCTTTTCGAACTCATCGTGGTACTCTTGGACTAACTTGGACCCTTGCTTTAGCTCATAAAGTTTTTGCATTTGAGTCTGCCTGTACTTGGCACTCAAATACTTAGCATCCATAGCTCTCATCAACTGTGGCCACGTATTAACTACTGGATAGTCATTCCTTCGTCTATGTCTCTTGTCAGATTCCCACCACATTGATGCATAAGCTTCGAACGAAGCAATGGCATGGGCAGCTTTCCTCTCATCGGTCATCTCATTGGTTTCAAAGATGCGCTCCATTTTAAGCTTCCATTCAAGATACTCATCGGGATCACTAGTTCCTTTAAAGGGAGGAATAGTGATCTTGACACTGTTCAAGTTTGAGTCTCGAACACCACGAGCCTGTTCGGGATACTCATCATCTCGATCATTAGCCTCACGCTCAATATTTCTTCCAACATTTGCGCCTCGGCCTCGACCTCAGAAATTTCCACGACCTCGGTGAGCTTGCCTTCGTTGAGCAAATGGCAGCTCACGCTCATATTCGTCCTCGGGAAATTCCTCTTCATCAACCTCCTCGGCAACGGCTCCAAGATCTCTTCGGGCCGTTGGAGGTGGTATTCTTTCTCCTCGGGGAATGCCCAAGTTTTGATAAGCAGCTTGGGGATTGCCCAAGTTTTGATAAGCAGCTTGGGGATTGCCCAAGTTAAGTTCTCTTCGAATTGCTTCACTTGTCAACTGATGTTGTCGTACAAGCTCAGCATACAGCTCAGGTTTCATCGGAGTGGATTGGCTCGTTCCAACGCCGGACCCATTCATGGCCACGGACGCGCTTCTCTGCTCGAGGAGAATCACTCGAGCAGTCACTCCTCTTAATTCGGCACTGACGCCTTGTATCGCAGCCATGAGATCGGCTAACGACACTTCGGGCTTCTCAATGCCCTTGCCATCATTTCCAGCCATGGTACCTGCACAAGTCAAAGATCAAACAAATATTAGGGTTAGAAATCACCTCACACACTCCCTCACCTTTGATGGGTGGCACTCGGGTCCACTCAATTTATGGGTTCGGTTTTTTATCACTCAAGGACTTGTTAACAGTGGCTCATCTGATTGATCTGTCCTCTAAGATCCTTCAAGTTCGACAATAGTCACTGCCTCTTCGGGAAGAGTGAAGTGATGTTCGACTCGATGGAAAGGATGCTTTTTAACTGAGCTCGGGGAGTCAAAAGAATTTCTACGAAAGTTTGGACTTCGGTCACCCCTTCGCACGAATTCCTATCAGCTCAAAAGAGTTAGTACGACCTCGAGTAGGACAATTACTCAAAAGATCCACCAACTAGAATTTTGACACGAAAGAAAGTGAGAACCTAGGAGAATCTACCCTTTGATTCCCTTTTGGAATCTTCCTCGATCACACCAACTCTTGTCCGTACAAGAGTGGTCCCTCCTTGGTACAGATAGGGTTTTTACCTTATCCACTTTCCTTTTTCTCAGCCGACAAATTTTCACCTGGGGTTTTGATGTTTACACTTTACCCCTTCTTCTTCAATGGAACAGTGACCTTTGCTCCGGCGTACGGATAGATCTACTTCGGTTCACTGACCACGAATTTCAACAGATCTGGGTTGCTCTTTCGACTCCGGTCTTAAACGACATCGGAGGAAGTCAAAGTCCTCTGAGCTAAGAACCAGCTCGCCGTGTCGTACACTGTTACAGATTCGTAACAACTTTCCGGCGTACGGACAACGTTTTCAAACTTAAAACTTCGATTTTCAAGCAACAATCAAACCCAAATCACTCAAGAACCACCAATCTTCATCGGTTTCAACCAAACACGATGGGGTTCAAGTTCCAGCCACCATTAAAGCTTGAAACAGTCCAAAATTTCACCAAGAAACCCTAGTCACGAAATCAGTACGTCGGGTACTTGTTGGAATCAGGAAATAATGGTGAACAAGAATCAATAGTTGTTTTTCCCAAACAACCAAACAATCAAACACAATTTTTGAATTTTCTTTTTAACACTTTTTTTTTTTTTGGTAAAATAACAACACCAACAGTAACAAAGCCAAATCAAGAACACGAAACGGAAAACAAAGACACAACGCACGAAAATAAAGATACTTGAACAGGATTTGGGGTTGTAGAAACAAGCCCAAACCGTGCTCTGATACCAAGATGGTGCAATGCAAACCCGAAGGAGTTGCTTAGCACAAACGCGGAAGATAAACAACAAAAGATAAGGTAGAAGCAAGACAAAACTTGCTTCTTTTGAAAGAACAGTGAGGAACCTGTCTCAAAGCTCGATCAAAAGGGACACAAGAATCACCTAAACTATGCAACAATCCTCAAGAGAACATTGCCTCTTGCAAACTGAATGATCAAAGAGGAATGTTCAATCGGATTAACCGAAAGCCACAAGTCCATAAAAGCCCTCACAGGGGGTTGCTCACGACGGAGACAAGAAATGTGCTCGGCACTTTTATTAATTCATCAATGTTCAAAAACTTGGTACTTACAATGAAAGGAAACAAGGTTTATATAGGAAATACTAAGGGTAAACTAGTAAAAGGGTCACAGGCAACCAATAGAAATAAGCCACGCAGGGCTGAGTTAAAATGTGTTCGGCAGACTTGACTTCGGTAAGCCTTGGCTTCGGTTCTCGATTGTCTGCTCGAACACACTCGTTCTCTTCAGACGCTCAATTCTCCTCGAGCTCATTGTCCTCGGTCACTTTGCCTTCGGGCTCAAATCTGAAGATAATGCTTTCGATTCTTGAGCTCGGCCACTCAGCTTCGGAGCAATTGTTTTCCTTCGGCCAGGCTAAGTGAACGTGCACATTGTGCAGCAGCTTGGCTTGGCTTCTTGTCATCGGTCTCCTCGGTGGATCGATCACTTGATCAGCACGTGTTCGGGCTGCATCAAATCCAGAGTCAGTTTATTACGTGGGTAATAGAAACAGGCTGTAGGGTCAAAATCAGTTTGGTAATGCTTATTATCAAGGCAATACGAGAGCCCCGAATAATTACCACCTATTTCCAGCTCCACCACAGCAGGTTAGCAGTTCAGTTAAAGATATGCTAAAGCAGATAATGGCGGGCTAGCAGAGACTGATAGCTGACACTGCAGCCCATGCATTGGCCATACAAGATATTGCCAATGCTCACAAGAACCTGGAGCACCAGTTGGGGCAGTTGGTGGGAGAAATAAGCACTGTTAAAAAAGAGCCTGAACAATGTCTTGCAGTGACTTTAATTGAAGGTGGAGAGCTGATGGCCAAGTCTGAGGAGAGAGCTGAAATATAAAAAGTTGAAAAAGTGGAGAAGGTAAAGAAGAAAGAAGAGAGAAAGGAGGCACCTCTGCCGCCTCCACCATTCCCGCAGAGACTTATACCATCGAAGGATCTGGCCCAGTATCAAAAATTTGTGAGTATGTTGAAAGAACTTCATGTTAATATTCCTTTGACTGATGTGTTTGAATTGATGCCATCCTTTGTGAAGTTCTTAAAAGAGATTTTATTCAAGAAGAAAAAGTCTCAAGAGATAGATACAGTTGAGTTAGTTGAGGAGTGTAGCACAATCTTGAGCAAGCTACCTCCAAAACTTCAGGATCCTGGGAGGTTTACTATTCCTTGTACCATTGGAGGACATAATATCACTGGTGCCTTGTGTGATTTGGGTGCGAGCATAAATCTCATGCCTCTGTCTGTTTGCAAAAGGTTAGGGCTAGGAGCAATCAAGCCCTCTTCAGTTACTCTTAAGATGGCGGATGGATCACTCACTTACCCTGATGGTAAGTTGGAGGATGTGTTGCTAAGAGTTGGTAAGTTTACATTCTCTACTGATTTTGTAGTCCTAGATTATGAAGAGGATCGAGAAGCTCCAATCATTTTGGGGATACCATTCTTAGTCACCTCGAAGGCAATTATTGACATGGAGCTGGGTGAGATGACTGTTAGAGCGCATGGAGAAAAGGATACTTTCAAGGTGTATACTGAGAAGGAGCACATAACTAAGGATGAAGAGTGCTCTATGATCGAATGTGTCAGACAAGAACATGGAAGTACACCACATGTGAAGTTGAAGAGGGGTTCTCTCAAAGAAGGGAAGAAAGCAAAAGTTCGTTGTGAGAAGAGAAGACGTAAATGCTGAAAGTGAGCTAAAAGTGTCGTCGTGCCACGACGTTAACTAAGGCGCTTCTCGGGAGGCAACCCGAGTTTGTACTTGTATTATTTTATTTATAGTGTCACGTAGTTTTTGTTTTTCCTTGGATTGCAGGTTCATGTAATGTCGAGATTAAGTGTCCGGTGTCCTCACCCCTGCCTAATATTGATGACCTGATGAGGGAAGTCTGAGTACCTCATACTACATGGAAGCTTGGAGGATGCTAACACCAAGGACTAGAGTCTTCAGGGAAGTTTTCTTTGCCTTGCACTTTCTTATTTTTAGCACTGAGGACAGTGCTTAGTTTAAGTGTGGGGTGGGGAACTACCCTTTTATTTATTTTTGAGGTTAGGGATGCAGGTACCGTAGGATTTTCTTTTGTCACTTGACTTTATTTTGATTTGTTTCTTGCTTTAATATATGAAAAAAAATTAGAAAATCAATGAAAAATTACAAAAAGATTCTCCTTTTAGTTTTTATTAGTGGTACATGTCATCCACCCCGTGGTTTTTCTTATGGCCTCGGTTCTTTTCCACGGGGAGGCCTTTGAACCGGGTAGTTTTTATTTTTAGGATTAGAATAGTTAGTTATAGGTGGCCCTAGACGAAAGGAATAGGTGGAAGGCTAGGTGCCTTTGATTTGTTTGATACCGGTGGACTTGAACTTATTGCATGTGCTATTTGTGGTGTCTTTTGGTTTTAAATTGTGATGCATTCCTAGAAAAAATGGAACGACCCCCTTGAGAGGCTTGAGTCCACTTGCTTGACTTTGTTGTGAACCTTTGTGCATTAGTGCTTAATTTTTCACAAGTTGCACTCTAAATGCTTGATTGAGAGTTGTTGATGGAGCCTTTTTGTGTGGATCATGTGCAATGTGTGTGTGAGGCATATTCTTGTTTTCTCCATGTTTGCTTATTAATATCTAGAACTTGCCCCGTGTGTGTGCAAGGCGAAATCTTAGGTTTGCTCTAGTCGGGAGATGATACAGGCCTTCTTTTAATTTGCCTACCCTTACATATACACCTTGGACTTAATTGTTGTGATTTCTTTGACCTTTTTGTCGGCACCCACACCCCGAGCCTGCCCACTTGTTCTAAATTGTTCTCTTTTGGCCCTTTACTCCTTAAGCACTTTAGTTGATATTGTGATATTATTGTGGAGTTGTGGTTGAATATTGGGAGGTTTTTGAGTAGAACTAATGAAGGGGAATACTTGAATGAATTGTGTAGTAGTTGTTTATGAGCATTGGCAAGGTTGAAAAATAATGAAATTGAAAAAGAAAAAAAAAGAGCAAAGTTGAAAAGAATAGAAAAAAAATTGTGGAAAAAGAAATAAAGAGAAAAGAATATCCATTCCTTGCTAGTGTGTGCTTAAAAGAAATATTTCTACTTGTTAAGAAGGTGTGTGTGTGAAAGTTGTTGATTGGGTGGCTTTGATGAGAATTGTGGTTGAAATAATTGTGATGTATTAAAGTGCTTAGGGAGGTAGTCACTATCACCCATATGTATCCTACCCACCCCTTAGCCTACATTACAACCTTTTTAAAGTCCTCGTTAATCCCGATTGGAGTGAGCTTACATTAGTGGAGTCCTACACTACGGGCAAGCCTATGGTACATTGTGTGTGACATGTGAGACTTTCATGAGAGTGAGTGAATTCATTTGTTATTGTCCCCGTTCTATTCATGATATTTATTGTTGTGTGTGATCTTTGGGGGACACTCTTTTGCTTCATATTGGTGAGGGCACATGGTTTGCATGAAATAGGTGAAGTTGATGGCTTCTTGGTTTAGTAGATAGGTGTGATTTTGTGGGAGCATGGTTGCAATGAGTTGAGTTTGTGCACTTGAGCTATTTTGGGGTGGTTGTTCTCATATTTTTGAGTTTGTTAAATTGTTGGCATGTTTGTGGACCCATAGTAGTCATGTGTGCATTTGTTCAATGATCGGTATCAACCATAGTCGTAGGCAGACCTGTTTTACCTAGGTTGGGAAGTTAGTTGTGACTTGCTCGAGGGCGAGCAAGGGTTCAAGTATGGGGTGGTGATGTTTGGCATTTTATGCCTATATTTCCTTAATATTTCCTCACGTTTGAGCTTGTTATTCGCTCGTTTTATAGTTTATGAATGCGGTTTTGCACTAATTTTATGTCGTATGTATGTAGGTTGTTATGCAGTGCAATTGGAGCTTTTAAGAGCATGATTGAGCAAGAAAAGTTTGGATTTTGATTGAGGATTGGATCGAGCACACGAAGGCACGACACGAAGCGAGCAAAGGAGCAAGAAAACAAGAAATTGATCTGGCGTTGTAGGGCACGTGGCGCGCCAGTTATATTGCCCCACTGCCTGGCGCGTTTTCCCACGCGGGGCACCCCAAAGGCGTGCAAACTTCGACGGCCACTGGTTGTCTAGGCGCGGTCGTGGGCGCGGGGCGCCCGTAATAGCGCCCCTGGAGCGAATTTTGACTTCCTATAGTGTCTAGACTTAGGTCTAACTTATTACCAGGCCTTTGTAAACCCTATAAATACTCTTTTACTTAGTTTTTTTTTATAGGAGTTCAGACTTTGGAGCAAGTTTTGGAGGAGAGGGGAGGAGCCCTAGATGTCTCCTACACAAGTTCTTTCCCTCTTTATCTTATTCTTCTCTTTAATTCTATAATTTATTCGTTCTAGGGTTAGAGTAAATACATGAAGGTTGATGTTTGAAAGTTGATTTCTATATATTGATTTACCATTATGGATTGTTTATTCTTTCTTGATCATAATTGTTTGATTATTTAGGCATGATAATTGAACACTATCTATGGTTTTTAGATTGAACTCGAAAGAGGGAATTTATGAACGCAATAAGAAAGAGTAGAGCTAGATTGTGAACCCGGGCATCGGAGAACCAATTTGTGAGTAGGATAGACATATACTTGCTCGCCTAGCTTAACTAATCACAGAATTCGTTAATGCGTGCACGTGATTCAACCCATAGACATATAGGGATTGGAGTAGCCTGCATAGACCGTGAAGAATCGAAAGGTTTTCACGGGTACATTTAATCTATAGTTAGCAATCTAGGAAATCAAGAAGAAGAATCAACTGGAAAACTCAACTGGATTGTTCGTAACTCTGACCCTGGACCGTCCTCTTAATATTGTTAACAACCAAAGTTTGCACCATTGCTTGACTACACTTCTAGCACTTTAATTACTGATCTTTAGTTATTAAAACTCTCACCATCAAAGAAAAAGATCCCTGAATAGTTTGTTTAGAAATTGTTTGTTAAGTATTAGTCTGCATAGTCCTCGTGGGAACGTTTCTCGATTTATCACTGTTAAATGTTCACCCGTGAAATTGAAACATCTGAAGTGATGTTTAAACATTCATGTTAGTATTTAACAATAAATGCAGTGATGTTGCAAACATCTACCTTAATGTTTAAGCCTCATTTTAATTTTTAAGTTCCAAATTATAAATATTTACGATTATGTTTAAACATTGAATTTAATGTTTAAAAATTCAAAACTCAAATGAATAACGTCTTCTCCGGTTAAACAGCCGTTGACATGAACAAACACCTCATATGATGTTTAAATACCACAAACAACACGCAAGATGTTTGAGAAATCAGCCGACGTGTTTAAACATATCATCGCCAAAATCAGACCTTCCCGCTCAAAATCAACACTTCCCAAACTAAAAACAACTCATACACAAGCAAAATTCAAAAGGAAAGCACCAAAATTAACCCAGATTTTACGATTTACATTCTAGGATTTTCATTCAAACACAAAGAGGAAAAATAAGAAAAAGTGATGATTTTGTGCAATAAAATACAATGTCGGTGTCGGAATATACTTACACTGGGTATCGGAGAAATTTGAAGGCCGAAAAATCGAAATTGTCGCCGGGTTGTTCTTAGTAGTTGACCGGAAGCAGAGAAAAGATGGAAAATGTTTTGGGAAATGTTTTGGTGTTTGAAGAAATTCTGGGATTAGTGTTGGTGTTTGGGATTTGAATGGGGAGGGTAGTTGGAGTCGTGGGGTGAATGGGGTAGTTTTGTTAAGTTTTAAATTTTAAATTTTAATTATAACCCACAAGTTTTAAAAATAATAATCTGCCCCCCACTTACTCCTTAATCACACTTAGAAAATAAAAAAAAGTCAAAAATAAAAGAGCCAACTTGAGAGGTCTCTTTTCTCATTTGACAACTTGAGAGGACCTTTAGTGCGATTTTCTCAGGTTAGTGGGCACTTTTAAAATTTTTGAATGTGATCTCACGATTCTCTCTCTTTTGTCTTTTGGTTGGCTCAGTGCAGAAGTTGGGACCTTTGCTACTTTTTTAGTATAGTAATACTACTTTTTATTCAAGAAAAAATTAGGACTTCAGGCAAAGTTGTCCATTGCGTTTGGGTACAGATCTAGCATAAACTTCATCACACACAAAAAAAGAGAAAGGGATAGAAGAAAGAGGGACATGGCTTATGCTGCTATTACGTCACTTATGAGCACCATGGAACAATCTCTACAATCTAACAGACTTATGATGCCATTGCTCCTTGAAAAGCTGTATTCTTTGAGAGCTATTCTGGAAGAACCTTGGAAAATAACTAGCAATATTGAGGTATTGACAAGTTTGGAAGATCAAATCACAGAGTTAGCACTTAAAGCACAAGACATGGTTGACTCGAAATCAAGAAAATCTTGTTTGGCACAAACTGCAAAAAAACGAAGAAGAGCTTTGTGGAAACTTCGTTTCCTCTTGAAACAAGCAGTACAAGACATTGATTCCACCATGATGAAGTGGATGGCAATTCGGAATAGGTACAACAACGTCAAAGATGTTACGGTAACACAGAATTTGCCTCTAATATCTGATCATATCTCTCATCCTGCTGCTTCAGCGCCCGAGAATATGATTGTTGGCCGTGAAAATGAATTCGATATCATGTTGGATCAACTAGCTAGAGGATCAAGTGAACTAGAGGTTGTCTCAATAGTAGGAATGGGGGGCATAGGCAAAACAACCTTGGCTACAAAAATTTACAATGATCCATTTATAATGTCTTACTTTGACATTCGAGCAAAAACTACTGTTTCGCAAGAGTACTGTACCAGAAATGTGTTTCTAAGCCTGCTTTCTTCTATAACTGAAATGGCTCATACCCTTTATGATGTAAATGAAGGGCAACTAGCAGACCGACTGCAAAAGACTTTAAAAGGCAGGAGATACTTGATTATCATTGATGACATCTGGACTACAAAGGCTTGGGACGATTTTAAACAATGTTTTCCAGACTATAACAAAAGAAGTCGTATACTCCTGACCACGCGTAATATGGAGGTGGCTGAATATGCTAGCTCAGGTAAGCCTCCTTATCAGATGCGCCTCTTGAATTTTGATGAAAGTTGGAATTTAATGTATAATAAGGTCTTTGTGAAAGAACATTATTCCCCTGAATTTGAACAACTTGGGAAAGAAATAGCATTAAAATGTGGAGGATTACCTCTAGCAATTGCTGTGATAGCTGGACTTCTCTCTAAAATTGGTAAAACATTAAAAAAGTGGAGAAGCGTTGCCGAGAATGTAAGTTCATTGGATCTTGATGACCCATGCATGAGAGTGCTTGCTCTGAGTTACCATCACTTGCCCCATCACCTAAAAGCATGCTTTCTATATTTCGCAATCTTCCCAGAGGATGAATTGATTTCTGCCAGTAGACTAAAGAAATTATGGGTCGCAGAAGGATTTCTAAAGGTAGAGGAGAAGAAAAGCACAGAAGAGGTAGCAGAAAAATGTTTAAAGGATCTTATAGATAGAAGTTTAATTTTTATCCACAATTTGAGTTTTGATGGGAGAATTAAGACTTGTGGAATGCATGATATGATCCGTGAACTCTCCTTGAGAGAAGCTCGAAACGTGAATTTTGCGAATGTCATTGTAGTAGACAATTATGGAGCTCCTCTATCTCTAAAGGGACGAGGTCGAATTGTTATCGAATCCCCTATGCAGCCCTATCTACTGGCCAAGTGCGGTTATAATACGGCCCATTCTCTTTTCCAATTTCATGGATATAACTCATGCGGAATCATGCCAGGGTTGGGGTATTTCAAGCTACTCAGAGTTCTAGATCTTGTTTCAGTGGAATTGTCTTATGTTCCTAGTTGCACAGTTAATTTATTTCACTTGAGATATCTAGCTATGTCACTATCTCTTTACAAGCACGTCCCTCCATCAATAACTAACCTTAACTATCTGCAGACTTTTATACTAAAGTGTTGCTCGAAAGGACCTTTGTATTTTCATTTAGAAACCTTGAAGTTACAACAACTGAGGCATCTCCATTTGGACTGGAATTACTTGTATCAATATAACGAGCCTATGGAGAGGAGGTTAGTTCTGGAAAATTTGCAGTGTATACTAGGATGGAATCCTTTACATTGTACAGGGTCTATAATTAGATTATTTCCCAATTTAAAGAAGTTGCAAATCTATGGTCCCAAAGAAGACTTCAAACTTAGTAGTACACAAAAGGTCCTCAACAATCTTTGCTACTTAGATCAGCTTGAGACATTGAAATTTCATATTATATTTTCAGATTTTCCTCTAGCTTCAAGAACGACGGAGAATTGTTCCCCTTTGATCCTTCCTCCTCCAGGTGCTTTTCCACAAAACCTTAAGAAGTTAGCTTTTATAAAAACTTGTTTGTCATGGAAGGATTTGAGTATTGTTGGTAAGTTACCCAAACTCGAGGTCCTCGAACTAGAAGGTGCTTGTGAAGGCGAGGAGTGGGAAGTAATTGAGGAGGGCTTTCCTCATTTGAAGTTGTTGCTACTCAAATTGATGGACCTCAAGAACTGGAGAGCTACAAGTGATCAATTTCCATGTCTTGAACAAGTATTCATTGAAAGTTGCCGCTCTTTGGATTCCATTCCGCAAGATTTTGCAGATATAATGACACTTGAGCTAATTGACATAGTCAACTGTCAAGAGTCTCTTTTGAATTCTGCTCATCAGATTCAACAGGAGATTGGAGACAATGTGCTTGAGGTTCGTGTCAGGCAGCATGTGAGAAAGTGGTACTAACTCCGTCCCAATTTATGTGGCGGTATTTGACTTGACACGAAGTTTAAGAAATAGAAGTTGACTTTGTAAATGTTCAGATTTACCCTTGAAAAAGTAAGAGAGAAGATTGTATTAATCAAAAAGTTGTTTGTGGCTTTTAAAGTAAGTAGGGCCCAATAGGGGTAAAATAGAGATAGTGCATTAAATAGTTGACAAATAAGGAAATGTGACATTCTTTTTTGGACAGACCAAAAAGAAAAGTGTGACGCATAAATTGGGACAGATAGAGTAGTAATTGTTTATTATTTGCATATACACGTTACTCTTCAAGAGTTAATTTTACCGGCGGTCACTCAACTATTGTTTCATTACTACAAAATCACTTTTTTTTTGTTACCAAAAGTCACTCACCTTTTCCACCGGCATACATCAAAGTCACTCTTGCCGGTTCTTACTTAAAACTTGCCGGAAAAAATGATGTGACATCATTAATTAAAAATAATCTTCTTAATTATAGGTTAATGATGTGACATCATTAATTAAAAATAATCTTCTTAATTATAGGTTAATATATTAACTTAATTTCTAAATTCATTATACTAATTCACTTTAATGGCATTTTTGTCGTAGAGTAGTTTGTTCGTATCATGCGGATTCTATTTGATATCAATAAATTAATTTTTTTTTTATGCAACCAATCGGACAATTAATTAGTTATATATTTGAGATTTTATGTTGGAACTAGTTACTATTCTAATACAATAAATCAAATAAGAAGATTCTTATAATCATTTGGTTCAATTCAACAGACATCATTGCATTTGGTTCGGTGGAGAATTTGGTATTTCTTGATTTGAACTTGTTCAGACTTGTTGAGAGTCAAGAAGAAAGTATGTTCATGTTTAGAAACAAAGAAGTTAATTGATTGGGTACAGATAGGGACACGCCCAATTGATTGTTCTATCCACCATTTACAATTTGCTATTGCTGTTGTTTCGTCTTTTTAGCATGTATAATCTGAAGGGGAGTCTGTTCTATGATATTTTACATGAATTGTTTTGTTCAATCTTCATGTGGTACATCTTGTGGGACTAGAACTGGACCAATCTAGCTCCCATTATATCGGGTTTTTACTATACTATATTTTTGTTATGTGTTACTTCAACAATTCTAGAACGCTATAAGAAGTAGTACTAGTTTGTTTTCTTTAACTAATTGGCCTGCATTATACATCACTTTCTGTAGCTGACCCTTATTCAACACTGTTAACGTCTCAAACTGCAAATAGTAAGTTCAAGCATGGGTTTGATGTAGCTCATAGATCCTGTTCCTTTGTCTCGAACTGTATATGTTTATAGTTAACAATCTTTAAGATATATTAAGTTTGCTCATCTTCATAAAAGAGTAACAGATACAATTAAACAATCACTGATTTAAAGCTCTAGATCAAGCGAGGGAGATGGGGAGGCATTTGTCGTACTCAAATGTTAGGCGTTTGTCGTACTCATAAGGTGGAGAAATTTTTCCTGATTTCTTAGAGGTTAGTTTGAAATTCCAGAAAATTTTATATGCAATGCAGTGTTTTTTGCTTAAAAATTAGAAGCACTGTAGAAAGCTTCTTTTTTTTTTTTTTTTTTTTTTTTTTGGTAAGAGCACTGTAGAAAGTTAATTAGGAGTAAAGAAAACTATGAGTTCCCTGCCCTAGGTCTAAGGGTGCGCATGTCTTAATGAACAACCAAGTAATGGCTACTTTTGTAAAATATGGTAAACTTTGATTGTTACTTATTGAATGACTTAAAACTGGCTATCCATCAAATTCACCCAATTTTGTCCTCCTATAGGGCTTTTGAGTCGATCAGGGGAAAGTGTACAAATATCCTATTTATAAAGCGCCTTTTAAGGTATAGCTACTTTTGACAACACTTTGAAATGTCCAGTCAATTTATCAAAAATCAGTCCAGAGTAAGCCAAACGATTGAAGTTAAAGTTCGCAGTTTTTTTTCTAAAAAAAAATTATTTTCTTTTTATTATCTATGTTTGCTTCTACTTTAGTCTTATGAGGTTGTTTGGTAGAGAAACGAGTTATACATTGATTAACAATACAATAATTGGTAATGCAAGGGTTAGTAATGTATGGATTAATAATGCATGAATTGTTTTTAGTCATGTATTTGGTTCATTGTATTAAAACTTGGATAAATGTTGTATAACTTAAACTTGTATTTGGTTTAAAACTGTATAAAGTTTTGTTTTCAATTATACCCTTGAATTCTTATCCATGTATTAAAAATAAGGGTTTGAGGGTGAGTATTTTGTCATTTCATTATTTATCCATGTATTAGTTAACATAGTATTACTAATACCATAATGGGCTGGGTATTAAATATTATCTGAATTGGTGTATTAATTAATACATGTATTAGTTATTCCAACCTAAAAAAGCTACCAAACAGTGGATAAAATTATAAAAAATACTACTAAGACGTTTAGCTAAAAAATATAGGATTTTTTACACAAATATACAAATTTATACCCTTAATTACAAAAAAAATAGCAAGAATTTTCAAATAACAAAGCATAACAATATTTTTCCTAGCACATTTCACAAAATACAATGCATTTCATTTTTATTTTCCTTAATCTAACATCTCAATTCTCAAGACAGCCCACCCCTCCTCTCAAAGCCATCACTCCCACAATCAATTCACATAAAAAAAAATAAAAAAAAAAAGCAGAGCACACAAACCCCATCTCTCTCCAATTCCTTCGACGACAACATTTACAACAGCCTCGAAGGAAACTCAACCCTTACAACGATGCTCCGCCCGATCTCATCGGAACAAAACGATTCTCTTCGTCGGGTTCGTTCACAATTCCCAGATCGCCGTTTTCTTATCGACGGCGTTGAGGATTGACCCGTCAATACCCGGAACCATCAGGACCGGGTCGAGAGTCCACTACTTGAAACTAAGGTTATGTTTCTTATTGCTTTGAATAAGCTACGGATCTGTTGTTGAAAGTTGAAGTCAGTAGTGTTTGGACAATATGTGCTTTCGAAAAATGATGTTTCTGGAATGAATGAAGTGTTGAGGTTGATGAACGATGCGTTGGAGTTGTGTGAGAGAGGGTTGACGGTTGTGAAGAGGAAAGAAGAAAGGAGTTTAGAAGGAATTGAGATCGAAGATACTTAGAACATATGATACAATCAAGGGTCGTGGTTTCAATTAATTTGCTTAAATATTCAGCTTGTTTCATGTGGCTAGTTTATTATTTTTGAGTTTTCAGTTTTAAGAGCATGTGGCTTTTTTTTTTTGGACCTTATACATAAAAGCATCCCTGAACTGCGATGAAACGGTCTGAAACAGTCTGAACGATCTCAAATGACGCTGAAACAGTCTGAAACGACGTTGAAACGGTGCATAAACAGTTACATACAGTGCCGAAATGACGCTGAAACAGTGCAGAAACAGTTAGATACGGTGCTGCAAAAACGGTGCAGAAGCAGGTAGATACGGTGCTGCAGAAACAGTTAGATACAGTGCTGCAGAAACAGTTGAAACAATGCAGAAACAGTTAGATACGGTGCTGCAGAAACAGTTGAAACGGTGCAGAAACAGTTAGATACAGTGTTGCAGAAACAGTTGAAACGGTGCGGATACAGTTAGATACGGTGCTGCAGAAACGGTGCAGAAATAGTTGATACGGTGCAGAAATAGTGAGATTCAACGAGATACATTGAGGATGGATGAGGAAAAGTGAAATTGGGGAATAGCAAAACTGAAATTTGGGAGAAATAGTGGGAGAAAAAGTGAACTAGGGGAAAATAAGATGAACAAAAGTGATAGTTGGGGAAATAGAAGAAAGAATATAAGGGTTTGGTATGTTATGGGAAAATATTGCTATATTTTTGCTATATTTATAATTATCTTGTGTTTTCCTCTATATAGGATAATTTTACTAAAATATTGGTATGTTTGGTAATTAAACTCTAAAACTTGTACTTTTATGTAAAAAATCCAAAAATATACCATACCAAACGTCTTCTATAAGTTGAAGTTGAAGCCAACTTCAATCACTAGGACTGATGCTTGCTCAACTTTAGCTTTACAACCCGCTGGATACACGGGCCTTTCTGCGAAAATTCTATCAATCATAGTACATGATTTTGTGCGAAATAGATAGATGGGATTTCCACATAATAGCCCTCAATATAACATATTAACAAGACACCTAGTTTTAAAATAATTTAGCCACAATATTTATATTTAAAATTTGATTTATTATATTTAAAATATGACATATAATTAGATCGATATTCTTTATATATAACTTCTACACACACACACACACATATTTTTCTTATATTTTTTAAATATATATGTCATCAAATTATATCTAATAAATATATTTATTTTTATAATATTATATTTTTTTACATATTATTGTCATAAAATTATATCTATGAATACTTGTACTATATTTTCTACATATTTTTTACAATACTTATGTGTGTGTGTATATATGGGGCATATTACTCGACTTTATGTAAATAAAATATTATTTTAAAAATCTAAAAGATTATAAAATTCTACTAAGTGGCTAGGAAAAGAAAGAAAAGATAAAATGTGATTACAAAAAGTTGATAACGATTGAGAATGGTTATGTGGGGTAATAATCTCTAGATAGATGGGATCTAGTGTAGCTATATTACAATTTTGTCTAATATACGAAAAGTCTTACAATTATAGCTCTTGCTAGAAAAACAACCCGGCAAACACTATAGACAAGCTCATGTCGATTGCAAAGTCTCATTCCTACTAATATCTGACGACGCTAGGAAATTTACTTATAGAGCTAAAATTGTAAGACTTTTCTTATAGGAGCTAAATATGTGATAGAGCACCAAAATTGTCCTATTTTTGAAAATCATCATCCATCATCGTAAGAGCATTATCTAAAGTTTGAGCCTACTTGGTTAAATAAGGTAAAAATTTCACACAGAGACTACTTTTACCAGTGGTCTTTAGTTTGAGACTATTTTTTTTTATTATTAATTTTACATGAGAGACCACTTTTTGGTAATTCGATCCTTGTGGGTTGAACTTCAGGCAAGTTCAACCCACAAGGATTGAAGTTTACACATCTATGCCTAAAAGTTCAGCCTTTATGAGTTGAAGTTGTACTTCATACCTTAGACATGAAGTTGAGCCCACAAGGTTTGAACTTCAGCCAACAAGGATTGAAGTTCCAAAAAGTGGACTTTCATGTAAAATCATTAAAAAAAGTGGTCTCAAACCAAAAATCACTAGCAAAAGTGGCTATTCGTGCACTTTTCCCTTAAATAAGGCATGTCTTTAGATTCCTATATATTGGGTCAAATTGGGCCTCATAACCAAAGGAAAAGCGTAATTTACATAAATATGACACTTTTGGTGCCTTATCACAGATCTGGGCTCCATAAGTATAATCTTATAAATTTCACCATCGTAAGAAAGTTTCCGGTGACCGCCATTTCTTTCTATTAGGAAAGACTTGGAGAACACGAGGAGTTTTCCTGTGGTGATCACCAGTACATTTTGTGACAGGGATATTTTTGTACATTTTTTTATATAAGGTTAGGATTGATGAAGTGGAAGTTAGGTGTCTTATAAGATAAGAGAGTGACACCTAGACTAAAAGGTAAGTTTTATAGAGTGGTCATTAAACTAGCTCTATTATATGGGGCGGAATACTGGCTTGTGAAGAACACTCATATTCTGAAGATAAGTGTAATAGAGATGAGAATGTATATGTGGATGTGTGGGAATACTAGGATTGATAAAATTCGGAATGAGGTCATACATGACAAGGTGAGAGTAGCATCAGCGGTGGACAAGATGCGAGAGACGAGGCTGCGTTGGTTCGGTCACATGAAAAGTAGGAGTACAAATGCTCTAGTGAGGAGGTGCGAGGAGTAAGCTGTGTTGGGTCTACCAAGAGGTAGACTAAAGAAGAACTGAGCTGAGGTGATTAGACATGACATGACTCATCTCTAGATCACCGAAGATATGATCATAGATAGGAAGGCATAGAGGTCGAGGATTAGGGTAGGAGGTTAGATAGAAGTCAAGCAGTTTTTGTCTTAGTAGCAGTAGTAGTATGACTGTATGGAATATTTCTTAGTGTTCGTCCTTGTATCTATTCGTATTTTTTTCTTACCTTGGGTTCTTTAGTTTTGGTATCTCCTTCACCCTGATACATTTTTTTCTTACCTTGGGTTCTTTAGTTTTGGTATCTCCTTCACCCTGATACTTTTATCTTGTTTTTTGTATACAAGATTTCTAAAATATTTTTCTTTAGCCGAGAATCTATCGGAAACAACCTTTCCACTTTGGTGGAGGTAATATATGCGTACATCTCACCCACCCAAACCCCACTTGTGGGACTCATTGTTGTTTTCATATAGGGATCAAAACCGTAACATCGACACCGAATCAGTCTATAATTCGCTTAGCAACTCAAAGGAAGTTGGGACAAAGGAAAATTTGAGGGAAATTTTTATAGGTGCTAAAATAGATTTTTGAAATAAAAAGCTAATGGTGAGGAAAAAAAATTACTATCGGAGTAAATTTCTCTGCTAATTTGGCCATGCTAGCTATTTCTACAGGTAATTATCTAAATAAATATATTAAGCAGTATGATGTTAAAATTCATTAAATTAATAAGCTTTATTAATTAAATTCCATTCTATGTGTTCTTTTTTCTCTTTTCACAATTCCATTCTATGTGTTCCATTCTATGAATCCGAGCACTTGATGATGGTGATAACAGCAGCTCCGTGAGGTTTTTTGGTGTACTCACTAGACATGAAATTGAGGATTTCATTTCTTTATCTACTAAGATTATTCGGTGAGAAAATGTAACTGCAAAGAGGTTGAGGAGTTATCTAATAGTATCTAACAAAGATTGTTTTACACTACCAGAAAACGCGCAGTTAGCTAGGGAGATTGGCGAGGGAAATCCGTCGCTAAACGCGCTATAGAGAGGGACTTTCCTCGCTAAATGGCGTCTCGTTGAGCACACTGTTGAGGGAATTCCCTCGTAACTGGTGAGGCACTTCCCTCGTACGTCCCCCTCGCAATAAAGTGTGGATAAAGTAGAAATGGAATATGTCAGAACATTTGGTAAGGGAATTGGAAAATCCTGTAAAAGTTTCTTTGTTGGCGAGGTAATTCCCTCGCCAAAAGTACTATTAATCATGCTAAAAAAAAATGTTAGAAACAATATATAAATCAGCTAAAAAAATCAAAATAGCCATAAAAATAGCACCACAACATGTCTAACATAACAACAAAGCCCACCACTGGGCAATTAAACTATTCTACATACTTGTTCTATAAAGTGTTTGAAACGACCTCGGTTAGTCGTTTTGGAAGTTAGGACTCCGATTGGCGTGCCAATAATTTTTTTTAAAAAAATTTCGTATTTTCCATTAGGACCTGTCTGTAAAATTTGAGTTAAATCAGACCTCATTTGGTAGGCATCGGAAGAAGGTTTCAGTTTTTTATTGTCGATAAATAAAAAAAAGAGATTTTCGAGCTCGGTTTTAGTGAACGAGCTCCGATTCAAAATCCGAAAGCGCCGTTAGTATCATATGATTATTTGTGACTTTTGTGCTTTTTCGAAAGTAAATTTGGAGGTTGTTCGGCTAGCTTCCGCTAAAATACTGAAATTTAAATAATTTGACCTTTCACATCTCTTCACTACTATAAGTATGTAACAGATCGTTGCTTAATGCTTCTACGTACTTCATTTAATATTCGAGGACGAATGTTTCTAACGGGGGAAGATTGTTACCCCGTATGTCCAAAGTGACGTATATCATTCTAAAGACATGTTAAGAATGATTTAAGCGAGTTTAAAGTCATAATATGACCATATATGATGTTTATATGTTGAATATAAAGTTTTGGAAAAATCGGATTTAAGTTGCGGAAAACCGACTAACGAATTGCCTTGTAACGAAGTTTTTTCAGTAATTAATTTTGTGTGTTATACGAGGTCTTTTGGGGACATATCATATATCAAATTGAAGGTCTTGGAGTGTAGTTCCAACACTTTTAATGGTTTGTTCATACAACGTATAGATAAAAAGATATGAGCATCAGAAGTTAGGCCAGAAAGAGGGAAAAAAGCATAAAAGAGGACTAAAACTGAAATGTTTCAAGTATGAAAGGAAAATTCCTTTTATATCTCGTCATTTTCAAGAAATATAAAGAGAGAAGCAGTTATCTCATTATGTTTGAGTAAATTTTATGATTTTGAAGGATGGACGTCAATCTTAACTCGAAATTGAAGACAAATTGCGTCAAAATGCTCTACGCGATTAAGGTAACGTTATGCTACCTTCAATTTCATCTATAGCTTGAGTTTTAGAATTACTTCATGGCTAATTAAAGTACCCAAATGCTGAATTATAACTTGTTTAAGCTTTAGAAGGTGTTGAATTCAAGGGAAAACAAGGTTTAGAAGCAAGAAGCATCAAAGGTATGTGAGACTAAACCTTTCTTTTGGCAAGGCATCTATCTTTTAGCTTTTGAAGCTTTTCTTAGTTCTAAACTTAGTGTTTCTTGTGAAAAACTTGTATGGTATCAAGGAAACCTTGTATATACTTAATTTGGTACTGAAATCCAAGGTGAAAGACGTCTGAATCAGCAAGACAAAACGTTTCAAAATCTGGAAAATCATTTTGATCTTTGAACAGCTGTTAGTATATTGATCATAAATCCTTGTACAAAATTGATATTAAGATGCTTTAAGAATCCCCAGAATCCTAAGACATATATCTATAACTTTCATGAGACCATTAAGTCTATATCTTTGATCTACACTCTGAAAATTAGGTTGAAAGGCAAGACAGTGGTGCTGTCCAGACATTCTATCAGCGGATTTGTTATGTCATCCAGTCGTCTCATCTTGTTATCCATTTAACATGTTTATGTTATCATTTTATCCGGGTATCTATTCCTGTGTGTAGTATAGTGCTGGTTCTGTTTTTGCGGATCAGCCAGTTTCAAGGGAAACTCAGCCGAAAATTTTATGGAAATTCAAAGAGTTTGATAAATTCTGAGTTCTAGGTTGTGTCTATAATTCTATCCAGAGTTTTCTTCTCATTCATTTGAGTCCATCTCTATTGTTGCCATTCTCATTCATTTGAGTCCATATCTATTGTTGCCACATGTGTTATGCCTCATACATGCTTATACTTATATTGTGATCATGTTATGTATGATTTGGAGTCCCCCATAGAGGCTAGACATGGGACACGCAGTCCGATCGCGTGGGTATCAGGTTCCTAACCGGATTGCCCTAAGATGTGAGGAATGAAGCCTTTAGCCTAAATTGATATATTTTTCTGCTTATTAAATAGAGTGGGATCGTTTGGCAAGGAAACCAAAGGATAAAGCGGTTGTTGATTAGCCGTACTAACTTTTGGAAGAGGTAAGTATTTATATCCATTTCTTTGGAGGCACCTGGCCTCGTGGATTTTCTACCACGTGTTCCTTACGTGTGTAGCTGCCGATAGGCGTACTCATTACGCCTTATCTTTGGATTTATATTGTATATTGTATATTATATGTTATGTCCGGTTGTTGGTATTGCATTGAGGATTTGAGCATTGTACTCTGGCTATGAGTTGGCATCTACTTCCCGGCTGTCGATGAGAGTCCCACCGGTGAAGGGTTATTATTGCATCACATTGCATTCATATGCATTATATGTCATTCATATGCATTACATTGCATATCATATTGGGTGCAGGAGTATTCCGCCCCAGGAGCAGGAGTATTCCGCTCCATTGTATCATATTGAGGGTAGGAGTATTCCGCCCCCAAGAGCAGGAGTATTCCGCTCCATTGTATCATATTGAGGGTAGGAGGATTCCGCCCCAGGAGAGTGCAGGAGGATTCCGCCTCAGCTTTACATTATATCGGGTGCAGGAGTATTCCGCCCCAAGAGAGTGCAAGAGTATTCCGCCTCTGGTTTATATTATATCGGGTGCAGGAGTATTCCGCCCCAGGAGCAGGAGTATTCCGCTCCAGTTGGTTATCAGATTGGATTCCCCTCGAATGCAGGAGTATTCCGCTTCGGGATGAGATTACGGGCACATGTGACTCTTTGCATCATATTTCATTTCATCTCATTTCATTTCATACCATTGTGAAAACTTGTGGTACATAATTATTGTCCTGATTATATGGGCATTGCTTATTTGTTGATATGTTTCTTGCTCGTATCCCTAGTTGAGTTTATGGTTTCATACGTATTTCCGGTTGTTATCTGGCTCTGCCTTTTTATAATTTAAATAAGAGGAATTTAATTTATCTGTTTCTTCTCCCTGACTAGCTATATATTCTTTGAGGTGGCTACTCTGCCCCACTTATTGAGTCCTTTTGACTCACCATTGTTTGTTGTTTGTTTCTTGTCTATCTATTTCGTTTCGGCAGGTTCACTCCAGGATTGAGTTCGCCACATTGTAAAGGAGCGAAGACGACTTCAGCTGTCAGGGTGAGCCAGCTTTTATTCCGGATGGCCACCAATTTATTGGTTGTTATTTCAGTTGCATTTTGCTCCCTTCAGGAGATATTTGTCTTCTTTTGTACTCTTAGATGTCTAGTCTGGATAGCCCTAAACCTAGTATGTTGGGTAGTCAGCTGTAATTTCATTTGTACATCTTAGAGGTATCAGTATGTCTGTGTTTTTTTCTAAGTCTTGTCCTTTTTTGTGAATTGTTATATTTATTTTCCTGATTTAATTGGTAAGGGTTCGCCCGACGGGTCTAGGGGAGGATGTCCGGTGCCCGCACGGCCTAACCGGATTCCGGGGGGTGTCAGTGTTCAACACAAACAACAACAATACACTTAAATCATTCATAAAAGTACTTAACATGTGTCATTACTAAGCAACCTTTTTAACAAACACTTAACTAACCATGAGACTACTCCGTCCTCTGGGAGTCATTGTCATGTCCCTTTCCCAACATAAAGTTCGACACAATGGACTCTAATTTTGACATCTTTTCACGGTCAGCTTCACGTCCCTCTCTTTGTCTGCTAGCCTTTTTCTCTATCTCATCCAATTTTGTTTGCAAAGCAGGATCCACATTCTGTGTAGCGTGGGAAGAAGAAGAAGAGTAAGCATTAATAATACCTACTCGGGAAGACTTTTTGTAACGCGATGGACCAAGGCCATAGGCTCGATTTTTGTGATTGTAGCCACCACTCGCCTAAAAGAATATTGCATCTTCTTCTTCCGGGGGTGGGTTTAAGAGGGCCTTCTTCGATACCTGATCCTTGGCTTTCAACCAATTCATTGTAAGCAGCTTTATAGCTTTCCTATAACAAAATATAAGATTAGTATAATAACTTTAAGAATTAGGTTAAATTATTCAAAAATTGTAAATAAATACTTACATCTAGTTGTTGTGCACGTGGCTCAACCCATTTGACTACATTTTCATGTTCGTCATATACATAATGGAACAAGCGGTAAAAATCAATATCACTTACAAGTCCATTTTCCGCTTCCTACACAATGCAAATAGATTAAGGAAAAATAAAAATAGCGTTTAATTAGTTTATAATTTAAACAAAATTTATACAGACTTACATATCTTTCCGATGGGTTTCCAAACTAACTGAAGCACAAGTGTGCAACGAGCCACCCTTTGTCGAGGCTCGGTTTTTCTTATAGCTTGCTCGCTCTGGCCTATGAATTCCGGTGTATGCCAATAAATTTTGAATTTTTTCCAATTATGAGGATGAATTCATCCCGGAACTGTTTCTCTCTTTCTGTATTTTGATAATGAATCGCTAAGCCTTTGTGCTGCTATCCTCTCAAAATTCCCTCGGACAGGCTCATCATATTCCAAATCCCACGAACACTTGTTCTGAAACACGTAATAATAAAAATGAAAATTTATAGTAAATTTTACTATTTTAATTGTCAAAATACCAAAGTTATTAATACCTTAAACTCTTCAAACATGCGATCTCTAACTGACCCCAAATTTTTTTCCCATGACGGCAACCATCCGTAAAGTGTGGAGTCATAGATTCCTTAACAAGCCTCACCGCCTTCTCTGATGGAACAAACCTGCATTCCATTAAGCATAACCAACTATATAAATATATATTGCATCTTCTAGTTGTTAATTTAAAAATTTATAGAACATTGCTTACCCGTCTTGGCAGTCAGGCCTAATATCAACTTACCATTGGCATCGAACATTCCAACACCACGAGGTAAAGGTACACTGGCTGAAGTACGTTTCTTCTCACCTTTGCATGCAGTAAAGGTGACAGATGGAGAAGATTGTGCCTGAGTGTCTGGAACAGAAGACCCAGTACCTGAAGGAGTACTCGGACTCGGGCATGTAGATGGTGATGCAGATGGTACACTACTGGACGTGGAAGGGGATGCAGATAGAATACTTTGGGGACACATGCTAGGGGTAGGTATCATCATCATGCTAGAAGTACCCGGTGCTGCGAATGTCTAAAGTGAAGGGCCCCCTACACGCACTAGCTTAGGGGAGTAGCCTACTGGAGGCATAGAATGGAAAGAGGGGCCAACAGGCTGGCCGAACTGGTAGAGGAAGCCCGACGGTGGCATAGACTGAAAAGATGTTCCAGGTGCATGTATAGAATGGAATAGAGGTGTGCTCGGTGGACTGATAAAAAGATTAGGAGGATACGTACTTACTAAACCGAGCAGGTCAGAAGTCGGGGTCAACACTGGAAGTGGAGATGTAGTATGTCCAACTGAAGTTGATGCTGTATAACTTATAATTATATCCGACATACGCATTACTCACCCCAACATATTCATTTTGATTGTTGACTTCAACGACATTAGGCTTACATTCCCCATGTGCAGTCCACATAAAATAACTGGGCAATAAAGATGTAGTAAAATGACACCTATTCGTTGCACGTGGCTGCACTTGCATTTCATACAAGGACATTTGATTTTACCTTCCCTCATATATTCAGGAAGCAATTTAGCTTTAGCAATAAATCGGTCAACCCCATCTATAAAAGTTTTCCTCAAACCCATATTTTTATAAAATATATTATACATCCAAGTACGATTTTCATCAAATTCCATCTACACAAAGGTTACAAACAAATATATTTAGAATAATGCAAGAGAATATAGCACTTTTATAGTATATGGTATGGTAATAACAACTTATAGTAGTGATATGATATGGACATCAACAAAAAGACTTCAATTCCAAGCTTTTTATTATGGACTAATTGATCTATCAAGTTGTTTTAAATTTTCAGATTTGTGCTAATGAGTTTTGCTAATTAAACTTTCTTTTTGTCCATGAAATATTTTTTCAACAACTTAATTAAACACTATTAAGTTTATAGACACAATTCTACAACACAAGTGAGCACATATTAATATTTCTTTCACCGTTAAATTTTCACTAAACTAACTAATATAATTAAATTAATATAGTTAAATTTTCACAAAATACAAAAATTTAATATAATTAAATAAACTGAAAAAAAAACATATCTTTAACAAAGTAGCCGGTGACAGTGTTATACGCCGGTGACACTGAAAAAATAGCAAAAAAAAGTTAAACGGAAGAATAGAAGTCGCCCGTTGTCAGTGTGTGAAAGGGAGCCTAAATAACGAGGTAGGTCGCATGGGGAAGAATGGGATGTAGAGTCGCCTGTGGCTTACCTGAACGGAGGATCAGAAGTCGCCGGTGGGATTGGATAGTGGAGGGGCAGAAGTCGCCGATGTTTTTTTGCTAATTGGGAAAATGTTGAACACTTTTTGACTGAAGAAATAGAAAGATTTGCTTACTTTAATGGGGAGCAGCGAGGGAATTCCTCGCCATGCATCACACGGTTATTTTTTTTAATTGTGCGAGGTCAGTTCCTCGCTGAGTGAGGGATTTGTTGTAAAGTTATTTTTTTTTAATGTCAACGAGGGAAAGAAAGAGCGTAGCTAGAGAAATCCCTCACTAGGTGGTCAGAGAACTCCCTCTCTACCTCTTTTCTAGGTATTTCTTCTTTTTCTAATAGTGTTAACACATTTAAGAAATAAATATTCGTTCACTAAAGCAATATATACCTACCTAATATCCAACACATATAAATACAGACTTGTATAATTAGTAAATCAAGTACTTGTTGGCTAGTTGAAAAAATCTCGAGAACTTTAATTTAGTGGTAAGAGCTTAACATGTGATCCATATATGTATTAGGTGATTTGTACCTCGTCGCTAAAGAAAATATGATATTTAAGTGGAAAAGTGATGGATATCCACAATGTATTATCCACTGAATTTTGAACAGCAGGAGTTGTTTGATTATTCTATGTTAAGGCGTTATCTAATCATATATGAAAACAAGTTTCACATCTGTGAACAGAACACTCGTGGGCGCAGAAGTTAGTTAAGTCATTATCTATAATACTGCCTAACGACCATAAATTCGCATTGCTTAAGTTTTCACATATATTCAAATTATGCAAGGTGTTTAGCCGATTAATAGTATCGAGCTATAATTATACCTTGTCGAAAGTCCTGGGTACTAAACTTTCTCTGTGACATGACAGAGATACATTTAACCAGAACATTCATAAATAAAAGCGTATTAATTACTCTGGTGGTAAGGTTGTAAATCAATGGTCAACTTACACGTCTGAGCCGTGTTTGGTTTTTCCTATTGTTGTTCCCAATTCTAAGCAAATTGTGGTTCTAAACAACTTCCAAACAAATTAAGACAAAAGTTATAGAGAGACAGCATGCATTCCGCCAGTCCCTATCAACTAGTACCTATAAGAAGTGTCAAATTTGAAAGAAAAATAATGTTTGAGGTCAACACTTCTTAATAAGTACTCCCCCACCCTATTTTGTTTGTCGTAGTTTGACTTGGCACAAAGTTTAATAAAGAAAGTAAGACTTTTGAAACTTGTGGTCTAAAATGAGCCATAGATATTTGTGTGGCTATAAATGAGTCAAAAAGTAAGTTTGGAGTTGAATTGTTTTCAAATTTAGAAATATGACAATCTTTTTGGGACAGACTAATAAGAAAAGTATGACAAACAAATTGGGACAGAGGGGCACAAAATAAGTTGTTGGCAGTCATTCAAATCTTCAGGCAAACCGTGCAATAGTTTAGGGTATTAAATGAGTTTACTACTTTACCATTCAAGATTCAGCAGCAGTTAGAATAGCCAATACTCATTTAATTTCTCGTGTCTTAGCTTAACTGGATTATGAAATTTAATAATTTAAAAAGAGTTTTAAATCTTGTGATGTTAAACTAAAGTTATATAGTACTTATAACATATCAAAGATATCTTTCAACCTAACCTTAATGTCCTTGATTTTCCTCCTCTGCCTGAATGTTTTAAAACTTAATACTTCATCTACTGCATGCTTCAACTAGGATAGGGATTCATGTACTGTTTAGCCGCGATTTTGGGGACCGCGCTTTATTTTAAAAAAAAAAATAGAAAAAAAAGGTTATTCGACCATGTACAATGTCTTTTGAAGAATTCTGACCTAGACAGTACTACAAACAGAGGAAAGCTTTAGGGAGAGAAAGTAAGATGAATTTTGTATGTATTAATTGATCTTCACAACTGTATACAGATGTATATATATGGACACACCACTAACTAACTAATAACAAACTTTGATCCACCAACTGATCCACTAACTAACTTAACAAGCTAACCAACTAACTGTACACGTCAGCTACACCTCAGCTAACTAACTGTACACCTCAGCTAACTATCAACCATTATCTCTAATACCCCCCTTCAAGCTAGATGTACTGAAAACATTCATTACACCTAGCTTGGACAAAAGAACCTCATGCTGACTCCTTGCCAAGGCCTTAGTGAGTATATCAGCTGCTTGCTCCTTAGTATTGATATAGACTGGTTTAATCAAACCATTTTGAACATTTTCCCTGATGAAATGACAGTCAATTTCTATGTGCTTGGTTCTTTCATGAAAAACTGGATTTGCAGCAATTTGGATTGTTGACTTACTATCACAATACAGCTCTACTGGTTGCCTTACTTGAAGTCCCAGCTCTTTCAGCAGCCTTGACACCCAAATTACTTCTGCAGTCAGTGTTGCTAAGCTTCTATATTCTGCTTCAGCAGAACTTCTGGACACAGTGTCCTGTTTCTTAGACCTCAAGATATCAGTGAGTGACCAAGCTTCAACAAATAACCTGTGACTGACCTCCTTGTGTTTGGGCAAGATGCCCAGTCAGCATCACAGAAACCAACCAATCTTTCAGGCCTTCCTGCTGTCATGAGCAATCCCTGTCCTGGTTGTCCTTTAATGTATCTGATGACTCTTAGTGCAGCATTCCAATGTGATTGTTTAGGCTTTTGCATGAATTGACTCAAAGTCTGAACTGTGAAGGCAATATCTGGCCTAGTTATAGTGAGATACAACAATTTTTCAATCATTCTTTGATACTGTACCACATTCCTCATAGGTGGATCATCCTGCTTGTTTTCATACTCTATTGTAGTCAACTTTAAATTACATTCCAATGGAGTATAAGCTGGCTTAGCTGCTCCCATTCCAGCTTCAGCAATGAGCTCCAAAGCAAACTTCCTTTGATTCATTAAAATGCCTCTCTTGGATCTTCTAAACTCAATCCCAAGGAAATACTTCAGCTCCCCTAAATCCTTGATTTTAAAATTCTTGTGCAGCACCTCTTTTGTGTCTTGAATCAACTGAGCATCATTCCCATCCACATACACTAATATAATCACAATCTTATTGCCTTTCTTCTTAGTGAATAATGAATAATCCAGATAGCTTTGTGAGTATCCTGACTTCACCAGTGCCTCTGTTAACTTGTAGTTCCATTGCCTTGATGCTTGTTTAAGCCCATAAAGCGACTTAACAAGCCTACAAACCATATTAGGACCACCTTTATGACAAAAACCTTTTGGCAGCTCCATATACACTTCTTCATACAGCTCACCTTGCAAGAATGCATTGAATACATCCATTTGGTATACAGTCCAATTCTCTGCAGCTGCTAAAGCAATAACAGCTCTGACTGTTACCATTTTGACCACTGGTGAAAAGGTCTCTTGGTAGTCCACACCTTCAGTTTGACTATAGCCTTTTGCTGCCAGTCTTGCCTTAAATCTCTCAACTTCTCCATTAGCTTGGTACTTGATTTTGTATACCCATCTACAACCAATAGCTCTCTTCTCTTTAGGTAGTGCCACTAGTCTCCATGTACCATTATTCTCTAGTGCTTGTATTTCTTGTTTCATTGCTTCCACCCACCTTGGGTCCTTGGCTGCATCCTCATATGATTTTGGCTCTGTGTCAACTGACATCTTCCCTAAATATGCCTTGTACTGTGGTGAAATTTGTTCATAGCTCATATAATTGGCCAATGCATATGGCTTTGCCTTTCCAGTAGTTTTGACAACATAATCTTGCATCCATGTAGGTGGTTTAGAACTCCTAGATGACTTTCTTGAGGTCTGGTTGGGAATATCAGCTATGTTATCAGCTATGTTAGGTACTGGTTCAGTATCTTCTTCCACATTTTCAGCTATACATTGTGATTCTATCTCTGCACTGCTATGAAGCAGGTCTTGCATCTCAATAGTGTTGCTCTCAGGTAGTACAACATGATCTGCTTGATCTTGAGTTTGAGTTTGGGTGTTCAGATGCTCTTCTCATGTGTGAGTGTCTTGTTGAACAAGCTGATCAAAAAATTGGTTCCTTTCATAAGAGATGTCTTGATGCCCGCCTGTGCAACTCTAATGATGAAGTGGAAACAAAGGACAATCCTTTTTGTGCTAACATTTGAAAGGATAAACTCCTTCTTTGAATACTACATCTCTGCTGACAATTACTTTCCTGGCCTCCAGATCATACAATATGTACCCCTTCTGAGTTGATGAATAGCCTAACAACACTGATGTACCTGCTCTTGGTGAAAATTTGTCAGATCTGACCAGCTTAGTAAAGTAACCCAGACAACCAATAACTCTGAGGTGAGATAAGGATGACCTCTTGCCATGAAACATTTCATATGGTGACTTTCCTTGAAGTACAGCTGTGGGGAGCCTGTTAATGAGATATACTGCTGTTAGAACACATTGTCCCCAAAATCTGGTAGGAAAACCTGCCTGGTGTTTGAGAGCTCTGGCCACCTCCAAAATGTGCCTATGCTTTCTTTCCACCACTCAATTTTGCTGTGGAGTGTGTGGACAACTACTTTGGTGTATGATTCTTAAAGTGCTGAATAGTGCATTGCATTCTTTATTAAAGAATTCACTCCCATTATCAGACCTAACTGTCTTTACACAGCAATTGAACTGATTTTGAACCAGTGAGAAGAAATTTTTTATCACAGTAAACACATCACTTTTAAGCTTGATTAAGTAGAGCCAAGTCATCCTAGTGTAATCATCAACAAGTGTTAAGAAGAATCTGTTCCCATCATATGTAATTGTTCTGTAAGGACCCCATACATCCATGTGAACCAAATCAAAGACTGCATTACTTCTAGTACTACTAGATGGAAAAGGCTGCCTGGTTTGCTTGGTTATTGGACACACAGTACAACTATCAATACAGCTATCTTTATTTCCTCTTACTAGAGACAACTGATGCATGACCTTTATTGAAGGATGACCTAGTCTTCTATGCCATAGCATTTCTTCACTTGGATGTGCTGCTCCTGGACTGAGTGAATTACTTGATTCTTCTTCAACTGTCACAAATCCATGGTTCTTGATTCCTCCTCTGTTAGAATGAATGGGCAAGTAGTATAAACCATCCTTTTCTTTACCAGTCCTCATCACCTTCCCAGTGGAGAGGTCCTGAAAAACACATATCTTAGGAAGAAAGGTTACTGAACAGTTCAGCTGTCTGGTAATCTGGGATACTGAAAGCAAATAAAACTTAAAATCTGGCACTACTAACACATCTCTCAACAAGGTCTCATTTAAAAATTTGTATGATCTTGTATGTGTTACTAAGGTAAAATGACCATTTGGCAAGTGTACTCTCTTATCATTAGTATCAGGTACTGTGCACAATTCTTCTGAAATATCTAGAGATGATATCATGTGACTAGATGCTCCAGAGTCAATAACCCAGTGCCTTTGCTCAGTATTAGCTAAAAGGACTCTTGAGTTAGTATTATATGACTCAGATATGCCTGCCATGTTGGCTGAAGCCATCACATCTTCTTCCTTGCTGAGTAACTTCATGAGCTGTTGATACTGTGCTTGTGAGATCCCAAATTGCTCCACATTGTGAGCTCCTTGAACTGGTGGATTATATCCTGAACTAGAAACATCATTAGGATAATACCCTGTTGTCTCAACTGAAGCTTGATTAGCAGTACTATTATTGTAATTGTTTGGTCCTTTGGACCTGTTCCTATTATCATTTGGATAGCCATGTAGCTTCCAGCAGCCATCAATGTTATGGTTGTTCAATCCACAGTGATCGCAATGCATATTCCCTTTCTTAACTTGAGAGTTTCTCTGATTCCTATTTCCACCACTCTTGGATCCACCATTAGACATTGGATTGTATCTCTTATTTCCAGAATTACCAGCATAGAGTGCTGCAGTATCATTCAGTTCACTTCCAATGTGACTACCAGCTGTTACTCTCTAGCTCTCATCAGATATGATCATTGAATAGGCCTTATTAACAGTTGGCATGGGGTTCATCATAAGGATTTGACTACGAGCCTGACTATATGCATCACTCAAACCCATCAGAAAGGCAAACAATCGAAGATATTGAATGTGATCTACATACAGCTTGGACTTGTCACACCCACAGGCAGGTGGTGGTATTAGAGAATCAAACTCATCCCAAAGTAGGCGTAATTTTGAGAAATATGCAGAAACAGATAAATTCCCTTGGTTAACTGTGCAAATCTCCCTATGAATTTGATAAATTCTAGATCTATCGATTTTATCAAATCGCTCCTTTAGATCAGCCCATACATCAGCAGCATTTGTAGCATATACAATTCCACTAAATAATTCCCTAGAAACTGTGTTCATAATCCAGGACATGACAAAAGCATTGCATTTCTCTCATTGTTCCCCAAATTTTGAATCGTAATCACTCTTCTTACAGGTAGCGAGTACAAAACCTAATTTACTCTTAGCTCACAGAGAAATGAGCATTGCTCTACTCCACATCGAGTAATTTTCTGTGCCTATGAGCTGAATAGAAGTTAGAATCGAACCTGTGGTGTCTGAAGGGTGGAGATACAAGGGGTGATTATGCTTTTCATACAGGAAATCGAAGCTTTGACTATCAACTACTACTGTTGATGGAGACACCATTGATGCATATTTGAAGCTCTATGCAAGAGTATCTACAGATCACTAAATCGCGGAAGAATTATCAGAATCGAGGTGAATCTATGGTGATTCAAGCTCTGATACTATGAAGAATTCTGACCTAGACAGTACTACAAGCAGAGGAAAGCTTTAGAGAGAGAAAGTAAGATGAATTCTGTGTGTATTAACTGATCTTCACAACTGTATACAGATGTATATATATGGACACACCACTAACTAACTAATAACTAACTAATAACAAGCTTTGATCCACCAACTGATCCACTAACTAACTTAACAAGCTAACCAACTAACTGTACACGTCAGCTACACCTCAGCTAACTAACTGTACACCTCAGCTAACTATCAACCATTATCTCTAATATCTTTACTTTGATTTCAAAAAATGTGTAACGTGCAGATGAGACGTACTCCTCGCTAAACAACGCTATTAATAATGTAAATTGGAATAGAGGCGGATCCAGGATTTAAAATTTTTGGGTTCAGGGTTCTAATCTTTTCAAGTTACTGGGTTCTAAATTAATAATGTGTACATATTATATTATTTTTTATAACAAATACAGGGTATGGATCAAAGTCAGTGGATTCCGCCGAACCACGGAACCATGGCTAGAACCGCCACTTAATTGGAAGGACATATATCCTATGAAAAGAAAAGGAAGGGAAAACAGAAAAGAAAGAATCAAAATATTTTGAGTAGAATGAAAAAAAGGAGAGGCCAAAATGTTTTATACTAACATACAATACTCCCATGTAACATGAATATAATGTAAGTTTACTGTATTTTGAATGTTATACTTTGTCTCTTTGATCTAAACCAAGTTTAATTATTATGTTAATTTGATGCACTACTTATGAAGTAAAAGATCGCTATCATTATCTTAACTTAAATATTATCTCATCATATATATATATATATATATATATATATATATATATATATATATATATATATATATATATAGTACCCCTAATCAATTATATATAACTTTAATGCACCTCAAAGGTGAGAAACGAAACTATTGATTTCTTTTAGACCAATTTGAGTGGGCTATTTAGCAAGAATTTATCCGACAAGTTAAGATAACAGTACTTTACTAATCCCTCCGTTTCAAAATGGTTGTCATAGTTCGGATTTCGAGAGTCAAACAGGTTTATTTTGACCGTGAATTTAAACATATAATCTTTAAGGTTTTTGTAACGATGTTTATATATTTAGAAACTATATAAAAAGTACTATAAGTCACAATAATTAATAATTCAAAATATTTAAAAGACATATGAAAATATTACGGTCAAAGTTAAACTCGTTTGACGCTCGAAATCCGAACTATGACAACCATTTTGGAACGGAGGGAATATATGATACGTATCACTTAATTAGCCACATAACTTTGCAAAATAAGGGACGTTTTGCACACTTGGCAGGTCACTTAGCCCACGCTTTTAGCCATGTCAGCCAGGTTTTAGGCCACCTCTAGGCGCCCAACTGCTTGTCATGTGCGCTGCACATGTGCCCAAGGCTGTGACTTTGTCCAACCGGTTTCAGCTCACTTGTTCAGCCAACATTGCCTAGTTTCTGCACCTTTGTCTCACGCTTAGCCAAGTGCCATGCACAACATTCAGCCCATCTGTTGCTTGCCTTGACATCAAGACACCAAATCTTGACACGCCGTTGCCCACAAAGTCATTTGTCCGCCTTAGCTCACTTGCCACCCAACAAGCAGCCCGGTTGCCATTTTAACAATTCACAAGGCACAAGATTGCCTAACTTTTGCACCAACATTGCTTGTCAATCAACCCAGATTTTTCTTGAACCGATCAAGCCAATCTTAGCTCGCACATGACAATCAATAAGCCAACATGTTGCTTTCAAACCCGCATATAGCCATAACTAGGAGCAACACTCCAAATCTCGTCATAGTCATGCCATCCATAATCTGCCAAGTCTAAGGGGCTAACAGATGGCTTAGTTGAAAGCCAATACTCATATTTATTTTTTCTTTTTTAATTATTTAAAAAATTTTGATTTCTCCATTTTGCAATTAATGCAGATGATGCCACCCCCCCCCCCCCCCCAAATCCATTACATACATGGCAAGTTCACCTTCTTCTAACATGCTTATAATTAAGAGAGGCGGCCCCCAAATTTTTTTCTTCCAAATTGTAGGTGACCATAATAGTTGTTGGATATTACAAATTTAGGTCAAGGACGGTGAACGATATTCAAAAGTGTCACAACTAATTCCTACCCATAAAGAATGAAACGATCAATTAAAGAAAAGTTCGAAATATCCTCGATGATCAAGAGCATGAATACTAAAATTATTTTTCTTCCAACATCCTATTATCCTATTCTCCCTCCACCTCCCGTCTTAATACTTCCAACAAATAAAAAAGAAAAGTTCTTTATCTCTAGATCGAGATCGACGTTCCTTGGCTTTAATTACATGATGTTCTGCTACTGTTTTACAAAATGTTCCATAACTTTGTGTGAGATCTCTTTTTAAAATTTAACAATATTCCAGCTTAATGGGGAGTTGTAATTTCTCTTGCAATTTTTTTTGCATTTCAGATCTAGGAACTTAAAAATTGGAATAATTCTCTATCATTTCCTCTAGGAAGAACAGTCAAGGCTCACGAGGAAAGTTTCCTAATTTAGGTCGGACTTGTCTAAGAATAGCCTCTCCAAAATCTGACTTCCCAATCAAAGTTTCCTAATGTAGGCCTCGAAACGTATCGTAGTTGTACTTGGGATTTCGAGCAATATTTTCACCACCATGACATAATCTTGCTTAAATTAAGGACACATGACCAAACATGAAAGAATCTCCTATGGTCCATCCAACTCTCATTACTGGAAAGTAGATACAAAGTTTAAGCCACCCTTAAAGAGCCACATGTCAAGGATGTGGGAAAATAGCCCTGAATATAGTTGCCCATGCTTCCCCAGTCCTACCCCTCAAATGGCCTCCAAGCGCATCCAAATGTATAGAATTGACGCCATTAAAGTAGATGTGTTTCTTACCCAAATTCCTTGCTTAAGAGTGAAAGAATTACATCTATCACCACATTTTTTGTGGTAATACCAGCCATATACAACACCGCTTCATCTCAACACTAGAATGTTTTCAATGAGAATTCTTCGGAGAATGAATAACATAACATGCTACTCAATATTTCATAAATAAAGAATCGAGATGAATCCGACTCTAGTATTATTTTTATAAAGTAAATGTTGAACGTGACACATATAGAAAAGCTCACATGTGAAAATTTTGCCAGATGATGCTTCTCTCCATTTCTCATTATCAGTCATTTTTTTAAGTTCTCACTTGAATGGATGATACATGTCGCCTTTAAAATTAATAGTTTATATTTCATTAACTAAGTATATTCCTAACCATGATTAACATAACAAACATTTCCATATTTGCTGCCCAGAAGATTTGGCGATACACAACTTTAGCAGCATATTTCCTCGATAATATATCAAATATAATTTCTTCTTCTTCTTCTTCTTCTTTTGGTGAAAATGAGTTTTAAGGTATTTAGAATTTTCCTCCTTTTCAGATGATGTTAAAAAAATGAAAAATGAAAAGCAGTTCAGTTTGTTATTCTTCGATAGTTAGGTTTTAATATAGTTTAGGAAGATTATAAGTTTTTCTAATCGATGATTAGCTTATTATAGGGGAAACAGAATTTGTGGTTAGAATTTTGGCATTGCTAAATCTTGTAGGACTCTCCTTTAGTTAATAAAAGGAAATATGTCACACATCCAAATAAGAATTTAAGGAAAATGGAGATAATAAGAAATCAAGAAGAGCGTGATCCAATTTTGTCATGCTAGCTATCGCTCATATTATTCAAAGGGACAAAATTAGAACGCTTTAAATGGTTTTTCTTTTTAAGTCTTCATGTCAACGGCCGTCAATCAGTTGGAAGATAAAGAAAGAGATGGGCAGGTCTGTGATACAGGTGGTGTGTGTGGGAGATAGAGACAGAGAGAGCGCTCAACTGTACATTAAACATAAATCTAGTTAATAGTAATTAATAAGATTGTAGAATTCAAGAGAAATTTTTCTTCTTTTCCTTTCCTTTATCTTTCTTCCATTAGCTATATATATTCAAGACTAGCGTAGCTTCTTCCCATAATATAGGTACAAAGTAGTTAAGAAGTTTGCCTTTCAAGTAAAATAATATCTATCACAGAACAACATAGTAGCTATCAAATAATCAAAATCTTCCTCTCTTGTCTTGGGATCTATTCTTCTACTATTTGCTCTGTGGAGAAACACTAGTAGGAAAATTGAAGTAGAGAAGAAGAAATAAACTAATAATTTTAATTAAATATGAAAGCTCCATTGTCAACTTGGCCATGGGAGAACTTGGGAAGTTTAAAGGTACGTAGCTTTTTAGTCGATTTTTCGTGGGATTTTGCTACATAATATTTATGTTTGTGTGTTTGTTTGTTTTTGGAACAGTATTTACTCTATGGACCTTTTGTTGCAAATTTCGTATACTCAAGATATCAAGAAGATAGCATCAATGCAACGTGGTGTCTACATGTTCTTATATTATGCTCGCTTAGAGGTCTCATGTATCAACTATGGTCTACTTTCAGTAACATGTTATTCTTAACTCGAAACCGACGGATTATAAAAGAAGGGGTTGATTTTAAGCAGATTGACAAAGAATGGCACTGGTATTAGTTACCTTGAATCTTAATCATCATTACTATTTACACATATTTAAACTCTTGTTTTAATCTCCAAATCTATTGACTAAACAATTATCTTGTTGTAAAATTTTCAGGGATAATTTTATACTTCTTCAAGCTCTAATGGCTACTTTAGCCTATTACACGTTACCAAACGTTGTTAATCTTCCTATATGGAATTTACGTGGCTTCATGGTGATCACAATCCTCCATATTGTAGTTTCGGAACCTCTTTACTACTCCTTACACAAGTGCTTCCATGGAAGCTATCTTTTCAGCCATTATCATTCACTTCATCATTCGTCAGCTGTACCTCAACCTTTTACAGGTAAAAGAAATAAGTAATAAATTTAAGAAGACCTATTTCCTTATTTAATTAGTTGCACTTACAGCAAATCTGACTTCTACTTTAATTTTATTTCTCATGTTTTGGGGTATATATTCAGCTGGTCATGCTACGTTATTGGAGCAAGCTCTATTAGGTGCAGTGATTGGAATTCCAATTCTAGGGTCATGTCTCATGGGATATGGATCAGTAGCTACCGTCTATGGCTATGTATTGATCTTTGATTTCTTAAGATGTTTGGGACATTGCAATACTGAGATTATTCCTCATCAGCTCTTTCTTGCCTTTCCATTTATGAAGTATCTTCTTTACACTCCAACGTAAGTGAATATTTCTTCTTTCATGTACAATTACTACACAAACTAAATACTCGCGAAATATATTTTTACATGTATAATGTACAAGACTTTTTGTATATTCGTCTACTGACAGGTACCACAGCCTACACCACACAGAGATGGGAACAAATTATTGCTTATTTATGCCACTTTTTGATGTGGTAGGCAACACTCTTAACTCAAAATCATGGGACATGCACACAAAAATAAGTGTCGAATCAGGTAAACATGTTTTTCGAATCCGAATTTACGTTAATCCTTAACTTCGTAATTAACTTAATTGATTATAGATGTGATTATCTATATATAGAAAAAATTACATGTCTATTTCTATGGGTCCGATAGTACATTATATACATATTTTTTTGCGAAAGGTTAGTATACTATAGTTTCAAATACTCTCTTTTTAAAACTTAATTAATCATGTCCACACCAACTAGCTATTGGTCAGAGTTGTTGGAAAGTAGTAATATGCTGACAAATAAAAAAGCAATTCCTATTTTTGAAAGTGAGGATAATCTTAAGACAGTAATTAAGAAAACCGTATGAGAAAATTGATTTTATAAGGAAAATAATCAAAATTAAATATAATATGTACGGTAATCTGATTTATATTATTGAAAATGTAACAATAAACAGATTGTAGTTGCTGAAGCCTAAACAGTTTGAAGTATTTAACATGTCGAGTTCAAGGGAATATTAAATTTGGATCTGAATTTTTTGTTCGATGAGTCTTACCATATGAAAAATCATGGAGAGCCTTGATTTAGTGATAGAGCACATCTACTATCGACTTAACGAGAGGAATAAGTGAAAATACTGTTTATCCTTCTGAGCGAGGACGAGGGATTAAAAAAAGTACTCCTACTTCTCTATTCTTTTTTGGATTTGAGACAGGCACTACATATTCTAGATAGCAATTCATAGCTAGAGATTGTTCACTTATTTGAAATTAAATATGAATATTAATGCAGGTAAAAATGGGAGCAGGGTGCCAGATTTTGTGTTCTTGGCTCATGTTGTAGACATGACATCTGCCTTGCACGTACCATTTATGTTCAGATCATTCAGCTCAACTCCTTTCAGTATAAAGCTCTACTTAATACCCTTGTTGCCTCTCTCTTTCTTGTCCATGCTTCTCATGTGGGCCTACTCCAAGACCTTCTTGAATTCTTTTTACATTTTAAGAGGTTACTTGCACCAAACTTGGGTTGTCCCTCGCTTTGGTTTCCAGGTTAGTTCACTTGTTTTTTTCTTCTTTCTCTTTTATCAATACTAATTTAATCATATGGAATTCTAAATTTTTTTTCTTTTGTTGTCAATATTTGTGTGGCAGTATTTCTTGCCATTTGCAGCAGAAGGCATTAATAAACAAATAGAACAAGCAATTCTTAGAGCTGATAGATTGGGAGTTAAAGTCATCAGTCTTGCAGCATTAAACAAGGTACCCTCTGAGCAGATTTAAAATTTAAAGTTGACGAGTTCAACATTTAAGATTCTTAGTATTGCGCTCATCGTAGTATTAAATTATGGATTCAGAACATACTTGTTGAAATTTTAGTTCACATATATAATATTTACTCTATGTCGAGATCACACCAAAAGGCTATCTGCCTCTGCTCGACCCTGCTTCCTTCTCTCTCATGTACTAGAGTTATTTTTTTATAACCTTTTTTTCATTTGTCAATATTGTTGGTATGCAGAACGAGGCATTAAATGGAGGTGGGACACTATTCGTGAACAAGCATCCTAACCTTAGAGTAAGGGTTGTACATGGAAATACCTTAACAGCAGCTGTTATACTTAAGGAAATTCCTGAGGATGTCACTGAGGTTTTCTTAACTGGAGCTACCTCTAAACTTGGAAGAGCTATTGCTCTTTACCTTTGCACGAGACAAGTTCGTGTGCTAGTAAGTATCAAACCCCTATTTCCTTTTTTATTTGTGTTTTGTTTCTATTTCCCATTTATCTAATAATTGGCTGTTTTTTCACCCTTTTCTTGGATGGGTTTAATTGGTCCAAAAGTTTCTGATTAAAGGCCACAGGAAAATCTATAGTTTTACTACGAGTTTTCTCTCGTTAGAAAATTCAGTTGTTTCAAATTTACTTTTTAACAATCAACGGCCCCACCTTAGATCAAGAGATGAGGTAGTTGGGTGTCAATTATAACACTCCTAATATTAGTTATGTACATACATATGGATGGTCGATGATATTGCATACTGTCAAAATCGTGAATTAGTGAGACAATTAGTCCATTTAAAGTTGTGTATTACTATATTTTTGTACTAGAAAATATAGTTCGACCTCCCAGATGAAAAACGTAACATCTGCAAATTAAAATTGAAAGTATTCAAGATATGATCAATCTCCATTTTATCGTTCCTCATCAATTATTATACATTTGATTAAGGATCTAAAAAGAAAAAAGTTTAATAATCAAGAAATTTGAACATTTCTTTGTTCGGATAATCATTGACTACGCTATTGAAACTTGCAGATGCTAACTTCATCAACTGAAAGATTTCAAAAGATCCAAAAGGAAGCTCCTGCTGAATACCAAAAGTACCTCGTCCAGGTGACAAAGTATCAGGCAGCAAAAAACTGCAAGGTAAACATCATACTTGCAGTCATTAATTTCTAAAAGTTTCAACGCTGTAATTTTACTGGTAATATTTTCTATGAAAATGATCTGAAATAGTACCAAACTACCAATTTGCTTCTTTTAGATATACTGAGAAAGAATTGAACATACTAGTAATTCTTTTATGTTGTTAAAATAAAGTGGGAGTAATTGTTTTTGCTGGTGACATATTATAGACATGGATTGTTGGAAAATGGATTACTCCAAGAGAGCAGAAATTTGCTCCAGCAGGAGCACATTTCCACCAGTTTGTGGTACCTCCTGTCTTGCCCTTTAGAAGCGACTGTACATATGGTGATCTTGCTGCCATGAGATTGCCCGAAGATGTTCAAGGACTTGGATCTTGTGAGGTATATACTGTCTCAATTTTTTGAAACTTCACTCCCAAATACTTACCAGTTTACTCTTAAAAGTTTTTATAGTCGTCATCCAAATGTTATTAACATGTTTAAGATCATCACAACTTTTAAAAGTCTTCATTTTTTTCTTAAATTCCATATCCGACCAATCAAAACAGTATCATGCAAATAGGAACGGAGGGATCAAGTATATTTATACCTTTGATAATACTACTAGTACTTTTCAAAACACCCAAAAGAACCTGTAAATATTTTTTGTGTGCTGTATTAATTCTTCTAACTCTAAGTTCATTTATTTTGCCTGGACAAATAAACAGTACACCATGGAAAGAGGGGTAGTCCATGCATGTCATGCAGGAGGAGTGGTTCATTCTTTAGAAGGCTGGACACACCACGAAGTTGGGGCTATTGATGTACACAGAATTGACTTAGTTTGGGAGGCAGCTATGAAACATGGATTAAAGCCAGTCTCAAGTTTCAGAAAGATTAATTAATGGGTTAAGTGACAAATGGAAATTAGTTAAAACTTCCATTCTGTGCAATTTAATTGTTACCTTGAGAAAATGTAAAATAAGAATATTTTTATCATCCCATTTAATGTGTAGGTGGGAATTAAGAAAATTGTTTGGCTTAGATTAAGCAGTTAGATCAATTAATGGATTGTAAGTGTATGCTTTACTTTTACATTTTTTATGTATATCTGGAGATTTGAAATTAAATCGATGGTTCTGTTTTGCTACTTATTTCTGTGTTATTAGTTTGAAATTTCTGCACTAAAGTGCAGTAGTTTATCTTGCAATACACGTTGGACTTTTGTCAAAGTAATAACGATACAACAATATAATAGTAACATGATTAGCCACTGCATATTGAAGAATTATTTTGGGTCTCTTAGTAGCTATACAAACTAACATTTTACTATACATAACATTGGCAGCATTACAATATTCGTAATATAGCAATTTTTTTTTTTAAATTAAGCAATATACATAAATGGTGGGGAAAAAAATCCTAGAAACCCCTGCTCCACCAGCGTGCCATACCCCAACTGCCGCCCCTATAACCACCACCTTAAGTTTGCCTCCTCCCGCTGCCGCAGGTAACCGGTCGCTAGAAAACAAAAATTGTAATATTGTGTATGTATAATATATTTTCAATAGATGGACAATCATACATTGTGCATACACTAAAAATATATTAGACATACACTAATACAATTATTGTGTGTTGTTTGTATATTCTTTGCATGACTACTGTATGTACAGTGTATGTAGGTTCATACATAGGACATAAACAGTATATAAAATGGATAAACAACCATAAATTTTACACATTTATTATATCTAAAGCGTATACCATTATATATATGTTATATAATCTATTTTATATACAATGATACAAATAAAATATACCATACATACAATGGGTATACCTGCAACATACAACAACCATGCAATTGATATGCTCGTGACATGCATTTTCTTCAGCCTCCAAACACTACCAACAAACTATCATAACCACCGCATATCTACCGTACCCGTAGAACCCCAAAAGAAAGGAAAAAGAATTACCAGATCTACAGCAGCAGCGGCGACCAGCTGCTTCGTCATCCAGATTTGACCAGTAGCAAGAAAGGAGACGACTCGGAGAAAGGTTGGGAAGGCTGGGCGTTGGAGAAAAGAAGCGCACATAAGGGGACGACAAAGCAGACACCGGTGCAATATGGAAGGCGGTGTCGCGAAGGTTTACGACAGTAACGAAAAACAAATCTGACGCAGGAGAAGGTGGGGGATAAACACGACGATAACAGAGCAAGTTTGCCTGAGCGGGGAGGGATGCTAAAGCATCTTGCCGACAACATGTTAGAAGAGAGAGAAGAAGAATTAGGGTTTTAACAATATATTCTTTTATCTTCATTAAGTTTAATAGTATTTTTTTAAAATGTTGTTATATTTGGTAAAGTGGACCAAATATCTCTATATTTTAATAATAAGATGTCTAAGTAAACACTAAGGGTACTTTATCCATTTTTCAGAGAAAAGTGGTGATTGAACTGTTAAGATTTAAAAGGAGCTAAAAACCAGAGTCTACGATGTTCAAATTAGCTCAAATCAAAAGTAATTAAACTATGAGGAGAATTCAGTAAAAGAATTCATTTTTCATCTACTTTTATATGGGGTGAATATCATTTACACCCCCAACATTACTCTAAAAATCAATCTTCCCCCTCAATTATGAACAATTGTCATTCTTCCCCTTTCATAATATATCTATTTTGTGAACTTTAGGCTATGAGAGTAGATTAACAGCTAAGAGAAGCCATGGACAATGAAGAAGAAGATATTTAGCTAAGAGATAGAGAGAGAAATATTGCAGAGAAAGTGAATCTTCTCATTTAACTGACTCAATCTGTTACAACTGTACACCTATATATATAACTAGCTAAAGTAGTTACCAAGTATAATTAACTACACTTTACACCCCTACAACTATACATTCGGCTAACGTAGTCCTAAGATATTTACATCAGTATCTTTACTTGTTGACACCCAATTTTGTCCCTCCGTTTTTTGCAATTTGGCTATATTTAATTAAAATTTATAAATGTAAGTTTTCAAATAAAACTGCATTAGACAACATGCATTTACGTGTGTAATATTATTTTTCATCCCCTATTTGTATAGTATTTATTTAATGGTGATTATAATTACGTAATCGCATTCATTTAGGCCATTTTCTAAAATACGTGTACTACTTGTGTATTTTAACACATTACGATATCAGTTAATAATTATTTTTTTGGCTATTTATATCTAATTAATATTATTTGTGGTCATCTATATTTATTCATCATTAAATAGATCTATTTATAATTATTTACAAAATTTCCTATTTTATATTAATTATTTATATTTATAAGTATTTTAATTAAATACTGGCAATTTTGCTATTTTACAAATTCATTCCTATCACACCAAGTCCCCGTCATCATATTCTAACCACGTGTACACCACCTAAGCTCCACCTAAGCCTACACCTCACTAAAACACAATTATACCACACGTACAACTCATCCTAAGCATGTAGTACCACTCTCCAAAGCACGCGTACAATTCATTAAAGCGTGTGGTACAACCCTCTCAAAACACCCACTTATCCATTTCAGCATATATATTTACACATATAACACTCATACACTCACTCAAGCGCGCCTACGTGGCCAAATCTGAGCCCTCCGTTCATCTAATCCGACGACCAATAATAATTTCCCTACTTACAACTACACACACACCCCCCACACAAAAAACACTAAAATCATTTTACTCCTCTCCTCCCTAAATGTCAGCCGACACCCTCACTCCCCTTCCCTCTCCTCTTGCCTCAAAATCGTCTAGGTATACCGAAACAACACCCATATCCGCCGTATCTCCACCTCCACGCCACTAATCACGCGATCCTCTCTCTTCCTTGTCACTTTTACACGGGAAAAAGGGAATTCAATCCCTCTTCCCTCTCTTTCTATGGAAACCGAAGAGGAAGAGAATGGATCGAACAAAGCATGGTGTGAATCAAGCAAATCACTCATGCAAGGTAAGAAATGGGAATTTTCAAACGTGATTCTCCATGATCTAAGCAAAACGGACAGAAAACAAACGGGTCAAGCTTGACTAGACCCGACCCGAGACCAAACCGGGTAACATCTCTCTGTTTACATTTCTTTTGTTACTAAACCATTTTATTCTTTGAAAGAGCATGTTATTGTTAAGTTAATTTAGAATGCATTTTGCTTATGACAAAAAGAATGTGATACCTAAATCAGTCTATGTGCTTCTCGCAGGTTTCGGACCCTATTGTTTGAGAATTGATTTTGTGGATCGTAAATTGATTTTCTTTCGGAGTCAGCTATGGAAAGTTAGATTGACAGCCGCTCTTCCCGTAGGTTTGGTTATTGCTCTTGCCTTATTCTCTGGAGATATTTATATCCCTAAGAGAATCAAATCTCTTGGGTCAAATCTCTCTAGCATCAGGATCTCGTCAATCTCTCTCAATCACATCTCATCCAAGATTCTGCCTTGTTCTCCCGCAACGGTCTCCCTGCCTTGTTACTATTTATTCAAGTGTTTCTGAAGACCTCCTTACGCTTCTAATTACAATCTACTATCTCTAAGTCTTTTACTTACAAACTGTACTCCTGAGAGTTTACGAGAGTTTTACAAGAAAAGAAAGAGAGATCGTGTAGTGAGGTAATAGTTGTGTCACTGAAGTTTGGTCTGATTCTCTATAAATCAGACACCATCGTTAGTGGTGAGCGAAGTATTAAAAACCACCTGTGAGAAGACGTTTATGGTTAACGATAAACCATACTTGTATTTGTGTTTACTAAAGAGCTTGAAGAGAGATCACTCCCTTGTGACCCAAGGGGACTGGACTAGGAACCATTTGGTTCTGAACCAGTATAAATACTCTGTGTCGTTCCTTACTCATTTACAGCATTTCTATTTCTGCATTAATCAGCTTTTATATTTCTAAGTCAACTTACGAATTGCTCAGTCGACTAAATTACAGCAGTTTTACAATTCACCCCCCCCTCTTGTATTCATCAGTTATGGCCCTGATGGAATTTTTGCATAAATTACCTACTTGTTTCGGATCAAGTTTCATATAGTGTGTTAATCAAGTTATCGTCGCTGAAATGTTTTGACTGTTTTAGTATGAAATTGAGCATCGAATAGGATGACATTCGTTAACAGTGCTCGTCTATTCAACCTTATTGAATTTCTATCAGTTTAAGTAAGTCGTAGGATAGTTCGACCATTTGGAATGGCCGCTGTTTTCCTGAAACTGTGCACTACAATTGCGCTTTATTTATATTTGTGGCTGTTGGTATGCGAAGTTGCTCCTCTATCTAAAAATGTGTTCCTGTTAAGGTCTCTTTTGAATTTTGAAAGAGAAATCATGTTACTTATTCCCTGAAATTCTGAGAGAGGCTTAAGCCATTATTTTAGTTGTTACACTTTCCTTTCATAAGAAATTGACAGATTCCCATGCATAGTTTCATAGTTGTTAGGATAATATCTTCTTCCCTTTAGACTAGGACTGAATCTCCCCTGGCTTCTGTTTGCTATGTATCTGTCTAAGTATGTGGGTGTGTGCATGATGTTCAGAAAAGGAAGTATGCTTCAAGGTTCAAATTTTGGATTAGGTAGAATTATTTTAAGGAAACAAGTAAGTATTTAAGTATGATACTGTAGTTATTCTATGAAAGAAAACTATGTCTTTTTGATTTCAATATTAGCTTGATTTTAGGAATTTCATATTTTGTGATATCTGCCTAATTGATAGCATAATCATTTCTTTCCTTTCTTTTAAAACTATTGATCTCTTCTTCCTTTCAAAACAATGATTTTGAAAACTTAAACACCCTACACTTCAACTATATATAGCAGCCCCTCCTCCCCTTTATTGAAGAAAGCTAACAACTCTTGAAAACACCTTCAGACTCCCTTCTTCTCCTCTGCACTTCAGGATTTAGACACCCTGAGAAGCTGAATATACAGACACTCTACTCCTCTCTAGCTTAAAGACCTCTCCTTACATACTTCTACAGATTGAAATCACACCTCGGCTTGCTAGTCTGAAGGCTAAATTACACTCTGTCTCTATTGTGCTCTTGTTATTTAGTTATGTTTCACCAGTGGTAAATTAAAGTGGAATTTGTACTCTTGCTGCTGTTTTGAAGGTTCAACTCTGTTTCGATGCCCACTTTTCTGTTTGCGTTTGTCTGTAAGTATGCACCTTGCTTGGCCACTTCTATTTGGCCACTGTTAACGCTCCTTGCAGGTTGTTCTGGATAGCTTAGAAAGGCTATACCATATATGTTACTTGCAGGTAGTTGGTTCTTCATGTGTGATATGACCATGGCCACATAAACTAACCATATTTGCGCAGGGACGAATACATTTGTAACAATCATTGTGGGTCTGGAAGACATTTAGTGCATACATGGCACATTTCTTTATTCTTTTTAGTTCCCCTAGACTCCATATGTGTTTTGATTCATTAGGGCCCCCGTTTGTATATTTTGTGCACTGTAAAGTGCAAGAGCGAGGTGTGAAGTTAATTGGTAAAAGCAGCAATGAACAGTAGCAGAAGTACTGTGATACGTGCAGAAACAGTATGCAGCAAGGGCTGTTAAACCTTGGCAACGCAGGGGCCTCCCTCTTCCTTTACTTATTTTTGCATATATGACGTGTTGAACATGGCCGGGCTGTTCATGAGAAGAATAGAATCTGAATTCTATTAAAAACAGGCAGGTTTTAAATCAAATTATCAAGGGGTTGTTTTCTGCAAAAATTTCAGAAAAAAGCTAAAGTTGTCATACATGTTGAAAACTAGACTATTTGTGCAAAACTAATTTTCTGGAAAATTGCAGCAGTGTATCTTCAGGTTATAATTGAACTTGAAAGTGTTTTAGGCTATTTATGCAACTCTGGTGTACAGGAAGCTAAATGATTTCCTGAAGAGGCTAAAAGTGCAATCTGTGTTGAAAAGTGGTTTGTTTCTGCAAATTCAAGTTTCTGAAACGTGATAGTGAGTTGCAGACGCTGAAATATTGATTTTGTTTAGTCTAAAGGCCTATTTTCGCAAGGCGGTGTAATCTGATTTTTTACATACATCTCTCCAAGCTAATTAATAACTTGTGGGAGATGTGGACTTTGGAGGTCAAGTCCTTAAATTATTATTACTTTTTATTATAAAAGTTCTAAAGTTAATTTAGATTACACTATTTATTTCCTAAATATTATCTTCACCCTCTACTCAATTTATATACATTTACGAATTTATTATTATTTGCTTGCTATACTAATATTTTCTAAGACTTGACATTAAGATATATATCTATGTGTGTGTTTATTAGTATTTATTCATATATTTGCTCAATATGTTTTTAAAGAAAAGACTATATGTGTGTGTATATATATATATATATATATATATATATATATATTTTTTTTTTATATACGAAATTTTAAATTAAACTATTTTAAACGCGACCTCTCATTAAAAGTCGCCACCGAAGTTAAAGGTATGTGACCAATAATGTCACGATGCCATCCTTTAGTGGCGCACATTTTTCACTATATGTTTACTCCATATTTAGTTATTTAAAAATTAACTTGTGTTAATTAAAGTATAAGATGATAATATTGGTCAACTTTGCCTAACATCGCAAATTGTAGCTATATATGTAAGATGTCTGTAAATTGAGACCTTTTATGCTAAACTGCCTATTTTCATATCTTTTAACTTGTTTGCACACATGTCCTCTTCGCTTATTTTATATAATTTTTTATCCTCTTAGTTGTCTTACATGTTAAAACCCAATATAAAAATCGGCCGGGAACCATATTTAGTGGAACTTAGGAGGTGCCTAATCCCTTCCTTGTAAGTTAACTTGAACACTTACCCGAATCTCTGATTAGTAAACTAACCTGGAGTTATTCTTTAAAATGAAATTAGAAATTAATAGGTGACCTAATACGCCTAGAATAATTTATTAGGTGGCGACTCCAAAACTCCAACTCCAAACAAGTTACCCCAAATTGTAAACCACTTTACTGTTTTAAGTGGGGTGCGACATTACTCTCAATACTCCCCCTCAAGCTGTGACCGGGGCCCGTAATCGTCCCATTTTGTCATGGATGGAGATGGCTGCTGTCTTTGGTTGGCAATGCAAAAAGCATGGTAAGTTGTCAATAATTTCCTACCTAAGTTGTTATCCAGACTCTTTTGATTTTATCACTGACCTCTTTCTCTTCGGTACTAGGTTTTCCAAACCGTGCCATCAACAAAAAGAAAGACAAGAAAAAGTAGAAAAAGAAAGACGAAGAAGATACCGAGTTGGATGATGATCTGACTTCAGTGACAGGTCTAGCTGGTGACCTGAAGGAGTTGAAGGCTTCAAAGCCTTTCGAAGGTTTCAAACGGGTCCTCGGGTCAAGGATCCTCAAAAGGTAAACCTCACCCTTGGTTAACTCACTAGTTTTTACTCTTCTTCACTTCTTTGCTCAAAATTCTTTTATGTTGCCTGTTGACACTCAATTTTGTCCTGAAAATTTTTTAAAATTAATAAATGATTGCAATATTACATAATTAATGTTGATTTTGAAAATAAAATAAATAATAGTAATGATTGAAAATTAATTGAAATTTCAAGGAAGCTGGTTAAATTTGAATGACATAGCCTATTTTCTATCCCATCTTTGCAATATCTCATTTTCTTAATTCATTTAAAATAGGCTAAAATCGCTCTCAGCCTAAAATATTGGCCCACTTCTGCAATCCATACATATACACTACACACGCCTAATCTTGGATTTTTTACCCTACATGAACATTCATCAAAAATATTTTCTAATTATAAACACCTTTTGTTGATATTAATTTTCTGTAGCCATTTCTTTTTAAATACTTTTTTATTAATATTAGTTTTTTGAATATTTCTGTAAATTAAATGTAATGAATATTATTCCGATAAATATGGGAATATAGGGGTAGTGTGTTGGTGTAGTTAGGATTCTAGGAGAGTAGTTGTTGTAGTACGTGTATTCCCCATATTCCTTATTTTTTGGGACAGATACAATATTTTTTGTTTGATATTTAATATTTTAGGTATTTATTAATGAATATTATTATTTTTCTAATAATATATATTCTAATTATTTTGTTATTAATATTGGCTACAAATAGTTGTGGCCATTTTTTAGTAAATATTTTGTGTATGGTGGCTGTTTGTGTAATGAGCCCCCTAATCTTCCTCCCCATTTCAGTCTTGCCCGTTTCCCCTCATACCCGAACCCCAATTTCCCCGACCCGCGCGTAAACCCTAAAGACTCGATCGACCCAAGTTTTTCTAATTTTTCCCTCCAAATTTCAACTTCTAATCAGTCCAAAACCCTACCCCACTGGTCCCCCACGTTCCCCTCTCTCACCAGTACAAAACCCCTTTAATCCTATCCGTTGTTTCAAAGTTTGATCGAATCCGAGTCGTGAGATGTCCAACGTCTATTTTTCTCTTTGAATTAGGGTGAAAGTAGTACAATCCAAGAGGATTATACTATTTTGACCTTGGTTTCAAAGGGAAAAAGCAAAGGGAGTAAGGGTCGCTTTTGGGAATTCAAAGAGATCCGAAACCCTAGCATCCTCAGGTATAAAATCTAAATTTTGTTCATTTTTTGGGGTTCTAGTTCTGATAAGGAGAGACAGAGTTGATAGAGGCGCATCAACATACATGAATTTTTTTTCCTCAATTTTCTTTTACAATAAAATAGTGTTACATTTTCTGTTGGATTCTGCGTATCGCTTCGTCGTTGTTTGAGTCGTCGCTTTATCGTTCGAGTCGTCGCTTAGTCGAGTCGCGCATTTTTTTTTCGGACCCTCGCTCTTGTTCACTGCCCTTAGCAAGGTAATAACCCCTTCCTTCCCCACTTTTATGTATGTGGTAGCATGGCTAGCTTTACGTCTTTTCTCATCGCTCATGTTATTTTCTGGGTTACCGAACTTGTACAAGCTGCCTCACTTTGTTTTTCTTTTTTTTTTTTTTTTTTTTTTTATGTATGAAGGTCATGATCATTGGCAGTTTGGCTGATGTTGTTTCTCTTTTAATGATTTCTTTGTCCAAATATATAAGAAGCAATGATGCTCGTTCAAATGTGGATATTGGTATTTTGAGGCTTCGTGTCTATGTTTAATGACTGAATAGATTAAATATGTTCCAGTTGTTTCAGGGTTTTGTGGGATGTTTGGAGAGGGTGTCATGTGAAGTTTCTGTAGAAGAGTATAAGAGCAGATGTAGGGTAGTTTGCTAGGTGGATTAGGGCTCTGTCCAGGGAAGTATTGGTTTTCATATTCATGTGAGGTCTTGGGGAAGTTCAGGAAGTGGTGGATGGCTGTTCAGAGGAGGTTGTTAGGAGTGTGAGGTATGTTCATAGGCTGTAGGTGTTGTAGGATATTTGAGGTAGTCTGCGAGTTTGCTCCTGGCTATTCTCTGATTGTTGCGAGTGTGTTCAGGTAGTAGTCTTGCGTGCAGGCAGTTTAGTGAAGGTGTTGCAGGGTGAGTTTTGGAGAGGATTGGTGATTTGGTAGAGGTTTGAAATTTGCAGAGGTGCTGCCAGGTTTAAGTCGTTCCGATGAGTTCTGAAAATTATCAAGTTGTGTAGTATATGCTGGTGTGTGTTTGTGTGAGAGAGCGAGGGTTTATGCAGCGCCTTTTTTAGTTGTGTGTTGAGGGATTTGTTTAAGAGGTGTTCTAGTGTCCTGTAGAGGGAGTTCAGGGGTTTAATAATGTGGTGTGAGGGCTGGTCAGTTCAAGTGAGTTCAAAGGTGTGTAAGGTCTGTGTGTGTGCTGTTTGATTCAGAAGTTTGCATGGGTAAAGTGAGTGTATTTTTGGTGAGGGGCATTTTGGTTGGAGAGTTGATAAGATCTTGGTTTCCTATGATTGCTTATCTTCCTTGTCTGAATACATAACTTGAGTCCAAAGCAGAAAAGTTAAGTTTGGATACATGTTTAAGTGATAAATTTAACAAATTAAAGGACTGGTTGTTAGTTGTTTACTGTTTTCCATTCATTGGTCGCAGCCTCTGTTGATACATTCTTTCTTTTAAAAGAAAATAACTTGTAGTTATTAGAATATAAGTTTTCATGAGAAAGTTGATTAAACAGTTAACCTCGCTGTTAGTTATCGAAAGGATCTTTTTGTTCTCTTCCCTTTGACTATAAAATAGTGGCTTTACACATTTGAGTTAGATGTTTTATTTAACCACTTCTCAAATTCAGTCTCCTGTGGTTTAAAATCTTGTATTTTAAGTTTGAAAGTTGAACTTGTTAAATATTAAATCATCTTCTTTCCTTTTCTTAAGTTGTCTGATCCAAAATATTTCTTCTCCGTGGGAAATTTCAGTCTCAGCAAAAAATGTATTTTTCTTTAGATCTTGGTTTACATCTTGATTGGAAATCGATGAGTTTTACTCTGTTCATTAAAATATTTTTTTTTTCTTTGAAGTATAAAATTTTGTTTAACTACATGACTTTCGTATAATTGGAAATAAGGCCTGTTCATGTTCTAGTTTGAGTACTGTAGGTTTATACATAGAAACGATATCTTTTGTGTCAATGAAGAGATGCTTCAGCTAAGTGTCACCTATTTAAACTAAGTTCCTTTTACTTCCTCTAATCTAACTAATGTGATGGCATGACTTTCCCTTTATGCTTGTTGTAATAGGTTGTTAGTACTAGCTTAAATATTAAAAAAGAAATATTTGAGTTTGAAACCATGTATTAATCTGTAGTTGGTTTGCTTGTTTCATTCCAAATTTTGTCCTTGTTCTGTTATCGTGAATGAGTTTCATATGAATGAGTGATTTTTTTTGTAAAGCTGAGGTGGTTGCTATCTGGGAGTCAAAATAATTGCTTGATTACCTAATTATTTGAAGTACAATTATTATGTATTATACTCGGTCAATTTTAGTCTTTATTTCCCTTCATTGTTTAAACTCTTCTGTCTATCACTATTATTCATGATCAATTTTGTCTGATAGTCTCTTATTCATATATTCATTAATCCTCACTCTTTGTTTCTTTTGCATAATATCCTTGGGAACGAGTTTGAGTTGCCCAACTCACAAATTGGAATTGGCTATTTGCATTGGAGTTATTTGATCCGCTCCGCATTTTCGGGACTTGATATCCCCGAAAATGTAAAAGAAAGAAAAAATGAAAATCACGAAGTCCAAGGCTCAATGATTGAGTTTGCGCTTCCGGGTTCTATCTTCTAAACTCCATCTTTCCCCGCTCCCATAGAAAATACATGTTGTATAGGATTTCCCCATAGACCGGATTAGGAGCCCTGTAGGATAGAAATGATATTTGAATTGTAAATAACTATTGTAAATTACTTAAATTGTTTTGTATGAATGCTTTGTATCATTTCTTTTCAAATCGGCAATTAATTTATGGATGTTTAGAATCATTTGTCAATTAATGAGTGCAAAATCAAATTCGACTAAAAATCGTACCCTCATCATAATTCGCATTTGAATTGCTTCTTTATTTATTATATTAAATATTTAATTATTTATTTATCTAATCTAATTTATTTATTTAGTTAATCAATTAAATTTTAATCCTTTATTTATTATGTACTTAATCTAATTTATTTAATTTCAATTAATCATTTATTTAATTAATCAATTATTATTCATTTACTCCTTTATTTAATTAAAATTGATTAGTATTCATTTATTTAATTAAGTTATTTATCTATTTATTCAATCAATTAATTAATCCTTTATTATTATCCAAATATTTATCTAGTTTGTTTATTTATTTATCTAACTTCATTTAACCTTTATTTATTTAATTAATTAACCAATTGATCATTATTTAATTATCTATTTAATTAACCTTAAATTTGGTCATTTATCTATATAAGTACCGGCATAATTAAAATCTTGTCTTATTTATATTTATTCCTCTCATCTTTATTTAAAATTAATTTTATATACTTATTATCCTTAACAAACTCGTGAAAACCGCTGGATTAACCGCATTTAGCGGATTTTCGAAAGTGCTCCCGCAAGGGACCTTCTTTCGGAAATAATAGAACCACTTACTCAGAATCTCTGATTTTAATTTAATTTCATTTAATTAAAGAATAAATTGCACTCATTAGTTAATTTAGGTTCCTAATAATCCTTAAATTAGGTGGCGACTCCAAAGAAACCCTTTGAAATTCCATTTTATTGAAATATACCCGAAACCTGTCTTTTCTTATAGAAAGGGTAATTTTTGGGGTTCAACATTGCCCTTTGTAAGTGTGAAAAGGAAGAGCGCGGTTTTCGAGAAACCCTCTCGCTATGTAAACCCTCGCACCGAGGTGGCTACTTCTCCTAGGCCCGAAGTGGTGGCGGAGTCGCTCCGAAGGCTGATTGATGAGCCTGATCACGTTGCCGCCGAGGACTTAGTAGCTCGAAGAGCAGTTGAGGTCATGGACCTTGAGGATCAGGAGCAAGGCTCCGAGGCGGAAGTTGCCAAGGCCAGAGGCAAGGCCATAGTTGGAGAAGCTGGGTCTGCTGCCATCGAGAGGGAGGCTGAAGTCGGCGCGGTTCGGGCGCAATCTGAGCCCGCGAGGATTTCGTCCTCAGTGGGATCTTTTCGGAAGCTCGGGGTGCCATCTTCTTCGAGCCTGTTGGCAAGCACCCGAGGTGATATCCTGAGCCTAACGCCTTTGCTTGGCCCAGAGGAAGACAAAGTTGTGCAGACTTTCTCTCGAGATCAGCTATACAACACCATCGCTGCCAATGCTATCAGAGTAAGTTTCGTCGTCCTTTAATGTTACCTCTGTCTTTGGTCAGTTGTTGACAATAATTTTTTTATTGATCTCTATTTAGAGCTTTGTTCTGTCGTTGAGGGCTATCGAAGTTGAATCCTCAAGGGATGAAGAAGTTCGGCGCGTTGCCCGTGCATTGGACAGGCAAAGGGACAGCTTCAATGCACAAATAGCAGAATTAAAGGCTAAGTTGTCCAAGTCCCAGTCCGATTTGCACGAAGCTGAAGCTACTGCCGAGACGAAGATTCGAGCCCTGGGCAATGGCTTCCAAATTGAGTGTACGAAGCTGGAAGCCGAGGTCACAAAACTCAATGCTGAGTTAGCCTAAGCTAGGGGGAAATTTGAGAAAATGGCCAAGACGCACCACGAGTAGCTGAGAAATCATGTGCTCCATATTTGGAGGTTGGAGGGTGAGAACTCCAAACTTCTAGATCGTGAGGCCGAGGTCGAAGCTCTTCGAGAGGAAATTGCTGATCGCAAAGCCAAGGCTAAGATCAAGACCAAGAGGGCGGAGTTGGATAAGCGATGGGTTGTTATCAAGTCTCAGCTGAAACTGCTTAAGCAGTGTCGTGCTGGTGAGCTCAATTTGGAAGAAGAAATTTCCAAAGCCGAAGAGAAGGCAGCCCAGGCTCAAGCTATCATCGATGATCTTCCATCAAGTGAGGCTTCGAGCGAGGATGATAAATATGAGGATGCCGAGGGGGCTTCCGAAGAGGGAGATGACGACCCCGAAGCCTAGATTCTTGTTTTCATTTCTTGTTTTGTGTGCCTTCGGGCTCTTCTTATGTTCATGCTTTTGGACCTTCGGATCCTTTTGATGTAAAAACTTGCAGCTTTCGGGCCTGTTAATGAAATGATTTTGTATTTCTCACCTTAAATATTAATTTCTGCATAAACCGAACACTTAAAGTAAATAGCTTGCTTGCAAGGCTTAATTAAATGAAACTGTTGCAAACTTACAACGACGTCTTGTTCTCGAGTCGAAGCATTTAAAGTGAAACTTCGGAGTTCAAGATTATGGAAACAAAGAGATATAGAATCAAGTTTATTTCATCGAGCCATAATCAACTTTTTACATAAAGCCAAGTTGAAGTAGACCTTGGGCGTAAAAACAAACTGACAACATGCCACTATCGGGCGTAATTATAATGTACTAATCTATTCTTCGGGTGTCAGTCCCCGGTCGTCGAATAGCCAGGCTTCGGTCGAGAGGCTCAGTATCGACCTTGGTTGCAACCGCCTCTTACTCTCCCCCAGTGTTCGGGTGTGAATCTTGATGAAGATCCGAGCACTGGAAATCATTTATCCGCTTCCTGAAAAAAGGTCAAGCAAAATGAAACGAGGAGCAAGTTAGTACATTTCGATCGAGGCCCTAGGAGCATTTTCCGGCTCGAGGCTGAATGTAAAATTTAAGTAATCAAGGAATGCTTACCTCGATTTCAGAAGTAGTACCGCTTCAAATTGGAGATGTTCCAATTTAAGGGTTCGGGTATGCCGTGCAGATCTTCGATTTGATAAGATCCTTTACCAACAATTGCTCTACCTTTGTATGGTCCTTCCCAGTTCGGGACGAATTTTCCCCCGTTCTTCTCCTTCGTTGATTGGTTCGTAGCCTTCAGTACCTAATCGCCAACTTTAAAATCTCTAAGTTTGGTCTTCCTATTAAGATATGCCTCGATCTGTCTTTTTTGTGCAACTAGCCAAACCAAAGCCAACTTTTTTTTCTCCTCAAGCAAGTCCAACTCTATGCGCATGGCTTGCTGATTCGTATCCTCGGTGGTATGAGCATACCGAAGACTTGGTTCGCCCACTTCCACGGGGATAAGGGAATCCATACCATAGGCAAGTGAAAAAGGGGTCTCGCCGGTGCTATTCTTTTCCGTTGTCCGCATGGCCCACAACACACCCGGCAACTCCTTGGGCCAAGGACCTTTCTTCTCATCGAGCCTTTTCTTGAGATTTTCAATTATTATCCTATTTGAAGACTCAGCTTGGCCATTGACACTTGGATGATAGGGGGTTGAAGCGATTCTTTTAATTCCCCATTGCTTGAAGAAATCAGTGATGGCTGCTCCCATGAATTGTTTACCATTGTCGCAAGCAATTTCTCTAGGGACATCGAACCTGTAGATGATGTTCTTCCTAATAAAGTTAATTACTTCTTTTTGTTTGACCTCGGTGAGAGCTCCTGCTTCCACCCATATTGTAAAGTAATCAGTCAAAATGAGGATGAACTGAACACCACTTTTTCCTTCAGCAGAGGACCAACAGCATCCATCCTCCATATAAAAGGCCATGTGACACGACCGAATGTAAAGGTTCGGCTTGTTGATGAATCATTCGTGCGTGGCGTTGGCACTTATCGCATTTTTGCATGAAGACCTTTGTATCTGTGCTGATGGTGGGCCAATAGTACCCAACTCTAAGTAGTTTACGCACTAAGGACTTCCCCTCGAGTGGTTGCCACACTCGCCCTCGTGCACTTCAGCCATCATATATCTGGCTTCGTCTGGACCCAAACACTTGGCCATCGGGCCGCAATACAATCTCTTATACAAATTTCCCTTGATCATATGATATGAAGTCGCTTGGGTCCTTAATTTTTTGGCTTCTTTCTTATCTTGGGGAACAGTCCCCGAGTCGAAGTAAGAGATATACTTACTCCACCAATCCCATTTGTGGTCCATCGAATTGACTTGCAATTTCATCTCTCTCATTTGCGCAGAGAGCAACCAAACCACTGAGTCAGTCCCCGAGTGTGTCTCATCTACCGCCGAACCCAAGTTCGCTAGGGCATCGGCCTCGGTATTCTCCTCTCGAGGCACTTGTTTAATTTTCCATTCTTGGAATTGGGCCAAAATCCTCTGTGCTCGGTCCAAGAATAGCTGCATTCTGGGCTCTCGAGCCGTATATTCACAGAGCACTTGGTTTACTACTAGCTGTGAGTCGCATCTCAACTCAATTCTTTCCACCCCCTATTTCCCTAGCTAATTCCAAGCCTACTAAAGCTGCTTCGTATTCGGCCTCATTATTGGTTACCTTTTTTAACCGAACGGAGTGCCTGATTTTCTCCCCGGTGGGCGCTTTTAGCACTATGTCAAATCCCGAACCCTTGGAATTAGTTGCCCCATCGGTGTGAAGTATCCATAGTCCCAAAGCCGTTCCTTTTGACATTGAGTTCTCCTTTTCGACTTCGCGTAGGATCCCAACACTAAAATCTGCTACAAAGTCAGCCAAGACTTGGGATTTGATGGTTATTCTGGGTTGATAAGTGATGTCATACTCGCTCAATTCTACTGCCCAATTTGATAACCTTCCCGATAACTCAGGTTTGTGCAATATACTTCTTAAGGGGAAGGTTGAGACTACCGCTATTGGATGACATTGGAAATAAGGTCGTAGTTTCCGAGCAGTAACAATCAAAGCAAGTGCTAGTTTTTCCAAGTAAGGATACCTGGTCTCAGCATCGAGGAGTGTCTTGCTCACGTAGTAGATGGGCTGTTGCTTGCCATCTTCTTCCCGAACCAGCACAGCGCTGACAGACACCTCGGATACCGCCAAGTACACCAGTAATGTTTCGCCATCTTTTGGCTTACCGAGCAACGGCACGTTAGCCAGATAGCGTTTCGATTCCCTCAGCGCTTCTTTACACTCCGGTGTCCATTCGAAGTGATTATTCTTCCTCAAGACAGAGAAGAATTTGTGGCATCGCTTCGAGGACCTTGAGATGAAACGACTCAAGGCAGCGATTCGGCCAGTTAAGCCCTGAACTTCCTTTACCCCGGTCAACTCTTCGGGGATCTCTTCGATAGCCTTGATCTTATCTGGGTTGGCTTCGATTCCTCGTTCAGAGACAATGAATCCCAAGAATTTGCCTGACCCTACGCCGAAGGCATACTTCTCAGGGTTTAATTTCATGCCATATTGCCTCAGAACAACAAAAGCTTCCCTCAAATGATTCAGATGATCTTCCATTCGAATTGACTTTATAAGCATATCATCTATGTAGACTTCCATATATTTTCCAATATACTCCTTGAACATGCGACACACTAGCCTCTGGTATGTCGCCCCAGCATTTTTCAAACCGAAGGGCATCACTTTGTAGCAAAAAGTACCTCGGTCAATGATGAACGACTGAATGAGGTTTTCTCTTCGTCCTTCAGATCCATGAGAATTTGGTTGTAGCCCGAATAAGCATCCAAGAAGCTTAATAGTTTGTGTCTAGCCGTGGAATCTATTAACCTATCTATTTGTGGCAATGGGTAGGAATTCTTGGGGCAAGCTTTGTTTAGATCAGCGTAGTCTACGCATATCCTCCACTTGCCGTTTTTCTTAGGCACGATGACCACATTAGCCAGCCATTCAGGATACTTCACCTCCCTTATGAAACCATTCTCTTGCAGTTTCGTTGTTTCATCTTCGATTGCTTTCTTTTTAACCCCGGCATGAGGTCTTTCTTCTGCTTCACCGGGGTGAATTTTGGGTCTACGTTCAGCTTGTGGGTCATGATCTCTGGATCGATACCAATCATGTCTGAATGGGACCAAGCGAAGCAATCGTTTTTGGACTTTAAAACGTTTTGAGTGTGATTTCACCCAAAGTCTTCTTCGTGGAATTGTTGAAGCCAGTCAACACTGTTGCCTTAGGGATGACTTCCCCTTTAAGCCATATCTTCTTAATGGCCCCGTAGCTAATTATGTTGACCAAGCTACCGGGGTTAATCAAGACTCGCCTGATATCCGAGTCATTGATTCTCAACAAGATGACCAAGGCATCGTGATGAGGGAACATCATCCCATCACAATCGTCATCATCAAATACGATTTCTTTACCCGAGCCTCCCACTCGAGTTCTCTTTTCCATTGTGATCGACAGCTTGACGAACTTCTTTGCGGCTGCGAAATTCACCCCGTTTACTTCTGACCCCCCGGTGATAACATTCGCAACTCTCTCAGATGGTGGAGCCCGATGTGGCTGTCCATCACCTCGGTTCTTGGTGTGGTTATCTTTTCCCTTGTCGGTAAGGAATTCGGCCAACACGCCGTTCTTCAGCAAATGTGCCACCTCGAGGCACAGTGCTTTGCAGTCATCGGTTCGATGGCCAAAATCCGCATGGAACTCGCAGTGCAAATTCTAGTCTCTTTTGTCTGTTGGAGTTCTCATGTCTTCGGGTATTCTTACCCCGGTAGTTCCCTTGACTACGTTGACCAGCTCCGAGGTCGATATATCAAAGTTGTAGTCAGGGATCCGAGGTAATTCTTTAGTCCTTGGAACCGAAGTTGGGCCTGAGGAATTTCTTTAGTTCGAGTTAGGGTGAACCTTTCCTCTGAGCCGTTGGCTTACATGTGGGTTCCCAAACGAGTTTCCAAAAGAATTTTCTAACCTTTGGCTGACAGGCTGCCTCGTGGAGGTGTATGGCTCGTACCTCCCCTTCGAATTTTCTCACGACGCCTCGCTGCAATACGAGGATTCGCCTCGATTCTTGTAATTATGACCTCTGTTTTTAAACTCAGCTTCCTCCAGCCTTATCTTATAGTAAGCTTGTTTGTGAAAATCTTCCCACTTCAGAACTTGATACTGCTGAAGCTCTTTTCGCAACTCAGCGACAACGTCGAAGTTGTGAACATTGATACCCTTTTCAAATTCCATGATGGCTAGAGTATCATCCATTTGAGGTAGCTCCATGCGCTCAGCATGAAAGCGCTCAAGGAAGTCCTTAAGTGGCTCACCGGGTCGTTGCTTGACCTCGCAAATATCCTCCTTCCTTTGGAGAATCTTTTGTGCTCCGGTGTGAGCCTTAACGAAGGTATTAACCATTTCCTTGAAGGTTGAGATTGACCCTGCTGGTAAGCGTATGCACCAACGCAGCGCTCTTTTCTCCAAGGATTCACCAAACTTTTTCAAGAACATTGACTTGAGCTCTATTGTCGTTAAGTCATTGCTCTTTACCATCGCCATGAATTTAGTTACATGTTCTTAGGGATCGGTGGTCTCATCATACTTCTTTAGGAAGAGGAGCCTGAAATTTTTGGGATTGGAGCTGGCGCTGCTTCGGGCTTGAACGACAACTCCCTATATTGGTCAATGTCAAGCTCATCTTCGGTCTTAGCCACCTCGGGAACACTTTTGAGGCGTTTTTCCTCGCGCGCTTCGATGCGAGCCTCGACTCAGGCTTCAATTTCTCTAGTCAATCTCTCAGCATCAACTGAAGATGTAGTTTCTGCCACGGTGGGAAGCGTCCCGAAGTGTGGCATTGTGCTCGGTATATTTCCCAAACCCCCAGAAGTGGCCCCATTTTGAGGTCCCTCTATTATCGCGCCCGTAAGAACGAAGGGCGGGATGCCTCCATTTGGAGCCACAGGCTTAGTGCCATTCGGTGCCTAGCTGTTCCTCGCCTTTAACGAGGCGCGGAATTCGGCGTTGATGTTAACTTGTTCATCCTGTCGCTCTTGAAGAGCTTTTAGTGAAGCAACGACAAAAGCTTGAAAAGCTTTGGTCGTCATTGAAGATGATGAAATGGGATCTGATTGAGTGCCAGTCTGTCCATCGGGAGTTAACTGGCAATCAATAGGATTTATGCTGTTATCGGTCATATCGTCGTCGAAAGATTATGGGCTTCAACAAAAAAAGAGCGTTTAACTTTGGAACAAAGTGTTCTACCTGAATCCCCACAGATGCCGCCAATTTGTATGGGCCTAAATCAGTTTAGGATCACAAATCGAATTTGGGTTGGAATACAAGCAAATCTTCGTATCAAAGTCAAGAAAATGCCAAGAATAAGCGTAAATGCGAGAAAATAATGTGATTTCAATATATTGCAATAAGTACAAATTTCGCCAGAGTTTCTGTATATATTTCCGAATGCGTACAATGTAAAATGAAGTGCCATTTATAGACATAAGAGTCTGCCCCACGTTCTCCATGACTCGCTAGTGGCCAAACCCACGTCTGGAGCATTTATGGATGAAGTTAATGGGCAAAGTAGTGGGCTGCTGAGCCGTTACAACCGAGGTATCCTACCGAGGTGAAAATGTGTTACTTCAGTGGCGCGACTCCGCCGTTCGGTTGAAGCGAGGATCACCGAAGCGCAGCTTTTGGTGATGACCTCGGTGCCTGACTTCGGCGACTCATTCGCTTGCTTCGGTTTGTAGCTTGTCATCATATGCTTGGTTACTATCCGATCATGTTACCGAGGCTGCTCATAGTAGGCCGACTTTTATCCAATACAATAGTATTTACATGTGTATATATAATGAACCATTATACTAAAGATACGGTATTAGTTAAACAAAATATAAAGTATAAAATCTATCAAAGGCATGACACTTCTATTTTCCAAAAAAGAATGATGGAATTTCGAAGTAAGAAATCAAAATATTTATATATATACTTTTTCACCTATGCATTTTTATTTTCCTAGAAAAAGAGAACATGAGAGGAAATGAACAGTGATAGCGGTAACGGTTTTGGAAAAATTACGCCACATAACCGTTGAGAAAGAATAATTACTATTTTTGTCCATCTTTTGTTGTTACTTTCTTTCCATAACCAGTTTTCCTTTTTAAAATATATTTTAAATATTTCGAATATATATTTAATATTATGTATTTATGGATTAGATGTAGATCATTAATTTGAGCCTACATTTTAGGAGTATAAAATTTCCTTGTTTAATGGCAATTAATGCAGTAATTATATTTTTTCGTATTTAATTTCTACTACATGCATTTAGATCTTAACATATCTACACACAATTAGGAATAATGCATATTTCTTAAATATAATTTAATTTTAATATTTACAAAATTATTTTTAATGTATATTTACATAATTTCCCTTATATATACTTAAGTATATTTAAATATATTTTAAAATTATTAATACAAATATTATTAATAATTAATGTGTGTTTATATAATTTCATTCAATGTTGTAAAATGTATTTGAGATATAAATTGTGCACATACAAATATCATAATTTGTATATATTAGTGCACAAAAATATATTTTTGATATTTTTATAATATTTAATATATATTTACGTAATTTTCACAATATATTTAACATACATTCAAATATATATTTTAACAATATTAATATAGTTGAGATATAAATTATGTATATATAAAGACCAGTCAAATATATGTTTATGATAGTGATTCAGTGTAGACTAGAATTCTTAAGTTTATAGGACTTTATTTTTAGGCTAAAATTGTGCATATTCCATATTTAGCGCAAATCAATTTAAGGATTGACTAATTTTCTTTATTTAAGGCATTAAATTTTCACAAATATTAGTATTAATATTTAAAGTTTACCTTTATTTAGGAAGTTAATAATTACCAGATATTAATATTAATATTAAAGATTTCATTTATTTTGATTTGTATTGTAGATAGAAAAAGTTTTGGACAATAAAAAGTAAATATTTATTTATGGACGGATATATATATAAACAACCCAATAGTTTTCGGTCGAAATGTATACATAAGTGTTGGTTGGAACTGGGAGATATAGAATAAATATGATGTTAAGAGTAAGATTAGTGTAATTTCCATCTATAAGGGAGGGAAATTATACTTCCCCTTTATAAACTTTAGAATTATTTTTCATAAAAATAGTTTTATGCTTTTGTCCAAACTCGTCTTTAATTAGTTAAAGAAAAGGAAAAAGATTTTAATTGTTCATCTCTAATGTAAAAAATTGAACATCCTTGTCCTTATTATTTGGATATTGCCTAATATTCCTCATCCTCGAACAGTCCAGGGTCATACGGAAAAAAAATTGTTTATTTTTCTTGATCTTAACTAAGTTTCAACTTGAGCTTATTCGATACTGGAGCTTATTTAATGTTAAAGACGAATACAATGGCAACTGAAAAGATGTGAACGAACCAAAAGTATATAAAAATGAAATTGAGCATATAGAATAATATTAGAACAATTAATAATAATAAAATAGTTTGTATATATACTATGCTTGCTTAATTATGGTTAATTAAAATATATATTTATAGCATTAAATTGTCTAATCATAATAAATTGATATTATTTGGTGTATATCGGTGTGGTAACTTTTACCTATTGGAGTTGGCCGAGTAGCGCTCTTTGTTGTTTGCCATGTGGAAGAACACGTTGCACGTACTTGTTAAGGTTAACTTCCACCGCCAACGGCAAACTTTCCCATTTTGTTCATTTCTCTCTGTTTCTCTTAGCGCAAAGAATCAAGAATGGGTAAAGAAACGATGTTGCTATCAGGCGCAATTCACCTGAAGAAAAAGCCCATGAAGAAACGTAGTAGTAGTAACAAAAACAAGAACAAACATGTCTTCAAAAAGGTTTTGGATTATCTCATGTCTGACACTTTTATGTTTGCTCCTATGTATTCTTCTCAATTCTCCTCATCAGTTGAGCCTTTGCCATCTGTTTCCACTGGTGAGTATACATATACTTGATTATGACATGCATGCAACATCTTTTTAATTAAACATGCTTGAAAAAATTGTAAAACAAACTTGTGTTTGTGGAATGGGGGATGGGGAATTGATGATATGTATGTTGTTTTGTTTCCCAGGAGTTGATGAAAATGAAACCATGGAGGAGGGAAATGACAAGAAATTGGTTGGTAAGATTGGAGATTATTTGAAGTCTGATACTTACTTGTATGCCCCCTTGGTTATTCGACAACCTTGGGATGTGGATGTTGCAAGTGTAAATGTAGCTAATAAAGGTACACTCTTATGTTGGTTACTTATGTTGATGACAAATGGATATTTTCCTTTGTAGTACGTAAAAATTTGTGTTTATATTGGTACTATTAACCGGTTTAAGCTTCATGTACTCTGGTTGACGACTTGGCGGTAAGGGTCAAAATAAAACGACAACATGAGAGGAATAGCAAAACGTGTCTGTGACCATTACATGGATGGAAAACAAACTTTACATGTTAATTGAGTTGCCTCTTTTGCTTGCCCCATTGTAGAGACATTGTAACTTTGCACATAATCCCTGAATTGTTTTGTTGCCCTTTATGTTAACGTTTTAGAGGGAAGGATCTAAGTGAAGTGAAGGAAAAAGTTTTAACTGCGATAACTAGGATGACAGATACTCTAGGAACATCACAAGAAGATAAGCATGTCTTCTTCTATTCTCTTACTTGTGTCATTTTCGTGACATGCTTTGTTGCACTTTTGCTAGTTCTAGGACTTTATTTGGAAAAGATGCTTTGCATCTGTCAAATTTTGCTTGACAGGTATGTAATTGGATAGGTCTTTTTTGGTAATGTGTTGACAAGAGCCATTGCAAAGACAAGAGTACTTGAGACTCATGTACGGAATGCAATGTGTTTTGGGAATAGTATTTTTTCCTCTATCGATCTTTCCTTTGGGTGGTTGTGTGCATTTGATCATTTTGTTGACATAAATGAACTGAATCTGCTTAATGTTAAGCTTCAAGGTTGTTCTTAAAATTTTCTCTGTTCTTTAGGAGCAGTTGCTAGACTAGAAGAGACAGACAAAAAGAGATCTGCTGATCGGTTAACCGGAGTTGCTGGAAAAGCAGATGAGCCTGGTAGGAAGACAGTAGATGCAGTTAGCAAAGATCAAAGCATGGATGATATTCCTCATACAAGGAGCACTATGGTCACACGTACTCGGGTGCGAAGGGAAACTGTGAAGCACATGGTTTACCAAAACTGCTGACCTTTATGTACAATTACGTTCTCAGGTATGAATGCACTTTTGATTCTTTAAATTTCTCTTATGTTTCATGCTTTCATATATATTCTTTGGCTTACCATCTGATTTGTAGTTGTCATTTCTGTTCCCTTCAATTCTTCTTTGGGAAAGCTAGTTATCAGGCGAAACAGAATCACCCAAGTTTTTAGGCTGTCTGGATGTTCATGACTCTGTTCTTTGGTCTTTCAGTTAGGGTCAACTTCTTGTGAGAACTTTCTTCCTTGCCTTGACCATGTTGAAAGTGCACAGTGAAAGCTGTAATGGAAGTATAGGCTATTGCTGCTTTGTCCTTGATATAAAATGTCAGAATTCATAATTGTGGAGATGATGAACTTTGTGGTTGATTTTTGAACCCTTAAACCTAGTTCACTTCTAGGAAGACATCACCTTTGAGTGAGTTAGACAATGCACCTTCACGGATAAAGATTAGGACAATGTCATCTTTAAGTGGGATGGACAAAGGACTTTGGTGTTAGTCCCTTGAAGTAGCTCTTGCCATGTTGCTGGTCTTACATATGTTGACGGTTTTTTAAAACTTAGCATTCTAGGGCCCTTGAAGATCTCTTCATGCTGAACGCATTTATGCGGAATCCAGTTGCATATCTTTCAAAAACCTTATGAGTATCTAGGGAGAGAACCTGCACCTTGGTTTACTAGATCAGTGTTGCATAAAAGAATACAGTGCATGTTTTAGAGAATATTCCTACCTTCTTTTGAGAACATTCAATAGCACATTCGTTTATCCACATTGGTTGGTCTCTACCTTGTTGGCATGTTGGGCTTAAATTTGGCCAGTTGACTAACAGAATTTTATGTTTTTCAATTTAGAATTTTAGAGGTCCAAACTAGTGGTGTTCAACTGAGAGTTTTCGATTGAGGGCATTCAGGGAGTGTAGTATTACTGATCTATATACACCCCCCCCCCCTTTTGAATGACTTGATTGATGTATTTTTTCCATTTGGGATCACAGGGACGAGATTAGACCTCCCCTTCGCGCCCCCCCAAAAAAAAAAAAAAAAAACAGAATGCTGGATTCTGTGATAGACATTATGCCATGGAGTTGTTGTGAACAAAGAATTTGTATAATGAAGTGTCAATGTCTGAAATCTCTTTGAGGCTCCATGTGTCCATATCCAGCTTAGCATTCGGTGCTCTAAGATACTTAGTAAAGCGTTCAAATTAGCGGTCGCATTTAAAAGTTTGGCAAAGTCTATTGTTGTAAACGATTGGTGGATTTAGCAGTAAACTGATACCTTCATCTTTTTATGGTGAACATGCATGCTTAGTAGTTCCGTATTTAGCTCGAGGAAAGAGGACATAGTGAAGGTCATAGTTGGGTGGTATCAGCTTTAGTTGTTGTTCGTCGGTCCTCTGTGGTTTTCATGAACTTCTTTTCCTCTAGGCTTCCTATGTAGGTAAGTACTTGGGGGTTAACAAATTATCAACTCTGTTTTTGTCTATATCTCGTCTAAATCTGTAATTCTAGCTTTGAGAGCTCTTTTGGTCAGTGGAAAACGTTATTGCATTCAGTTAATTATGGTCAATGTCATAATTATTTGAAATTTATTACGGAGTACCTCTCTACCTGTTTGTATTTATATATGTATCGTTGCACTTTTGCTTTTTCAGACAAAGGGCTGCTAGAAACAGAAGCAACAAGCTTGTGAAATGAAGATTTTCTTGTGTGATGCCGGGCAGTGCCGCTGAAGTGCCGCTGAATAGCACTAATCTGACTCAAGATAGTTTTAGCTGAATTTGTTTACCCACAGGTAGTTCTACTGTATAAATTGTAATATCATCACCAAGTACATATTACTTATATAAGTTTGAAGGGTGTTACGATTACTGTAACCGCATGGCACCTATTCTTTTAAGCTCCCAACTTGAAATTTGCAGCTCAGATTTCTGAAATCACTGTTAAACCTACTCGCTCTTTTTTTAATGCAAAGAGTAACCACTAGGGATGGCTAGCAGCCCGGCCCGGTTCGGTCCGAGACCGGCACCGGCAACCGGTTCCGGTCCGGTCTGGGCCAAGTAGCAGAACAAAATCGGACCAAACAGGCCTTACGGGTCTGGTCGAATCTGGTGGGAAAATGGAGAGCCGGAACCGGCATCGGCGGCCGTTCGGTTTTCGGAATTTGTTTTTTGTTTTTTTTAAGCAAATACAATGAAATTTAAAAAAAAGAAGTGCTATAAAAAATTATTACGACAAATACTGAACAAATTTTGATAGATTGGAAAAGAAATACAAACATTTTATTGAAAATTTAAGAAAAACATAATTTAAAAGACAAACTAAGAAATTGAAAATTACATAGGCATTTCTTTATAATTGTTTCAGTCACGCAGATTAAAGCCCCTTAATCTATCTCATTCGGTCTTATGATGTTTTTTTTGAGTGGGTTTTAAACTTTTCCGTTCACTCCTCTCACCAGTGTAAATTTGTCACTCTGTCTTATAGAGGCTACATTTAACTTTATGAGTTTCAGTATCTTTTATAATAATTTTCCACACTTTAGAACAGCCTCTTCGTTCCGCAAGTTGTTGTGAACCTCTTCGTTCCGCAAGTTGTGCTTCACTAGGACCAGAAGCAGCGGGAGCTTGATTTTCAGCCATTATAATTATTTGGATTTTGGAAGAAACTTAGAAAATAGCCTTTGAGAGTAATTTGAAAGATAAATTGATAGAAAATGATGAATTGTATCATATAATGATGAAATAATAGGGTATGTATAGATAAAAATAGGTTGAGGGTATGGGGGCGTTTAGGGGTGGTAGGCAAAAATAGCCATTTTTGGCCGTTGGCCAACGGCTATATTTGAAAAAGAGCCTTGGCCAACGGCTATATTTGAAAGAGAGTCGTTGGGCCAATTCAAATATAACAACAAAATATTATCAACTTTGTGTATATATATATATATATATATATATATATTTGGATTGTTTAAATTTATAATTAAAAAACTTGTAGTATTTTTCAAATTGAATTTTTGAAGTGATGATTCAAACCTTGAATTAATTTGAGTCGTTCAAACTTTTTGAATTAATTTGTTATGTTCAAAGTTCAAACTTTGAATTAATTTCATAGAATCAAATTTGAACTAATTCAGAAACTAGTAATTAATTGTAGTATTTTTTTGCAAACTATAAATGAAAAACAAAAAAATATGAACACACGAGTTGTGCTGGAATTTCAATACTTGGAGTAATTTTATTGAACTGTTTAAGATATAAGTACTGCAATACATACTACGATAGCTGAACTTTCAAACTCGTAATTTCAAAATTCTAATTTAGAAAATTACATTCTTTTCAACATACTAGCTAATTTCTTGATGATAGTCGTAGGCATTTCTTTTGGAACTGGCCGTTGTTGTTCTTGTTCTCATCTTCTTCTTCTTCTTTCTTCTTCTTCTTCTTCTTCTTCTTCTTCTTCTTCTTCTTCATTGCCGATTTGACTCCCTTCTGCAATTGTTCCGTAGCCCAAAATTTGATCGAGATATGCCTTGCCTTTTTCCTTAGTAAGTGCTGGTAGATTAAAGTTTCTTCGCTCTGCTCTGATCTAATCCCTGAATAAAACCCCTGTCTCTATTGCTTCATCCCTCAACGAATATCTGTGATCTCCAATTTGAAATCTTCCTTGGCTAAAAGCGCTTTCTGATGCAACTGATGAAGCTTGAATTGTTAATATATCTCGGGCCATTTTTGAAAGAATTGGAAATTGCGATTCTTGATTCTTCCAATAACCCAACAAATCATGGGTTCCAAAGTTTGTAAGTTTCTTTGGATATTGAATTAAATACACTTAGAACTCGCTGTATTCCTCCCCGTACTCGTCCTGTTCTGAAACCAACTTTTTATCAAGTCTCCCAAAAGTGCTTATCCCCGCAAGACTTTTGCCCATTTGAGAAGAACTTTCATCGGTGGATTGTATTGGTTCTGTTGGTGTAGGAGTGTCTGCCTAAGCTCTATACTTTGCAAAAACAGCCATGGTATATGCATAAACTTTAAGAACTGCATTTTCGACACTTGAAAATCCATTAGCCTCAATTTTAGTTTCTGTAGTTTCTAAATTTGCATATATTTATCTAACAAGTCGTTCAGTTAACTTAAGTTTAAAGGCAGACATAAGCAACGTAAAAAAGAGCAGGAATTGAGAAAAAATATTTTCATAATTTTTCAATCATAGTCTCTACAATCACTTTGTGTACTTCATATTGCTTATATATTTTCAATAATTGATATTCCAGCTATATAATATAACATGGTAGTACTAGTTGGATAATACTGTCCGGAAAATTCTAAAGTAGCTTTATAAAATTTTTGTAAAACTGAAGGAGATGTTGAACAAGTTTCCAATCGTCCTCTTTAAGGTGATAGATTTCCAAAAAATTTTTATTATACATTTGAGAAATAGGCACTCTATAATCGTAAGCGACACTCAATGCTTCATATAAAATGTTTCATTGTACAAAGGACTCTTTTAATTGGCATTCCTAATTCTATACATTTTCTTTCCCATTCTCTTCTTCTTTCTTAGTTTTTATTTCTAAATATATAAGTAATAGCTATTTTCACCTTACTTATAATGTCGTTAAACAAGTCAAGACCATCTTTTACAACTAAGTTGTAAATATGACATGCACACCTAACATGAAAAAATTCTTCAAAAGGGGGTTCAAAATAGGTTTAAGTTCCTAAGTGCGTCAGTGTTGTTTGTAGCATTATCTACCGTAATATTAAAAATTTTATTAGTTAAACAGTACGTACGACAAATTGATGAAACTTTATTACAAATATAATTTCCCGTGTGTGGTTTATCAACAACTTTATAAGCAATAATGCGTTTTTTAAATACCCAATCAGGATCTATTCAATGAACAGTAATATAATCACATCCATTAGTAGAACGACCCATATCCGTAGTAAGACATACTCTAGTGTCAAAGATATCAAATAAATATCACAAATAATCTTGATATTCGTTCTTATATTTAATAATATTATTTTTAACAGTAGTTCTTGAAAACCTTTATAAGAGGGATTATATGTAGACTGAACATAACGAATAAAACCAATAGAAGAAGGAAAACTATAAGGTAAACCCTCGACCACAACTAGTTTAGCAATATCTTCCCTATCCCTTTGTTTATCATAAGTAAAAAGCCCTCCTGTTGTTTGGTTAATTTTTATTTGGATACTCGAAGATTCATCATGCACTACTCCCCCATGTTCGGTCCCTAAATATATACCCCCCTCCCCGCATTGACCATTCTTTAGGATGTTTCTTTTGTAAGTGGGTCCTAATTTTACCTGTCCCACCATCATTAATCCCAGTTTTAAAAATCCACTCCAGTTCACAAAGCCCACATATGGTCGTCTGTGTTTCAACTTTCTTTGTTGCAAAGTTTCACACCTCAGATCTATCCTTACGTTTAACCGGTACTCTAGTAGGAGGTACAGGAGGCAAGTTAGACTGAACTTCAGGTGGACTAGCTTGAAATTCATATATTTTTTGTAAATTAACCCCGCTTTGATGGATATATTATGCTTCTAACATTTCATGATCAAGTATATTATTAGCGCTAAGATCATGATAATATTGAGAATCATCTATGTGAGTAAACTGACTAGAACTACCAGTAATTCTTTCACCGCTATTTTCCCTACGACCATGTGCCCGCCCCCCACTACTAGTTCCAATTGAACCTCTTTGAGACATAATAATAGCAAATAAAATAAATATATAACAAAAAATTTATAAAAAAATAGAAAGTAGGAACGACCTACCAAATAGAATCGTATAATTGAGGTGAAGTTGAAACTTGAGCCTCCACTTCAATTAATTAGTTGAATACTTGATAATCGAAAATTGTAAAAATAGCCAAATTGATATTTCAACCAAGTAACGCCTCCAATTGACCTAATACTAGTAGCAGTTTACTATTCCAAAATATTGATTTCTTCTTTTTCTTTTCATTTTTCCTTTCCTGTTTTCCGCTCTAGTATTCACCTATCAAAACAAAACTTAACCGAGAGAATAGAACAAGACTACAGATTGGACGAGAAAGAAGAATGAACTACTTTGTATTGTCTTCCCATAATTTTCTAAGTTCTTGAAAGAGATGGTGCTTTTGCTTCACATTCCCATCTACCAATATCAATTTCAGAAAAGGCCTTTCTTGAGACATCAACATCTTTTGCAAATATAACCTCATCTTTCTTTCCCCTTGACCAAATCTTGGACATTGAAAAGCTCTCTTTGTTACTACTTCCTCCAAGTACCTTTTTTTCATAGCTATTGTCAATGAAATGTTCAGATTTTTTTAACTCTTTCATCCAATCTGAATGCTTCAAATCCATCAAACTCCCTTCTTGAATCACAACCACATTCAGACATTGCTAATTTGTGACCTTGTGTCAAAGGCAGAGTTGACTTCGTGGTTGATTTTTTCTTCTTTGGTATTTTAATAGGAACATGTAAAGCTGTAGTTTCATCCAATACATAAGCAAATGATCCCATTGAAAAACACCTTCTTGAATCAATATCATTTTTATTACTATTACTCCCTTCACCTTCTTGAAAATCAACATTCTTGAAATTCCCTAGCTTCACTTGCACAACTTTTTCACTTGAATCCAACATTGCCATTTGCTTATTCTCCTCTTCTTCAAAATGGGAATTTACTCTTACAATTGAATTGGTTCTTTCCAATTCATTAGGAATAATACTATTATCTCTAAGAGAGAAATCAGGGAGCAAATTAGCTCTACAAAGAGGACAAGTGGAATGCGACAAAAGCCAAGTATCAATACATTCCATATGAAAAGCATGGCTACAATCTGGGAGCAATCTAAGGTTATCTGTAAGCTCAAACTCACACAAACAAACAGAACAATCAAAACAGTTGTTTTTCACACCAATAATCTCTTTGTAATTGAAAATAGGTAGAGTGTCAATAAAAGATTGATCTAGTCCAGCATCATGCAAGTGAAAAAGCTGTTGCAATTGCCCTTGAAGGGCAGTCACATTGTCAATCTCATCTGAATCTCTATTTGATGGCCTTAAGATGAATTTAACAAGAAAGTGAAGTAAACTAGAAATGAGGAATATTATGGCAAGGATTATGATGATTAGCATTACACTTGAGCTAACCTTATTCAAATTAAAAACAAAAGAATCAGTAGAAGTTGATGGTGGTGGCTTGGATGGAGCAACAAAGCTATTATCTTGAACCCCATGAACGACTTGATCCATTATCTTTTGCACGAAGTGAATCTAGATTAATTTGATCAATGAAAATCTGGATAAGTCGGCCCAGTGTGTTTCAGATAGCTGATGGTTCACCAAGATTCAAGATTTTTTTACTAGAAACCATTTGAAACAAACAATTGGAAACAATCTTAGTTCAAACAAATCATTTTTCTTAGCAAAAGAATATGAAAAAAATGTAGCAATGTAGAAAAGAAACAAGCAGGACTATAGTGATAAAGACTCTTTAATTGTCATTACTGGGAAAAGAAGAGCTGGTGAAGGAAGTAAATGAGATGCATAAAGGGAGTAAGAATTTATTTAAGCAATTTCAGTCATTGATCAGAGAGCTCCACTGGCATTGTTTTTCATTGTCTAAATTTTGATCTGTAACGTATGAATAAATGACATTCATTTCTTATTATAGCGCTCTTAAACAATTCAAAGAATTATTAAAAATATTTGGAAATGTGATCTCGTTAATATTTTCTTATCGTTTGGCTGACATTGGAAGAAACCATAGCAGTAAGCCCAATGGACATTTAAGTCTCCCAATTAAAAAAATAAATAACTAAAACTGAAGGGGAACAATATTGAAAAGTGTAGCAGCATTCAGTCCAGATCAATTCTCCCTTGTGGTCCCTTTCCAACTTTCATTGTTATATTAAATTGATCTCCGATATATAGTATAGTTCACCAATTAGCCGTTTAACATTTGAATTTCTAATTTGTAACAAGTAAGCTGAAATTTCATATAGAAGGAATGAATTACACAAGGCTTATAATTTAGTAATAAAGTTACACAGCTCATATGCTTTAGAAGGTTAGTGATTCATACTCTTTCGAATACTTTATTTTTTGCTTTGACATTGTCAAAAGATAAAGCTCACAGTGTCAAAGCCAAAAAGACAAGGGGTTGTTTAGAAGGTAACCATTCTTGAACTACAATCATATAAGGTTGTGAGTTCGAGTCATAGTAAGAGCAAAAAGTGGGAAGATCAGGATTTGCACCCTAGAGATAGGAAGTGATGGGTATTAATAAAAAAATGAAAGGAAAAACGCATTCCTCTAACCTAACATTTATATTAGGCCTGATGAGCTTGTTAGGCTTCTTCCTGTTAGAAAATCACCTCTATTCTTGGCACTTGAAGCGTGTTAAGGATACTGTCCCAAGAATATATAACCAATACGGGTGAGTTTTACCTTATATATACTGGGAGGATACAGAAAAAAAACTAAATTGTCGTACAATAATATGGAGGCTAAGCACATAGCCTTGAATAACCAGTTCCACAGCAGTTCACAATATGCATGCAAAGCAAAAGTTAACATCATCTAATATTATTTATTGTCGACTTTGTAGATTTGCAATAAGGCTGAAGAATTAAGAAATGCAGTTGAGAGAAGGCAAAGGAGTTGTGAACTTTCTGGAACTCCAGAAGAGAGGAAAATGATTTCCTTGGACAAAATATCTTGGCCCTAATTATACAGGCCCATTTAAACTGACCCGATCCGATAAATAAAAATAACCCAAAATACAAGTGGGTCGGGAAACAAAATAAAAGAGTAACTGACTGCTATCTATATATGTACATCAGACTAACTAACTACTATCTATATATGTACATTAGACTCAATATCATTGTTTATATCTGGTGGCCTATCTTGGGCTTCAACACCCCCCCCCCCTCCCTCGCAAGTTGGAGGGTGTACAAACCCCCAACTTGGAAAAAAAAGCACGATGAACAGCACCACCCAAAGTCTTGGTAAGCATGTCTGCAAGTTGTGCACAAGTGGGGATATGAGCTAGCTGAACCAGACCCTCAAGAAGATTACCACGCACAAAATGGCTGTCAAGCTCAATATGCTTTGTGCGCTCGTGGAAGACCGGGTTACGAGCTATGTGGAGGGCTGCCTGGTTGTCACAGTAAACATGAACAGGAGTTAAATCAGAGAGGCAAAAATCAGTCAACAAACGAACTAGCCAAGTTGTTTCAGCCACAGCTTTACGTAGGGCCATGAATTCCGCTTCAGCCGTAGAGAGAGATACGATAGGATGCTTCTTAGCCTTCCAAGAAATTAGTGAACCGCCTAGGAATATAAAAAAAACCAGTAACACTCCTCCGTGTGTCTGGGCAGGCTGCCCAATCGATGTCGGTGTAAACAGATAAAGAGAAATCTGATGAGTTGTTAAAAAAATCCCATGGTCTGATGTTCCTTTCAAATACCTTAGGACATATAGAGCAGAGATCAAATAAGGAACTCGAGAGGCCTTCATGAACTGGCTGAGGTGTTGAACAGCAAACGCAAAATCAGGCCTAGTGTGTACTAAAAAATTGAGCTTACCCACTAAGCTCCTGTATACATCAGGTGCAGGAAGCAGGTCTCCAACATGTGCTTGGAGCTTGACATTTAAGTCCAAAGGTGCAAGAACAAGACTTACTTCAGAGCAATTAAAATCAGACAGCAAGTCTTTGATGAACTTCCTTTGAGAAAGATGAAGACCAGTAGGAAAAGAAGTTACCTCAATCCCCAAGAAGTAGTTGAGATGACCCAAATCTTTGATCTTAAATTGTACATCCAAGAAAACTTTTAAAGAATGAATCTCAGCATCATCATTACCAGTTAGAATTATATCGTCAACATACACAACTAAGATAACCAAAGACCTCCCAACTAATCTAGTGAACACAGAATAGTCATTCAATGACGGAATGTAGCCTCTAGATTGTAAAGACTGGGTCAGCTTGGCATACTACTGTTTAGATGTCTGTCGCAACCCATAGAGGTTTTTCTGTAGCTTGCAAGCAACCAAAGGCTTTATAAGAGACTTGACAGTGTTCATTTTGACAACAGGGGAAAAAGTTTCAGAAAAATCAACTCCATGTACCTCAGTATCACCTCTACTCACAAGTCTAGCTTTATACCTTTCAATTGAGCCATCAGATTTGTATTTAACTTTATAAACCCACTTGCACCCAATAGGCTTCTTATCAGGTGGAAGAGGTATAATAGACCATGTATTGTTTGCTTCCAACGCCTCAAACTCCTTCCTCATGGCAGTTTGCCACTCAGGAATAGAGGCAACCTACTGGTAAGTGTGTGGTTCAAATATAGCATGTGTATAAGAAGAATTAACAAGCTTGGATACTGAACTAGTACAAGCAGTAGAAGAGGATTTGGGCAGTGGGCAAACAAAGTCTTTTAAGCAGGCAGGTGCAGTGTGTCTTCTGTCTGATTTTCTTAAGGGAGCAGGTGGGGGGACATGTGGAGGAGAGGGGTGGGGAGGGACATGTGGAGGAAATGAACTAGAAAAGGGAATTGGAGATGGAGTAGGACTGAGCACATGAGTATGAGGGGAAATATGAGGGTCTGTTAGGTCCAAAAAATCAGGAAAAGTTGGTAAAGAGAAAACTGTATCACTAGATGATGACTTGGCAAAAGGAAACACGATCTCATGAAATACAACATCTCTAGATATGAAAGTGAGGTTTGTGACCAGGTTAAGCAATTTATAGCCCATCTTGGCAAATGGATAGCCAAGAAAAATACAAGGTGCTGCCTTAGGTTGGAATTTGTCTGTTTGACACTTAGGGACATTTGCATAACACAAACACTCAAAGGTCCTTAGGTGAGAATATGAGGGAGGAGTACCAAAAAGTTTTTCATAAGGAGACAAACTATTGAGCACAGAAGAAGGAAACCTATTGATGAGGTATGTTGCAGTTAAAACACAGTCACCCCAGAACTTGGTAGGCAAGGATGATTGAAACAGTAGTGCCCTAGAAGTTTCTAAGAGGTGTTTGTATTTTCTTTCCACTACACCATTCTTTTGTGGTGTGTGAGGACATGAAGTTTGGTGGATGATGCCCATTTCTGAAAAATATGATATAGCAGCAGTAGAACAACTAATCTCTAAAGCATTATCACTTCTAAGGATCTTGACAGTGTAGTTGAATTGTGTATGGACCATGGAAATGAAAGCCTTAAGAAGGGAAAATGCATTACTCTTAGACCTCATAAGATGTGTCCAAGTTGTTCTAGTGTAATCATCGACAATGGTCAAGAAGTACCTAGAGTAGTAGGTGTGTGATATGGTCCCCAAGTGTCTACATGAACTAGTTGAAAAGGTTCATGTGTTTTGATAGAACTATCAGAAAATGGGAATCTAGACTGTCTTGCCATAGGGCAAACATTGCATTGGAAAGTTTGCTTAGGAGATAAAGCAGGAGATAAAACAAATAGAGATCTCATTCTATGAAAAGGCATATGACCCATTCTATTGTGCCAAACAAGATCCATTGTATTATCAAAGTTCATTACAGTACATGACATTGGCTTATTTATATTACAAGAAGTAGAATTCAAATCAAACTCAGTTTTATTTATATTACAAGAGGAGACAGAGGTGAAAACAGAGGGAGATCCTTGCACACATAGACTTATGTCATCAGGCCTTGTGAATCTGTAGAGACTATTTTCCAGTCTACCAAGAGCCAGTGGCTTCTTCATTGAAAGGTCCTGGATAACACATGAGTCATGTGTGAAGAGAATAGTACAGTGCAGTTGAGAAATCAACTTGTGCACAGAGAGCAAGCTGAATTGAAAAGAGGGCAAGTAAAGGACATTGTGCAAAATGATTGAAGGTAAACGCTTTAGAGATCTAGTGGAGATCACTTTCACCTTGTAACCATTTGGAAGTGAAACAAGATAAGGAACATGGAGTGGTTTTATATCAAATAAGAGTTTTGAGTTAGATGTCATATGATCACTCACACCAGAATCAATTATCCAAGATCTTTCATTCAACCTAGACAACATGCAACTATTCGAAATTGTAGAGATAGTATTGACCTTACTAGCAAAATTAGCAGATGTCATGATGTTTGGCTGGGAGTCAGTCAGATTGGACTACTGCAAAAGCATCATCAACTGGTTATATTGTTCCACAGTAATGGAAGGAGCAGGCACCATGTTGGAAGTGGTTGATTCATCCATTTGAGAAACTGCATTAGCAGCATGGCCAGAACCAGTAGATTCTTTTTTCTTTCTCTTGCGACAATACTCAATAGTATGACCAATATTGTGACAATATTTACAGTACATGGGTCTGTCTTGATGGGAAGAATGGCTTGGTGATGAAGGCCTTGGGCTGAACCTTTGAGAAAAGCTGTTGGGATTATGATAGTTTTGCCTCTGGGAGCTATTTTTCTGAGTGTCAAAGTTGACTCTTGAAGGAAAGGGCTGCTGATTATATTGATAGGATGATGAATTAGCACTGAATTATGCACCCTCTGACATAAATTGGTTACCAGGCTGCATCTTCCTTTGTTGTTCATCAGCAACCAAGATATTATAAGCAGTTCCTGCAGTAGGAAGTGGCGACATCATCAAAATGTTGCTTCTCACTCCTACGTAGGTCTCATTTAATCCCATCAAGAATTGGTAAAGCCTTTGAACCTCTAATTCTTTCTGAAATTCAGCTTTAGCTCTGCAAGTGCAATTAATAAAATGACTAGTAGACACAAGACTCAATTCATCCCATATGCTTTTTATTTTTGTAAAATATGAGGCTATATCTAAAGAATCTTGAGATGCAAATGCTAGCTGTCGTTTGAGTTCTAGTACCTTGAATCCATTAATGCCACCAAACCTCTTCTCTATGTCCTACCAAACTTCCCTAGCATAGTTACAGACTATTACACTATCAGATATGTCCTTGGTCACGGAGTTAAGAATCCATGAAGTTACTATGTCGTTGCATATATCCCATTGTCTAGCAAGGGGAGAATCATTACAGGGTTTTGGCAAAGTTCCATTTATGAATGCAATCTTATTTCTCCCCAACAAGGCCATGAGAATATTACGTCTCCATCAATTATACCCAGTCCCATTGAATAAAGTCGAGACGAGTGGTATACCAGCTATATCAGAATGATGTACATACATAGGATCAGATGGATCCAAAACCGATGGGTTTCTCGCGTGCCCAGTGGATGTTGACGGTACAGTAGATATATTATTCGCCATGAGTGTGCTAGGGTTCGTTCAAAGGATGAAAAATTCAACAATTTGTTTCTCAAACAATACCGAATTAGGGCAAAGGTAAATCCCTTCACAAACTGATATACGAATACTAACAATCAAATTCAGGAATAGAATGAATGAGAATTTACCACGCCTACTGGAGATTTGGAAAACCACGGCGATCGTCTGAACTCATTTAAAAAAATTGGAAGAATCACCAGGAAAAAATCACCGAAACCGCTGATTCTCAACAAAATCATCAATCCACTAGGAAACTTCGAAAGAAAACTGTAAACCTCAGTAGTCTGAACTCGATTTTCTGGAACAAAACACGACGGAAGACGACAAGGAGATACGCCGGAACCTTAGGTGAGAAATTAGGGTTTGAAAAAATGGTGAAAACTCGTCGGAATCCGACGGGGGTAATATCGGACGAAAGATCGGAACTAAGACTATCCGTTCACCGGCTCTAATACCATGTTGACTTTGTAGATTTGCAATGAGGCTGAAGAATTAAGAAATGCAGTTGAGAGAAGGCAAAGGAGTTGTGAACTTTCTGGAACTCCAGAAGAGAGGAAAATGATTTCATTGGACAAAATATCTTAGCCCTAATGTATTTATACAGGCCCATTTACACTGACCCGATCCGATAAATAAAAATGACCCAAAATATAAGTGGGTCGGGAAACAAAATAAAAGAGTAACTGACTGCTATCTATATATATATATATATATACATCAGACTAACTAACTACTATCTATATATGTACATTAGACTCAATATCATTGTTTTTTGGGTGGCCTATCTTGGGCTTCAACATTTATTTATATAGCATCACAGACAATGAGCTAGAAATACAACTTTATACTAGTTGATATCCATAAGTAAAAAAACAAGTACAGTAGCAAACATACTAACATTTCCTTTTCAGAAAACCTTTCATCCATGATACTAACAACACGATTCTTATTTTTAAGAGAGGGTGTTTCCTAATCCTATTTCGTCATCGTGTTCAATGATTTCTGTGTTTGTTGAGTCAGACATACAAGCTGAACAAACAAGAGGCCAAGGACGTGCATTCAACTTTCACTGTTAGAAAAATAATTTGGGGTAAGAAGGAGAACTCTCAAATCAACCAAAATCGTTTTTAAGACAAATACAAGAAGTAGTTCTTCTTTAACTTCACTCTATTGCTTACAATCTCTCTTTCTTGAAGACAAGAGGAAACTATTCTTCTTTGTCTCTCTCAACTTGAGCTTATTCAAATAGCTATAACTACATGGCTATTTATAGATAAATAGCACAATGTATCTACCTAGTACCTAGTGTGGACATGTACCTTCTTAATTTTGTCCACACTTCACTTTTTCCAAAATATATAAATATATTCATACTAATGCATGTATCTTCCTAATGCATCTAATCGTTTAGTTCATACTAAAAAATAATTAATTCTAGTAGTTCATACTAGAAATAATTAATAGGATAATGTGAACAAGCTTAATACTTCAACACCCTCCCTTAAACTTGAGTCACATTTTCTCAAAATAGGATGTCAGCATCTTCTTCCTTCTGGAGTGCAAATAGCTAAGTTGCATATTCTTCTTCTTCTGCATTTTCTGCAAAATTTGATTGTTCTTCAAGTGGTTGTTTTTCATGTTGCATCTTCTTCTTGAAGCAAAACTTCTTTCTATGGCCATTCTTTTTGCAATATCTACATTTCAAAAATGGTGGAGTCTTTCCTTGGTACCAACAATCAGTTTTATTGTGGTTATCTCTCTTGCAGTGATTGTAAAAAGATTGAGCTACATCTTTCATTTTGCAGCCTTTGCCCTTTTGATTAAATTTCTTGCTCTTATTCAAAGAGCTTCAGTTGATCACAGCCTTGGCTTGTAGAGCTAGCTCAAGACCATCTTCCTTATGTGATCTCATCATTCTTCTTTGTTTTTGTGCTTTAAAAGCACTAATCAATTATGCAAAAGTCATCTTTGCAATATCTCTAGAATCCTTAAGGGAAGAGATTTTCGATTCAAAATTTTCAGGCGAACTCACAAGGGCTTTTTCGACAATCCTTTCCTCAGGAAGATCTTCTCCTAAGATTCGGATTTGATTCACAAGTTTCATCAACTTGTCTGAGAATTATTTCACAGTCTCAGTCTCTTCCATTCTTAAGTTCTCAAGTTGCTTCTTCAAAGTAATAATCTTTATATTTCTGGTCTCTTCCTACCCTTGATATTCTGTCTGCAACTTCTCCCATATTTCTTGGGGAGTAGAGCAAGACATAATCTTTACAAAAATTTCTTCTGATACAGCAGCATGTAGATGTGTCAAAGCCTTGGCCCGTTTCTTGTTCTCAGCTCTAAAGTTCTGGAGTTGAGCAACAATCGGATCCTCAGGCAACTCAAGTAGGTCTCCTTCTGACTAGGTCACTTCCCACAAATCAGCAGCTTGGAGGAAAGCTTTCATCTTCACTACCCACATGTGGTAGTTCTCTCCTTTAAATACTAGAATGGGTGGTAAATAGGAATTTGATGAAGACATGATTTTATTTTCTTAAGTTATGTTAAAACTTATTTTTCGTTTGGTTGTGATTTTACATCAGAGTACTATTTTGTTTTAACAAAAATTGGATTTTGATTACGTTATATTTTTTCGTGGTTTCAATGTTTTTTTAGCAGTATTGACTTGATATTTCACATTTCATGTTGTTCATTTTTCAATTATACTTGATGGAATATCTTTTCGTCAAATATTTGAATAATATTTTGAAATTATAGTTATAAATATTAGTTTTTTTACAAATACGCCCATGATATTACAAAATGTATGCTTTTAATTTTTATAATTAAATTAAATTAAAATATTAGTATTATGAAAAATATATATCAATAAAAAGATCTAACTGTGTTATTGCACTTGTGCAACCAAATGGTACGCTTGTAATTACACTATGGCAGACAAACAGGACTTCGTAATTACTCTACTGTGTAATTACTAGGCTGTGTAATTACTACCCTAGTAATTATACCAAATTTAATTACGATGTGGCTTTCCAAACAGATAAAGAGTTTTGGGGTTAGCAATACCACTATGCTCGAGAGAGTTGGCGTTTTAAAACACTAATATATTCATTCTTAAACAAAAGGGTTTTTTACACAAATATAGAATTTGCACCCCTTAATAACCAAAAAATAACAAGATTTTTCAAATTACAATAAATAACATTATTTTTCTAACAGTACATTTTTACAATAATCAAGGCAAAAAACTTTCATTTCCCCAAATTACAACATTTCACTTTACTCTCTCTTCCTCCCAAATACACAATCCCCAATTGCAGTTCCCCATCATCCACCACCAACAGCACCTCTGTGACACCTACTTCCACCGCCCCCACACCTACCTCTGCCACTGCAATAACACATCAGCATCAAAACTGAATCAACTATCCGAATCATTCAAATTAGAACACCAGTTCCACGGTTTCTGAAATTACCATGGCAGAACGTGCTTAGCATTATTATGCTTCCAAAATATTGCAGAAATCATGTTAGTGAATCTTAGCCGGAGACTCCATCACTCCACTCTACTGTTAGATTATACCCGACCCGCTCGATTCGAGGTCTGATTCAAAGGGAGGTCTGTGTCAGAGTCTTGTTGATTGGGCCATTTTTTGTCAAGAGCAATGACTTGATCAACAATACCGACGTTAGCAAAACGACGGCGCTGAGATTCACGAATGAATTCAGGGTTGTGTCCCTTGTCTTCTCTGAACATATTTATATCAAATATCCTGACCCCCTTCTTCTATCTGCAATTTTCAAAATCAAAATGAATGCGATACAAAAAAAAAAAAAAAAAAAAAAAATTGAAGATAAAAATTTAAGAGATACTAAGCGGTTTTACAAGTAATGAAGAATCGGAAGATGTGAGAGTTGAGAGTAGAGATGACGACGTCGTGAAGATATCAAGAAGGATATGGGTTTGTCCCTTTGTAATTTGGCATTTGTTGAGTTTTTAGTTTTTTTTGGGACTAATTTGGACATCAATTTAAAGTTGGGGGTGGATAGTGTGTTTTATATATGGGGAGGTTGCTAGGAGTAGCCCGTAGGGTTAACGTTAAGGTGTGCATTAGTGGCGTATATCGTAGCAGTAACAATGGTAGAGCCATTAATAAGTTGATAGATACAGTGCTGAAACAACCTGAAACGGAGCAGAAACAGTTAGATACAGTGCTGAAACAACCTGAAATGGTGCAGAAACAGTTCGATACAGTGCAGAATACAACCTGAAACAGTGTAGAAACAGTTAAATATATTGCTAAACACAACCTAAAATGGTGCAGAAACAGTTAGATACAGTGCTGAAACAACCTGAAACAGTTAGATACAGTGCTGAAACAACTTGAAACGGTGCAAAAATAGTTAGATGCAGTGCTGAACACAACCTGAAACGGTGCAGAAACAGTTTGATACATTGCTACAGAAACAGTTGATACGATACAAAAACAGTTAGATACAGCGCTGAAATGAATCGAAATGGTGCAGAACCAGTAAGATACAGTGCTGCAGAAATAGTTTGATACGGTGCAGAAACAGTTAGATACAGTGCTGAAATGAACCAAAACGGTGTAGAAACGGTTATATACAGTACTGCAGAAACAGTTGATACCGTGCAGAAACAGTTATACAGTGCTGAAATGAACCGAAATGGTGTAGAAACGGTTAGATACAGTGCTGCAGAACCAGTTGATACGGTGCAGAAACAGCAATATACAGTGCTGAAATGAACCGAAACCGTTAGATACAGTGCTGCAGAAACAGTTGAAACGGTGCAGAAACAGTTAGATACGGTTGGATACGGAGCAAAAATAGTGCAAATATAGCGTTGAAACAGTCTAAAAAAAACTAGGAAAAAGTCTGAAATAAAATGTAAAATATAATGTGAAACAACGCAAAAAAGGTAAAATAGTTTAGAAACAATGAGAAACAAGCACAAACGAGATGAAATAAATGCTAAAACTGATGCTTTGGCTTATCGGATCGATCGCAGTGGTCAAGTGCGCTGGACGACACGCCATTAGTCTAGAAACAGCTAGAAACAGCTAGAAACATTGAGATATGGTGAGATACATTGAGGATGGGATGAGAAAAAATAAAATTAGGGAAAATGAGAGGAGTAAAAGTAAAATTGGGGGAAATGGTGAGAGAAAAAGTGAAATAGGGAGAAATGGGAGGAGCAAAAGTGATAGTGGGGGAAATAGGATGAAGAATGTACGTGTTTGGTATATTATGGAAAAATATTGCTATATTTTTGCTGTGTTTGTAATTAACTTGTGTTTTTCTTTATATAGGGTTATTTTTCTTTATATAGGGTAATTAAGTTCTTAAACTTGTACTTTTATGTAAAAAAATCCTAAACAAAAATATGACCTTATGAAATAAATGTGTAATGTATATAAAGATTAAGATAAAATGGTAACACATTCACTCTTTATGTTGGATTTTCCAAATCTGTACAAGGTGTTAGAGTCGGACCCTCTATTTATTTCTTTTTTTATTTTTAAAGAGAGATAGATGTTGGTTTCATGAGAAAAAATGGTAAGTGAAAAAAGACCATTTTCAACTTTGAAGTTGGATCAAAGCTAATCGAAAATAGTGAAGCTTAACAAAAATGTGGTGGTATGGTGTGGGTGGGGTAGGGAAAATGACCGGGGTGATTGCTGGCGGTGGTGATTGACGATAAAAATAGTTATACATATGGTTGGTGGTTTGTGGTGGAGATAGTTTTATCCGTAATTCTAAGTTATATGTTGGATCGGTACATGCAAATTAGCTGCGAATATCGAATTGGATTTAAGTTTTGTCCACCTATAATGTATATAATTTCTGTACAATAAATCATATTTACGTGTCGTAATAGGTAATCCACCTTATTTCTTAAAATCTAATCTCACCTTTTATGGAAAATTATTTAAACACATTTCTTAAATGACCTGATGATGTAAAAGTTGAATTCGATTTTAATAACCCCACCCACTCGTATAATAGTGGTAAGTGCTAGCAGTACTCCTTTTTGTCGTATGCTAGTGACATACTTCCTCCATCCCAATTTACGTGATACAGTTCAGAGTACGAGGATCAAAATTTTAAACTCTCACTGTAAATTAAACATAGATCAAAATTATATATATATATATACATATTTTTTTTTTGAAACATGAAACATAGTATTAAATTATAATTCAAAATATTTATAGAATATATAAGAAAAATGTGATCAAACAATCATCTCGTAAATTTTTCAAATAGTAAATGTGTCTCATAAATTGGGAGAAGACAATATTATTATAGTTAAGAAACTAGTCACATTTTGACTATCCATTTTTAGTTTGTTGTGTAGTACAATTCACACTTATAAATATATGCAAATCAAAATTAATTGGTAACCACTTTTTAACCAGAATTTTTAATCAGAAATTAGCATTCTCTTCAATTTCTATACTTTGTGTACTTTAATAAGTTCCCAATTTCCTCGTGGACCTTAAGAATCGCACATTTTAATATGGAGCTAACAGAATCATTGTTTTTGTATGTTTCGGAATGCAGACATTGTTATATTCTTGATAAGTAATTTTTGGTTGAGTAATTTTACTTAGTTTGTATATGTGCTTTTTTTAATCCTAACTAATTGTGCCTTAATCTTTCCATCAAAAATGAGAAAAGAGTTCGTAGGTACCATGCCAATAATTTTAATTGTTTAAAATAAAACCATAAATTTGGATATATAGAGCTCCATAAAGAGGATGTGTCACACTTATTCAATTAACAAAGGGCTACTTATAAAGCCAAGAACATAATACAAACATCAAACACTAGGAAACTGAACCATGATCCTCTATATATAGAGGACTATACTTGTGTGTGACACATACAAGTAATCTCTTATTCCATCATATCTTCTTCGACCAAAGCTTCAGCCATAGTCTTTACCTCGTTAGCCAAAGTTGCAGTTGCCTCTTCAGTTGCACACGGCTTAGTGCATAGGCATCTTCGGAGTACTTTACTGCAGTGCCCGTCTGTGAATTTTTCTGGTTGTGCTTTGCAACATTTTACACATGGGCCTTTATTTATACATATTCCATCCCAAGTTGGGCATTCAGCCTTGCAAGTTGCCGCTTCCGCCTCTGCAGTTATATATAATAAAAATATTATAATAGGTCAAGAAAAGGCATTAGTATTGCATGGAACTTTAGTTATTTGTATAAATATAAAAATATTACTAGTGTCTTACTACCTACATTTATGGAAATTCAAAGATTTTACATATAATTATGTCACTCGATATGAGTAAAATAAACTATAATGAAATAGTTCCGATACATGTGAATAACACTATCATTCACATGACTTTAATGTTCAAAAAAGACAAATCATACGAAACGAAGAGCATCAATGCTAGCATGGCAATTGCGAAGAAACGGATGGAACGAGCCATAGTAGTGTGCTTAGGACTGAACTCAAAGAAAACAGTACTTAGTAATTTAATGTTTTTGAGAGAGTTGTAGTAGTGAATGAGCCTTTGCAATAGAGCTATTTATAAGGGGCAGAAGCAGAAGGCATACAAACTCAGAGTAGGCCCATAATGAAGTAAGTGTGTTTGAAATCTTTGAGCAAGAGAAAGAAGTTTGGAAATTTTTTTGTTCTCAAATGTAACAGTCCAGCCTGCTAGTGATATTGTTCGCTTTAGTTTGTGCCTAGGCCCTCACGGATTTAAAATGCATTACTAGGATCTAGAGTTTATTATCTTATATATCCAACATCTCGTTTGTATTATGCCGATATGAAATACTCTTAGCCGGGGTTTCATATTTTTATTTTATTTTTTGAGCATCTTTCTCTTTTCGAAATGAACTCTTACAATTCGTTATACGACAATTTAATTAAACGTCGGAAAATACTCAAACTAATATCTGTTATAATGTTTTATAGTAACCAATCCATATTACTTGTCTATATTAATCATAATATTTAGCAGATCAGCTTTAGCTTTCGAGAGCATAATAGGGTTGCTGACCTACTAGCCAAGGAAGAAAGAAGGAATTACTGTTTCCAGAACTATCCTATTATATGACATGTAATATTTTGGCTCTATATATGGGCAACTACGATGCTATGAGCATAGGAACTCTATTTCTTTCTAGTATTAATATAAGTATCTATTAATTCTTAAAAAAAAAAAAAATTCAAAACCAAAAATCGGTGGCGGGAATGCCGGTACAATCGAAGTCGGATTAACCAGAATTCCCTTTCCAATCTCCATTTCCGTATCCATCCATTTACTTTTCCCTTAACAGAAACCAAAAAAACAATACGAAGGGTAGTTGAGACTTCTGAGAATTTTAGAGAGAAATGATTATGAAGAGGAATTAAGAAAAGTTGCAGTTCTTTCCTATGAATTGAATTTAGTTGTTAGATAATGATTTTCTATATTTCATTCTAAAATGAGTTTACAGAATACATTATAGAAGTAACATAAATTAGAAGGGGTAAATTAGTCCGATCGTAATCTTTTAGTTTAGAAGTATTGTTACACAAAAAATTAAAATAAGAAAGGTAAGCGTAATATTATAAACTACAAGAAATGTTAATATTACGACTTATGAAGCTAAATGTAAGAAAAAATTTTAAAATTATCTTCATTCTTTTTTCAGAATACGTAAAAAGAACTAATGAAATATTTCTACATGCACGGGCTATTATTCTCACATAAAGAACGAACCATAGGCAGCAAAGAGCATCAATGCCAGTGTAGCAACTGCGAAGAAACAGATGGAGCGAGCCATAGTAGCAAAGTGTACAACAGTGAACACAAGTAAATAATAACCAAATGTTTTTTAGAAAGTTGTAGTGAATTGTGAATTTAGCCTTCATGCAATGGTGGTATATATAAGGGGGAGAAGCAGAAGCATTAACTTACAGTGGGGCCATCAAATGTTTGAAAATATGAAGGTATCCTAATTAGCAAGCGTAATTACTAATTAGAAGTTTTGAGATTTTTTTTTTCTCAAAGCAGACGTTCCTTGTTTTATGGTTGAAGAGTTTTACTTAAACCGTGCTTAGGTTTATGCATTGTTTGTATTACATTTGATACTTAATCAGATATTTGGGTTATGTCATCCAAGTATAATCACATATTGGGTTATGTCGTCCAAGTACACATTCATCCAATTACGCCATATTGATGATTTGCAGGTTCACATTCATCCAGTTACACTAGTCTGATGATTCAAAAAAAATACAACAAAATTCTACTTGGGTCCATTGTGCAAGGCGTGATTAAATCCTAAGGAGGAAAGAGGGAGAGATTTAACGTAAATGAGAAAATGCTGGGAAAATGAAAAGTTGAGTAATGTAGTTACTCTCTATTTCAGTTTATGTGAAATTTTTCGCTTTTCGAGAGTCAAACTGCATGAACTTTGAAAACCTTTTGAAGGTGCATTTTCTATTATATATTGATATGAGAAGAGTTGCAACTTATATTACTTTTCATATAATTTTTGTATATTTAAATTTTTATTTTAAATATTAAATTAATCTAATCCAATTTAACTGCAAAAATTAGTCAAACTGACTCTAGAAAAGCGAAAAAATTCACATGGACTGAAACAGATGGAGTACTTGGCTTTTGAACGGGAGCAAATTTACCTTGATATCAACGATGTCATCCGACACCACTAAATCAGAAAAAATTGCAAAATATTTACATAAAATAATGAAACAAAGTTACTAGTGTGAGTTAATACACACAATGACACCATTGAGATTAAGACACTGTTTGGTCAAGTTTTTGAGAGCCAAAAGTGTCTATTTTTTTAAAAAAGTATTTATTTTTAAATTTGAAGTGTTCGGCCAAGCTTCTAGGAAAAAAATAAGTGCTTTAAGTGGCAGCAGAAGCTGTTTTTTACTGTGGGGAAGAAGCTGGAAAAATAACATTTCCCTAATAGCATAAACAGAAGCTATTTTTAATTGCTTTTGTTCAAAAAATATACTTACGTAAAGTACTTATATACCTAACTGCTCATATTTATTTAATCTAATGATTATAATATGTATATAATATTTTTTTTCTTAGCTCGTTTCTTCTATGCATACCTATGTCATTATTATTAGAAGCTTTTAATCAAATTGCATCTATTTTTAAGGTATGAATTAGAATTCAATTATGTATACTCTATTTTTAAAAAATATTAATTAAATAATAAAATTAAATATAGTGTTTGATAATAAATATTTCAAATCATTCATTTAGTTAACTAACTGTAAAGTGAATCCTTACATGTCCTTAATTGTAATTTAATACTTAAAAGTATTTTTTCAATAACTTGGCCAAACACAAATTACTGCTCAGATATTAGCAAAAGTATTTTTTACAATGAATTTGCCACACTCTTCAAAGTAAGTAGTTTTCAGAAACTTAAACAAATAAGCTCTAAAAGAGCAAATGGGTTTGTTGGTAAACAAAAAATTTCACTGCATGCCCTCCATAAGGAGTGGTTTTACAAAATTATCCACGCTAAGAAATGTTTTAGCAAATGCCCTTATTTAGTCCGGAAGCCAAGACTTCAAGGCAAAAATTTTGTAAGTCTTGACAATTGGCTATACTTCAAGGGTAAGTGTTGTTTTGCCAATACTTCAAGTTATATGGCGAGAATGCAGGGAAAACTGGAAGGGGCAAGTCTTGGCAATTGCCTAGACTTACGACGAAGTGCAGCAAGTGTTGCCTATTGCCAATACTGGCAACACTTGCCGTTCAAGTGTTGGCAAATCGAGCAGGAGTCAATGGCAAGTCTTAGCAATTTCCAAGACTTACGGCCAAGTACGGCAAGTATTGCCTATTGCCAATACTTGAACGGATAAGTGTTGAAAAGCGGAAAAATATAACGGCAAGTCTTGGCCCCGGATTTTTTCATTAAATTTTAACGGGGGCATTTTTTCAAATCATCTGTTAACGCGGGCAAAAAGGCAAACCATTGCTTCCCGTGCCATATTTTTGCAAATGAGCCGTTAGTAAAGAGATTCTGTTTTCACCCAACAGTCTAAAGTTTAAATCCTATTGAGGGCTTGTTTCAACTATTGTTTAAATCATAATCAGCACAGCAATTGCATAAAAACTAATGGTGCCAAGGAGCAAATTCACAAAAAAGATACTTCACTCACATGGTCAAGTATCTGTAGGCCAAATCACATGGACTTTACCTATTCATTTAAACAACTTCAACAGATTATTACTTGACACATAATTAAATGAACACTAGTAAAAAAAAAATGTTTTTTTTAGTTCACTGATAATAAAAGTTACGGTTCAAAGAGATATCTTTTTGTTTCTTCTGCATTTTTCAAACTCAAAACAACGTTCTGTTTTCAATTTGGTAATGTTGACGGTGTCTCGTTAATTTCAATGTATTTAGTTTCTATTAGACCACAGTCTTTTAATAGTTGGTGTTTGGTTACATTAATAGAAACTTTATGATGTAAATCCGATCAGATATGGATTTCAGTACTGTATCTAACTGCTTGTACATTTTTTCGGCGTTTCTGCACTGTTTATGCATAGTTTTCGCTCTATTTTCTACATTGTTTCTACCTTTTTTTATGTAACTAATAATTGTATTAATCACCCGAGTCAAAGAGAATTACATAGCTAAGTTGTTTCATCACTAAACAGCTTTCTCACCCTACGTATTACATTCACTGGATACAATCTTAACAAGTCAACACTAGGCATACACATTGTTACTCCCTAGCTCTAGAACTTATGCTCCTCCATTGCTTTAAACTGTTGCTGCACTGTATCTGCACTATTCCAGACTATTTCAGACCGTATCTGCACTATTTCAGGTTGTATCTCACTATTTATGCACTATTTTTGCAGACTTAGGCAGTGTCGGAGTCAGCCGGCGGTGGCAGTTGCGGCAATAGGCGGCAGTGGGAAGGATATGAGATGTTGGGTAGGTGTTTCCCTTTATTATTATTTCTATAATTAAGGCTTCAAATTATATATAAGTGTAAATACTCAATTAGATACACTTGCTATTGTACGTATTTAATAGAATGTGAGATTATTTTATCTAGAATTTTCTTGAATTTTAATTTAGTTTAAGTAATTTTATCATTATTTATACTATAATTATGGTGTTACTTTTATATCACATCTACTCAATATGAAATAACAATCCAAATATAAGTAATCATGAATAAACAACAAAATGACAATAACCTTTGCCAAAACTCTTTTCCCTACGCCCTTTAAGAAATCAAAGTTAAAACTGAAAATAAAAGTTTTTTTAAGTTTATCTAGTGTAATCAAATACTTCCTTTTCTCAATTTATGTGATTGTATTTCCTGTTTAGTTCATCCCAAGAAGAATGACTACTTTCTATATTTAATATTAATTTTATGAAATAAAATGATATATAACTATACAATTTCTATAAATTATTTTAAACTATAAATTTAAAAAAATTATTATTTTCCTTAAATTTTGTACTCAATCAAATTAAATCATCTAAATTGGGACGAAGGGAGTACCATTTAATATAAAAATACATCTACTACTATCTTATCACCTAACTACCCCTTGTGTTGTGAATAAAAGGCTAAAAATTAAGTCCCCGTTTGTTTATAGTTTTTGGGGACATTTTTTGGGAGTTTTTGGGAGAAAAACTGTTTGTTTATGTTATTTCATCAAAACTTCTTCTAAAAAGTCTCAAAAACTCTAAAAAGTACTCAAAGTGTTATAAATCCACAGAATGTGGATGTCCATTCATGAACATGTTGTTCATTACTTCATCCATTGAATGGACTCATTAAATTGATATATCTATTAAAGATGAGAATAAGTTATTGTAACTTTATAGCAATGATCTTTAGCCTATATAAACAGGTGTTTTTCACCTTGTAAAACACACAGAAATTGAAAGAGCAATAAAACTTCTATCTGCTATATTCCCTTATATTGTTACTGCTATTTTATATATTATTTACAGTACGTTATCAGCACGAAGCTCTAATCTTCTCCAAATTAAGTACCAATTTCTTCCATTTGTGAGGTATAACTATAAATAATTTATTTATCATAATATATCTCATTTACAGATAAATGTATTATATTAATTACACATATACTAAAATGATTTTTACAACAGCAGCATACGTTTAGATAAACAAGTTTTTATAATGCATTACTGAGCTATCATTTTAGTTTTGAAAAGATGTTTCGCGAATTTAAAGTTGTGTTATTAAAATTATTAAATCTCGTTAATCTAACTTTTGAATATGATATGAAAAACTATAATTATCCATAATGATGGATGTCATTAATTAGAAGAAAAAAAGGGAATAGAAAGATTAGTTTTCCTTCATGTCACTGTTATAATTTATTGATTATCATTTATATAAATTCCTAATTATTTTATTGTCTTTGATAGTTTTTACTATGTCAAATTTATCAAAGCTTGAATTTGTGGCACTTGACATATCCGGCAAGAACTATTTATCATGGGTGCTTGATGCCGAGATACATCTGGACGCCAAAGGTCTTGGCGATACTATTAAAGAAGTAAATGAAAGATCGAGCCAAGATAAGGCGAAAGCCATGATTTTTCTTCGCCATCATCTTGATGAAGGGTTAAAAATTGAATATTTAACCGTGAAAGATCCACTGGAACCGTGGATTAATTTGAAAGAATGGTATGATCACTTGAAAGCTATGGTACTACCAAAGGCTCGTGATGAATGGATTCATTTACGGTTACAAGATTTTAAAACCGTAATAGAATATAATTATGTTGTCTTTAGAATAAGTTCTCAATTAAAATTATGTGGAGAACCTATTGATGATGATGCCTTATTGGAAAAAACACTTTCCACATTTCATGCATCAAATATGGTGTTACAGCAGCAATACTGTGAAAAGGGATTCAAAAAATATTCTGAGTTGATCTCATGGCTTCTGGTAGCTGAGCAACATAATTCCCTGTTGATCAAAAATCATGAAGCCTGCCCCACTGGATCTGCTCCGTTCCCTAAGGTGAATGTGGGAGCACATTCTCCATTCCCTGAGGCGAATGTGGTAGCAATAAATAATATGCTTGAAAGAAGGAAAAATAATTACCGTGGTAAAAGCCATGGTCGTGGGTGCGGCAAGGGACGAAATAATAATCGTCGTCACGGTGGAAATAAATATGAGAACAATAAGGGTTCTCAAGCTAATCCTTCAAAAGGCAAGAATAATAATATATGCCGTCGATGTGGTGTGAAAGGCCATTGGGCGAAAATTTATCGTACGCCTGAACATTTTGTCAAGCTCTATCAAGCTTCGCTCAAAAGAAATGAAAATAATGTGGAGGCACATTTGACCTTTCAAAATAATGACAATGGGACACATCTGGCACATCTTGCTGACAAGCATGATGAGACTGAGGCTTATCTTGCCGTGAAAGATGATAATGTTTTTGAAGGCCTCCCAAATATTACCCATTTAGAAGCTGGAGACTTCTTTGAGAATCGTAACTGAAGAACTGACGCTGTAACTGGGGAATAAAATTAATAAAGAATAATGTCTTTACCTTTTATGTTTTTAAGTTTAAAAAAAAAATGTCATCTTTAATTATGTTTCAATATTTAAAAAGTAATTTTCTTGTACTTTATTTTATTCAATATTTCTTACTATGTAATTTGTCTTTTTATGAAGAAAATGAAAATTTCCCAGTCTTCAGTTGGATTCAAGTTCAATAACAAAGATATTTGTCTCTTGGATAGTGCTACAACGCACACAATTCTAAAAGATAAGAGATATTTCTCTTATTTGGTTATGAAAAGAGCCAGTGTTAATATAATAAGTGGTAGTACAAAATTGATTGAAGGCTCTGGAAAAGCCAAGTTACTATTACCTGGAGGAACATATTTGGCTATTGATGAAGCCTTATATTGTAGTAAGTCTCAAAGAAACCTGTTAAGTTTCAAAGATATACGCCAAAATGGCTATCATATTGAGACTAAAACAGATGGAAAGATTGAATATCTTTATATTACTACAATGATAGCGGGTGAGAAATATGTGCTTGAAAAGCTCCCCGCACTTTCCTCTGGCTTGTACTACACAAGCATTGGCAGAGTTGAATCACATGCCATAGTAAACAAAACGTTTACTAAATCAAATAATTTTATTATTTGGCATGACCGGTTGGGCCATCCCGGTTATAATATGATGCGTATAATTGAGAATTCACATGGGCATACATTGAAGAACCAAAAGATTCTTCAATTTAAAGAATTCTCTTGTGCTGCCTGTTCTCAAGGAAAATTAATTACTAGAGCAACTAAAGTTGGGACAAGGATCCCCGCATTTCTGGAACGTATACAAGGTGATATATGTGGGCCCGTACACCCTCCATGTGGACCATTCAGATGTGTTATGATTTTAGTAGATGCATCTACAAGATTGTCACATGTGTGCTTATTATCAACTCGCAATATGGCATTTGCGAGGTTGCTTGCTCAAATAATAAGATTGAGAGCACAATTTCCAGATTATGCGATTAAGACAATTCGTCTTGATAATGCTGCTGAGTTTACTTCTCAAGCATTTAATGATTATTGTATGTCAACTGGGATTACAGTTGAACATCTTGTTGCTCATGCTCATACTCAAAATGGTCTAGCGGAATCATTTATCAAAAGCCTTCAATTAATGGCTAGACCAATACTTATGAGAACAAAATTACCTATTTCAGTATGGGGACATGCTATTTTGCATGCAGCAGCCCTTGTTCAGATCAGGCCGACAAGTTATCATAAATTCTCCCCATTACAATTGGCTTTTGGTCAGGAGCCAAATATTTCCCATCTTAAAATTTTCGGATGTGCGGTATATGTGCCAATTGCTCCACCACACCGCACAAAGATGGGACCCCAAAGAAGGTTAGGGATATATGTTGGATATGAATCTCCGTCTATTATTAAATATCTTGATCCCATGACGGGAGATTTATTCACAGCAAGATTTGCTGACTGTCATTTTGATGAATCAGTTTTCCCAATATTAGGGGGAGAGAATAAGCAGCTGGAAAAAAAATAGACTGGAATGCATTAACACTACCTCATTTAGATCCTCGTACAAATCAATGTGAACTTGAAGTTCAAAAGATAGTGTATTTGCAAAATACTGCAAATCAACTGCCAGATGCATTCACTGACCTACCAAGGGTAACTAAATCCCATATTCCAGCTGCAAATGCTCCAATTCGAGTTGATATCCCGGTAGGGCAACCTATTTGTGCAAGTCTAAGGCACGCCTAAAGCGTGGTAGACCACCCTGTTCCAAAGATAAAAATCTTTGAAAAAGAAAAGGAGCAAATGATAAAAATGATCATACTACGGAGGTAATTGCTCAAAACGAGCATAAAGACATAACAACTAGTAAGACCTCTTCAGGAGAGGCTCGGGTACCTGAAAATAATGAAATTGAAGAGATCTCAATAAGTTATGTCTCTACGGGAAAACTATGGAACCGGAATAATATTGTTGTCGACAACAGTTTTGCATATAATGTTGCTGTTGAGATAATGCAACAAAACGAGGATCTTGAACCAAAATCTGTCTATGAATGTAGACAGAGAAATGACTGGCCAAAATGGAAAGATGCAATTCAAGCAGAATTGACTTCACTTGATAAACGTGAAGTTTTTGGACCAATCATTCGAACACCTGAAGGTGTAAAGCTAGTGGGGGTACAAATGGGTATTTGTGCGAAAACGAAATGAGAAAAATGAAGTCGTTAGATATAAAGTACGACTTGTAGCACAAGGATTTTCGAAACGACCTGGCATTGATTATGTGGAGACATATTCTCCTGTAGTGGATGCAATCACCTTCAGATACCTTGTATGTCTGGCAGTACAAGAAAAACTTGAGATACGTCTAATGGATGTTGTCACAGCCTATTTATATGGCTCATTAGACAATGAAATTTTCATGAAATTCCCTGAAGGATTTCAAATGCCCGAAGCATTTAAAGGTTCCCGAGAAGCTTGTTCAATAAAGCTTCAGAAATCCTTATATGGATTAAAACAATCGGGCTGTATGTGGTATAATCGCCTTAGCGAATACCTATTGAATGAAGGATATAAAAATGATCCAATTTGTCCTTGTGTTTTTATAAAAAGGTCTGGATCTGAAATTGTCATAATAGCTGTGTATGTTGATGAATTGAATATTATTGGAACTCATGAAGCACTCACGAATACTATGGAGTGTTTGAAGAAAGAGTTTGAAATGAAAGACCTTGGAAAGACTAATTTTTGTCTTGGTCTACAAATTGAACATTTGACAAAAGGAATATTTCTCCATCAATCTACATATACTGAAAAGATTCTTAAGAGGTTTTACATGGATAAATCACATCCACTGAGCACCCCGATGGTTGTGAGGTCGCTTGATGTAAATAAAGATCCATTTCGACCTTGTGAAAATGATGAAGAGTTTCTTGGCGTTGAAGTACCATATCTTAGTGAAATTGGTGCACTGATGTATCTTGCCAATAATACTCGACCAGATATATCTTTTGCTGTAAGCTTGCTGGCAAGGTTTAGTTCTTCCCCAACAGGAAGACATTGGAACGATATTAAGCATATATTCAGATACCTTCAAGGGATATCGATAAGGGATTGTTTTATTCAAATGAATGCAAGTCACAATTAACTGGCTATGCAGATGCTGGATATTTGTCTGATCCACATAGAGGACGCTCTCAAACAGGCTATCTATTTACATGTGGAGACACAACTATATCATGGCGTTTAGTAAAACAAACTATTGCAGCTACTTCTTCAAATCATGCAGAGATATTGGCAATTCATGAAGCAAGCCGTGAATGCATTTGGTTAAGACTTATGACTCAACATATTCAGAAAATGTGGGTTTTCTTTGCAAATGATTCCAACTGTATTATATGAAGATAATACTGCATGCATAGCTCAGCTAAAAGAAGGATAAATCAAAGGAGACAGAATAAAACACATTTCACCAAAATTCTTTTTCACTCATGATATGCAGAATAGTGGTGAAATAGACGTTCGGCAAATACGTTCAAGTGATAATTTGGCGGATTTGTTTACTAAAGCATTGCCAACCTCAACATTTGAGAAGTTAATATATAAGATCGGAATGCGTAGTCTCCGTAATATAAAGCAATGTCTTCATCAGGGGGAGTAAGATACGCGTTGCACTCTTTTTCCCTTAACCAAGGATTTGTCCCATTGGGTTTTTCTGGTAAGGTTTTTAATGAGGCAGCTCTAAATGCGTATCATAAGATGTGTGTACTCTTTTTCCTTCACTAGGCTTTTTCCCACTGGATTTTTCCTAGTAAGGTTTTAACGAGGCATACTCTTTGTGTAATGGACATCCAAGGGGGAGTGTTATAAATCCACAGAATGTGGATGTCCATTCATGAACATGTTGTTCATTACTTCATCCATTGAATGGACTCATTAAATTGATGTATCTATTAAAGATGAGAATAAGTTATTGTAACTTTATAGCAATGATCTTTAGCCTATATAAACAGGTGTTCTTCATCTTGTAAAACACACAGAAATTGAAAGAGCAATAAAACTTCTATCTCTCTCCATATTATTGGTATACTCCCTTATATTGTTACTGCTATTTTAAATTTTATTTACAACACAAAGGTTGTTTTTGGGCAGTTTTTGGAAAATTTGAAAAACTACTTACAAAACTTCAACTATTTTTTCACGTAAATTCTATGTCCAAACACAACTTCAAGTTCCAAAAATTATTTTTCAACTCAACTCCAAAAACTCAAATTTTCAAGTTTCAACCAAATCTATGCCCAAACGCTAGCTAAGATCACGTGTAGTACAGCGAGGTAGGGTGAGTAGGTGCCGCACGTTTCAAAATTTAAGATCACGTGTAGTACAGTGAGGTAAAGGGCCACTTACCATTTTTCGCTATGGGACAAAATTTTACAAAAAATTAGAATAGAACTATTTCATGAAAGTATATAATAGGACCATTTCCCAGTAAATTATGAGTGGATGTGGTCATACCAGTAAATATTTTGTTTCACCCACCTTGTTTTTTTTTATGAACTTCCGAGACTGTTTTTCCCATTAGCATATATCTACATTTGCTTTCCGTCAAAACAATTACTACATCACATTAAAAAAAAATTGGAGTAGAAATTTTATATGTAAAAACACTAAACTAGTTGATAGTTCAAATGTTCATTCAATTATAGATAATTGGTAATGAAAGTTAGCTCTCTTTCATTTGTCATTCCAAAATTATTTACTCCCTCCGTTCCACTTTATATGTCATAGTTTGACTGGGCACAAAGTTTAAGAAATAAATGAAGACTTTTGAAACTTGTAGTGTAAAATAAAGCAAAAATGTTTGTGTGGTTGTAAATCATTTCAGTAATGATAAAACTGTAATTTTGAAGTTAAATTGTTACCGAATTTAGAATGCTGTCATTTTTTTTTGGAACAGACGAATAAGGAAATGCTGCCATATAAATTGGAACGGATGGAGTAACTTTATGCAATTGACTCGACTGGTCATTTCCATCGATTTTTGCATCATTTATATTATAATTGTGGTGTTGTTTTTGTATCTTATATACTCAATGTGAAATAACAATCCCAAAATAATTAATTACGGATAAACAACAGAATGACAAAATAACCTTCTCCCTATGTCCTTGAAGAAATCAAAGTTAAAATTGAAAATAAAAATTTTTCTAAGTTTATCTAGTGAATCAAATACTCAATTCTTCTCAATTTATGTGATCATATTTTCTGTTTAGTCTGTCATAAGAAGAAGACTACTTTCTATATTTAGTAATAATTTTATTTTATTAAATAATTTATAACTATACAAATTTTTACTCCCTCAGTCTCAAAATATTTGTTCTTCTTACTAAAAATGGCCGTCTCAAATAATTGTCCGGTTAGGAGTTCAAGGTAAAATTTCTTATTTTTTTTCATTTTACCCTTAGTACTTATTGTTCTTAAAAATACTATTAGAGATAACATTTATTGAAGAGAAGATAATAAAGTGGGTAAAATAATCAATAATTTCTCCTAATTTATGATTTCTTAAGGGGCGTGCAAAAATAAAAAAATAAATAATTTGAGAAGGAGGGAGTATGATTTATTCAAAATCACAAGTTTCAACAGTTTTATTCTCTTTCTTAAACTTTGTGTCAAACTAAATCACCTAAATTGGGCCAAAGGGAGTACCATTTAGCAATAAAAAGTACTCCCTTGTGTGGTAAATAAAAGACTTAAAATTAAGATCACGTGTACTGTAGTGAGGTAGAGGCAGTAGGTGCCGTACATTTTAAAAATGAGTTTAAGTTCTATACATTGATAGTATATAAAAAAATATTTGCACCATCAGATAAACTAAAGGCTAATCAAGGTAGTTTTTATAATTTAAATTAACGAAAAAGATAAAATAAGTTAACAGTCCTGATTATAATCTAATCAGATTAATTATTTCCTTCTTTGATGTAAATCAGGTTTGTTTCACTTTGCAACTTTAAAGCACATTCTAATGTTTTCCTCTTCAACAGTATCAAATATGATCATCTTATCAGTAAAATAATTAATTCTTTATCAAAAAATTGTTAAAAATTAAATCTTCAATGGATCAACCATTGATCTTGGGGTTTTCTTCTGCTTTAACTAGCCGCTACTCCATAAACGAACTTCATTTTCATTTTTCCTTTTTTTTTGTTGAGTAAAATCTAAACCACATTGTTGAAGTATAGGGGTTAAAGTGTAATTAAGTTAAAGTAGTTAGTTAGTTAGTTAGAAGATATTTTAGTAAGTTAATGTGCTAGCTATAAATAGAAGATAGAGATAGTTTGTAACTAACTTATATCATTTTCTTTCTTGCTTAATAACAAAGCTACTGCTGATCTTAGCTTATTCTAGAAGCTTCCTTCATAGCTGAGCTGAGCTTCAACATGGTATCAGAGCTTGGTCGTATGATCTTACAGCTCAGTTGATCGGTAATGAAGCTTCTTCTTTTCACTTGTGCCTTTATTCTTAGGTCATTTTCCGCAAATCCTGTGGTTATTTGTGCAGTATTTGAGCTTCCTTTTGCGAGTTCAGCTAGGATATCCCATTTGTTGTTGCTGATACTCTGCAATTTCTTAGAAATTAGTCAAAATTCTGAGATATTTTGTGAAAAGTTTAGTAATCTGGCCTAAAACTGCGACATTTCTTTAAAAGTTGTAAATCTGTGAGGAATTATGGCTAATATTGCAAATATTGCAACCAACTCTAATGCGAAGCATTTAGTTCTGTAACTGATCCCTTTGATAGAATTCATCACAATCATCCTTTGTATATTCACCCCTCGGATACACAAGGATTAGTTCTTGTCTCTATACAGCTGCAAGGCTCTAAAAAATATTCTTTGTGGAGTAAGTCTATAAAGATTGTGTTAACTGGGAAAAATAAGCTAGGATTTGTATTAGGCACTTGTAAGAAGGAAAGTTTTGACCCTGTGTTACACGAGCTTTGGAATAGGTGTAATGCAATTGTCTTAGCTTGGGTGTCTGGGAGGATCTTAAGGAAAGATTTGACTAGGTAAATGTATCTAGGGCTTTTTATCTGCACAAGGAAATAGAAACCTTCACACAGGGAGTGTCATCTGTGTCCACTTACTTCTCTAGGCTTAGAGAGCTCTGGTATGAACTTGAGGCCATCATACCACCTCCATCCTATGGTTATTCTGAATCCAAGGAGTATGCTCAACACTTCCAGATGCAGTAGTTATGGCAGTTTCTAATGGGGCTAAATGAGTCTTTTGCTCAGACTAAAAGTCAGGTGTTGATGTCAATCCCTTTACTTAACCTGAATCAGGCCTATGCCATGATTATCACTGTGGAGAGTCAGAGGATGCATACTTCAAACACTTCATTTGAAGCTAGACCTAGTGATCCCACAACTCTTTTGAGCAATAAGTTGAACAATGTGAGTTTCAATAACTCCAACTATAGGGCCAAAAGTAGCTATAACAGGAACAACTCAGGCAGATCTGGTAAACCACCTGTCTAATGTGACTACTGCTCTGGCAAAAGACATGTTAGAGAAAATTACTACAAACTCATTGGCTATCCTGATGACTATAAGGCAAAGAAGAAAGGGGGAAACTATCAAGGACAGCAGAACCATGCTAATGCATCAAACTACAGTGATAACTCTCTTGACTTCCAGACTCAAGGCTATGCATCAGGTGGAAAAAGTGATGCTGCACAATATTATCCTTCAATAGGTATGAGTTACATCACCGTGGTGCTTCTCAGTACAATGGTAATTAAAGCTGCAACTACAACAATCAATACAATGGTGGGAATCAAAGTTACAACAGCCAGTACAATGGTAACCAAAGGTTGCAGCAGCCAGAATTCTGTAGCAGGGTCATCAGGTATACCTGTGTTTACTCAGGATCAATACAGTCAAATAATTCAAATGCTGAACAAGGGCAAGTGTGTGGATCATGAAGCCAATGCAGCCACTACTGGTTCTGTAGGTACTGTAAGTGCATTTATGTCTAATCTAGTCAGATGTAACTGGATAATCGACACAGGGCTTAAAACTATAGGGTGAACAACCTAGACTTGCTAAGCAAACATCAGGCAATCATGAGCAATGATAGGAGTAAAGTGAACCTACCTAATAGTGGACAGGTTAATATCACACATGCTGGTACATCTGCTATATTTGAAGACCAACATGTCCATAATGTTCTTTACATACCTGAGTTTAAGTACAATCTTCTCTCAGTATCTCAGGTCACTAAGGAGCTAAAATGTATGGTAGTTTCCTATCCTGACTTCTGTTTTCTAGGACCTCTCAAATGGGAAGGTATTGGGGATTGGTAAGGAGGAGCATGGTCTTTACTTGCTAAAGGGAGGAGTACCAGACAAGAACATCTACCAGAAGACTGTTTTGCCTACTAAAAAGCTTGAAAGCTTCAGTAATTCTGTCAATAACTCTGTACATAGTTTTCTCAATAAGACTGAAAAGGTAGCTCTGTCTAGTGCTTGTGAAATATCTGCCTTGTGGCATAGAAGGCTGGGACATGCCCCTCCTAAGGTGTTGAAGTCGGTTCTCAGTAATGTACAGCTGGAAACTCATCATTATTTAGTTTGTCCTGTTGCTAAACAAACAAGACTGCCTCTTCCTTTAAGTGAAAACAGATCCATGTTTGCCTTTATATTGTACATGTTGATATATAGGGCCCCTACAAGGTGCCCACTCATGATGGAAAGAGATTTTTCATGACTCTAGTGGATGATTTTTCCAGATATACTTGGATTTTTTTGTTGAATAATAAGTCAAAGTCAATAGTAGTCCTAAGGCACTTTCTACTACTTGTTAAAAATCAATTTGGATGTGCAGTTAAGTGTATCAGATCAGACAATGGCACTGAATTCTTAAATGTGCAAGTTGACGGTCTGCTGAAAGACTTTGGAGTGATTCATCAAATATCTTGTGTCTACACACCTCAGCAAAATGTTGTAATAGAGAGAAGACACAGGTATATACTGGATATAGCTAGAGCACTCAGGTTTCAAACATTCATCCCTCTGAGATTTTGGGGAGAATGTGTGAATACTGCAGTGTATTTGCTCAACAGACTTCCTACAGCTCTATTGAAAGGGAAGTCACCTTCTGAAAAGTTGTTTCACATGGTTCCCTCTCTACAACACTTAAGAGTGTTTGGTAGCTTAGTATATGCTGCAGTGATCGAAAAGCAAGACAAATTCTCTCCTAAAGCTGTTCCAACAGTTCACTTGGGGTATTCCACTGCTCAAAAGGGTTATATTATGTTTGATCTACACTCCAAGACCTTATTTGTGAATAGAGATGCGGTGTTCAAGAAGGATATCTTTCCCTTCAAGAACCTGCACTATGTGCATTCACCTATGTTTCCAATATTGAACCTTCATGAAATAGAAGATCATCAGTGTTTCACTCAACCACCTCTGAATACTTCACACATATCAGCTCTTATTCCTTATACTGATCTACTAGCCCCAGATTCATCACTTTCTCCACCTTCTCAACAACCACCTCTCCACTACCTCATGTTCCACCTCCCACATATGTGCCAACGTCTGACACTAGGAAAACTTCCATAATATCTAAATCACCAGCGTGGATGCAAGATTACATTTTCCCTACAAAGAAGTCTTCCTGTCAGTATTACATCTCAAATCATGTCTGTTATGATCATCTTACACTCTTTTATAAGGCTTCTCTTACTGCTTACTCAGCTATTGATGTACCTACATCCTTTGCTGAAGCAAGCAAGGACCCAAAATGGGTTGAAGCTATGAAGCTTGAGATTCAAGCTCTAGAAGAAAATCATACTGGGACTGTTGTTGATCTGCCAGCTGTAAAAAGGCCCATTGGGTGCAAATAGGTGTTCAAAGTGAAGTACAAGTCGACTGGTGAGGTGGAAAGGTACAAGGCCAGACTAGTGGCTAAGGGTTACAGTCAGCTAGAGGGTCTTAACTATATTGAAACATTCTCTCTAGTAGCAAAGATGGTTATTGTGAGGTAAGTGGTTACCTTGGCTGCTTCATCAGGCTGGTACATTTTCCAAATGGATGTTCATAATACTTTTTTGCAAGGGGACTTACTTGAAGAAGTATATATGCATATACCTGATGGCTTTGCAAGCCAAGGAGAGTATGGGAAAGTATGCAGACTGCAAAAGTCTTTGTATGGATTGAAATAAGCTCCTAGACAATGGAATCTGAAGTTGATTGAGGCCTTGCTTGACATGAACTTTGTACAATCTCATTATGACTTTTCATTATTTACTTAAAGAATTTAGGGTGACCTGATTGTGATACTGGTGTATGTTGATGATCTACTAATCATAGGCAGCAATCTATCTCTCATAGAGAAGGTAAGGCAAAGGCTGCAAATCAAGTTTAAGATGAAGGATCTGGGAGAGTTAAAGTATTTTCTGGTCATTGAATTCTCATAATCTCAAAGTGGCATTCTCATGTGTCAAAAGAAGTATGCTTTAGGCTTAGTGTCTGAGATGGGACTCCTAGGAAGCAAGCCAACTTCTACTCCTTTAGAGTTCAATCACAAGCTGATTTCCACTGAGTTTGATAAATATATTAAAATAGAAGCTTCTGAGTTGGATTACAGAATAAAAGATAGAGGGTTTACCAAAGGTTGTAGGCTACTTTATCTTACAATGACAAGACCTGATCTTTCTTTTATAGTGCAATTACTCAACCAATACATGCATGATCCCAAACAATCACACATGGATGCAGCATTGAGGGTTTTAAGGTATATAAAAAATGCTCCTGGCACAGGGTTGTTCATGCCAGCAGATGGAAAACAAGAGTTGTGTGCTTATTGTGACTCAGACTGGGGTGCCTGTATAGAAATACAATCATTGGTTACTTGGTGAAGTTTGGAAATGCACTGATCTCATGGAGGTCAATGAAACATAATACTGTGTCAAGAAGTTCAGCTGAAGCTGAATTCAGAAGCATGGGGTCTACTGTAGCTGAAATAATTTGGTTAAAGAGCATATTTCAAGAATTGGAAGTCAAAGTGAGGTTACCAATTACTCTGTTTTGTAACAGCAAAGCTGCTATTCAGATTGCTACCCATCCTATCTTCCATGAACGCACTAAGCATATTGACATAGACTGCTTATTCATAAGAGAAAAAATAATTGATGGCCTGGTTCAGACTCAACACATTGGCACCAAAGAGCAGCTAGCGGACATTCTAACTAAAGGACTGTGCAGACCTCGACATGATCATTTGATGAGCAAGCTGGGATTGAAAGATTTGTTTCATCCTCAGCTTGAGGGGGAGTGTTAAAGTATAGGGATCAAAGTATAATTAAGTTAAAGTAGTTAGTTAGTTAGAAGATATTTTAGTAAGTTAGTGTGCTAGCTATAAATAGAAGATAGAGATAGTTTGTAACTAACTTGTATCATTTTCTTTCTTGCTTAATAACAAAGCTACTACTTTCTCTCTGATCTTAGCTTACTCTAGAAACTTCCTCCATAGCTGAGCTTCAACACACATGTATAAAATCATGCATTAAAATCTTAAAAGTGTGTTAAGCTCTTGATGAAAAATAGTTGAGTTCTTCAATCACATAATCCATTAGAGAGATCAGACATCTACATGCGGCAAAGGAAATTAAAAAGATAGCCTTCGAAAGAGAACATGGAAGGGGGGATCAGAGGAGAAATCTAGTTTGACAGAGGTTTGAAGGGAATAAGTGATTAATTTTAGGAAAAAGGAAAACAAAATAGTTAAAAGAATAGATAACCTGTAATAACAAATAAACTTACTTGATGTGTAAATATGTATTAGTATTGTTTTATCTTAATGGTGTAAATATTTATTATTGTATCCTGACAGTGCATAAAACTTAAATTCTTTAAAAATTAAGATCTCGTATAGTACAGCGAGGCAGAGAGCTACTTACCATTTTTGGTTATGGGACCAATTTTTACAAAAAAAAAAATAGAATGGAACCATTTCATGAGAGTATAGAATAGGACCATTTCCCAGTAAATTATGAGTGGATGTGGTCATGGTAGTGTTATTTCCAGACCAGTAAATATTTTGTTTCACACGCCTTGTCATTTTTTATGGACTTCAAAAACTGTTTTTCCCGTTAGCATATAATCTACATTTGCTCCCGTCAAAACAATTTACATCACACTAAAAAATTGTGGAGTAGAAATTTTAAATTTGAAAGCATTAAACCAGTTTGATAGCTCAAATAGTCACTTAATTTGGATAATTAATTATGAAAGTCAATTTTTTTTATTTGTCATTCCAAAGACATAGTCTAACTTTATGCAATTGGTTCAAATGATCATCTTCATTGATTTTGAACTTTTCTGATCACTAATATATAATGTGACATTTTTTATATTTTTTTATTATTGAAAGTATTAAATTCAAATGTTAAACCAATTAGGACTCAGAACAATATATCCAACCCAACACCGACCTAGCCCATTATTATCGTTTCACTGTACAAGGTATGTCATTTTATTTTATCATTATAAAAATAAAAAAAATAAAAAACTGTTTCCTCTCTCTTTGTTTTATAAAAAGGATGGCTTCCTCTCTATGAATTGAAAATAAAAATGTTTGCATTATGAAAAACTCTAAATTAGTGTAAAATCAAAGAGTGGAAGTCATCATTTTTTTATGAAATACAAAAATAAAGATGAAATCCCTTATATAATAATGGGCATTTATTTTGGGGTCGAGATTGGGTTGGGGTTAGCTCCGGCTTATATTAAGTATGGGTTCTAAGTAACGGATTTGTGTTGGCCTAAATCGGGATAGGGCAACAAATCGAATTTGTATTGGGTTTAACTAATAATTTGCTTGTATCGATATGAAATTCGGACTAAATCGGGCTCGGGCAAAATGAGAACTTGAAAGAATAAAGAGATAACGAGGCAACAAATAAAAGCAGGATTCTATATTCTATTTATCGTGTCATGTTGTTTATAAATGAGCCCTTTTTATAATCAGGCGGAAGAGTAACGTTGTAGAACGTCTTCATGGTGCCTTTATGGCCATTATTCTTTACATAAGTGTAATTGATTCATAATATTTCCTATTAAATGTCGAAGCAATGGTCGACAGTTACGAAGGTCGGCCCTCGTCTCCCAAGGTGTGTCACCCGCTCGGGTTTGTAGGAGATTTTCCCCGAGCTCAGTACTTCGAGCTTGTCTCCCCTTGTTTCCTCAGGTGATCTCTGGGGCGAATGATTATGCGATCTCTTATTCGAAAGCTTGCCTCGCGACGCAGCCTTAGCGCTGTAATTCGAGGTCTTGCTCGTGATCTCGGTGATTTTTTACCCAATACAGATAGTCCCTCACTCCTCGGGAGGTTGCCAAATCTGTCGAGGAGTGGAGTGAATTTTAGGCGGGAGATTGACATGGCTGTTTTTGCGCCGCGAATTTTAAGAACGGCGGTTGTCACTTCGAATTCCCGTCAATCATGCGTGGAAATCGCTGATTGGGTGCGTTTTTCTGGTTTTGCCTTCCCCATGTCGTTGTAATCATGGTGCTCTCAACCTATATATAGTCGAACCTTGTCTTCTTTTTCTCACTTCTTTTTGTCTTTTTACTGTAAAACATTTACACCCTTCTTTCCTCCAGAATTTCAAAATTGATATGTCTCAACAAGATTCGCCAAGTTCCCCTCCTTTCCTTGTCGGCACCATGGTTGTGGGAGGGGAATTGGTTAATGTCCCTGAGCCTCTGAATGTTGTTGTTCCTCCTGACTTTAATATGGAGGACCTTGTTCGCCACCAGCGATGTGGATCAAGAGCTTCACTCATCTTTGGTTGGGGTCGATGGTGTAGCTACGGCAGAGGAGGAGGAAGCTGCCACGAAAGATGTGGGCGAAGAGGAATTTCTTTCTGATGATTTGGAACTTAAACCCCACCACGTCATTCCTTCGAAGATCGATTTCTCGAAGGACTTTGTTATGCAGACTCAAACCGAATCGGAGGCTAGGATGAAGAGAAGTATCCCCGTGGGGGATAAGCCGAGCTTGATTACCCAGGCGAACATTCACCTGGTTCGTTTTTATTGCAATTGGGGTCCCGAGGTGAGGGTTGGTATACCTGACCCCGAGTGCGGAGTGTGTGATCGAGTCGGAGGTGTTCCTTCGTTTTTAGTTATCCCTTCACAATTGGTTTTTACAATTTTTGTTGGGCCTTTCAAGTATGCATAACTCATATTAGCCCGGAGTATGGAGGCACGTCGAATGCCTCGAGTTTCTGAGTAAATTAACGGGGTTGCCTTTCACTCTCGATCACCTTTTGTATCTGTTTTCCCCCACCCTTCACAAGGACGGGGTCGTCCAACTCAACAAACGGGGCTCTTACTCGCTGATCACAAAAAGCGAAGATCTCGAGGACCGTGGGTGGAACGAGCGCTTCGTCCGCTTGCCCACTGATCTTATCTCCTCGAAGCCTGATTTTCCCGAGCGGTGGAATCGAGCCCGTAAGTGTTTCTTCTTTCGTTCATTTTTGCTCAACTTCTCCCCTTTTCTGACTTCTTGCTCTTATTTCCTTTAGCCGATGCGATCCCAATTACTTGCCCAATGAACTTGGTTTAGTGGGTGCAAACCATTATTGATGCCAAATCTAGGCCAGAGAGGTCGTGGATGGTTTTGGCCGCCTTGGGCGAGAACCAATGGGCTTGTAAGCGGCATGGTGAGTTATCCTTTACTCAGCCTTTTGATTTTTAATCTAGTTTTCTGAGGCCCTATGCTTCATAGCCTCACTGTAGTTTCTCTATTGCAGGGCTCCCCAAGAGAAGGTTCCCAAAGTTGGAGACGTTTTGAATGCCCTCAAGGATCTGATTGGGAACCTTTCAAAGGAAAAGGGTGGAAAGGGAAAAGAGAAGAGGAAAATGGTTCCCGAGGGGTCACCGGATCTTGGGGCCAAAATAGGTTGAGTATTTTTCACTTGCTTCCATTATTTGTTTTGTTTGTTCCATTTTTTCACCTGCCTCCTTTATTTCTTCAGTTTTGAGGAGGAAAGAGCTATCCTCGAAGGAACTCTGGAAGCAAAGCTGGCTAGATTGGAGCCTGTCTCATTTCCTATGCTTACTCCCGTTGGCGAGGCTGTGCCAAGGCAAGATGAAGTTGCGGTTTCTTCTACTCACGTGTCTGAATTGGTTCAGGTTGCTGATAAAGACGTGGGGAGTGTACATCTCCCTTCTTCGGTGGAGATGGACGAGGCTGGGCTATCTCGAGTGGGGGACAAGGCTCCTCGAGCCGCCTCCGAGCCCGCCCCTGATGAGTCTACTTGGAGGCAATTTCGCTACATTAAAACTCCCTCTGAGCTCTGTCTTCTCGATGGCGACATCCAAGTCCCGATCAGCCTCCGTGGACTTTTAGGTCCTAAGAAACGTGATCGTCTTAAGGAGTCTCCCATCTCTGATTTGATGGCTGATGCTGCTCAGCACGCCATTCATGTATGTCTTCTTTAACTTTCTTTTTTCAATTTGCCGTTTCATTTCCTTCTCTGATTTTTAGAGTTCCTTTTTTGTAGTGCTACATCAACTCTATCAGGGCCTCCGAGATAAAATGCAGTCGGGACGAAAAACTTCGTCAATTAAGGGCTGGATGGAGGCGAGAGAAAGCGGGTCTCGAGGCCCAGATGAGTGGTCTCGAGAGGGAGCTAGGAAATGCAAGGCTCGAGTTGGAGCAAGCTAGAGATTCCGCCAATAAGTCAGACCTCGAGATGACTAAGGCCCTTGAGGCTAAATCCGAGATCGAGGGGAAAATGGCTCGTTTGAAGGAACTTTGTGATGCGGAGCTGAAGCAAGTGAGGGAGGAGGCTCAGTCACTCATTAATGAGAGGGCCAAGAGATTTTATAAAGACTAAAAGCAGAAATTGCTAATAATGAATGAAATGGCCACGGAGAAAGATCAGTTGGCCAAGGAAAAGAGTCAACTCGAAAACGAGGTCAAGTTCCTGAAAGGCAAGGTTGATTCTTTCTCCTCGAGGCGAAAAGTGAGGAGGACTCGGGCCAAGGTAGATAAGAATTGGGCCGTTATCCAAACAAGGTTGAAAACTTTGAAGGAATGTCGTGGCGGGATCGATCTTAATGCCGAGATTTCTAAAGCCGAGAGCGATGCTACCGTGGCTCAAAAGTTGATGGAGAATCTCCCTTCAAGCAGCGAGAGCTCGACGAGGGAGACGATGACTCCGAAGCGGAGTCTTAGAGTAGTGCCTTTTGTTTTTCCTTTTTTGTTTAAGCCTCCTTTTGCTTCATAAATATTTAAGGCCTTCAGGCCTTTTATTAATAAAAATCCTTTCTATGAATTTGCTTGCAAGACTTTTCATTATTTCGAGCTAGCTGAGGACGACGTGTCGCCCTCGAGCCGTATGCTTAACTTATGACTAGCTATGCATGTTCAAGTGAGAATAAAAGGATGACGAATCGGATTTTTATTCCATTGATCAAATTTGCATGCCTTTATTACAATAAACGCCCGACTTTAACAGGTCTTAGGAGTAAAGAACTAGAATAACATGAATTTATTCGAGCAAGTTCCATGGGTGACCCTTCATTGAGGCAATCGATCGTGCTTCGAGGGCTTTGCCTGGCGAAGTCCCCAGTTGTTGAGTCTTTGCTCGTTGCTATTTTCTTGGCCCCTTCGGGACCACCGTACTCTTCATTGCGATCGAACAACACTCTCGTGCTATTCGCTGTTTTCCTTGGATGGCTCTTACTCCCCATGGAGTTGGGAACTTGATCACTTTATGCAGGGTAGATGGCACAGCTTCCATCTCGTGGATCCAGGGCTTTCCAAGAATGACGTTGTAGGCTATGTCCTCGGCCATAACTTGGAAGGTAGCTTGCTGGTTCACTCCCCCTGCAGTAGTCGTGAGGGTTATTTCTCCCAAAGTCTTCTCGGTGGAGTTGTTGAACCCCGTTAGTATGGTCGCCTTTGGGACGACTAGGTCCTTTAGCCACATCTTCTTGATTGCGCATGTTTACCGAGCTGCCTGGATCTACTAAAGCTCGTTTGACGTCACAGTCGTTGATCCCGAGTGTGATCACTAGTGCGTCATGATGGAGAAACATCATCCCGTCGCAATCCTCTTTGCTGAACACCATCACCCTGCTCAACTCACCTACTCTTGCTCTTTTCTCAGCTGCGATGGACGATTTTTCCACTTTCTTTGCCGCAGCAAATTTTACTCCATTCACCTTCGAGCCCCCGGTGATGACATTTACCACCTTCTTTGGCGACTGTGCTCAAGGTGGTTTCTCCTCCCTCCTGTTCTTCGAGTAATTGTGCTTCCCTTTGTCGGTCAGGTATTCTGCTAGCACCCCCTTCTTGAGAAAATGGACCACCTAAAGACGCAATGCCTTGCAGTCTTCAATCGCGTGCCCATAGTCCATGTAAAATTCACAGTGTTGAGTTTGGTCTCTTTTGCTCGGGGGTGTTCTCATGTCTATGGGCAGTCTCACACCTTGGTCAGTCATCCCCTTGATCGCATTTACCAGCTCCGAGGTTGATATGTTGAAATTGTACTCAGAAATTAGTGGCAAATCCTTCTCCTTGGACACTAGAGATGGTCCCGAGGGTTTTTGGTTGGAGGATGACCCAGATTTTCCTCCAAGTCTCTGGCTCACGTGTTGGTGCCCCCCGAGGCGCTGACTTACGTGATGTTTTTGGGCTCTGTGGTACGTTTCGTATCGATTTTTTAAACTTCCCCGCGGCGCATCAGCTCGTCAAGAGGATTCAGCCCGACCTCGGTATGTATGGCCTTGTCCTTTCCTTCTCTACTCTGCTTCTTCGAGCCTAATCTTCGATGTAGCTCGGTTATGTAATTCATCCCAAGTTCGAGCTTGCCACTGCTGGAGCTCTTTCTTTAGCTCGGTTGCAGCCTCTGAATTGCCCACGTTAAGGTTCATTTGAAAGGCCATGACTGCCAAACTGTCGTCCATTTTTGGTAGGTCCATCCTCTCGGCGTGAAAGCGCTCGAGGAAGTCCTTGATGGGCTCGAGGTATCCTTTTTTTATGTCAAAGATGTCTTCCTTTCTTTTGAGGATCTTTTAGACCCCAGTGTGAGCTTTAATGAACATGTCCGCCAATTCATCGAAGCTGAAAATGGACTCGAAAGGGAGGAGCATGTACCAACGCAGTGTTTTTTTTTCCAGAGCGTTGGCGAATTTCTTCAGGAACATGGATTCTTTTTCAATCGGGGTTAGGTCGTTGCTTTTGACCATGGCCATGTATTCTGTGATATGGTCAACTCGGTCCGTCATCCCGTCATACTTCTTCAGAATTTGTAATTTGAAATGTTTTTGGGAAAGGCACTGGAGCAGCTTCAGGTTTGAAGGGTAACTGGCGACATCTTTACGTTGTCTAGTGCTCGTTGTGGTTTACGGACCCCAGGCACGTTCTCAAGTCGTTTCTTCATACTGGCTTCGAACTCCTTCTTCCATTTTTCGAAGTCAGATGCGACGTTCGTTTGTGACGCCGTGGGAGCAACAGTCTTCGAGATCCCCAGACGTGATCCCATTCGAAAGTCCTCCCGTATTTGTTCCAACAGAGGTAATGGCATTGTTCCCTCCATTAAACATCGCGAAGGGAGCATCTCCGAGGACAGAGTGGACTCTCCCGCTCCCAGTGAGGGCTTGTAAAGAGCTTCGGAACTTCTCATTAAATTGAGCTTGCGCGGTGGCTTTCTCTCGCATCTACTGTAGCGAGTTCACCATGAGCTGTTGGATGGGGTCGCCCGAATTCGTGGATGTTGGTTCGGCGGCCAATGCTCCTATGGAAGGTATCGGTCCAATCGGTGGAGTAGACACACTTGGGGGCGTCAGCCCAAGTAAAGGGGCTGAGGTGTTTGTTGGGATGGGGCTAACGGGCGGTGTCGAGCCAGTTGGCTGCAATAGGATTCTACCATTGGTCTCGGTGATGCCCACTGTCTAATCGGGCACTTGAATAGACATATTATCGTTAACAGTGTCTGACATTTCGTTTTCGTTAGAAAGCTAAAATTATGGTTTTCGGAACAAGCGTTATTACCAGATCCCCACGGACGGCGTTGTATGGGCCTAAATCAGTTTAGGACTACAAATCGAATTTGGATTCGAATATAAGCAATTCTTCGTATCAAAGTCGAATAAACACACGAAAAAGACGTAAATGCGGAAAAATAACTGTATTTCAATATATGATTATGAGTACAAATTTGGGCAGAGTTTCAGTACAAATTTTTGGATCCCTATCATACAAAATGAAATGCTATTTATAGGCCTAGGGGCCTTGCCCACGTTCTCCACTATTAGTCATGCTTTGACCCACGTTCTTGGGATTAATGGAGGAGTTAGTGGGCTGAAGTAGTGGGCTGCAAAGCCGCTTGAACCGGGGGGATTCACCGAGGCGCGAATAAATGGCCTCGGTGATAATGCCCTGTTGTTTGACCGAGGTGGCTGTTACCGAAGCTCAGCTTGCGGCTCGCCTTAGGTAGCGACCTCGGTACCATGGCCTCGGTGATTCATTCAACCGCTTCGGCTCCTGACTTGTTGAAACATGCTCAGTCGTTATTGACTTGCGTGACCGGGGCGAATCATCGTGGGTCGATTTTTACCCAATACAGATAGTCCCCCCACTCCTCGGTCACCTACCGAGGTAACCGAGGAGTGGAGTGAAGTTTAGCGGGAAAGTGACGTGACTTGATCTTATCCAAGTATTTCAAAACTTGTCAACAGTTCGCGTCCCATCAGGTCATTTCTTCCAGACACGTGTCATCCAACCGTTGGTTGCCCGAACGGTCACGCCGTAATTTTGGTTTTCCCAACGTTACAATGATGATGATGTCACACCACCTGACTTCTCCAAACCTATAAATACCCCCTACCAAACTTTCTCCTTCACGTCCATCTTTGTGTGATCAACATTGTCAAAAAAGAAAGAAAACAATCTTCATACTTCCTTTAATCTCAAACTTTCAACAATCTTCAATCTTAAGCTGCCACCATGTCTACCACCATCTCTAGGCAAGACTCAAGTGACTCGGGTGAAAGGGTGCGAGTTCCACCCCTGGCTATGGCCACTGTTAGTGGCGACACCACCGCTGCTACACCGGTGATCTTCACGGCTGCGGCGGAAGGCGGTGAGGTATCTTCCGGCGCTGGGAGCCTAAAGCGCCGTAAAGCTAGGGCTAGGCGCGACTTGGCAACGGATGAGGAGGAGGCTGACGTGGGGGAGGATGACGCCACGCTTGATGACGTCATGATTGGTAGTTTCAGTGGCGTCATACTCAGAGGTGATGATGACGGAGGTGATGGTGAAGGCGGCGACGCTGAGGGCGATGATGCCGTGGGCGAGACCGAGGGCAGAAACGTCGCCGAGGGGGGATCTTTAGGACCGGTAATTCCCCTCGAGCAGGAGCTTGAGCCTCACCAAATAATCCCCTCCCACTTCGATAATAGCAAGGATCTGAATCTGCAAGCTCAGACAGCCGACCAGGAAGAAAAGAATAGAAATATTCCTGTGAACACCACACCGACCCGCATAACTCAAGCTCATATTGAGCGGGTTCGGAGGGAGTGCCAATTTGAGCCCGAGGTGAAAGTGATCATACCTGATCCAACAAGCCGAGTGTTCCATCATATTGAGGGGATTTCTTTTGCTTACACTTATCCCTTCACCCTCGGCTTCTCCCTCCCGGTGCACAGAGTTATTGATGATTTTTGCCGGGCCTATAATTTATGTTTGGCTCAACTTGGCCCCGGTGTCTGGAGGATTGTCCAATGCATGGATTGGTTAAGCACGAAGGCCGTGGTAGACTTCACTTTTCAACATCTCATTTCACTTTACTACCCATACTTCCATAAGGCCGGGGTCGTGGCCTTAAACAACCGAGGCAAGTTTGCCCTTCTTCACAAGAGTGAAGACCACGGGGACCGGGGCTGGAGTGATTGATACATCTTGTTGGAGACGAGTGTTTTGTCCACCGAGCCTGATTTTCCCGAACGGTGGAATAACACACGTAAGTATTCTTCCCTTCACATTTCACTCCTCGGCGACTTGTTCATATCAGCTGACGTCGTTTCTTTGTTGTCTCTTCAGCCAACAAGGTTGACATCGTGCCCCCGGAAGGTTTGACTGAGTGGGTCAGAGCGATTACTAGGGCTCGTGATCGCCCCGAGAGGACATGGATGAAGATGGCCGCCGAATTTGGTTGGCAATGCAAGAGGTATGGTAAGTTTTTGATGGTGTTTTATTTGGTAGGTTGAATAGAGATTTTGATTTTGCTTTATTGACTTTTCTTCCCTCGGAACTAGGTTTCCCAAACCGTGCCATTAACACCAAAAAAAGCAAGAAGAAGAAGAAAGAGGAGAAGAAGAAGAAAGATGGGCAGGACACCGAGTCGGATGATAACTGGCTTTGGTGGCTGGAGAATATAAGGGGCTGAAGGCTTCAAAGTCTTCAAAAGCTTCAAAGGGAGCTCCCGGCCAAGGGACCTCCAAAGGTAAACCTTTTCCACTATTGTAGGCGTGAAGAGGAAAAGGGACGTTTCAAATAAGCCCTCCCGCTCGGTGGCTTTTCGCACCGAGGCGGAAATTCCTCCCCAACCCGAGGCGGCAGTTATAAGGCGTTGAGGATTGATTGATGAGCCCGACGATGCAGCTACTGAGGCCTTAGCTCAAAAGGATGTTGAGTTTATTGATCTCGAGGATCAAGAACCTGGATCTGAGGTGGCGGTTGCCAAAGCTAAGGGCAAGGCCAAAGTCGTGGAGTTCGGTACTGCTGCATTTGACGAGGAAGTTGGCACCTGCGCGGTGAGATCGCATTCCGAACCCGCGAGGGTTTCATCCTCGGTGGGGTCTTATCGGAGACTTGAAGTGCCAATTTCTTCCAACTTGTTGGCTTGCGATCGAGGCAACATCCTGAGTCTCACGCCCTTGTTGGGGCCGACCGAAGATAAGGTTGTGCAGGAGTTTTCCCCTGGCCAACTATACAATACCATGGCTGCCAATGCTATGAGGGTAAACTTTATCGCACTTGAGCTATGCTTTAAAAAATTTTCATCTTACCTTCGGTTCGCAGCTAATTCTGATCCTTTGATTAATCTTTGTTCAGAGCTTCATTCTATCAATGAGGGCCATCGAAGTTGAGTCCTCGAGGACTGAGGAGGTTCGGCGCGTGGCTCGCTTATGGGACAAGCAAAGGGACAATTTCAACGCACAGATAGCGCACTGAAGGCTGATTTGTCCAAGTCCCAGTCCGACCTGCATGAGGCCGAGGTGGCTTCCGAAGCTAAAATCAAAGCCCTCGGTGATGGCTTTCAGGTTGAGCGCTCGAGGCTGGAGGCCGAGGCTAAGTGCTGAGTTGACCCAAGTGAAGACCGAGGCTGTTGAAATGGCCAAAAAGCATCATGAACAGCTGAGGAAGCATCTGCTTCATATCAAGAAGCTGGAAGGCGAGAACTCCAAGCTTTCAGCTAAAGATGCTAAGATTGAAGCCCTTCAAGATAAGATTGCTGATCGAAAGAGTAGGGCTGCAATCAAGGTTAAGAGGGCCGAGCTGGACAAGCGATGGGCCATTATAAAGTCTCGGCTAAAGCTGCTCAAACGATGCCGCGCCGGGGAGATCAACTTGGATGAGGATATTGCAAGAGCCGAGGTCAAATCGGCAGAAGCCCAAGCAATCATTGATGAACTTCCATCAAGTGAGGTCTCGAGCGGCGATGAAGATGAAGAAGACGATGAAGATGCCGAGGGGAGCTCCGAGGACGGAGGTGGTTCTCACGAGGCATAGACTTCTGGTAGCATTGTCTTATAAGCCTTGGGGCCTTTATGCTTGTATTTTGGACCTTCGGGTCATTTTTGAATGTGAATATTCTCAGCCTTCTGGCTTTTTTAATGAAAGACCATTTGTGCCTTTATTTCGAGTGTTGGCTTTTACATATACCGAACACCCTGTTAAAAATAAATAACTTGCTTGCAAGACTTAACTGAATTTAATCGATGCAAACTTAGAACGACGTCTCGTCCTCGAGTCGATGCATTGAGATCAAAGTCATTTTATTGATATCAACGAGCCGGAAATCGGCTATTTACATAGAACCAAGTCGAAACGGACCTTGGGTGAAAAATAAATTTTCGATTAAAGCAAATTGACAATATGCCGCTACCGGGCTAATTTACAATGTACTAAATCTATTCCCTGGGTGTAAGTCCCCGGTTGTCGGATAAATAAGCTTCGGTTGGGAGGCTCGGTGTCGACCTCGGTATCAACCCTTCTCACTCCCCCCAATGTTCGGTTGTGAATCTTGATGAAGATCCGATCACTGGAAATCGTTCGGTTTGTTTCCTGAAAAGGTCAAGTAAAAAGATGGAACGAGGAGCAAGTTAGTACATTTTCGATCAATGCCATGGGAGCGTTGTTCGGCTCGAGGCTGTTGGTGAGTTTAAAAAGATTGAAAAGTATTTACCTCGACTAGAAGTAGTACCGCTTCAGATTGGAGATATTCCAATTCAAAGGTTCGGGCTCTCCTTGCAGATTCTCAATTTGATAAGACCCCTTTCCAACGATTGCCTTGACTCTGTAGGGTCCTTCCCAATTTGCAATAAGCTTTCCTCCGTTGTCTTCCTTTATTGATTGGTTTGTAGTTTTTAACACATAGTCTCCAACTTTGAAGTCCCTGAGTTTGGCTTTCCTATTGAGGTAAGCCTCGATCTGCCTTTTTTGGGCGACTAGCCGAACCAAAGCTAATTCTCTTTTTTCCTCGAGCATGTCCAATTCTATGCGCATTGCCTCTTGGTTTGCATCCTCGGCAGTGTGGGCGTACCGAAGACTTGGTTCGCCCACTTCTACGGGGATGAGGGAGTCCATGCCATAAGCAAGTGAAAAAGGAGTCTCACCGGTGCTATTCTTCTCCATTGTTCGCATTGCCCATAGCACCCCGGGCAGCTCCTCGGGCCAAGGGCCTTTCTTCTCATCGAGTCTTTTCTTGAGATTTTCAATTATAATTCTATTTGAAGACTCAGCTTGGCCATTGGCACTTGGGTGATAAGGAGTCGAAGCAATTCTTTTGATCCCCCACTTCTTGAAGAAATCAGTGATGGCTGCCCCCATGAATTGTTTACCGTTGTCACAGGCAATCTCTCTTGGAACGCCGAACATGTAGATGATGTTCTTTTTGATGAAGTCGATTACTTGTTTTTGCTTTACCTCGGTGAGAGCCGCTGCTTCCACCCACTTTGTGAAGTAATCGGTTAGTACTAAGATGAAGCGAACACCACATTTTCCCTTGGGTAATGGTCCAACAATGTCCATCCCCCATTTCATGAAGGGCCATGGTGATACCACTAAGTGTAGAGGCTCGGCCTGTTGGTGGATCATTCGCCCATGGCGTTGGCATTTATCACATTTTTGCACGAATGCTTTCACATCGGCACTGATTGTGGGCCAATAATACCCAGCTCTTCATAACTTACGCACCAAGGACTTTCCCCCCGAGTGGTTGCCACACTCGCCTTCGTGCACTTCAGCCATCACGTATCTTGCCTCATCGGGACCCAAACATTTGGCCATCGGGCCGCAATATAACCTTTTATACAGGTTACCCTCGATTAGGTGATACGAGGCTGCTTGGGTCCTTAACTTCTTTGCTTCTTTTTTGTCTTGGGGGGACAGTCCCCGAGTCAAATTAGGAGACGAACTTACTTTGCCAATCCCATCGGTTGTCCACTGAGTTGACCTGCAACTTCATCTCTCTCATTTGTGCGGACAGCAGCCGAACCACTGAGTCAGTCCCCGAGTAAGCTTCGTCGATCACCGAACCGAGATTGGCCAGAGCATCAGCCTCGGTATTTTCCTCCCGAGGCACTTGTTTAACTTGCCATTCTTGGAATTGGCCCAAGATTCTTTGTGCTCGATCCAAGTATAATTGCATTCTGGGCTTCCGAGCCGTATAATCACCGAGGACCTGGTTCACTACCAACTGTGAGTCACACCTCAGTTCGATTCTTTCAGCCCCCATTTCTTTAGCCAGCTCCAAACCCGCTAAAGATGCCTCATGTTCCGCCTCGTTGTTGGTCACTTTCTTGAACCGAACCGAGTGCCTGACTTTCTCCCCGGTGGGTGTTCTCAAGACTATGCCTAACCCTGAACCTTTGGAGTTTGTTGCTCCATCGGTGTGAAGTATCCATAGTCCCGAGGAGGTTCCTTTTGCCATGGAGTTTTCCTTTTCCACCTCGGGCAAAATTCTAATACTAAAATCAGCCACGAAGTCTGCTAAGACTTGAGACATAATGGCAGTCTGAGGTTGATAGGTGATATCATGCTCGCTCAACTCTACCGCCCATTTTGATAACCTCCCTGATAACTCAGGTTTATGCAATATACTCCTTAAAGGAAAGGTCGAAACTACCGCTATTGGATGACATTGGAAATAGGGTCGTAGTTTCCTAGCAGTGACAAGCAAAGCAAGTGCTAATTTTTCCAAGTGTGGGTACCTGGTTTCAGCGTCGAGGAGTGTCTTGCTCACATAGTAGATGGGCTGCTGCTTGCCATCTTCCTCCCGAACCAACACAGCGCTGACAGACACCTCGGACACGGCCAAGTAGACCAGCAATGTTTCACCTTCTTTTGGCTTAGCAAGTAACGATGCATTAGCCAAATATTGTTTCAAATCTTTCAACGCTTGTTTATACTCCGGTGTCCATTCGAAGTGATTGTTTTTTCTCAAAACGTTGAAGAACTTGTGGCATCGCTCCGAGGATCTTGAGATAAATCGACTCAAGGCGGCGACTCGGCTAGTCAAGCGTTGAACTTCTTTCACCCCGGTCAGCTCCTCGGGGATCTCTTCAATAGCTTTGATTTTGTCTGGGTTGGCCTCGATTCCTCGTTCAGAGACAATGAATCCCAAGAATTTGCCTGATCCAACGCCGAAAGCGCACTTTTCAGGGTTCAATTTCATTCCGTACTGTCTCAAAACAGCAAAGGCTTCCCTCAGATGACTCAAATGATCCTCCATTTGGATCGATTTGATGAGCATATCGTCTATGTAGACTTCCATAGACTTCCCAATATATTCTTTAAACATGCGACATACCAATCTTTGGTAGGTCGCCCCGGCGTTCTTCAGACCGAAGGGCATCACCTTATAACAGAAAGTACCTCGGTCAGTGATGAACGAGGTCTTCTCTTCGTCCTTCGGGTCCATGAGGATCTGATTGTAGCCCGAATATGCATCCAAGAAGGTCAATAGTTTATGTCCAGCCGTGGAGTCTATTAACCTGTCAATTTGTGGCAATGGATATGAGTCTTTGGGGCAAGCTTTGTTTAAGTCGGTGTAGTCTACACACATTCTCCACTTGCCATTCTTCTTCGGTACGACCACAACATTGGCCAGCCATTCGGGGTATTTAACCTCTCTTATGAAACCATTTTCTTGTAGCTTGGTGGTTTCATCCTCGATCGCCTTCTTTTTGACCCCGGCATGAGGTCTCTTCTTCTGCTTTACCGGGGTAAATTTTAGGTCCACATTCAGCTTGTGAGTCATGATCTCCGGATCGATACTCGTCATGTCTGAATGGGACCAAGCAAAACAGTCATGGTTGGACTTCAAAACTTCAATGATCGCCTTTTTCGACTCCGGATCCAACTCCGAGCCAACAAACACTTTCCTATCGGGGAACTCTTTCAATAGGGTGAAAGATTCCAATTCTTCAACGGTTGAATCCTCGGCCTTTTGCTTCCGAGGCTCTTGAATACAAGCTGGAATCTTTTCAACTTCCCCTCAAGCGTCCTCCCTGGTTGACCCCAGTTCCTGTCGTTGCTATTGTTTTGGCCCAATCGGGGCGACTCCACTTTTTAATGCAACCGAATAGCACTCCCTCGCTTCTCGTTGCTCCTCTTTGATTGATCGAATTCCCTAAGGTGTAGGGAATTTAATCACTTGATGCAAGGTGGAGGGAACAGCTTCCATGGAGTGGATCCATGGTCTTCCGAGGATTACATTGTATGCCAAATCCTCGGGCATGACTTGGAACAGTGTTTCTTTAGTAACCCCCTCGGCGAATGTCTTGAGTGTGATCTCACCCAACGTTTTCTCCGTGGAGTTGTTGAAGCCGGCTAACACTGTTGATTTGGGGACAACCTCCCCTTTTAGCCACATTTTCTTAACAGCCCCGTAGTTGATTATATTGACTGAGCTACCGGGGTCAATCAAGACTCTTTTAATGTCAGAGTCGTTGATTCTCAGCATGATGACCAAAGCGTCGTGATGGGGGAACATCATCCCATCACAGTCATCATCGTCAAACACAATGTCTTTACCCGAGCCGCCAACTCGGGTTGTTTTCTCCATGGTGATGGACAGCTTGGCGAATTTCTTGGCCGCGGCGAAATTTACGCCGTTCACCTCTGATCCCCCGGTAATGACATTCACTACTCTCTCCGGGGGTGGAGCCCGAGGTGGTTGTCCATCGCCTCGGTTCTTGGAGAAATTGTCTTTCCCCTTGTCAGTAAGGAAGTCAGCCAAGACTCCCTTCTTCAGCAAGTGAGCTACCTCGAGGCGCAAAGCTTTGCAATCCTCGGTCCTATGGCCATAATCTGCGTGGAATTCGCAGTGCAGATTGTGGTCTCTTTTATCTGCCGGGGTCCTCATGTCCTTGGGAACCCTTACCCCGGCAGTCCCTTTGACTACATTGACCAGCTCCGAGGTTGATATATTGAAGTTGTAGTCTTGGATCCGAGGTAGATCCTTTTTTGGAGCCGAAGCTGAGCTTGAGGGATTTCTTTGGTTCGTATTGGGTTGAACCTTCCCTCCGAGCCTTTGGCTTATGTGTGAATTTGGGTATGAATTACCGAAGAAGTTTCCCAGCCTTTGGCTGACATGCTGCCTTGTCGAGGTATATGGCTCATACCTCCCCTTCGGGTTGCTTCGTGACGCCTCGGCGCGATTCGAAGATTCGCCTCGGTTTCATTGATGATAAACTCGACTTTTGAATTCAGCCTCCTCCAATCTAATTTTGGAGTAAGCGCGCCTGTGCAGATCCTCCCATGTTAGGACCTGATATTGCTGGAGCTCTTTTCGCAGTTCGGCGGCAGCATCAAAATTGCGAATATTGATACCTTTTTCAAATGCCATGATGGCCAAGGTATCGTCCATCCGAGGTAATTCCATGCGCTCGGCGTGGAATCGCTCAAGAAATTCTTTGAGTGGCTCACCGGGCTTTTGTTTCACTTCGCATATATCCTCCTTTCTTTGGAGGATCTTTTGTGCCCTGGTGTGCACCTTGACGAAGGTGCTAGACATTTCCTTAAAGGCGGAAATCGATCCCTCTGGCAGGCACATATACCAACGTAGAGCCCCCTTCTCTAAGGACTCACCAAATTTCTTCAAGAACATCGACTCGAGATGTATAGCCGTTAGGTCGTTGCTCTTCACCATTGCCATATATTCTCTTATGTGTTCTCTGGGATCGGTAATCCCATCATATTTCTTCAAGAATATGAGTTTGAAGCCCTTGGGAGTTGGGGCCGGAGCCGCTTCGGGCTTGAAGGGCAGCTCCCTGTATTGATCAATATCGAGGTCATCTTCCTCCTTTGTTATCCCCGGCACCCCCTCGAGGCGCTTTTCCACGCGCGCCTCGATGCGAGCCTCAATTTCCCTGCTCAATTTTTCAACATCAACCGAGGATGTTGTTTCAGCCACGGTGGGAATCGTCCCGAAGTGTGGTGTGGTAGTTGGATTGTTCCCCGAGCCCCCAGACGTGGCCCCGTTGTGAGGTCCCCCTGTTATCGCGTCCGTAGGAACGAAGAGCGGGATGCCTCCACCAGGAGCCGAAGGCTGGGTGCTGCTCGGTGCAGCACTGTTCCTTGCTTCCAACGAAGCGCGGAACTCAGCATTAATGTTAGCTTGCTCATCCTGTCTATAGGGCAACAAATCGAATTTGTATTGGCTTTAACTGATAATTTGCTTGTATCGCTATGAAATTCAGACTAAATCAGGTTCGGGCTAAACAGGAACTTGAAAGAATAAAGAGATAACGAGGCAACAAATAAAAGCAGGATTCTGTATTCGATTTATCGTGTCCTGTTGTTTATAAATGAGCCCTTTTTATAATCAGGCGGAAGAGTAACGTTGTATAACGTCTTAATGGTGCCTTTATGGCCATTACTCTGTACATAAGTGTAATTGATTCATAATCTTTCCTATTAAATGTCGAAGCAACGATCGACAGTTATGAAGGTCGGCCCTCGTCTCCCAAGATGTGTCATCCGCTCGGGTTTGTAGGAGATTTTCCCCGAGCTCAGTACTTCGAGCTTGTCTCCCCTCGTTTCCTCAGGTGATCTCTGGGGCGAATGCTTATGCAATCTCTTCTTCGGAAGCTTGCCTCGCGATGCAGCCTTCGCGCTGTACTCCGAGGTCCTGCTCGAGATCTCGGTGATTTTTCACCCAATACATGATTTAAATTTTATATTTTAAATAATAATAATAGATTAAAAAATATGTCACTTCATATTCTAGTGATAGGATACTATAAAAAAATCGTCATGATGAATATTTGAACAAATTGCATAAAAATATATGACTTTTGAACGACAAATAAAAGAAAGAAGACTTTCATAGCTAATTAATCAAAGTTGAGCGATCGTTTGAGCTATCAATGCAGATTTAAACCAACTGTACTCCAACAAATAGATCAGAACACACATCAATTTGACGACGGCAAATTAAATTTTCGGAGAAAAAATGTAATGTGTAATTAAAAGAAAATTTTCCTCCATCCTTTTTAATACAACAAAAAAAATCAAAAATCAGAACAATAGGTGGATTAGTTTTTCAATAACATGAACAAGTCTGGATACCCAAAAAAATATTATAGCGAAGTAGTAAATATTCCTCCACCTTATCAAGAGGTAACAAGTTGGAATTCTTTGAATGTAGTCACTTGTAACCTGGAGTGCTAGGACACCCATCCCCCTCCCCTGCTTCTCACGCGAGATTTTCTGATATAATTTCAGATTAATCAGACTTCGAGGGGTTTTAAGGCTGCTCCAATATTGGGCATCCCAAGTTTTCAATCTATTAGGTTGGTCATGCCCCTATTATCATTCTCCTTTCCCTATCTCCTTATATAATTTTAAAAAAAAAATTATGCCTCAAAACAATTACCGGGCTCTAGGTAAAAAAATCAACGAAAAAATTTGTCCAACACACTTCACGAATTGTCCATTCGGAGGATAACGACAAAATATGATTGGACCATTTGCAATATTGATGTGTTTTGGAACCTTGGATTAGAGGGTCAATCCTTGTTCTCGTCTTCCCTATTTCCTTACGTTTTTGCACTCTCCTATTATCGGCTGGAAATATTTGACTTAATATTGAATATGTTTGGAAATTAATAGATAACATTCTCATATCTTTTGTGCTTATATCAAACTAATTGGTTCTTTTTTCACAAGAAGGAATTTTCCTTATCGCATCGGTTCAGTATCAGACAATAGGCATATGCAAAAAATTTCTCTTTTATTGACGCAAATAAATAGGCTATGAAATTGAGTTGGAGGCGCAACACATAAAGATTCAGTCGATTCAAACGAGAGCTCAAACGGATAAAGTAATAAAATTATAATTCAAAGCTCCACTATTCTGAAGAGTGATAGAAATATTAAAATTTTTAAAAACGTGTAAGTGATTCACATTTGACAGTAGAATATACTATGACATCATTGTATGATTAATAGCAATTGGATGAGAGTAATTTTCCAGCTATTTTTTGTTAGGGTTTTTTGAATAGTTGTGAATGGGAAAAGGCACCATAACCACCTCTTTGTTGAAAAGGTATCACACATTTTCATTACACCCATTCTTAGTCTATAAATAGTGAAACACTTCCTCATTTTAGAGATACACAACTAAATATTTCTCCTCTGTTCTAGAGTCGTGTGATTTACTACCGAATTTGAGTTCGCTGTTTACTGTGATTTGAATTACCGCTATCACAGTAAGGTTAATTCCGTTCTATCCTAGGAGAAATTAATCCACAACCTTGGGTAACTGTGAGTGGATTAGATTTGTTAAGGACAAGCAGTGTATACTGTTGGCTCGGAATTTTTCTACTTCATCTCTTTCTGATTTTCCGTTTCTTTTCGAAAGTGCAGATTCTAACAATCTTAAGAAATCTAATACTTTTATTCTGTATTCGTTACTGATATGTTTTTGGAGATTGAATTTTGAGGTTGGTGGAGAGGAAATACTCAAAGCAAATTCGGATTGAATTATTATTATTCAATGCGCTGGCAGTGGAAGCATACTTATAGTTCATTTTGAGAGTGAGCAGCATTATGTGGATTCCATTCTCTCATATTTGCTTCACTAGTATAATTGTATTATTTGTTGTGTTAGTTTGGAAAAAGAACTTTCTAACCATTGCATATTCATGATGTCTAAAAACCAAACAGATGCCTGCTTTGGCACCATTGGTATCAAGATAACATATGGTTTGGGACGGATGGATATCAAGTCATTGTGGAAAGTTTTGTGTATGCTTCCAATAATATTTCAAAAGTTCTCCAATAATAAAAGTAGAAAATGACAACCTTTATAGTCACAACTCTTTGGTAATCGGTGGCAAAGAAAATCCACTGTTTCCAGCATGCAGTTGATTACAAAGTCGCCGACTTGATGCTTCAAGAACCAAACATTTAAAACCACCATTAGAAAAATTGTTCGTGTGACATGAACTTCTCTGGAGGATAAACTCACATACGGATATTTCATCCCATGGAGGATTCCTTCGAAGCAATTCATCATCCAACCAAAGATGTACAATTGCCTGAAATGTTTTTCCAAAATGAACATGCAGTGATGCCGTTAAGAATACGGCTTGGTTCTTTCTACTATTCAATGAAAAGGCTTTTTGAATGCTGGTGCTAACCATTTAATAAAATATCACTTATGTGTGCTAAGTGATTAAGTCGGAAAGGCTGAACGTGATAGTATGATTGCATGAGGTTGCCATGGTAAAATTAAATCCAGTAACCATGTTTGTGACTTGTTGATTTCCTTTTTCCAAGAAGAATGGATTTCATGTAAGTTGATGAGAATAATACATTGTGGTCTCATCCGTGAAAAGAGGATTTCATGTACAATGGGACTTTGTGTTTCGTAAGGGCAATAGGAGCTTCATGGGGAACGCTGCCTGATGATCCAATTTTATTGGATCGACTTTGAAACAAGGATCATTCCGTGTTTGGGCAGATCACTACGATTGAATGGATAATGATCCAAAGCCATTTTGTGGGATTCAAAAGATCATGTCATCTAGTTGATCTAAATAATGGAGATAGTAAAACCTCCGTAGTTTTCTACTCTTCTTCTGGAGACTAAAATCTTTGTGATTTTCTACTCCTAATATTTACTTGGTTTAAAGATTAAAAACTTCGCCAATGTTGTATTGAATCGGTTTGAAGATTAAAAAAAAACTTCACCGATTTAAAGGAGACGGATTAGAAAGTCCAAAGACAATTGAAAGAAGGAAGTGCCTCTTCATAATAGTTGTCTTAAAACTGCATTGTAAAATATTTTTGCTCAAAGTGTGTTGAGAAATCAGTATTTTAAAAAGGAACAGACTTGAAGAAATAAGTGGTTTATTTTCATTAAAAGGAAAAGGGTATCAACCAAAATTTCTTTTGGCAAAATTCCCAGTGGTGATGCTTTTGTGTCCGAATGAAATGAATCTTCCATTTAGCCTTTTACTAAGACCTATATGTGTCTTTAAAAAGGATTGACAAATCACCTAATGCTTTTGTCTGTGCATTTCACAAGACAATATGGATATTGTAATTTTCATTCAATAGTTTTGATTGGAATGAAAGTCTGTTGATCCAAATTAATACTGTCCGGGATGAAGTCGGCTAAGTAGTTATCATGCCACTTACGGGATCAATGTGATATGGCATCAATTGTCAATTATCAAGCATAACAATGCTATCAAGAACACTTACAACACAATAAGACGCCTGCAATATTTGAAATGTGGGGGGCATCTGGCTTTTGCATGATAAAAGTTAAAGTGAGACTTTGAGTCGATATCAAAAATTGAGATACATAATTTATGGAAATTTTATATTCTTCAACTCCCACAAAATCCTTGGTGGATATTTACACTGAATGTACAATGTGTTCATCTTAATGATGACTAATCGTGAAACTACCGATGTTATGGTTGGTCTTATGCCTTTTCAAAAAGGTTATGTGTTTTCATGAAAAGAAGTATCGGTTAATGTATTGTATAGACATGACCGTTCAAGAACGGATATATTAAATCGTTGGTCTATAAAATGATAAACCAACCGATGATATCAATGATACATATGAAGTTGGATTTAAGTGATGAACAAACCAATTATAAATATAAATTCCATATTGAGTTGGATTTATATAATGAATGAAGTTGCTATAATTTGAGCATCACTTAGATTTATATTTCATGTTGGAATGATAAATAATAGCATACAAGTGCTAAGAATAAGCTGAAATGGTTGAGAAATATATTGAATATGAAAAGTTGTGCGCACAGCTGATGCAACCATTTCAAGCTATTGATGTTATAATAGAAGCTGCGTTCATAGCCTTAGACAAGGCCAGTGAAGAAGCTGAATGTCTCCAAAATTTTGGGAAGATATTCAATTTTGGCTCTAGCCGTTGACAGCGGTTTGCATACATTGCAATAGTCAAGCGTCAATAGGAAGGGTTGGGAGCAATATATATAACGGGAAATCGTTACATACAACGAAGACATAAAACCGTTTGACAGCTACTCTCTAGGGGATTATCAATATTGACATTGTAAGGTCAAGTGATAATGTGTCGGATCCGCTAACAAAAGGCTAACTAGAGAGGTAGTAGAGGTCATCGAAGAGAATGGGACTATGGCCGAGGACAAGTCGTCATGGCGGTAACTCTACCTAGAAGACTAGAGATCCCAAGATCTAGGTTCAAGGAGCTCAAACAAAGTTATGTACGACCGCTCCAACATTGTCAAACAACTCAACCCGTTCTCGAAATAAGACAATGTTCAGTACCAAGGATAAAATGTTAAAGACATTTTTTAATGATTATCTTAGTTTGATACGGGAATTATCAAATAGTGTAGATCTACGGGATTACACGTATAGAAATCATCTATGTGAGTGTGAAGTGGAAGCCGCTTCAAGGAGAATTCTGTAAGGCCAATTCTCTACGTACTCATGAACCAGACGATGTTCATGGCTGAAACGAACACAACAATGAGAACCAAATTAAAGACGGCCAAGGGCTAATTGTATGACATATATTGTCTAGGTATACACCAAAGCTCGACGGTTCAAAAATATCAAATCTACCGATTGACCGAGTATATCCGATATATGTTCACTACGGAAAGTTCAAAGGGAAACCTACTTATCCAGATGCAATTAGTTCTTACTTGCAAATCACACAAGTTTATGCACATTTTTTACTATAGAGCCATTCCCCATTCATGTGGGGGATTGTTGGAGTTTTTTGAATAGTTGTGAATGGGAAAAGGCACCATAAGCACCTCTTTGTTGAAAAGGTATCACACATTTTCATTACACCCATTCTTGGTCGATAAATAGTGAGACACTTCCTCATTTTAGAGATACACAACTAAATATTTCTCCTCTCTTCTAGAGTCGTGTGATTTGCTACCGAATTTGAGTTCGCTGTTTACTGTGATTTGAATTACCGCTATCACAGTAAGGTTAATTCTGTTCTATCCTGGGAGAAATTAATCCACAACCTTGGGTAACTGTGAGGGGATTAGATTTCTTAAGGACAAGCAGTGTATACTGTTGGCTCAAAATTTTTCTACTTCATCTCTTTCTGATTTTCGGTTTCTTTTCAAAAGTGCAGATTCTAACATTTTTGCACAAATAATTGATTTTGTTTCACATGCTTTTCTCTTATTTAGGTAATGAATTTATTATAATATATTGTTTCACACTGAAAGGATTAAACTAAACCTTTTCTTTCTTAATTTATATGACAATTATCACTTTTAGATAGTCAAACAAGAATATTTGACAGCAATTTTATGATATGCATTTTTAAGATTTTAAATTATTAATTATTGTGACCAATAGCACTTTTAATTATTATGTAGTTTCTAAATATGTAAATTATGTTCCAAAAAAAAACTTAAAAAATACTGTAGAATAAAAGGTCAAATTAAGAAATTTAACTTTCGGAATTTGAATGGTTTGTCATAACTTGGATCAGGTGTATTTTTATTATCCTAAACTAAACAAAACTCTGTCATGAAGAAATTGCAGAGCAGAAAAAATCTATAACTATGGTATATTTTATGGGGAAATATTGAATAACTGAATTAAATTATATTGGAGGATATGAGTACATTTTTGTTTTCCTTGTGAGTACGCAAACTAGATAGAATGATAACTGGGCAATGTTGACTTTGTGCGCTATATATAAATAAAGGTGAATTCAAAATTTGAATTTTTATGGTTTGAACCATAACCCTTCTTATTTATTGAATTCTTGATACTACAACTATATGTATTAAGTTGATATTCTAACACAATGACACGACGCGAAATCCGGTTAGGCCGTGCGGGAACCCGACATCTTCCCCTAGACCCGTCGAGCGAACCCTTACCAATTAAATTAGGAAAATAAATATAATCCAACTCATAAATAAAAACAAGACTTAGAAAAAGCATAGACATACTGATACCTCCAAGCTGTACAAAAGAAATTACAGCTGACTACCCAACGTACTAGGTTTAGGGCTATCCAGACTAGACATCTAAGAGTATAAAAGAAGACGGATACCTCCTGAAGGGAGAAAAATGCAACTGAAATAATAACCAATAATCTGATGGCCATCCGGAATAAAAGTTGGCTCACCCTGACAGCTGAAGTCGTCTTCGCTCCTATACAACGTGGCGAACTCAATCCTGGAGCGAACCTGCCGAAACGAAATAGAAAGACAAGAAACAAACAACAAACAAGGGTGAGTCAAAAGGACTCAATAAGTGCGGCAGACTAGCCACCTCAAAGAATAGGATAGCTAGCCAGGGAGAAGAAACAGATAAACAAAATTCCTCTTATTTAAATTATAAAAACACAGAGCCAGATAATAACTAGAAACACGTATGGGATGACAAACTCATTAACAACCAGGAACGTAAGATAACCAAAACATATAAGTATCCCGAACACCTCAACAATCAGAAATATATCATGTTGCGGCGTGCAACCCGATCTATATATTCATCCTGTTGCGGCGTGCAACCCGATCCATATATTTATACCGTTGCGGCGTGCAACCCGATTCCCGCAACCCGGGATACGAGCCAGAAATATATAGGCAAACTGAGATATATCCACGTCATAGTATACATACCGCATACATAAAACACAACACAGTACAGTACACATAATAGTCAGTATGCGGTGCAATGGGATGGGATGAATGCGGTATGATGCAATGCAGTCACATATGCCTGATACCCATCTCCGGCGCGGGACTCTCATCGTCTACCAGGAGATATATGCAATAATGACCCTTCACCGGCTCGGGACTCTCATCGATTATCGGGAAGTATATGCAATAATGACCCTTCACTGGTGCGGGACTCTCATCGCCAACCGGGAAGTATATGCAATAATGACCCTTCACCGGTGCGGGACTCTCATCGCCAACCGAGAAGTATATGCAATAATGACCCTTCACCGGTGCGGGACTCTCATCGCCAACTGGGAAGTATATGCAATAATGACCCTTCACCGGTGCGGGACTCTCATCGCCAACCGGGAAGTATATGCAATGCTCAAAACCAGAGTGCAATGCTCATATGCTCAATGCAGTACCAACAACAGGGCATAACAAATAATATACAATGTAAATTCAAAGCTAAGGCGTAATGAGTACTCCTATTGGCAGCTACACACGTAAGGAAACACGTGGTAGAAAATCCACGAGGCCAGGTGAAACGACCTCGGTCAGTCGTTTCAGAAGTTAGGACTCCGATTGGCGTGCCGATAATTTTAAAATATTCGTAATGTCCATTAGAACCTGTCTGTAAAATTTGAGCTAAATCAGACCTCGTTTGGTAGGCATCGGAAGAAGGTTTCAGTTTTTATTGGCAATTAATATTAAAAAGAGATTTTCGAGCTCGGTTTTTGCCGAATGAGCTCCGATTCGAAATCCGAAAGCGCCGTTAGGTTCGTATGATTATTTGTGATTTTTGTGAACTTTCGAAAGTGAATTTCGATGTTGTTCGGCTAGTTTCCGCTAAAATGCCGAAAGTTAAATAATTTGACTTCTTTTTATTTAAATTCGCATCTTGAGTTTTTGGAGTCCAATTTGAGATCCGCCTTCGCGAGTGTGTTACATATATTTTTTATAAATTGTATGCAAAAGTTGGAATTATTTCGAATATCGTAGGGTACCGTTTTAATTTTTGTTAACAAAAGAAAATAAGATAAAAGAAAAAAAAATAGAAAAAGACAAAATAAAAAGGTTAGGTGGTTTAGCATATATGCGTAAGTGCATAAATGCTAATCTTATGGCAGAAGCAGTAACAACGATTTGAGAGCAGAGAAAAACAAAATGGCGCAGAAGTGGAAAAAATGTCAGAAAATAAGAAAAGAGCCCGGAGAAAAGTAGAATTTTCAGTCTGAAACATTCAGGTAATGATCCTAATATATTATTTGAGTTTATTACGTGTGTTTGAATATATTTTTACGGTAAAAATAGGGATCTTAGACATCGCCCTAATGACGTAAATTGATAGTTTAAAGGGTCAAATGGACCCCGATAATGAAATTGATTATATATTCGTACTCAGTAAGTTATGGGCAACATATAAATGTAATTTATTTAGGGTTTGGTCATGTGACCCTAAACCCTGTATATAGGCCTGGCCTGCGTATTGCGTATGCGAATAGGGTATCAGGTTCCTACCTGGATTGCCCTAAGATGTGAGGATTGAAGCCTTTAGCCTAATTTGATATATTTTTCTGCTTATTGAATAGAGTGGGATCGTTTGGCAATGAATTCAAAGGACAAAGCGGTTATTGAGTGGCTGTACTAACTTTGTAACAAGGTAAATGTTTATATCCATTTCTTTGGAGGCACTTGGCCTCGTGGATTTTCTACCACGTGTTTCCTTACGTGTGTAGCTGCCGAAAAGGCGTACTCATTACGCCTTAGCTTTGGATTTACATTGTATATTATATGTTATGCCCTGTTGTTGGTATTGCATTAAACATATGAGCATTGCACTCTGGTTTTGAGTATTGCATATACTTCCCGGTTGGCGATAAGAGTCCCGCGCCGGCGAAGGGTCATTATTGCATATACTTCCCGGTTGGCGATGAGAGTCCCGCACCGGCGAAGGGTCATTATTGCATATACTTCCCGGTTGGCGATGAGAGTCCCGCACCGGTGAAGGGTCATCATTACATATACTTCCCGGTAATCGATGAGAGTCTCGAGCCGGTGAAGGGTCATTATTACATATATCTCCTGGTAGACGATGTGACACGACCCAAAATCCGGTTAGGTCGTGCGGGCACCCGACATCCTCCCCTAGACCCGTCGGGCGAACCCTTACCAATTAAATAAGGAAAATAAATATAACAATTCATAGATAAGGGCAACACTTAAAATAAGACACAGACATATTGATACCTCTAAGCTGTACAAAAGAAATTACAGCTGACTACCCAACATACTAGGTTTAGGGTTATCCAGACTAGACATCTAAGAGTACAGAAGAAGACAAATACCTCCTGAAGCGAGCAATATGCAACTGAAATAATAAACATAAAACTGGTGGCCATCCGGAATAAAAGTTGGCTCACCCTGACAGCTGAAGTCGTCTTCGCTCCATCACAACGTGGCGAATTCAATCCTGGAGCAAACCTACCGAAACGAAATAGATAGACAAGAAACAAACAACAAACAAGGGTGAGTCAAAAGGACTCAATAAGTGGGGCAGACTAGCCACCTCAAAGAATAGGATAGCTAGCCAGGGAGGAGAAACAAATAAAAAAAATTCCTCTTATTTAAATTATAAAAAGGCAGAGCCAGATAATAACTAGAAATACGTATGGAATGACAAACTCATCAACAACAAGGAACGTCGGATAACCAAAACATTTACGTATCCCGAATACATCAACAATCAGAAATACATCATGTTGCGGCGTGCAACCCGATCCATATATTCCTCCTGTTGCGGCGTGCAACCCGATCCATATATTTATATCGTTGCGGCGTGCAACCCGATCCCCGCAACCCAGAATGCGAACCAGGAATATATAAACAAACTGAGATATGTCCACGACATAGTATACATACCGCATACGTAAAACACAACACAATACACATAATAGTCAGTATGCGGTGCAATGAGATGGGATGAATGCGGTACAATGCAATGCAGTCACATATGCCTGATACCTATCTCCGGCGCGGGACTCTCATCGTCTACCAGGAGATATATGCAATAATGACCCTTCACCGGCTCGGGACTCTCATCGATTACCGGGAAGTATATGCAATGATGACCCTTCACCGGCTCGGGACTCTCATCGATTACCGGGAAGTATATGCAATGATGACCCTTCACCGGCTCGGGACTCTCATCGATTACCGGGAAGCATATGCAATGATGACCCTTCACCGGTGCGGGACTCTCATCGCCAACCGGGAAGTATATGCAATAATGACCCTTCGCCGGTGCGGGACTCTCATCGCCAACCGGGAAGTATATGCAGTAATGACAGCCAGAGTACAATGCTCAGATACTCAATGCAATATCAGCAACGGGACATAACATATAATATACAATGTAAATCCAAAGCTAAGGCGTAATGAGTACGCCTATCGGCAGCTACACATGTAAGGAACACGTGGTAGAAAATCCACGAGGCCAGGTGCCTCCAAAGAAATGGATATAAACACTTACCTCTTCCAAAACATAGTACGGCAAATCAACAACCGCCTTATCCTTTGGTTTCCTTGCCAAACGATCCCACTATATTCAATAAGCAGAAAAATATATCAATTTAGGCTAAAGGCTTCATTCCTCACATCTTAGGGCAATCCGGGTAGGAACCTGATACCCTATTCGCATACGCAGGCCAGGCCTATGTACAGGGTTTAAGGTCACATAACCAAACCCCAAATAAATTACGTTTATATGTTCCCCATAACTCACTGAGTACGAATATATAATCAATTCTCTTATCGGGGTCCATTTGACCCTTTAAACTATTAATTGAACTTATTAAAACGATGTCTAATATTCCAATTTTTCCGTCAAAATATATTCAAACACACGTAATAAACTCAAATAATATATTAAGATCATTACCTGAATGTTTCAAGGTGAAAATTCTATCTTTTCTCCGACTCTTTTCTCATTATCTGGCATTTTTCGCTGCGTCATGAATTATTTTTTTCCTTCTGCGCTTTCATTTTTTCACGTTTCTGTGAAAAACGTTGAAATGCACAGGGATACATATCCCCACAACCACCGCCCACTTTTTTAATCTTTTGCTTTCCTTTTTGTATTTTGTCTTTTTCCCATTTTGTTTTCCTTTTTTTTTTCTTTTCGCAACGAAAATTAAAATGGTACTCTGCGATATTCGAAATAATTCCAACTTTTGCATACAAGTTAAACAAAATATATGTAACATACTCGCGAAGGCGGATCTCAAATCGGACTCCCAAAACTCAAGATGCGAATTTAAATGAAAAAAGTCAAATTATTTAACTTTCGGCATTTTAACGGAAACTAGCCGAACAACATCGAAATTCACTTTCGAAAGTTCATAAAAGTCACAAATAATCATACGAACCTAACGGCACTTTCGAATTTCGAATCGGAGCTCATTCGGCAAAACCGAGCTCGAAAATCTCTTTTCAATATTTATCGCCAATAAAAACTGAAACCTTCTTCCGATACCTACCAAACGAGGTCTGATTTAGCTCAAATTTTACAGACAGGTCCTAATGGACATTACGAATATTTTAAAATTATCGACACGCCAATCGGAGTCCTAACTTCCGAAACGACTAACCGAGGTCGTTTCATTCTCCTCCACTTAAACTCTCGTTCGTCCTCGAACGAGCCTAAATCTAAAGCAAGATTCACGCTGATAACAAAAGAACTTGCACGACCTTCATAAACTATCCCACGGAATTTTTCTCATGATTACAGAATTAAAACTATAACACGAACACCGAACTCTTGGAATAAAACATATCTGGATAATATGATAACACCATTGCCCGGATTATTCTAACTAAGATGATCCTTGCTCGATCACGAGAGGAGAGTTCTACATTTTTGGAACAAAGATACACGGAACTCTGGATGGATTAACATGATTCTGCAGCGAATCACATCGTCGATATACTTTACGATATAGAACAGTCTGATTGAACTAAGAGTTAACTTACGCTTCAGCAACACCTTAGAGATTAAGCATTACCATTCAGTATTTGGAGGAAGACTCCTCCACTTAAAGCACAAACTCTGGCAGCTATTTAGATAGGAATATTCATCCTCGCACAACCTGCTGGATTAAGAAAGACTTAGCTAAAACAGAATGCGGCTCCGACCTGAGCTACCAACTACCCTTTCGAGTTGCCAAACAGCTGCAACTCTCAAGTTTACAACTCCATACCTTTGCCGTAAAACCATCGCCTGATGGATGGTACTTCTATATAAATATTTCGGCAGAGTTTCCCCTGAAACTGGATGATCAGCAAAAACAGAACCAGCACTATGCTATATATGGGAATGGATACCCGGATAAACTGATATACAAAACAATAATATGTTTACCCGGCTACAATAACACGTACTCTGGCTCAACACAGGGAATGTCACAAATGGCTACCAATTGCCCTAGCTCACTAGTACCGGACGAAGAAGAAATGGAAATGGATCGAGGATAGAAATAATTAGAGCTTTAGGAAGTTCATCTTCTTATTTCCTTGACTACCAAAGTTAGACTACTTCCGCGTCAGGCGAGCCAAAAATCGCAATTGAAGAGATAGACATTAAATTAGCTCTATGGAACAACATCCATTCCAATTTAACCTCCCAATAAGAAGGAAACTATGACAATTTACCAGAAACCCTTTTATAACCCAGATAAGCTTATAGGATAGCATGATTCTACTAGAACCAAGAGGAGACACATAGATCGAGCATTACTTACCAGCCACTTTACACCGAAAGAAACGACGACACTTCCTGATGGTGACGAATAAGAATCCCATCATCCTGCCAACACTGATTTCCGAGGAGAGAGGTAAAATGACTTGACATAATAATAACACAAGGTGGCATAACAGGATGCCAAGCACGCAATAGCAATACTCACCATCAAATCTCTCATATTTAGATCAGATAAACTAGTAGGGTCTCATAAATGCCAGGAATAAATCGTATCAGAAACTCACCCCTCTACCGCAACCGATTCGTAATTACGACAACATCCAAGAAAACCGTCGAAACATGATAAGACACACCATTTCCAGATCGATCGGAAAGATAAATCTTATTTATAGATAAGGGAAGAAGAAACACACGGGTCTACTACATCGGATGTCTCAGCATCCTGCCAGACTAGCAGTTCATAGAACTGCCTCTGCAGCTTTGTCGAGCCACTACCCTGAAAATTACTTCTAGAAGAACCACTACCACCACGCTCTCGACCTCTACTGGATGGTGGCATTTCTCTGATTGATTAACATTTAAATGAAATTCCTGCGGCTGTGCAGGTGTCTGAGGGCAAGAAGAAGGACGATTGTCTGCTTGCTGGAGTAAGGAAAAACTCCTCAAAGGATAACCAGACTCATGACAGTGATAACAGCTTTTCATTGAAAATGGAAGCTGGACATATTGTCGATAGCTATAAAGAGAAAAACTGGGTCTAATCTTGATGAACTACTCGCGCACTCTGAGAATCACGCTCTACAAGCTGAGATAACCTGGAAGGTGACTTCCAAAAATAATCAGAACTTTTACCTCCAAATGAGGTACCATGGTTACCCACTAGGGCCACGGGATCTCTTGCTCTCCCGCTCTAACTTATGGTATGCCTCGTACCTCTGAGCAATATTAACAACAACATCAAATAAAATCCAGACCTCAATTTCTCGAGTCATTTGGGATTTCAAGGAAAAATAAAGGTCATCAATAAATCTTTGAATCTCTCGAAAGGCTCATGAACTAGTTCTAGTGCATATCCAGCCATTCTATAGAATTCATTCTCATATTCTGAAACACCAACAGGCTAATCGATAGGCTACCCTGTCCAATCCACTCAAACTGGAAACACATTTCATCTCGCTCGCTACTCGAAAGGAACTTTTCCACGAATCTAGAAAAAATCGAATCAAGTTAGCTAATAAGAGAGCGGGCCACCAATTCAAGGCTGGACCTTGGAACTGGAAAGAAGAATAATTAACACCATACCGCTCGATATGATCAAGAGCCTGAATAATATGCTGGCATCATTTTATTTTAAAGGCTTACACAGGGATTATCTGATGCATGGCTTGACAATATCGGAAGATTCAACCGCGTAAAATAATGCAACCTCTTTGGGCACTCGGACCCAATAATTACCTCCGCTGGCTAACCAGCCAGAACAATTGGTGGCACAACACATGCTGCTTCTAGAACATAATTTACCGCGACAATACTAAGAACTGGAATAGGAGCTCCCTGAGACCGAACGTCTGCACATGTGGCAACCTGATAGGCTGCCCAGCGAATAATAGGTTCTTACGGTATCTGCGTCACCAAGATTCTTGTCAAAGCATCATAGAGAGCCCAGAGAACTACAAGGCCCTGCTCCCTTGCCCATCGCGAGCTCGTACAGCTGGGACCTCCGTAACTAGATCGTCAAAACGATCAAAACTCTCGGGGCTTCGTCAGTGCTAGCCCAGGCTAGACTGTTTCGTCCTGAACTCCTTCCATTTGCTGATTTGTCATACGAGGTTTCACAATTACCACGAAGGAATTAACGAATTAACGAAAATACTTTTGAATCCTAGACTGATGCACGATAAGAGATAAAGGAAGTGAAACTTCCTAAATGCCATCATAGCCTCTCATAGATAAGTACGGACGTCTACATACCCATCACCGAGACTCTACTAGACACTGTCTTAGTCTAGATAAACTCTAAACTGGGCTCTGATACCAACTGACACGACCCGAAATCCGGTTAGGTCGTGCGGGCACCCGACATCCTCCCCTAGACCCGTCGGGCGAACCCTTACCAATTAAATAAGGAAAATAAATATAACAATTCATAGATAAGGGCAACACTTAAAATAAGACACAGACATATTGATACCTCTAAGCTGTACAAAAGAAATTACAGCTGACTACCCAACATACTAGGTTTAGGGTTATCCAGACTAGACATCTAAGAGTACAGAAGAAGACAAATACCTCCTGAAGCGAACAATATGCAACTGAAATAATAAACATAAAACTGGTGGCCATCCGGAATAAAAGTTGGCTCACCCTGACAGCTGAAGTCGTCTTCGCTCCATCACAACGTGGCGAATTCAATCCTGGAGCAAACCTACCGAAACGAAATAGATAGACAAGAAACAAACAACAAACAAGGGTGAGTCAAAAGGACTCAATAAGTGGGGCAGACTAGCCACCTCAAAGAATAGGATAGCTAGCCAGGGAGGAGAAACAAATAAAAAAAATTCCTCTTATTTAAATTATAAAAAGGCAGAGCCAGATAATAACTAGAAATACGTATGGAATGACAAACTCATCAACAACAAGGAACGTCGGATAACCAAAACATTTACGTATCCCGAATACATCAACAATCAGAAATACATCATGTTGCGGCGTGCAACCCGATCCATATATTCCTCCTGTTGCGGCGTGCAACCCGATCCATATATTTATATCGTTGCGGCGTGCAACCCGATCCCCGCAACCCAGAATGCGAACCAGGAATATATAAACAAACTGAGATATGTCCACGACATAGTATACATACCGCATACGTAAAACACAACACAATACACATAATAGTCAGTATGCGGTGCAATGAGATGGGATGAATGCGGTACAATGCAATGCAGTCACATATGCCTGATACCTATCTCCGGCGCGGGACTCTCATCGTCTACCAGGAGATATATGCAATAATGACCCTTCACCGGCTCGGGACTCTCATCGATTACCGGGAAGTATATGCAATGATGACCCTTCACCGGCTCGGGACTCTCATCGATTACCGGGAAGTATATGCAATGATGACCCTTCACCGGCTCGGGACTCTCATCGATTACCGGGAAGCATATGCAATGATGACCCTTCACCGGTGCGGGACTCTCATCGCCAACCGGGAAGTATATGCAATAATGACCCTTCGCCGGTGCGGGACTCTCATCGCCAACCGGGAAGTATATGCAGTAATGACAGCCAGAGTACAATGCTCAGATACTCAATGCAATATCAGCAACGGGACATAACATATAATATACAATGTAAATCCAAAGCTAAGGCGTAATGAGTACGCCTATCGGCAGCTACACATGTAAGGAACACGTGGTAGAAAATCCACGAGGCCAGGTGCCTCCAAAGAAATGGATATAAACACTTACCTCTTCCAAAACATAGTACGGCAAATCAACAACCGCCTTATCCTTTGGTTTCCTTGCCAAACGATCCCACTATATTCAATAAGCAGAAAAATATATCAATTTAGGCTAAAGGCTTCATTCCTCACATCTTAGGGCAATCCGGGTAGGAACCTGATACCCTATTCGCATACGCAGGCCAGGCCTATGTACAGGGTTTAAGGTCACATAACCAAACCCCAAATAATTACGTTTATATGTTCCCCATAACTCACTGAGTACGAATATATAATCAATTCTCTTATCGGGGTCCATTTGACCCTTTAAACTATTAATTGAACTTATTAAAACGATGTCTAATATTCCAATTTTTCCGTCAAAATATATTCAAACACACGTAATAAACTCAAATAATATATTAAGATCATTACCTGAATGTTTCAAGGTGAAAATTCTATCTTTTCTCCGACTCTTTTCTCATTATCTGGCATTTTTCGCTGCGTCATGAATTATTTTTTTCCTTCTGCGCTTTCATTTTTTCACGTTTCTGTGAAAACGTTGAAATGCACAGGGATACATATCCCCACAACCACCGCCCACTTTTTTAATCTTTTGCTTTCCTTTTTGTATTTTGTCTTTTTCCCATTTTGTTTTCCTTTTTTTTTTCTTTTCGCAACGGAAATTAAAATGGTACTCTGCGATATTCGAAATAATTCCAACTTTTGCATACAAGTTAAACAAAATATATGTAACATACTCGCGAAGGCGGATCTCAAATCGGACTCCCAAAACTCAAGATGCGAATTTAAATGAAAAAAGTCAAATTATTTAACTTTCGGCATTTTAACGGAAACTAGCCGAACAACATCGAAATTCACTTTCGAAAGTTCATAAAAGTCACAAATAATCATACGAACCTAACGGCACTTTCGAATTTCGAATCGGAGCTCATTCGGCAAAACCGAGCTCGAAAATCTCTTTTCAATATTTATCGCCAATAAAAACTGAAACCTTCTTCCGATACCTACCAAACGAGGTCTGATTTAGCTCAAATTTTACAGACAGGTCCTAATGGACATTACGAATATTTTAAAATTATCGACACGCCAATCGGAGTCCTAACTTCCGAAACGACTAACCGAGGTCGTTTCACGATGAGAGTCCCGCGCCGGAGATAGGTATCAAGAGTATGTGACTGCATTGCATCATGCCGCATTCATCCCATCTCATTGCACCACATACTGACTATTGTGCGTATTATATTGTGTTTTATGTATGCGGTATGTACACCATGTTGTGGACATATTACAGTTTGCCTATATATTTCTGGCCCGTATTCTAAATTGCGGGGATCGAGTTGCACGCCGAAACGGTATAAATATATGGATCGGGTTGCACGTCGCAGCGGTATGAATATATGGATCGGGTTGCACACCGCAACAGGATGAATATATGGATCAGGTTGCACGCCGCAACAGGATATATTTCTGATTGTTGATGTGTTCAGGATACCTATATGTTCTGGCTGTATTACGTTCCTGGTTATTGAATAGTTTGCGATTCCTTACGTGTTTCTAATTATTATCTGGCACTGCCTTTTCATAAGTTAAATAAGAGAAATCTGGTTTATTTGTTTCTTTTCTCCCTGGCTAGCTATCCTATTCTTTGAGGTGGCTAGTCTGTCCCACTTATTGAGTCCTTTTGACTCACTCTTGTTTGTTGTTTGTTTCTTGTCTATCTATTTCGTTTCGGCGGGTTCGCTCCAGGATTTAATTTGCCACGTTGTGAAGGAACGAAGACGACTTCAGCTGTCAGGGTGAGCCAGCTTTTATTCCGGATGGCCACCAGTTTATTGGTTATTATTTCAGTTACATTTTCCTCCCTTCAGGAGGTATCTGTCTTCTTTTGTACTCTTAGATGTCTGGTCTGGATAGCCCTAAACCTAGTATGTTCGGTAGTCAGCTGTAATTTCTTTGTACAGCTTAGAGGTATCAGTATATCTGTGTTTTTTTAAAATCTTTCCCTTATTCGTGAATTGTTATATTTATTTTCCTGATTATATTTGTAAGGGTTCGCCCGACGGGTCTAGGGGAGGATGTCGGGTGCCCGCACGGCCTAACCGGATTTCGGGTCGTGTCACCAGGTGCCTCCAAAGAAATAGATATAAACACTTACCTCTCCCAAAAAGTTGGCATTGCTAATCAACAACCGCTTTATCCTTTGGTTTCATTGCCAAACGATCCCACTCTATTCAATAAGCAGAAAAATATATCAAATTAGGCTAAAGGCTTCATTCCTCACATCTTAGGGCAATCCAGGTAGGAAGCTGATACCCTATTCGCATACGCAATACGCAGACCAGGCCTATGTACAGGGTTTATGGCCACATAACCAAACCCCAAATAAATTACATTTATATGTTGCCCATAACTCACTGAGTACGAATATATATTCAATTCCATTATCGGGGTCCATTTGACCCTTTAAACTATTAACTGAACTTTTTAGGACGATGTCTAATATCTCAATTTCCGCCGTCAAAATATATTTAAACACACGTAATAAACTCAAATAATATATTAGGATCATTACCTGAATGTTTCAGGGTGAAAATTCTACTTTTTCCCGGCCTCTTTTCTTATTTTCTGGCATTTTCCACTACGTGTTTTCTGTTTCGCATCTCTGTTTCTCGTTGTTTCACTCTGTATAACATTAAGAAATATATCCCTTTCAGCCACCACCCATGGTACTTTCATTTTCTTTCTTTCTTTGTAATTTTTGTCTTTTTCTCTTTATTTTTGTTTTCTTTTATTTTATTTTCTTTTCTTAATGAAAATTAAAATAGTACCCTATGATATTCGAAATAATTCCAACTTTTGCATACAAGTTATACAAAATATATGTAACATACTCGCATGCGAATTTAAATGGAAAAGATCAAATTATTTAACTTTCGGCATTTTAGCGGAAACTAGCCGAACAACATCAAAATTCACTTTCGAAAGTTCATAAAAGTCACAAATAATCATACGAACCTAACGACGCTTTCGGATTTAGAATCAGGGCTCATTCACCAAAACCGAGCTCGAAAATCTCTTTCTAATATCTATCGACAATAAAAACTGAAACGTTCTTCCGATGCTTACCAAACGAGGTCTGATTTAGCTCAAATTTTACAGACAGGTCCTAATGGACATTACGAATATTTTAAAATTATCGGCACGCCAATCAGAATCCTAACTTTCGAAACGACCAACCGAAGTCGTTTCACACAAATACAAGGTTTAAACAAACACTACAAGAAATGGAGCTTTTAGTAGCGACTAAAGTCGCCACATAAAGTGAAAAAGTCGCTACAAAAGACCTTTAGTGGCGACTCTATGGTCGTTGGCTATACTAAGTGGCTGAAACTTTGTAGTGACAACTAAAAAGAGTCGCCGCTAATTATCAATTTTTGGTGGCGACTTTAATCGCCACAAATACTACCCACAAAAGTTTTTCAATAGAGGTCGCCACAGAAGTATATACTTATACCTGCGACGAAGTCGCGAAGTCGCCACGAATACCTATCAGTCGCGACTTCTTTGTTGCAACAAAAACTTTTTACTCTTTCGTGGCATTGAGTGTCGCCACTGAAACCAATTATTTGTTGCCACTGGAGTCGCCACTAAAGCTTCTATTTTTTTTTAAAAAAAAATTATAGTAATTTAAATGGAAGCTGTATTCCTAATAATCGCCCAACAGTAAAGAAACACCACCAAATACACTTAATTAACAAGAACTTTTCATTAACAAATAGTACATCCAAAAGAGTATATAACACCCCGTAATACGCTGTAAATGCATATACACATGGAACAAGAAAATCAAAAATGTCTTCAAACTTCTCCTTGACAAACATCACCCCTTGTCGAAGAAGCTAATCCCTGCAATTTTAAGAAAATATGCAAAGGGATCATTTCGTTAATCAACACAACAGAAAGAAATATTTTTGTTATAAAACATCAATTCCAGCAAATTCTTATCAAATATTTGAAGTTCATGTCAAATCAAACAATAAGTTCGTATCCACTTGTATAGTAGATAGTGTTATCGAATAAACAACTTCTGTAACCACTGTGGCAGCCTAACTAATCCAAAAAACTGATCGACATTATGGTCTTGACTACTCGGACATTTTCTCAGATATGTAACTTTTAAGATTAAAGAATCTCTTTGCAAATGAATAAGTACAAAAAAATTTCCAGAGAAAGGAAATAAAAAGACATGCAGAATTCAAATGCAAACTAAAATGGATAAAGAGAAGAAGAGGAAAAATAAGCAACACTAATTTCATTCACCGACACATTATAATATGCTCCTAATCAATTACAGAACTTGAAGTTAGAAGAAGTCTGGAAGACGTAGGAAATGCTTAACATCACTAAGCATATTAGAAGCAGGACTAAAAACAAGGATGTAATAACCATAAACTAACTAATAATAAAAATATCCCATTGAAAATAAAGTAAGTCATGCTTGGTAGCATTAATATATTTGATAACTACATTAGCAAATGGATGGAAAACAAACCTTTTAGTTTACAAGTTGCATGAAAACCTAGCAATAGAAGATCAGTATTCAGCTTTTGCACTTGAACCACAAAAAGTTTACCTATGTTGGATATGTTTATGCATCAAGTTGTGCAAGAAGAGAAAAAGAACAGCGTGTCCCTGATCACAAACACAAAATGAAAATTTTAAGGAACGGCATATCCCTAATCACAAAATTAAAATAAAATTTTAAGGAGAAGAAAATGGAAACAAAACAAGCGAGCCAACTCCAGGCTAGTGATTACACAGAGGCTTGGAAAGAAGAAACACGAAAAACATGGTTTGTTAGAAATTATTGATACTTATAAAAATTATCAAAACTAAAAGAGATTAGAAGTTACATAAGATAGCAAAGAGTACTGATGTGGAGGCAACACTATACGAAGTATAAATGATGGTTTTTATAATTATAACAACCTTCATATAGTCCAACTTTACTGCTAAACCTTATAGTAAATTATTACATGTTCAAATGAGACTTAAATGCACTTGAGCTACCTAGCATGAAATGGGTAAATAAAATATAAAATGGTGGAAAATTACTCGTACCCATTAACATACAAAAATGGTGAAAAATTACCTGTTAAAGCAGCATAACATCCACCAATCCACCTCTGACCACTAGAATTACTTCATACAACATATCCTTGATTTTTCAATATTCAGAATAGTCAAATTAATCAATTATACCAAATGGAGGCTCAAGACCATTTGTCCTACAGAAAAGCTCATAGAGACAATACACTAAAACATGATACAAAATACCAAATAAAATGATCTTTTTTATTTAGAAACATGTAAGCAAATCAATAAATTCGATGATACATCTACCAAAAGAAGCAAACTATATAGGGTGCTAAACTTCTGGCAGCATCAAAAGCGACTACAACATCAAAATAATTGATCCCAACTGCCACAATACATACTATCTTATCAGATGTTCCCAACATCCCATACTTCCCCATTCTTCATCTACCACTAATTGAAGCCAAAAAACAAAAATATACATATGTAAATTAACGAGAATATAGGAACAAACAGATACACCTTTTATTTTTCCTTGTACTAGTGACTTTTAGAAAAGCGTGAATCTTTATGAACTTTTGAGATTACCCAATGCAGTAATCTTTCAAATATTAGACAAATATTTATACAAAATCTACCAAGTAAAGAACTCTATATTATAGCTTTCAATACCTTCAAACTGCAGTCCTTCTTCGTAAGAAATTGTAAGTAAATGCACCAACGTATCACTCCAGTGCAATATATATGGAGAATTGAGAGAATAGATCACTTAGGGTTAGATATGCTAGTTAAAAGAACTAAACTCTTAGTCACAAGGGCACAACCGCTTTGGGGTTGTATTAGCGGGAATAAGATGGAGGAGAAGATAAACAAGAGAGAAAAAGGGCGTGAAAGGGAGGGGAGAGGCGCAATCACCCGTCAGAGTTGTTGGAAATCAATAGGGATGAAATTGGAAAATGGGAGATCGGGTCTATTGGAAAATGGGTATGCGGGAATTGTTTATTAGCTGGAAAATTTGGTGAGTGCCTCAATATTTCTTTTGTAGTTTATTACTCTTAATACTTTAATTAACTTTATTTGTTGTAACAATTAATTTTTAAAGTATGAAATTTTTGGGTTTGAGACCACCTGCAAATTGGAGAAAGTAAAATATCATTCAGTTTCTAAAATTTTTATTGAACTTATTTTTAGTTGTATAAATAACTTTCTAATTTATTTACATTAATAACAAACATTTGAGTAAATTCAATCCGAATTAATTAGGATTTAGTTAAAATAAAAATACTGCACTTTATTCATGGCAACTAAGTAGCCACAATAAACCCTGGTGGCAATGGAAATGAAAAGCTAGTAACAATTGCGGCGTCAAAACTAGAATCGACACTAAAACTAGAATTGTTGTGGCGCCTTTAAAGAGTTGCCACTAAAATCTTTTCTTTTGTAGCGACTTAATGGGTTGCCACTAAAAATATTACTTTCTGTTGCGACTATTTCTAGTTGCCACGAAAACCTTTATCATTTGTGGCGACTACAAGGGTCGCCACAAAACGCTGCCACAGAAAACCTAATTTCTTGTAGTGAAATATTATGGGGGTTTTGCTGAACCCGTCCACGTAGCGGGGCTTGTGTATCATACCCCGGCACTATGGAGCGTTTATTGAACCTTTTTAGTATGCCTTTCATCATTTCTACCAAAAAAAAAAAGATAGGTTATTTGACATTATTTTTTTCATAGTTTACTCGTTGAAAAACTAATTAAACCATCATGATAAATTTTATATACACAAATCTCCCATTATCTTTTAACCATAAGTATTATTTTTTTAGAAAAATATCATTATTTCGCTATTATAATATTTTCGTAGCCGAGGGTCTACCGGGAATAGCCTTTCCATCTTGGAGGTGGTAAAGTCTGCGTACATCTAGTGATCTCACACTCCCCAGACCCCACTTGTAGAATTACACTAGGTATGTTGTTGTTGTTGTTGTTGTTGTTGTTGTTGTTGTAGTAGTATCATTATTCCCTCCGTTCCAAAATGGTTGTCTTAGTTTGACTTGGAGCGGAGTTTAGAAATGTGGTAAGACTTTTGGAATTTGTGGTCCAAAATAAGCCTTATATAAATATGTGGCTATAAAGCATTTCATTAAGGGTAAAGTAGTAGTTTCGACTCAAAAATATTTTCAAATTTAGAATTATGTCATTCTTTTTGGAACGGACTAATAAGGAAATAGTATCATCTATTTTGGAACGGAGGAAGTATTTCGCTAATGCGCACTTGTTTTTTTTTCTTTTTTTCCCCCTTTTTTCGTAATACGCATTTGTTTTCACTTTTCTATATTAATAATGGTCCAATCCGACTACCGTTCCCTCTGAGGCTGACGATGGAATTCAACAGGAGACTGTACTTCGAAGTGGGGCATGTTCTCATCTTTATTTGGTGGACAAGCCTAACAACTTTTGAATTCATCACTGGCATAACTTTTTTGATGTAGAATCATGCAGTTTATCTTAAAGTGGTTCCAGTGAAAGTAACACTACTCTTGAATTATATATCGTATTTTAGATTTTCTTAAAAAAATTAAATGCAATTTGCCTTTCATTGACCAATCCCATAAATAAGTTACTATATTTTTTTGTACTTTAGCACTTCAAATAGTCGTCACGTATGTACTAAGTTCAGTTTATGTGGTAGCATTTTTTTAATAGTCTGTTTTAAAATACGGGCAACATTTTAAATTTGAAAATAATTTAACTTCAAAATTACTTTTCAATAAAATAATTTATAAGCACACAAATTTCATATAGTTTATTTTAAAATAAAATTTTAAAAGTCTTTATTTATTTTTTAAACGTTGTGCTATCTCAAACTATGCCATCTAAAGTTAACGGAGTGAATACCCCTTCCATGTATAGGTGTAATGTGGCCAGTGGCCACATCCGTGTAGGTCCCCATTTCATCTTAATTTTGTTTTTTGTTTAACTTTTTGAAAAAAAGTGATAAAAAAAAATATCTCATACGTTTACGAGTAGGTCTAAAATAGTTAAATAGACATAAAGTTTATAGACGCTCAACGGTACACATGGATGCATGTAGGGGTGTTTATGGGCCGGACGGTTCAGTTTTTACCTTATCGATAATGGTATGTTGGTTCTCGGTAAGTAATTGTGCAAAACTAATATCGTATCGACAGAGGCGGACCCAGTATTTTAAAATCACGAGTGCACTATTTAAGTGTAATCTATCGCTTAATGCTACGATCAGATTAGGGATATATATTTTTTTCATTCGGTCTGTATTGGGTTAATTTTGTTTAGATTGGTTGGTTTGGTACAATTTTGCTAAAGGGCCAAACTTCAACCAATTATCCCACCAAAAGTCTATAGAGGCTTCATTGACTTTTCATAGGATACTAGGTTCTACCAATGGCCTGATTCTTAGAAGATCAGCCCAGATGCTGGATTGTTTGTTAGCTGGTTTCCTGACTACACAGTGAGACCTTTGAATATTTGTTTTTCAGGAAGTTAGACCATAAGTTGCAGCCATTTCTGAACCTCCACCACCTTTTTGCTGCAAAAGCCTTATTGATATCATCAAGTCGCTTGAAACCAGCTCCTCCCTCCTCTATGGGAAATCACATCTTTGCCCAGGAACACAAATGGTGTCTTTTTTTGCCTTCTGATTCTCCCCAAAGAAATCAGCGAAGTATTTCTCAATTTTCTTAAAAATAACCTTTGGATGAGTCAATGTTGCCAAGGTATGAAAAACTTGGAATTGGAGGACATGTTTATTAAGGGTTGCTCTTCCTCCAGAAGGGAGAAGGTTACTTTGCCATGTTTGAATCTTGTTGACAACCTTTGATGACATCTATGAGAAGTGAGCAATCTTCTTCCTTCCATAGTAGATAGGGGCTCCTAAGTCCTAAGTACTTGAAGGGAAAATGTTGTTGCTTAAAACCTGTTAGCCTGCTGATTATTTCCCTTCTATGTTCTGGTGCATTTGCAACTGTGAGGAAAATACTTTTTTCTGCATTAAGAAGTTGTCCTGAGGCCTGCTCATACTTGTGAAGTGTTTTTATAACCATCCTGATTGACCTTTTGTCTCTAGAGATGAAGATTAAGAGGTCATCTGCATAGCTCAGGTGATTTATTGTGGCCCTTTAGAATTCATAGAGAAGCCTATGTATTTACTGCTTTCATGAAGGTTGTTCAGTGCTGAGAAAAGTGTTTCTGCTGCTAGGAGGAAAAGGCTTGGGGACAAAGAATCTCCTTGTCTTAGTCCCCTTGTTGAGTGGAAAAATCCATATTTACCACCATTGATGATCACAGAGTACCAGACTTTAGAGATAATCATGTACGCCATGTCAATGAACATTCTGAGAACCCCATCTACCTAAGAACTGAGGTAAAAAACAGTCAAGATAGCCTATCATAGGCTTTTGACATGTCCAGCTTTAAAACTGCATTTCCTCCTTTGTTCTTTGAATTGATTCCATGAACAATCTCCTGTGCTAACAAGATATTTTCAGTGATAGATCTTCCTTGTATAAAACTAGACTAATTCTCTGACACCAGCTTAGGCAACAGAGCTGCAAGCCTTCTAGTAAGAATTTTTTATATGATCTTACTGGAAAAATTACTCAAACTTATTGGTCTTAGCTGAGAGAAGGACATGGGTGACTCTACTTTGGGAATGAGTACTAGCCATGTATAGGTAAAGAACTTGGTTAATCTGTCTCCTCCAAAGAAATACTTAATCATTTTACATAGGTCTGAGGATATGATTGCCCAGAATGCCTGATAAAACTTTCCATTGAAACCATCTGGCCCTGAAGCACTGCTTAGATCTAAGGAGCACACTGCCTCTTTTATCTCTTCAGGTGGAGGAAACCCGTCAGCATTTTATTCTTTTATGGTGACACAATCTTCTTTATTCTCTCAATGAAACTGGTGTCCAGCATCTGAGGCTATTGAGAGAACATTTTTTTAAAATGTCATGTTGCTGCATTAGCTATCGGTTCATTCCCTTCTATCCATTGCCCCTCATCATTTTTTGTTCTGTGAATATGAGCTCTTTTTTGCCTCGGCCTGATAACACTATGGAAAAATTTGGAATTCGCATCTCCTTCCATGTCCCACTTGACTCTGCCTTTTGTTTTTAAAATGATGTTTGAAGTTTGAGTCATCTTGTGTGTTGAGCATATGCAGCATATAATTGGGTTCTGTTCTCATCACTCTCACCTTCTTCATATTTGGTCTCCTTCTCTTTTACTACTTTTTCCCACTTGCTAACATTGTCCCAGAAATTACCAATGTCTTCTTTTGACCAGTTGCTAAGACAAGAAGCCAATCTTTTCAATTTATGTTGTATCACCCACAAAGGAATAAGGATTACCTTGAACTTCCTTATCCGATGATTTCTTGACTATCTGCTCGAAGTCTGATTATTCAGCCCACTAGTCCAGGAATCTAAAGTATTTGACATGAAGCTCTTCACTGTTCTGACACTTAATCAAGAGGGGGCAGTGATCTGAGCTAGTTTTAGCCAAATGCCTCACATTGACAATAGGGAAGAGACTAGACCAAAAATCATTAAATAAGAGTCTATCCAATCTTTGGCTAACTCTTATTCTTTTCTTTCTACCATTAGACCAGGTGAAAGGATTCCCTGAAGTCAAAACTTCTGCTTATTCTGTGAGCCCTCCCCCCTTTTTTCTCCTCTGCATCCATTGTAATGTTGAAATCACTTACTATTTCCCAAGGGCCCTCTATTTGATCAATCATTCCCCTTAGACTCTCCCACAGAGCTACTCTTCTCTGAGATTTTGTACTAGCATACACTACTGATACCCATAGAGGCTGAGGAGATCTATTATGATTCAATTGAATAGTTAGCTGTTGTCTGTGGTCTTGGGTAACATTACATACAATACTGCTATCCCATCAACACCACACTTTTCCACTACAGTTTGCAACTGAGTTTTGAAAACCTACTCCTTTCTTGTAAATGTCAATATGCTCTTTGTTCACAAATGGTTCCTATATTGCTACAAAAGAAACCTAGTGTATTCATTTAAGTTTTTTGAGCCTGTCAAAAGCTCTTTTGGAACCCACACCCCTAATATTCCAACTGATTGTGTTAATCATTGAAAACTTAGAGGTTGAGTTTTTTTACCGTCTTGCCCTTTGCTCTTGATAGAGGCAAAGGGATATGAGCATTCTTTGGCTTCAGAATCTTCTCTTTTGCAGAACCCCTAGGTCTTGGAGATAGTCCCCCTTTGTCTGTAACTCTATTGAACTCATTCTGTACTATTGTCTCTGCTGAGTATTCCAATACCTGCCTTGCTTCTACATCCAAACTATCTGCAACAACATCTACAAAATCTGTGAGCTTCGTCTGTTTGGACTATTCATCTCTTGTTGTGACTTCCTGTTTATTTCATCCTCTGAACTATTTGAGATTTGATCATTGCTTTCAATTTCTTAGTTTTCTTCCTGTTTCCTCTTTTGAGTGCAGCTTTGATTTGGGCTCAATGGTTTTAAAGACTGAGCAATATCAGGATTAGGGTCTTCTTGGTCCATATCAAGCCCTTGAAAAGAATTTTGAATCTTCAAAGGTTCCTGCTCTGGAGTGGATGCCATATAAAAGGAAGACGCTTATATTCTGGGTCTATCATTACATTTTCGACCTCTTTGTCCCTGGTCTGAATGGTCCTTTCTGCTAGTGCTGGCACTGTGCCCTCTTTTAAGTCCTGAATTATCTCAGGTTGATCCACAATCTTAACTTTTTTCTTGATTATTCTGAAGACAACTTCATTCTTTCTTCTAATTTTTCTTCTCTCCTTTGCTTTGGCATTCTTTGTTCTTTTTACTGGAACTTCCACTTCTACTCTTTGATTAGTTAGTTTCAGGTCCTGCTCAAAAGGCTCATCATTTTTAACTCCACTGCTTGATGGCACCATTGTCTGATCTTGAGCCTGAGGCTCTTCCACTCTGGCTATTGAGTTCGTTTCTTCTTCCTTTCTTTTTTTTTTTTTATCTAAAACTCTACAGTATTCTAGAGAGTGCCCTAAGAGCTTGCAGTGGCTACAGTATTTGGGATTCCTTCATATTCTACTTTCTAGAAAAATCCTTTTAATGGTGAATCTTCATCCTCTAAACCTACTCACACTGATTCAGGTAAAGGCTTAAGAAGGTCAATTTCAACTCTTACCTTGGCCATGCATGGTCTGGTTCTGCCTCTGGTAGCTGCGTCCATTGTAAGTGATGTCCCTATTGAGCTGACTATTTGCTTCATATAGTTCCACAAGTGCAAGTGAAATGGCAATGCTGGCAATAATACCCACACAGGAACTATAGGAGCGTCTTCCTCTGGTTTCCAGTCAGGAGTCCATCTAGAGAGCCACATTTGCTTGCCTTCAATCTCTATTACCTGTTTGAAGTACACTTGATTAAAATCCTCATAGTTTTTAAAATCTATGAACTCATTAAAATTGTCGAATACTCCGATCTTTGCTGATGCTTTCAAAAGGAAACTCTCTGAGAAGTCAGATTTGATTCTTTCGATTTGAGGGAAAAATCGAAGAAATCGCCTAACAATTGTAAGTTTACATTCTTCCGCCATGACTCCCTAATAGTCCTTTGATTTGAAGATGACCGTCGGAATTCCATTATGATGGGATTTCCTTGCTTGAACTTGAAAGGAGAGGTGACGGGTTAGGGTTGGGTTTGTGGGAATTGAAGAGCCGGTTATTCCAACGTAGGAGGATTTGTCTTCTTGGTTAGCTTGGGAAGTGTTTGTGTTGAGGAGGGGATTTGATTGGTTATCCAGACGCGCCTGGCCGGGCTCGGCCAGTGGCTCCAGACGGAGCATGTGAGAAGCATGCGCCCCTCTTTTGAGATTTTTCGTTAGTTTGAAGTAAGGATGTACTCCCTCCGTTCCAAAGTGGTTGTCATAGTTCGGATTTCGAGAGTCAAACGAGTTTATCTTTGACCGTAATATTTTTATATGTCTTTTAAATATTTTGAATTATTAATTATTGTAACTTATAGTACTTTTTATGTAGTTTATAAATATATAAAAATCGTCACGAAAAACTTAAAGATTATATGTTTAAATTCACGGTCAAAATGAACTCGTTTGACTCTCGAAATTCGAACTATGACAACCATTTTGGAACGGAGGGAGTATAACGTTTTGGGGATTGGACTAGTGATTCTAGGCTATCGTTTTCCCATTAAAAAAGAGTTTGTACCCATAAAAAGTACTTTAGATTAAATAAAATAACTCACAAATTGGATACATCATTCATAAAAATAGAGCTTCAAATTAGGACGTGTCACACTTATTTTGTTATAACAAGAGGCTAGTAAAGCCAAAGATACAAGATAAACATCAAATAGAATAGAAAATTAAAGTGAGTCATCCTCTATCGAGGGCAACACATTTTTGTGCGACACATACAGCCCTAATAAGTAATCTCTTACACCATCATATCTGCTTCAAGCAAAGCTTCAGCCAAAGTGTTTACATCCTTAGTGAAAGTTTCTGTTTGAGTTGCCTCAGTTTTTTCGAATACACACTCTTTAGTGCACAGACATCTTCTGAGTATTTTGCTGCAGTGCCCATCAGAGAACTTTGCCTTTTTGCAACACGCTACACATGGTTTTTTATTGATACAGACGGAATCCCATGTTGGGCATTCAGCCTTGCAAGTTGCCGCTTCTGCGTCTACATAACATGTCAAAATTCGTCATTAGTACTATTGCATGGAGCTTTAATCCACATATATATATATATATATATATATAGAACGAACGTCATAGTCAATACATATAATTTCTTGTACTTTGTTCAGAAACGTCCTTACAAATTTGATTATGTAGCATTAATTTTCTTGTAGTTTATGATATTACAAAATTAAACAAAAAACAATACGAAGGGTAGTTGAGACTTCGGAGAATTTTAGAGAGAAATGATTATGAAGAGGAATTAAGAAAAGTTGCAGTTCTTTCCTATCAATTGAATTTAGTTGTTAGATAATGATTTTCTATATTTCATTCTAAAATGAGTTTACAGAATAAAAGATAGAAGTAACATATATTAGAACTTGTAAATTAGTCCGATCGTAATCTTCTAGTTTAGAAGTATTGTTATACAAAAAATTAAAATAAAAAAAGTAAGCGTAATATCCTAAACTACAAGAAAAAATAATATTACGACTTACGAAGCAAAATGTAAGCGAAAATTTTAAAATTATCTTCATTCTTTTTTCAGAATACGTAAAAAAAATAATGAAATATTTCGACATGCATGGGCTATTATTCTCACAAAAAGGACGAACCATAGGCAGCAAAGAGCATCAATGCCAGTGTAGCAACTGCGAAGAAACAGATGGAGCGAGCCATAGTAGCAAAGTGTACAACAGTGAACACAAGTAAATAATAAGCAAATGTTTTTTTAGAAAGTTGTAGTGAATTGTGAATTTAGCCTTCATGCAATGGTGGTATATATAAGGGGCAAAAGCAGAAGCATTAACTTACAGTGGGGCCATCAAATGTTTGAAAATATGAAGGTATCCTAATTAGCAAACGTAATTACTAATTAGAAGTTTTGAGATTTTTTTCTCAAAGCAGACGTTCCTTGTTTTATGGTTGAAGAGTTTTACTTAAACCCTGCTTAGGTTTATGCATTGTTTGTATTACATTTGATACTTAATCAGATATTTGGGTTATGTCATCCAAGTATAATCACATATTGGGTTATTTCGTCCAAGTACACATTCATCCAATTACGCCATATTGATGATTTGCAGGTTCACATTCATCCAGTTACACTAGTCTGATGATTCAAAAAAAATACAACAAAATTCTACTTGGGTCCATTGTGCAAGGCGTGATTAAATCCTAAGGAGGAAAGAGGGAGAGATTTAACGTAAATGAGAAAATGCTGGGAAAATGAAAAAGTAATGTAGTTACTCTATATTTTGAAATTTTTCGTTTTTCGAGAGTCAATCTGTATGAATTTTGAAAACCTTTTAAGGTGCATTTTTCTATCATATATTGATATGAGAAGAGTTGCAACTTATATTACTTTTCATATAATTTTTGTATATTTAAATTTTTATTTTAAAATATTAAATTAATCTAATCCAATTTAACTGTAAAAATAAGTCAAATTGACTCTAGAAAAGCGAAAAAGTTCACATGGACTGAAACAGATGGAGTACTTGGCTTTTGAACGGGAGCAAATTTACCTTGATATCAACGATGTCATCCGACACCACTAAATCAGAAAAAATTGCAAAATATTTACATAAAATAATGAAACAAAGTTACTAGTATGAGTTAATACACACAATGACACCATTGAGATTAAGAGACTGTTTGGCCAAGTTTCTGAGAGCCAAAAGTGTCTATTTTTTTAAAAAAGTATTTATTTTTAAAAATTGAGGTGTTCGGCCAAGCTTTTAGGAGAAAAATAAGTATTTTAAGTAGCAGCAGAAGCTGTTTTTTACTGTGGGGAAGAAGCTAGAAAAATAACTTTTCCCTAATAGCATAAGCAGAAGCTATGTTTAATTGTTTCGTTCAAAAAATATACTTACGTAAAGTACTTATATACCTAACTGCTCATATTTATTTACTCTAATGATTATAATATGTATATAATATATTTTTTTCTTAGCTCATTTCTTCTATGCATACCTATGTCATTATTATTAGAAGCTTTTAATCAAATTGCATCTATTTTTAAGGTATGAATTTAGAATTCAATCATGTATACTCTATTTTTAAAAAATATTAATTAAATATAGTGTTTGATAATAAATATTTCAAATCATTCATCTAGTTAACCAACGGTAAAGTGAATTTTTAAATGTCCTTAATTGTAATTTAATACTTAAAAGTATTTTTTCAATAACTTGGCCAAACACAAATTACTGCTCAGATATTAGCAAAAATATTTTTTCCAATGAATTTGCCAAACACTTTTCAAAGTAAGTAGTTTTCATGAATTAAACAAATAGGCTCTAAAAGAGCAAATGAGTTGGGTTCTTTACATAAATAGCAGCCCATATGAAAATATTTACTATTCTTTAGCCCTTATTTTTAGTAGCCACAACATTACACTAAAATAATAAAAAAAAAAATCTTAGTGTTAATAATTATATAATACTATTTTTCTTAAATAAAAGATATATATCAATGCTAAAAAAATAAAATATATATCACCTAAAAAGAAGAATTTGCATAATACTATTTTTATTTTTTATATTTTAGTCGCCATATTTAATATTTGCATAAAAAAAATACATATCACCTAAAAATAATAATAAAAAATACTAAAATAAATAAATATTGAATATACACCATATTCAAATATTGATATATTGTATTAAAATAGTAAATATTAATATTTATTTATTAAATATTTAATATATATTACATATCGTATATTTAATATTTAATCACTTAATATTTTAACATATGTATGTAATATTTATTGAATTATTATTTTATATATTAATATTTATTAGATACACAATATATGTATGATCTTTAATATTTATTTTATATCTATTAATATTTATTAGATATACCATATAATTATAAAAATTTTATATTTTATTTAAAAGATACACGATATATTTATGATATTAATATTTTATATATTTTATTAGATATTTATAAAATATTACTATTTTATATATTAATACTTATTAGATACACGATATATGTATGATATTTTAATATTTATTTGATATACAATATATGTATGATATTTATATTTTATATATTTTATTAGATATTTATAAAATATTAATATTTTATATATTAATATTTATTGGATATCAATATAATTTTAGTATTATTTATTTGATATACGATATATGTATGATATCTATATTATTTTATTATATATTGTGTATTTAATATTTAATCACTTAATATTTTAATATATTGTGTATGTAATATTTATTTAATTAGAATTTATATATTAATATTTAATTAATATTTATATACTAACATATTGTGTATGTAATATTTATTTAGTTACTAAATGTATCAAAATTTAGATATTATTTAATATTTGAAATTGTGGTTAATCCCTAAATACAATGGATAAATATTTTTTTATGAAATACAGTTAATAATATACAAATAAATATTCTTAAGTAATCCTAAAATACTTGCATATCTAATATTTTAATATTTTAATATATTATTGTTTATGTCCTGTTTATTGTAAGGAAATATAAAAAAGTTGAATTTGATAGTTATGAAAATATTATATGTTCTTACGCATACTAACTAATGGAAAGAAAATGTTTTATTAACTAGCAGTAGGAAAAAAACAATAAAGAGATTTTAAAAAATAATAATAATAGACTCCTATAATAACTCATGTCTTTAATTCTTAAAATAATATTAACAAATATGAAATCAGCATTAACTAAACCCTTAAATTAAGGGATAATTTTTTTTATTATTTATAAAATAGGTGAATTAATTTATAAATTACCTAATGGCTAGAGAAAGAAAGGGAGTGAAAAATGGGGCTAGAAACAGTAAATAAGTACTACTCATGTGCTTATTGAGTAATTTTCTCAAATGAGTTTATTAGTAAACAAAAAATTTCACCGCATGCCCTCCATAAGGAGTGGTTTTACAAAATTATCCGTGCTAAGGAATGTTTTAGCAAAATACCCTTATTTAGTCCGGAAGCCAAGACTTCAAGGCAAAAATTTTGTAAGTCTTGGATATTGGCTATACTTCAAGGGCAAGTGTTGTTTTGCCAATACTTCAGGTTATATGGCGAGAATGCAGGGAAAACTGGAAGGGGCAAGTCTTGGCAATTGCCAACACTTACGACGAAGTGCAACAGGTGTTGTCTATTGCCAATATTTGCCATTCAAGTGTTGGGAAATCGAGCAGGGGTCAATGGCAAGTCTTAGCAATTGCCAAGACTTACGGTCAAGTGCGGCAAGTATTGCCTATTGCCAATACTTGAAGGGATAAGTGTTGAAAAGCAGAAAAATATAACAGCAAGTCTTGGCCCCAGATACTTTTCATTAAATCTTGACGGGACATTTTTGTAAAATCATCTGTTAGCGCAGGTAAAAAGGCAAACCATTGCTTCCCGTGTCATATTTTTGCAAATGAGCCGTTAGTAAAGAGATTCAGTTTTCACCCAATAATCTAAAGGTTGAATCCCATTGAGGGCTTGTTTCAACTATTGTTTAGCTTTTTTGAACATTTTTTTAGTTTTCTTCAAAATTCAGCATTATTAATGAAAATTCTTACGTACACCCCTTTTTTGAGTAGATTTTTGTTTTTGTTGTCATGAATATTTGTGTTATTTAAGTTTTATGCATAAATAAATAAAACTCAAAAAATAATTATACAATTTAGCATATAATATGCTCGGTCTCCATAAATTTATAAATTAGACAAATGATGAAATTATGTAGGAATTTTTACACAAAAGTACGCTTTTGAAAAATAATTTATAAAATATTGAGATATTTTAGTAAAATTATCGAATATAGAGTAAAGGAGGACTTAATAATAAAACATAGCAAAAGACAACTTTACATAGCAAAACTATACCTTCCTCGTTTCATTTTCCCCAATTTCACTTCTCCACCTCTCATCCCTTTGTTAACACTCAGTGCAATGCTAAATCTCCGGTCATATTCACTCTAAATATATGTCATTAGTTCTGTGAGACATAGTAAAATGATTGGAGAATTTAACACGGATACTAGGGGTGGGCATTCGATTTTTTGGTTCGGTTTTTAACTATTCGGTTTCGATTTTTCGATTTTCGATTTTGAAAACCTTCAATCCAAGGTTCGGTTTTCCTCTTTTCGGTTCGATTTTTTCCGGTTTGGTTTTTGGTTTTTTCGGTTTTGTCATATAAGACAAACTTTAAAATGAAATACTTGAAAGAATATAAATACAAGTCAAAATATTAAACATTAAATCTAAATCATAATTCTAGATAAAGAGAGAACATGAATCCTAGATAAAAGGAGATCTTACCATTCAAGAAGTAAAAACTGATTGAAACTTTTGATGAAAGCTTAACACGTATTATATCATAATACAAAGAGGTTAAAGTATTGAAGGCATAAAGTATTGAAATATTCAAACTCTAAAACCCTTAAAGAAGTTTAGATTAAGAAATAATCATCAAAGTATGAGAGCCTTTCTTTGTGTGTGTGTGTATATATATATATATTTCGGGTTATTCAATTTTTCGGTTTCTATGATTTGAAATCCGAAACCAAACCAAAACACCAAAGTTTTCATATTCTCAATCCAATCCAAACCAATTATTTAAAAATCCAAACTAAATTAAAAAACTAATTCGATTCGATTTGATTTTTCGGACTATTTTTCGGTTTAATCCGAATAGTGTCCACCCTAATGGATATAATGACCAAATATGATGAAAAATCATAATCAGCACAACAATTGCATAAAAAATAATGGTGCCAAGGAGCAAATTCACAAAAAAGGTACTTCACTCACATGGTCAAGTATCTGTAGGCCAAATCACATGGACTTTACCTATTCATTTAAACAACTTCAATGGATTATTACTTGACACATAATTAAATGATCACTAATAAAAAAATACTACTTTTTTTAGTTCACTGATAATAAAAGTTACGGTTCAAAGAGATATCTTTTTGTTTCTTCTGCATTTTTCAAACTCAAAACAACGTTATGTTTTCAATTTGGTAATGTTGACTGTGTCTCGTTAATTGCAATATATTTAGTTTCTATTAGACCACGGTCTTTTAATAGTTGGTGTTTGGTTACGTTAATAGCAACTTTATGATGTAATCCGATTAGATATGAATTTCAGTACTGTATCTAACTGCTTCTACACTTTTTCGGTGTTTCTGCAATGTTTATGCACAATTTCTGCTCTATTTTCTATATTGTTTCTACCTTTTTTTTAGGTAACTAATAATTGTGTTAATCACCTGAGTCAAAGAAAATTACATAGCTAAGTTGTTTCATCAGTAAACAGCTTTCTCGCCCTACGTATTACATTCACTGTATGCAATCTTAACAAGTCAACACTAGGCATACACATTGTTACTCCCTAGCTCTAGAACTTATGCTCCTGCATTGAATCTCCATTGCTTTAAACCGTTGTTGTACTGTATCTGCACTATTCCAGACTGTTTCTGACTGTATCTGCACTATTTCAGATTGTATCACACTATTTATGCATTGTTTTTGCAGACTTAGGCAGCATTGGAGTCAGCCGGCGGTGGCAGTTGCGGCAATAAGCTAAGCGGCAGGGGGAGGGATATGAGATGGAGGGTAGGTTTTTCCCTTTATTATTATTTTTATAATTAAGACTTCAAAATTATATATAAGTGTAAATACCCAATTAGATACACTTACTATTGTACGTATTTAATAGAATGTGAGATTATTTTATCTAGAAATTTCTTGAATTTTAATTTAGTTTAAGTAATTTTATCATTATTTATACTATAATTATGGTGTTACTTTTATATCATATCTACTCAATGTGAAATAACAATCCAAATATAAGTAATCACGAATAAACAACAAAATGACAAAATAACCTTCGCCAAAACTCTTTTCCCTACCCCCTTTAAGAAATCAAAGTTAAAATTGAAAATAAAAATTTTTCTAAGTTTATCTTGTGTAATCAAATACTTCCTTTTCTCAATTTATGTGATCGTATTTCCTGTTTAGTTCATCCCAAGAAGAATGACTACTTTCTATATTTAATATTAATTTTATTTTATAAAATGCTATATAACTATACAATTTCTATAAATTATTTTAAACTATAAATTTTTTAAAAAAATATTTTTCTTAAATTTTGTACTCAATCAAATTAAATCATCTAAATTGGGACGAAGGGAGTACCGTTTAATAATAAAAATACATCTACTACTATCTCATCGCCTAACTACCCCTTGTGCGGTGAATAAAAGGCTAAATTTGTTTATAGTTTTTGAGGACATTTTTTGGGAGTTTTTAGGAGAAAAACAGTTTGTTTATGTTATTTCATCAAAACTTCTCCCAAAAATTCCCAAAAATTCAAAAAGTGCTCAAAGGCTGTTTTTGGGAAATTTGAAAAACTACTCACAAAACTTCAACTATTTTTTCAAGTAAATTCTATGTCCAAACACAACTTCAAGTGCCAAAAATTATTTTTCAACTCAACTCCAAAAACTTAAATTCCCAAATTTCAATCAAATTTATGTCCAAACGCTAGCTAAGATAACGTGTAGTACAGCGAGGTAGGGTGAGTAGGTGGCGCAGTTTCAAAATTTAAGATCACGTGTAGTACAATGAGGTAAAGAGCCACTTACCATTTTTCGCTATGGGACAAATTTTTACGAAAAATTAGAATGGAACTATTTCATGAAAGTATATAATAGGACCATTTCCCAGTAAATTATGAGTGGATGTGGTCATACCAGTAAATATTTTGTTTCACCCACCTTGTCTTTTTTTATGAACTTCCGAGACTGTTTTTCCCGTTAGCATATATCTACATTTGCTTTCCCCGTCAAAACAATTAGTACTACATCACATTAAAAAAAAAAAAAAAAAAAAAAAAAAAAAAAAATTGGAGTAGAAATTTTATATGTAAAAACACTAAACTAGTTGATAGTTCAAATGTTCATTCAATCATAGATAATTGGTAATGAAAGTTAGCTTTTTTTCATTTGTCATTCCAAAATTATTTAACTTTATGCAATTGACTCGACTGATCATTTCCATCGATTTTTGCATCATTTATACTATAATTATGGTGTTATTTTTGTATCTTATATACTCAATGTGAAATAACAATCCCAAGATAATTAATTGCGGATAAACAACAGAATGACAAAATAACCTTCTCCCTACGTCCTTGAAGAAATCAAAGTTAAAATTGAAAATAAAAGTTTTTGTAAGTTTATCTAGTGTAATCAAGTACTCCATTCTTCTCAATTTATGTGATCATATTTCCTGTTTAGTCTGTCATAAGAAGAAGACTACTTTCTATATTTAGTAATAATTTTACTTTATGAAATGATTTATAACCATACAAATTTTTACTCCTTCAGTCTCAAAATATTTGTCATTCTTACTAAAAATGGCCGTCTCAAATAATTGTTCAGTTAGGAGTTCAAGGTAAAATTTTTTATTTTTTTTATTTTACCCTTAGTAATTATTGTTCTTGAAAATACAATTAGAGATAACATTTATTGAAGAGAGGATAATAAAGTGGGTAAAATAATCAATAATTTCTCTTAATTAATGATTTCTTAAGGGGCGTGCAAAAATAAAAAATAAATAATTTGACAAGGAGGGAGTATGATTTATTCTAAATCACAAGTTTCAACAAATTTTATTCTCTTTCTTAAACTTTGTGTCAAACTAAATCACCTAAATTGGGGGGAAGAGAGTGTCATTTAGCAATAAAAAGTACTCCCTTGCGTGGTAAATAAAAGACTTAAAATTAAGACCACGTGTAGTGTAGCGAGGTAGAGGGTGTAGGTGTCGTACATTTTAAAAATGAGTTTAGTTCTATGGATTGATATTGTATAAAAATATTTACACCATCAAATAAACTAAAGGCTAATCAAGATAATTTTCATAATTTAAATTAATAAAAAAGATAAAATAAGTTAAGAGTCCAGATTATAATCTAATCAGATTAATTATTTTCTTCTTTGATGTAAATCAGGTTTGTATCAATTTGCAACTTTAAAGCACATTCTAACGTTTTTAGTATATTTGTCCTCTTCAACAGTATCAAATATGATCATCTTATCAGTAAAGTAATTAATTCTTTATCAAAAAGTTGTTAAAAATTAAATCCTCAATGGATCAACCATTGATCTTGGGGTTTTCTTCTGCTTTAACTGGCCGCTACTCCATAAGCGAACTGCATTTTTATTTTTCCTTTTTTCTAGTTGAGTAAAATCTAAACCACGTTGTTGAAGTATAGGGGTTAAAGTGTAATTAAGTTAAAGTATTTAGTTAGTTAGAAGTGTAATTGTTGAGGCCATCATACCACCTCCATCCTATAGTTGTTCTGAATCTAAGGAGCATGCTCAATACTTCCAGATGCAGAAGTTATGGTAGTTTCTAGTGGGGCTAAATGAGTCTTATGCTCAGACTAAAAGTCAGGTGTTGATGACAATCCCTTTACCTAACCTGAATCAGGCCTATGCCATGATTATCAATGTGGAGAGTCAGAAGATGCATACTTCAAACACTTCATTTGAAGCTAGACCTAGTGATCCCACTACTCTTTTGAGCAATAAATTGAACAATGTGAGTTTCAATAACTCCAACTATAGGGCCAAAAGTAGCTATAACAGGAACAACTCAGGCAGATATGGTAAACCACTTGTCTAATGTGACTACTGCTCTGGCAAAAGACATGTTAGAGAAATTGCTACAAACTCATTGGTTATCCTGATGACTATAAGGCAAAGAAGAAATGGGGAAACTATCAAGGACAGCAGAACCATGCTAATGCAGCAAACTACAGTGATAACTCTCTTGACTTCCAGACTCAAGGCTATGCATCAGGTGGAAGAAAAGATGTTGCATAATATTATTCTTCAAGAGGTATGAGTTACATCAACAGTGGTGCTGCTCAGTACAATGGTAATTAAAGCTGCAACTACAACAATCAATACAATGGTGGGAATCAAAGTTACAACACCCAGTACAATGGTAACCAATGGTTGCAGCAGCCAGAATTATGTAGCAGGGTCATCAGGTGTACCTGTGTTTACTCAGGATCAATACAGTCAAATAATTCAAATACTGAACAAGGGCAAATGTGTAGATCATGAAGCCAATGCAGCCACTACTGGTTCTGTAGGTACTGTAAGTGCATTTATGTCTAATCTAGTTAGATGTAACTGGATAATCAACACAGGGCTTCAAACAATATGGTGAACAACCTAGACCTGCTAAGCAAACATCAGGCAATCATAAGCAGTGATAGGAGTAAAGTGAACCTAGCTAATGGTGGACAGGTTGATATCACACATGCTGGTGCATCTGCTATATTTGAAGACCAACATGTCCATAATGTTCTTTACATACCTGAGTATAAGTACAATCTTCTCTCAGTATCTCAGGTCACTAAGGAGCTAAAATGTATGGTGGTTTTCTATCCTGACTTCTGTTTTCCAGGACCTCTCAAATGGGAAGGTATTGGGGATTGGTAAGGAGGAGCATGGTCTTTACTTGCTAAAGGGATGAGTACCAGACAAGAACATCTACCGGAAGACTGTTTTGCCTACTACAAAGCTTGAAAGCTTCAGTAATTCTGTCAATAACTCTGCACATAGTTTTCTCAAGAAGACTGAAAATGTAGCTCTGTCTAGTGCTTCTGAAATATCTGCATTGTGGCATAGAAGGCTGGGACATGCCCCTCCTAAGGTGTTGAAGTCGGTTCTCAATAATGTACAGCTGGAAAATCATCATTATTCAGTTTGTCATGTTGCTAAACAAAAAAGACTGCCTTAACCTTTAAGTGAAAACAGATCCATGTTTGTCTTTATATTGTGCATGCTGATATATGGGGCCCCTACAAGGTGCCCACTAATGATGGTAAGAGATTTTTCATGACTCTAGTGGATGATTTTTCCAGATATACCTGGATTGTTTTGTTGAATAATAAGTCAAAGTCAATAGTAGTCCTAAGGCACTTTCTACTACTTGTTAAAAATCAATTTGGATGTGCAGTTAAGTGTATCAGATCGGACAATGGCACTGAGTTCTTAAATGTGCAAGTTGACGGTCTGCTGAAAGAATTTGGAGTGATTCATCAAACATCTTGTGTCTACACAGCTCAGCAAAATGGTGTAATAGAGAGAAGACACGGGTATATACTGGATATGGCTAGAGCACTCAGGTTTCAAGCATTCATCCCTCTGAGATTTTGGGGAGAATGTGTGAATACTGTAGTGTATTTGCTCAACAGACTTCCTACAGCTCTATTGAAAGGGAAGTCACCTTTTGAAAAGTTGTTTCACATGGTTCCCAGAGTGTGAATAGGAAATGGGTGGAAAGGTGAAAAGGCCCCTTTTAATAGGGAAATGCACTTTCTCCCACATTGGTAGAGGAAAAGGTTTTTATTGGGTTTAAATAGAGAAGTACTTCTTTTAACTCCTAAAAGGGTTGAGAAGAAGGGAAGCCTCGTGCCGTCGTCGTCGCTCGTCTCGGCTTCGGCTTCGGATTCGGTCAATTGATTGACTTAACCATTTTTGCAAGGGGAATCTGAATTGAATTCAGAATTCAATACATCCACATCTGAAAGGTTGTGTCTCTTCAGATTCTGCCTTCCCATGGCTATATATATTTGTCTCTCGTCACTCTTTTGAGATACACAGAACATACACAAATACCATCTGATTATCCCCTCTCTTTTCTGCATAACAAAAGTAAGTCGTGTGATTTGCTCCGTTCGTTTGAGTTCGCAGTCTTCTACGGTTTGAATTGCCACTACCGTAGAACTGTTATCCCGTTCCATCCTGGGAGAAATTAACCCGTAACCTTGGGCAAATGTGAAGGGGTTAGATTTCTTAAGGAGACACAAGTAACTTGTGGGCTCGGGATCGTCCCATATACACTGATTATACATATTTGTTTTGTATTTTTTCTTATTTATTTGAACGCAGGAACAAGAAGCTTAAGAAATCTATTGTTATTTATTTTCCGCGTTTAAAATAAATATTGTTTAAGGAGACTGATTAAGGAGACTAAAACCTTCATGGTTTTCTACTCCTATTTACTGTTAACTAATCTGTTTGTGGAGACTAAAAGCCTTCGTGGTTTTTCTACTCCAACAGTTTAAATAGTTTGTTGATATTGTTTCTGCTTGTGTCATTTTGACAGAGATGACAAACGGAGTGGATCCAACTGTCCCTGTTGTGAGTGCTAATGCTACCACAGTTTCTGGTGCTGCAGGGCCTAGTCGTGCTGCTACTGCAACGGTTATGCCACCTGCAGAAAAGCCGGAGAATTTTTCTGGTGTGGACTTTAAAAGATGGCAGCAAAATATGATCTTTTATCTGACCACTTTAAGCATGCAAAGGTTTATTAAGGAGGATGCTCGGTCCTGACTGATGAAACACCTGAAAACGAACGCTTCCTAGTGATTGAGGCTTGGAAGCATTCTGACTTCCTATGCAAGAATTATATTCTAAGTGGCTTGGAAGATGACTTATACAACGTTTATACTAATGTTGAAACGTCAAAGAAACTGTGGAATGCATTGGAAAAGAAATATAAGACTGAAGATGCTGGACTGAAGAAATTTGTGGCTGCCAAATTTCTGGATTATAAAATGGTGGATAACAAATCTGTTGTATCCCAAGTCCAAGAACTTCAAGTCATTATCCATGATCTCCTTGCTGAAGGTTTGATCTTGATTAGTACTTATGTTAAAAGTATTAAATATATTGTTGCTAACAAACTTTTCTTTGAAGGTTTGATGATTAATGAGGCGTTTCAAGTTGCAGCCATGATTGAAAAGTTGCCTCCGTTATGGAAGGACTTTAAAAATTACTTGAAACATAAGCGCAAGGAGATGACCCTTGAAGATTTGATTGTACGCTTAAGGATTTAAGAAGACAACAAATCTGCTGAAAAGAAGGCTCGTGGAAATGCTACAATAGCGGAAGCAAATATTGTTGAGCATAATCCAAATCAGAATAAGAGAAAGAAGCCTTCTGGAGGGAAGACCAACCCTAGCAAGGATAAGTTCAAGGGAAATTGCTACAACTGTGGCAAGAGTGGACATAAGTCCGCAGACTATCGTGTTGCAAAGAAGGACAAGGACAGGAAAAAGGAAAAAGGTCAAGCCAACATGATTGAAGAGAATAAATTGGCCCAAGGAGTGCAAGAGATTGATCTGTGTGCTATGATCTCTGAATGCAACTTGGTTGGAAATCCTAAAGAATGGTGGATTGATTCAGGAGCCACCCGCCATGTTTGTGCTATGAAGGAAGCCTTTGCTTCATATGCTCCCGCTGGACCTGATGAGGCCCTCTCTATGGGCAACTCTGCAACGGCCAAAATTGAAGGATATGGAAAGATATTCCTCAAGATGACATCTGGCAAGGTTGTGACTCTGAACAATGTTGTTCACGTTTCTGAAATACGGAAGAACTTGGTGTCTACTTCACTTCTCGTTAAAAACGGGTTTAAGTGTGTTTTTGTTTCTGACAAAGTTGTAATAACTAAGAATGAGCTGTATGTAGGAAAATGTTACCTGACTGAGGGCCTTTTCAAACTCAATGTAATGGTCGTTGACACTATGAATAAAATTGCAGCTTCTTCTTACTTACTTGAGTCAAATAATTTATAGCATTCTCGTTTGGGACATGTCAATTATAAAACCTTGCGTAAAATGATCAATTTGGAAGTATTGCCTAAATTTGATTGCGAAAAGTCAAAATGTCAAATATGTGTTGAGTCTAAATATACTAAACACCCTTACAAGTCAATTGAAAGGGATTCTGAACCGTTAGACTTAATTCATACGGATATTTGTGACATGAAGTCAATACCATCTCGCGGTGGAAAGAAGTATTTCATAACTTTTATTGACGATAGCACTCATTACTGCTATGTTTATTTACTTAGTAGTAAAGATGAGGCAATTGACGCATTCAAGCAATACAAGAAAGAAGTTGAAACGCAACTTAACAAAAAGATCAAAATGATAAGAAGTGATAGGGGCGGCGAATATGAATATCCTTTTGAACAAATATGTTTGGAATATGGCATTATTCATCAAACAACTGCCCCTTACACGCCTCAATCTAATGGGATTACGGAAAGGAAAAATCGATCATTAAAGGAGATGATGAATGCCTTGTTAATAAGTTCGGGGTTACCTCAGAACTTGTGGGGGGGAAGCTATATTCACGGCTAATCAAATACTCAATTGAGTTCCCCATAGCAAAACACTTTCCATTCCATATGAAAAGTGGAAAGGAAGGAAGCCCAACTTGAATTACTTCAAAGTTTGGGGGTGTTTGGCAAAAGTGCGAGTCCCAAAACCCAAAAGGGTTAAGATAGGACCAAAAACAGTTGATTGTGTTTTCATTGGATATGCTATAAATAGTAAAGCATATCGATTTCTTGTTCATAAATCAGAAAATCCCGACACTCATATTAATACGGTGATGGAATCTGATAGTGCTGATTTTTTTTGAAAATATATATCCGTATAAGAAGGAATGTGAGTCAGTTGGTGAAAGATCCAAACGACCTCGGGAAGGAACCAAAGGAAATTCACCAAATGAGGAAGAACCAAGACGGAGCAAGCGTCAAAGAACTTCTACTTTATTTGGAGATGACTTTTTCACTTTTCTTTTGGAAAATGAGCCTCGGACGTTTAAAGAATCCATGTCTTCTTCAGACTCTCCTTTTTGGAAAGAGGCAGTCAATAGTGAAATAGAATCTATTTTAAACAACCATACTTGGGAGTTAGTTGATCTTCCTCCTGGAAACAAACTATTAGGTTCTAAGTAGATTTTCAAAAGGAAAATGAAAGCTGATGGCACTATTGACAAGTACAAGGCAAGGCTTGTTGTCAAAGGCTATAGACAACAAGAAGGTCTTCACTACTTTGACACATACTCGCCGGTATCCAGAATTACATACATACGTATGTTAATAGCGTTAGCCGCCGTGTATGGTCTTGAAATCCATCAAATGGATGTTAAGACAGCGTTCTTAAATGGGGACTTGGAGGAAGAAATTTATATGGAACAACCTGAAGGGTTTGTGGTTCCAGGAAAGGAAAAGAAAAGATGGTGTGTAAACTTGTTAAGCCGCTTTATGGACTAAAACAAGCACCTAAACAAAGGCATGCGAAATTTGATCATACAATGTTGTCAAATGGTTTTAAAATTAACGAGTGTGATAAATGTGTTTACATTAAGAACACTCCTAATTATGTAGTCATTGTTTGTTTATATGTGGATGACATGTTAATAATGAGTAATGACATTACCAATATAAATTCTACAAAACGCATGCTAACTAGCAAATTTGATATGAAAGACTTAGGAGTTACCGACTTAATTCTGGGTGTTAAGATCCATAGGACTCCTCAAGGTCTGGCTTTGTCTAAAGCTCACTACATCAATAGTGTGCTTGAAAAATTTAAATATTTGGATTTTAAAGTTTCAAAGACTCCTATTGATGTAAACCTTGCTCTTAAAAAGAACAAAGGTCAAAGCACGTCGCAGCGGGATTATGCTCGTATTTTGGGAAGTTTGATGTACATCATGAATTGTACTTGTCCAGATATAGCTTGTGCTATAAGTAAACTAAGTCGATACACTAGTAATCCCAATCAAACTCATTGGATGGCAATGAAACGTGTTTTGGGATATTTAAAATACTAAGTCGATACACTAGTAATCCTAATCAAACTCATATACGACGAATGCATAAAACCATTAGGGACCTACTCTCTAGAGGAATTATCACCATTAATTACGTGAAGTCAAGGGATAATGTGTCGGATCCGCTTACAAAAGGCCTAACTAGAGAGGCGGTTGAGTGTCCATCGAAGGAAATGGGACTATAGTCAAGGACAAGTCATCACGGCGGTAACTCTACCTAGGAGACTGGAGATCCCAAGAACTAGGTTCAAGGAGAATACAAAGTTGTGTATGACGGTCCAACATTGTCAATTAAATTTTTGGTCCATTCTCGTGATTAGACAATGTTCAAGTACCAAGGATAAAACGTTAGAGGCGTTTTTTTAATGATTATCTAAGTTTGATATTGTAATTATCAAATAGTGTACTTCTATGGGATTACACATTTAGAAATCACCAATGTAAGTGTGAAGTGGAAGACGCTTCAAGGAGAATTCGGTATGACCAATTCTCTACGCACTTATGAAACCAGGCGGTGTTCATGGCTGAAACGAACACAACAGTGAGAACCAAAGACGGTTAAAGGTTAGTTGTGTGACTTACGTTGTCTAGGTATACGCCAAAGCTCGACGGTTCAAAGATGTCAAATCTACCGACTGACCGGGTATATCCGATGTATGTTCACTACAGAAAGTTCAAAGGGAAACCTACTTATCCCGATGCAACTAATTCTTTCTTGCAAATCACACAAGTCTGTCATGCATATTTTTATAATATAGCCATTCCTCATTCATGTGGGGAATTGTTGGGTTTTTGGAATGTGAAGAGTGTGAATGAGAAATGGATGGAAAGGTGAAAAGGCTCCTTTTAGTAGGAAAATGCACTTTCTCCCACATTGGTAGAGGAAAAGGCTTTTGTTGGGTTTAAATAGAGAATTACTTATTTTAACTCCTTAAAGGGTTGAGAAGAAGGGAAGCCTCGCGCCATCGTCGTCGCTCGCTCGTCTCGGCTTCGGATTCGGTCAATTGATATGATTGATTGACTTAATTTTTTGGACCAACAAAAATTAAAAATATTAATTAATATTAATAATAATATTTATTATTAATAATCCGTTTTTGTAACGGGAATCTGAATTGAATTCAGAATTCAGATTGATTCCTCTATAAAGGTTGTGTCTCTTATGATTCTGCCTTCCCATGGCTATATATATTTGTCTCTTGTCAGTCCTTTGAGATACACAGAATATACACAAAGCATATAGAAATACGATCTGATTATCCCCTCTCTTTTCTGCATAACAAAACTAAGTTGTGTGATTTGCTCCGTTCCTTTGAGTTCGCAGTGTTCTACGGTTTGAATTGCCGCTACCGTAGAACTGTTATCCCGTTCCATCCTGGGAGAAATTAACCCGTAACCTTGGGCAACTGTGAGGGGGTTAGATTTCTTAAGGAGACACAAGTAACTTGTGGGCTCGGGATCATCCCATACACACTGATTATACATATCTGTTTTGTATTTTTTCTGATTTATTTGAACGCAGGAACAACAGAAAATACAATAAAAATTCTACTTGGGTTCGTTGTGCAAAACGTGATTAAATCCTAATGAGGAAAGAGAGAGAGAGAGATAGATTAACGTAAATGAAAAAAATGCTGGGAAAATGATAAGTTAAAGTAATATAGTCACTCTCTGTTTCAGTTTATGTGAAATTTTTCGCTTTTCGAGAGTCAAACTCCATGAACTTTGAAAACTTTTTAAAGTGTATTTTTCTATCATATTGATATGAGAAGAGTTGCAACTTATATTACTTTTCATATAATTTTTGTATACTTAAGTTTTTATCTTAAAATATTAAATTAATCTAATCCAATTTAACTACAAAAATTAGTTAAATTGACTCTCGAAAAACGAAAAAGTTCACCTAGACTGAAATAGATGGAGTACTTGGAAAAAGAACTTTTTTCATAACTTGGCCAAACACAAATTACTGCTCAAATATTGACAAAAATATTTTTTTCAATGAGTTGGCTATACACTTTTCAAAATAAGTAGTTTTAAGAAACTTAAGCAAACCGGCTCTAAAAGAACAAATGGGTTTGTTAGTAAAGAGATTCAGTTTCGACCCAACAGTCTAATGTTTGAATCCCATTGAGGGCATGTGTTCAACTATTGTTTAGCTTTTTTGAAACTTTTTTTAGTTTTCTTCAAAATCCGACTTCATGAACGAAAATTCTTGCATGCACCCCAGTTTTTGGGTAGATTTTTGTTTTTGTTGTCATGAATATTTGTGTTATTTATGTTTTATATATAAATAAAAACAATTGAAAAATAATTACATAATTTAGAAATATAATAGGCTCAGTCTCTATATTAAATTAAATAAATGATGAAATTAGATAGGAATTTTTACACAAAAATACTCTTTTGAGAAATAATTTACAAAACATAGAGATACTTTAGCAAAATTACCGAATATAGAGGAAATAAGAACTTAATTATAAAACATAGCAAAAGATAGCCTTACATATCAAAACTACTCCCTCTGTCCCATTTTGTTTGTCGTAGTTCGAATTTCGAGGGTCAAACTTCTTAAATTTGACCGTAGATTAGTATATAAAATCTTTAACTTTTTTAAAATAAAATTTACATATTTGAAAACTACATGAAAAGTACTATAAGTCACAACAAATTACAACTCAAAATATGTAAAAGATGTATATAAAAATTACGGTCAAAGATAAACTCGTTTGACTCTCGAAATCCGAACTACGACAAACAAAGTGGGACGGAGGGAGTATATCTTTTTCCTTCCATTTCCCCCAATTTCATTTCTCCACCTCCCATCCCTTAATGTTGAATCTTCGACCATATTCACTCTAAATATGCATCATTAATTCTATGAGACAGTAGCAAAATGCCTCAAATTCGAGAATTTAACATGGATACAATGGCCAAATATGATGAAAAATCATAATCAGCACCGCAATTGCATAAATAGTAATGGTGCTAAGGAGCAAATTCATAAAAAACGTACTTCACTCACGTGGTCAGTATCTGTTAGCCAAATCACATTATCTTTACCGTTGAACTTCACCTATTCATTTAAACAGCTTCAATGGATTATTACTTGATATATAATTAAATGATCACTAATAAAACAAATATTTTTTTTAGTTTACCGATAATAAAAGTTACAGTTCAAAGAGATATCTTTTTGTTTCTTCTACATTTTCCAATACTTGAAACAACTTTCTATTTTTAATTTGGTGATGTTGATGGCGTCTCGTTAATTTCAATGTATTCAATTTATGTTAGAGCCCGATCTTGTAATAATTGGTGTTTGGTTACGTTAATAGCTACTTTATGATGTAATCCGGTCAGATTTGGGTTTCAAGACTATATCTAACTGTTTCTCGACTGTTTCTGCACTTTTTCGGCATTTCTGCACTGTTTTTGTACAATTTCCGCTCTATTTTCTGCATTGTTTCATCCCGTTTCTCCATTGTTTCTACATTGAATCTCCATTGCTTTAAATTGCTTCTGCACTATATCTGCACTATTCTAGACTGTTTCATACTGTATCTGCACTGTTTCTGGTTGTATCGCACTATTTATGCACTGTTTTTGCAAACCTAGGTGGCATCAAATCAGCCGGCGGCGGTGGCAGGCGGCATGGCGACGGATATGATTTGGAGGCTAGATTTTTTCCTTTTTTTTTTTTCTGTAATTAAGGCTTCAAAATTATATATAAATTTAAAGGGCAAAAAACATAAATAACCTTTGATATATAGGATATTACTTTCTACTAGCCACAACATCATTTAGCCATATCTTTATTTTATTAATGGAATTAATAATATTACTAAAAGGATAAATATTATATGAATACTATAATTAAGGAAATGGATAGTAGGCATTACTCCACAAATTACTCCTTCAAAGATAACTCCAATTCTCATGGCTACATCTTTTTTTTTTTTTTTTTGTTTATTCTTTATGAAATGTGAATCTCTTTTTTCATAGTGCAGATAATTAATTTCAATGGATTTTCATAAATGAAATACATATCACATATATAATGTATATAATAGATGGATACATGATAGATAATTAGTTAATATATGTGAAAATGTTTAATTACTAATTACACACTGATATTAAATGAATATATACTACATATCATGTTAATAATAAGTGATATATAAAATAATAAATCTTGAATATTCTATAGATACATGAAATATAATAATATGCTAAAATATTCGATAAATAAATATTGAATACAGAATACATACATGATGAATAAATATTCAATATTCAATAAACTTGGTGAATAAATATTCAATACATATCATATACATATTGAATATTCACAAAGTCATTTGTAAACAATAATATTAATACAAAATATATATAATTTCATGGATGCATAAAATAGGTAATGGAAGAGAGAGAAAATACAATTAATAGGGAAAAAAGAGGAAGATAGTTATTTGTTCTTACCAAATATACTTAACTTAGTATTTAACTATAGGGAGAGTGTAATTAATATTGCTTTAACTTAATTAATATTGTAACAAAATTAATTAGGTTAAATAATTGGTAAGTACAAATCCCTATATTTAAGGCTTGAAGGAGGGACCGTAAATTAAAAAATGTAACTATCATAGTAGTAATACCTACACTTAAGGCTTGGGCCCACTTTATTTTTAGATATTCTAAATATTAAATATATATTAAAAATAAAAAAGCAATACAAAACATATATTAAATGGCTATGTAAAGAAAGGAAGTGTAAAATGGGTTTAGGAAAAGTATTTAACGGTTATGGATGTTTAGGTTGAGTAAAAATCCCAATATAAATACCCAATTAGATACACTTACTATTGTACATATTTAATAGAACGTGACATTATTTTATCTTCAATTTTATTTTAGTTTAAGTAATTTTATCATTATTTATACTATAATTATGGTGTTACTTTTATATCATATATATACTCAATGTGAAATAACAATCCAAATATAATTAATCACAAATAAACAACAAAATGACAAAATAACCTTCTCCAAAACTCTTCTCCCAACGCCCTTTAAGAAATCACAGTTAAGCCTGAATTTTTTTTTTTAAAGTTTATCTAGTGTAATCAAATACTCCATTCTTCTCAATTTATGTGATCGTATTTCTTGTTTAGTTCGTTCGAAATTTAGAATTAATTTTATTTTATAAAATAATCTATAACTACACAGTTTTAATGAATTATTTTAAACTACAAATTTAAAAGATTTATTATCTTCCTTAAACTTTGTACTCAATCAAATTAAATCATCTAAATTGAGACGAAGATAGTACATTTATTTATTTAATAATAAAAGTACATATGCTACTATCTCATCACCTAACTACCCCTTGTGTGGTGAATTATTACTATATTAGAAGAGCCTTGTATTTCGACCAGGGATAATTTCGTCATTTCACATCATTTAAGATCAAATTAAAAATCTAATATATCAAGTTTAGAAAATTACAGCTTACGTCCATTGTAGGCTTGTAGCCTGTACATCCCTATATACTTTGACCCCACTTTCCCATCCAAACATCATGTCAATAACACGTTTACATAGTAGTAATTGCTAAAAATAACTTGATACTTTAAAGAATTTAAGAAATAAAGAAGGTACGAATTATTTACGTAATTGAGTTCTTTATGATATGTCGTGAAGGAAAAATTGTTCTTCTCAAATAAATTATTTATAAGCTCAATAAAAATAAAATACTACTCCAGTATACAAACTCTTCATACTGAAAAAGCCGCATAACTAAAAAAAATACACTTAATACTCCAAAAACAAACAAGATATTTATTCCATTAGCTAATATGAAATAAAAGTAAAATAAACAAAACACACACAATAATGGAATAAAATTTGAAGCAAATATCATAATTATATTGTTTATTCCTGTCTCATGAATATTTGGTGTTGAATTATCACAGAAATATAATCAAATGCATTAAAGTTTAATTGGAAACAACTATATAATTATTAAAAGCACATATATTTGTGATAATAAAAGAAATAAGGACTGAACAATTTCATAATAGTTAAAATTGCATCTATTACAATATTAGAAGAGCTTTGTGTTTCGACCAGGGATGGTTTCATCATTTCACATCATTTGAGATTAAATTAAAAATCTAATATATCAAGTCTAGAAAATTACAGCTTACGTCCATTGTAGGTTTGTAGCCTCTACATCCCTATATACTTTGACCCCACTTTCCCATCCAAACATCATGTCAATAACACGTTTACATAGTAGTAATTGCTAAAAATAACTTGATACTTTAAAGAATTTAAAAAATAAAGAAGGTACGAATTATTTACGTAATTGAGTTCTTTATGATATATCGTGAAGGAAAAATTATTCTTCTCAAATAAATTATTTATAAGTTCAATAAAAATAAAATACTACTCCAGTATACAAACTCTTCATACTCAAAAAGCCGCATAACTAAAAAAAATACACTTAATACTCCAAAAACAAACAAGATATTTATTCCATTAGCTAATATGAAATAAAAGTAAAATAAACAAAACACACACAATAATGGAATAAAATTTGAAGCAACTATCATAATTATATTGTTTATTCCTGTCTCATGAATATTTGGTGTTGAATTATCACAGAAATATAATCAAATGCATTAAAGTTTAATTGGAAATAACTATATAATCATTAAAAGCACATATATTTGTGATAATAAAAGAAAGAAGGACTGAACAATTTCATAATAGTTAAAATTGCATCTATTACATTTTATATAACATAGTAATGAAAACGTTGAGAAAAAAAATTAAAGAGAATGGACAGTCGACGATCTATCGAAAATTACACCTCACCTTTTCCAGATCCCACTATTAAAACATATTGAATATGTTGTTGTATAAAAAAGAGACATTATATCAAAACGTGATTTTACACTTTGTTTAATTCATTTATTCCTTCATAGATTTTGATTTTTGAAAAAACTTAATGTAAAGTTTCAAACAAGATACTAAGAAATCAAAATAAATTAAATAAGAAAAAGATAATTCATTGGGCCCGTGTTGTACACGGGACATACAAGTCTAGTAAAACTATAAAAGGCTAAATATAAAGATCACGTGTAGTACAGCGAGGTAGAGGTAGCAGGTGTCGCACGTTTTAAAAAGTAGGATCACGATTCACGTGTAGTACTTCAAGGTAAGAACGGTGAGCTATAGTATTTAGTGAGATGTAGTGTTCCAGAACTCCACAAGTCTTTTTTGGCAGAAAAGGTCCTCTACTTTTCTTTTTCTTTTTCTTTTTTTCTAAGTCTGATTAACACTAATCATGGACCAAACTAACACTTTTAAAACTTGAGGGTTTTTCTTAAAACATACATAATAATAATTTCAGATATTGGGAACAACATACATTAAACTCTCCCTCCCCCCCCCCCCTCCGCGTGGCCTTTTCAACTACTTCTTCACTTCACTTTATCTCCCTTTTCACGCCAAATCTAAACCAAATGTTCTCCAACTTCTTTATAGTTTTCAAGTAATCTGATCAGCAATACAACAAAGTATTATATATAAAAAGTAAACAACGTCATTATCATTTAAACTGTGGTGTAAATCTCGAATCTAGGTTTTTGTTTTTAACCTTTTCCGTCGACAGTGATTAACGATGCTTTGGGTGTTTGTTTTTGTACAAAAGGTGTAATATTATGTTGAAATTGAATGGCATTATGTGTTTTAATGGGTAAAGTAGTTCCGAACTACAAAGGGTATTTTCGATGTTCAACTAAAATTTTTAGGCTTTTTACGGTTTTTGGTTAAATTGTGATGATTTGAAGGTTTTCTGGGAACCAACGCTGCTTTATTTAGTTGCAAATTGAAGTTATTGTTGTTATGTGTCTTGATATTCCGAACACCATAGTAGCTGAGGTTCTAAACATCTAATTGGATGTTCATGATTTTCTGTAACTAAATTTTGTATCCCCCTTGTTTTGCTTTGCAGAAAAATGGTAAATTTAAGACCGAGAAATAAAGATGAAGATGAGCAGAAGAAGCAGCCTACAAAGACTCCCAAGAAGGCAATTTCTAAGAGAAAGGGCCCTTTGCCCAAGAAGAAACTTGAGAAGCCTACTACTTCAGATTCGGAACGTACTCCTATAGATTTAGAACCTACTCCTAAATGCCCAAGAACAACTAGAACAACTAAAAGAAAATTAGTTGTGGATAGTGACGACGATAGCCAAGGAGAAGTAGTAGGTCCACGAAACAAAGGTGATAAACAAGAGGAAAAGCCAAAGTCCAGCACCAAGTTACGATCTAAGTAAAGGTGGGGAGGATTTGGAGAGGGCTGCAGATGAGGGTGAAAGAAGGATGGATTCAGATGACGCCGGCATTGATGAACTGTTAAAAAGTAATATTTTGAGGACTAGAGTGGAAGATGGTGATCTTGAAAAGGAAGAGGAAGATGGTGGAAAAAAAATGAAGAAGCTGATGATTTAAGTAGAGAAAAAGGAGAAGAAGTAGAGGGGGAAGCAGATAAGACAGGGGAGATTCCAAGAAGCAGTAAAAGAAGTATAAGAGAGGCAGATGATGTAATTTTAAAAAGCAACTTTCTGAAGGATCGTAAAAAAAAAAAGTTAAAATAGATGGGGAAGCTGTAAATAATATAGGTGGAAATGTTGAAGAAGAAGCAGGTGAAGAGAAGGAAACTGCTGAAGGAACATCTGGATTGAAACTGGAGGAAGACTAGGTGATAGTTGAATTGAAACTCGTATTATTCGGAACGCCAATGGTGATGTTCTACACGACATTTATATGTTCCCAACATCAGCATTAAGTCTGGTAGCTCTCGTTTTGAACACGTTACGTGATGTTCCAAACGATTTCTACTGTCATTCAGAACCTCAGAATAAACATGTTCCGAACATTTATGTTTTTCCTTTAATGTGATTTACTATCATTGTGATTCATTTTATTAATTTTATGCTAAAATTATGTGCAGTATGAAGACGTTGGTCATGCTACTTTCAAGAGTAACGTTGAGGGTCTCTTCAAGACCTTCCTGACCAACAATGAACCTTTTAATGGGAAGATTACTGTTCGTTCTTCGTTGGCTAGGGGTATGATACAGTTCAAGGAGGTTCTGAAAAAATTGCAGGTGAGAAGGGGATTTTGCTATAGCTGTTTCGGTCATTTCTTGTAATTACCAGAATATCCACTGTTTGGCACCAAGTTGGTGCATAACCTCCTCATGCGAAGGATTATTTGCAAGAAGCAGAAAGAGGTTTGGATATCCTTCAATAGATTGCCATCACGTTTTGGCCTATCCGAGTTTGCACTAATGACAGGGCTAAACTGTGGTGCCTATCCAAGTAAACAGTACATGGAAAAAATGAATGAAAAGGGGAAGGAATTGTAGAAGTTTCTTATTGATTATTTCAAGGAGGAAAAGAGGAAGGAGAAGGAGAAAGAGATAAAGGAAAAGGAGGAGAAAGAGAAGGGTAGTAGGAAGCAGAAGGGGAAGAAGAAGGTGGAGGAGTCACCCTCACCCTCACCTTCACCCTCACCTTCACCCGCCAAGAGGAAGTTCAACAAGCCCAAAAAACAAAAACAGCCGAAGAAAAAGCAAGCTATGAAGTCTGGTGACTTGCTTGAGTTGGTATGTTCTAGAACCTTTCCTAAGAAATGATATTTAAATCTGTGCATGGCTTGGTTTGTTCATACTATTATTTGTGCGAGGGATTCCAAATATGGAATAGAGGAATGGGCGGTGTGTTTGTCCGCCGATCTTGAGGCATTCCAGCGTTATCCTTGGGGTAGGATGAGTTTTGAATTAACAATGGAATATCTGATCAAGCTAATGGAACCTTGTGCAGAAGAAAGCCAGACTTACAATATTTATGGCTTTCCATGGGCATTCATGGCCTGGGCTCATGAAGCTATACCTGCCTTGAGGCCAAAGGATTTGCCAAAAGAAAAAATAATGCCAAGAATCATAAACAGGCTTACTGAAATTTGTGAAAGAGATACGGACAGGTTGTTTGACCAACATGATGTTCTTGTAAGTATTCCGTTTTCCATATATGTTATGTAATGTTTGGAACAACTTCGTGTTTGTTGAGATATTTCTAATTAATGTTCGGAATATCTTCATGAATAACCGTCAACTGCTTCAGTCAACGATGTTTGGAACATCGCTTCTTGATGTTTTCGAACAACATGACTCTGTTCCAAACAACTTTAAAAGATTTTTAAAATTTAGTTGATATTTATTTAATGTTGTTGGGTATATTAACAGGTTGTTCACCATTTCCTCATTCCTACTGATGACGAGCTGGACATGGATTACTTTCTAGACCTCGTGCCATTTGAAGACTCCGAGGACGATACAATAGATCGTTTTTGTAAAGTGTTTGAGGATGCTTGCAGTGTTGGTCTTGTTGGTGGCACTACAATTTGTATCTTCAAGAACAATCCTGCAACCCCTCCAAGAAAAGTGATAGAAATCAAAGCTATGGAAGCCCCAGAAATGATGATGTTTGGAAGTGATGGTGAATATAATGAAGAGGGAATTGGTGGCCTGCAAGATGTGACATTGAAAACAAAGCTGATGGTGATGAAGTTGGTGGTGAGTTTGAAGTTGTTGGTATCACTGAAGTTGGTATAATGAAGAGGAGCTCCAATTGCAGAGGCTGCAAATGTGATGAATGCAGCGGATGGAGGGAAGCAATGGAGCAAAAGATTTTGGCTTATGATCAAAAGATCGTTGCTTATGATCAAAAGATCATGGCTTATGCGAAAAAGATGGTGGCTTATGAGCAACAGATCGTGCCTTATGAGACAAATATTGTGGCTTCTGAGCAAATAAAAGGTGATTCTTCTGGTGGGGATGGATTCGACATCTCTAAATATAGCAGTTGCAATTGCAAAGATTGCAACGATTGGTGTAAAGGCATGGAGATGGAGATGGCGGCCATGCAGGAGACGATTGAGAAGTTGAAGAGCAAAACGATTATAAAACCTGCAAGGGCTGTGAAATCACCACAAACAGAAGAGAAGAACAAGCAGGAAAAAGTTGGTCTGAGGTTTCCAGTGGATATTTACAAGCCATTGAAGCGGAAAAAAGTGGTGGCTTTGAACGCATTTATCAAAAAGAGGAAGAAACAAAAAGATGTTTTTCTTGGATTGCCGATGAATTACCAAGATTTCAAAGATCTGATGAACAAGACTGTGTGGCTGTGGGACATTGTAAGTTTATTTTTGAATGATTTTCTGAACTTCACATCATTGTAGGGAACATACTAACTGAGTTCGGAACATCGTTATTATGCTTGGAACAACTCAAGCATTTCTAGCTTCTTATAGATTTCTAGAACATCACACAGTCGTTCCGAACATGGAATGATGTTCCGAAAGACATACCTTTCCTTCACTCACTTATACTCCAATTTATTTTTGTCTCTTATATGTTGTGCAGTATGTAGAAGCTGTGATGACAATGATGCGGGAGAGGCATTTAAATTACCCCCGATCATTACGATCAAAGTGACCTCATTTTAGATATGGCATTCTTAACAAACATGAAAAAACGCTACTACCAACTGGAAAAAGAGGCGCAAGATGATAAGATACTGCTTGATGAGGCGTTGAAGGCGTATCAGTTTGATGAAGATTATCTGAAGTATGCACATGAAAAGCTACCCTACCCAGTGGGTAGGTGTTGGGCCGGTGCTAAGAGGATCTTCGCCGTCTTCAACATCAACGAAAATCACTACGTGTTGGTGGTGTTTGACATGGTTGAAGCGAAGGTTTGGATGTATGATTGCAATCATGGTTGTAATGATGATGAAAAGTTCTTGCCAATAATTGTCCCCATTCTCTACATGTTCCCGAAGTATGTCAGAATTTCTAAGCTATTCAAAGACTTGGATCCGATGTGTAAGAAAGGAGACATGTGGTCATTTGAGAGAGTGCCACGATCACGTTGTCCACAAAATCTAACAGGGCAATCATGTGGAGTGTTCGCGTTGATGTACATTGAGCATCTCATTACAAATGCCCCCATGGACAAAATTTGTGACAATCTGGCTGACCAGTGGAGGCGACGTTTAGCCGTTTGTATTTTGGACGGCAAAATGAAGCCTTGATTTGGGTATATGTAATATTTAGATAATCTTTTAACTTTTATTTTGGTTATGTAATTAGGTATGGATGACTTTTATTTTCTTAGCCAAGCTTTGATGTGCTTAAAAGGATAACTTAATTAGTCGCTATTAAAACAAACATTCAAATATATTGTTCAGTTGTTCAGCATTCAACAGAAAATGACATAGTAAAATTTAGACGATTATTGCATAAGCTCCAGAATGACGTATTGTTGTTCCTGAATAAGAATATGATGTTCCAAACATCTGCAACAATTAATTAAGTTTACCCTAAAACAATATTACTTCGTTATGGAACGGATAAGTCGTTCCTTAATATAACCACTGATGTTACCAATGTGCCAAGAACTCCTCCACTAATGTTCTTTAGAAAATGAAAAATACATATTATATCGAGACACAAACGGCACAATAACATAATAAACATATAAAGTTATAACTAAATGCTCCCTTGTGGTGGTGCTTCAGGTGGTGTCCCTGGTGGTGTGGAGTACGGGACATAATCAATTCCTTTTTCAGCAAGCAGCCCTTTAAGAGTAAGAGTAAAGTGACAATGTGTGACTGTTGGGTATTTATAAGAGTAAAGTGGCAATCAACGAGTCTGTTGGGAATGGTTTTATGGAAAGTGACTTTTGACGAAACTCGTAAATGTTATGTACTACTCAAACGAGTGCAACTACTAATTGTAACCGTTGTGCCTTTTAGATTTTAACATGCAGTTCGGAACATTTTGAATGTCGTTCGGTATATTATGCTTATTTAATTATAGATGGATTAGTTTTTAAGAAAATGAACATAGCATATAAATTGTTCATCATTTGTTCAGAACGACAGTCTTATGTTCTGTGTGTAACGTTAATGTTCAAGACATGAATATCTCATTGTATAAAGGTTGATTATGTTCCAGAACGACAGTTTAACTTTCTGAACTTTATCAAGATGTTCTGAACATATTTACAAGAACTAGACAAACATATTTTTCATTGATTGCAGAGCTTTACAAAAAGAATGCTAGTTATATTAGCATTCAAATGGAGTGTTATTTCCCACAAATACACCACTTTACTGTTTTAAGGACCAGTTCCTTAAAATGTGTTCCTTTACTCTACGATGTGCGGAATAAAAACTGTAAGTAATTGAACACCAGATTTTAGCGTGGAAAAACCCCTAGACACGGGATCAAAAAACCACGACCTACTTCTCAAGTAGGATTTCAACTTCACTATGTAAAAAGACCCACTTGGTTACAAGACTCACTCTTACTAACCTAGGACTAACTCTAATCCTATAGTGATCTTTCTCACGATCAGTGAAGTTGTGTCAAGTCCACGACTTGAACTACACAGTTTACAACTTGATTTCTGCTTACTACAATTGAACTAAGACTGAACTTTTACAAGACTCAATCTAAGGAACAGGTTCTTACTTAGTTCTACTGTAGTTAATGATTACACAAATAAGCTAATAATTCTTCTCAGCTTTTGCTCGATGCTCTCTCTATTTGTGTACATCTTCTATGGCTGATAGTCTTCTCGTTTTATAGTTTCCAGCAGCCAAGAAGTCCCAATGAATTAGAATTCCAAAGCTCCCTTGACTTTGAATCCTAATTGGATTCTACCTTCTTGAATCCAAATCCTTTATCCTTTAGGATTATGCAATCTATTCGTATCTGATTAGGCCTGCATAATTATCAAGATATACGTCAGTATTAGGATAAATAATAATATCTTAATCAAATGATTTTGCATGAATTATCTATTCTGCTTCAGTAATTCAAAGGAACAGGTCCTTTGAATCCGTTCCTCAGTCATCAGTCAAAACTCCAAGCTTTCCAAGCTAACATGGAGAAACTGCACATCACTGTCAGTGCTTTTCAAAAGGAATGCTAGTTATTCTAACAAAAGATACTAGATTATAAACATTCAAACAGAAATTATATAATAAACATTAATAGGAACATCCACATCTAGCGTGAAGGAGAGGAGTAGAAGTCAAGGTAATGCATCGCCTTATCAGCTAGCAGCCCTTTGAGCATTCTTTTGATCCTTCGCATTTCCTTCGTCATCTTTTTGACGTCCTTTCTATAGCCATGTAGGAAGCCCTCAAACTGGAACTTCCAACCCCACACTTCTGCCCTTAGTTGTTCCAATATGTTAATAGCTCTTTCAGTTTGCGGTTCGTCTGAAAATGATAATGCAACAACTGTGTTTTGCCTCGATGTGGAGGCTCCTCTGGCCGTGGAGCCACCTCTTGTTCGTGGTTGACGTGCCATTTTTGATGATGAATGGTTTGAAGTGTAAGTTGTTTAATGTGGATTGAAATGCTTTGAATTGTAAGTTTATGAATGTGAATTGAAATGCTTTGAATTGTTGGGTATTTATAGAAGTAAAGAGAGGCAACCGAAACGTTTGTAGCCGTTTGGTGTATGTATTGGTATTTGAGCGGCTTGAATTGTAGCCGTTTGTGTATTTCAAATTTTGAACGGGTGGTTCCGAACGTCAGCCTATATAAGTAGAATTCGTGTAACGTATCCTTAAAAAGATGTTCCGAACATCATTGCGACCTAGCTGCTACCTACCTGCAACCTAGTCTAGCTGATAGGTGTATTGGTATTGTAGCCGTTTTTGAATTTCCTTTGCAGGATGTTCCGAACATCTTTTCGATCTAGCCCAAACTCGTGATAAATTACTACATTGGGCGCGTGAACAACATTTATTTACCAACGGTAATAAAAATACACCACCCAACACATTATATATCCATTCATTATTTATAAAACCAGTTTACAAAATTAAATCAAACATCTAGATTAAAATGTCTAGTAGATCCGTTAATAGTGGCAGTGTAGTACCATTTTGTCGATGTGGTGCAAATATGGTCAAGTTAGGCGATGGGTTTATTTTTTTCTTGTAGTTATTTGTTTGTTGTATTTTTTTTATGTAGGCAAATGGCTGCAACTACTTTAGATGGCATGATGAAGAGATGTCAGATCAAGCGAAGAGAGTAATATGGGGTCTACTTAAGAAGTTGAAAGCTGTTGAAGAAGAGAAAAAAGAGGCACGGTTATGGCGGAAAAAATTAGATATTGGGGTACTGCTAGTTGTGGTGCTAATTTTTCTCATATTCTGTACTTGGATCAAGTGTTGGTTCATACTTTAGGTTCTATTTATTTCCAATTGTTATGTTTTGTGTACTAATAATCAAGAAATTTCGTTTGAAATTGTTATATTGTCCTGTAAATTACCATTGTACCCTAAGTCGTTCCGCACGACTCACTTCATGTTTCAATCATATCGCTATCTGTTCTAAACATTTTCAAAAACAATATGATGAAGATAGCAACATCGGAAAACATGATGTTCATGTGACAAACATCAACATCATGTTTGAAACAACAAGATAGATGGATAATCATTTGTCACTCTAACAAGTATACTTGGTAATTTAGAGTGATAATGATCATCGCCCTTTAATTATAATGTGACAATGATCATCGCTTGTAATTTTTACAAGTGTAACTGGCCATTTGTGGTAACAATGATCATCAGTTCTAAGTCTAACTACTCTAAGTGTTCGTTGTGATGGAAGTTTATGAATTTATCACTCTTACAAGTATAATGATCATCATTTGTCACTCTAACTACACTAAATGTGAAAAGTTTGATGAAGATAGAAACAATAGAACATTGTGTACGGAACATTACATATAATGTGACAAACATCTATTGGATGTGCGAAACAAGACTATATGTATGGATCATCATTTGTCACTCTTACAAGTATAGTTGGTCATTTGTAGGTATAATTATCATCATTTGTCACTCTTACAATTATAGTGGGTCATTTGTAGGTAATGATAATCATTTGTCACTCTAACAAGTATAGTGGGTCATTTCTTATCATATTGATCATCATTTATCACTATAACAAGTATAATGGGTCATTTGTAGGTATAATGATCATCATTTGTCACTCTTACAAGTATAGTGGGTCATTTGTAGGTATAATGATCATCATTTCTCCCTATAACAAGTATAGTTGGTCATTTATAGTGATAGTGATTCATTTGTCACTCTTACAAGTATAGTTGGTCATTTATAGTGATAGTGATCATCATTTGTCAGTCTTACAAGTATAGTGGGTCATTTCTCGTTACAATGATCATCATTTATCACTCTTACAAGTATAGTTGGTCATTTATATTGATAGTGATCATCATTTGTCACTCTTACAAGTATAGTGGGTCATTTGTAGTTATAAATATCATCATTTATCACTCTTACAAGTATAGTGGGTCATTTCTTATCATATTGATCATCATTTGCCACTCTAACAACTCTAGTTGGCCATTTCTACTCATAATGATCATCATTTCTCACACAAACTACTCTAAGTGGTCTTTGTGATGAAATTTGATGAATTTATCACTCTTACAAGTATAATTGGTCACTTATAGTCATATAATCATCATATTTTGTCACGCTAACTACTCTAATTATGAAAAAGTATGATGAAGATAGAAAAAGTTGAACTGGGCGCTCGGAACGACACTCAAAATGTGACAAACTTCTTGTTGATGTTCGAAACTAGAGTATATGTATGGATAATCATTTCTCCCTATAACAAGTATAGTTGGTCATTTATAGTGATAGTGATCATCATTTGTCGCTCTTACAAGTATAGTGGGTCATTTCTAATCATAATGATCATTATTTCTCATTCTAACAAGTATAGTGGGTCATTTGTAGGTATAGTGATCATCATTTCTTACTCTAACAAGTATAGTGGGTCATTTGTAGGTATAATAATCATCATTTGTAACTCTTACAAGAATAGTGGGTCATTTATAGTGATAGTGATCATCATTTCTCTCTATAACAAGTATAGTTTGTCATTTATAGTGATAGTGATCATCATTTGTCACTCTTACAAGTATAGTTGGTCATTTATAGTGATAGTGATTATCATTTGTCACTCTTACAACTATAGTGGGTTATTTGTAGGTATAGTGATCATCATTTGTCACACAAACTACTCTAAGTGGTCTTTGTGATGAAAGTGGATGAGTTTATCAGTATTACAAGTATAATTGGTCACTTATAGTCATACAATCATCATAATTTGTCGCGCTAACTACTCTAATTGTGAAAAAGTATGATGAAGATAGAAAAAATTGAACATGGCGCTCGGAACAACACATAAAATGTGACAAACATCTGTTTGATGTTCGAAACTAGAGTGTATGTATGGATCATCATACGATGAAGATAGAAACATTAAAAATTGTGCGATCCGAACGGCCGTTTAATGCGACGAACATCAATAGGTTGTTTAAAACAACCCTACGATAGATGATCATCACTTGTCACTCAATTGGTCATCACTACTGATAATTGTCACTATTTATCACTCTAACAAGTATAATTGGTCATTACTACTGATAATTGTCATCATTTCTTAGTCTACCAACTATATTTGGTCCTTTAAGTGAAATGAGTATCATTTGTCACTTTTACAATTCTAGTGGGTCATTTCTAGTTATAATCGTCATCATTTGTAAATCAAACAAGTATAATTGGTACTTTCTAGTTAAAATGAACATCATTTATCACTCTATTCTGGAAATTTGGTCGTGTATAGTGTTAATGATTATCATTTATACCTGGAACATACCAGTTGCGTTCCGAACATACTTTTTTTTGTTGGAACGTTGTTTATATTCCGAACTTGTTGTATAAATTTATTAACTTTTCCAGAAATGGAGTAGAACAAGTTGTCGTTTGGAACATCGTATTGTAATATCCTAAATGACAGTTGATGTGTTGCAAACTATAAGCAAATATGATGGTTTGGAGATAATTTAACAGTACTAATTAAAGACCTTCATAATAATATTAATTGAAAAGACATAACAAAAGCATATTCATAAACAGTACAACTACTTAAACAACTAATATATAATAGCGTCTTCGTTATTGTTTTGGCTTCCACCGAATTGATTTTGCAAAACCCTCTCAATCCGATCTAACTGCAATTGCATCTGCTCAAGTTTTGTCTCAAGTTTTTGAATGGACCTCTCGCAATTATCGGTTACCTCCTTGATGTCAACAACTTCAAAATGCACATCTAGCAGTCTTGTAGGAAGCGACTTGTTTGGAAGCTCTCGGACTCGGTGGTACTTATTCCATGGATCGTTAAATGCATTATTGTCCATCTGCAAGAAAAGTTGTTTAAAATTTAGAAAAGAATCAAAGTGGAGTTATGTTTAAGGAAATATAAACAAATTAGATTTTGAAATTGTTTTATGAAAAACGTAGAAAATATGGAAAACCTGAGTACCTCAACTTGTTCTTCCTTGATATAGAAACTGGTGAAAACTAAACTTAATACTTGGTTAATGCGAAATGAATTGCGAATTGGGTATTCATCAAGGAGGTATTTATAGATATTTTGAAGTGGCTTTTAATTTCTATTGCACGCCTTTTCAATGGCCGAGGCAAATGAAGGGACGCATATTTATAAGTGTGCACATGTTTTGACGTGACTGTTGCAGCAACCAACTTGTATTTTAGCCGTTTGGTGTATTGGTATTTGGGCATCCCAGTTGTTCATTGTAGCAGTTTGTGTCTTTTAAATTTTGAATGGCTTGTTCGAAATGTCACGTATAAAAGTATAATATAATATCATTGACAAGATGTTCCGAACATTTTCTCTAAGGTAGCACTTGGTAAATGCTACGACTATGAATTGTGAACGAATATTAAGATTTTCTTGTATTATAGTGCCTTTATTGATGTTCCGAATGAATAAGATTATCACAGGCTCTCTCATGCTTGCACATGGAAAAAGAAGGACCTCACAAGCTTTTACATGGACTTCACATGCCTTGACATCGTTCAGAACATCACACTATAATATCCTAAACAACTGTTGATGTGTTGCGAACAATATGCAAATATGTGCACAACATAAATTAAAAATACAGTAAAGCAAATATGTGCACAACATAAATTAAGAAACTAGTAAAGCAAATATGTACACAATATAAATTATACAAGTAGGACGAAAAGTCCATTATGCAATTCAAATAGAAATCCAAATAATCGAAATTATAACGAGGACGATGCTTCGTCCAAATCACAAACTCAATTTGTAGGCTGACTTGTAGCCTCATTTCCACTACGAACAACGGGGCATGTAGTTTTCTTGTGACCATATCTCTTGCAGTTGCCACATTTATTTCTCCTCTTCGGAAGACATTCCCCAATAGATCGAATCCGATTAACCTTTCTCCTTCCACAGTTGTTCGTCTTTGGGGGCGAAGGCACTGGATAGAGTATCTCTTCAGCAGGGACTACCCATGATTCTTCAGGAGGTACTGCATTGACAGGCTCTGCATAGGCAAGGATGTATGCTTGTGTTGTGTAATATCCAGAAGTGTATTCGTACACTCTACTTCCATATTCATCGCCATGCAACCCCCTAATTGCTGCCATAGCATGTACACAAGGTAACTGATCAAGATAAAACTCCCTACATGTACATGTCCTCTCATATAGATCAACTTCTGCCTCATACCCTGGACTAATGATTGCGAAACCATAAGTTCCCTTCCGGTTGACAACAAGCTTGTCTCCCACTTCTTTATTCTTCCTTATTTTTATTTTAACGTCTGGGACGCATAATTTGGGTGGTTGATTAACTTCATAACCCTAGTGTAAAATTTTTCCGTAAAGTTCCTACCTATATCCTTCAAGAGGGCAGCAATGGGGTATTCTCTTTGCTCCTTCAGCATGGAATTAATGGACTCAGCTATGTTTGATGTCATAACTTGAAACCTATTAAAAAGAATAAATATTATAATAATCAAAAGATGTTCCTAACATAAAGCACAAGTGCAGATATAGGAATAAGAAGTGCGGAACATTCATGATGTTCCTAACATGAAGCATAAGTTCAGAACGACAATAAGAGGTTTGGAACATGTATAGAAAATAAAATTTCTTCATAATGTACTGGGCACATATGTGTTATTTTCGGAACGCGTAGTGTGACGTTTGGAACATACTGAAAGCAGACAGTAATATCAGCCTTGTTATTATACTTTACCCGTTTCCTGGGAAATATAATCTGCTCCATCTATGATAGCCAACAACATTTTCAAGATAATCCGCTACCCTCCAATCAATAGTCCTGATCTCATTCATAGCATCAGTGAACTCATCTACCCTTTATGCCTTTGCTGCAGTGTAGTATTTATGAAAACTGATTCCAAACTGAAACTTTGTTCGGATGCTTTCACCCAGGTGCCACATGCAAACTCCATAGTGTGCAGAAGGAAACACTTGGGCGACCATTTTCGAGATGCTCGGATGTCTATCCGAAACAATGTACAACTCTTCACTATCTGAAACTATGCAGCATAATTGTTCGAAAAAATACTCATATGAGGCGTCACACTCTTTGTCTACAATACAAAAAGCAACAGGGAATTCGTGACTCATTGCATCCTGAGCAACAGCGGAAAACAACACCCCTCCATACTCGCCAGACAAATGTGTACCGTCAACGGCTAGGACTTTTCTCACGTAAGTAAATCCCCTGATCCACGCTTTATAAGAGAGAAAAAATACAAGAACTTCCATGTGCTAGAAAGCCTCAAATCTGTCTTGGTTCCTGAATTCTTACTCCTAACCATATAAGCATAAGCATCAAGAATTTCAATACCTTTCTCATGTGTTCCCCGTGTCAAAGCTTTTGCAAATTGACAGCCCCTAAGACACTTCCAGTAGCTAACCTTACAACCAAAATCGTTGTTAATGGACTACCTGACAGCTTTTGTGGTTGGACCTTTTCCCATTAAATATTTACCTTTCATGAACTCACCAATTATCTGGGCAGAGGCGTGTGAATTACGACTGGAATGATGTTGGACACCGCATGTGTGCAAGTTATGGTAAACGCTAACGTAGAACCTATCATTACTTTTATACCTCATTGCCCTTAACCACCATTTGCATTTCACATCTAAATATCTAGCATTAAAAATCTTTGCAGTATTCTTCAATGCTTTGTAATTAAAACGATGTTTAATCTTCAATTTCGTGACCAATTCTTTCTTATTGGTGAAAGTCATACCTTTTTCAAAACTTGTGCCATCGACAAAGTGAAATATCGGCTCGCTGCTTTGTCTTCTTCTACTTCTTCATGTAAGTCATCCAATCGCTGACTAAAATCATGCCCTCCACTATTTGGCATTTCTTGGTCATTAGAACCAACACATTCCTCCGTTGTAGAAACTACAATTACTCTTAGAGTGGGCCTAGCACCATTACGATCAACGTCAGCCATATAAAGGCGTACATCATCATCATTTCTTATTGTAACGGGAGGAGTCTTTTGATTTGTGACAACACTCAGCATGTAAGTAATGCAAATGTTCCTCGGATTGTCTCTTATCCTCAACTTCTGATGATTTTGTTAATTAGAACATCATACGTAACATCTCTACGCACAAGAATGGGTCTTGACTCTTTAACCTTCGGAACGCTCCACCCATTCATGTTGATAATTAACTCCTACTATAACCTTACCCATCGATTGTCACCTGAAATAAATTGGAATGAGAAACTATTAGTATTACTAATATTTATATAGTACGTTCCAAACTTCAATGGCGCTTGTTTGGAACATCTCTGCTGACGTTTTGAATATCACGATACAGTTTTTCATTGCTTAATGCAAGATGTTCCAAACCTCAATGTTGCTCGTTTGGAACATCAGATTCAGACGTTCTGAACAACACCTTACACTTTTTCGTTGCTTAATGCAAGATGTTCCAAACTGCTAACAGAACGCTCAAACATCTACCAGGATGATTCGAACATTATCTGTGAAAATTCCAATAAATACATACGCCGTGTAAAACGCTAGCGATATGTTTGGAATTACAATTACGACCATAGGAACGTCAATAATGTTTGGAATTTCAAGAAGATTGTTTGGAGGAACTGAATCCGTAACAACCTCGAATCAACAAAAACAGCTAAAAACATGTTCGAAAAAGTTAGTACACTTACCGAAAATGACTGGATTGATACGATTAAAATTGGAGGAACAAGATTTCCCCTTTAATGGATAAGAAACGATCAGATTTAATGAAATGTCGTATAACCCAAATGTGGGTGGTCTCAGCTACTAAAACTGGAAAGGATATTCAAGATAATAAGCTCAGCAACTATGGTGGAATAGGTATTATTTCGATCTACGAAAGAAAGCTCGGCAGCTATGATGGAGCTTTGGGCGGGAATGGAATGGGGAAAAAATGGAGGGAAAACGAGGGAGAGGAGAGAGGGAAGCAGCTAGGTAAATGACCAAATTTGGCAAAAAACTAGCTTTTATACATGGACTATTGTGTAACTTATAAAACATTGAAGTGAGAATGTTAGATAGTCAATAACACTAATTAAATGAGGACCCTAAATTTCATGTTTAAAACTTGAGCTTTTTTCCACTCAAAAAAAGACTTGGGAATCCTGCCAAGCCAAAGCCCTAGTATTTAACTCTCTTGCAAAATAAAGTTAAATCTGTTAGCTCTTGGCCGCCTCCAATATTTTAGCAATCTATAAATGTTCTCAGTAAACATGTGACTACGTACGATGAAAGGATCACTTTCCAAACAGATGTATTTTAAGATCATTTTATGATAAATTGCGAAGCATTTTATTCTAATTAGTTTTTCTCTGGTAATAGATTTTCTTTTTCAGGCGAATCACAAACTTTACGTGTGTAGTTGGAAAATCTCCAATCCTAAATAAGATCACAAATACTTGTACTTTTATCGTGGTAGCTCATATCAGAAATTATTGATTTAAGCATGAACAAGGATAAGGCCTCTGCACAATAAACATGCATTTGATCATGTACTTGCTGACAAGTCGTAAGTTATCGATGCACATACTTCAATGACATTGTGAAACACGTTTGAGAGACAACGTAAATGGGACACTTTACATTATGGGACCATTTTATATGGTAAATTTGAGTGGATGAGTACATAGATGGTAGAGTAAATTTTATGTCCTTTTCATATGTTTATTGATGTTAGGTTAATGACATTATTGACGTTTTTTTAACTGAATAAAATTATATGCTTATTTCGAAACTAATTTAGTTTGCTGTTATTTCAGTCTTATAACTGATTTTGTTTCATCCCGGAAAGTAGTCTAACGATAGAGTCGAGTTAATTAACAAAGTAGATGGGACTTATAGTTAATTCATTTTACAGTAAGTTTCACTCCGTTAAATATTTTTGTAACACATCTTTCTCTTATATATTTGCTTCAATGGGAATGTATTTTTTTAATATTGAAGCATAGAGGTTATTTATAATCCAAATTTATAAAAATTCATCATATTAATACATACAGAATTCGTGACACTTTTCCAAATCTCCCAATTCAAAGGTGAGATTTTGATGACTCGCCAATTTTTAAACAGCTCAAAGTGAAACAATCAACAGTACAAACTTTTAGAAAGTAGGTATATTTTCAAAATACGTATTTTCTTAAGACTAACTATAGGAAAAAATTCTAAGATTTTAAACTAAATTTTAAAAAAATTTCTGGGGTTTAGTTTGATGTTCCAAAAAAAATTCCTGACCTTCATAGGCCCAGGAAAATTTTGGTTTCATGGACAATACTGACTATTTCCTTTTTTAAAGAAATAATATTTCTTAAATATGAGTATTCTTCTAAACATTTTTAAATACCTATTGTTTCTCATTTAGTGCGCTACAAACTGACTATAGAACCAATTGTTAATAAAATTTTAGTTAAGAGGCCAGTTTTGCCTTCACCATTCAGATTTTAGTCAATAAAAACTTTTTAGTGTAATAATAGCCTATTTAGGTCTTCACTGACCTGCACCACAATCTGCATATATTTTCTTGGACGAGAACAAGTACTTTTTCATGTAATAGTCCAAATATGCGATCGTAAGTTGCATTAACAACCCTCCCTCACCAAACTAAACTACATTTTTTCTTTGACAATACGTTCATTTGCCATAATCCGTATTCAATTATTATGCCCTAACTTTAAATCTTCAAGTTTGAAGTTGAAAGTTACTATAAACAACTCCAAACCTGAGGTTTGATATTGCCTAACTTCAAACATTCAGTTTTGAAGTTGCTATGCCAGGTTTGAAGTTGAAGTTGTTATTCTCAACTTCAAATCTGGGTATGCTTAATTTCAAACCTTATCGTTTAAAGTTGAACTTCACACCTCCAGGATTGAAGTTAAGTACTGAAGGTCAGAAGTTAAGAATCAAAAGATTGAAATTCATGTTAGTGATTAAAATTAAATAATTTAAAAAATTTGCTAAAAACTAAATGACACACCCAAATATAGGCTATTTGTACACTTCCCCCAATTTTTAGGAATTTTAATACAAAAGTGCACTTTTGAGAAGTTATTAATTGCAAAATATATCAAAATATGGTAAAACATAGCAACAGATAAAACACTAGCATTCTTCTCCCATTTTACTCCTCTCTCCTCCACCACCACCGCCACCTCTCTTATCCCAATCTTGACGCCACCTCCGTCTCCACCGGCGATAGACTTATCATCCCAATGTTGTAAGCTTCAATTTCCAGGATTCTTCTTCGAATTTAATATTGCACCAAATGATGTTCTCGCTGCTTACCGAAGCTGGCTACCAACCATTGTAATTCATTGGGATCAAACATTTCACTTTGGCTTGTATTTTGCAATAATGCGTTGATATTTCTGTAAGGTAACAGTTTTGATGATGTTTGCCATATTTATATGTATTTTGTTGTTAATTCACTACTATATTTATAGTCCTTTGAGATTTTTTATTGATATACCAAATATTATGCCATTATTAATATTATATTTATTTAATATGTTATAAATATTTTAGGTGTGCTATGGAATAATTTGGAATGAAAAAAGATACAAACTCAATTGAGGAGCACGGGAAAACTCTTGATGCAAGCTTAATTTGGAGATCATACTTCCAATGCACACTTGATCTAGAAAACACAAAATTTCTATGACTCTTACCTATACAGCAACATACAGCAAAGCAAAAGACAATGAGAATTAGGAGTGATTTATTAAGGACCAAATCATATATTTGCTTATTATAAAAAGGATGTTGGACTCAGAGACAAGAAAAAAGGCAGCAGCTGGGAATTCATCCTTTCTGAGTTTTTTTTTCTTCTTTTTCTCTTTTCTTTAATCTAGTTTGTTAGTTTTAGAATTGTGGGATTCTCCATCTATGTTGAATTTCAGATGTTAATTTGATTTTATTAATTTATCAAATTGGGTTATTTATTAAATCATGCGCTTAATTATTTAATTGTTTGATCACCAATTGAATAATATTTATGAATCTTGAATTGAACTTGGGAAAGGGAATTCTCGATTGCAATAGGATTTAATAGAGCTTGTTCTTGAACCTGGGCATCGAGGAATAGATTCGCGGATAAAGATAGGAATATACCTATTTTCCTTGCTTAATCATTATACAGGAATTACTAATGCGTTCTTGTTAACTTCTGATTCCATAGAAATATAGGCGTTGTATTAACTTGAATAGGCGAGCAAAATATCGGAAGAGTCTTGTGAGTAATATTAACCCTGTCGATTAGTGACCCAATATAAATTAATTAAGTCGAATTAGCTGAATAATTCAACAGGATTGGTAGATTTCCCATAACCCTGGAACATTATCTCACATTAAACTAGACGTCCTACTTGTTTAGGTTATTAGTTAATCCCTTAGTTTTAGTGGTTAAATTTAGTTAGCTTAATTTTCAATAAACTATCGCAATCTTCTCTTGTATAGATAATTAGGAATTGTTTGATTTAGTTAATAGTTAATCACAAGTCTCTGTGGGACAATACTTAATCTTATCACTTTATTACTTGTCGACCGCGTATACTTGCGTGTGCGTTTGGGAGCAACATATGGTTTCATTAAATATATAGTTGATTCATTTTCCCATGAAGATGTGGTATTTTTTATGAAGAAATTGTGTTTTCCAGTCATATCTGCAACTTTTCAGTTCACATATTTATCTTTTTGTTTCACTATGTATGGCTTGTACCAACACCATATCAACCCGTATCTGCATTTTATTTCATTGTTTCAAGTGTATCATTTTTGTATCTTAGAGTATCATTAAACAATGTCGTCTTATTTTAATGTCTTGTATATTGTTTTTCTATTTATTTCTACATTGTTTCTATTTAAATCTATATTGTTTCTAGCTTTTATTATTGTTTCTACTTGTATCTATACTATTTCTGCACTATTTCACGTTACTTCTGCACTTTTCACAATGTTTCAGCATTGTTCCATACTATTTATTCGTTGCTTCTCATTTCTTTTGAACTATTTCACTATTGTTTTGTGTGTTGTTTCACTTTATTTTCTGCATTTTGTTTCAAACTGTTTTAGTGTCGTTTCAAACTGTTTCGGCGTTGTTTCAGATTGTGTCTATAATTTTTCGACAATTTTTCTGGCCTGCAGGCGGTGGTGGCGGTGGCAAGCGTTAGGCGACAGCCCAGGGGGGAGGGGGGGGGGGGGGAGGCCAGCGAGGGGAGGGATGTGAAGTGGATGCTAGGTTATCTCCTTTCTATTTTTTTTATGTACATAAAATATAGTGCTATGTTTTGTAATATCAATAAAGTTGCTATTTTTTTTTAATTAAGACTTCAAAATTGTATATAAGTGTAAATCCCCCTAATTTTTATTATTTTAATGCTCCGTGGGATTTCTCAATGTGGGATTATAACATAAAAGGTCTAAACCTTTTTCAAAAAACTTCACAGGGTACCTTCCATAAAAAGCGGTTTTGCAACATTGCCCCCGTTTAATAATATTTTAGCAAAATATCCTTATTCAAGGCACAAATTTGCAAGTATTGGCTTTTAGGCAAGAAGTTAAGAGAAAGTTTTGTCTTGCCAACACTTCAAGTTATCTGGGGAGAATGCAGGAAGATATTAGAAGGGGTAATGTTGCCTTTTGTCAACACTTACGACCAAGTGCTTGCAGGTGGTGCTTTTTGCCAACACTGCAAGGGGCAAGTGTTGGCAAATAGAGATGGGTCAAAGGCAAGTTTTGGCCCCGTGCCAAGAGATTGATAGGGGTGTTTTTGTCCAGAATTTTTTATTCAACTTAGCAGGGACATTTTTGTAAAAACCTCTTAAGAAAAAGGCAAACCATTTCTTATAGTGTCATATTTCTGCAAAAAGGCCTATCTTTTTTATAGCATGCAATTCAAGTATCCTTGCCTCATTAGCCCTTCTTCAATTTCCACTATTTCCTCTTTCTTTCCCTAACTCCATAGCTAAACCATTAAAAGGGTACATCTATTCAATTAGGGTTGCCAAGATTGAGGCCCACCGAGCTTCCATACTTAAGAAGACCAAGGATGAATGGAACCAAATAAGATCTGGCCCTGAATCCCGAATAGTCGATCTTAAGAAACGATTACTCGACGCCAAAATTGAATTAGATGTAGCTCGGAAGGCTACCGACAAATCTGACCTCGAGACAGCTAATGCTCGTGAGGTTGTATCTTCTGCTGAGGCCAGAATGGTAGCCCTGAAGGAGACTTGCAAAGCTGAGCTGGAAGCCGAATTGAAAAGAGTAACTAATAAGGCCAAAGCTACAATCACCAAAAATACTGAGAAGTATCACTCAAAGATGAAGGAAAACTTACTCAAAATAAACGATCTAGCTGAGGGAAAGAAACTGCTCTAGGCTGAGATTGAGACCCTTCGGGGAAAAATAGCGTCTTCCTTGTCGAAGAAGAAAATGAGAGCAACAAGGACCAAAGTTGACAAGAATTAGGCCATTATCCAAACAAAATTGAAGACTCTCAAATAATGCCAAGCAGGGGCGAATCTAGATGTAGAGATAGCCAAGGTAGAAAACAACGCTGTGAATGCCCAGCTACTGATGGATAAATACCCTTCGAGTAGTGAGAGCTCAGATGATGAATCTGCCGATGAGGAAGAAGGCTCCAAAGCTGAGATTTCGAATGCCAAAGAGTGATGACTCTTCTTTATAATTTTTTTGCTAAGTCTATTTGAGCCTCTTTGCATATAACTTTTGGGCCTTTGAGCCTATACCAATGAAGTTTCTATTGACTTTGTATTTACTTTGCTTTTTGAAAGCGTTCGTACTTTGAATAATTTGATTGCTTGCAAGACTTGAAAAAATTTCATCTTTAAGACTTAGAAGAAATTCATCTTAAGTTAAAGCTAGCTTAGAACGACATCTCATTCTCGAGCCGTGGCACAAGAGACAACTTTTTGGCTATGAGCATCAAATCAGAAAGAAATAAAAAAGATGCCAAATCAAGTTTTATTTTATTGACAATTTGAGCCTATCTTACATGAAACCTAGTCACAATGACACTTAGGCGCATTTTCATTACAAAGCTACCTCGGGCGATAACAATAACTGACTAAGCTAATTCCTAGAAAACATTCCCCAGTGTACGGATAGCTTGCCTTCGAGTTTTATTAGTCGAAGTCCCAGGTTAAGAAGCTTTGAGTCGAAAGCTGACTGCATTAACCTCCTTTTGCATCCCCCCAGTGGTCGGGTGTGAAGAATGAAGACCCGAGCACTGTGTACCTTTCCCTCTGCTTCCTGAAAAGGTCAAGCAAAGAAAAATGAGAGGTTAGCATCATTCAACCCAAGCGTTGGAGCATTGACAACTCGATGCCATAGGTGAAAGATTATATCTCACGAAGGGTAATGTACCTCAATGTCAAAAATAGTAGCGCTTTAAGTTGGAAATATTGCAATTTAAAGGCTCTTGCTTTCCTCGGAGATCTTCGAGCTGGTAAGATCCTCTTCCCACGATGACCTTAATTCGATAAGGTCCTTCCCAATTAGCAGCCAATTTTCCTATATTCTTCTCCTTGGTCGTTTGATTTGAGGCCCTAAAAACATAATCACCAACCTTAAAGGCCCTAAACTTAGCCTTCCTATTCAAGTAGGCCTCGATCTACCGTTTTTGTGTTGTTAAGAAAACCAAGGCCAACTCTCTTCGCCCTTCTAGTAAATCTAATTCCACACGCATAACTTGTTGATTTGACTTCTCAGTTGCGTGAGCATATCGAAGGCTGGGCTTGCCAACCTCGACAGAATCAACGAGTCAATCCCATAGGTAAGAGAAAATAGGGTCTCTCTCCAGTGCTATTTTTTTCAGTCGTTCTCATCGCTCACAACAACCTGGGCAATTCGTTGGGCCACAAGTCTTTGACTTCATCCATCCTCTTCTTAAGATTCTCCACGATTATCTTATTTGAGTACTCAGCCCGCTCATTAGCACTGGGATGATAAGGCGTTGAGACCACTCTTTTAATTCCCTATTTGGCAAAGAAAGTAGTTACCTCCAAACCTATGAACTATTTGCTATTATCACACATTATCTCCCTCGGAACTCTAAATCTACATATGATATTCTTCCAAATGAAGTTGATAACTTCTCTTTTTCTAACCCTACCAAAAGATCCTGCCTCGACCCACTTGGTGAAATAATCAGTGAGTACAAGAATGAATTTGACACTATTATTTACTTTGGGAAATGGGCCTATAATATCCATCCCCTACTTCATAAATGGCCATGGCGACACGATTGAATACAATGGCTCAACTTTTTGATGGATCATCGAAGCATGCTTGTAACACTTGACATATTTTTAAACAAATGACCTAGCATCTTCACTCATCTCCGGCCTATAGTAGCCATCTCGAAGGAGCTTATGTACTAAGGCCTTTCCCCCGGAGTAATTTCCACACATGCCCTCGTTCACCTCTCTCATCATATAGCAATACTCCCCTGGACCTAAACATTTATCCATCGGGCCGTAGTAGTGTTTTTTATACCATTGCCCTTGCACATGGGACAACTTGCATTCGGAAGCTTTTTTTCTTCCCTCTTGTCTGCCGGCATGATTCCTAAATCTATATAGGAAATAAATTTGGTCTGCCAATCCCAATGTCTATTTACTGCATTTATTTCCAACTTCATTTTTCCCACCGCAGACGTGAGTACCCAAACTTCTGCATCAGTCCTCAAGTCCCCAACTTCGATAGCAGAAGCCAAGTTAGCCAAAGCATCAGCCTCGATGTTTTCTTTCGAGGGATTTGCTGGACTTTCCACTCTTGGAACGCACTGAGGGCTTGATGTGCTCGAATCACAAATTGCTTCATTTTGGGCTCTCGAGCCGAAAAGTCACCAAGGACCTGGTTCACAACTAACTGCGAATTACTTCTCAGCCCGATTTTCTCAGCCCCCATTTTCTTAGCCAATTTTAAACCCGCTACTGCAACCTCATACTCAGCTTCATTATTAGTCAACTTCCCAAATTTTACTGAATGCCTCAACCTCTCCCCCGTAGGAGTCACGAGCACTATTCCGAGCCTGAGTCGTTGGAATTAGTTGCTCCATCAGTGTAAAGTTTCCACACCCTAGAGGCTGGATGCTTTGAAAATAGACTCTCATTTTCTGCCTCGGGAGTATCCTAGCACTGAACTCAGCTACGAAATCTGCCAACACTTGAGATTTTATAGCAGTTTGGGGTTTATATACAATTTCATACTTACATAGCTCAACTGTCCACTTAGATAATCTCCCTGATAGTTTAGGCTTATGTAGTATAGTTCTCAAGGGGAAGTTGTTACTACAACTATGAGATGATATTGAAAATAGGGCCGAAGTTTACGAGCTGCTATAACCAAGGCAAGTGCTAATTTTTCAAGATGAGGGTATCTTGTTTCGGTATCGAGAAGAGTTTTGCTGACGTAGTATATATGCTCCTGCTTCCCATTTTTCGTCTTTGTGAGTAAGGAACACTTGCCTCAAAGATTCAAAACTACAACCCCACCTTTTTGGAAGGAAGGGTAAAAAAAAAAAGAGATCAAATGTTGAAAAGTGAAAGGCATCTTAGCCTTTCAACTTAGCCATTTCAAACATTGAACAACCCTCCAAAACCCAAGGCCAAGTTGGGCCAAGCAGAGGCTGTACGTTTGGCATAACGTATTGATTAACCCATGAACGGGGAGAGAAAATAAAAATGTAAAAGGATAAGTGTAAATGAAGGAGAGGCCTCTTACGTGATCTGAAGCGCTGCTGGTCGGATCGAGCACATGGATTTGGACCTCGAGGCCCCAGTTGCAATCTCTCTGAACTGAATCCACGTGGGACTGAAGAAACATCGCCAAACTGAGTGTCTGAATAAAAGGACTCAGTCCCCGTGAACGGCCTAACGTCTGCCGCCTCTTGAGTAATTAGGGTCGGCATCGTTTGCACTGGCACATTTAGGTTCTTCTCCTGCTGAGCCTCCGACTGATCTTGTAATTTGAAATTTTTTTCTATGTAGAAGCTCAAGGGTAACATCTGGTAGGGCTCGAGCTCCTACTCAACAGATATTTTCTTAAGCTTCGATGACTCTGCCTTGGTTCCTCCAATCTCACCAACATCGACTTCTTCGCAGCTCACTTCATCAGCAATATCGGCGTTGTCTTCTTCATCATCCACCTCGTCAGATTTATTGCGACCAGCAGTGACTTTGCGTTGCCTAGTGTTCAGGGCACTCGCCTCCGACGTCGCTTCATTTTCGTCATTTTATGGAGTAATGATGTTTAAGGGTTCAACAATATTAGCAAACTCACCGCCGACGATCATAGTAGCGGCATCAGGAATCTTTTTCTCCGAATAACCTGAGGAGCTTTGTACTGAATTCGTCGGAGACATTGTCGACTAGAGATTGGTTGTGATTTCTTGATTGTGAACAAAGATTTGAAAGAAAACTGATGAGAAATTTTTGCTTCAGGATCTTTACTGTTGCTCAAAACTTTCAAGTAGGGAAGAAGATGATCAAGTTGATGTATTTATAAAGTGGAAGTCATCATTGCGTTTCCTTGGGAAGAGAAAGTAAAACGGCGTGACCGCTCAACAGTCACCACGTGTAGTGGGCATGAAGATGAAGTGATGGACGCCTTTTGAAATACTAGCCGCACATCTCAACGCGTCATTCTCTTCTCTCGCCTGATCTCATTCCACTCATCAGGAAATCCGTCACTTGCCCGAGAAGTGGGGGACTATCTGTATTAGGTGTAATATGGACTGCATACGTGGCACCTCGAGCGCACTACTCGGGTCGTATCTTGGCAAGATCTGCAAGTTGACCTCGAGGGAAATGGCATAGCCCTCGGGACAGAGCTCCCAGGTCAAAGTCGTCTACGAGCTACAAGGGAGAAGCTACCTCGGTGAATAGGGCATTCATCTCCTCGAGACAAATGATTCAAGTCTTGGGAGACAGCTCTACTTCAGTGGGTGAGTTACCCCACAATCTCCACCCATTAACTCAGGGCGCAAACGTGGGTAACCCACGATCTGGATATGGGAGAATGATCCTAACGACTCTCAATACGATAGGCTATAAACAGCATCTCTTTCAGCTTGTAAACGATTCAGAGAACTTACAGAAACTATGTCCAATTGTAATCTTGCAACAATTATTATTGGAATCATATTTTCGTTCTTATTGTTCAATTCTTTTCATTAATTTATTATTCTTTTAGCAACTTTGATACAACATATTGTTTGTAAACCCCTTACAAATTTGATCAATTATCCTAATCTGCTTTAGGCCAATATAACACCTACCCAGACTTTAGGTGTCTTATAGGTCACATCCTAAGTTGAGGTGTCTAAATGAAATATTGTGACAAGTTGAAGGGCTGTCTGTACGTATTTGGCCAATAATATACTATTTTAAAAAAGTAGCAGCGATATTTTCTTTTAAAATATAGTGATCCCCTCCTCCCAGCCACCCCCATTACCGCCCCTAATAACCCACGTTTTCTATTGCATCTCGCCACCGTTGTCAGTCGTCGGCCGCCGCTTGCTGATGACTTTTTTGTATAATTTTTTTTACAATTATATATGCTACTGTGTATAATGTATTTAATTGTGTGTAAATTGATATACACTAGACATAAAGTTATACAATTGATCTATTTTATTGTATGTTACTTGTATATTTATTGTATATTCATTGTATGTACAATTTATGTCCTATGTATCAGCGTAAAAACCATGAAAAAACCTGTAGACATACAACCCTCCCACCTTCAACAACCACCAAAAAGCACCATATCCACCACAAAGAATAGAAGAATGAGAAGGAGAAGAAGAACCTAGAAGTTGTGATGGCTTGATTGATGGCTCGATGGTGGAAGAAGCTGGAGGTTCCAATTACCCCCTCACCAAAAAAAAGGGGGACGGAAGGGACAGCCATCGCCAGATTTTTCTGTGTGTGTTTGAGAGAGAGATTGAATAAGAAAGAGAGTTTGTGATAGAGAGAGGAATAAGGAACATAAATTATGTTTTATTTTTCTATGTTTGTAATATTTTTTATAATATTGCTATTTTTAATAAATAAGAAAAAACTGTCTTTATATTTTAGAAATGAGATTCCTAAATTTACATTCAGGTAATTTTTCCTTACTTTAACGGCTGGGGGGCGAAGTTCAGAATGGTTGTTTTTAGCGAGACAATTTAAAAAGTTTTCACCAACATCCTCATTGTCATTTGCTTAAGCAATATACTCACAACATGGATAAAGGGTTAATTTCACTGGTGGTTACTGAACTATTATTTCATTACCATAAAGTCACTTTTGTTTCATTTGTTACCCAAAAGTCACTCAACTTTGCTCCGGTCTACTACAAAGTCACTCAAGCCGCATTTTGTTTAAAACTTGCCGGAAAAATGATGTGGCATCATTAATTAAAAATAATTTTTTAAATTAATTTTTCATCTATTAATCTAATTTTTTAACCCATTATTCTTATTCTACCCAACCCAAACACATTTTACTACTTCTTTTTTGCCACATTATGCCAGGGAGCTACATTAAAAATATATTTCAACTATCTGAAGATTAACAGGACAATCTAGTTTAACAAAACATTTCAAAAAAATAATCTTCAGCTAGTTTCCAACTGAGACCTACTGTCTACTGAGTTATTGTTATTGTATTATCGTCAGGCACGTCATTTTTTAAGGCTTTATATCTGTGTCAATTATTTTTTAATGCAGTAAGCAAAAGCAAGAACAAGCCTATAAATTAGAGTGTCATATCTTACATGAAGATACACAAATAACTGTTTTATCAGTAAAAATTTTAAAATTTGTTAAATATTATCTACCATATAATCACTGGGGTACCACGGATAAATCATAGTCTATTAATGCAAATTTATGCTAGTGATAATTAAAGCCTAAACGAGTTGTACGACGTGCACCTGACTTTAGACATCATACATTTGCTCTAGTTAAGAGCTGGTTTAGCTATATTTTTCAACCGAGACATTTATAATTGAACCGTTGAACGTGTTAAGAATTCTTACTAAAGAAGGTCTGAACTCTGAAGTTTATAAATTTGCTCCTATCTTACTAAACATTAAATACATCATAATAACTGGCTCTATAAATGACTATAATTATCGTCTTCTTAGTACCAATGTGAAAGAAACTATTGAAAGTCTTTAGTTGCAACCATCCATTCAAATCAAAGTCTTTTAATTTGGAAGAAAATTAATTTGGTAGCATGTATTTGTTTCATTTCAAAATTGACTACCAAAGGTTTGATGGGTGACCTTTGAGTCTTTGACAGTGGAGATCCATACATTTAAGACTTTAAGCTCTCTCTCTCTCTCTCTCTCTCTCTCTCTCTCTCTCTCTCTCTCTCTCTCTCTCTCTCTCTCTCTCTCTCTCTCTCTCTCTCTCTCTCTCTCTCTCTCTCTCTCTCTCTCTCTCTCTCTCTCTTCCTTTTCTTTTTTAATTTAAGAAAACGTGTTTAAATGAGTGGAAATATGCTGGGTTCGTCCAAAAAGAATAGAGTTTAAGTTTATGCAAGGTCAGTATACAAGATTTTTTACAAGTCATCCATTAAATATTTATAAGTAGCCCTCCATAAAAAAGTGGGAATGAAATCTTGAAAAATAAAACATTGTAGTATACACTATCATTGCACAAAATTTAAATCCAAAAACAATAACCTTGTTCCTTGTTAAAGGACTGTAGCACATGTAATTCAGTCAAAAAGTTTCAACTTATATCCTCATGACCATATTTAGCCAACATATTTAGCATTTTAGAAGTGTAAAAACTTTCTTTCTTGGCAATTTGATGTATAGTTTCTTGCCATATTTTTCTTTTGAAGTTTACCATGTCGTTAGACTTCTTTTGTGAACGATGGTCTTTTCAAACACGTATAATATCCCGGAATTTAACTTACTATATACATTAAAGCGTAATAAAATTATTTTGCAACTTGAATTTTTTCATCATTTCATATTCTATGTTCAGCACATGAAGTGTATATTAACTCCAAAGAGATCAGGAAATGAACCAAACTTCAACTCGTCCAGTAAAAGAAATAAAATTCAGTGATAAGAGAATAACACTAGAACAGTAGAAATTAGCTAGGTCAATCAGTTGCCAATTGACACGACCCAAAATCCAGCTAGGCCGTGCGGGCACCCGACATCCACCCGTAGACCCGTCGGGCGAACCCTTACCAATTAAATTAGAAAAATAAATATAATTCAATTCATAAATAAGAACAAGACTTAAAAAAATACAGAGATACTGATACCTCTAAGCTGTACAAACGAAATTACAGCTGACTACCCAGTATACTAGGTTTAGGACTATCCAGACAAGACATCTAAAAGTACAAAAGAAGACAGATACCTCCTGAAGGGAGAAAAATGAAACTGAAATAATGAACAATAAACTGGTGGCCATCCAGAATAAAAGCTGGCTCACCCTGACAGCTGAAGTCGTCTTCGCTCCTTCACAACGTGGCAAACTAAATCCTGGAGCGAACCTGCCGAAACGAAATAGATAGACAAGAAACAAACAACAAAAAAAGGGATGAGTCAAAAGGACTCAATAAGTGGGGCAGACTAGCCACCTCAAAGAATAGGATGGCTAGCCAGGGAGAAGAAACATATAAATCAAATTCCTCTTATTTAAATTATAAAAAGGGCAGAGCAAAAAAATAACTAGAAGCACGTATGGAATCACAAACTCATTAACAACCAGTAACATAAAATAGCCAGAACATATAGGTATCCCGAACATATCAACAATCAGAAATACATCCTGTTGCGGCGTGCAACCCGATCCATATAATTATCCTGTTGCGGCGTGCAACCCGATCCATATATTTATACTGTTGCGGCGTGCAACCCGATCCATATATTTATCCTGATGCGGTACAATGCAATGCAGTCACATATGCCTGATACCTATCTCCGGTGCGGGACTCTCATCGTCTACCAGGAGATATATGCAAATATGACCCTTCACCGGTGCGGGACTCTCATCGCCAACCGGGAAGTATATGTAATGATGATCCTTCACCGGCTCGGGACTCTCATCGATTACCGGGAAGTATATGCAATAATGACCCTTCACCGGCTCGGGACTCTTATCGATTACCGGGAAGTATATGCAATAATGACCCTTCACCGGCTCGGGACTCTCATCGATTACCGGGAAGTATATGCAATAATGACCCTTCACCGGTGCGGGACTCTCATCGCCAACCGAGAAGTATATACGATGCTCAGAACCAGAGTGCAATGCTCATATGCTCAATGCAATACCAACCGCAGGGCATAACATATAATATACAATGTAAATTCAAAGCTAAGGCGTAATAAGTACGCCTATCGGCAGCTACACACGTAAGGAACACGTGGTAGAAAATCCACGAGGCCAGGTGCCTCCAAAGAAATAAATATAAACACTTACCTTGTTACAAAGTTAGTACAGTTACTCAACAACCGCTTTATCCTTTGGATTCCCTGCCAAACGATTCTGCTGTATTCAATAAGCAGAAAACTATATCAAATAGGGTTAAAGGCTTCATTCCCCACATCTTAGGGTAACCTGGTTAGGAACCTGATACCCTATTGGCATACGCGATACGCAGGCCAGGCCTATGTACAGGGTTTAAGGTCACATAACCAAACTCTAAATAAATTACATTTATAAGTTGCCCATAACTCCCTGAGTACGAATATATAATCAATTTCATTATCGGGGTCCATTTGACCCTTTAAACTATTAATTGAACTTATTAAAATGATGTATAATATTCCAAGTTTTACCGTTAAAACATATTCAAACACACGTAATAAACTCAAATAATATATTAGGATCATTACCTGAATGTTTCAGGGTGAAAATTCTACTTTTCTCCGGCCCTTTTTCTTATTTTCTGATATTTTTTTAAGTCTTGTTCTTATTTATGAATTGAATTATATTTATTTTTCTAATTTAATTGGTAAGGGTTCGCCCGACGGGTCTACGGGTGGATGTCGGGTGCCCGCACGGCCTAGCTGGATTTTGGGTCGTGTCACCAATTCAACCCTAAAATGTAAATATTGAGTGTGTGATGTACATGAAAGAAAAAAACAAATAAGTCCATATACATATACTGCACCTTTTGGTCTTCACTATTAGGCAGCAGAAGTGTCGTGGAAGTTAATATTATTTCCAAGACTCATTTCATAGCAGCCTTATCCAAAAAAGCAAAGGACCTTTTGTTTGTGGTGTTAGAAGTAGACCAACAAAAGATCCAGTAAAACGAATAAAAAGCAAAAAAATTACAAAATCTTGGATTATATTCTTCCATATTCCATTATTAAGAAGGCTGCAGACAGAAAACGAATCGCAATGTTTGCTTTCCTCTTCAACCTTCATAACGAATCATAATGTGTCTATTCAATCATCTTCCGAAGTCCGAACTAATTAATACGAAACGTGAGTGTGACTTCCAAATCCTTGGCAAGGTTGGGATAGTACTCCATATATTTTAACTTATGTAACGCTAGGTAACTGGGCACAAAGTATAATAAAAGAGTTTTTAAACTTTAATTTTAAGTTTAAACATATTATAAGATTTGGTGCCTAGTAAAGTATCTCTCAAGTTAAAGAATTAACGAATAATTAGGAGTTCAAACTTTTCTCTCTCTCTAGAATGGTGTCTCCTCTCAACGACTGCTGAACATGGTTAGGAAATACAAACTGGAGGGAAAGGGCAGAATATGAAACGAGGAAACTCAACAGAGACAATAAATACAAGAGGAATTCCACAATCAGGGGATTCAAAGAAAGAAAAAAAATCTCAATGTTCTACAAGGGATCATTCCGCTAGGGTTAGATCAAGGGTCAATTGCAAACACTCTGATGACAACTCAGGCGGCGAGCATGGCAGGTTCACCCCGATCGGGAGAATCATGGGCGGACGTGGTAGAAAAGGAAGCAAGTCAACATGAAAAAGGAGATAAGACTCAAATTGCAACGTTACCTAAAAATTCATGGAGTAAAATAGTGGGTGCAATATTGAAAACTGATGGGTTTGATCTGATAAGTGATGAACCGACTAAAATGAATGTCAAAATTACAATCAATGACATTAAAGAGAAAATAGAGTAGTAGAATGAATCTGTGATATGCTATGTGCTAGGATCTAGCCCACCCCAAAGTAATGGAAGGGAATAGATAAAATTGCACAAGTAAACAAAGGGGTGTTCATGGTGAGATTTAACAGCATTAAAAGCAAAAGCAAAGTAGTAGAAAAGGGAATACAAATGTTTGATCGTAAACCAGTAGTGGTAAAACCTTGGAAACATAAAATAGACCTGAAAAGGAGAAAGTAGATCTTGTACTTGTTTGGATAAGACTAATGGCTATGGATATCAAATACTGGGGGAAAGCTGCACTTACTAAGATTGCAAGGATAGTGGGTTAGCCAATCAAAGTTGATAAGGCAACCACTCAGAAAGAAAGATCGGTATACGTCCGGGTGCTTGTATTTTTTTCAGACACAGTAAATGTTTGAGAATAAATATGGACAGATTATAGAACATGAAGTATTCCATTAATGAAAACCAGTGTTATGCCAGAAATGCAAGAATTTTGGGCATGAGATACAAGAATGCAGGAAAATGATAAAGGAAGAAGCAGAAAGGAAGGGGAAACAAAAAGTAAACCAAAAGAAGCAGGAAGGCATGACAAAAGGGAATGCACAGGAACAACAAGCAGTGCAACAGGAAGTGGAACAGGCTGTAGGCAAACAAAACAGACCTGAAGGATACAAGGAGGGGACCTTTGTCAGCAAGGGACTGACACAAACAGACAAACTAGTGCAAACAGAAAATAAGCTCTCAGCATTAAAGGAGAAACATGGAGAGGACATAAACAAGCAGGGGTAAACAGACCTAGTCCTACTATACCTGAAGGAAGACTGGGGGAGAAGGTCCAACACTTGGGCAGGTTCGGGAAAGCTCCCAACCCAATTGATAAATTGGGATTCTGGAATATGAGGGGTCTGAATAGGCTTGCAAAACTGCAAGAATTAACCTGTTCTTGCAAAACAATAATATAGGCCTATTTGGACTCCTAGAGACAAAGAGTAAAGAGGAAAAGTGCTCCTAGAGCAGCTCTTAATCTTTGCAATGTGTGGTCATTTACAACAAACTTGGCACAACATCCAAGAGTGAGGATCTGGGTGGTCTGGAAACAAAACATGTTTAAAGTAAATATAATTCATGTGACTGATCAGCTAATACATTGTGATGTTCAACATAGAGAAACAGGGCAGCAATTGGCAATCACTATAGTGTGTGGGTACAATGACCAGGCATTAAGAAGAGGCCTCTAGGAAGACATAAAGAACATAGTTGGGGGAATGAAAGAATCATGGGCTGTTATGGGGGACTTTAACTATGTCCTCCAAAGAGATGAGAGTGTAGGGTCACCTGTATCAATGGTAGAGATAAGAGACTTCAGACAATATGTAGACAACAGTGGACTGCAGGAACTAAGATCTTCAGGGGCATTTTACACCTGGAACAATAAGCAGCGAAAGGGAGTGTAATCACCTAATTTTGACACCAAAATTTAAAAAAAAAATTCTCAAATTGTTGTGTTTATTTTCTTGTGATTTTTACTTATCTTCCTTAGCTATTTACATTCCCTTTTTAGCAAGTTTTAACTAATTAAATAGAAGAAAAATATGAAAATACACCAAAAATACTTGTTATACGGTTTTACTTTTAGCTAGTTGTGTATGTTCTAAATAATTTTTACAATTTAGTGGCTACTTATAAAAAACCATCAAGCCCAATAATCAAGCTTGACCCGCCAGCCCATCAGTTTTAACTTCCCTTCTCCTCATAATTCCATTTTTCCCAATTCTAAAAAAAAACCTAAGAGAACATGGCCGATTCACATAAGGCCGCTGCCATCCACCATCATCGACGGCGGAGATAGTCTCCTCCGGCCAAAGAACCTTCCCCGACTCCTCTTCGACCCCTCTTTCCACTCTTGAGGTCGATTTTGCCAAAAAAACATAGCGAATCAGTTTTAGATCGAGCCCCTCCCCCCCCCCCCCAAGGTGAGTCAAACTCTTCTCCGTCGACCCCGTTTGTTTACCCGGTGAGCTTTTACTTGTAAGCACTATTTTGCTTTCTCCTCTTTCCGTTCTTCCCTTTTTCTAGCTGAAACGACCCCAAATGGGATCGTTTCCGTTAGAAGAAGAAGAGAATGGATCTGAACGGCTAACGAGAGGGTCGGGGGCTGTGTGTGGGTGTTAAAACTGTAAAGGCGAGGCGATATCAAAGATGGTCCGACGGCTGATTCAGTTGTGCGTTAGGCTGCTTTAATGTTAATTTGGTGATGATACATCCAAGCCGAGGGCCCGAGGCGGTATTGTAAAGTGAGGCAGCGACGAGGGTATAGGATGGAGTTTAGGCTAGGGATCAATGGTTTATGTTGTTGCTGTTCATGTGATTTGTGAGGAGGCTATTGGTACTATGGTTCTGATGTTTGAGGCTGCGACGAGGGCTTAGTGAGGCAGCGAGGTGGTAAAGGAGGCTGTGATTTGCTTGTTATGGTGTTCTTATGTTTCGGGTGATGAAATGGTGGCGAGGCAGCCTTTGCGTGTGATGTGGAGGTGCTGCAGTTTTCGTAATAATGAATCCATAGGCAGTAGTGGTGCTCAGGCGATACATTGGCGAGACTTAGAGTAGTGCTGTGATACTATTGCGATGATGAAGCAACGCTGTATCGAGGTGATGATGATGTTGAAGCTAAAGGCGATACAGAGGCAGCGCAGGCAGTGGCTTGTGGCTGGGAAGCAGAGGGGCTGTTGCATTGATGTTCTGGGACTGATACATGGTTGAGTTTCAATGTTAAAGCTGTGATGTCGATTTGGCGATGTCGATGGCTGCGCGAGGCAGTGATGGTGAGTTTGTCGTGGTGGCGAAGGCAGCCTCATGGACGCTATGGCTTTCACGGGTTAGAAATAAATCTCCAATCGTTTTGCTTCATCTACATTTGCTCACAGTTTTGTTTTAGTTTAGTGTATTGTTTGTGTTAGTTTAGATAATAAGATGCAGACATGTTTTGAATAATCGTAAATATACTGGAGTATTGGTTTGACAACTTAGTTTGTTAGATGGAATAGTTGTTTATGTCCCGACCAAGGCTTTGTTATTTTTAACTGTTAAGCCATGAATTACCTGGTCCTTTGATGAATCCAAGCACAAAGTTGTATCCAAGTCAATGTCTGATTCAGTTTAAGCATTTTAAGCCTGAAATGCTCGCTTAATTATGCTTGTTATTTGTTTAGATCTTTTATTCGCATACTCTGTCGTTTGTATGGTTGAAAGCATACTCTGTCGTTTATGGCTCGTGTGAGTTTCGTTTATGGCTCGTGTAGTTTTGTCCAGGCATCAAATGTTGCATGAAATGTGATTAATCTGTGTTAGTGTTCAAGCTGATCTGGTACATTGATTCGTGATCGATAATGAAGTCGTTTATGTCTCGTTTCGAGTCAAGCTTGAAGTTTAATCTGTGAAGTTGAGTTTGGTTTAGTTGATAGCAATTGACAGGCCCGATACAAGCATGTTTGAGTGATCTTTAAAGCTGAAAATTGGCTTGAAGTGCTTATGTCAGTTAGTTTGTTTTGGTTCAAGTCTAGATATTTAGATGACATGGGTCTGATGATGTAAATGGGATGATGTCAAATAAGTGTCAAAATTTGAGTCAATGGAAGTACAAGAGTGAAACCTTCACATGGGTTGTACTTTTACCCAAGCTTTTCACTTTCACTTTTTGGTCTATTTAGGGAGAGTTTTACTCTCACTTGAAGGATACCAACAGAGACTCACTAACAGAGAGGATCTGAACACACGAAAAATGAGAGAACACTTCTCTCTTGAAACACACAGACACGTACACATCTGAAAAAAAAAGAGATCTGAGAGAGGAAGATCTGAAAGCATTTTGCTTCAATCCTCTCTAAGAAAACAAGCTTTTTTCAAATCTGAAATATTGAAAAAGAGTTAGAAAAGTAGAGTTTAAAAAAAAGGGAAAAATAGAGAAAGAGTTTCTGTTTCTGGGGTTGTTGCTGTGATGTTGCTATTCTGGGCTGTGTTGCTGAGGTTTGCTTAGTTTAAGTTTCATCACACAAGGTATTTTCTCTTTTAAATGTTGTAAGAGTTTATTGCTATTTGTGAATGAAATATATCATGTTAAAGGCCCAAAACTTGAATGAGATTGTATTGCTTATCAGTTTAAGAGCACTCAGTTGTACCGGAAATGAAAGTAGTTAAATTTCTTTCTTCTTTCTATATATTCCATGTATGTTTTTACAAAGTCCACACTTATGAAACATGAGTGACTACACGTGAAAAAGGGAAAATAAATTGCCAGACTTTTAACTAACTGTAGGCCAGTATTGAAACGCAAAGAATTTTGCTGCTCTGGCCATTCCAATTTATAACATAGGCGAACTTAAGATTCATTTGTTAAATAGCCTTTCAAAGAAATGTTTTAACTTGCATGAAGGGACAAATTTGAAATAGTTAGGCAAGCTAGGACATTAAGCTCAAATGAAGAGAAGTAAGCAACCAGGCCATGTTAGCAACATTGTAAGCTTAACAAGGCCCGAATTTGATTATGGGGTAGATAACGTTGTAAGCTTAACAAGGTCCGAATTTGATTATGGGGTGGATTGGAAGACGTTTGACCGAAACTATAATGGTAACAAATTTCATCCTAATGGGATATTGAATCAATTCAAATACGACTAGGCAACTCTAGCAGAAAGCAAGTTTAATTAAATACATTTCAATTACGCTGAAACTCATTTAAGTCAAGAGATTTCGAACGGGTGAAGTACCTGCGCGATTTAATTGATTTAAGTCGAAAGACTTCGAACGAGTGAAGTTCTCGCGCGATTATATTCGATTGGAGTTTCAATTGTCAAACGATAAATTTAACAATAAATTGAAGCATAACAAATCAAGGCAAAATATAACAAAACAATTTCAAAGAATCGAAATGCGTCAATGAAAGGAACTGTGCTCGACACAGGACTCGAGGGTGCCTAACACCTTCCCGCGGGTCAACCGAGATCCTTATCCGGAACTCTGACGCAGACCATTTACGAGTCATAGGTGTTCTAGGTACACCACTTTGGTGACTTGGCACACCTTTAACTTGTCAAGTGGCGACTCCGAAAATCTCTTAATTTTGTGTACCTATTAAACACCTAGTCACAACCTTTTTAAAAAATATATAAATTTTTCTTTTTAAGTTGAAAAGGGGCCGTGACAGCTTGGCGACTCCGCTGGGGAGGAAAGTGAAAACTGAGAGTCTCAGGCTTTAAAATTTGTCACTTTCGGCTTTGAATATTATTTGTATATATTGCCTTGAATATTACTGTTTTGATATGTTTGAATTGTATATACACAACTGTATTATCTCGTACACCTCTTAGTCTTCTGGAACACTGCACACATGCACGCCAGTTTCGCTTCGGCGTCTGGAATTTCTGTCGTGTCTCAGGACACAAAAAGTTAATACTTCTTTAGGAGGAGGTGTGTTGGGTTAGGCCGTTAGACGTTGTCGACCGGTACCCCTGAGGCACTTCCAAATTGCCAGAAACTATAGAACATGAACCCATTGAGTCACCTAGAGTTGAACCTGTGCTTTTATCTAGGCCGATTTATTTGCATGTCATTAGACTTAGTGAGGTGCGGTACACCGGTACCGCACTTGTCTAGGCTGACTCCCTCGTGTCATAATGGGGCCCACGTCCCTAAAAGACACATCATGAGCATATAATGTGTTGCATTTGTTCTAATCGAAGGGTTGTTATGCTGACCGATCACCGAGGGGCGAGAGCCAAATTTTGGAAAAAAAAAAAAGAAGAGGAAAATGATAGAAAATTTGGGTTTAGTCCCGTGTTTCGAAATATTTTTTGTTTAGTTGTCATTTTACGCCGTTATAGTGGCGAATTTTTCAAGAACTCTTAGAATCTAATTTTATGTCCGGGTTTGGTCTCAAGTATTAGAAAATAATTTGTCACAGTTTTGCGCCGTTATAATGGCGAAATTATGGCAATCTTTTGTGTTGAGTTTGTGTCCAAATCAAGTCCATATTTTAAAAATAATTTATCGGGGCTTTACGCGGTCATAATGGCCAATTTTAGAAACCAATTTTGTGTCCAATTTGTGTAATATTTTTGTGTCGTTAGGTCGTCCTAATTTCCAGATTTTGTAAATACTCTAAGATTCATTTTCAAATTAGATCGAAGAGTTTGTTTCAAAAATCATTTGTGCCCCATCTTTACGATGTCGTAATGTTCGATTTTGGGATTGAAAAAAAAGATTTTGTTTTCATAATTCGTTCTTAAGTTCAGTTTGAATCTCGGGTTGAGTTTAATTTTTCATTTAAAAAAAAAAATTGGAAACCCACTTTATTTTGTTTTGTTTAAAGTCAAGTCAGGCTATAGACGAGAAATTATAATTAGCTAAGTTGCATGTTGTGTCGATCCTCGTGAAATAATCCGACTCCGCTAAATGTCGAGTCCCATTATTTTCACCGTCTGGGTGTACCCGCCCAATGTGTCAGTTTGTATATATTTTTGACTCGTGCATCATGTCAAGCATATTATTTTGAGTCGGTCTAGTATCGTTGTTAAAATCATGTTTGTTGAGTCAGAAAGGACTTTTTGAAAAAAAAAATCAAACAAATGAAGAAAATTGAAAAAAAATGTCTATTGAGTCGGTCTAGTGTCGTAGTTTAAATTTGTCTATTACTTTGATGTAAGGAATATTCGAAAAAAAAAAAACTCCAAGCTCGTCTTTGTTTTAGATTACGTGCCAGTTACAATTTTGTTCTAATTTTGATCAAGACACATAAGCAATCTTTCGGGGATACGATCGGTACACTCGGCTTACGCCGTTAACCATTTCGAGATGACGCATAACAACCTTAGGCTTGCAATATGTGTTTCTTTGGTGCTAACCTGATTTGTTTGAATAGTTTGGAGTTGGAGATTTGGTACGGAATCCTGGCATCGACCTATCCGTACAGAATTAAATCAAACGGACCTGTGACTTCACCTGTAGCCATGCCATCTGATGGAGAAAGATCCGAGACCGGTGCCCAGGAACTCTTGGCACTGGAAAATGAGAGATTGACTGAGGAGGTTAATACTTTGAAACAACTCGTGGCCAACATGCATCACGCACTGACCACAGGACGGCCACCTCCTATTCCAACCAACCTAGATGAGGTTGTTCCAGCAACGGTACAACGAGCACCGGGCACATCTATAGCAGTTGAGGATCCCACTTATCCTACTGGTCTTGCCCCTGTCCGTGGCGTACCAAATGAAACTGAAGTGCATCCTCATGCACCACCTCCACCAGAAGGACAGTATGGCCCACCTCTCCCACAGGTTCCAACTTTTCGGGGCCCAGTTAGGCCTGCTATGGCCAGGTCCAACAGCGAACCACATCTCCAGGCTGGGATCATCATTATGATCAGCACCAACAACCCAATGACTCATATGATCAGGGGTTCCATCGCAAGTCTCAAGTTGAGGATGATCGATCAGGAAAGCTTGATGAGAGCGAGGTTCTGAGAAAGGTGAAGGGCCTAGAACAAGCAGTAAGGATCATTCAGGGCTATGGAGATCATACCAAAATTTCTTTCAAGGATCTTTGCTCCTACCCCGAATTGCAATTTCCAGAGGGATTCACAGTGCCAAGGTTCGATCTATACACCGGGCAAGGAGATCCAAGAGTTCATATGAAGACCTACTGCAACAAAATGAGAGGGGTCAAGAAAGACAAGCTGTTGATAGCCTACTTTTCTGAAAGCTTGGGGGGTGCAGCTGCTGAATGGTTCATGAGGCAGGATGTAACTAAATGGTTGGGATTTGATGACATGGCGCAGGCATTCTACGACCAGTACAAGTACCACATTGAAGTTTTGCCAGATCGATCCTCTTTGGATGCGATAAAAAAGAAGCCAAGTGAAAGCTTTAGAGAGTACGCCCTCAGATGGCGCGAGCAGGCCGCTCGAGTGAGCCCTGCAATACCGGACGACGACATGGTCCATTTGTTCATCGAGGCGCAAGATGAGGCGTTCTATGGTGCATTAATCGCCGCCTTTGGGAAACCGTTTAGTGAAGTCGTCAAGATGGGAGAAATGATTGAGAGGGGAGTCAGAGCTAGTAAGATTGTGAGCCAGACCACACTGAAAGCAACTACACAGGCTGTGCAGGCAGGAGCCTTTGGGAAGAAGAATCAAGATGATGTAGCCATGGTGGGTTCGGGTTCACAAAAGTGTAGCGAGAAAAGATACAATCAAACCCACTCATACCAAGCTCCACAAATATACCCTCCACAACACTACTACACCCCACAAAATCCGCAGTATTCTGTCCCTCCACCCCAATACTCAATCCATACAGTGCAACCATATGCTCCAATATCGTCTTATCTGCAATGGCGTGCTTCAACCACACATCCTATATATCCCACTTACCAAACTCCACATAACCAATTCCAGCCTCCACCGAACCTTCCCTACCAACCAAGAGGTCCTCCAGGTTTTCGCCCGAAAGTTGAGTATAAAAAGGCGCATCAAGCAAAAAAGAATGAGTTCACGCCAATTGGAGAATCTTATGCCGAACATTTTCAGAAGCTGCAAGATTTGGACATACTGAAACTGATCAATGGAGGAATGCATCCTAGGGATAGGATTGACGACTCTCGTCAATGTGCTTACCATTCAGGTGCACCGGGGCATGACACTGAGGATTGCTATTTTCTCAAGAAGGATATCCAAGCTTTGATTGATAACGGTCAGATTCAAGTTGAGGGTTCAGATGCACCAGATATAAATAGAAACTCATTGCCTGTCTGTGATGATGTGCATATGGTGGGTATGGTGGATGTAGAAGATTTGAGAGCTGAATCTGCAATGCCGATAATATCTGTTGGTGATGTGTCAGTTGGGGCCAACAAAATGCTAGTGACAATGAACTGTGTTCCTGGGAATGTGCTTGGGGTAGCAGACAAAGTAAGGGTTGAAGAAATGAAGAGGATGAACATGTCTCTCGAGAAACCAATTCCATTCATCAGTCCCAAAGAAGTGAAGTCTACCCCAATGGAAGTTGGACAAAATGATGAAAAACAGAAGATCTTGCCAGATTCAGGGATTTTCTTTGGTATCAACATGGTACATTTTGTTGAAGGGCTCAACAACGCTTAACACAGGAAAACTAGCCCTAACTTGCAATTGAGTGACTGTGAAATATTGTAACTTGTTTTGCTAATCTTTCTGTGTACTTGGTTATTCAAGGGTTGTAACCCAAGTGCATTATTTTGCTTGTTTGTTTGTTTGTTCAAACCCTTATATCTTCAATTCAATGAAAGAGATATCCATCTCGTCCCAATATTCGGTCTTTTATGTTTCCTGTTCTTACCTCCTTAGTTTTCTGTTTTATGTTTTGTCAACCTTAATAACATGACATGCGGGCGGAATTTACGTCTTGATCTAAACACGCAATCTGGCATTGTGAGTTATTTGAGTATTAAAGAGGGATAAAAGAGGGAGCAAAATAAGTTGGGAATTAATCTGTAGTCATCCGATAAGGGAGATCGGTGAGAAGTTCAAAATCGTGCACGGTCGCTTCGACCGAATTTGAAATATCAGTTTTGAGAACCATCAGTGAAGCAGAAATTGATTACACGCGTGGATCAGTCCAACTCAATTGATTGAATCATTATTTGTGCGAGGCATTCTCGGGTCGGGATGACGAACGGCTTTCGTTTCTGCTACCCAAACACTATACCAATTTTCTAGCCCTTTGAGCCTTGCGTATTTTTCTTTGGCTACCCTCCTTTGGAATCAATGTGATTGAAAGTAGAAAAATGAAAAAAAAAAGAAAAAAAAATTAAAAAAAGAAACAACAAAATCTACCTCAGTGGTAGAGCTACGTCTGACCTGATTCCTCTCAAAAGGATACGTAGGCAACCATTCGAGTGCGGTCATAACAGGAAAAGGTTCATTTTTTCCCTGTTCATATTGACGCAAAACTTGCCTCCAAGTTTGCGGCCAACGTCAAAGAAATTATGTTCCCCATTCTATGCTAAACTGGGGCAGAAGTTTGTTTTTATTTTATTTTTTATAAAATAAAATAAAAACAAACTTCTATTTTATTATACCATATATTCGTCTGTTTCATGAGATGTTTGGTATAATCTCGAAGTCGAGGAAAAAACTCAAAGCGCCCCAGTTCATCCTAAACTGGGGCAGAAGTTTAGTTTATTTTTAAAAAGAAAAGGAGAAAGTCAATTCCTTTTGCTTTCTTTGTGTTCGTCTCGGGGGAAAGTCTCAATATCCCTTATGTTTGCATATCAGAAAATTCAAAAGATAATTCCTCGGGTTTTCAATAAATTGGGGCTTCAGTTAGTTATTATTTTAAAAAAAGAAATGATTCCAAGGGTTGTAATATTTTACCAAGTCGTTTCATGAGATGCTTTCATACCGCTCTTCAAAACGAAGAAAAAATAAATAAATAAAAAGAGAAAAGAAAAAAAAAAGAAGGAATCCCCAATTTGCCTAAACTGGGGAAAGGTTTGGTTTATTTTTCAAAAGCGGTAATTTCAAATCTCGTAATGCTCATTCTAGTCGTCTCATGAGATGTTTTTGAGCTTTTATGCTGAATCCTTTTCTTCATAGCCTAACCAAATCCAATGTTACGATCCAAATAAAGACCCTTCTGACCGATCATCGAGAATGTCAAGCCGAGTAAGGTATCAAGGGATAAAATCCACGCTGTAAAGTCGCATTCATAAGCCGACAATCGCACTTGGGATCTGGGAGCATCAAGGTCATTAAAGGAGAAATTCTCCGGGAAATCAAGATAAAGGCCAAAATTGAAGAAAGAAAGAAAAGACGGGGTCGAGCAGCAAGGAAAGATCGGAGGTCGATTGGAAAAGAGCAAAAGATGAAAAAAAAAAAGGAAAAAAAAAAAAGAAAAGAAAAAGAAAAAAAAATAAAGTCTTGTCGGTGAAAACCTGAAAAGGCGCTGCAAGGCAATAGTGAGCTAAAAGAACAAAGAGAGAGGCTAGTTAGTGAAAACCCCGAGGGGCACTACTAGTCGACTGAGGGTCGTGGAATTCGTCATCAAGTTCGAGTTGAGAAAGGTTGTCGATCTGGGAGTAAGGTCAGGGTTAGGCTGTCTGAACTAATCAAGAGTTGATTCTAATTGCATGTCATGTTTTACTAAGGTTGTCGTTTCACCCCCAAATAAGTTTCTTCTATCTACCAGGGACATCTTTCGTTCGATGTCTCCTTTTGAGTTTTTCACTTTTCTTTTCATTTGTTTCTTTCTCATTATTTCCGGGCATTCAGAAAGGTTTGCAAAACTTGTCTACAAGTTTCAGTTGTACCAGAAAAGTTGGGAATGGGAGTCCAGCACCGAGATTGTACCATGAAGATCACCAGGGAATGGTTTGTTATTTCTACAAAGGTGTGACCAAAGGCCGAGTTGAGAATTTGGGTCGGAAAGTGTGAAAACACAACTACATCAAGTCAGTTGCTTGTCGGGGACAAACTTGAAAGACAGAAAAGAAATAAAGAAAGAAATCAGGGACCATCTGAGCAGGGAGCCATGGTTTTCAATTTTCAAGACAAGAACTATTGGGATAATGGGATAGAATTTTCAACTTTAAACACAAGTCCCATTTGGATGATGGGATTCAAGTTTCAAAGTAAGGCCCATTGGGATAATGGGATTCAATTTTCAGAACAAGACCCATCAGAGTGATGGTTTACAATTTCAGCCTTCTGTCGAGACCCATTGGGATAATGGGATACAATTTTTCAATTTCCAGAAGAAGCAAGACCTATCAGAGTGATGGTTTTCAATTTTCAGAAGTCCAGAAGAAGCAAGACCCATCAGAGTGATGTTTTTCAATTTTCAGAAGAAGCAGAACCCATCAGAGTGATGGTTTTCAAATTTTCAGAAGAAGCAGAACCCATCAGAGTGATGGTTTTCAATTTCTAGCAAGAGCAAGACCCATCAGAGTGATGGTTTTCAATTCAGCAAGAGCAAGATCCATCAGAGTGATGGTCTTTCAATTCAGCATGAACAAGACCCGTCAGAGTGATGGTTTAGCAAGACCCATCAGAGTGGTGGTTTTTAATTTTCAGTCAGAGCAAGATCCATCAGAGTGATGATTTTCAATTTCCAGTACAAGCAAGATCCATCAGAGTGATGGTCTTTAATTCAGCATGAACAAGACCCGTCAGAGTGATGGTTTAGCAAGACCCATCAGAGTGATGGTTTTAAATTTCCAGCAGGGGAAAGACCCATCAGAGTGATGATTTTTCAAGTTTCAGCAAAAGCAAGACCCATCGGGGTGATGGTTTGCAATTAAGTAAAAAAACAAGACCCGTCAGAGTGATGGTTTTCAATTCAGCAGAAGCAAGACCCATCAGAGTGATGGTTTTCAATTTTCAGAAAAAGCCAGACCCGTCAGAGTGATGGTTTTAAATTCAGACAAGAGCAAGACCCATCAGAGTGATGGTTTTTTTTTTTAATTTTCTGATAAAGCAAGACCCATCAGAGTGATGGTTTTCAATTCAACATGAACAAGGCCCACCAGAGTGGTGGTTCCAGTTTTATCTTTCAAGTCAAAGCCCGTCAAAACGGCAATTTCAACTTTCAAGACAAAGCCCGTCAAAGCGGCAATTTCATTTTTCAAGTTAAGCCCGTCAAAGCGGCAATTTCAGCATTAAAGTCAAAGCCCGTCAAAGCGGCAATTTCAGCATTCAAGTCAAAGCCCGTCAAAGCGGTAATTTCTACTTTCAAGTCAAAGCCCGTCAAAGCGGCAATTTTACTTTCAAGTCAAAGCCCGTCAAAGCGGCAATTTTATTTTCAAGTCAAAGCCCGTCAAGGCGGCAGTTTCAACTTTAGAGGCAAAGCCCGCCCGAGCGGCAATTTCAAGTTTTCAAGACTACTTTGGTAGTGGGAGATTCGGATTAGTTTATCAGCTTGGGAAGCATGAAGAAGTTAGCTTAGGAATTGTAATTTTATATTTCAAATGTTTTATTTTCATTTTTCCTTTGTAAAGCAGTGACCACTAGCCAGCTAGTCAGCAACTAGCGGCAGTGACCAACAGCAACAACTCTAGTGTGTCAAAAGTGTCGTGTGTCAGTCCGGGTAAGTCTAGGAGCGTCGAATCAGTCCCAGTTAGTTCTGAAAGTGTCTAGAGTTAGTCTGTGTATGGCTAGAAAGTGCTTAGTGTTAGTCTAGAAGAGTCAGTGTCTGTTTAAATGCGGTAGTCACAGCTATCGCACGTGAGGAACTACACTGACCTGATTCCTTAGTCCGGAGATATGTAGGTAGCCTTGTTCTTGGTTAGGACCAAAACGGCAGGGTACGGTCGCAATTTTGTTCTCTCTTGGCTAGAACCAAAAAGTCAAAATTAGCTGTTGATTACGTCTTTGTCCGAAAACTCTTCGCGTTCCCGAACAAAGAGGGGCAGCTGTAATCACCTAATTTTGGTACCAAAATTTAAAAAAAAAAAAAAATTCTCAAATTGTTGTGTTTATTTTCTTGTGATTTTTACTTATCTTCCTTAGCTATTTACATTCCCTTTTTAGCAAGTTTTAACTAATTAAATAGAAGAAAAATATGAAAATACACCAAAAATACTTGTTATACGGTTTTACTTTTAGCTAGTTGTGTATGTTCTAAACAATTTTTACAATTTAGTGGCTACTTATAAAAAACCATCAAGCCCAATAATCAAGCTTGACCCGCCAGACTATCAGTTTTAACTTCCCTTCTCCTCATAATTCCATTTTTCCCAATTCTAAAAAAAAACCTAAGAGAACATGGCCGATTCACATAAGGCCGCTGCCATCCACCATCATCGACGGCGGAGATAGTCTCCTCCGGCCAAAGAACCTTCCCCGACTCCTCTTCGACCCCTCTTTCCACTCTTGAGGTAGATTTTGCCAAAAAAACATAGCGAATCAGTTTTAGATCGAGCCCCCCCCAAGGTGAGTCAAACTCTTCTCCGTCGACCCCGTTTGTTTACCCGGTGAGCTTTTACTTGTAAGCACTGTTTTGCTTTCTCCTCTTTCCGTTCTTCCCTTTTTCTAGGTGAAACGACCCCAAATGGGATCGTTTCCATTAGAAGAAGAAGAGAATGGATCTGAACGGCTAACGAGAGGGTCGGGGGCTGTGTGTGGGTGTTAAAACTGTGAAGGCGAGGCGATATCAAAGATGGTCCGACGGCTGATTCAGTTGTGCGTTAGGCTGCTTTAATGTTAATTTGGTGATGATACATCCAAGCCGAGGGCCCGAGGCGGTATTGTAAAGTGAGGCAGCGACGATGGTATAGGATGGAGTTTAGGCTAGGGATCAATGGTTTATGTTGTTGCTGTTCATGTGATTTGTGAGGAGGCTATTGGTACTATGGTTCTGATGTTTGAGGCTGCGACGAGGGCTTAGTGAGGCAGCGAGGTGGTAAAGGAGGCTGTGATTTGCTTGTTATGGTGTTCTTATGTTTCGGGTGATGAAATGGTGGCGAGGCAGCCTTTGCGTGTGATGTGGAGGTGCTGCAGTTTTCGTAATAATGAATCCATAGGCAGTAGTGGTGCTCAGGCGATACATTGGCGAGACTTAGAGTAGTGCTGTGATACTATTGCGATGATGAAGCAACGCTGCATCGAGGTGATGATGATGTTGAAGCTAAAGGCGATACAGAGGCAGCGCAGGCAGTGGCTTGTGGCTGCGAAGCAGAGGGGCTGTTGCATTGATGTTCTGGGACTGATACATGGTTAAGTTTCAATGTTAAAGCTGTGATGACGATTTTGGCGATGTCGATGGCTGCGCGAGGCAGTGATGGTGAGTTTGTCGTGGTGGCGAAGGCAGCCTCATGGACGCTATGGCTTTCACGGGTTAGAAATAAATCTCCAATCGTTTTGCTTCATCTACATTTGCTCACAGTTTTGTTTTAGTTTAGTGTGTTGTTTGTGTTAGTTTAGAAAATAAGATGCAGACATGTTTTGAATAGTCGTAAATGTACTTGAGTATTGGTTTGACAACTTAGTTTGTTAGATGGGATAGTTGTTTATGTCCCGACCAAGGCTTTGTTATTTTTAACTGTTAAGCCATGAATTACCCGGTCCTTTGATGAATCCAAGCACAAAGTTGTATCCAAGTCAATGTCTGATTCAGTTTAAGCATTTTAAGCCTGTAATGCTCGCTTAATTATGCTTGTTATTTGTTTAGATCTTTTATTCGCATACTCTGTCGTTTGTATGGTTGAAAGCATACTCTGTCGTTTATGGCTCGTGTGAGTTTCGTTTATGGCTCGTGTAGTTTTGTCCAGGCATCAAATATTGCATGAAATGTGATTAATCTGTGTTAGTGTTCAAGCTGATCTGGTACATTGATTCGTGATCGATAATGAAGTCGTTTATGTCTCGTTTCGAGTCAAGCTTGAAGTTTAATCTGTGAAGTTGAGTTTGGTTTAGTTGATAGCAATTGACAGGCCCGATACAAGCATGTTTGAGTGATCTTTAAAGCTGGAAATTGGCTTGAAGTGCTTATATCAGTTAGTTTGTTTTGGTTCAAGTCTAGATATTTAGATGACATGGGTCTGATGATGTAAATGGGATGATGTCAAATAAGTGTCAAAATTTGAGTCAATGGAAGTACAAGAGTGAAACCTTCACATGGGTTGTACTTTTACCCAAGCTTTTCACTTTCACTTTTTGGTCTATTTAGGGAGAGTTTTACTCTCACTTGAAGGATACCAACAGAGACTCACTAACAGAGAGGATCTGAACACACGAAAAATGAGAGAACACTTCTCTCTTGAAACACACAGACACGTACACATCTGGAAAAAAAAAAAGAGATCTGAGAGAGGAAGATCTGAAAGCATTTTGCTTCAATCCTCTCTAAGAAAACAAGTTTTTTTCAAATCTGAAATATTGAAAAAGAGTTAGAAAAGTAGAGTTTAAAAAAAAGGGAAAAATAGAGAAAGAGTTTCTGTTTCTGGGGTTGTTGCTGTGATGTTGCTATTCTGGGCTGTGTTGCTGAGGTTTGCTTAGTTTAAGTTTCATCACACAAGGTATTTTCTCTTTTAAATGTTGTAAGAGTTTATTGCTATTTGTGAATGAAATATATCATGTTAAAGGCCCAAAACTTGAATGAGATTGTATTGCTTATCAGTTTAAGAGCACTCAGTTGTACCGGAAATGAAAGTAGTTAAATTTCTTTCTTCTTTCTATATATTCCATGTATGTTTTTACAAAGTCCACACTTATGAAACATGAGTGACTACACGTGAAAAAGGGGAAATAAATTGCCAGACTTTTAACTAACTGTAGGCCAGTATTGAAACGCAAAGAATTTGGCTGCTCTGGCCATTCCAATTTATAACATAGGCGAACTTAAGATTCATTTGTTAAATAGCCTTTCAAAGAAATGTTTTAACTTGCATGAAGGGACAAATTTGAAATAGTTAGGCAAGCTAGGACATTAAGCTCAAACATGTTCAAATTTTTTTTAACGAATTGTCCATGAAGAGAAGTAAGCAACCGGGCCATGTTAGCAACATTGTAAGCTTAACAAGGCCCGAATTTGATTATGGGGTAGATAACGTTGTAAGCTTAACAAGGTCCGAATTTGATTATGGGGTGGATTGGAAGACGTTTGACCGAAACTATAATGGTAACAAATTTCATCCTAATGGGATATTGAATCAATTCAAATACGACTAGGCAACTCTAGCAGAAAGCAAGTTTAATCAAATACATTTCAATCACGCTGAAACTCATTTAAGTCTAGAGATTTCGAACGGGTGAAGTACCTGCGCGATTTAATTGATTTAAGTCGAAAGACTTCGAACGAGTAAAGTTCTCGCGCGATTATATTCGATTGGAGTTTCAATTGTCAAACGATAAATTTAACAATAAATTGAAGCATAACAAATCAAGGCAAAATATAACAAAACAATTTCAAAGAGTCGAAATGCGTCAATGAAAGCAACTGTGCTCGGCACAGGACTCGAGGGTGCCTAACACCTTCCCGCGGGTCAACCGAGATCCTTATCCGGAACTCTGAAGCAGACCATTTACGAGTCATAGGTGTTCTAGGTACACCACTTTGGTGACTTGGCACACCTTTAACTTGTCAAGTGGCGACTCCGAAAATCTCTTAATTTTGTGTACCTATTAAACACCTAGTCACAACCTTTTTAAAAACTATATAAATTTTTCTTTTTAAGTTGAAAAGGGGTCGTGACAGGGAGATATAGTTATCAGCAGGCTTGATAGGGTGCTAGTCAATTATGACTGGATATCTACACTGCCTGCAACAGAAGTACATTTCCTAAATGAAGGATTGTATGACCACTGTCATGGTATAATAAGTTGGGAAGATAGCAACGAAAGAAGAAAAAAATCAGTTTAGATATTTCAACATGTGGAGCTTGGCTCCAGATTCTCAGGAAATTTGGCAGAGAAGCTAATGGCATGCCAAACTGCACTGCATAGGGACCCCCCAGATTATGACACTAATAGAGAAGGAATGCAGCCTGAATGCAGAATGTAGAATATGGCTACAACATGGTGACCAGAACACTAACTTCTTTCATAGTTACATGAAGGCAAGAAGGAACTCAAACAAGATTTTCACCATCCATGACCTACATGAGGACACTAGGACTGACACTAATAGCGTTACACTGGCATTTGAAGAATTCTACACTGATTTTTTAAGAAGTAAACAAGATGAAAAATCATATGTATGCAGCAGCCTAGTAAGACAAGGGCCAACTGTGAATTAGGCACAAAGAAGTATGCTAACCGCAGAGTTCACAACACAGGAAATGAAGCAAGCCTTATGGGCAATTGATGGAGATAAGACCCCAGGGCCTGATGGATATGGAAGTAAATTTTTTCAAGAATTGTTGGAAGATAGTTGAAAAAGACTTGGTTGATGGGATACATGAATTTTTTGCCACAGGAAAGATGCTGAAAGTGATCAACCACGCAGTTATTACCCCAATACCAAAGAGTACACACGTAACCACTGTTGGGGATATAGGCCAATTGCCTGTTGTAACACAGTATACAAGATCATATCAAAAATGCTTTGAAACATATTGAAAGTGGTCCTCCCAGAGATCATATCAGAAAACTAGAATGCATTTGTCGGAAGAAGAATTGTGCAAAACATCCTAATCTTCCAAGATCTAGTAAGGTTATACAATAAGAAGAACATTACCCAAAGCTGCCTTATAAAGATAGATCATAAAAAAATGTATGATTCAATGGAATGGAGGGTTTGTATAAGAAATGCTACATGCCTTAAACTTTCCCCCAAAGTTCATCAAGTGGGTAATGGTTTTCATCTCAACAACACAGTTCACCATAGCCATAAATGGAGGGGTATATGGATAATCAAAAGGCAGAGGGGCCTAAGACAGGGGGATCGTATATCCCCTATGTTATTTGTGATCTGCATGGAGTACCTCACAAGAATAATGAACTTGGTGGTTACACAAAAAGGGTTTAGATTCCACACCAAATATAGAAGTTTGAAGCTGAACCATCTGTGCTTTGTAGATGATGTGCTAATATTCTTCAAATGAGACTTTCAGTCGATACTACTAATGCTAAAGCGATTCAAAACCTTCTCAAAAGCATCAAGACTAACTACTAATGCAGGCAAGTCTAACATATTCAGTGCCAACATGGAAAGCCAATGTGAACTATCAGGGTACCAGAAAGACAAACTACCTTTCAGATATCTAGGAGTCCCAATATCCTCTAAAAAGCTATCAGCAGTGGAGCGTGAGATGATGGTAGATAAGCTCATAACCAGAATAAGAACTTGGGGTTCAAGACACCTATCCTATGCTGGGTAGGTGCATTTAGTGAACTCAGTGTTAATGCATGTGCACAGCTACTGGCCATCCATCTTTATAATGCCTAGGAAAATTCTCAGAAGAATCATTAGTATATGTTGTAACTTCATTTGGGATGAGAAAATAGAATCAACTAATTATATAAGGTTCCTCTAATAGAATGGGATATAGTTTGCAGATCAAGAGAAGATGGTGGACTGGGAGTCAAAGACTACATTGCATGGAATGAAGCTACAGTGGCCAAATATGTGTGGAATATGGACAAAGAAAAAAAGACAAACTATGGGTGAAATGGGTGCATCATATATACTTAAAAGGGACTGAATGGTGGGAGTACTCACCTCCAAGTGACTGTTCCTGGTACTAGAAGAGAATATGCACAATCATAAACAAAATGGCTGCTGGATATGTACAGAATGGATGGCTAACAAGCATGGGGAAATATACCATTGGGAGTGGATGTCAATGGCAGAGAGGGACTAACACACAATGGCAAGAGAGGAGATGGGTATGGAACAAACAAAATATGCCCAAGCACTGCTTCATAAGCTGGCTAGTTGTGCAAAGGATACTACTCACGCGAGATAGACTAGCAAAAATAGGAGTGAGCCAAGACAAAATATGTCTATTGTGTGGTCAATAAGATGAAAGCATAGACCACTTGTTTTACAACTGCTACTTCTCGAGGCAATGTCTCCAAACGATCCTGCAATGGTTAAACACCAAAGTGGGAGGCACTGACATTCAGGGGCTGTGGAAAAGTGCTGCGAAATCAATGAAGGGGAAGATTAGAAGAGGCTTTACACTGGCTCTACTGGCAGTGCTAACATACCATCTATGGAGAGCTCGAAATGAGGCAATGTGGGAAAGCAAGGTACCAGGGATACAGGTTGTATGCAAACAAATCAAATAAGAATGTAAATACAGAGTGATGGAAATTATAGGAAAGAAATGAAGAGAAACTAGAAGAGATAGAGAGTGAATTCATATACATGTAGATGAGAGCAGATAGACATGGCATAGATAGATTATAGTAGGATACTTAAACAACATAGTAAGTAGGGTGGGAGTGGTTTTAGTTTTAGTAGATTCATTATGCAAAATGTAACAAGTTCATGGAGATTAATAAAAAAATTATTCACCAAAAGAAAAAAAAAAGAAATATATCATATTAATATAAAAACAAAAATCCCTAAAAGTAAAAAGTGATTGACAAAAATATCCTTAGCTAAATAATAATAATAATAATAATAATAATAATAATAATAATAATAATAATATATAATATAATATAATTAATATAAAAGTGAGAACTCCTTAATGTAAAATTAGATTACTAAAATACCCCTAAAATAATAGTGAACACCTATTTTACCCTCACCTAGATATAAAATCTCAATTTAATTATTTTAATTTAAAATTAACTATTATTGTCAGCCTATAAATGATTTATAAACTTATACTACAATTAACAATCTAGGTAAATGAAAAGACAATGGAAGACAGCAAGCCAGCTACTCGCATGTCTGTTGCTATGCCTTCATAGTAGAAGTTTTTTGCGCTTGCGGATGAGTTGCTATAAATTGCCACCACTTTATATGCCTTTTGTATGCATAACTAGCATATCCTTTCAATGTAGTTTCTTATACTGTTGTCTCTAAAGTACAAGAAGGCAGCAAATAAGAACAAAAAATGAGATGTACTTTGGATCTTTTATGCTATTCTTTCGATAAGGTTTCCACTTCTTTTCACTTTTTTTCCCCTAATTCTTAATTGAAGTTATGAATATCTTGTGTTAAATAAATCTTTGTCTGAATTGGTTCCAATTAGAACACAGGGGCGATGACATGTTTCTTCGGTTAATGCTTTGCAAAAGCCGCAAGCAGCATGTGTTTGTGAATGATAGCCTAGGAGAAACTGGAATGGTTGGTGAAAACAATATCGGGTTCTATTTCCTTTACTCCTTTTAGTTTTAATCTTTGTGCTATATGAATTTAGTTTATATAAATAATAGGATAAATATTTATTATGTCATATTAATATTCATATGTTACATGATTGGAAACAACATATGGTTGAATGTTTAATTTGTTCCTTTTAGAAGATGAAGTCGACACCATTTGGAGCATACATGAAAGTATACGTTGAAAGATAATTTTTAAGTTTGCAAGAACAAGAACTAGACTTACATTAATACATGGAAATCTTCTTGAGATATGAGAATAAATGAGATTTACATTTAGATATATTGTTTAAAGGTACTGTGACCTTTTATCGTAAATTTTATGTCTTTTGAGATAAGTATAATACACCAACTTAATATTTTATGCATTATGCTTGAGGAAAAAAAAATGTGATTAACCAAATGTTCATTCATGTATACTATTTTATTGAATGATAAACTATGTCATATGATGTATCTAGCTGATTGATGTCATAAGTAATATTGTTTCAATAATATCAGTACTATATATATATATATATATATATATATATATATATATATATATATATATATCCCGAGTCTTTGAAGGAAAAATATGAAGTTTAATACTGAATTTCAAATATACAAAAGAAGTTTTTCTTATAATATGTTAATAAGAAAATAAGTCACATACATGAAGAGAGTGTAATTTCTTTAGAAGATTGATTATGTAAATGAAGATCATAATATATGCATAAAGTAATTTTTAGAAGTACCTAGAAAGTTATCTACGTGTTCATAATAGTAAAACAATTCTCTATATGAATTGACTCATAGAGCTAGATAACCAACCGTAGTACTTATAATTCATACAAATGGGAGCAAGCCTCCTAGGAGAGGGGCAAAGAATAATTCGATCAACCACAGTAGGCGTTAAAGCTTAGGTAGATAGCAGCATGATAATCTATATCTATATCTATATCTATATATTATTAAAAGGAGGGTAGTAAGCCAATGGTAAGTAGCCAAGTGGCAATAAGTTAAAAGGACACATGGCAATCTTAAGACAAAAATTAGTTATTAGTTACTACATTTAAAATATGGTTAATTTTAGTATTTAATTATGTGTAGTTATTTTAATAGCCATTACAATTGGTGTTTAAATATAAAATTTAAAAATTATAAAATTAAATTAAAGGGTAACTAATCCACTTACGGAATCTCATGGCAACACGATTCTATGAAACAAAGATTATATATCTCAGCAAAGCTATATTGTAAATTTGTTTATTGAATTTTGCCGAAAAATAATTTCCGAAGTAACAAGTTTATATAGATCGTTTAGGGTGAGGATCATAGATCTTATCTATAAAGGTATACCTTTATTTTTCAATGATAAAGAACATATCCTATTTTTATTTTCTGGCATGATTTTTGAATGAATGTGATTTAAGTATTAGAGAATCTTTTTAATAACAAAAAATGCTAATAAATAACATAATTTAAGCCATTCAAATAGGTGACGTGGGAGTTGTAAAGTAGTTTTTTTTTTTTTTTTTTAAATCTCCACATTTTAACTGTGTGGTAAAACTTTGGGATTGAAAAACAAATCTCTTCAATTACACTATTAACCATTTTGCTCCATGATGGAGTCCAAAGCCTTCTCCTCCTAAAAGTTCTCAAACATAGGTTTGTTTCTTTTGTTTATTTTTTAAAATTGATGAGAAAATATAAACATAAACCTACACTATCTATTTTAAATTTGTGTGGTTAACTTTTGATTTTGAAAATATAAACTAACTAATATTTTTGGTATTTACAGAATCTAGAAGTAGAAGAGGGTATCTCGAGGGAAAAATATAAAGATTACTACTTCCCTCCAACGTGACAGTTTTTTCCTCCTTAGTGGGGCTTAACTTTTGAAAATAACTACCAAAATAATTAAGATAACTCCTTCTCATTGTTTCAGTAACCACGTCACTTAATCATAGCCTACCAAAATAATTAAGATAACTCATGGTATGTTTAATGTCTTTAATTTAATTTCTTGATTTTATCTTCTATCCTTTTGTATTATTTTAAAATTTTATTTCAACTAAATAGTTAAGTTAGTACAATCTGAACTGAGTAGGATTTTATAGGTTAAACATAGTAGAAAGAAACATATTGCAGGAAATGAGCAGTTGGTTCTATTGAAAGAAAGGAATTAAATATAATTTTATTACAAGCAAAATAGCAAAGTTTTGTCCTTTATACTTTTAAAACATGGAAGCATTAACTACAAATAAATCAAGTGAGTTTTGTGTAAATAAAGAAGATCTACGATGAACATAGCAGTCTGCTGCAAACATGAAATTTTAAACTTTATTTGCTTCCTATTGATGACTTCTTTGAGAAAAGAAAGAAACTAGGAAGACGACATTAAGCGATATTTACACAGTAGATTATGTTAGGTGTTTGTATGTAAATTAAATTTAAATTTCAAAAAATCTTTACTACTTATATATATCTTACGCAAGACTGATAGAATTGTGGCATAGCAGATTTCCTACATGGCTGCAGCGTGGGGCATGATTTGTATTTTGTTTATTTATTTTCATAATATATTAAATATTTTGTAGGAGAAGAAAAAGAATGTTTATCCAATGCCATTATGTGTTTTAGATATTTGCATTTTCAAAAGTGTCTTAATTATATTGTTTGCTAGGTATTTATACTACTTTCAAAAATATCTTATATTATTATCTTTACTGTTTTAGGAAAAGCACTCACCTACTATTCTTGATTTTATGTATAGTGATTCAGGTATGAATATAGGTGGGCTGATAGTATGCAAGAGGCCTATTGAAATTTCATCTCCAAATTATCTTGAATATTTGATGGTAAGGACTAACAATTTCCTAACTTACGTTTTGGATATGTAAAGAATTTATCCCAACTTATCGGAGTTGTGTTTTATCTTGAATGTCTAAAATAATTTACTCTTCTAAGTTCTAAGAATTCTATTTATGTTATCAAATTTGAGATGATGGAGTACTTTTTTAATTTTAGCATTCTGATTTAGAACGAAACTGTATAATGTTTATCAAATTAAATAGGCTTCTTTTTATGGGTGATCATAGCTGAAATAGTAAAAATCTATTGGTGAGTACGCTATCAGCAATAGGCCTCTTAAGTTACATATATTGAAAATATTAATATTTGGTGTAATCGGTTCCTCCTGATCCATGAGTTATCTCTATGTTTTAGAGACCATGTGGTAGTTCGTAAGATACTAACTATTGTAATTTGTCTCACATTAATTACATGCTGTGGATTACTTGGTTTTATCTTTACATATTTCCCTAGCAAGATTGTAAGTTATTTTCTTTAATTTTAATTATCATATCTCAGTACTGATTGGATAAATTTTTACGCTATGATTTATTTTCACTTTTGGACCTTTTGAGGGCTAAGGCGATGTATTTCTCATACGTATTCGAGTAAAGGAAACTTTAAGCATCAAGTGCATCCTTGCTCAACTCCAAAAAAATTTAGTGAATGAGTTCTGTGAAGAAAATGATCGCAAGGATCTCTTTTTCTTTAACTTTACTGAAAGATGTCATTTAAAGCAAGTAGGTATAAATTAGACAGATCAAATAGTAATTGACTAGCTTGAAGAGGAAAAAACCGAAATACGGCATGAGATTTCTCTTAATTTCAATTTGGACTTCAGGATAGTCTTTTAGTTCTTTTATATTTTTTATTTTTTGAAATTAGGAATATAACTGCATAAAATTGAGGAATCGTCACTTGCTTAGGTAATCCCCTTTTATCAAGTTTTTTGTTATTTAATTCTTCTATTTGCTCCTTTATAGGTGCTTATACTGTTGAAGTTTGCTAGCTTCTTATTTCTCATGATTAATTATATTTTTGAAATTATCTTTTTACCTAACTTGAGATATTATTACACATTAACTCTATTATTAAGATTTTTGCATCACAAATTGTATGAGTCAAATAATTAAATTTTTTACATCATAAACTACATACTTATGCTGTTTTTGTTTCATCCAAATGTGATTTCCTAATCACATAATTGTTTTTTTTTTTTTTTTAACTTTATGTAACTTTTTGTTCCCTGGTACATTGTAAAGAGGATTAACACTTGCAATTTTATTAAGGCAATAATATTTATTTAATGTGCTAAGAACAAGGAGATTACAATATATTATTTTCCGCGCATCGCGCGAGTACTATACTAGTCAGTGTAATGGGAAAAAATCAAGGGAAGGTGGTTCACGAACTAATACGAAACGTGGCAAACAAGAAATGCATTTGGTTTTCAATTCCTCTTTTTACTCTCTTATCCTAATCTTCGAAAGTATCGGAGTGACTCTCAAGTCACAAATACTTGAAAGAATTTTTTTATCCCGTAGTTTAAATTATTTACAAATAATTTTTCATAAATTGTGAATTATATTCCAAATCTTCAAAATAAGACAGGTCACTGATTATATTTATAAAGAATATAATATTGCAAATATTTTTACACTATCTATGTGCAAGCCACACTCAATCTATGGAAAACCTAGACCAACCTAGAAGGGACCATTGCAAGATCACGTTCACATGGGGAACGATCAATATAACTCAACATATCAATCTCCAAGTTAGTTATGACGTGAGATGGAGAGTTATCACTGGGTGTTGAAAAGTATACCAAGTTCAAAAATCACTTTCTTTTAATAGAAGTTTGACCTTAATCTTAGATTTTTAAAGGACAAACATGACGAAGAAGAATAAAATTTGGTCATAATGACACACATTGTGTAAAATTGTAAAGGGATTAAATTCAACTTCAACATAGTTGACTAGTTTATGTGAACTATTGGTATGTAAGTTTGTCTTATAAGAAAATAGAAATAAAACGAAAAAGATTATCCACCCAGTTTGAATAAAAAGAAAAGATAAAATAAATACTTAGTGGAAAGTTTGGATAAACATAAACTAAGTCAAAGCTAATTTCGTGCTCCCTATGCAGTTGAGAATTCAATCCTAGGAAGTAACAAATCTAATGGATATACGTTGTGCTTAGAAAAAAGTTAGTAAGGTAAGATTCGTAGAACTAATCCATTAGGCAACTAGTCCAACTCCTCTTATCCTTGCAGCCTTATCCAAGTAAAGCACATTTTGGTTTTGGTTAGATATAAGACTTGCACAAGTTAACAAAAGATCCAATAGAAGCTAAAATAAAGACGTTTGGTACTCCATAAAGCCACAATAATCTAAGGTCAAGTTTGGTTGATTCTTCTCAGAAATTATCCAAATTAGAATAAGTTTTACTCCAACAAACTGGGATATAAATTCCGATGATACTTGCAAACATTAGTATATCTTTGGTGAAATGGCAATGTTGGTCAAAGGGCACAATCGATAACAACTGTTGGTCGGGTTTCCTTGCTCGCTTGCTCAACCTGAAAGATCAATATTATTAGTGATAAAAAATATTTTGAATAGACTGCTATACCATGATGTTTCTTAAAATTGGGAAGTTAGATTATATCCATTTCAAAATAGATGAACCTTTGCAGTGTATGAGGGTCAAATTAATTAATTTTCAACGGGAATTTGTACTTCGAATTTTTAAACTTTTTTTAAATAAAATTTATATATTTAGAAACTACATGAAAAGTACTATAAGTCACAATAGTTAACAATTCAAAATAGTTAAAACTATTTGTAAGACATATGGTCAAACAACCTTCAAATAGTAATAGGTTCATCCTTTTTTAAACGGACGGAGAACCACCAAAAATTTAAATTATTTAACAAAAAGAACGAGCCTTTTTGGTGCTCCAAAACCACCATATTTCGACAGGTGGGTACGAGAATAGTTTTGCTGGCGTTAGGCCCACCAGAAAGGGATAAGGAGTTTTCTGGTGAGATGTGGTGTTCCAGAACCCCTCAAGTCTTTTTTGGCAGAAAAGGGTCTCGCCTTTTCTTTTCTATTTTCTTTTTATTCTAAGTACAATTAGGACTAATCATGGACAAAATTAGCATTATTAAAACTTTGTGGGCTGTAATTAAATGTAACAAAACTTTTAAACTTCTTGGGATCAAAATTAAATACCACAAATTTTTAAAATAAATGAATAAAAATTCTCTCTTTTCTCTTCTTGTTCATCATATCTACTTCATCTTCCTTCTCTTCTATTTTCTTTTCTTCACATTCTTCTCATTTTCTTCATCTTTCTTGTCATACTCTTCAACTACTTTTTGTTGTTTACATAGTCGTTTTCTTCTTCTTCTTGCTCTCATTCTTCTTTGTCTTCTTCTTCTTCTTATGCAAAAAGAAAATTTAAAATTTGAAGTGGGTTTAAAAATCCAAACATGATTTTTATGTAATTTTGGAGTGGGTATTGTTTGAAATGCTTGAGAATGGTATTTGGATCTTAAGTATAAAATTTGAGATAATTTGGTGTTGATTTGAGTTGCTTTGGATGAATTTTGAATAAAAATTCGCGGTTGAAATTTTTTTTTTTTTAGGTGTTCGGAACATCTTCTGTCAGAATGTACGGACATTTGTTACGGTATTTGGAATATCTTCTATCAGGAAATTCAGAACAACTGCCAGGGTATTCGGAACATCTTCTATCATGATGTTCGGAACATCTCTGTCTGGATGTTGGAAGCATCTTTTATCTAGACGTTGAGATAAGATTTGAAATAAAAATATCATTTGATTTTTCGATCCTCAAAAATAAAAATAAGTAAGACTTAATCGGTGAGTGACAAATGGAAAATATAAGGAAAGCGACAATCATTAGACAGAATTAATGTACCTATAAATTTTTTCAATATTCTTCTTTTTTTTAAAAAAGAAAAAATGGTAGAGTTAACTTCAGAAACCTCTCTCCTTATTTAGGATTATTTATCTTTAAGCGATGAACTAAAAAAAAAACAGTACCAACATATTAAAGATGAAATGTCTTGATGGAGGTTCCTACCATTACTCAAGATGTTCGAAACATCCTTTGTGATGTTCCAACCATTAACTAAATTTAGAGAACTAAACTTAGAAAACTAATAAGTTTTTTCACACTTTTTCACACTCGAGCTATCCAACTCGTCTATCTACACTCATCTTATTCTCAAGATACCTTTTTGTATACACAACCCCTTAACAAATGCACCAGATTTTATAAATTTCATTTGTATACACAACCTCCATAATCAACAACAACAACAACAACAGATCAAATATTATCACACAATATACATAACCATCCTTGTGTATTTATTTATCATTTTTTCTGAAGAAAAAAAAGATACTCAAGATGTTTCAAACATATTGAAAGTTTTGAATGACTACAAGTATGTTCTGAAATTCCTACATGATGTTTGAAACTTCTTGTGAGATATTTCACTTTCCACCGATGTTTAAATATCTACCAGAGTGATTGTAGATGTTAAAATCTTATGTACTATCATATGAAAAAGAAGTAGAGGATAATCAATTAATCTTTCTTGTAGGTATGTAATATATGAATAATCTTTCATAGTATATGGCTAAATATTAGCAGTTATAACTTTTCTACATTTGAAACAACTCATAGATATTCCCAACGTCTGCACAATATATGATCAACTGATAATGTTCAAGTGATAATTATAAAAGATTATCACTTAAAATAATCAATTATACAAGTTAGAGCGATAAATATAGATGATTATAACTTAATACAAGTTGGATCAAGTGTTGGTTCATACTTTAGGTTCTATTTATTTCCAATTGTTATGTTTTGTGTACTAATGATCAAGAAATTTCATTTGAAATTGTTATTTTGTCCTGTAAATTACCATTGTACCCTAAGTCGTTCGGCACGACTCACTTCATGTTTCAATCATATCGCTATATGTTCTGAATATTTTCAAAAACAATACGATGAAGATAGCAACATCGAAAAATGGCGCTCCGAACATGATGTTCATCTGACAAACATCAACAGCATGTTCGAAACAACAAAGATAGATGGATAATCATCTGTCACTCTAACAAGTATATTTGATAATTTAGAGTGATAATGATCATCGTCCTTTAATTATAATGTGACAATAGAAACAATAGAACATTTCGCGCGGAACATCACATATAATGTGACAAACATCTATTGGATGTTCGAAACAAAACTATATGTATGGATCATCATTTCTCCCTATAACAAGTATAATTGGTCATTTATAGTGATAGTGATCATCATTTGTCGCTCTTACAAATATAGTGGTCATTTCTTATCATATTGATCATCATTTGTCACTCTAACAAGCATAGTTGGTCATTTATAGTGATAGTGATCATCATTTGTCACTCTTACAAGTATAGTTGGTCATTTGTACGTATAATGATCATAATTTATCCCTATAAGAAGTATAGTTGGTCATTTATAGTGATAATGATCATCATTTGTCACTCTTACGAGCATAGTGGGTCATTTGTAGTCATAATAATCATCATTTGTCACTCTTACACGTATAGTGGGTCATTTATAGTGATAGTGATCATCATTTCTCACTCTAACAAGTATAGTAGGTCATTTGTAGGTATAATGATCATCATTTATCACTCTAACAAGTATAGTTGGTCATTTATAATGATAGTGATCATCATTTCTCACTCTAACAAGTATAGTGGGTTATTTGTAGGTATAATGATCATCATTTGTAACTCTTACAAGTATAGTGGGTCATTTCTACTCATAATGATCATCATTTGTAACTCTTACAAGTATAGTAGGTCATTTCTACTCATAATGATCATTATTTATCACTCTAACAAGTATAGTGGGTCATTTTTTATCATATTGATCATCATTTGTCACTCTAACAACTCTAGTTGGCCATTTCTACTCATAATGATCATCATTTGTCACACAAACTACTCTAAGTGGTCTTTGTGATGAAAGTGGATGAGTTTATCACTCTTACAAGTATAATTGGTCACTTATAGCCATACAATCATCATAATTTGTCGCGCTAACTACTTTAATTATGAAAAAGTATGATGAACATAGAAAAAATTGAACATAGCGCTCAGAATGAGACATAACATGTGACAAACGTCTAGTGGATGTTCGAAACTAGAGTATACGTATGGATAATTATTTCTCCCTATAACAAGTATAGTTGGTTATTTATAGTGATAGTGATCATCATTTGTCACTCTTATAAGTATAGTTGGTCATTTGTACGTATAATGATCATCATTTCTCCCTATAAGAAGTATAGTTGGTCATTTATAGTGATAGTGATCATCATTTGTCACTCTTACAAGTATAGTTGGTCATTTGTAGGTATAATAATCATCATTTGTCACTCTGACAACTCTAGTTGTCCATTTCTACTCATAATGGTCATCATTTGTCACACCAACTACTCTAAGTGGTCTTTGTGATGAAAGTGGATGAGTCTATCACTCTTACAAGTATAATTGGTCACTTATAGCTATACAACCATCATAATTTGTCGCGCTAACTACTCTAATTGTGAAAAAGTATGATGAACATAGAAAAAATTGAACATGGCGCTCGGAACGATACATAACATGTGACAAACATCTATTTGATGTTCGAAACCAGTATGTATGGATCATCATACGATGAAGATAGCAACATTAAAAATTGTGCGATCCGAACGACCGTTTAATGCGACGAACATCATAGGTTGTTTAAAACAACCCTACGATAGATGATCATCACTTGTCAGTCAATTGGTCATCACTACTGATAATTGTCAACATTTATCACTCTAACAAGTATAAGTGGTCATTACTACTGATAATTGTCATCATTTCTACAATAGTTCGACGGGTAAAATATAGATTTGCTAAACATCATGAGAGATAATCAAAACATCTGGCGGGATATTAATAGTAACATATCTCTCGATGTTCACGACGTCTCTCTAGATATTCGAAGCATCTTGCCTATCAAGATGTTCAGAACATTTGTATTGATGTTCAAGATGTTTGGAACATCCGTCAGGATGTTTCAAGCGTCTCCCCGTCAGGATGTTCCGAACATCCTAATAGATGTTCATCGCGCTGAGAAAAATTTCAACATCGGTTTTAGTCTAAAATTAACCAAATCCAGTCCAGATTAACTCCAAATGATTTCAAATTTTATATTCAACCTCTCACTATTATTCCCAACAATTCTAAACAACACCCACTTGAAAACAGTACAAAAATTTGGTTGATTTTTTAAAACCCAATTCAAAAACTTCTATATTTGAAAATGATGAACATTCACAAATCTTCTTAACGAAGAATAAGAAATGGATATGTGTTATATTTCGTTTAGGATTGCTTAGATTGAAGAAACAATCATAAAATGAAGTGCAGGTTGAAGAAACAAGAAGAATGATACGAATAAGGATTTGAGAGAGAGGGAAAAATGGAGGAGAGGAGAGGGAAGGGCTGTTGTAGATCTAGGTTTATGGCCAAATTTGGCAAAAAGTGGCCTTTTATACTTGGACCATTGTGTAACATAAAAAACTTTGAGGGTGAGAAGGTTAGATAATTAAAAAATTTTAATGCCATTAATAATTAGAGGACCCTATACTTCATGATTAAAACTTGAGCCTTTTTCCATTCAAAAATAACTTGAGAGGGCCTGCCATGCCAAAGGCCCAGTCTTCTGAGTCTGAATGCAATCCTTTGCTTTATTAAGGTGAGGCTGTATAATATTTGGCTATATGTCTGGCTTTAACTTAGAGTTTTGCAAAATACTCAATGAAATATAATATATTTAAGAAGTTATATCTAAAAAATGTGCCTTAGGACTTTGATCTATTGGTAAGTGCCAAATACAAGTGGATTAGATCCAATTTTTGGGCTTGAATATTATTACAAAGAAAAGTATGATGTCTAAAATGAAAAGAAAATATGTCGTATTCATCATTCATAGGATTTTGAATAATATGTCACTAACCCATGAGAGTTTCTTAATAGTAAAAGGGAGTATTTTAAGAAGTTATTTTGGCAGTAACGAATAAGTATTAAGTAGAAGAGTGATCTTGAAATTACTACGAATTGATGTATCACTAATTAAATGATGACCTACCTAAGTTATACATATCTGCTTCTGCCCATCAGAAGGTGGGTGGGCCTTGAGCTAACGTTTGTTAGGTGATAAACTAAAAGTTTCTGATTATTTCCACATGAAGGAGTTCATAGAAGTACATCTCAATTACTTGGAAGTTATCAAATAGTCGACTTAACTTGATGGTAATGGAAAAGTTGTCCTTTGTCTCAATTACTGGTATGTTATGATTAGTCCTCATAATACTATAAAGCAAATACCTTAACCTCTAACTTGTTGAAATATATGATTTCTGGTCCCTGTACTGACATAATTTAAACAATTCGACACTGTGTTAGATACTGTATTGGGTGAAAATCGATGTGCTCGAATAGCACCTCGGTATAACGGACCAAGGACAATTGAACTGATGTTCCCGAGGAGAGAGGCCAAAGCAAACGATTGAAACACTGAAGTCAAGTACCAATGTCGTCACCCAAGGGGAGCCGCAAGCTGTGCTTCGGTGACACACATCTCGACCGAGCAACAAGGTCACACCACCGAGGTCATGCACTTGGGCCTCGGTGGAATACCTCAGTTTTAGCGGCTCAGTAGCCCACTACTTCAGCCCACTAACTCCATCAATAAAGGCTCAGAACGTGGGTTTGGGCACTACCAGTCGTGGAGAACGTGGGCAAGGCCTTTGTATCTATAAATAGCTCCTCATTTCATATTGTATTCATTCAAAAATACATACTGAAACTCTGGCAAAATTTGTACTCACGATTATATATTGAAATCATTTTATTCTCTTGTATTTACGCTTGCTATTTACATTGTTTCGACTTTGATACTGAGTATTGTTTGTATTCGTTACCCAAATTCGACTTGTGATCCTAAACCAGTTTTAGGCACATACAAATTGGCGCCGTCTGTGAGCATACAGCCATAAACGCTTTGTTCCAAAGTTGAACGTCTTCTTCAGTAGAATTCACGTTTTTTTCACTCGACGTACTCGACGACATGGCCAACAATAGCAGGAGTCCCGCTGATTTGTGTCACGACCCTTTTTAACTAAAAAGGAAAGAAACTTTTAGTATTTAAAAGGTCTGTGACGGTGTTCAAAGGTACACAAATATTTAAGAGATTTTCGGAGTCGCCACTTGACAAGTTAAAGGTGTGCCAAGTCACCAAAGTGGTGTACCTAGCACACCTATGACTCGTTTAGTGGTCTGCGTCAGAGTTCCGGGTAAGGATCTCGGTTGGCTCGAGGGAAGGTGTTAGGCACCCTCGAATCCTGTGCCAAGCACAGTTGCTTTTGTTGACGCATTTCGACTCTTATGAAATTGTTTATTATATTTGCCTTGATTTTGTTACGCTTCAATTCATTATTAATTTTTTACCGTTTGACAATTGAAAACTCCAATCGAATATAATCGCGCGAGAACTTCACTCGTTCGAAATCTTTCGACTTAAATCAATTAAATCGCGCAGGCACTTCACCCGTTCGAAATCTCTTGACTTAAATGAGTTTTAAATGAACAATATAGGTTATTTAGTGTAATTGAACTTGATTCGGCCTAAAAGGTTTGCCTAACCACGTTACTGATTAAAAGGATGGCGTTTCGTTCAAGGTTCAACTTTTGTTGGCAAATTAACCAAATAGCCAACATTACATCCCATTTTTATTGAATGGCCTAATCCCATTTAAAGACTTGTGGCCTTAACAAAAGAACCAAACAGCTCATGACATTCTTTTACCATTCCATTATTGTCAACAAATGAACCACATAACAAAGGATTTTTTTTTTTCCAACTTTATTGAATAGCCTAATTCTTATTAAGGACTCGGGGCCTTTAACTTAAGAACCAATCCGAAACTGGAATAACTTGGCAAATCTCAAAAGCGGAGTCTGTTTCCTTCCTCAGTTTGCACATCGGGCCTTACTTTCTCTACATATTTAGCCAAGTTTGCAAGTTCAAGTTGTTTATACAATCAAGTCCTCTTTTTAGTGTTTTTTTAAAACTCCTCAGATTTTTTAAAGTTTATTTACTTCTTCTCCAAATCTAGTTTTACAGAAATGTAAACCAAAAAAAATTGCTTATTTGCTTGCATGCTTCAAAATAAGTAACAATCTAGTAACTCTTCCTTTTATAATTTTTAGACGCACAACATTCAATAAAATAGTACAAGACTAAATATATGAAAGCAAGTATACGATAAAGCCTTGAGAGACCATTTTTACTCATGCTCAAAAATCTTTAACTAGCCAAAATATAATGGTTGGAAGATTTACCTTGTGAGTTTAACCTTCTAGAGCTAAGAAAACAGCAATGAAGAAAATAAACCAAGCTAAACTCAGCACCCCATAAATTCCAAGAGCATACAGCTAGTAAGCAAATTTCCTCAAGCTAGAGGAATCTTGCAAACATAAAGCTAAGCACCAGCAACAATAACAACGAACAGGAGAGGAAACCAGCTCTAGCAGCCCCTTGACAGACCCTCTTTTACTTGCTAACTCCCTTTATTTCTCTTTTACTTTCTCTGTTTTTTTTTTTACTATGACTCTAGTATTTCTTTTTACTCTCCCGGATCTTTTGTTTGTGTTTTAGCTCTCAGATCCGAATTTGATAGTAGTGAAGTGTAGAGAGAAGTGAGAGTTTTTAGGGTATTTTTCGTGTATCCCCTGGTGTGTTCTGTGTGTGTGATTTTCGTGTGTAGTCTGCCTGTGTTCTTCTTTTCCAAAAGGAATAAGATGTCTTCATTTATAGAGGGGAAAGAGAGCAAACATAGCTGTTAGGGGACAGCTGGTGTAATGATGCCAAGCCCAAGGCCATCAATGCCATATTACCCCTTTCATGCTAAGGTTTTCACCAACCAAAAGGGTGCAAAACCTTTTACCTCTTTTGTGCTACACCTTGCTTTTCAGTGAAGTAAAAGAAAGCCATGTGAAAGACCCCCTTTTCTTGCTGACTTATGTACCTCTACTTTGACTCTTTGGCTCTCTTTTTTTTTTTTTTTCTAGACAAAACAAATCTGAAATGTGAGTTTTACCAATTTAAACTTACAATTTTAACTCTCAGCCTAACAAAATATTCATACCCAACTACCAATCCTAACTAGTAGTTTCTGGACCAAGACTAATTCAAGACTTAAGCTAAATTGACTCCCAAGTCCGCAGCTCACATTAAACCACCAGAACACTTTCAACTAAACATACTGGAGAACTACAGTAATATACATTCCTAGTTGAACAATTGAACTACATAAGCACAAACTCCATACTTCGATTTCCTTAAAAAAAAAAAACTCACAGACAACAAACAACTTTTATTCTTTAAACAACTGATCAAACAACAAACTCGACGAGTGACAATCGAAGCATACAGATCTGGATAAACAATGACTTTGAGAGGTGCATGCTTGAATTTAGCCAAAACGTTTCATACTCAAAACCAGTTGAATCACAATAATAATCTATAACTAAAATAATACTAGAAACGTTTTCCACCACTAACATGATCTAAACAAGTAACAAGCATAATTAGGCAATCATTCCGGGCTTAAACTGAATCAGACAATGACTTGGATACAACTTTACGCTTGGATTCATCAAAGGACCAGGTAATTCATGGCTTAACAGTGAAAAATAACAAAGCCTTGGTCGAGGCAATAAATAGCTCTGCCATCTAACAAACTAAGCTGTCAAACCAATACTCCAACAAGCCATGTTTTGAGAGGTGAATCAAGTACCAGACAAGTTATGTTCGAATCTACACTAAACAAAGCGGATCAAGATACCACACAGAATAGTGAACAAGCCCAAATACTAGTTCAAGCAAATTTTCCATTTGATAAACATGTTTATTTCCATGATCGCAACAGAGGAGCGGTTACAAGAACATATTCATAACTGATGACTTTCATTAATGTATCGACTAATCTAAAGCTAAACATACAGGATGATCTCAACATTAATTCTAGCAAAACAATGAAAACAACTTAAGAAAAAGGGAGTTTTACTTATGAGTCGTCGCACAACAGCCCCGCCTCTGTTTCACTTGTCATCTCAGCACCATTACAGCTGCTCGTTTGCTAACACAGGGTCTCCAATGCCTTGTCTCTACACCACAGAAGCTCACTGATGTCACCAAAAATGCTGCGTTATTTTGCCAAAACAAAACCACCAGCGCATCATTTCTCATCGTCGCCACGACATCACACACACGTACACACACCCCGCTGCCTGAAACAATGCCACGAACTTCCCAAAACAGTCAGCCCCGTAGCCAAACCAATTCGTCCTTGCTACACCATCAACCAGTTATCGCAATGATATCATCCATGAACAAACCCGTAAAAGTCAACCTCGCAGCTGCTATACCCTCGTCGCAGCCTCAGACACCACCACTGCCTCACTATTGCTTCCGAGCCGTCTCACCATCACACCTATATGAAACATCCCCTCTAAGTCATCTTCACTACCTAATTTCCACCATGTCACTGCCTCGAATAACCCCGAGCGAAACCCACAAACACCACTGCTATGGAACACCATCGAGCGCCTCGAGGTTGCCTCGAAATCTCATTAAAAATCATCATCGCCAACATCTAATCAACAACCCCATCGCATCACCACCACTAGTTCACAGTTCCGTCAAACCCCAAAATTATACGGCCAAATTCGAGCCACATCGCCACTGACCCGAAACCAAAACGGGATACCAAAGAAGAAATTGAGAGGAGCAGATCGAAACATAGTGGGAAGTGGGGAGATTTTCAGGGCAAAGTTACCTTACCACCGTGTAGAGAAAGGGAAAACCAAGCCGTGGACATAAGGGTTCGCCTGAAAAGGGAACCCGCCGTCGACACCGCTGGCAGTGGATGAATCCGGCAAGAGGAGAAATTTTCGCAGCGTTTCCTTAGGTCTTTTGATTTGGGAAAATTACCAAAAAAGGCAATTATTTGGTTTTTAAGCAAAAGGGCATCGGGCCGGGTCAAAACTGATATTAGGCTGATTAGTTCTACTTTTGGGTTTCACAAATGGCCACTAGAAAGGCTAAACTATTTAGAACATTTACAATTAACTAGAAATTAAAACTACTTAAATTGCAAATTTGTAGCAATCAAAACGTAGGATCACAATTAAGCACATATAACAAATATTTTTGGTATTTTCATATTTCCTCTTTTTTTTGACAAATTTTAGCTAAAATAAAGACCAAAATTCGGAGAAAATTCTACAAAGTTAGCTCGCATATTTTGAGCTATTTCAAGCTATTTTTTTGAAATTTCATGCCAAAATTAGGTGAGTACAATTTGCAGTTAACTCTCGATGGACAGACTAGCGATCAGTCGAATCCGAATTCTTCAGCTCCGATGACGACCGAAGCCTTTCAGGCCTACGTTGTCGCTTCGCTAAGAGCTCTTCAAGAGCAGCAGGCCGAACAGGCCAACATTAATGCTGGGGTTCGTGCCTCGTTAGAGGCAAGGAATAACTCAACCCCGAACGGAGCCCAGCCTGTGGACCCAAGTGGAGGCATCCTGCTCTTCGTTCCTACGGGCGCGATAATGGGGGGACCTCTAAATGGGACCACATCTGGGGGTTCGGGAACATTGCCGAACACAACGCCACACTTCGGCACGCTTCCCACCGTGGCAGAAACTACCTCTTCGATTGACGTTGAAAGGTTGACCAAAGAGATCGAAGCCCGAGTCGAGGCTCGTGTCGAGGCGCGCATGGAAAAGCACCTCAAGAGCACTCCCGGGGTGACTAAGGTTCAAGACGACCTCGATATCGACCAATATAGGGAGTTCCCATTTAGACCCGAAACTGCCCCAGCCCCAACTCCCAAAAATTTCAAGCTCTTCTTCTTGAAGAAATATGATAGGACCACTGACCCCAAAGAGCATGTCGACTTAACGGAAATAGAGAAGGAATCAATGTTTCTGAAAAAATTCGGTGAATCTCTTGAGAAGGAAGCACTTCGGTGGTACATGCGTCTACCATCAGGGTCGATTTCCACCATTAAAGAGCTACGCGCGTTCGTTAAAGCGCACACCGGGACGCAGAAAATCCTCCAGAGGAAGGAGGATATATTTGAAGTCAAGCAACGGCCAGATGAGCCACTAAAGGACTTCCTCGAGCGCTTTCATGCTGAGCGCATGGAACTACCTCCTATGGATGATGCTCTAACCATCATGGCGTTTGAGAAATGCATCAATGTTCGCAACCCTGATGTCGTTGCTGAGTTGCCGAACACAACGCCACACTTCAGCCCACTAACTCCATCAATAAAGGCTCAGAACGTAGGTTTGGGCACTACCAGTCGTGGGGAACGTGGGCAAGGCCCTTGTATCTATAAATAGCTCCTCATTTCATATTGTATTCATTCAGAAATACATACTGAAACTCTGGCAAAATCTGTACTCACGATTATATATTGAAATTATTTTATTCTCTTGCATTTACGCTTGCTATTTACATTGTTTCGACTTTGATACTGAGTATTGCTTATATTCGCTACCCAAATTCGATTTGTGATCCTAAACCAGTTTTAAGCCCATACAGATACAATTACTCCACTATATTTTGAGCTTATCTCGAATCGTGTCAAATAAAAATAGTATGAATTAATAAGTATAATAACTAAGCAGAACAAAGCTTCTCACAGATAGAATTACTATAATTTCTAGATAGACTTCGCCTTAGTTTAATATGTTTCTTGATCTATGCATAGAACTTCTTTTTTCTTGGGGAAACTGTGTTAAACAATTTTTATTCATCAGAAAATACAAGGAAAAAGGAAACTATCAGCTGACTACATTTTTTGGGTGTATGGGTCCTATTGGAAATGAAATCAAAGAGCTGGAGCCTGGAAAAAGAACTTTTACAGCTTATAAAATGTTCCAGCTTATTAAAAATGAAATGTGAAAAGGTAACACTATTATTGCCAATTCTTTGCTTCGAGCCTTCTAGGAAATTAGGCCCCCACTGTAATAACTTCAAAAACCACACAAATGAAGAATAAAATGGAAACTATTTTATCTCTTCCTCGTACCAAAACGGATAATGTGGGACCCAATATCTTCAAGCAAGCTGCTGATTAGTACACCTATCATTTCAAATTATTTTATATTTAATGATACTTCCGGATAAGGATGATGGTTATGTTAGAGATGACAAAATAAAAAATGAATGTACTTTTAACTTAAATAATCTACTAAGAATGACCTAATTTTACTAGGATTATAATATGGAAAAAAAATTAAATATATAGTTTAAAATAAGTAATAGATAAATATATAGCTATAATAGTACCTAATTAAGTGTAAGTAACAAATTTAGAATTGTACAATTTTTTTAACAAAGTAATAAGAAAACAGTGTCATTATTTTCAGAGGGGAAGGGGTGTATTTTTAAATTTCATATTCATATTAGGTCAAAGTAAAATACACAAAATTAATTTAAAGTATTATTGTACTAAAGATATGACAAGGTCGGCCGGTTACCGAAAAGCCGATCTTAATGGTGACAAAGTGTGGTCTATCCTCGACCAAGCTTATGTTTCTAAGAATAACGCGCGTCAATTTTTGAAGTGGGTGACCTGATTCTCGTGTCTGCATGGATGTGATGGGGCGGAAGGGGAGATATTTAAAATATCATATTTTCATACACAGGCTCCTCATTATTTACTTCCACGTTGATATCTGGGGGAAGTATGTAGCACCTAATTAGTCCCATTTTAGTTGTGATTTAATTATTTTGAGCTAAAGCGGTAATTAAAATGAGATAAAAAAATATTAATATATAAATATGAGGGATTATTGATAATAACTGTTATAGGTTCACGGAGTCAGATGAGTTCAACACATTCAAATGTCGAGCTACAATGTCCTCTGTCGACAACCTTCATTAGAAGAAAGTTTATATTGTGTTTATTGACCTAAAAAAAGCGTATGACAAGGTCTTTATGGAGGTTATGTGGAGATGCTTGAAATGTAAAAAGGTTTCGGTGGAATACATCAGGGTGATTAAGGATATGTATGAATGAGCTAAGACCCGAGTGAGAACAGTGGGAGGAAACTCAGACCGCTTTCTGGTCGAGATGGGGCTTCGTCAGGGGTCAGCGCTTAGTCCATATTTGTTTGCGCTGGTGATGGATGAATTGACTCGGAGTATTCAAGGAGAGGTGTCGTGGTATATGTTATTTGCAGATGATATAGTGTAGCACTACAACAATAAAGACTTTTAGCGGCAATAAATATGCACTTTAGCGGCAATTTAAATTGCTGCTAAAACTTTTAGTGGCAATTTAACAATTGCGGGTGATTTCAGTGTCGCTAAAACCTTTATTCCAGAGGTGACGACGTGCGGTAGTTGGGCAGCGGCAACACAGAGGAGATCGACTAGGTTCTATGATTGCTTTGCTAGGTTTTCCAAACTGGGTTTTGTGTGTGTGGTGGGGGGTGGGGAGTAGATATTTTGGTGGGAAAAGGTGAAATTTGTACAAATAACTTATAATCAGAGATATTTAATGACACATTTATCAGTTATTTACCGGCAATTAGTTTATTGCCACTAATAAATTGTCCCTAAAAGCCTTATTTGTTTTAGTGTAGGTGGATGAGACATGCAGAGATGTCAATAAGAAGCTGGAGGTGTGGAAGCAGACTCTAGAGTTTAAAGGCTTTAGACTAAGCAGGACAAAAATAGAATATATAGAATGCAAGTTTAGTGACGCTCCTGATGAGTCAGATGTGTAAGTGAGGCTTGATTCTCAAGTCATTCCTAAAAAAGGAATCTTCAAATATCGTGGCTCAATCCTCGAAGGTGATGGTAAGATTGATGATGATATCACACACCGTATAAAGTAGGTTGAATGAAGTGGAGGCCCACTTTACTACTAGAAATCACGCGTTTAACGAGGGAGATCGGCAAGGGACTTCCCTTTCCAAATGCGTGATGGAGAGGGAAGTCCCTAGCAACACACGCCTCGGAATTCGGCTCGTCGTTGAGCATTTTTGGCGAGATAAAAGCTTAGCAAGCTGTAGTGTAGGCCCATTTTTATATATTGTGTCAGTTTTACACTGCTAAGGATTTCCCTCGCCAAACCAAGGAGAGAGAAATATTTTTACGCACTTTAGCTAGGGAATTCTCTCTCCAGGTATAAAAAATATATCTTTTTATACACTGTTGGCTAGGGAATTCCCTCTCCAAGTATAAAAATTATCTATTTTTAATTCACTTTGGCTAGGGAATTCCCTTTCCAAGTACAGTAAAAATATTTTTATCGTTGCACTTGGCTAGGGAATTCCCTCGCCAACCCTAGTGTACCTGAAACACAAAAATCAGTAACAATACAAAGCAGCACAGCAACAACAACAACATATATAGCATACCTGCGCACATCAATTACAGAAGCACCAAAACACCGAAACGATTCACATCATAAATGCCACAACCTGTCTAACATACTAATAAAACTATATCCGGACAATTAAATAAGTGTACACACTTGTTTCATACCAACTAATACAAATAAATAAAACACTAAAATAATTCTTAAAAAGTACTATGCACGTCTCACTTTCAAGTTTAATTTGACAGAAAAAAAAACAAACTACCGAGAATCATTTTCATTTCCCCTTCCCATAATATAGGTCGACACCAAGGACTCCAATTTTGCCATCTTTCCCGGTCAGCTTGGCGTTCAAGATCTTGTTCAGCTAGCCTTTTCTCTATCTCTTCACGTTCCTTTTCCTGTCCTACTAGCCTTTTCTCTATCTCTTCACGTTCCTTTTCCTGTTCCGCTAGCCTTTTCTCAATGTCATCGAATTTAGCTTGCAAAACTAGATCCACATTTTTTGTAGCACCGGAAGAAGAAGAAGATGCGTAAGCATTAATAATGCTTATTCTTGACGGCTTCTTGTAACGTGAAGGACCAAGACCATGGGCTCTGTTTTTTTTTTTTTTTTTTGTAGCCATCAACGGCCTCCACGAACATTACAGCCTCTTCATCCGGGGTGGGTTTAGCTGCACCTTCTTGTACCCCCGATCCTTGGCTTTCAGCCCATCGTTCATAAGCAGCTTTATAGTTTTCCTATAACAAAATATATAATTTATTACAATTACTCTAACACTGGTGATAAATAATTCAAAAAATATTAGGAATATTTACATCTAGCTGTTGGGCACGTGGCTGACCCATTTGACTGGATTTCCATTGTCATCATATACATTATGGAACAACAAGTAAAATTCAATATCACTTACCGGCCCATGTTCCGCTTCCTACACAATGCAAACGGAATACGGAAACTTAAAAATGGCTATTAGTTTATAATTGGATTAATTTAGTAAAGACTTACATATCTAGCTCGATGGGTTGCCAAACTAACTGAGCCACAAGTATGCAGCGAGTCACCCTTCGTCGATGCTCGGTTTTTCTTCGCTTGCTCGCTCTGGGCTATGAATTCGGGGGACTGCCAATATATTTTGAGTCTATCCCAATTTTGGGGATAAATCCAGCTAGGTACAATTCCTCTAAGTCTGAATTTTGATAGTCCGTCACTCAGCCTTTGCGTTGCTTTCTTCTCAAAATTCGCCCGAACATCATAATTATATTCACCGTCCCACGAACACTTGTTCTGAAACACAACATAATATAAATGTAAACTAAAAATATAGTTTAGTGTTAAAATACCAAAAAACCAAAATAATTTATACCTTAAACTGTTCGAACATGCGATCTCTAACGGGTGGGGGTATTTTTCCCCAGGACGGCTAACCCTCCGTAAAGTGTGGATACATGGATTCCATTACAAGCGCAGCTGCTTTTTCCGATGGAATAAACCTGCATTCCATTAAATAGAGTCAACTATATAAATGTATATTTAATATTTTCAATATTTGATGTTTTAAACTTTATATATAACAATACTTACCCATCTCCAACAGGCCTGATGATCAACCTACCACGGTTATCTTTTGTTCCCATACCACCAGGAAACTGTACATTGGCATAAGTGCATTTCTTTCTACCTTTCCTTGCAGTAGTAGTGGCAGAAGGAGCAGAATTCTCCTGTGTCTCAGGAACAGGTTCGCCCGAACCTGAAGGACTACTAGAACTCGGGCATGTGGATTGTGATGCAGATGGTTCAGTGCCGGCCGTGGCAGGGGATGCAAATGGGATATGCTGGGGACGTATGTTAGGCGTAGGTATCATCATCATCATGCAAGACGTCCCCGGTGCTGAAAATGTATGAACTGAAGGGCCTGGTACATGCACAGGCTGGGGGAGTAGCCTACTAGAGGCATAGAATGGAAAGAGGGGCCAGCAGGCTGGCTAAACTGATAGTGGGGGTCCGGAGGTGGCATAGACTGAAATGATGTAGCAGGTGCATGTGTAGGATGGAATACTGGAGTGCTGGGGGGCCCGGTAAAAAAATGGGGAGGATATGTACTTACTAAGCCGAGCAGTTCTGTAGTCGGTGTCAATGCTGGCATCGGAGATGTAGTATGCCCGGCTGAAGATGATGCTGTACAACTGGAAGTCCGACCACCACGGGTCTTGGGACCCTTCTTCCCTCGAGATGCCATATCTGAAAAAAATTACATTAATATCAATAAAAACTCAAATGTATAAAAAAAATTATTATAAACACTATGGAAAACATTAGTCAATTAAAGAAAATAACTAAACACTTGTTTCAAAAAAATATATATATACTGTAAGTAAATATACTTCTCAAATTTTTCAGTCATCATCGCTTGCATCCGTTTCATCAATTAATTCATCCTCAGTTGAATCATTTTCTTCAATAAACTCTTCCTCTTCGTTTTCCAAAGATCCATAGTCTGTGTGAAGGTTTCATAATCAAATTCTTCAAAATACTCCACACTCTGATGCAACTCATCGGGTAATTCTTCATCCACAATATCCTGCACACTGGATATGTCATTTTGGTATGCTTCATCCAATGCAACATACACCTCCACTCTTCCAACCGGCTTGCCTTTTAAAACAACTCACCAATTCGCTTTAGCCTTGTTCTTGACTTTATTTTTGCACCTTGGGTAAGGAACGTAGTACACTTGTTTCACGTTCTGAGCAATAATGAATGGATCGTAATGTGCATACCTTTTGGTGTGATTGACCTCAACTATATTATATTTCGGATGCACCTTTGTACTTTTATGTGGGGTTGGATCAGACCACTCACACCAAAAGAGCGCCAATTTTTTACAAGGAGAACCATTAAAATCTAGCTCTAATATTTCCTTGATCACACCATAGTAGTCAAAACAACCTTCACCTGTGCCTGCATTAACCCACACCCTGCAATTAAAGGTTTTCTTTCCCATAGACCATTCTTCAGTATAAAACTTAAACCCATTTATAAAGTACTTAGACATCCGTTTGTACTTATAAACTGGGCCCAAGGCTAAATCACAGAACAATGGATGATTGACTCCATTGACAGGATTGTAAACCTAAATGGCGTCATGAAAATTTATAAGTTAGATTATACGTAACATAATTTGAAATAGTCTTCAAGACATGGTATGATTAAATTAAAAAAATTCTTATATATTCTCTAAACCAATCTGAGAAATTATCAGTAACAGCGTCATGCCCAAAGCAACTTACATATAACCTGCTAGGCACAAGAAAAAGCATCAGTTGATCAACCGTCTTCTCTCCCCTAGATTTTATGTTAATTGTAGAAATTGACAATTACCTGTAAAAGGGTTGCACTTGGGGACAATTCAACAATACATGTGTCGACGCTACTTTTCTATCGATGTTATTGAATTCTTTTTGCGAACCCTATTTTGATCCTCTACCAGGATGATTGAATATGAAAAATTGCGGATACAATGCAGTTCCACTCCCACCATCGTCATGCCGATTCGGCCTACTCCTTAGAGATGACACATCTTCCCCGAAATAATAGGAACATAAATGGGTAGTTTCCCTAACAAGATACACCTCGCATATCGACCCCTCAATTCTATTTCTATTTTTTGCCAACCACTTACACTTACCAACAGTCCTGCACAACATATTTCATTATATAATTTGTATAAATATTTTAAAAAAATAAAAATTAAGCCACAAACTAACCTTTCAGTGGGATACATCCATCTACCTTGAACTAGACCTCCAAGCCTTGCTTCTTCCACTAGGTGCATAGGCAGATGTTCCAGTACATTGAAGAAACCAGAGGGAAAGATCTTGGCCAATTTAGTTAAGATCGGGAATATTAGCTTCCATCATCAGAAGATTTTCTTCCCTCAATGTTCCGGAACACAAGTTTTTGAAAAAAACACTCATTTCCATAAGGGCTTTGCAAATTATATCAGGCAACCCACTGAATGCAATTGGCAGCAAGCTTTCTATGAAAACATGGCAGTCATGGCTTTTCATTGCAATCAGCTTACCTTCTGTCATGTCCACACATTTGGATATATTCGAAGCGCAACCATCAGGAAACTTAATATTTTGTAGCCACTCACAAATCATTCTTCTCTCATCCAAGTCAAAAGTGTAATTAGCAGTCGGCTTTCGAACCTTTACCCCATCTGATTGTAGGTGCAATTCCGGTCGCCAACAGTATGCCTGAATGTCTAATCTTGCCTTCAAGTTGTCCTTTGTTTTGTTGTTTACATCCATCATAGTGTTAAAGACATCATTAAAAAAAATTTCAATGTGCATTGGATTAAGATTGTGTCAAAGAAGATTATCCTTCCAATAAGGAAGTTCCCAGAATATGCTTTGCTTCGTTCAATTGTGTGTAACACCAAAACCTGGGATTCTCGGCAATGGTTGTTTCTCCTTTACCTTAGGATACCCCTGAACCCTGGCCTAAACTTCATGGCTATTCATCCTTTGTGGAGGGTCATCAATATCATTCTTACCCCTCATGAATGCACTAGTGTTTCTCCTAAATGGATGGTCATCTAGCAGAAACTGGCGTTGAGAATTGAACCATGTGTGCTTACGTCCATTTTTCAAATAAAATGCTTTAGTGTCTTCCATACAAATAGGACAAGAAAACTTACCAATAGTAGACCAAACAGACAACATTCCATATGCAGAAAAATTATTTATTGTCCACATCAAACAAGCATGCAAACTTAAATTTTGTTTAGCAGAACAATCATATGTTTCAACACCTTCGAGCCACAATATCTGTAACTCATCAATCAAACGCTGCAAAAATACATCAATCGAGCTTTTTAGGTTACTAGGACCAGGGATAATGCAAGTCAGAAAAATATATGGACTTGTCATAAACATTTCTGGAGGTAGATTATACGGTGTGACAGATACATGCCAGCAAGAATATGGGGCTTCAGAGATAGCAAATGGAGTGAAACCATCAGAACTTAAACCCAACCGGATGTTTCTAGGTTCACTAGCAAATCCAGGATAAACCCTATCCAAATTCTTCCATGGTTCGCCATCAGATGGGTGACATAGAATACCAGGTTATTTTGCACGTTCATGATGTCATCTCATATGAGGAGCAGAGCTTATTGACGCATACAACCTCTTTAACCTTGGTATAAGAGGTAGGTAATGCATCACTTTAACATGGATCTTTTTCTATTTAGCATTTCTGACCGGCTTATAACGAGACTCACCACAAAATTTATAAAATTCAAAGCTCGCATATTCCTTATAGAATAACATGCAACCCTTCTTACAGCAGTGAATTCTTTCTGAAGATAGCCCTAAAAATGAAACCAATTTTTTTTGAATCGTAGTATGAGGTAGGCAGCGCCAAGTTACTTAGGTTTAGTTCATTCATCAGTCCAATGATCTCATCCATGCCTCCTTGAGATATATTATAATCTGATTTTATACTAAGCAATCTAACTGCAACGGACAACTTAGAATGGGGCCGCTCCCTCGTAAAATGGACGACTAGCTTCTTCCAACTGTTCATAAAAAAACTTTGCCTCATCATTTGGTAACTCCTCACAAGTAGGTTGAGATGGTTCCCCTTGGTACATCCCACATGCATCATTTATCATATCATGCATAGGATAGTTATACCCGACATATGCACCGCTAACCCCAACATATTTATTTTGGTTGTTGACCTCATCGACGCTAGGGTTAGACTCTCCTTGTGCAGTCCACACGAAATAATTGGGCATAAATCCTTTTTTATAAAGATATAGAACAACGACATCTATTCGTTGGACGTTGCTACACTTGCATTTCAAACAAGGACATTTGATTTTACCCTCTCTTACATATTGTGGGAGCAATTTAGCTTTAGAAATAAAGCGCTCAACCCCATCTACGAATGATTTCCGCAAAGCCATACTTTCATAAAATCTATTATACATCCAACTACGATTTTCACCAGATTCCATCGACACAAAGGTTATAAATAAATATATTTAGAATAAGCCAATAAAGTATATCACTTGTACACTAGTTGTTTTTAAATTTTATTAATTTTGCTAATAGAAATCTTCCCTTGTTCACTAACGAACCACCATTATGCACAAATGAAGTTCAAAATTTTTCAATTACGATTGTTTCCATATCATTCAAATTTGAGGGATGATAATAATAAAAATTATTCAATAATTTTTTAAGGCTAAACAAGTATTTTCAAATTATTTTCTAAGGCTAAACTAAGGCTAAACAAGTATTTCCAAATTATTTTCTAAGGGATATCATTCAATTAAGGCTAAGAAAGTATTTCTAAATTATTTTATAATTACAATAATTTCCTAATTATATTTCTTTCTCAAATCAAAGTTAGGATAAACAATTTAGCATTCATCCACAATAAAATTTCATGATTATATGTTAAAACTAATTTATTTGAGGGATAATAACAATAAAAATCATAAGGTATAAGAAAAGTTTAATGAAAATATTTACCTTAATGGGGAGAACCTTGTAATGGGTTGGATGAGAAAAAAAAATGGAGTCGCCGGTGGAGTCGCCGGAGACGGACGAGGCAATGATGGGGGAGAAGGGTTGATTTTGTTTTGTTTGGGATGGAAACTGGATGTGCGCGATTTGTTCTGTGAAGAGGAGTATAATTTTTATTTACTACACTGCTAAGGAATTCCCTCGCCAAACACCTGACAGATCTGCAGTGTTTGATTGGCGAGGGAATTCCCAAGCCAATCAGGAAAGAGAATATTTTCTACTTTTTCTTGGCGTGGGAACTCCCAAGCTATTTTTTTTTTTAATTTCGGCAAGGGAATTCCAAAGCAGTGTAGGAAAGGAAAATTTAAAATTTTATAGACTAGCAAGGGACTTCCCAATCCAATGTCAAATTTTAAAAAAAAAAAAATTGGCGAGAGAAAGTAGCTGTTTGGCGAGGGAATTCCTTCTCCATTTTGTGGCTTGGGAACTCCCTCACCAAACACTCCCTCGGAATAAGATTAATTTCTAGTAGTGTTTCCGGTGTATTATGTGATAAGAGAGTTCCGCTTAGACTTAAATGTAAATCCTATAGAGTGATCGTTAGACCAGCTGTATTATTTTGTGCAGAGTGTTGGCCAGCCAAGAACTCTCACATCTAGAAGATGAATGTAGCAGAAATGAGAATGCTTAGATGGATGTGCAGCCACACTAAGATGGATAGGATTAGGAATGAAGTCATTTGTGACAAGGTTAGCGTAGCCCAAGTAGATGAGAAGATGCAGGAATTGAGGTTGCGATTGTTCTGTCACGTGAAAAGGAGGAGAGTAGATGCTCCATTTAGGAGGTGTGAGATATTATCAGTGCTAGGTCTACAGAGAGGTAGAAGTAGACCGAAGAAGAACCGAGCCGAGGTGATTAGACCGGACATGGCCCGAATCCAGATCACCGAGGACATGACCCTAGATAGGGGAAGGTATAGGTTGAAGATTAGGGTAGAAGGTTATGTTGTAGTTGAGTATCTTTTCCCTTATTAGATATAGCATTATGCTTATATAGATGATTTCCATTTCAGTCTTCAAAAGTATTTTCTAATATATTTCTTTTCCTAGACGAGGGTCTATCGAAAACAACCACTCCACCTTGGTGGAGAGTAAGGTTTGCGTACATCTCACCCTCCCCTGACTTCACTTGTGGGATACACTGGGTATGTGATGGAATCGAAAATACGAAAGCAATAAAGAGACAAAAACGAGACGAGACTCACACGAAAGTTCAAGTAGCAACGAAGAACTTGTTCCTTTACACCCCGAACGATTGGAAAGAATCACCTAACGCTATGCAACTATCCTCAAGAGTCACGTGGCTCGAGCAAATAGAATGATCAGAGATGGATTGAAGAGCAACTTGGATTCATCCAATTGATTCAAGCCAAAATGGTTACAAGGTTCAAGAGCAATACTCATTAATGTTTTTGTGTTCAAAGTAAGCTAAAAAGCAATAAATGAGAGAGGGGTGTATTTATAACACCCCTTTACAATGTTTTCCTACATTCTGGTCCGCAGCAGCTCAAGTGTTCATCGCGATCGCGCAGGGATATATGCGATTGCGAGGCACACTTAAACGCTGAGTCGCACGATCGCGCGAGACAAGCCGCGAAGGCGAAGACAAAATGATTCCCCTTCGCGATCGCGATGGTGTGCACGCGATCGCGAAGAACAAAAGTTCTTCGTCAGGCAGTAAGCTCAGCAGGTGTTCCCCTGTTTTGCCCTGTTTTGCTCCCCTGCTTCCTACACTGTTTCCTGCCCAGTTTCCACATTGATTGAGCTCCAATGCATTGTCTTTAAGTCCTCTCCCGAGCTCATATCATCCATGCCTCTCCAAACCAAGTGTAGGTGAGCGTCTTGTATATCCTTGGCTTGACTTCGAGTGAATGGTCTCGATGCAATTTGGGTTGCATCATCCTCCCCTTCTTGAGAAGATTTCGTCCTCGAAATTAAGGCGTCCTCCTCCAAGGTATCATCATCTACATCAAAAGAAGTCAAGCCAGTAACATTGAAAGTGGTCGATACATTGTACTCACCGGGCAAATCTATCACATAGGCATTGTTGTTGATCTTCGACAACACTTGGAATGGGCCATCGCCCCTTGGTGCCAACTTCCCTTTCCGTTGGTTGGGAAACCTTTCCTTGCGGAAATGCACCCAAACCCAATCCCCCTTCTTGAAGTCCACCTTCTTTCTTTCCTTGTTTTTCTTGGTTGCTATCTTCTCATAGGCCTCCTCCAAAGTCTTCCGCACCTTGGCGTGAAGTTCAAGCAATGCCTTGGCTCGAGCTTTACCTTCAAAATCAACAACCACATCCCTTGGCAAAGGGGTAAGATCAAGAGGAATCAAAGGGTTAAAACCATAAACACACTCGAATGGAGTCATGCCAATCATGCGATGTAAAGTGCGGTTATATGCAAACTCCATAGTGGTAGCTTATCAATCCAAGTCCCGGCCTTTCCTTTGGTCATAGCTCTAAGTAGAGCTCCCAAAGTCCGGTTCACCACCTCGGTTTGCCCATCGGTTTGAGGGTGGTGGGACGTGGAGAAGAGCAACTTGGTGCCAAGAGCACCCCACAAACACTTCCAAAAATGGCTAAGGAACTTGGAGTCCCTATCACTAACAATGGTGCGAGGCACCCCATGCAATTTCAAAATATTATCAATAAACAAGGAAGCTACATGTTGTGCATCATTAGTCTTTTTGCACGGAATGAAGTGAGCCATTTTGGAGAAACGGTCAACGACAACATAAATGCTATCGTGTCTTCCTCTAGTCCGGGGCAAGGCCATAACAAAATCCATAGAAAGATCAACCCACGGACTAGTAGGTATGGGTAAAGGAGTGTATAAACCATGGTTGTTGGATCTAGACTTGGCCTTCTTGCAATCCAAGCAAGAATTGCAAAACTTTTCCACAAGAGGCCTCATTTTTGGCCAATGGAATTGTTCTTTAAGTATGGCCAAAGTCTTGTCCACCCCAAAGTGACCCATCATGCCCCCGCAATGTGCTTCTTGAACTAGCACGTCTCTCCAAGAGGACTCGGGGACACACACTCTCCCATTCTTGAAAATGTAGCCATCTACCCATTGGTACTTCTCCACTCTTTCCCCACTCACTAGCGCATCATGAGTGCTCTTGAGCTTTGGGTCATGAGCATACAATGATTTGATGCTTTCAAAACCCATAAGTCTAGAAGCGAGAGTGGTGGCAAGAGCGAATTTTCTAGAAAGCGCATCGGCCACAACATTGTCCTTACCCTTTTTGTAATGAATCACATAAGGGAAAGACTCAATGAACTCCACCCACTTGGCATGTCTCTTGTTCAACTTTTCTTGGCCTCTTAGATTCTTGAGTGACTCATGGTCACTCTTGATCACAAATTCCCGAGGCCATAGATAGTGTTGCCAATGGGCTAGAGCTCTCACGAGGGCATACAACTCCTTGTCATACGTGGAGTAATTCAAGGTTGCACTTGCACCCTACTCTTCAATTCTTGGAAAGCTCTCTCTTGAGGCTCTCCCCACGCAAAGGATTTATCTTTCTTCACCAACTCGGTGAGTGGAGAGGCAATGGAGCTAAAGTCTTTCACAAATTGCCTATAAAAGCTAGCAAGACCATGAAAGCTCCTCACTTGAGTCACGGTAGTAGGAGTAGGCCAATCACGAATGGCCTCTACCTTAGACTCATCTACCTCCACTCCTTGGGAACTCACAACAAACCCAAGAAAGACTACCTTTTCAACACCAAAGGCACACTTCTTAAAATTAGCATAGAGCTTTTCGGCTCTCAAAACTTCAAGCACTTGCCTTAAGTGATCAACATGGTCGCCTATTGATTTGCTATATATCAATATATCGTCAAAGTAGATGACCACAAACTTGTTGATGAATGACTTTAGCACATGGTTCATTAGCCTCATGAAAGTGCTAGGTGCGTTGGAGAGGCCAAAGGGCATAACCAACCATTCATATAGACCAAACTTGGTCTTGAATGCGGTTTTCCATTCATCCCCGGCTTTCATCCGAATTTGATGGTAATCGGACCTAAGGTCTATCTTCGAAAAGATGCTAGAACCACTAAGCTCATCTAACATGTCATCCAAACGAGGTATGGGATGTCGATACTTTACCGTGATCTTGTTGACTGCATGACAATCCACACACATCCTCCAAGTGCCATCCTTCTTTGGAACAAGGATCACGGGTACGACACAAGGACTCAAGCTCTCCCTCACCAAGCCCTTGGTAAGCAATTCATCCACTTGCTTTTGCAACTCCCTTGTGTCCTCAGGATCGCTTCTATATGCCGACTTGTTTGGGATTTGAGATCCCGGGACAAAGTCAATTTGATGTTCAATACCCCTCAAGAGAGGTAATCCATCGGGCATCTCATCCGGGAACATGTCCCCATAATCCTTCAAAACATTTTCAAAAGCACTAGGCAAAGGGTTAGAAGAATAATCAAATTCGGAAGTAAGAGTCATACCTTTGTACACTAGGCAAATGAGTAGTTTGTCGCCATCATTTCCTCTCAAAAGTTCACCCGGTTGCATCATGGCACAAATGCCACCGGTAGAAGATGGTGGAGCCACCACCAAGCTCTCGGCCAAAGGGTTAGTCTCAACAACCGACTTAGCCTTTGCCGCTTCCCTCAATTCCCTCATGCGCTTGTAATCATCACTTACTTGCTTGGGTGATAAGGGCTTGAGCACAAACTTTTTCCCTTCATGCTTCACCGTGTAGGTGTTGGCACGGCCATCATGAACCACATGTCAATCAAATTGCCATGGCCTTCCAAAGAGAAGGTGGCATGATTGCATGGGCACAACATCAAACATGTGTTCATCCACATAGTTCCCTATCTTGAACTTGATCATGCATTATTTGACCACCCTCAATTCACCACACTCACTAAGCCATTGCAAACGGTAAGGACTTGGGTGCTTTAAGGTAGGTATTTTCAATTGGGAAACTAGTGTTTGGCTAATGACATTGGCACAACTTCCCGAGTCAATAATCATGGAACAAAGTAGACCCATGACTCGGCATTTAGAATGGAAGAGGTTCTCTCTTTGCAGGGTTTCACTATCCTCAACACACATGGCTCCTAAACTCCTCCTCACAACAAGGAAGGCATGGGCATCATCATCACCCTCCATTGCAACCTCCCCCTCATCAACCTCTTCATCACCCTCTACTCCCTCATCCTCGGGTTCACTATCTTGTTCATACACCAACTCACCCACCACAACCATAGTTTTCCGGGTAGGGCAATCTTTGGAGAGATATCTGTAACCCTTACATCTATAGCATTGAGTAGAAGTAGAAATAGGATTGCTCAAATGAGTTTTAGAGTTACCTCCTACGGGCGGTGTGGACTTCTCATAAGGCTTCTTCACATCTTTGCTAGCAATTGGACCACTTGTGTTTGGAAACCTTGCATTTGGTGTAGGGGTCTTCCACTCCTTTGGCTTACTCATGGGAGTAGTGGTGCTACTCTTGTAGCGAGCGGACTTCTCCTCTTTGAGCCATTTCTCGGCTTCAACCGCATCATCATAGAGGTCATAGTGGTTGTCATATTGTGGAACTTCAATTGAGAGGCTATGTCTCGATTCAAACCACTTCTAAAACGGATCTCGGTCGGCCCATTATCTTCCCCATCCAAGTCTAGGGTCATACGAATTTGCTCAAACTCATTGAAGTATTCCCCAACCGTCTTGTACCCTTGCTTCAACTCATAGAGGCGTTTGTATTGGGCATGACGGTATTGCTCGGTCAAATACTTCTCATCCATCACTCGAAGCAATTCTCCCCAAGTAACATTGATAGCCATGGCATTTCTCCTTCTACTCCTCTTGACCGACTCCCACCAAGTAGAAGCAAAGGATTCAAAAGAAGATATGGCATACTTGGCCTTCCTCTCCTCGTTCATGTCATTGGTGTCAAATATTCGCTCCATGGTCAACTTCCAATCAATGTACTCCACCGGGTCACTACTCCCTTTGAAAGAAGGAATAGTAAGCTTCACAGTATTAAGGTTGTTATTTTCTCGACCCCCTTGGTACGGCAATCAACAGATTCCCCTTGCCTCCTGGCGAGTGGAAGACATTGAGAAGGGCTTCACATCCGGTTGGCCTCCAAAGTTATCCCCATAACCACCATAATCCCTCCTAGCATTCCCTCCAACATATCCTATGGGTGGCCCTCGACCTCGGCCTCTACCCCTATCCACATTGCGACCCCAATTCATGGCTCTCCCATTCGGATTAGGAGCCCCATATTCACTACCACCATACTCTTCCTCCTCCCCTTCTTGAGCTTGATCAACTTGCTCAAGAGGTTGAACATGTCGAATAGGTCCGGGAAGTGGAACATTTCTTTGGGGATTGCCCACTATGTGAGGAATGCTCACTCGTTGGGTATTGCCCAGCACTTGATCATCTCTTTCACGATCTTCCTTTACCCGTTGTTGTCTAAGCAACTCAACAACTTGTTCCGGGGTAAAGGTGGAACTTGAAGTACCTTCACCGGCTTCAACTTGGACACTCGAGGTCCCTTTCTCGGTTTGGATACTCGAAGTCACCTTCTCGAGGTTCTCAATCCTTAGGCTCATACTATCCAATTTGGCAAGGATAGTATCCAAGGCATTTTTCGTGGTATCATCTCCTTCGTTGGACATTGTACCTACAACAATAAAAAAAACAAGCAAAGAGATTAGAGTAAAAATCCTCACTCACTCCCTCACTTTTTGTTTGTCGCTCTGGTTCACTCAAGTTGGGTTAGGTTCACATAAGCTTGAGATCAATGGCCTCCTCGTAGTTGCGCAACCTCCTCAATGATCAATCCAAAATACAAGAACCAAATGCTCTTCGGGAAGAGTGGATTCAATGGGACTCGATAAACGCTAAGCTATTTGGTGCGCACTTGAACCAAACAATTAACTACGAATCTTCTTTGAATTCTACTCTCCTTCTAGGCACGAGTATCCTATTCGCACAATGGATTAGTGCTAATTGAGTAGAAGTGTTACCCTCAAAGTACTAACCGGAAGTGACGCGATCAAATGTTCAAAGATCGAATCGTCACTAAACGGATTCGGAATTGGATGAATTTTGGTTTGTGATCTAGAAACTCACCATATTTGATGATGCTATGGGAGTTTTGGTAGTTGGAAACTGTTACGATACCTTTGCGAACATTTTGTCCCAGTTCAGGAAATTCTGGAAATTGTTACCCTTCGCGATCGCGTTCAGATGGGCGTGATCGCGATGAACAAAAATGCAGAAATGACGCGCTAGCGTGAGGCCTTGCGCGATCGCGCAGGTCTGTGCAGCAGAACCAGAAACTCGACTGAAAACTGCAGTTTTGGCACAAACAACACCCCAAATTCAACTTGTTTCAGTTTTCAAGCTTACAAATGGTGTTCCAAACTGTAGTAAACAATCTCCACTGGTTTTAACACACAAACAACCAACAAACAACTTGTTTTCAATGATTTTTGGTCAAGTTCTTCAAAAGTGTTCAAACCTTCAAGATTCAAAATTTTGATTTTCACTCCAAGACTCCAAATGATGTTATGGTGGTATCAAAACGACGGGAAAACTATAAGGAGTAAACCAAACAATCAAGAATTCATAACATCAATCGATTTCTAGCAATTTGTGCAAAATACTCAACCTAGGGCTTAAATTTCCAACTTTTGATTTTCAACTCCAAAACGTGTTTTGTTGGTTCCCAATTGTCGAGATTACATAAACAAACAATCCCCGATAATCAACACCAACAAAATCGTACCAACAAACGATTTCTATCAAATTTTTGGGTTTTCTAGTTTTTGAATTTTTTTTTCTTATTTTTCAATATAACAAGAACAAGAACATGAAAATAAACACGAAACAAAGATGACAAGCACGAAGAGTAGGACGAGGGCTCGTAAGAACGCAACCCTAGCCTTGCTCTGATACCAACTGATGCAATCGAAAATACGAAAGCGATAAAGAGATAAAAACGAGACGAGACTCACACGAAAGTTCAAGTAGCAACGAAGAACTTGTTCCGTTACACCCCGAACGATTGGAAAGAATCACCTAACGCTATGCAACTATCCTCAAGAGTCACGTGGCTCGAGCAAATAGAATGATCAGAGATGGATTGAAGAGCAACTTGGATTCATCCAATTGATTCAAGCCAAAATGGTTACAAGGTTCAAGAGCAATACTCATTAATGTTTTTGTGTTCAAAGTAAGCTAAAAAGCAATAAATGAGAGAGGGGTGTATTTATAACACCCCTTTACAATGTTTTCCTATATTCTGGTCCGCAGCTGCTCAAGTGTCATCGCGATCGCACAGGGATATATGCGATCGCGAGGCACACTTAAACGCTGAGTCGCGCGATCGCGCGAGACAAGCCGCGAAGGCGAAGACAAAATGATTCCCCTTCGCGATTGCGATGGTGTGCACGCGATCGAGAAGAACAAAAGTTCTTCGTCAAGCAGTAAGCTCAACAGGTGTTCCCCTGTTTTGCCCTGTTTTGCTCCCCTGCTTCCTGCACTGTTTCCTGCCCAGTTTCCACATTGATTGAGCTCCAATGCATTGTCTTTAAGTCCTCTCCCGAGCTCATATCATCCATGCCTCTCCAAACCAAGTGTAGGTGAGCGTCTTGTATATCCTTGGCTTGACTTCGAGTGAATGGTCTCGATGCAATTTGGGTTGCATCAGTATGTTGTTGTTGTTGCTGCTGTATGTCATATATTACTTTGTACAATGATATATTAAACTTTTTGATATTTAAACACAACCAACAACTGTAGCTTGGTCGCTAAAGGTGTTTTAAGTTTTCTCAACCAAAGGAGTCAAAACAAACAAGCCGAACCGATGTAAGTAATATAAAGATTTTTTTAAAAAAAAAAAATAAGTAGTTAAGTGGGATTCAATTATTGCTATCTAGTGTAAGTGAAACATCACTTAACTAAGTGAACCATTCAAGATTTAGAGTAAGAGTTTATGAAAATTATATTAGAAATATTTTGAATATATGTGTGTGTGAATATGTGTATTCATAACTTGATAGAGTAATCATGAGTTCATGTTAATCATTTTTACACCTACGCATTCGCTTCTGCAGGTTCAGCATACATAATTAAAGCTACAAAGAAAAAAAAGTTAAAAATTATTATCTTGAAAAAGAATAAAACTTATACTTAATGTAAGCATTTAAATTTTGATGAATTAAATCCATAAGAATTTTAGAATAATTCCTAATTCAAGTAAATATAATACCACGAAGCATGACGTGACACCAAATCAAATGAAGTAGCCAATGATAACACGCCAAGTGTGTAGATGATAGGCTTTGGCAAATCAAATGGAAGATTATCACAAAATAAATGAGAATGGTTTGAAATTCAAACTGAGCGATCAAATTAAAGCAAATAAGTTTGGCTTTATTATAACTTTTTTATTCCACCACTATAACTAGATGACACGACCCGGAATCCGGTTAGGCCGTGCGGGCACCCGACATCCTCCCCTAGACCCGTCGGGCGAACCCTTACCAATTAAATCAGGAAAATAAATATAAAAATTCATAAATAAGGACATAACATATACAATGTAAATCTAAAGCTAAGGCGTAATGAGTACGCCTATCGGCAGCTACACACATAAGGAACACGTGGTAGAAAATCTACGAGGCTAGGTGCCTCAAAAGAAATGGATATAAACACTTACCTCTCTCAAAAGTTAGTACGGCTAATCAACAACCGCTTTATCCTTTGGTTTCCTTGCCAAATGATCCCACTCTTTGATGCTTCTTGCTTCTAAACCTTGTTTCCCTTGAATTCAACACCTTCTAAAGCTTAATCGCGTAGAGAGTTTTGACGCAATCCGTCTTCAATTTCGAGTTAGGATTGAAGTTCTTCCTTCAAAAACTTGAAAATACATTCACTATTCATTAGAGCACTGTTTCTATCTTGAATTATCTGGAAAATGACGAGTTAAGGGATGAAATTCTCTTTTATAATCGAAATATTTTATTTCTAGCCCTCTTTTGCGCTTATGTCCCTTTTTCTTAAATTGACATACATTTTGTTCCATAAAGCTCATTTAATGTCTATTTCTTCAATTGCAATTCTTCGGTTAGCCTGACTCGCAATTAGTCTAGCTCTGGTAGCCAAACAAATAAGAAGAAGTGCTTCTTAACAGTTTTTCTCAATCTGTCCAGCTTCAGTTTCCACCGAAAAGGTATTATCATTGTCGCGAGCCTGTCATCTTTGGTAGAGTTCTCCCTTACTCCGGCAAGTAGCAGTCGTCCTTCCTCTTGTTATCAGGCACTTGCACAGTCGTAAGCGATTTTATTTAGATCTCAATCAGCCAGAGAAATACCACCATCCAGTAAAGGTTGAGAGCGTGGTGGCAATGGTTCTTTAGAAGGTGATTATCAGGGTAGTGGCTCAGCTCAGCTGCAGAGGAAGTTCTATGAACTGCTATTCTGGCAGGATGCTAAGGCATCCGATGTAGTACACCCATGTAATTCTTTTTTCATTATATGTGAGTAAGATTTGATTCTTCCGATCGGTCTGAACTTCGTTTATCTTACCATATTTCCATGGCTTCCTTGGATATTGTTTTAAGAATCGATTGTGGTAGAGGAGTGAGTTTCTAGTATGATTTATTCCTGGCATTTGTAAGACCATACTAATTTATCTGGTTTAAATATGAGAGATTTGACAGCGAGTGTCGGTATTGTCTGTTTGGCATCTTATTGTGCCACATTATATTATTATGTCAAGTCAGTTTACCTCTCTCGTCGGAATTCAGTGTTGGTAGGATAATGGGATCCTAATTCGTCACCATCAGAAAGTGTTATCGTTTCTTCCGGTGCAAAATGATAAGTAAGTAATATGAAATTTATGTGTCTTCCTTTTGTTCAAGACGCTAGTATAGCCATGTTAACCCATGAGCTTATCTGGGTTAAAATCGGTATAGATGAATATATGGATCGGGTTGCACGCCGCAACAGGATGAATATATGGATCGGGTTGCACACCGCAACAGGATGTATTTCTGATTGTTGATGTGTTCGGGATACCTATATGTTCTGGCTGTCTTACGTTCCTGGTTGTTGAATAGTTTGCGATTCCATACGTGTTTCTTGTTATTATCTGGCTCTACCTTTTCATAATTTAAATAAGAGGAATCTAGTTTATTTGTTTCTTTTCTCCCTGTCTAGCTATCCTATTCTTTGAGGTCGCTAGTCTGGCCCACTTATTGAGTCCTTTTGACTCACCCTTGTTTGTTGTTTGTTTCTTGTCTATCTATTTCGTTTCGGCAGGTTCGCTCCAGGATTGAGTTCGCCACGTTGTGAAGGAGCGAAGACGACTTCAGCTGTCAGGGTGAGCCAGCTTTTATTCCGGATGGCCACCAGTTTATTGGTTATCATTTCAGTTGCAGTTTGCTCCCTTCAGGAGGTATCTGTCTTCTTTTGTACTCTTAGATGTCTAGTCTGAATAGCCCTAAACCTAGTATGTCGGGTAGTCAGCTGTAATTTCTTTTATACAACTTAGAGGTATCAGTATGTCTGTGTTTTTTGTTTTAAGTCTTGTCCTTATTTATGAACTGTTATATTTATTTTCCGAATTAAATTAGTAAGGGTTCGCCCGACAGGTCTAGGGGAGGATGTCGGTGCCCGCACGACCTAACCGGATTTTGAGTCGTGTCACTAGAGAGCCACGTAAAGCCAAAAAGAAGAGCTGGAAGAAGAAAATCAAGGAAGAGATCATTAAAAATGACATCAAAGGAGGCCAAGAGAAGCTTATAAAGCAAACTGAAGGGCAATCAAAGAAGCTCCGAAGGAAAGCTTTCAAAGTCTTCTTCTACGTCGGTAATCTACGTCTCTTTTCAAGTTCAACAACGGAGGCTACGATCTACGTCCTTGTTGAAGTTCAACAACCGAGGCCACGATTTACGTCTCTGTTCAAGTCCAAAAATAAAATTTAAATCAAGATTCGGCGTGTGCGAGTTCAAATCATATGTTTGTGGCATCTGAATCTCAAATTTTGCTCGTGACGGATGTCAAAGTGCTCGTGACGCACAACAAATCCAAGATCAAACATCTTGAAATCAAATCCAAAAGTTCATCAAGTTCAAGGTCAAGCTTCCGAGCCCTTGAACCAAATTTCGTCAGGAGAAGAATCAGAGGACGTCATTTATAACTTTAGTGACATCCTAGAGATTGTAACATGCATCTTTTGTTAATATCAAATACAATATTTTGTTATACTGTTTTTTATATTGAAATTTTCTAGACTTTAAAATTTGTCGTTACACTTGGTAAAAAGAAATCAAAATATAGGAAAGGTGAGCCTAATAAGGATCATGAAAGAACAGTGTCACGAAATTAAAATTTTGTTTAGGTTTTTAACATTTTCCTACATACAGTAAAGGTCTATCTTTGGTAGCTAAACCGATTGTCAGTTGAAGAAAGAACGATTGAATTCAAATTTTTGTGTTTATTTTATGTATTAACTTTTTATTGAACTTTCTTTCAAGACTCTTAAACTTTATTTTTAGTATTACATGGTTCATATTTATATTTTCCTCTTTAAAGCTTGTTTGACCCAACTTTCTAAAAATGCTTATTGAATTATTTTTTTTCAAAAGTATTTTTGTAGACGTATTTTTGGGGTGTTTCGCCAAGCTTTTAAGAAAAAAATAAGTGTATTTGAGTGGCAGCAGAAACTGTTTTTCTGTTGTGGGGGAAGAAGCTGAAAAAAGTAGCTTTTTGAAAAAATAAGTGTTTTTGATTATTTAGGGCAAGAATACTTATTTCAAACTTCCATATTTAATCAAATTGATATTATTTTATATTCATTTTCGTAATTTGGTAATTTTTTAAAATATTGATCAAATACAAATTAATAAAAAAAAGTACTTCTCCAGTATTTAGCCAAATATAAATTACTTATCTCGTAAGGTACTTTTTTGAAAAATATTTTCCAAAATAAGGTGATTTTGGCAGTTTAACCAAACAAGCTATTAGTATTGGACGTGTCCAACCCAAACTCAAAATTATCCTACCCAAAGTCAACACCCGTTAATGACGCGTCAAAGATGGCCATTGGCCACTATCAGTCTTAACACTCCCACAATTGGAAGATTTTGGTCCATGAGTTGTGGAGGAACACGTGGCGCTCAGTCCTACTAATTTATTCTATTTAAATGATACTTCATATTTTACTACCTTGTTTTAATTTGCCTAATTTTTGCAACTTGGCACAAAGTTTAATAAAGTAAAAAATTTTAAAAAAATTTAAAATTTAAAATAAATTATTGATATTTGTATGACTATAAGTCATTTCATTAAAAATACAGTGATAAATTTAACTAAATTATTTTTAAATTTAATAAGCAGTCTTTCTTTTTATACAGGTTAAAAAGAAAAATATGTTAAGATAAATTGAAACAGATAGAGTAGTATAAATTTAAGAAAACATAAGGTTCTTTAGTATTTAATAATCGATTCTACTCCCCCGTCCCAAATTAGTAGACGATTGAGTAAGATTCATTTGTTTCAAATTAATTGACGTTTTAGAATTTCAAGATATTTTTTGTCAATTCTTCCAACTATGCCTATATTTAATAAAGAATTATTTCTCAACAAAACTTTAATAGTCTAATATTGAAAATATGGCCAATATGGATAAAATAATTTTATTGGTCGACAACCCAAAAGAGCAAGTCACACAAGTGACAAGACCATGTGCCAGCTGTTCTTGTTCTCCAATTTGACCGTGTCGCCTTGTCATAGCTGAACAACTCTCTTTCCTAATTAGTTTATGTTACCATACTTTTGTGGGAGAGCATTATTTTATAATATCATAAGTATTCCTTTAATTATATGATCATTTACAGAAGATTAGTGGAAAAAATGCCATAATCAAATAACTATATTTTCAATTAAAACTTTAGAAAGTAACAACTTTCCAGTAAGATGGACTAAGATTTCTTTGATATCAATAAAGCATGATGAAAATTTTCAGGAAAATGTTGTTTCTATATTTTTACCATTGAAGAGAATGACAAATCAGATTCAGCACTCACGCAATTGTCAACTTTTTGTATGATCTCAGTGGCCCATTTATTCGATATATTGAAATTGAATAAATGAATAACATAAGCAAGATTTTAATTTGTTTTGAAGTTGGTGTTGCTGCTATCAATATAAAAACCAATAAGCCAAAGGGCTATCCCAATACCAATAATAAAAGGTAAGCAATGAAATGTTTAAAATATGAGAAAAACTTCAATCCCATTTGCTCAATAGTGGGATGTTTGGTATGAGGGATTGGAATTATAATTTCGGGATGAAATTCGGGATTATATTTATTAAGTACATGTTTGGTATTAGGTATTAGCTAATACTAAAATAAATTTTATGCCTAAATTATGATATTACTAATCCAACATAAGAAATGAGATTAACAATTCTGGAATTATAATAATCCCGGAATAACTTACTTTTCGATTAAACGACCCCTCAGGGGATTGAGAAAGAAGAAACCTAGTACTTAAAGTCAGACCAATTCTACGAACACCACTGCAACTCCGCGTCAAATTAGGTCACGTTATCTAAAGTTTTGACCAAATAATAGAAGTACCTATCCCACCCCACGCCCTAAAACACACGTCGACACATGGTATATGGAGTATTTCTAGTAGCATATATTGAACTTATTATGTATATAAATAGTACATAATAATATCAACGCAAAAAGATATTGTATGACACTATTTTTTATCAGTTTATTAAAATAAAACTGTAGTTTTTACCTTGTATTATTGATCATGTTTCCTCATTCAAGTTTTAATTCATGTTATTATGATATCAAATAACGAGTTGTTCGAAATTCTTATGTTTTTTAAATATTCTGACTACATGCATCAAGAAAAATGAATGCATTGATGATGCACATATAAGATGAAAGCATGATGATATTAAGTCAATCTTGGCCGTCAAAGAAAATACAAAAACCATTTACGTAGTAGCCATTTTGGTGTAAGTCGGTATAATTCCTCTTTCGTTCTTATCCTCTCCCACACCTTCCTAATATACAAAAAAATATTCTACAATATATATGTACACTTAACAAGCTTTCCATATTTAATTTGCTTCTGAATGTAGTCATCTTTTTCATCTCTTATTCTTGAAGTATACACTTATTTATGTCTGTAACACCCAATTAATTCTCCTTCTTATTATCTGGATTTTCTCTATCCTTTTATAGTATAAAGTTGTTTACATTTTTACCTTATTACATACGTAACATAACAATAAACACACTGGTTTTTTCTTAGTTTTGTCATTATGTTGTCTAGATCTTGTTTCAATCTACTAAATATTGACCAGTGTCCAAGTGTTGATCGGGCTAGAATACCAAGAATCATGAGTTTTCCTGGTATTATATCAGATTTTGATGAAGATGAAGAAGGCAATAATAATAATATTGTTGATCAAGAGAATCATGAGAGGAGAATCATTGTTGCTAATCAGCTGCCTATAAAAGGTTATAAGGATATTGAAACCAAGAAATGGTGTTTTGAATGGGATAAATATGCATTAGACACATTGATTTTGCAGCTGAAAGATGGGCTTTCATCAAATGTAGAGATTATATATGTGGGGTGTTTGAAAGTACATGTTGATCCTTTAGAACAAGATGAAGTGGCTCAGTTCTTGTTGGACAAGTTTAGGTGTGTACCAACTTTCTTGCCTTTGGATTTATTAAACAAGTTTTATCATGGATTTTGTAAGCACTATTTATGGCCTTTGTTTCATTACATGTTGCCTGTTACACCTAGTCATGGAGTCAGGTTTGATAAGTCTATGTGGCAAGCTTATGTATCAGCAAATAAGATTTTTGCTGATAAAGTTTATGAGGTGATTAATCCAGATGAAGATTATGTTTGGATTCAAGATTATCACCTCATGGTATTGCCTACTTTCTTGAGGAAAAGGTATAATAGAGTAAAGGTTGGTTTTTTTCTTCATAGTCCTTTCCCATCATCTGAAATATACCGAACATTGCCTGTTAGGGAAGAGATTTTGAGGGCTTTATTGAATTGTGATCTTATAGGATTCCAGACATTTGATTATGCTAGGCATTTTTTATCATGTTGTAGTAGGATGTTGGGTTTGGACTATCAATCCAAGAGGGGGTACATTGGTCTTGACTATTATGGTAGAACTGTGACTATTAAAATCCTTCCAGTTGGTATTCACATGGGCCAGCTCCAAAATGTTATGTCACTACCAGACACAGGAAAGAAAGCAAAGGAATTGAAAGAAAAATATGAGGGGAAAACTGTGATGTTAGGTATTGATGATATGGACATGTTTAAAGGAATTGGTCTAAAGTTTCTGGCGATGGGACAGCTTCTAGATGAGAACCCTCTCTTGAGGGGAAAAGTGGTATTGGTTCAGATTACAAACCCCCCTAGAAGTAGAGGGAGTGATATACAGGAGGTTCAAGAAGAGGTCAACAGAATCGCGAATGAAATCAATGGAAAACATGGGAAACCAGGGTACAAGCCAATTGTTTGTATCAATGGTCCAGTTTCTACCCAAGAAAAGATTGCACATTATGCGATCTCTGAGTGTGTTGTTGTTAATGCTGTTAGAGATGGGATGAACTTAGTGCCTTATGAGTATACGGTCTCTAGGCAGGGTAGTGATAATTTGGATAAGGCCTTGCAGCTAGATGGTCCTGCGGCTCTTAGAAAGAGTGTGATTATTGTCTCTGAATTTGTTGGGTGCTCGCCATCTCTTAGTGGTGCAATCCGGGTAAATCCTTGGAACATTGATAGTGTATCTGAGGCTATGGGTTGGGCAGTGACCATGCCAGATCCGGAGAAAGAATTGCGCCACGAGAAGCATTACAAGTATGTTTCTTCTCATGACGTGGCATATTGGGCTAGGAGTTTCGATCACGACCTTCAAAGAGCTTGTGCCGAGCATTATCACAAGAGATGTTGGGGCATCGGTTTTGGTCTTGGCTTCAGAGTTGTTGCCCTCGGTCCTAGTTTCAGGAAGCTTTCGGTGGAGCACATTGTCACTGCTTATAAAAGGACAAATAGCAGGCTTATCTTGCTTGACTATGATGGTACTATGATGCCTGAGGATAAGGTCAACAAAGCTCCCGGTGAAGAAGTCATCTCAGTTTTGAATGGTTTATGCAATGATCCGAAGAATGTTGTTTTCATAGTAAGTGGCAGAGGTAAGGATTCTTTGAGTCAGTGGTTCTCCCCATGTCCAAGGCTCGGGCTATCAGCTGAACATGGTTATTTTACAAGGTATCACATTGTTGCTACTTTGATTTCATGAACAAAGATCAGCTTAATATCTTGTGTTGCTTTCTTCAACTCGTCGTTTCAATTTTATTAACCAAGAACAGATTTATATCTCTTCTCGTGCTGCTTTATTCAACTAATTGTTATTGTTTCTCTTGATTAATCCCGTGTAAAGGTGGAATAAGGATTCACAATGGGAATCACATCCGATAGCTGCAGACATGGACTGGAAAAGAGTAGCATTGCCTGTTATGGAGCATTACACGGAGGCAACTGATGGTTCGTCGATAGAGCAAAAGGAAAGTGCTGTGGTGTGGCATCATCAAGAAGCCGACCCTGACTTTGGCTCTTGGCAAGCAAAAGAGCTTCTTGATCACTTGGAGAGTGTACTAGCTAATGAGCCTGTGGTTGTGAAAAGAGGCCAACACATAGTTGAAGTGAAACCACAGGTATGAATAGTAAGACGGTTGATTAATATTTCAAACTTGATAAAACTGAAATGGATTCTAACCTTATTTACTGATTGTAGGATATAAGCAAAGGCGTAGTTGTTGAGAGTCTGATGGAGTCGATGAAGAGCAGAGGAATGGCACCAGATTTTGTTTTGTGCATAGGCGATGACAGATCGGATGAAGACATGTTTGAGAGCATTGCAAGTCGCGTATCCAGCCATCTTTTGGTTGATAAAGCAGAAGTGTTTGCTTGCACTGTTGGTCAGAAACCAAGTATGGCAAAATACTATCTTGATGATACAGTTGAAGTTATAAAAATGCTTAAAGGCCTTTCAACAGCAACCGCAGCAGTACGGCTACTACCTGAATTGCCAAATCGTCTAACATCCCTTGAAGTCGTTGCTGTATAGTTGGTCAACAGCCAATGTACAGAAACTTCACAATGACAGGTCTGCTAGAAAAGCCATTAGAAAGAAATTAAATGATAGTTAATCCAAGTTTAGGCTTCGAAAAGAATTCCGTTTCATTACCTTAAAGAATCCCATGATATGGATTTTTCAGGGTTCATACTAGAACAGAATTTAGTTGATATTGTACAGGTTGTCAAGGTGCCAAGTATAGAAATACGTTTACATTCTGCAGAAATGGGGTCATGTACATTTGGAAGATCTCTTCCCTCATTTGATTGTCGATTCAGTGGTGCTACTTTCTCTAAATGTCAAATCAAACTAGTAGTTGTAGCAAGTCAATACTTGAGCTTTTAGACCCTCACTGTTATTCAATTTCTCGGAATCAAAATGGACATCCTAAAGGCATCGCAGCTCAAGGTCCAAGGATACACCGTTAGATTTGAAACAACTAATGTCTCGATTCTGCCTATGTGAATTTTTAATGATCTTATTTCATGATTTAAGTTCATTTTAGACCAACGTAATACCAAATAAAAAGATCGCCTTCGAAATTCATTGTAAAATGGTTAGTTTAACGCTAGCTGTCAGCTTACTACAATTCTTGTTAATAAGACGAGCAATGTGAGTATAAGCCGGGGGAGAACGGAGCAGTGTATTATTTGAATATATTACAGAAAATTGCTTCATCTGTTCTTCTTGGAAACGAACATTGGGTGTTTTGTCTTAAAGCTCAATAACGACGTCATTGTACTAAAACCACTTCAATTGCTAATACTGTAATAAAGCAGGTGGATATATAACTCCACGATAGACAAAGAGAAGCTGTTGGAAAAGAAAAAGAACAGGATATACTCTTTTTTGTTCTTTCTTATCCCTTTGTAAATTTTATACTCCTACATATATACTTATGCCTCTCAATTTTTAGAATAACGATTAGGTAGAACAATAACGAACTACTCGTCTTGGTGTGACTTGACCTTTTCGAATGGCTTTCAGCACTTACAATGGACTATATATTTACTAGTTTTTATTCTCTAATAAAGCATAGTTCTAAATGAAATATAATTCGACGACAAGGGCCAAGGGGAATTAACAATGTCAGAGTAAGCTAGAAAGAATATTACAGTACACTGTGACATGAACAAAGTACAAATAAGTCTAATATCTTGAAACTCTTTACAAGATGAGGATACACCTTGGTTTCGACTGATAATTACAGTTTCTTTTCTTGTCAATGAAATAGCGGTTTATATAGTTGTGCAAAGGACAAAATTAAAGGTTGGCATTGAGTATCACCTATATCATTAGATAAGTCCTTGTGAGAAATGATATGGAAAGGCAATTGCCAAAAGAGGAATTTATGGGTAGGCCTGGACTTGGATCGACCCACTAATTACTTGGCGCAAAAATATTGTACTGGTTCCAGTTCGAGCTTCATTGCTACTAGTAGTTATCTAGATTGGGACCATTGGATTGGTTGGATTGATGAATGGCATGGCCAAGGTGTCTTGCGAAAAACTGAACTTCATGACAGTGTCTAAAAAACATGAAGCGTCATCTTAAAGTGGCTAACTGATTTCATTTCACATGTCTTAGGTGAGACTCCAGGTTATTTAGAGCTTTTGGTAATGTTTGATTTTCAATAACATGGAAGAAGAGTACCTCAAGTCATATTTTTTAAGCAGACAAGAATACTTAAAATCTTCTCCAAAATAAAGCTTATTTGTCTCTGGCTAAAAGTACGTTCACATGCAATATTACAAAGTGAGACCAATTGTTTATTTTTTTAACAAGGCTAATACTACAACATACCAAGTATAATTTCACAAGTGAGATTTGAGAATGATGAGATGTAAACGGACTTTACGCCTATTTCAAATGAAATAAAGAGTCTGTTTTCGATAGACTGTTGGCTAAAAAAAACTAGTTTTGAGAAACAGACAACTGTAGTGTAGCAAATTCATGTTAGTCCACCAACAAAGTTACAGTGAGAACAAACTTTAAATCCTATCAGTGAACTTAAACTAACTCAGATTTACATCGTGTATGATCTCATTAAAAAGAAAAATATTTACTATCAAGTACTCCCTCCGTTCCAGTTTATATGACAGCATTTCCTTATTCGTCTGTTCCAAAAAAAATGGCAGCATTCTAAATTTGGTAACAATTTAACTTCAAAATTACAGTTTTACCATTACTGAAATGATTTATAACCACACAAACATCTTTGTCTTATTTTAGACCACAAGTTTCAAAAGTCTTACTTTATTTCTTAAGCTTTGTGCCGAATCAAACTATAACACATAAAATGAAACGGAGGGAGTAATAATTTTTTCATTATTAGGGCGAAGCCAAATTCCAAAAGTTCTGTAAATGGTAAAGAGATCATGCATCTCGACATAGTCTCGTGGTGTAATGTCTTTATTATTACACTAGTCATGACTTCCAATTTTGAAAACGAGGTCAGAGCAACTAATAAAGTTAACCTTTATGTCATGAGTTCGAACCATGAAAAACGTTGTTGATGCGGGAGGTTGTGCACACATCTTGACATTATTGGGGTAAGTGCACGAAAGGTCATTTTTGCCAATGGTATTTGGACACAGGCTACTAATATCAAAACATTTAGTTTGCGGCCACTTTCGCTTAAAAAATAGAAGTTCAGTCCAGGACCATGTGGATTGAACTTCAGTCCTTAAAGATAGAACTTCAGTCCATATATGGACAGAACTTCAGTCAATGATCAGAACTTAAGTCAATGCTTATTTAGTAAAGTTTCAAAAGTGGCTTCTAGTGTAAGACCAAAGAAAAAAGTGACCTCAATCCAAATATCCGTGTTAAAACTGGCATCTGGACGAAATTTTTACGACATTATTAACCCAAAAAAAAAAAATAGATGGAATAGTAACTATACTAAAGTAAAATAGGCTCTTTATATATATATTCGTCCATCAAAAAATAATTACTTTTAGGTATCCATAATTTTTTGTATCACGATTTTAGGCTTAATGATAGAGTCCTATCAACATAATATATATATTTTAAATATTAAATATATATCAATAATATTTAAAATATTAAATATATTAAATATATATTTAAAATATGAAATATCAATAATATTAAATATATTAAATATATATTAATAATATTAAATATATATCAATAATATTTAAAATATATATTTAAAAAAGATAAAATATATATGGAAAGAAAGAAACAAGAAAAGATGTACATAAAAAGTAATTATTCTTGGCAAATGTGTAAAATACGCTTGTGAACTGCGTAAACCCTACAAAGACTTAAAATTCTGTTTCAGAGTTCAGACCACATCAACTCTCTGTCACTCCCGCCATTGAAGGCCATTAAAATGGAACTTGGGACTTGTTTTAAAGCTACAAATGTTAACCAAACATTGTCTTTCGTTGTCCCCAGAACCCAACAACATTCCATTAATAATGTTTCAAGTCCTTTCCTCTATCCCTCTAATGTTTCATTCCCCACATTGAAACGCTGCATTTGTAAAGCTACTGTTACTGGAAACAATAGCACTTTAGAAATTTCACTAAAGGTAACTTTTTTTCTAATTGGGTTCTTGTTTTGAGATGAAATTAGGAAATTGGATAAAAATTTGTTTGTTAGTTTGTTTTGATGTTAGTAATCAGGTTGGTTATATGTAAATTGTAATATGCAATAAAGGGCGCAAGCTTGGCCCGTACACCACGGTTATAAAAGAAATGATGAGTTGTTTGTGCCACCTAGATTTTTTAGTTTTATACCCCCTATAAAAAGAAAATTGAAATGCTATTGGTTATGTAAGGACAAGATTCAAGATTAGTTCATATGATTGCTAGAAGCTCATAGATATTAAAGTTTACATTTTTCTTATACCATTTTCCAAAATTTTGACAAATGCTAACATTGCTAAGTTGCGGGTCCCAAGCCTGGATAAAGGAAGACTCTGGTGGTAGACCGGCTGCCACCTTAAAACTATGCAAATTCATGATGCTACTTAGCTGTCTGGGATTTTTCCGAATTCGTTGCTCTGCATTGAGTTGTTATCATTACTTTAGTTAAGTACAAACAAGAAAGATATACACACACCATTAAAAAAAAAAAAAAAAGGCAGCCCGGTTCACAATGCATCCCGCTCGTGCAGGGTCCGGCGAGGGGTCGCACCCCAACCGATGTGATGTACGCAGCCTACCCCTGACTGTTTCCACGGCTTATATACTATAGACCATATGAAGCAGAAATTGCTTTTACAGTGTATATTACTTTAGTGTCAACACAAGTTTCGCTAGCCGGTTGGTTTTTGTAAAATAACATAAAGCAAAAACTATGAGTAGCACTGAGATCATCTTTCTTTTGTTAGTTTGTGGAACCACGAGTTAACAATTCTTCATGGACTTGCCAGCTATGTGAAATTGATAAAGTAGCTCTATAATTTCTCAGGTCAAAAGGATGTCTTCAGATCTCTCTCATGATTTGGAACTCTCAAGTTTATCTGCATTGTGCCCGTTGGATGGCCGTTATTGGGGTAAAGTCAAGGAACTGGCTCCCTTTATGAGTGAATACGGCTTAATTCGATTCAGGGTTGTGGTGGAGGTATTGATGTTTCCTTGTTCTTATATTTGTTGTCTAGTCATTGCAAGATCATCTGCTTAATGAGTTCGTTTGAATACAGCTGTTACTTTTGGCACTTTACTAGACTACGGTTGCATTTCTAGAAACTGATTTTGGTGTTGCGTATGGAAATAGGGAACAAAAGATTTCCCTATGCCTTCTGTAATGCCTGCACAAATCTTTTCATTCTTAGTTTTTCGGTTCCTAAATTTTACTTCAATAAGCTTGATTTTAGCAGAATGTTGACAGCTAATACAAAGGCTTTGACAAGTATGCTCTAGTGGTTACACACCTCCATCATCAACCGTTAGGTCCAAGGTTCGAGTCACGCTGAAGGAGAAGAAAAAAATACAAAGCAAAGGCTTTTGGTTACACATGCTGCTTTTGTGAGTTAAAATAGAGTTTTTTTATAAGTAAAAGAAGGTGTAAAGTCTAGTTCATACAATCTTGTAAAGAGTAAATGTCCATAGTTCTAGCAGGATTTGGCTCTACTCTGTAACAAGAACACAGTTTTTAAAAAGGAATACAGATTGCATGAAGGGTAATATAAAGATTTAATGAAAATCTTAACTGTGAGATGAGGGGTCCATAAGTGTGTCGCAAATTACTCTTATTGAAGTTGTATTTTCTGTTGCTTCAAGCTTTTCATACCTTCCCCCATTGGTTGGAAGCAGGACAAGGAATTTTTGACATGTAGTTATCTGTCAGATTAAATGGTTGTTGAAGCTTTCTCAAATCCATCAAATCATTGAAGTCCCATGTTTTTCTGAAGGAGCTCACTCTTTTCTGCTAAACTTGATTGATAATTTTAGCATGGACGATGCATTGGAAGTTAAGAAAATTGAGAAAGTCACAAACCATGATGTGAAAGCAGTGGAGTACTTCTTGAAACAAAGATGCCAATCACATCCAGAAGTAGTCAAGGTATATATAGTTTCAGACTGGCTCATGTAACATTAGTATATAGTTAATGGGCCTTCATGTTATTCAATCAATAGGAAAACAAGAGTTAAAAGGGTACACATAATCTCTCCAACCCTGTCCAACACCATGTATTTCCTCGTATTCTTATTCTCGTCTTTCTTTTATAGGTGCTTGAGTTTTTCCACTTTGCTTGTACATCTGAGGACATAAACAACCTTGCCCATGCACTGATGCTGAAAGAAGCTCTGGACGAAGTCATCTTGCCCGTCATGGATGAACTGATTGCTGCAATCTGTAACGTGGCTACAGCAAATTCTTCGGTTCCCATGCTTTCTCGCACCCATGGACAGGTAGATTTATGTGTATGATTTCTCATTTGGGTGCATTTGGAATGCATTTGGATGCGGTTTTACTATAGTTTATGCAAGTCTATTTGGGAAGATGGTGTTCTTTCATTTACGAAGACCATGGTCCATGTAGTACAGTTTACGATGCGCAAAGGTTTGTACAATTAGAATCTTCAATAATTGCTATTCTTTCTGCTTTTGTAGCCAGCTTCACCTACCACCCTTGGAAAAGAAATGGCAATTTTTGCGTACCGATTAAGTAAGGAAAGGCGAGATATTTCTCGAATTGAGATGCTGGGAAAGTTTGCAGGTGCAGTTGGAAACTACAATGCACATGTAGCTGCATATCCTGAGATAAACTGGCCTCAAATTGCAGAGGAATTTGTGCTGTCTCTTGGATTAAAATTCAATCCTTATGTTCCACAGGTATATTTTATAGAAACAGTTTTGGTTATTCATCAAAAAACAAGCCATGTTAGGATACTCTGCTGCTTAGTTCCTAACTCTAGCTGATGTATTGTTCATTCAATAGGAAGGGAGAGGCCATTATTTCCTGTGAAATATATGTACATATTTATCACTCTGGACGAGTGCTTGCATTATTTTCCTTAGTATGTAGAGTTCGATACCATCTGAATAAAATCCCCTGAAGTGCAGATTGAAACTCACGACTACATGGCAAAACTTTTTCATTCAGTCGTCCAGTTCAACAACATTCTGATTGATTTTAATAGAGATGTATGGGGATATATCTCTCTAGGTTACTTCAAGCAGGTGAATACCCACATATCTTTTGATGCTGTGTTTTGCTCTTTTACTTGATGAAGGAATTTACATTCTCCTATCTTAAGCAGACAACCAGAGCTGGGGAAATTGGGTCTTCAACAATGCCCCACAAAGTTAATCCCATTGACTTTGAAAATAGTGAAGGTAATCTTGGAGTAGCTAATGGAGACCTATCCCATCTAAGCACTAAGCTTCCTATTTCACGCTGGCAGGTAACTTTTTTTTCCTCCTGTCACTCTATTTCTATAACCTTCTCAATAATACAGCTTTGCAAGTTTAGCTTCTACTGGCGTTGCTAACTTTAGACTTGCTTGGCGCGTCTTATATTCTGATTTTCTTGGTGCGAGTGCTGTTTGCAGCGGGACTTGACAGATTCAACTGTTCTGAGAAACATGGGAGTAGGGCTAGGACATTCTCTTCTTGCTTATAAAAGTGCACTGCAAGGGATTGGAAAGCTTCAGGTGACAATACTTGAAATGCTATTTTGTTTGGGTAGACATTATCCCTCAACAGTAAACAAATACACCTTCTAAATTGCTTCCTTTACCCTTCTCCATTCGTTTGTGTTTGAAGGTTGCCCGGGGTTTGGGGTTTGCGATCAATATATTATTTGGTACTGCTTTTATTTATACCATCAGTTTTATCAGAGATGGTGAATAAATAATGGATGCGTTTCTCAGGGACACTAATGTAGTTTTCATATTCACAAGATATTCTTAGTTTAAAATTGATCAACACTTCTGTCACACAATGACTAACTTATTCACTTTTACTTTAGGTTAATGAAGCTGCCCTGGCTGAAGACCTAAATAACTCATGGGAGGTCCTTGCTGAACCAATACAAACAGTATGTAACTTAAGTTTTTTTTTTTTTTTTTTTAATGAAGTATGTGCCTTCTGTTTTACTCTTATCTTACATGATAGCACGAATTATTCTGAAAGGTATTTCAGCTATATTACAATTCCCGAGTTAATACACCAAAAAGGGTTACAGAATGAGATTCCCCGTATAATCTGTTGCGGTGTAGCAATTCATAGAAAACAGTGCATGTGTAGGCATATTTTTCGTTTTGCCTGATTACATAATTTACTGTGTGCGAAGCTACTTCCTGCCGCCACAGCTCTCTCTTTTTTATTGAACCCCAAAAAAAAAAAAAAAAAAGAATCTGTACTTGTAAACTTGGAGAACCTTTCAGTTACTTTGTTCATGTATGTTTGGTCTCCCAGGTGATGCGAAGATATGGTGTGCCAGAGCCATATGAGAAACTGAAGGAATTAACCAGAGGTAGAGCAGTGACCAAAGAAAGCATTAGAAAGTTCATTGAAAAGTTGGACATACCAATTGATTCAAAGACATATCTCTTGAACTTAACACCTCATACTTACATTGGAGTAGCTGCTGATTTGGCAAAGCACATAAACGAAGCAATAAATATTGATCGTCTGAAGTAAGAACCAAATGTTCTGCAATTTACTTCTATGATTTGCTTGGAATATCCAACTGAAGCATATGAACAAGCAGAAGCGGAATCATGTTAGATGTTGCTTCACAGAGATAGGCAAATCAGTACAAAATCGAGTTATCGATCGTGGGAGGTTGGGAACCTGGATATGAGATGCATCATATGCTTGAAATTCCAGGTAGATCAATTATAATTTCATACTTTAAAATGAAATATATGTCTACTTTTTGACTTCCAATCTATGTTGTTGGACCATGTAACTATCTCGAATGGCGATTTAGGTTCTAATGCAATGTTTCTAGTATAACGAATTTTGGGATGATAGATGAGAGTAATTTTGAAGCATCCTATCTTTCGTCTGAATTTTAATAACAGTCTCTCTTTTCATCTTAAGCCTCATTTGTTTGCACTTAATGGAGGTCTTAATCTGAATGGTTCAGACTTCAAGACATTTAGTGCATTTGTTTTTACTAAGATTTGACCACTTCATGGCTCTTAATAGATCTGTATCATTCAGATCTTGAACAAAGTCTTAATATCATTAAGATGTTCAATACGACTCCATATATTATATCATCTAGCTACAACTACACTACCACAATCGGTAACCACTACCACCATCACCGCTGCCAACCACCCCTCGCCACCACCAGTCTACCACCACCATTGTCAACCATCACAACTAGCCACCACTAACCACTTATATCATCATAACCCATTGCTGCTACCACCAACCACTAATTTTCACTACCACACTAACCATCTCTACCATCACAACCACCATTATTTCTATCAACCACCGCCACCTCTACCACCATAACTCTTTAATCACCACCGCCTTCCACCTACGATAATTGCCAACTACCACTGCTACGACCTACCACCCCACTATTGCGACAACCACCATTGCTACCATTCACTATCAGCACCAATGATCACCACTACCACCGCCAATAATTAATACCAATCACCTCCACAAACACAATTGCCTTCACTATCAAGCACCACCGCCATTATTACATACCACCGCCAACACTGCTAATCACTACCACCAACTACCTCTACCATCAAACCACCACTGTCACACAACCACCACCAACACTATAACTACCAATAATGTCAGTTACCAGACACTACCGTCATACCACGACCAACTACCACCTTACAATTTTATAACTCGGTAGATATAATATTTAACCTATTTTATGACATGTATAAACTTTAATAAATATAAATTATAAACATTCAGATGTTGGAAAAACAAACAGTCTTAAACATTTAATGTTCAGTTCTCAATACTATATTTTAATATTCAAATTCAGACCTCTTAAACTTAATAAAAACAAATGGCCCGTTAGAATGGTACATGGATCCTAATTGACAAATGGATAACTATAGACTTTAGTTTATATTAGGTCATTCAAAAGATAGCTAGCACAGGTCCAAAAAGGGTTATAGTCTATTAATATCAAGGAATGTGAACGTATGCCAAATTGAGTCACTTCATGTAGCTCTAAATTTCTCGATTCTCGAGCATTAAATTGTCAAGTTGCCTCAATGCAAAGGGAAAGGAAGAAATGTTGACAAGCCAAGCCCAACTAATGCCAGCTCCTCTATAGCTCTCCACAATTAAAACCGGGCTATTCTTGGATCCACCTCAATAAATTTCAAATCTTTGTTTGTTGCTTCCTTGCCATAATAAAACTTTTTAACTACTTGATAAATTTCAAATCATTGTTTGTTGTTTCAGAGCTTCTAAAATAGATTTTACTCCATGAATAATAAAATACTGAGTGTATGTCATAACAAATTGATGCGACTTATAGATTAATTACGTCAGATCCATAACTTGTATGACTAATTAAGCTGTGAAGTTGGGCTTGTGGGATTTGGAACTTGGAATAAGATGTAGAATTTGTGATAGTATGAGTCATTTAATTTGGAAAGGATTGAAATGAATCGACAAAGTGAAATAGCTGTTTTATCTCTTTTACTTTTTAGGCGGTTTATTGATGATTTTGGTGTGTGGTGTTGATTAAGCACATGATTTAGTCATTTGAATATTCACTCATTAGGGAAACTTTGTTTGTCCATGCCAAATTTTTTCCTTTTTTTCAAAAATTTTTTGAAAAAGTGTTTGTCTATGAAATGTTGTGACTTTTTCAACTTTTTTTGAAAAACTGTTTTTGAAAAACCAAAAAGTGGTTTAAAGCACTTTTTCAAATTTTTCAAAAAATGCTACTATTTCTCTCACAAAATTTTACTTTTTTCCAAATGAAATGTATGTTCAAACAAAACTTCAACTTCCAAATACTATTTTTCAACTCAACTCCAAAAACTCTTTTCCAAATATTTTTTGGAATTTATGGCCAAACGGCCACTTAACATACGAATATACAAAATTACTCCATATATACAAAGTTCAAGAATCCAACTTCCAAACTTAAAATTAAAGTGGTCCAGGAACAATTTAGTAGAATCTTGACAAACTATTGTGTTCACACAAAGAGGGATCTCATATTATCACACACGTACTAATAATAGTGACATACAAAGACTCGATCTATTAACTTTACTACATTAGCCCCACTCTTGGATTCTTTTTCCTTTAGTTGGTCCCTACTTACTCTCCAAAGACCATCAAACTAAAAAGTTTGTTTTTGACCGTTTTATTGCTTGCAGACCTTCCCTTGACCATTGACATTACAGTTGTATACTTATATCTATTGTTAATCTTATCTACACATGTATTATTAAACCAATCAATTTCAAATTACTAACCGTTAAATTTTAAGTAACAATGCTTACTATTCGATCATAGTTAAACGATAAATGTGCATATAGGAGACACTTGGTCTGTATTCATTGATTTTACGTAAATACTAAGTATAATAAACTTTACCAATATCCACTGCCCCCTCCTCATCCACTTCACGTTTTGCAGTATCATCCTTTCTATTCTTGTTTGATATTTTTATTATATTTTCTATAATTATTTGAGTCAGAAATAATAAATGGTGGTTTATAGTTTTTAAGTACGACATAAATATAAAAATATAGAACGTCCAGAAGACGGAAGTAATTACCACAAAATATGAAGAATTTCTTAATGAACGTAGAAATGCCTCATCTTATTAGTCATGCTACATACAATTAATATCTAATAATACAAGATCACAATAGTATCCAGAAAATTAAAAAGATGAGAAATTGCAAACAAATTAAACAGGAAGTGAGCCTGTTACTCTTTCAGACTTTTGTGAACCTTTTTTTCTTCTTTACCCCCTACCTCAACTGTTTATCTATGCTATAGACTACACGATTTCTGTATATACAACTTTTACTGATTAGAATAAAGAAATACCAATTCTATGCATCTACTAATCACTGTCCAACACCCACTACTGTGACTTTTCTAGGCAGCGATGCTTCTCCATCGCTCTGGCTATCACTGTCTGCATCCGAGTCAAGCTGAAGCCTCACGATTATGCTCTCACTGACAGACGATAGACGGGGCTGAAGTTGGACAAAGCTTGGAGCTAAGACCTTATCTACCCACTGCTCTAAGCTGGTTTCATCACAGAATAATCCACCTAGGATCCTGTCTATTGTATAGTCCTCAACTTCCATTGATACCTTGTCATCAACAACCATGGAAAATTTCTTTAGGATTGTTTTTTTGATCTCACGTCGAGCAAATGAAAAGTCAATTGGCTTGAATTGTATGGAATCATCCACAGAATTCACAAGTTCATGAGGCACTGAAGTTATAGAGCATTGCCTATTTTCATGGCCAAGCTCATCTTCATGCTCAACGGTGAGATCACTTGAATTATGTGATCCATCAGTTCTATAATCATCAGCTTCTGCTGCTTCATTAAGGTCGAAAACAAGCCCTGAATCCATTTCTTTCCTAGGTCTTGTAGGTCTATCTTCATCCTGCAACCAACTCCCCCTGCGCTTAGCGCTCTTTTCACCAACAGTTAGCCTTAATTGCCAATTGGAACTAGCTAGAGATACCAGCTTCTTCTCATCCTTCAAATACTCAATTCTCAAGCATTCAGGGTTCATCGTAGACCAATTTCCAGTAAGAATGAATATAACATTGCCAAGACTAATCTCACGGCCATGGGAATCAGCAAGTCTACCTCTGTCCATAGCCCGTTTTATGTTCCCCCGAACTAGCATATCTGCTTCATCAATATCCTCTAGCAAAATTACTGAAAGTGGATTCCTCCTAACAGCCTCCGCAATACGGTCAACAGCAGTTTTACCACGAAAGTTCATGTCTGCTTCTTTGTATCGATGCGGACCAAGGTTTATCGTTATAGGACTGCTTCCACATATTTGCTTTGCAAGAACTGCCGCCATCTTCCTCTTCGCTGCTCTGTCAGGACCTACGAACAACAACCAGATGTCGCCCTTTGATAAACCACCACGCCGTCTTCCATTGCCCAATCTGCACCTTGTCACAACAGAAGCTACAGCCGAGGTTGCATCTCGCTGCCACCATGCATGCTCCATGAGACCCTTTAGTAGCCGTTTAAAAGTATCAGCATCTAGTGCACTGGCAAATTTGTCAACAAGCTTGTTCTGTGGCTCTGAAGATATACAGCCAAGGAAGTCCTTAACTTGGTCTCCGTTAGATTTCTCACTTGTTGTCTCAGTTGATTTTCGCCCGAGAACCAAATCAGTCCTCACAGGGCTTCCCGGAGGGCTGGTTGCCGGTTCTGGAAGTTGGCTAGCCATTTGGGCTGTATTCAATTGTAGGTTCTCTCCGAGACTTCTAGTTGTTTGTAGCTTGGACTGCAAAGGTTGGCATACAAGCAGATTCCGATTATAAACACCTGACACAGAGAGAGCAGGCAAGGCTGTTCTTTCAAAATCAGCATTATGCTGGAAACCAGGATGAAGTTGCAAGCATGTATCACTCCATTTCTTCTGTAGTTCTTGAGTTTTCTGCTTCAGAAGTCCGTGATCGTTACTCTGCACAGACATGAAACGCTGAAATGATTCATCCGACCTCACAATTTAATCTATATCCGAAAATTGTAAAACATACCTGAGTCAGAGTGATCAATTTTTTATCGCTATTTAGCTTGGCATTTTGCAACCATTGTGGCAACACAGGTCGAGCTGATTCTGGTTTTGCTTCAGAAGGTAAATTCTCAAACTCGGATACAAGTTTTGCTAGCTCCCGTTCAAATTTCTCTGTACACAGAGGGCAACATGATATCCTCCGAACAAGATTCAGGTTCTCAGTCATCTGCCTTGGTGAAGCAGGCACTGCAGTCATAAAGCTCTTTGATTGATTCAGAGGCTCCAATGACCTGCTTAAAAGTCTATCATTTCCAAGCCTGAACAGATCAAAGGAATACCAAGTGAATGGATAGTACAACAAAAGCAAAATAGTTTCTGAAGGGGGGTTGAATATAGATTGTTTCTTTATGATATCCATGACACAAAAAATTAAAAGGAGATATCTAAATTCGAGACGAATCTAATATAACACAATGACGAGGCATAAGAAGAAACTTCAGAATTACACTTAGTATAGTATAGTATAGTATAGTATAGTATAGTATAGTATAGTATAGTATAGTATAGTATAGTAAAGTTCCTCCATACTATTAAGCAAGAAAATCTATTACAAAATGGGTAATGCAAGACAGAGCAATTCTTCGGAAAAATCAAAACAGATAAAGATGGCTCCAAAGAATATTCCAGGAAGAGGATACCCCACTGGATACTGAAGATGTATACAATCAAAGTTGCAACCGCTGTTGATTTAGCTATTCAAAATAATCCCACAGATAAGATAACTCCTAGATCATATTTAAAATTCAATCAAGGAATAAAAATTACTGCAATTCTATTGCTGCATAATAGTTAAAATACCTTGGAAATATTCCGGTGTGAGGTGATCTTGAGGCAACTGGAAGTGCCTGCAGATCCCAATCATTTTCCATGGTAGGATGGTAAACCTGACACCTCAAATAAGTCTCACACGTTGCAGTACCAATCAACCATATTCGACCAGCGCCATCACTAGTACCATCACGGAAACGCCCTAACAGCTTCCCCATCTCGACAACAGCAGCCCGTCTGACCTCAGAAACCACAGGTGGCTGCTGCTGCTTCTCTGCACCATAACTGGCAGGCTGCTGCTCCACAAGCCACTTCAAATCACCCAAATCAAGAATTACTCCTCCACTACCAATTCTACTCTCGATCAACCCTCCTAGTTCTTTAATCTTTACTAGTATCTCATTTTTTTCAGATAAAATCTCCTTTGCAGAAATCACCTGAAGATTCTTCAGAACCCCTTCTCCAACACCGTCCAATTCCCCTTTCTCAATGTTCCTCAATAACTGTCTCACCACAGCCTCTGGCTCCCCTTCACCAACCAAAACTGGATTCCTTTTCTTGGTTCTAACCAAAATCTCCACTACCCTTTTCACTTCTTCATTCCTTAAATTCCCCAACTGCCCTACACCACCACCTTGCTGCAACTTTGGATTCATATACATATTCCGATTAGGCAATGCAACCGGCATTTGTGTAACAATCCGAGGACTAATTCCAGTAAAAGTAGTCAAATTAACATTACCATGATAGTTATTATGATGCAACGAAGATGACGAATTCAACGATTGTTCAATAATAGCCTTAACTGATGGACTAGAAAAACTAGCTTCCCTCATAACTCTACTAACACTTGGATCATCAAGAATCGAAATAATCAACTGCTCTAACTCAACCTTCACAGCTAAAAGTGGCTGCTGTTGCATTTCAGGACAGCCCTTTCTTTGATGTGCTTGTGCTCTTTTTAAAGCAGCCATAAGGGCATTCGAAACGGGGGGTTCTGTCCCCGGTGGCATGTTTTGTGCAGTAGGTAAACGTTCAAGAGCTACACTAAAGCAAAGTTCAAGTGCACGGCATTGTAGTGGATGTGATGAATTCGGGTGTGAACGAATACAAGCTTGCCTGAGATAACCTGAAGGTGAAGATAACAATGTTGCTGCTACATGTAATGGTGTAGTTTGTCCATGATTCCGGCGACTCGCTTCTGATATTGAATTGTTCAATACATTCGCTGCCTCTGGTGTTAGTGTTTGCTGAATTGTACTTAACCCTGCCTTCATACTCCAAAATTAACAAAATCCCAATTGCAAGATTGTTAAAGATATCAACTTTTTTTGCTAAAACAAAGAATACCAATTGCAAGATTGTCACAAAATACCAACTTCTTAGCTAAAACAGAAAAATCCCAATTGAAATTGTGTTAAGAGGATCAATTTTTTTGGCTATAACAAAGAACTCCCAATTAAAAGATTGCTAAAAATGTCAACTTTTTGGCTATAACAAAGAATCCCAATTGCAAGATTGTATAAAATTTCAAAATCTTTTGCAAAAACAAAGAATCCCAATTGAAAGATTGCTAAAAATATCAATTTTTTTTTTTGCTACAACAAAGAAATCCCAATTGACATATTGTTAAAAGGATCAACTTTTTTGGCTAAAACAAAGAATTCAAGAATTGGTTTGAAGAAGTAGAACAAAAAAGATTGCTACTTTACAGATATGAGAGATAAAAGTGAATTTTGGAGTATAACAGAAGTATGATGAATGATTCAAAAAAACTGTGAGAATTTTAACTTTACAAAAGAAAAGAGAATCTAAAGGGTATATAGTATAGTACAATACAAAGACTGTATAAAGTAACAAAGTTATGGAGTTGTTGTTGGCTTTTTTTGTTTTGGTTTCTGTGGATAGGATATCAACTTTTTATTGGCATCACTTTCCTTTATTTTGTGTTCACAAAAAGGCTGTATTCACAATTCAACGCGAAAAGGAAAGATCAGTCATCCCCTCCTCTCTCCTCCTTTCTCATTTCAATGTTCTCTATCTATGTTAACAGCTCAGTATGTGTCTTTCCTCTTTCTCTCAGTAGATAAAAGATAAAAAGAATACTTCCGCGCACAAAACATTATGCATTGGCACTCTAATACCTAGATACAAGTATTAGTGATTGTCTACACGACTCAAACTTATGATCTATTCACAACGGTGATTCTATTGATGATGACAAATGAGAATTCTTGGTTCACTTCTCCACTTTAAGACAATATCATTTAAGATTGTGGTAAAAAAAAATATTTATTTTTAACTAGAATTCTTGATTCGAGCTGAGAAATGAGTTGTCATTAATTATAACTGGTCGAGCCTTAAAGCTTGTTTGGATGGTTGTAACTCATTGTATCATATTGTATAGTTATCATGAGTACGACGTTTGTTTTTATTGTTATTTTAATTACCATTGTATTGTATCGTTAAATCCATGGTTACATCACTTTATGTAACGACCGATTTGGTTGGATCGTGTTGTTACTTATTTTTCTTTTCCATCATACTCTCACTTATTATTTCATATTGTTGTTTTACTATTTACCTTATATTCACTTATTAAATTACATTAAACAATACAGTCTATCCAAATATTATACAACACAATACGATACACAACGATATAATACAATATGAAACGATGGGTAACAACCATCCAAACGGAGAAAATTGTTTTTTAGAGGCAAGCGAAGACATTAGGTTTTAAAAAAAAAAAAAAAGTGGAGTATAAGTAACATATATACAATATCTCTTTCTCTATTCTATGTACCCAGCAAAACAACCCTTTTAACTATTTTTGTGCTCATGTCAAAAAAGATAAGAATACTATGTAGACGTAACATAGGTTAAAAAATAAAAAGCCAAAAGAGGTTAATTCTTGGGGTTCAGGTGGCGGAGGGCATGGCACTAGTTTGTTTGTTACTCTACTTATTTTCTTACTTTTGTTTGGTATATGTGCTTTTCTTAATTATTGTGTGGGGGAGGGAATTTATGGAGAAAAGGTGGTAGATGTATTTTCAGTTACAAAGCTTTCTTGCAAAATGCTGTGTGGGCTAAGCAAAACAGACATGTCCTACAACTTTTTGTGTCCGCTTATACTTCTTTTGTTTTCTTGTTTGTTGTATAAGGAGAATATAAGAAGGAAATGATCTCTTATAGTCGGCCTTAATTTGAATAGGGAAAAATAATCTTCCTTTCTGCTTCACGCAATTGCACGCTTCGAAGCAGGTGGGCTTCGTCGGTATAAAATTTATTGATTATGAAATGTGTTACTCATTTATCTCATTTTAGTTATTGTTTTAGCTGTTTTCACATAAATAAAAAATAATAAATACAAGATATAATTATTACGTTAGTTTTTGCAAAATGAGCAGTATAAAAGAAGAACTACTCCATAAAGATATACTAGTTGAAACTAATTAACAAATCTAATTTTGAATTCTTAAAGCGATTAGTACAATTGGGGATAAATTTTTTGAACTAAAATGATGATTAAAATGAAATGGAGGAAGTATATAATTAAAAATATGTTGTAATAAACTATACAAAACATTTACCCGTGAAAGAGTGTGTGGATACAAATAAAACATCGATTGATGGACCTTTTAAGAGTGATATGAGGAGATTCCAAGTACCTAAGATTACTTTAAAGCTCCTCTAAGCTTTTTCTTTCCTCTCTCTATTAGATTGATTGCCTTTTTAGCTCCCACGTTCGTTTAGCAATTATTAGTTCCTCTTCTAATTCATCTACAAGGATTTCCACTTCCTCATTAAAAAAATCATACTAACGTTCTCTTTTCCTTGATTTTTTTATGTCATATAATCTAACATTCTCATTATATTTTTATATTGGTGCTTGTTTAACCGTAATTTCATTTTATTAGGTTAAGTTACAATTAAATTTGTAAAGCGGAGTCACGATCAATAATCGAGATTAAATGCTCTTTATGTGAAAAGATATAAATGACGGTAATAAATGCGAAGAAGTAAAGGTGCAATTAATGCGATGTAATAAATGAATATTTAAACAAAAGGAACCGTGCTCAGGCCGTATAGACTTGATCAAATTCCCTTCCTCGTACTCTTTATGATACTCAATCAATGGAACAATAAATGAGATCTTTCGATTATCAGCAGTAGTAACAAATATCGACAGAAGATAAAGAATCGGATGTTAGTCAATAGTTGGAATACAAGTGTATGTTCAGAGAAGCATTCCCTTCAATGCTTGTGACTTAAATTACAATATATAGATAACTATGTGTCCGTTCACGAGCAGTTGTAACTCCTTAGTCGAGCGGTTACGTTGCTTATGGATAAGATTTCTATTTTGAACTGGCTTGATTGATGAGCTGCGACTATTCTGGCCGTGGCGACTGTTCATCTGTCCGTTGTAACTGTCCATCTTTGATTCTATCCATTGCCTTTATGTCCATTCACAGCCATGTGTCGTCTATACGTCGTCCTATGTGGATGCTTAGTCACCAACTTTGGTGACGACGGATTTAACCCAGTATAGATAGTCCCCGCACTACTCGGGCAGAGAATCTGGTCGAGGAGTGGAAAGCGAGTTTTGAGCGGGAAAGAACTTTTTGGAATTTTTCCCAAGTAACATAGTTGAGTCCTTGTACTCGTATTTGGATGCTGCCCGTTGAACTCCTCATAGGCTTTTGATTGAGTGACGTTTTATCAGTATGAGCATTAAATGCTCCGCTAAAGACAAGACGTGCAAGTTGTCAATTCCATTCCACTTTTTACTGAAAAAGTAACTGTTGCGCGTTCCGAGACTGCAGGTGTGATGATTAAACTGCGCCTACTCACGTCTTGCACGTCCCAAGGCAAGAAACCGTCACTCCGATTTTTATTTCATTATTTTCTTTAACGGCTGGATTTATTCACCTCTTGCGCAGAGGTTTGCCACGTGTAGGGCGGGTCGGGTTTTACCAACGCTATAAATATGATTTCCACCATCTTGAATTCTTTTTACTGCATTCCAAATCTCATTCAAACCTTCAAAGCTTCAAAACACCCTTTTAAAACCCTCTAAAACGCAGAAAATTCTTCCAATTGTCTGGTTCAAATGTCTCCAAAAGCCAAGAAAAGTTTGAATATGGATGCTGTGGCTACTAGTTCTTCAGCAGCAGCTGGTCAGTCTACGAGTTCTCCGACTTCAGTCGCCGATGTGATTCCGAAACTCTGGGGAAATCTTGAAAATGATTGTTCGATCAGCTCGTTCAGTCATTATGGCAACATAAGGTCGTGGCCTTCAAGTCGGTTTAAGAGTTCGATTACTCCTGACCTTTTGCCTAAGGTTAAGGAAGATTGTGGCTGGAATGATGATGTTGTAGTTTCTTGCCCCTTTCCGACGGAGAATATTACTTCTACGAGAACTGGGTGGACAGCCATATCTACGTACCCATTCACGATAGGTCACACGCTCCCGTTGCATCCTGTTATAGAGGATATTTGTAAATACTATCTTATCTGCCCGGGGCAGCTGTGTCCGAGTATTTATAGGATTGTTTCCTTGCTACAATGGTTTGCCGACGAGACTGAGCAGGACTTTAATTTTAAGCATTTTGTCTCTCTGTATAGCCTTCAGGTCGCGAGAGATGGATATATCAATGCCCGTATGAGGGGAAGAAAAGCTCTAGTGAGCAAATCTGAAGATACAGGGGATAGAGGTTTGATGCATAGGTATGTCTATGTGCAGTCTAAGCTTCTCACACGTGGCAGCAAAACTAATCTCCGCGAGGTGTGGAACAAAACTCGTAAGTCCCCGAGTCTTTGTATTGAATATTCTCCGAATTACGTATCTGCACCTTCTAATTTTCACTCTTTGTTGGTCAGCTGACAAGATTCCTTACGACGGTCTGATTTCCGAGGAGGAACTGTCTGCTTGGGTTGAACCAATTCTGGCGGAGTTCACTCACGAGCAGAGGCAGTGGTCTCGCTATGCTTCTTTAAAACATTTATCGAACCCCAGCACCCATGGTAAGCTGATTACCCGAATTCCTGCTAACTTATGCAGAACTCATTACGGTATTAATATGACTCTATTCTCAGGTCTAGGTACTGGTGGTAGCTATTTTCCTGATCCTCCTCCTGAGGAAGTGATTGTTGATCCTGTGGCTGAGATCAACGAGGAGGCGGCTGCCATTCTTCAGACTGCTGCAGCTATCAAGGCCAGGGAGGGTGGTGAGGAGGTCCTCGCGAATTTAAAGAGAAAGAAATCTGACTCGGAAAAGAGCAGACCCAAGAAGAAAACGAGGACAGCCCGTAAGACTCCTCAGCCCTCTGAAAAAATAGTCGAAATCAATGCTGCTGCTGCTGCTGATACGCCCAAGTCTGGGCAAGAGAGTGTTAGAAGCTCGGCGGCTGCCCCTGAATCTGCTGAGCCTATAATATTTGATATTTCAGATTCAGAGGCTCCCGACGTGAGCTTGACTCGGAGGAAGAGGGCATCTCTTCGGGGTGATAAGAGGAAGGATGTAGAGACTTCTTCTTACGCTTTCGAGGAGAGTCCCCGAGTTAGTGGTGAAGAAGGAGATAGGTCTGGGGAGGTAGGGGAAGAGAGAGGGCGTGAAGACTTTGCTTTCTTCCCTGAGGGGCCAGAGTTGGATGAGCCTGCACGGGTTGGTGGCCAACAGGGCGAGTCTGAGCAAGTCAGCCACAGGCGACCTGGCAAAGAGCCGATGAGGGAGGAGGATAAGGAGGAAAACGAGGAGGTTGATGAGCAGAGGAAGACTGAGGGGGAGGATGAACCTCAGGTCTTTCATTATAAAGACATGATGAACTTGGCTGGTGATGGGGTGGCGCCAGTTTATCTGCAAGAGTGCGACACTTTGGGCCCCGACGAGGCAGGTGACATCGAGATCTCTCGCACTAAGCTTACTAGGCGAGTATCTTTAGGAGGAAAGATTGGGGCGTACTCCGTCAAGGGCATACGCCACAAATTTGGTCCCCAATATCCTTCTGAGCAAGCGAGGGAGCCCAGGCCGTGTATGAGGGAGTGCGACTTCTCCATTTCCCCGGACACAGATTTTTTGACGAAGCCTGGCCACTTAGTTAAAGTGATGTCCAACCTGATTGGTCCTCGCGAGGAGTGGAACATGCGCAGTATGAGCGACGAGCAGCTAGCTTATGCAATCGCTGAAGATACTGCTCGGGTAATGTTTCCCCCTTTACTCCTTTACTTTTATTGATACCTTAGTTCTAATTACCTACGCATTTTTACTTGTTGCCAGGCAAGTATGATGGCTGCCGAGATCATGTTCCGTTCTAGGCTGAACAATCAGGAACAAGTCCTTGGCCTAAAGAAAGATCTTTTGAAGGCTCTTCGGGACAATCAGGCCTTAGAAGAGGAAAAGCAAGCTCTGATCGGGGAGAAGTGGGTCCTGGAGGGGAGGCGTGGCTTCTTTGAGGATAAGATAGACAGGTTGGAGAAATCCAACACTGAGGCTAACGACAAGATAAACACACTCCTCGAGGAGAGGGACCGTCTTCTGGATGAGAAGGAAAGATTTGCGTTATCTTTTGAAGATCTGAAAGCTAAGATGGATGAGCAAGGTCGTCAGATTTCCCAACTTGCCCATGAGCTTAATGTGAAAGAAGTTACTCTGGAGAGCATCCGTAACGCTTCCGACCTGATGTTGAGAAACATGAACAAAGCTGAAGCTGAATCTCAGGCTGCTCGAGGAGAACTACAAGAGGCCAAAAATCGGGCTGTGGAATCTGCAAAGGTCCAAGAGCTACTGACGATGGAGTTGGCGAATTTAAGGGATCGTTATACAATCGACTCCAAACTGGAAGCTCTTGAAGCCAAGAAGAAGTTGCTCATCCAAATGCAGCGCGGCCAGGTTAATGTCGACTTAGTCCTCGATCAGACCATAGCAGCTATCATCAGTGTCAAGCAAGTCTTGGGCATGGAAGTAGGAGCCGACGATGATGATGTCGAAGAGGACGATGAAGGCAGTGAGGACAATGAAGATGAAGATTTGGGTGGGGATCCGACTGATGGAGCTAGTGCATCAGGTCGAGACCCTGGCCAAAATGATGATTGATGCCTCGTCTAGTCCTTCTTGTAAATTTATTGGATGTCGCTAACTCTGAACATTGTTAACTCATGAATGAATGTATATTTTGGCTGCTTCCTTTTTTGTCTGACTGGCGAGGCTTGACGACCATTTTGGTCTTAAGTTTCGCTTATATGAATGCTGTTGTTATTTATTGCTTAATGAGGTTTTCAGAGGTCAAAATTATGTTTCAAATCTTAGTGTCTGAGTTCCCTTTTTGGTGTTAATCTGCGCAGATGTTTTGAAATAAAATCTGATCATAACCAGGTTAAGTTACCCTTAGTTAAGATGAATGAAATCAGGCCCCCTGGGCTGGACGAAACCAGGCCGTTTAGGCTGACTGAAATCTGGCCGTGTAAGATGGTCTTGCGATAAACTTTGCTTATCATATTTGACAATTGAAAGTTTTCGCAGAAAATTTTTTGTTAAGGTTGCCCTGTTATTTCTATTGAAAAGGATAGGTAACCCAATGACCAGAACACGGGATTGTTTGGTCGTGAACCAGAACACAAGATTGTTTGGTCGTAAACCAGAACACAAGATTGTCTGGTCGTAAAGTTGTAGGATTTGGGCGAATACTGGCCGCAAAATATAGAAAATAACGTAGCACAAGTAAAATAGTTCTATTGAACTTACTTGATTCTGCTTAGTCGTGGATTTAGCGAATGATCATGACCTTGCTCTGCTCGAAGATCACATATGTTAGCCGGGACTTTGGCCTACTGGGGCCCTTGCCACCCACTGTTTTTATGTTGAAATTTCGTAATTTCAGACATAAAAAGACAATGGGTGAAACGCTGAATCAGAGAACACATATAACCAAAAGAGGAGTGTGTCCGTTGCGGGAATTGAACCCACAGCCGCGAAGCACGAGGACTTCGAGCTCTACCAGTTGAGCTAAACGGATCTGGCCTTTTGAAGACCGTTAGTACCATTTAGACAAAGATAAGAGAACAGAGCAACTTAAAAGAAAACAAGGGCAAGTAAGCAACAGAGAATGGATAGAAACACTAACCCATGTACTACTTAGAAGTAGTACCTCTTCAAGTGAGTCACGTTCCAACTGCTGGGCAGAAGCGATCCATCTGGTCGTGCCAAACGGTATGAACCCTTACCAACGGATGCAACCACCTTGTAGGGACCTTCCCAGTTTGGACCAAGTTTGCTGACGTTTTCCTCTTGGGTATTCTGGGAGACCCTACGCAATACAAAGTCCCCGACTTCGAAGTTACGTAGCCTCAGTCCCCGATTATAATATTGCTCTATCCTTTCTTTCTGAGCCACTACTCGTATTATTGCTAATTCTCTGCGTTCTTTAAAATCCAACTCCTCGGAGAGGTTGACTGAATTAGATTCTGCAGTTGCATGAGCATATCGTAGACTTGGCTCGCCGATTTCGACTGGAATCAATGCATCAGAACCATATACTAAGGAATAGGGCGTCTCCCCGGTGCTCATTTTTGTGGTTGTTCTATATGCCCAAAGAACCCCGGGGAGTTCCTCCACCCAGCACCCTTTGGCCTGCTCGAGACGCTTCTTGAGTGAATCCACTATTATCTTGTTGGTCGATTCCGCTTGCCCGTTTGCCACTGGGTGATATGGGGAGGAAGTAATCCTTTTAATATGCAGATCTTCAAGGAACTTTGTGACCCTCTGACCAACGAACTGGGGACCGTTATCCATGACAATCTCTTTGGGTGCTCCGAATCGACAAATGACATAACGCCAAAGGAAATCAACTACTTCCGTTTGACGTATCTTTGAATATGCTGCAGCTTCAACCCACTTTGTAAAATAATCAGTAATGATTAACAAGAAACGTACCCCTCTAGGTGCAGTGGGTAGTGGCCCAACGATATCCATTCCCCATTTCATAAACGGCCACGGGGAGATGATTGAATGCAAGGGCTCTGCTGGTTGATGGAGGAGATGTGCAAACCTTTGGCACTTATCACATTTTTTGACAAACTCGTTAGTATCTTTTTCCATTTTGTCCCAATAATAGCCCGCTCGTATAAGTTTTCGCGCAAGCGCCTTTCCTCCCAAGTGATTTCCATAGCATCCCTCGTGAACTTCCGTCATCACATACTCAGTTTGGCTGGGACCTAGACATTTGGCGAGTGGGCCTGCAAAAGTCTTACGATAGAGGGTACCATCTATAATTGTATACCTGGCAGCCTTTATCCTCAGTTTTCGAGCAGCCTTAACGTCTGATGGTAGGGTTCCATGCAGTATATAATTGATTATCTCATTCCTCCAATCCCAAGTCAAACTGGTTGTGTTGACCTCCATTGCGTCTTTATCGATTGCTGTACATAGGAGATGAGCCACGGCCACTGAACCTGCTGCTCCAATCTCTGCGACTGAACCTAAATTTGCCAAGGCATCAGCCTCGTGATTCTCTTCTCGCGGAATCTGTATGGCTTCCCAATTGTCGAATTGTGCTAGCAAACCAGTGACTCGGGCAAGATACCTCTGCATACGAGACTCCCTTGCTACGAAGCCTCCAGTTATTTGATTGACGACTAGGGCAGAGTCACTCTTAAGGCGAATTCTGTCTGCTCCATAATCTCGAGCCAATTTCAATCCTGCAATTACGGCCTCATACTCGGCCTCATTATTAGTAATAAAGGGACATTTTATGGCCTGTCTAATGGTCTCCCCCGAGGGAGTGGTGAGGACTAAGCCTAACCCTGACCCTTTTACACTCGAGGACCCGTCAGTGTGTAAGGTCCAAGTCCCCGACTCCGATCCGGCGAAAAGAACCGCCTCACGTTGAGCATCAGGGTACATAGTAGCACTAAAATCTGCGATAAAATCTGCTAGAGCTTGAGATTTTATGGCTACCCGGGGTTGATAAGATATATCAAACTCACTTAATTCTACTGCCCATTTCACTAGCCTGCCCGAGAATTCAGGTTTGTGTAAGATATTGCGTAAGGGGAAGGTAGTAATTACAGCTATTGAGTGACTTTGAAAATAAGGTCTTAATTTACGGGCGGCGATTACCAAGGCTAGTGCTAATTTCTCCAAAGGTTGATAGCGAGTTTCATCATCTAATAAGGATTTGCTAATGTAATAAATTGGAAGTTGCTTACCTTTGTCTTCTCGAACCAAAACTGCACTTACCGCAGACTCAGACACGGCCAGGTAGAGCAATAGTTGTTCACCTGGTTGTGGCGTTGAAAGTAAAGGCGGGCTTGACAAATATCGCTTCAAATCCTTAAGTGCTTGCTGACACTCAGGGGTCCATTCGAACTCCTTGTTCTATTTCAGTACGTCGAAGAAGCTTTTGCACCGATCAGATGAGCGGGAAATGAATCTCCTTAGCGCTGCTACTCTTCCGGTTAGCCGCATTACATCTTTTCTGTTATGAAGTACGTCGGGGATGGCTTCTATCGCTTTTATCTGGGCGGGGTTCACCTCGATCCCTCGCTGGGAGACGATGAAACCAAGAAATTTCCCTGAACCGACTCCAAATGCACATTTCTCCGGGTTGAGTTTCATGTTGTATTGATCAAGGATTCGAAAGGCCTCCTTCAAATGAGCTAAGTGATCTTCTGCCCGTTTGGACTTGATCAGCATGTCGTCGATGTAAACCTCCATGGTTTTGCCAATGTGGTCGTGAAACATCCGGTTGACTAATCGTTGGTAAGTCGCACCTGCATTTTTAAGTCCAAAAGGCATTACTTTGTAGCAATACGTACCTCGGCAAGTAATGAAGGAAGTTTTCTCCTGGTCGTCGGGATTCATTAAGATTCGGTTATAGCCTGAATATGCATCAAGGAATGTAAGCACTTCGTGCCCGGCCGTCGCGTCGATTAGTTGGTCAATTTGAGGTAGTGGATAAGAGTCTTTCGGGCAGGCTTTGTTCAGATCAGTGAAGTCGATGCAGACCCTCCACTTGCCATTTTTCTTTGCCACTACTACCACGTTGGCCAACCAATCTGGATACTTGACTTCTCGGACGGAGCCAATCTTGAGCAAGCGGTCAACTTCGTCATTTATGATCTGGTTCCTGAATGCTCCTTGTTGATGCTTCTTTTGCTTCACCGGGCGGTAGTATGGATCCACGTTCAACTTATGAGAGATAATCTTCGGGGAGATTCCCGTCATATCTGCATGTGACCACGCAAAGGTGGTGTGCCGCTCCTTGAGGAAGTGCAAGATATCTTTGCGCAAGTCTTTGTTTAACTCCGCTCCCAAATATACCTTCCTTTCGGGCATGTTGTCGAAAAGTTCTTCTGGTTCCAAAGCTTCAATAGTTGGCGCGTACTCTTCCCGTGCATCCAATTTTGATATGAATTCCGGGACTTGGTAGTTTGATGCTTCATTGCTTGATTCTGATCCCGGGTTCTTTAATTGCTATTTTGCCTCCTCGGGGAGCTTGACTGCAACTGAGTAGCAATCTCTAGCGCAACGCTGCTCTCCCCGAACTTCCCGCATTCCCCACTCTGAAGGGAATTTCATCACTTGATGATAGGTTGACGGATCTGCCTGCATATCGTGTATCCATGGCCTCCCAAGGATTATGTTGTAGGCCATGTCCCCATCAATGATATGAAACGTTGTTCGTCTCATGACGCCTTCGACCAGGGTCGTCAATGTGATTTCTCCCAACGTTTTCTCGCTGGAATTGTTAAATCCTGAGGGAACGCGAGAAATTGGTACAATCTCATCGTATAGTTTCAACTGCTGCACGACCCGAGATAATATGATGTTTGCTGAACTGCCTGGATCAATGAGTACTCTCTTGACGTCGAATTCTTCCACTCGTAATGTTATCACTAAAGCGTCCATGTGAGGAAATTGCAAGCCATCTGCATATGCTTCTTCAAAAGTCATCGTATCCTCAAGTCGTGGTCGTTTGGTCTTTGTAATAGATACTTTGGCGTATTTCCTTGCTGTGTATGTGACTGCATCAACCTCAATACCACCAGAGATGACGTTGACTGTCATTTTTGGAGATGATACTCGGGGAGGTCCTGATTTATTTTGCTGGGCCTTCGCGTGAGTTTGCTTTCCTTTTTCTGTCAAGTACTCCTTGAGATAGCCCTGTTTCAATAAATTAGCAACTTCGTACCTTAGAGCCTTGCAGTCATCCGTTGTGTGGCCGTGGTCGCGATGGAATTCGCACCATAAGTTTTTGTTGCGTTTGCTGGGGTCACCCTTCATATCCTTAGGCCATTTGACCTTTTCGCTCATCTCCTCGAGCACTGCTACAAGTTCGACTGCTCCGATGTTGAAGACGGGCAGGGTTGGAATTCCACTAGAAGTTGAAGTGGAATCATTGCTCCTTGCCAGGCCTTTGTTGTTACGACCGCGTCCGTTTGAGTTGTTACGCGACCGACTGGGATATGGCTCGTGCCGTGCGTCTGGCCTATCTGTCTCGATCTTTCCCCAAGCGCCATTGGTGCGAGTTTGGCTCCGTCCTCGGGTACCTGTGCCAATCAATTTATCTTCGTCTATACGTACCTTTGAATTATAACGGTTGTAGACATCCGACTAGTTTGCCGCAGGATATTCTCGCAGGGATTCACACAATCGCCCGGTCGCTTCAGAACTCTTGACGTCCAAGCTGTTAGTGAATGCAATAGCCGCCCACCGATCTGGAACTTTGGGTAGCAACATACGTTCGCGCTGAAAGCGATCCACATACTTCCGGAGGGACTCCCCGGGCAGTTGTTTGATTTCGAAGATGTCCTCAACTCTTGTTTCTGTTTTCTGAGCGCCTGTGTGTGCTTTGACAAATAACTCCGCCATCTCGGCAAAAGATCCTATTGAATTTGGTGGCAACATTGGATACCACCGTAGAGCGCCATCTGCCAAGGTTTCTACGAACTTCTTCAATTGCACTGATTCGATCTCCTCGTCGGTGAGATCGCTCGCCTTTATGAAATTGCTAAACATCATCAAGTGGTCATTGGGGTCAGTTGTTCCCCGGTATCTTGGTATGTTTGGCATTTTGAATGTTTTGGGGATGGCCTTTGGTGCTGCTTCTTTCTTCCAAGGCCTTTGAGTATACCGTTGAACGTCAACTTTCTTCAAAGTGGGTGGTGCGCCAGGGATCTGGTCAATCCTCTCATGAAGAGAGCGATGTAGGGCCTCCTGGCTCTCTTTTAACTGCCTGGTGAGGGCCTCCATGACCTCGCTCATTTCTGTTGGCACCGCTGATCCTTCATTCTGATTTTCAGCGCGCCTCGAGGAATGAGATGGTGAAGCATCCCTTGGACGTCCCATGGGTGGATTTCCTGTGTTTGGCAGGTTTTGTCCTCGTAGGCTGTCCATAGCTTCCCGTATTTGCCTGTTGATTTTAGCCTGTTGCCGTATGAATTCAAGGACAACATCTTGAGAGTTCCTCGAATTCCCAGGACCATTGGGCCTTCTAGATCCTCCAGGCCCCTGGTCGACGTTTCCTCGGCCAGGATGGCGGCTATTTCTGCTACCTTGCTGACTGTGCTCGTTTTCCTGTTCCGCTGGGAGTACGTTCTCGTCCTCTGCAATGGGGATCACGTCGTCGTCTGCAGGAAGAACATCTTGCTGCTCGTCCCCGGCCAAATTCAAGTCTACCTGCTCCGCAGCGTTGAGGTCTTGTTGCCCGTCAATGGGAGCGTTGTTGTGCGAGTTGTTATCTGCCATTTTGACAAAAAGAAAAAGAGGAGAACCAACGAGCGAGAAGAAAACGAATAAAGAATAAAATACGATGAGCAGTCAACCTACGGAAGTTATTGACCGACTCCCACTGTGGTCGCCAAATTGTTTAACCGTAATTTCGTTTTATTAGGTTAAGTTACAATTAAATCTGTAAAGCGTAGTCACGATCAATAATCGAGATTAAATGCTCTTTATGTGAAAAGATATAAATGACGGTAATAAATGCGAAAAAGTAAAGGTGCAATTAATGCGATGTAATAAATGAATATTTAAACAAAAGGAACCGTGCTCAGGCCGTATAGACTTGATCAAATTCCCTTCCTCGTACTCTTTATGATACTCAATCAATGGAACAATAAATGAGATCTTTCGATTATCAGCAGTAGTAACAAATATCGACAGAAGATAAAGAATCGGATGTTAGTCAATAGTTGGAATACAAGTGTATGTTCAGAGAAGCATTCCCTTCAATGCTTGTGACTTAAATTACAATATATAGATAACTATGTGTCCGTTCACGAGCAGTTGTAACTCCTTAGTCGAGCGGTTACGTTGCTTATGGATAAGATTTCTATTTTGAACTGGCTTGATTGATGAGCTGCGACTATTCTGGCCGTGGCGACTGTTCATCTGTCCGTTGTAACTGTCCATCTTTGATTCTATCCATTGCCTTTATGTCCATTCACAGCCATGTGTCGTCTATACGTCGTCCTATGTGGATGCTTAGTCACCAACTTTGGTGACGACGGATTTAACCCAGTACAGTGCTCCATCAGTTCCATTCTAAGTGTTGTTTAAGATTTTATCATTTATCTTTAAAATCCGTAAAGTACTATATTGTATTGGATAAAAATCACTGAAGTCTCGAGTAAGACCTCGAGGTGTGACACAAAGATTGCTCCACGAGGCGAACTTCCGAGGAGGGACTACATAGTTCCTCACCCCAGAAAAATGTCTTAGGAAACGAGGGGAAGTAAGCTCGAAGTACCAAGCTCGGACAAAATCTCGTCACCTCGAGCGGATGTCACACCTCGGAGTAAAAGCCAATCTTTGTAATTGTCGATCGTTGCTCTAGCATTAAAGAGAAATATCGTGGGTCAATCAAGATTAAACACGGAATATTGACCATAAAGGCACAATTATGATATTTACAACGTCATTTTTTCTCATGATTATAAATAGGATTCATCTGTAAACAACAGGATACAATCAATATAATATTCAACTTTTACTTTCTATTTGTCGTCTCGTTTATCCTTTAAAAATATTGCTTGCCTCGTTGTTTTCTAGAGCTTTTCACTCAGTTCGAATTCAACTTTAGCTCAATCATCACTCCAATACAAGCAAATTACCAGTTAAACCCAATACAAATTCGGTTTGTTGTCCTATCTAGATTTAGACCAACATAAATTGGTGCCGTCTATGGGGATCTGGTAATAACGTTTGTCTCGAAGTCCGTAGTTTCGATCCTGCATCAAAAATAAAATGTCAGACACTGTCAATGACGACGTGACTATTCAAGTGCCAGACTAGACAACGGGTACCACTGAGACCAATGGTAGAATCGCATTACTCCCAACTGGATCGACACCACCCGTTCGCCCCATCCAACGAACACCTCAGCTCCATTAGGTGGGGTGACACCACCAAGCGGGTCCACTCCACCAATCGGTCTGATACCTCTCATAGGAGCATTGGCAGCGGAACCAAAATCCTCAAATTCTGGCGACCCCTTCCAACAGTTCATGATAAACTCACTACAACAAATGCGAGGGCAGGCCGTCGCTCAAGCAGCCGCGCAAACTCAATTTAATGAGCAATTTCGTAGTTCTTTGCAAGCCCTCGCTAGGAACGGGAGAATTCACCCTGACCTTGGTGATGTTCCCTACATGATGTTTAATAGAGGGAACAACAACACTACTCATGTTGGAATAAATACAGGAGGACTCCCGAATGGGATCTCATCTGGGATCTCGGGACTGTAGCCCCTACAACGTCTCAAACGAGCGTCGCGTGTGACTTCGAAAAATGGAAGAATGAATTCGAGGCTAGCATGGAGAAACGACTCGAAAATGTGCCAGGGGTCCGCAAACCCAAACGAGCACTGGACGTTGAAAAATGTCACCAATTACCCTTCAAGCCTGAAGCTGCTCCAGTGCCTGTCCCGAAACATTTCAAATAAAAAATTCTGAAGAAGTATGACGAGACGACGGACCCAGTTGACCATATTACAGAATACATGGCTATGGTCAAAAGCAACGACCTAACCCCGATTGAAAAAGAATCCATGTTCTTGAAGAAATTCGCCGACACCCTAGAAAAAAGGGCGTTGCGTTGGTACATGCTCCTCCCTTCTGAGTCCATTTCCAGCTTCGATGAATTGGTGGATATGTTCATTAAAGCTCACACTGGGGCTCAAAAGGCCCTCAAAAGAATCTTTGATGTAAAATAAGGATACCTCGAGCCCATCAAGGACTTCCTCGAGCGCTTTCAAGCCGAGAGGATGGACCTACCAAAAAAGGACGACATGCTGGTAGTCATGGCTTTTGAAAAGAACCTTAATGTGAGCAATTCAGAGGCAGTGGCTAAGTTGAAGAAAGAGTTCCAACTGTAGCAAGCTCGAACCTGGGACGAATTGCATGACCGATCCATATCAAAGATCAGGCTCGAGGAAGCAGAGTGGAAAAGAACGGGATGAGGCCACTCTTACTGAGGTCGGTCCGAGTCCTCTCGACGAGCCGAAGCACCGTGAAGGAATTAAAAAAACCGATACGAGCCATATTACGGAGCTCAAAAGCAGCACATAAGTCAGCGCCTCGGGGGGCATAAACACGTGAGCCAAAGACTCGGAGGAAAAGCTGGATCATCCTCCAACTAAAAATCCTCGGCCCATCTTTAGTACACAAGGAGAAAGATCTGCCTCAAATCTCTGAGTAAAATTTCAATATATCCACCTCTGAGCTGGTGAATGCAATCAAGGGCATGACTGACCAAAGGAGTAAGGCTATCCAAAGACATGAGAACGCCCCCGAGCAAGAGGGACCAAACTCAACACTGTGAATTCCACATGGACTACGGGCACGCAACTGAAGATTGTAAAGTATTGCGTCTGCCGTCTCGATGTGGCTCATTTTCTCAAGAATGGGGTGCTATCAGAGTACCTAACTGGCAAAGGGAAGCACAATTACTCGAAGAACAGAAGGGAAGAGCAACCACCTCGAATGCAGTCACTGAAGAGGGTAGTGGATGTCATCACTGGGGGCTCGGAGGTGAATGAAATGAACTTTGTTGCGGCAAAGAAGATGGAGAAATCGTCTATTACAACGGAGAAAAGAGCAAGAGCCGGTGAGTCGAGCAAGGAGATGGTATGCTGCAAAGAATATTGCGATGGGATGATGTTCCCCCATCACGACGCACTAGTGATCACGCTCAGGATCAATAATTGTGATGTCAAATGAGCTCTAGTTGATCCAGGTAGCTCAGTGAACATTATCAACTATGACGCGATCAAAAAGATGTGGTTAAAGACCTAGTCGTCCCGAAGGCGACCATACTGACATCGTTCAACAACTCCACCGAGAAGACTCTGGGAGAAATAATTCTCACAACTACTGCAGAGGGAGTGAACAAGCAAACTGCTTTCCAAGTTATGGCCGAGGAAATAGCCTACAATGCCATTCTTGGAAGACCTTGGATCCACGAAATGGAGGTTGTGCCATCCACTTTGCATCAAGTGATCAAGTTCCCAACTTCATAGGGAGTAAGAGCCATCCAAGGAGAATAGCAAATGGCACGAGAGTGCTATTCAATCGCAATGAAGTGTACAGTTGCCCCGATCGGGCTAAGATACTAGCAACGAGCAAAGACTCTACAACCGGGGACATAGCCAAGCAAAGCCCTCGGAGCACGAGCAATTACCTCGTCAAAGGATCACCCCTGGGACTTGCTCGAATAAACTCATGCTATTCTAATTTCTTTCATCTAAGTCCTATCATAATCAGGCATCTATTGTAATAAAGGCATGCAGATTCGATCAATGGAATAAACTTCGATTAGTCATCTTTTTATTCTCATTTGAACATGCATAGCTAATCATAAGTCAAGCCTATGGCTCGAGGGCGAGACGTCGTCCTAAGCTAGCTTGAAACAATAAAAAAGTCTTGCAAGCAAATTCATAAAGGAATTCCCATTAATAAAAAGGCTCTAAGGCCCCAAATATTTACAAGGTAAACGATACAAAGGCCTTAACCAAAAAAGAAACAAAAACTCTACCCTAAGCCTCCGCTTCGGAGTCATCACATTCCTCGTCAGAACTCTCACTGCTCGAGGGAAGATTTTCCATCAGCCTCTGGGCCACAACATCATCGCTCTCGGCCTTGGCAATCTCAACACTAAGGTCAAGCCCATCGCGGTACTCCTTCGGAGTTTTCAGCCTCGTCTGAATAACGACCCAATTCTTATCAACTTTGGCTCGAGTCCTCCTCATTCTCCGCCTCGAGGAGAAAGAATCAGCCTTGTCTCTCAAGAACTTGACCTCGCTCTCGAGCTGACTCTTTCCTTGGCCAACTGCTCTTCTCCGCGGCCATCTCATTCATCTTAAGCATCTTCTGCTTTAAGTCGTCATGAAAATTTTTTGCCCTTTCACTAATAGCTGACCGAGCCTCGTTCCTCACTCTCTTCAGCTCGGCTTCACAAAGTTCCTTCAAACGGGCCATCTTCCCCTTAATGTCATACTTAGCCTCGAGGACTTTGGTCATTTCGAGGTCAAACTTATTGGTATCATTTTTAGCTTGCTCCAACTCGAGCCTTGCATCATTAACTCCTTCCCGAGGCCACTCATATGAGCCTCGAGACTCACTCGCTCTCGCCTCCATCTAGCCCTTAACTCCCGAAGCTTTTCGTCTCGTCTGCACTCTATCTCAGCAGCCCTGATAGAGTTGATGTAACACTGCAAAAAGGAAATCTAAAAAATCAGAGAAGGAAGCAAAACGCTGAATTGGAAAGGGAAAATTAGAGAAAGCATACATGAATGGCATGTTGAGCAGCATCAGCCATCAAATTAGAGATAGGAGACTCCTTAAGACGATCATGTTCCTCAGGACCTAGGAGTCCACGGAGGTGGATCGGGACTTGGATGTCGCCATCAAGAAGAGAAAGCTCTGAAAGAATCTCAATATAGCGAAATTGCCTCTAAAAAGATGCATTAGGAGCAGGCGTGGAGGCGGATCGAGGAGTATTGTCCCCCAGTCGAGATGGCCCACCGTCGTCCACTTTCATTTTCGCCGAAGAGGGGGATGAATGTTCCCCGTGTCTTTATCAGCAACCTGAACTGGTTCAGGCTCATGAGTACAGGGAACCACAACTTTATTCTGTCTTAACTCTACCTCGCCATCAGGAGTGAGCTCAGAAAATGGGACAGGCTCAAATCTAGCCCGCTTTGCTTCCGGAGTTTCCCCTGAGGACCACTCTTTCCTCTTCAAAACTGAAACAAGAAAGGAAGGAGGTGATAAACGGAACAAACGAAACAAATGGTGAAAACAAGAGGAAAAATACTTGACCTGTTTTGGCTCCAAGGTCCGGTGACCCCTCGAGAGCCATAATTTTTTTCTCTTGATCTTTTTCCTTTCCACCTTTTCCCCTCGAAAGGTTTCCAATCAAATCTTCGAGGTCATTCAAGGCATCCCCAACCTCGAGAACCTCCTTTTTCTTGTCCTTCTTTCGTTTCTTCTCCTTCGGCGCGGTGACCGCCCTCTTGGGGAGCCCTACAACAGAGAAAAGATAGTGAAGCATCGAAGCACAGGGCCTCAGAAAACTAGACCAAACTCAAAGATTGGGTAATAAAATAACTCATATGCCGCTTACAAGCCCATTGATTTTCATCCAAAGCAGCCAAAACCATCCACAGCCTCTCTGGCCTAGGTTTGACATCATTAATAGCCTGAACCCATTGAACCAATTTCTTTGGACGAACAATCGGGACCGCCTCGACTAAAGGAATAAGAACAAGGAGTCAGAAAGGGGAAAAAGTAAAAAAAAAAATAAACGAAGGAGGAAACACTTACGGGCTCGATTCCACTACTCGAAAAATCAGGCTTCAAGGAGAGAAGATCGGTAGGCAAGAGGATGAAGCGCTTGTTACACCCACGGTCCTCGAGATCCTCACTTTTCCTAATCAGCGACTACGAACCCCATTTGTTGAGCTGAACAACCCCATCTTTGTAGAGGGTGGGAGAAAACAGATATAAGAGATGATCGAGGGTGAAAGGCACCCCACTAATTTACTCAAAAATTTGAGGCACTGATTGTTCCTCCATACCCCAGGTCCAATCTGGGCTAGGCACACTTGGAAGGTTCGACAAAAATTGTAAACACTTCGGGGATAGGGAGAGAGAAACCGATCGTGAAAGGATACGTGATAATGAAGGAACACCCCTCAACTCGATCACACACTCGGCTCTCGGGGGCGGGGATATCAACCCTCACCTCGGGGGCCCAATTGCAATCAGATCGAACCAGATGAATGTTCGCCTGAATAATCAAGCTCGGCGTAGCTCCCACAGGAATATTCCTTCTCCTCCTAGCCTTCGATTCAGTTAGTAGCTGCATGAAAAAAAATCCTTCGAGAGATCAATTTTTGAAGGAATAATATGGCGGGGTTTGAGTTCCAAGTCATAGGAAAGAAGTTCATCGTCACCCACATCCTTCGTGGCAACCTCCTCTTCCTCCGCTATAACTGCTCTGGCGGTCCCAACCATAGTTGAGCGGTGTTCTTGATCCATACCACTGGTACAAGTGAAATCATCCATGTTAAAATCAGGAGGGACAACAACGTCTAGAGGTTCAGGGACATTAACTAGTTCCCCACCAACAATCATGGTATCAGCAGGTGGAGAACGTGGTGAATTCTGGTGAGACATTCTTCAAAGATCTTTTGGGTTGGAAAAGAGGGAAAAATTCAAGAGTTTTACTGTAGAAGACAATAGGAAGTGAGAAGAAGAAGAAGAAGAAGGCAAGGTGCGGCTATATATAGGTCAAAAGTGCCATGATTACAACCGCATGGGGAAGACAAAATAGGAAAACGCGCCCAATCAGTGATCATCACGTATGATTGATGGGAACTCGAAGTGACAACTGTCGTTTTCAAAATTTGCAGCGCAAAAACAGACACGTCAATCTCTCACCTAAAGTTCATTCCACTCCTCGACAGACTTGGCAACCTCTCAAGGAGTGGGAGGACTATCTGTATTGGATAAAAATCACCGAGGTCTCGAGTAAGACCTCGAGGTATGACACGAAGATTGCTCCACGAGGCAAACTCCCGAGGAGAGACTGCATAGTTTCTCACCCCAGAAAATTACCTTAGAAAACGAGGAGAAGTAAGCTCGAAGTACCAAGCTCGGACAAAATCTCGTCACCTCGAGCTCACACCTCGGAGACAAGGACCAATCTCTATAATCGTCGACCGTTGCTCTCGCATTAAATAGAAGAATCGTGGGTCAATCAAGATTAAACACGGAGTAATGGCCATAAAGGCACAATTATGATATTTACAACGTTATTTTTTCTTCTGATTATAAATAGGATTCATCTGTAAACAACAGGACACGATCAATACAATATTCAACTTTTACTTTCTATTTGTCGTCTCGTTTATCCTTTAAAAATATTTTTTGCCCCGTTGTTTTTTAGAGCTTTTCACTCAGTTAGAATTCAACTTTAGCTTGATCATCACTTTGATACAAGCAAATTACCAATTAAACCCAATACAAATTCAATTTGTCGTCCTATCCCAATTCAAGCCAACACATATATAATTTTGCAAATTATGCTTACTTGACTATTAAATGCTACTATTGAGAAGTGGTATTACTAATTACGTTTAACCTCTTTAATACTCATTCGTCTCAAGTTATTTGTCACTTGCATCTATCGTCGGGCCAGTACTTACCAACGTTTTCCTCTAGTTGATGAATATTATAAATTTTGTTCCTCTAATTTAAAAGATTATGGTAGCACTTCCTTTTTCTTTTTATTAAGTTCAAGAAATGCTTTACAGATGTTTACCCTTGATTGAACACTTAAATTTTTGTCTCGTTTTCTTTTCAATATGTCAATAAGATTGTATTAATTTTCCTTCTATTTTTTAAAAAGTTACCCTTTCTGTTGCCTTTAATTTGAGCAACTTTACTTACAGCTAAAATAGCCGAATTAAACTAGATAGGACTTCTCCTGTTCCTTATTAGAATATTATTATAGCAAGTAATGATTAAGGTAAACCATCTTTGTCTGAAAATATCGTGCTTTGACAAAAATCATTTGATTAATAGATGCTTAGTCTAGACACAAATCTGAGTAACTTAATTCTATAGAGGATAATGACAAAACGCACAAAATTTAACTATCAAATTTATAGAATAGGACAAGAGTACGGATACTCAGAATGAACCTACACACCCTCGGCCTCCATGCACCAATTTTTAAACTACTAATAATTCTTCACATCAATTGATAACATTACTCCAATAGAACAAACGAGGGAATGTATTGAAATTTAGGAACTCTATCGAAATTTGAGACACAATATACCTCTAAACTAATTTAATGAGATAATAGGGGGAAGTAGCTCATAGATAGTCCAATATTATTGGAAAAGTTGTAGATGAGCATACAATAATGAAAACAAAAAAAAAAAATCTTGAAAATTAAAAGTTGCACTTGATTCGCATGGGATTCCATTCACATATACTCTTCTCTATCGTAATTGGTCAATGTTTTAAACTTGACCACGTACTAATGGCACATTCATACTTTTCATGTTAGCAAGTCATTTTTTATTGGACTTTGAGTTCGTTTGGGTGAGCTTAAAAGTGGCTTATAAGTTCATTAATAGATACTCCATCCGTCCCAAATTAGTTGTCGTTTTAGGAAAAATGGTGTGTCCCAAATTAGTTGACACTTTAGGATTTCAAGACAAAAATTGTTAGTCTTTTCCAACTATACCCTTAATAATTAAAAAAATTCTCAACAAAATTTAATAGTCAAACATTAAATAGGGGTAACATAGTAAAATACACACTCTATTTAATGAGTTTCTTAATGGACGTGAAAAAGCTAAAGGCGACAACTAATTTCTTAATGAGTATTTGTTAACTTAAAAATTTATGAGCTTACAAGTCATTAGTGCTTAAAAAAGGTTTAAAATAAAAAGTCAGAATATTTCAACTTCTCAAAAAGTAGCTTGTAAGCTTATAAGTTACTTTCTTTTATAAACTGCTTAAAATAAGCTCACTCAAATGGGCTCTTTATCATCAACAAAGCTCAAATATGAAATTAGTCCATTCTATGTTTTCAAATTCTGAAAGAAAATATTTATAGTTACTGTGAATTTTTTACTATAATTCAAAATTATATTTTAATTGGCGATCCGATTGGATCTGTCAAGAACGATCTGACGACTTCAAATCCTTTAGCGTTGTCTGTCAATGAGGCTTCTTCGCAAAAAGAACCTTTTTTTCCATTCGGGCCAAAGTAGACCTAAGATTTAACAAATCACATTGATCAATTTCAAATGGTACAAAAGCAAATACGAGTACTATGTCACGACCTTAGTCTTGAACTAAGCGAATCGTGCGGCACTTGACAAGTCGCTCACTATCTTACTATGCCAAGTCAGCCGAAACTACTAAGGATCGCTAAGAGAATGGAAATGAATAAGAAAGAATTGCTAAAGGAAGCTTTTTATTATTTGGAAGATTGTTGTTGAATTGCTTGATGGTTTTACAAATGAATGACCCCTCTATTTATACTACTCACTTAGGGGCTAGTGTGCAAATATTAATTGTTTACAAGTCCCTCTCTAGAATCCTCCATATTTACAAATTAGTCCCATTCTAGAATAATCTACCTAGCTAGAATATTCTAAGGCCTTCTAAAAGTCTTTCTAGCCAATCCATAACTATCTAGAATATTCCCAAAGGAATATCTCCATACTTCTCTAGAATATTCCATCAAGTGCTAGGATCATTATCCATGTAAGCTTCCACATGGCAAAGCTATGCGCCAAATGGCGCCTACGTGGCATGATGACGTGGCGGGTCATCACACTCTCCCCCACCCGATTTTGCGACGACCGCGGCGCAATGCTGCTGCATGAACTCTCGGATTTTGTCCTTGAATTGCCACAAGTCTTCATAACGCTCCCATGTAGCCTCTTCTGGTGCTTGTCCCTTCCAGTGTACAAGAAACATGGTTGTGGCCTTTTGCCCCTGTTTCCGTATGGCTTGGTAGTCAATAATAGCTTCAATCTCCCGCTCATGAGAAGCAGTGATAGTGATAGGAGCACGCCTCGACTGGCCCCTACTCGGATCTTCCTTGTCTTCGTGGTATGGCTTGAGCATGCTGGCGTGGAAGACAGGATAGATCTTAAGATGTGATGGTAACTCAAGCTTGTAAGAGATCTTACCCACTCTGGCAACGATCTTGAACGGGCCCTCGTACTTGCGCATCAAATTTTGGTGCATGCCCCGTAGTGACTTGAATTGCCTTGGGTTAAACTTCACCATGACCCAATTTGGGACGGAGGGAGTATTTAATGAGTTTCTTAATGGGCGTGAAGAAGCTAAAGGCGACAACTAATTTGGGACGGAGGGAGTATTTGTTAACTTAAAAATTTATGAGCTTACAAGTCATTAGTGCTTAAAAGAGGTTTAAAATAAAAAGTCAGAATATTTCAACTTCTCAAAAAGTAGCTTGTAAGCTTATAAGTTACTTTCTTTTATAAATTGCTTAAAATAAGCTCACTCAAATGGGCTCTTTATCATCAACAAAGCTCAAACATGAAATTAGTCCATTCTATATTTTCAAATTCTGAAAGAAAATATTTATAGTTACTGTAAATTTTTTACTATAATTCAAAATTATATTTTAATTGACGATCCGATTGGATCTGTCAAGAACGATCTGACGACTTTAAATCCTTTAGCGTTGTCTGTCCATGAGGCTTCTTCGCAAAAAGAACCTTTTTTTCCATTCGGGCCAAAGTAGACCTAAGATTTAACAAATCACATTGATCAATTGCAAATGGTACAAAAGCAAATGCGAGTACTATCTCTAAAAATTACTCCTATGATATTTGTTTCATGAAATTTTTCCCTCAATTATTTATACTTCAAGTAAATCAACAATATTAGTGGGGCCGGTGAAACAAATTGTTGTTGGGTATGGCCCCATGATAACGTTCTAGTAGTACTCCATTCAAATTGCAGCAAATGATACAAATGTTAAGCTTTTTGAGATTCTCAACTTTATGCAACTTTTTCTCTTCAAAAAGGGACTTTTCACAACTTTTTGTGAAGACTTCACAAACAAAAATCATCATCATACTCCTTTTGGTAACGCACGCTTTCACTAGCCTTTTACGCGTTTCTCAAGCTTCCTGCCTTTTCATCCATGTCCTAATCTCCTTTCCTCCCCTTATAAATTTTTTGAATAATTACTTTATCTTAATTACTTTGAGCACTAGTAACTAAGATGTTTACTTTTCAAAAGTCAATGCATCGACTTAAGAAGCGAGACCAAAAGAAAATTCTTTACAAATTTTCTGAAAGTAAGAATCAGAATCATTTAAAATACACCAAAATTTTTTGATCAAAAGTTCACATAACTCTCTTGAAGAATACAAGAAAAACCATATTATTTTAACAAGATATATTATGCATGAAGTAAACCATTAATGCTCAATAAGACACTTTTAATACATCATACTGTTAATCTGAATGATTATATTATTGGGTTTTCACTTATTGTTTCTTATAGTTATAAAAATATTTCAAAAAGAAAAATATAGTATATCTTTTTCTATAAGTTACTACACCGGTACACCAAATGTCACAATGTATATTACTGTGTGGTTTATGAATACTCATGTTAAAATTAATCAATTCAAAATACTGACACAAAATACTTACTACTCCCTCCGATCCGCTTTACTCCCTCCGTCCCAATTTATGTGGCACTATTTGACCGGGCACGGAGTTTAAGAAAATAGAGGTTGACCTTGTTAAATATCAATTTTACCCTTGAAAAAGTAAGAGAGAGAATATTTGAGTAGTAAAAAAGTTGTTGGTAGATTTAAAAGTATGTAGGACCCAACAAGGGTAAAATAGAGATGATGCATTAAATAGTTGTCAAATAAGGAAAGGTGCCACTTATTTTGGGACAAACAAAAAAGGAAATGGTGCCACATAAATTGGGACGGAGGGAGTATATGATTTTCTGGCATTTTTTTTTTAGGTCTAAAATATTTGATTTTTTCAAAAATCAAGATGATATTTGTTTTGACTTTCCAAAGTTATCCTTGTTAATAAATTAAACACATAAAGCTCTCACAATTTTCTATGAATAAATTCTAAAAGAGACGAAGGTTAATTTAGTAAATAATATCTTTAATTAATGCTAAAAGGTGGATTTCTTGGTCTGTGTGAAAACAATCAAAAAATAAAAGAATATGGATTGAGGGAGTAATTTTTTATTATAAGGAGAGGAAAAAAAAAGAGATATTCATTATCGTGATAAATGGAAGTAAAAGTACAAATATAATTGTAAAAAGGTGTGGCGTGAAAACGTAGTTACGGAGTACTATCTTTTAGCTTTTCCACTGACCAAGAAAGTAAGTGACAAAAAAAGTTAGAGAGAGAGAGAGAGATGGTGACTATCAACTTTTCGCATTTATTAGCTTTTCTCAGGGAGTATCTCTTACTACATCATTTTAGACTTTTCTTGCTTTATGAAAAGTTGACAGAAAGTTCAGATGAAACGTGTGTACTCTAAAAGCAACTCGGTGAAAAAATGTTCTCCTTCCTAAACCTTATCTTTGGAAAAGAATAAAAAATAAAAGGAAATAATTGAATTTAAATCAAAATATATGCATTTGTATAATTTATTAAATCAAAATATATGCACTTGTAAATTACTATTAGAGGTCGTAAGATGGATAATGTTCTTTTACCTTTAATTAAAATTTACAGATTCGAGTCCTAAATTGTTTGAGATTTTAATAAAAAGTATTTTCTTCATTAATTGGCCATATGCTATGGGTTAATAGGGTTGGCCAATGTTGGGTCACCCATATTATCTTACTCTACGATCCAAATGTTTATTTTTGAATGTGCGGTAGAAGGTGCTAGGATGCTACATCTGCTAATGTTTAGTCTTCATAATGTTTTGCATAAATTACGCCTACTGTTATTGCAGTAATTTTTTTTGAAAAAAACATAGTACTTAATATTTAACATTTTATCAAATATAGTAATATTTTTTTTCCAATACTTTCAAACATAGCAAAAAAAAAAAAAAAAAACCATATCCTTTTTTTTTTCTCTTCTTGCTTCTCCACCCCCCCCCCCCACTATTTTTTTGGGCAGTCCACCTCTGCCCTTGTTGCCGGCGTCCCTCCCCCATCCCTGTCTTTGTCCATCGTTGCGGCGTCATCCGTCGGCGTTCTTGTGTGGGCCGTTGCTGGTTTTTGTTCCGTCGTTGTTGTAGTTGCTTAATCGGGTTGATGACGGATCTCCGGTGGTTCCCATCGTCGGTTGTGGTCCCTGCTAACAGATCAGACATCCCATCGTCCTTCTAGATTCCGATTTGAACTTTCCGGCGACTGGTTGTTCAGATCTACATTTTTACCTTTTCTTTTTCTTTTTTCTTTTTGGTTCTCCTGTGGCATACGCTGGTTGTTGGTGGTGATGGAAGCAAAAAAGTTGTATATCATGCGCATATCCTATGTATATTCACTGTATGTCACCGGACATACACTTAGTATATACACTTTACATACAATAACTCATAAGTGTATATTTTGTTTATTCATTGTATATGTTGTGTATGTCCTATGTATGAATATTCACACAATTTACATATACTAGTCATACTCAGAATATACAAACAACACACTACAACCTACTTTGTGTATGCTTACTGTATTTGCACTGTGCATACAAAGAATATATATGTGCATATAATAAAAATACACAACATATGCAAAATAATACAAAAATAAAAACATTAAACAGAATTTTCCAGCGACTGGCAGCGGCCGGTGGACGGAGGCGTTAGCAGTGATGGGGGTGGTGGTAAGAGGAAGATTTAGGGTTTTAGCACCCTTTTATATGTATTTACTATGTATTGAAGAAAAAATATCGCTATGCTTTGAAAATTGGATAGTATTGATATTAATATATAAAAAAGAATGTTAGTTTGTATAGTTTTATAAATTGCCCAAATACTTTTTACTTAAAAAAAAAAATCGAAAAACATGATCATCCATGGAAAATTGTCAGTTTTTTGAATTTTTTTTTTAAAATAATTTTTGAAAAACCAAAAGCCGTTTTGACCATTCTTTTAAGCTTTTTTTTATTACTAGTTTCTCGACACGTGCGTTGCACGTGAATATCGAGTCTCGTAATATGATATTGTAATAATTATCAATAGTCACTACCTACACTGACTATTGTTTAAATTTCAAGATTACATAACATAGAATATAATTGACTATGGTATGACATAAGAATAATTGTCGTTATATGTAGATATAAATAAAAAATGTGAACCAATACGAAAACAAAATATTAGAAGAATTATGGATCCAAATGGTTATATACAACAACACATCAAATTTTGCATGTTATGCTAGCAGAAGTTGCTACTATTATATGAAGGAATGCACGAAATTTGATATGTTGTTTTGACAAGACGGTAAAACATAAAGTAACCAAATCTATGTCATAGAACACAAAGTATATAACCATCTTTTCGTGCTCAAGTATACAATAACACCATAACTTATTGTAGTATCTTACCCTATTGTTTCATAAAGTATTCTGACAAAAGAACTTTATGGAAGAATTGAGTTCAAGAATTACAGGAGACTTGGGGATATACTAACGCAACAAATGCATTTTGGAAAGTCAGTATATTTCAATCTAAAATAGTCATGTAATGTGTATATAACCAATTACAATAGTCAAACAAAATAGAGGAATGATGCACCAACCTTGGGAGTCAAGGCCTCGTTAGAATGTGGCGAAAGTAGTAAAAAGACATGGTACTATTTGAAGGATATAGTACTTTTGACACCGGGTGCAAATGATTAAATAGAAAATTCTAATTCCAAAATGTTTAGGTTGCAGTCTTTGATATCTTTTTACCCAAAAACTCAACTTATATAGGAAAGAGTTTTGAAAAACAGTAGATTGAATGAAGAATAGCAAGAAGCTGTTCACTATTCTGCTCTCGAAAAGAACTGACAAAATAGTTAAGAAAATGATATACCGTTTTGTACAACCAACGAAAGAGAACTACTCCATAAGAAAGCTAAGGGAATCCACCGAAGCCGAGATGAATAGATTTCAAAAAGGACATTGAGTAACTTATTTAAAGAATGCAACTTTTTAGGAAGGACATGAAACCAGGTTAGTTATCCTCTTCTTACTAAATATTGTAATTAATAAAGCAATTATAATGGACCATCGTTATGTGCTAATCTTTTGCGGTAGAAATTATATGGAAAGAATAGAAATTCTACTTAATAATTATTGTTCGTAGCATCTTTTCACATCCCATGCTATGATTAAACTTGTATACTTCAAAACATAAATTTCAATTTAAATGAACTTTTTTCCCTCACAGTGAATAGAGAACTCTGTTACCAGTTCAACTAAGTCAATTCAATCCATTACTTTATTTTATCCCTTGAATTTCACCCTATTATCCTCATACATTCCATATAAATATTATCAAAATGTTCAACAATCCCATCTATAAACCATCTGGCAAAAATATTCTTCCATCTTTTAAATTTAATTAGATCACTAAATAATTTCAATCAGGACATCAAAGCAAAATGAAAATCACAATTCATGTTTTTAAGAAAATCTATCTGGCGAGATTGAAACAAAAACTAAAAGATAGGTTATATTTGCTTACCAGCAGCCCGGAATACATTTCAAAATTATGTAGAAAGAAAGTAGAGACACTTAAAAAGGCATGCACGTATACAAAATCGACCAACAACTTAGCATAAAAGAACATGAAACTAACTGGAGAAACTTTGAAACAAAATCAAAGTCAACGGGCAGATAAGAACACATGAAGTGAAAAGACCTTAATATGTCTGCCATAAGGACAATTGATTTTTTAAGAGAGTCAAAATTACTTTTGGATTATTCTTCGCCGAGAGCAATGATCGACGACGTACCAATTAATTTTTGAACAAAATGGAGTCTTAGACTGACACAACAGAGATACATTTCATAAAAGATTTTGGCTCGTATATAGAGATTTATATGAGAATGATGGTTCGTAAAGACATACTGATATAAGATTGCCCTGAGTCTGCATGTGTACCATTTTGATTTTGGACAACAGACAGTAAATTTACATGGTTAATGTTTAACTCTATAGTTGCATTTATATTATTCTTGCATAACTGAATTTTCACAACTCCAAAACAAATTGTTGGTGACTTTTGTGAAAGTTGTCAACTGGTCGTATAGGTCTTGTGAAGGGCTGGCCATAATTTAATATTTTTTTTAAGGTAAGGTATTTATGATATTTAGAATATTTAGAAAGGTATTTCAGTAATCTGACTTTTCATGTTTTTGAGTATATGCTTTTATAGTAATATGATTAAAACAAAATAATTTTCCCCACTCACAAGACTTCAACTTTTCCTTTTTAATGTAAAATTTATGCACGAACACAACTTCAACTTCAAAATACAATTTTTCAACTCAACTTAAAAAACTCTTTTATTTAAAAAGTTTTGGTATCTATGGTCAAACTGCTACTAATTGAGATACTTTTGAAGCTAAGTGTAGAAAATCATTTTTCTTAGCTAATGTAAACTTTGATGTCAACAAAATACACCAAAGAAATATTTAAGTACTCTAATCATTTGTCTAGAAGTACTTCGTTGCATACGACAATTCATAAATGATCAAATATAAGTTACAATTCATAAATGTAAATGATCAACTATGAGGGAAGCGCCCGGACTAGGTTGGGCTATAATGTCTCTGATTTAACTGGACTGAAAATTTTCTAGTCCTCTCAATTCTCACCCAAATAAGGGCTGGGGCAATAAACAAGAGTACAACTGTACAAGACAGCCAAATGTGTTTAAAGTAACTGAATAGTAGCCACTAGAAATTCTTCGTGCAAAGTAGCCAATGCTACCTCGCTTCTTTGAATATTTCTGAGCATTACTTTGATTGAACTGAAAATTAAAACTATATGTGGATAAAACATCTCAAAAAAAAAAAAAAAAAAGATACAACATCAAAGAGAGGAAAAAAAGCTGTGGAGTTAAAAAGAAAAAATCCTGGAAATAAAATATGGAGTTTAGAGTTGTTAACATACGTTGGATCATTCCAAATTCCAACCCAGCCAAATCCTAGTGGTATTTGTGCACCACAGCCACTTTTGCAGCCACATGCTAGTTCAGAGTCCCAATATTTTATATTGGGACTTGTCCGAAGATAACTATTTTTTAAATAAATTTGTACTGTTGGCTAGTATTTATTTAGCGCAGTACAAACAGGCTACGAGGCTAAATTTTTAAGCAATTTCACTAAGATTTGGTTGAGTTGACTTGGAATGGACCAGCTACTAATGTGAACAGCTCTAACCCAAATCTGAAAATAAAAGTAAAAGAAAGAAAATAATATTATGTATACAGAAGTTCATTTCATCTAAAAGCCCCTTAAGTAATGGAGGCACATGATACTTTTTAGTTTACTCAACTATAACCAAAAAAGCCCATCTTTTAGAGATTTCTCTATCATTCCTCATGGCGGTATATTCTTTTTTTTTGGTCAAAATACGATATATTATAAATATATTAGAGGAGGCCAGCAACAGGCATAACTGCCTGTTGTGCATCATAGTTGCCAAGAGAGGCCAAAATATTACATGCTTCTAAAGAAAGATGTCTAGGGTACAGGCACCCTTCATAGTCATTTGAATACATAGATATAAGATTAGTAGTAGTAGGTTCAACAAGAACTATTTGAGAGGTAGCCTGGCTATGATCACGTCCCATTTTTGCTAGTTGGTCAGCCACCTTGTTTCCCTCTCTAAAACAGTGTCTAAGCTCCACCGATTCCATTGATTCCATCAACTTTCTGCAGTCACAAAGTAAAGCATAAGTGTTAGTGTCATTTTCTTTGAGATTAGCAACAATTTCTGAGGAATCAGTTTCTATTATAATATGGTTCAAGTGGCGTTCTTTAATAATATTTAGACCATGCCTCAGAGCCAAAAGTTCCACATTGGTAGAATGGATTGAGAAAATATGGTTAAAGAAGCCTAATACCCATTCACCTTTATAATTGCGAATAACACCACCCGTACCCCCCTTGTCCCCTTTTCTAGCTCCATCTATGTTTAATTTAAGGAAACCTCTAGGAGGGGGATGCCATTTGATATTTAAGGTAATAGGAAGGGTTTGGCCAGAATGTTTGAGGGTTATGAGGTTATATTCCATTGTACGTTTATGAATTTGGTTGAAGGACACCTCATTGGAGAGGTTATTGTGATGATTATTGTTACGATTGATCCAGATATTCCAAAGAAGGAAAGGGAAGAAGGTGGACCAGGAATATTGATTGTGAGTAAAAACGATATTTAAATTGTAGATCCCGTCTAGCCAATGGCACGATTGGATAGGGAGGTGATGGGGATTGATGTGGAGTTTGGTCCAAACGTCTTTAACTTGCTTGCAGAAGAGAAAGATATGAGGGAAGCTTTCATCTTCATTGGGGCATGAGGGACATTTGGGATTTATATTGATACCAATATGGTGAAGATAGGTTCTCGATGGGAGTCTGTCATGATAGCATAGCCAGAGAAAGTATTTGATTTTATTTAGGGTTTTGAGGGTCCAGATCCAATTGAAATCTTTGTGAGGACCGGAATGATTATTATCAATAATAGCTCTAACGGATTTTGTAGAGAATAAACCATTACTGGAGGGCTTCCAGTAGGGTTGATCCTTGGAAGTAGAGAGGGTGGGAAGGTGGGTACTCTCAATAGTTCTTCTAATGTCTTCAGGAAAGTTGAAAGATATTTGGGTTAGATTCCAGTTTCCTCTAAGATTTAAGTCGCTAATAGAGAAGTTCTCTTCTTCTCTTGTAAGGGGGCCATGAATTAGAGATCGAATAGGAGTATCTTTAATCCATTCCGAATGCCAGAAGTTTATAGACTTGCCATTGCCTATCTGCCAAGAGATAGCAGATTTACAAAGATCGAGGCCCGTAATGATGTTTCTCCAGGTACCTTTGTAGGAGGCTTTAGTGGTCAAAGAGTTTGTGTGGGCGTTAAAAGTTGTATATTTTGCAAATGGCGGTATATTCTCGTCCTATGATAAATAACAAAACCATGAGGCTCCTTTCATCTGTGAAGTTCAAATTTGCTATTAATACGATATTTATAATCGAAAACAACAAAAGAAAAGCTTCTCCCAAAGGTTAATTGATGGAAGATCATGAGGCAAAACTCTTTCGACTAGTGCAAATTAAGTCAAATTTGCTATTAATACGATATTTATAATCGAAAACAACAAAAGAAAAGCTTCTCCCAAAGGTTAATTGATGGAAGATCACGAGGCAAAACTCTTTCGACTAGTGCAAATTAAGTCCCACTTCACTTTATGAACATAGGAAAGTATGATAATGATGTATATGTAATCAAAGTCAAAGTTTAAGCTAACACACCACACCAAATTTAAAAACCAGCTAGGAGTATTCTAATCCCTGCCATACCTAGTGGCATAGTCAAGAACTTTTGGTTAAAAGGCTCAAGATTTAATATATTTACATAGAATAGATATTGTTTATACATATTACATACGCAAAACGTGTTCAACTAGTTACTATACGTCGGTTATAGCCAGAGGCAGACTTAGAATTTGAACAATATGGATTCTAAATTTTAGAATAATGATCCACCCTATTTGCAGCTTCTTGCGTTCAAAAAATGAGAAGCCTTCACCGACTCATTTCTACTCTTGGACTTTATAGATTAGTAGGAATGTGAAAGTGACTGGCTTTTATTTTGATTAGTAGGATTGTAAAGTGACCTTTACTTTTGATGAATGAATTAGGAAAGATCAGCACCAATAAAGCAAAAGATGGTCATTTGTTGTACGCTTACCTTTATAACGTTTAGATAGATGTCATCATCTGTTTTCGTTAAAGAGAAGAGACATTAAGGGGAAAACGTTCGATCGATGATGTGTTTGGAAAGTTATTTGCTTGCATAATTGTCCGATGATAAGACATTGAGTGTAAATTAATCTTTTCCGTGCATGAGCTTTAATTTATAACCTTGTGCATCAAGGGTTCTCGTAATGAATGGCTGATACGGAGATATGTAATCATAGGAATTGTATTTATACTATATTAGAAGAGCCATAATGGTCGTTCAGGGCTATTTTGGTCATTTCACATTCATAAAAGTGTTTTATGTGTTCATTATTGCTCGGTCAAGGTAGGCGTTAGTATTGAAATTCTAGAAGCATCAATTCTCTCTCTTATTCCAAGACCAGAGAACAAAAAATATGCATTAATTTGTAAGTTTATACTGTTGGAGTTCTCCATCTTATCATCCTGAGTATTGCAATTTCAGGTTAGGTTCTTTCAGTTTTATTCTAATCTTCTTCGTGTTCTCTTCAGCTTAAATCCGAATTTCATGGCTTAAGTTCATGAATCTTGGCTGTTATTGTTATTATATATTCTGCTTAAAACATTCTCTTCAATGTCTTTCACCATTTCCTTGCTTTGACTTTTCATTCTCGATTTTATCTCATTATGTTCTTGGATATTTCTTTTCTTATTTTTTTTTTTACCTTTTTCTATTTCTAATTTGTTTTCTTTTTCTGGGTGAGTCTTTGCATTCATCCTTTTTTTCTATTTGTTTTTCATGAGACTTAAGGTTAAACAATAATTCAGAAACTCAAGGAGTTTTGGTTTCAATTTTCTTGATTCTGATGTAGGCATCTCTAAAGTGGAACTCACCCTGTTGCTTTCCTGCTATTGCTCAAAACGCATTCTTTTAGAATAGCTTTATTGATTTGATATGATGAAGAATTTCATTGTTTGTATTGTTTCCAATTATGATCAATTAACTAAGAAAATAAAAATCAGCATAGAGCTCGGTTCTCAAACATAGTATGTTAATGTGAATATGTGCCTTTTAATTTATAGGAGAACAACTAAAGTGAATTAGATGTTTTGGTTCCTTCTAAGACTATATTAGAAGAGCCATAATGGTCGTTCAGGGCTATTTTGGTCATTTCACATTCATAAAAGTGTTTTATGTGTTCATTATTGCTCGGTCAAGGTAGGCGTTAGTATTGAAATTCTAGAAGCATCAATTCTCTCTCTTATTCCAAGACCGGAGAACAAAAAATATGCATTAATTTGTAAGTTTATACTGTTGGAGTTCTCCATCTTATCATCCTGAGTATTGCAATTTCAGGTTAGGTTCTTTCAGTTTTATTCTAATCTTCTTCGTGTTCTCTTCAGCTTAAATCCGAATTTCATGGCTTAAGTTCATGAATCTTGGCTGTTATTGTTATTATATATTCTGCTTAAAACATTCTCTTCAATGTCTTTCACCATTTCCTTGCTTTGACTTTTCATTCTCGATTTTATCTCATTATGTTCTTGGATATTTCTTTTCTTATTTTTTTTTACCTTTTTCTATTTCTAATTTGTTTTCTTTTTCTGGGTGAGTCTTTGCATTCATCCTTTTTTTCTATTTGTTTTTCATGAGACTTAAGGTTAAACAATAATTCAGAAACTCAAGGAGTTTTGGTTTCAATTTTCTTGATTCTGATGTAGGCATCTCTAAAGTGGAACTCACCCTGTTGCTTTCCTGCTATTGCTCAAAACGCATTCTTTTAGAATAGCTTTATTGATTTGATATGATGAAGAATTTCATTGTTTGTATTGTTTCCAATTATGATCAATTAACTAAGAAAATAAAAATCAGCATAGAGCTCGGTTCTCAAACATAGTATGTTAATGTGAATATGTGCCTTTTAATTTATAGGAGAACAACTAAAGTGAATTAGATGTTTTGGTTCCTTCTAAGACTATATTAGAAGAGCCATAATGGTCGTTCAGGGCTATTTTGGTCATTTCACATTCATAAAAGTGTTTTATGTGTTCATTATTGCTCGGTCAAGGTAGGCGTTAGTATTGAAATTCTAGAAGCATCAATTCTCTCTCTTATTCCAAGACCAGAGAACAAAAAATATGCATTAATTTGTAAGTTTATACTGTTGGAGTTCTCCATCTTATCATCCTGAGTATTGCAATTTCAGGTTAGGTTCTTTCAGTTTTATTCTAATCTTCTTCGTGTTCTCTTCAGCTTAAATCCGAATTTCATGGCTTAAGTTCATGAATCTTGGCTGTTATTGTTATTATATATTCTGCTTAAAACATTCTCTTCAATGTCTTTCACCATTTCCTTGCTTTGACTTTTCATTCTCTATTTTATCTCATTATGTTCTTGGATATTTCTTTTCTTATTTTCTTTTTACCTTTTTCTATTTCTAATTTGTTTTCTTTTTCTGGGTGAGTCTTTGCATTCATCCTTTTTTTCTATTTGTTTTTCATGAGACTTAAGGTTAAACAATAATTCAGAAACTCAAGGAGTTTTGGTTTCAATTTTCTTGATTCTGATGTAGGCATCTCTAAAGTGGAACTCACCCTGTTGCTTTCCTGCTATTGCTCAAAACGCATTCTTTTAGAATAGCTTTATTGATTTGATATGATGAAGAATTTCATTGTTTGTATTGTTTCCAATTATGATCAATTAACTAAGAAAATAAAAATCAGCATAGAGCTCGGTTCTCAAACATAGTATGTTAATGTGAATATGTGCCTTTTAATTTATAGGAGAACAACTAAAGTGAATTAGATGTTTTGGTTCCTTCTAAGACTATATTAGAAGAGCCATAATGGTCGTTCAGGGCTATTTTGGTCATTTCACATTCATAAAAGTGTTTTATGTGTTCATTATTGCTCGGTCAAGGTAGGCGTTAGTATTGAAATTCTAGAAGCATCAATTCTCTCTCTTATTCCAAGACCAGAGAACAAAAAATATGCATTAATTTGTAAGTTTATACTGTTGGAGTTCTCCATCTTATCATCCTGAGTATTGCAATTTCAGGTTAGGTTCTTTCAGTTTTATTCTAATCTTCTTCGTGTTCTCTTCAGCTTAAATCCGAATTTCATGGCTTAAGTTCATGAATCTTGGCTGTTATTGTTATTATATATTCTGCTTAAAACATTCTCTTCAATGTCTTTCACCATTTCCTTGCTTTGACTTTTCATTCTCGATTTTATCTCATTATGTTCTTGGATATTTCTTTTCTTATTTTTTTTTTACCTTTTTCTATTTCTAATTTGTTTTCTTTTTCTGGGTGAGTCTTTGCATTCATCCTTTTTTTCTATTTGTTTTTCATGAGACTTAAGGTTAAACAATAATTCAGAAACTCAAGGAGTTTTGGTTTCAATTTTCTTGATTCTGATGTAGGCATCTCTAAAGTGGAACTCACCCTGTTGCTTTCCTGCTATTGCTCAAAACGCATTCTTTTAGAATAGCTTTATTGATTTGATATGATGAAGAATTTCATTGTTTGTATTGTTTCCAATTATGATCAATTAACTAAGAAAATAAAAATCAGCATAGAGCTCGGTTCTCAAACATAGTATGTTAATGTGAATATGTGCCTTTTAATTTATAGGAGAACAACTAAAGTGAATTAGATGTTTTGGTTCCTTCTAAGATTTCAGCATTACAGTATGTATTGGGTTAACTAATGTATTTTTATTTTATAATATATATATAAGACGACATTGCCATTTGATTAACTATGTGGAGTTTTGAAAGACCTTTTCATATCTGTAATATCTGTAATCCTAAGCAGCTAAGTTGAATTTGCTTTGTCTTTGAATATGTTATCTCTTGTCGTTGATAGCATTTTAAGTATATTTTCACGGATTTCCCATGGAATGCCCATGCGAGTGGTAAATTGGACGATGCACGCGCTCATTGAACCCGATAGGTAACCAGCCTCTGTTGGACTTGCATGCAAAAACTTAAGCGGTTTGGTTGAGTATTAGATTTGATGACAATAAATTTATGGAAGTGGTATAGTTGAGTATCGTTGTTTCAATAAATGATGCAGTGAGTTCAGATATGAATAGTTGCTGGCACGAGCTCTTCTATCTTTTAAGTATTTTACATGAAAGTGCCTTTGAAAGTTTTTTAACATTTTCCTAAGCACTTGGTCATTGTTTACGCTACTATTGAAACAAGTGATATGTGTGTGGGCGTCAATAATTTATAGGTAGGTTCTCTTTTTAGTTTTTTGAAAAATCTAGATTACTAATGTTATGGCTTTTGTGAATGGTCAAAAGTTGTAATGACAATCCTATTACATCAATGCTACTTTCCTTGATTTGGTTTTAATTTTTGGTTATCTAGGACTACTTCTATTGGTTGCTTTCATTAGCTATGGTGAACAAAGAGTCAATGCATGGAGTTTTGTTCTCTTCTTTTTGTATATGAATCCATTTAAATAAGTTATAAGTTAGCCAATGAAACCTTTCATGTCTTCTTGTAATGTTTAATAGTGTGATACTATCCAGAGGTGTGACATATACCTTGCTACAATTCTAACCCCATAGGGTTATTAAATATCATATAACGACCTTGAGTTAATTTTCTACAACACACATGTTTGAATTCTGAAATAGGTTGTCTATGTTGAATATGAAATTCTGAAGAATTTGCTCATTCATGCCATAATGATGTGTTGAAAACACTAATCGTATGGAGAAGTTAAACATATACGGTAACATTTAGTAAGTTTTAACATTTATACAGGTCGTAATTTTGTCTATTACAATGTTTTATCGACATATAATTGAAATGAAATGGACTAATTTTTTGAATGAAGAAGCAGAAAAATGCTCACTGTTAACTCCAGGGTGATTTTTTTTCGTTTAGTCTCCGTTATCTTTGAGACATGAAAAGTTGTGGTCACTACAAGTAATTTGAGAGTGTAATCAAATGCTATTAAAATTCTCTGTAGCTTTAAACTTTTTGTTTGTCTCTTTTATTGTTTGAGTTTGAAAGTCTGTGGTCATTTAAAATGAGTAGTGAGTGTATGTTTTATTCCTATCATGTTATTTGAGTAGATACAAGTAAAATCACTGATTCCAGCTGTAATTATAATTTTTTTAATTGAAACTGTGAAGTTTGAATTCTTTTCGATTTTTAATGTTTAATATTGGTAGATTTTAACTTTCCCCCGACACATATATATCCTAATTCCTACCCATCTCGACGTGAATAAAAGTCTGGATACGATGCTTGAAATTAAATAGAAAAGCTAAGATATTGTGTAATGCTTTTGATGTTTGTAGGTATACAACATTCCAAGCCTTCAATATTTAGATACAAAGACCAAATTTTGCATATGAAGAAAAGAGTAGTAGTACTTCAGGCATCTTAGTATTTGTGTGGCAGAACTTTTGTCCTGATCAATTTTGAGGTTAACAAATCATTATTTGATTGGAATTTAGCTTACATCTGCCTGATCACGTTAATGGGTGCTTTGGAATTTTTAAGTCCTGAAAAGAAACCTTTGTGCTTGGTTTCAAGATTTTTCTTCCTAATGTAGGTAAAAGGTGGATATAGATAAACTTAGGGAAATAGTTTTTAGTAGTATTTGTATGGCACTTTGTTTGGTAGTCTTACAAGTTCGTCTTAGGGGTCCAGGTTTTGGTTTTTAAGCTCTTGGTTGCCTGTATTTTCCATAACTTAACAGTATTTTTTAGATATCCTTGAATGAATTTCATTCAACACTAATTGTTGACACCTTTTGTTTGTTTAACTGCTCTGCTTTTTCACTTGCCTGTATAAGCTTCACTCTCTTTGTTTTTGTCTATGCTTTATTTGTTAATCCAGAAGCTAATGGGATAGACATTATAGGTTGTTGAATGAATTTAAATGTTTAATTTATCGCGTCTTATTGACTGTCTTTTTTTTTTCTGCCTTAGCTATGTCATGCGACAAGTCCTAATATTTTTATGAAGACTACAAACAAACGAGATTGATGATAGAGCTTCATTGACCTTCAAAATTAATGCATCACATACTAAAGAGTGTTTGTATACAAAGAGAATTTCCTTAAGACCATTCTTTTGTAAATTCCGGGACATCATGTAAAGTTTGGTTCGTTAATGCATAATACAAAGTTGCATGTAGTAGAGATTCAATCACCTCCTTCACTAGCTGTGTGGTTATTCTTTTACTAAGAAAGATGAAGCGTTATGGAAATGCATTTATAAGTTTTAGCTTACCAAATATCTTCATTAATATTCACGAGAAGTGCAACTGTACCCAATTGTATTTACGGTTTGCTAACTATTATAATATTGGGCCCGTGCTGGCACGGGCAACATGTATCTAGTAATTATAGAAATGTAATGGAAATTGTATTCCATCAAAACGGAATTACAACATTCAGTTTAAAGTATAATGCAGTAACCAAAACCACGGAAAATGAAAGGAAAAAAGAGAAACGGAAGGTTCCTCTAACTAAACAACTAAGGGGTCGTTTGGTTAGGGTAATTTAAGCACTAAAACCTGCACTAAATTAGTGCAGCATTTAGTTGGCACTAAAACCTACACTAAACTGTGGTGAATTTAGTGCAGCGTTTGATTGGTTTGTTAAGTTGTTATAGAAATCCACATTAGTAATACAATGTTTGTTTGGATTTTACTCATTCTTATGTATAATACCTACATAAATTAGCGAGAAAATCTATGTATTATTTTATATGGGGTAGAAGGTTGAATTAATAATGTGGATATTAATAATGCATGTATTAGAATTTAAAATGATAAAATTAACCCTAGTAATAATAAGAATATCTTAAATTTTGTTTAAGGAGTAACTAAATATTTTAAACTATAACATTGTATATTAATTTATAATACATTAGTGATTCAAGAAATAATCTCTACGTTATAGTACATGCATAACTAATATACATATTATTAACTCCCGCATTACTAATACCCGTATTACTAATACTCACATTATTAATACCCGCATTATTAATACCCACATTATTAATACCCGTATTACTAATACATACATTATTAATACCTACCTTAAATTATATCTCAACCAAATGACCCATAAAAAAATAAACAAACTTCATAGCCTAAGCCTAGTGAAATACTTCTAGCCACCTGTACATAGTATAGTAGACATTCTCCTTTATATTCTTAACAATTCTATTATTTTTTATGCTGATCTTCCAAAGTGGGTCCAAAACAGTGACTAGTGCATCAATATGATGGTCGGTTTTACGGAGAGTATTAAAAAGTGCATTAATATTTAGCTAATTTAAAGTCGGACAAGTGTTGGGATTTTGGGTAATTGGCGATGATGAACTCAATAATGATGCTGAAACTTTGTTTATAAAGCTTAGTTTAATTTAGAGCAACTGTCGGGGACAACCAAAAGGAAACAAATATTTATTGGTAATACCTAAACGGCTTAATTAGTGTGTCATTTGTCGTGATATGTGAAGAAAGGTTGCTCCCTTTATTTTGTAGTTTGATTCGATGAGGAATATGTGTTGTAGAGCTGTTCATAACCATTTTCATAACGGAAAAGGGTCATATTTGCCCCTCTAGTAATCGATATATCAATTAGTTGCCCTCCGTTATACTTTCTACATTTTCCTATCCCCACCGTTACCCAATCCGAAATATATACCCCCAAGTTTGACGCCCCCCTAAAGCTGGACACGTGGCGCAAATCCGAGGGGCGTAATTAAATTAGCCCCAAACCCCTCCCAAACGGATCCCACCCCGACCCAAACATAAAAAACCCACCCGCTTTAACACATAAATAAAACATCTCCAATATTATACTTCATTTTCTCCCAAAAAAACATACCGTTCTTCACGATAATCAGCCTCCTTTTTCTATTTAGGGTTCTTCATTTTGGGTACCATTTTGAAGTAACGGGTATGTCGGCTGGTACTTGTTGTTCTCAACAATGTCGGAGGTTGTGTGGTTGTGGCTTGACTGCAAGTTATTTTACTGCTTGGACACACTCTAACGCTGGAAGGAAGTTCTACAGATGTCCTAAGCCCGATGTGAGTAAATGTGCCTTTATCGTTTAATTATAATTTGTGTTTTAATTTGTTAAATTGAAACTGTGTTAGCGTGGTCGTTTTAATGCTATACTATGGTGACTGTAGAGGTATTCGTGTGGGTACTGGGAATGGGAAGATGAAAAGTTCCCTGATAGAGCTGTGATTGTCATCAAGGAGTTGAAGACTTCATTGGATGTTGCTGTGAAACAGAACTGCAAACTAAAGGAACAAGTAGAAGCAATGGAGTCGTTGAATCAGTTAAAAGACATAAAGATTAGAAATTTGGAGGAAAAATCACTGAAGTTGCAGAGAATTACACTGATATTGTTGGTGTTTATTGTTGGTTTTATTGGTGCTCGCTTGATGAACTAAAGTAATTCCAATTGTATGTATTTTTAATTATCTTGTTTCCAATGTAATGACTGGATTTTGAATTTTGGATTAACAAATGTTGTTAAATTCAAATGTTGTTGGTAATTTTCTTAAGCATTGATTTAGGATAATTCAAGAACATAACATAACATTCTCTTTATAACAAAGGATAATTCAAGAACATACTAGTACATTTGATTCTTTACTTAGACTAGTAGAAATGTAAAATAGCATAAAAACTGCTCCTAGATCCCTAAGCATTTCCTCCAGCATTATTTATGAGTACCATGAGAGTTTCCTTGACATGTTCGATACTTTCTTGGAAAAGTTGTCTCAAGCTCCAAAGTTGTTGTTTCAACTCTTCCATGCCTTCCTTCAAATCTGCTACTTGACGTTGCAAAACCGCTGTTTCCCACTGTCCTTGCTGCCTTGTTTGGTATCCGTTTGATGGTATTCCAGGCATATTGGTGCCTTGTTCTATCAAATTTTTGTACATGTATGGATAATGGGTAAGTTGTTGGTATTTTATAGTGTTATGATATAGTTGAAAGGTCACCACCGAAAGGTCACAAAGAATGGTGAAAAGTCACAACATTTAACTAGTACATTACTAATGTTAATAAGGAATGGTGTTATGATACGCTTGAAGGGTCACCACTGTTATTGAAAGGTCACAACCTTTAAGTAGTAATTACAAAGCAAGGAACATAAAAGAGGGATTTGAAGGCATCAATTAAAAGTCACAACCTTTAAGTTGTAACTATACAGCAAGGAACATAACATTAGGGATGTGAAGACAACAATTACTAATTACGGCAGTCATCATTAATTTCAACTTGCATCATGTATTTACATCCAGAAATGACACTATGGATGCCAAGTTATAACCTCAAAACAAGTTACAAAGTAGGTCATAAAATGGCATCCCACTGTCAGCACCAATCACTAAAGTGATAAACTTAAAAGTGTCTAAATTGTACTGCCATACATAAGTTAATACAGAACTAAAATGTCTTGACAAACCAACTGTCACAAAAATAACAAAGCCTTAACATTCACAGACCCTTCTTCCTTGGCTGTAATTTCTGAACTTTTGATCTTGCTTGCTTGAGTAATTCATTAGTACTTACTGCATCTGCTCCATTCCATGTGAGGCCTCTAGGTGAGTATGGCAGGTTGGATGGTTCAGCAACACCAGTTAATGGATCACCTCTGAAGTTGATCACTCTTGTTCCCTTGGACCTAGCTGGTAGCTTTCTAGCCTCAAGCCTAGTAGACTCTGAAACCACCTTTGGCCTTAAGCTGGGGTCTTCTTCTTCAGGGGTGCTGCTACTGGACTGACCATAAGGGGTGCTGCTACTGGACTAACCATTATGGAATCCTGGAGTTGGCATGAAGGCAAATGTAGAGGCTTGACTGCTTTGAGACACTTGTGGTGCAGATAGCTGAATGATTGTTTCATCATGCACAACTCTCTTAGATCTTGGAGGCACTACTTCACTTGCAGCCCTTGTGTTCTTCATTACTTGCTTTCCCTTTGTTGTCTACAATCATAGTAGTTAATTTAAGTTAATTATACAGTAGTATATAATTAAGGAATACCATTAACAGAAAGGTTACCTTATGACAACCTCTTGCATTGTGGTTTGGCTCACCACAGTTCTTGCAAAACATAACCCTTCCATGCCTAGATGCTGACCATTCTCCCTGTCTCTTGCTAGCTTCATTTTTCTGTCTAGTTCTCTTAGTCCTTGGTCTGCCAGCTTGTTTCACCAACTGTGGTGGTTCCATTGCTTGGGACTCTTGCACTTTCCAGAATTTAGGCCCCCTGACAGGCTGCAACTTGTATGAGTATGTTTTCATGAAAGCCTCTTTGCTGTACCACCAGTGCATCTCAGACAGTGGGTTAATTCTCAGATGCAACAATGCTTTAATTGCATGTGCACATGGAATCCCACATAGGTTCCATGTCCTGCAAGTACAAGTCTTGGTGTCCAGCCTAACAGTGTGTGTAGTTTCCTCTTCAGTTATCTCAAAGCCATGATCACCATTAAAATTAGCCACACACTTATGTGCTATGGACAAATAGTCTGCAAACAAATCCATGCTTTGTGGGCTGAAATGATCCTTCCACTTGTGCCCCTCCTGCTCATGTTCTGTCAACATGGTCATAACCTTGATTCTAATGTCCTCAAGCATCCTGATTATTGGCTTGTACCTTGCATCTAAAATCCATGAGTTGAAGGACTCAGTGAAATTATTATCAACTCCCATGTTCTTGCACACAGTATCAAAGTAAGCCCTGCACCAATTTGAAACAGGATAATGGACCAAATCCCTTGCAGCTGCACTAGACATTTCCCCAATGGAATTGAGCTGTTCATGAAAGTCTTCTTCATATGTGCACCAAGCACACCACCACATCAGTTTCTTCATTTCCTTTGATCTCCATCTTTTGCACCAATTTGCTTCAATATGTCTAACACAAAACCTATGTCTTGCATCAGGTAACACATCCTTCATTGCCAAGTCCAGCCCCTACAGAAAACCAAAACATGTAATATGCAGTTATTATCCAGAAATAGTTATATAAAAGATAAAATAAAAATAAGACAGAAACAATTACCTTTTGCATGTCAGACATGAATGTGTACCCTTCTCCTGTGTTCAAGACCAATGACTTCTGTAGCCATTTCAAGAACCATGTCCAAGTGGTCTTTGTTTCTCTATCCACTACAGCCCAAGCTATAGGATAAAAATGATTCATTGAGTCTTGTCCAATTGCCACTAATATCTGCCCTTTGGCCTTTCCTTTTAGAAATGTACCATCCAGTCCAATGAAATGTCTCATACCTGCCTTAAACCCTTTCTTCAAAGCATCAAAACAGATGTACATCCTCAAAAACCTCCTCTTACCTTCAGCAAGAGCATCTTTTGACAAGTTTATCACTATGTCACTACCAGGATTACTCTTAATCAGCTCATTGGCATAGGCCTCTAGCTTATTGTATTCATCTTTAAAACTGCCTTGTAGCTTCTCTAGAATCAGTTGCTTGGCCCTCTTGCATTTACCATGACTAGCATTAAGCTCAAATGCAGCTTTTAAATCAGCCCTCATTTCTTTAACCCTATATTTTGGTTCATTTTGCAGCTTGTTCTTAAAGTAATATGCAATAGTGAAATAGTCAACCCTCTTGTTATCATAAGCAATACTACAGCTATGTTCAGATATCAATGTCTTTAACCTAACCCCTGGACAGTCTCCATCCCTAGATATTAGACAGACAAATGGACAGCCATCAACACATTTGTACCTTAGCCTAGTCCTATCACTTTTAAGAAGCACCAACCCCTTTTTATTTGCCAAGGCATAAAGGTTCATGTGTTTCCTAGCTTCTGCAATGTTTTTCCAAGTCATATTTTTGTCCAGTTCCATAAAATCCATCAAATTAGGAGTAATACAAATCTTCCTTTGACTAACAATAGAATCTAATTCTTCAGAATCATAATCTGAAGATTCAGTCTCATTATGGCTATCACCATCCCCATCAGTAGAGCTACAATCAGTGCCTACCTCCTGAACATGATCAAACCTAGGATCATACTCATCATCAGCAGATCCATCAGACATATGCACTTGATCATGCTCAGACATAGGCACTTCATCATGCACAGAATTAGGCACTTCATCATGCACAGAATTAGGCACTTGATCATGCACAGGAAGAGGCACAACAACATGCTCATGCTCAGAAACAGAACCCTCTACACCATGTTCAATAATATTTGGTACATAAACAGGCATCTCACAATCCTCTACAGCATACAAATTGATAACAGAATGTTCAACAGAAACTAAACCCAACAGCTTCCTAATACCCTCATCCCCTACAATTTCATAGTAGTTACCAGAGGTTTCCACTATTACTTGTTGAACCCCATCAAACAGCAAGTTCTTACAAAACTCATCTACAATGTCTATGAATGAGAGGTGATCAGAGTCATAACCTGTCCATGTGTGTACTAGCTTCTTAGCATACTTGACTTGAGGCTCTCTAGTCCATTCACCACCATAGTTGAATATTAAGTCCACAGTAACCATCTTAAAATAATCTGCAGTAAGTAAAGAAATAATAACATGACTCAGCCTAGTAAACAACAAAAGAAACTCTACATACCTAAAATAAACTAAAGAAAAGGTGCAGGGATATGTATAGAATAAAGACACAAGCTAGTGGAGGGGCCAACCAAAAAACACTATATTATTACTAAACAATATCTGTTATACAGTCCCAATGACAATATGTTATACATTACTTGGTTCAATGACAATATGCTATACATATTTCAGGCATGCAATTCCAAACCCTAAATTTTAATACCAAAACCATCATGAAAAACCCTAAACCACCCATATTTATGCCAAATACTACACCAGACACTACCCTTAGCAAACCCCAAACAAGAGACCCTACCGTATTAAATTTTGGACACAATCAGTCACAATAAATTAAACCGGGACCACATTTTACAAAACAACAAAATTCTACAAAAACATTTACTAGAATAACACAAATATTGTTAAATTTACAGTCATGCACAAATAATCAGCCTAATAACTAAAACCCTAAATAACTAAGCTTAAATATAAGACAAATACAACCCTATGTTATGAATAATGAAGTACATTTGATAAAAAAAACTCACCTCTTATACTATAAGGTCTTAACGCTTAAACATCGGTTTTATCGCCGGAGAGAAACCCTAGAACTGAACGGTATGTTTTTTTGGGAGAAAATGAAGTATAATATTGGAGATGTTTTATTTATGTGTTAAAGCGGGTGGGTTTTTTATGTTTGGGTCGGGGTGGGATCCGTTTGGGAGGGGTTTGGGGCTAATTTAATTACGCCCCTCGGATTTGCGCCACGTGTCCAGCTTTAGGGGGGCGTCAAACTTGGGGGTATATATTTCGGATTGGGTAACGGTGGGGATAGGAAAATGTAGAAAGTATAACGGAGGGCAACTAATTGATATATCGATTACTAGAGGGGCAAATATGACCCTTTTCCATTTTCATAATCACAGCAAAGTTGTATATATAATCTCCACCAGCTTCTATAATGCTGCTGAAACATCCAGCTTTTATAGTTTTCTTTTTTGGGAAACTACTTTTATAGTTCGAAGGGCTTAGTTTAGTATATTGGTGGAAATAATATCTGTCAATCGGGTCAAGACCGGACCGGACCGGACCGGCTCGTTAAGAGTCGGCTCACTGGTCTTTGTACTGATCCGGTCCGAGCTGTTACCGGTCCGGTCCGAATCAGTCTTTTTTACAAAAACTTTAAGCCCGGCTCGGTCCTAACCCATTAAGCACCGGTTCGGTCCGGTCCGATATTTTTTTTTTTTTTTCATAATTTAGCTAAGCATGCCACTTTCTACTTGCAATTGGAAGGACATATAATCCTATAAAAAGAGAAGTAAATATTATCTTATCATTACTATAGTCCGCCTAATCAAAAAGACATAATTTTAATACAACTCAAGGGTGAGAAACTGAGACTATCGATTTCTCTTACAACCAAGAAGATCAGTTATATAAAGTGCTTAATATATATTCTTGATTTCTACTACTTGGTCTAACTTATTAACTGCTACTACTTAGCAATAAAAAAAATACTAAATGAATATTTTCATTCGTTGTAACTTTTTTTTTCTCTTTACAAATAGAAGGTGTAGATTTCGTCCATTAGAGACATACTGATCCAACAAAATAGTAGTGGACCTTGTGTTTCACTATACAGATTACTAGTCCACCACATTAAGTTTTTCCATTCTTCTAAAATTCTTGCCCAACTAAATGTTATTCCTAAGTTGCTACTTGTTAGACAGAAAACTAAAACCTACTACCTTATTTCAACCTTAATTTCCATCATCAGCAGATTTCAGATAAAGATTCTCACCACCATAACGAGTAGAGCTTTCACCGAGGTCTTCATCAGACATACAATTGTTCATTCGTTGTACCTGATGAAGTTAAAAATATCTTTGATACTGCTCCATATTGAGGGTTTTAAAATGGACTAAATGCTACTCCCTCCGTCCCACTTTATTTGTCGTAGTTCGAATTTCGAGAGTCAAACGAGTTTATCTTTGACCGTAATTTTTATATATATCTTTTAAATATTTTGAGTTATAATTAATTGTGACTTATAGTACTTTTCATGTAGTTTTCAAATATGTAAATTTTATTTAAGAAAAGTTAAAGATTTTATATCTTTATCTACGGTCAAATTTAAGAGGTTTGACTCTCAAAACAGTAACTATGACAAACAAAATGGGACAGAGAGAGCATATTAGATTTTGTATGATTCTTGACAAAAGCATGTCTAAATTTCCCTCGACAAATAATATAATTTTTCTATCAAAAAATTGGCCCGATCCACCAGTGGGCCAAAGACTGGTCATTTATCGGCCGAGGCTAACCGGTCTTTTTTCTTAAGCCCAGCTCGGCCCGCAACCAGCTTCCTCCTTGTCCCGGATCGTTTATAATGAACCGGTTCGGTCCAGTCTTTTACCGGTCCGGTACCGAGCTAGCCCGGCCCCATTGACAGGTATAGGAAATATACATGATAATAGAGAAAATTGCCCACTAGTCCTAGCGCCATAAAGATGAAGCTTTTAGACCCGATGAAAAAGGTGTGTAATATTTAGTCTTTAATGGCTAGCTGCCAAGACCTACCATGAATTTTTTGGACTAAATGTCAGGGAGTGATCCCACTTCAGGACGTGGAGGCTAAAAGTGCACGATCTTGTAATGGGGTGCAAAAGTTCAACAAAGGTGTTTAAGTATCGTACTTCTGCAAATATATGATGAGAACATGATCTGCCCAACTTATCCAAGTTGGATTATTTACATAGATAGGATATTTCAGAAGCTGGAGGTGTGGAGACAGACCTTAGAGTCTAAAGGATTCAGGCTTAGCCGGATGAAGACAGAATACATGGAATGCAAGTTTAGTAATGCTCCAGATGAGGTAGATGTGGAAGTGAGGCTTGATTCTCAAGTCATCCCTAAAAAAGGAAGCTTCCGATATCTTGGCTTAATCCTCCAAGGTAATGGAGAAATTGATGATGATGTCACTCACCGCATTGGAGCAGGATGGATGAAGTGAAAGCTCGCATCCGGTGTCCTGTGTGATAAGAGGGCTTAAAGGTAAAATTTATAAGGTGGTCGTTAGACCAGCTATGTTGTATGGGTCAGAGTGTTGGCCAGTCAAGAATTCACACATTCAGAAGATGAGTGTGGTAGAAATGAGAATGATTAGGTGGATGTGTGGTCACACAAGGATGGATAGGATTAAGAATGAAGTCATTCGCGACAAGGTGGGAGGGCCCCCAGTAGCTGAGAAGATGCGAGAAGTGAGGCTGCGATGGTTTGGACACGTGAAGAGGAGAAGTGTAGATGCTCCGGTACGGAGGTGTGAGAGGTTGGCAGTGTTGGGTCTACGAAGAGGTAGAGGTAGACCGAAGAAGAACCGAGCCGAGGTGATCCAACAAGACATGGCCCAGATCCAGATCACCGAGGACATGACCTTAGATAAGGGGGCATGGAGGTCGAAAATTATGGTAGAAGGTTAGGTAGTAGTCGATTGTCTGCACCGTTGTATCTACTGATGTTTTATGTTTATTTTTTATAAGCATTAGTTTTATATTTCTCTCTAGCATTGTATTTTTGTCTATGATTGTATTGTTGTCCTGATTTTCAGAATTGTCTAAAATATCTTTTATTTTTTCTAGCTGAGGGTCTAGCGGAAACAGTCTCTCCACTTTGGTGGGGGTAAGGTCTGCGTACATCTCACCCTCCCCAGACCTCACTTGTGGGATAAACTGGGTATGTTGTTGTTGTTATAGGATATTTCAGAATCATTTTTTTGTTTTTGACCCCCTTGGAAAATCTTTGTAAAAATAGTTTCACGTCAAAATTTGGACACACATTCTAGCAGGATTATGGCGGATCACTACGAAAGGTCATTTTCTCATTGGTTCTTTTGTTGGGGTTTAAATTTAGACGTAAGGTGCCAAAGAGATTCCCTAGGCCTATGAATTGATTGGACTGGCCATATATCGAGGGAAAAATTACATTATGTGTTATTGTGAGAGATTTTTTTTTTTTTTTTTATAAACATAGTAATATTTTCTCCCTTTTACTAAACATAGCAATATTTTTAACTATGCTTATCAAACATACCAAAAATCGAACTCTCCTACCCTTTCTTCTCTCTCCCCACACCCCATTATTTTCGGGCCACCGTCCCTCATCCCTCCCCCTCACTGGAGACCCTCTCCTACCCCATCGTCGCCTGTGGTGGTTGGAGACTGAAGCTGCTGGTGCAAATGCTGGAGCTCCGCCGGCTTGCTATCTCCGATGGTCCTTCATTTTCTGGCACAGGCGGATCTTTTTCTTTATTTTTTTGGTATTCTCCGATGGCTACGGTGGTTGTTGGTGGTGTTTGGAAACTGAAGATAGGTATGTTGTCACGGGGTATAACCATTGTATATATGGAATATATCATTTGTATGTTTGTATATAAAAATCGATTATATAACGGATATACAATAAATGTGATAATGTATGTTAGTCACTGTATATACTGCCTATGTCATATTTATGAACATACATATACTAGTCATACATAGAAAATACAAACTACACACAATATTGTATTGGTGTATGCCTAATGTATCTTTTTTGTACATTGTACATACAAAAAATTAAACATTAGAAAAAATTTTCGGCGATCGAAGGTCGGAGGCGGTCGCCTTAATGTGGAAGCATGGGGGTAGGGGTGGCGGGATAGTGTAGGAGAAAGATCTAGGGTTTTTTCCCACCTTTTATGTATATTGTTATGTTTAAACATGATGGAATATTGACATTTTTGTATACTAAAATTTTAAAAAATTAGTCTAGCAGCCAGTTTTTGTCATTCACATTTAGATTTTAGTCAGTAAGTCTTTTATTTATTTATTTATTTTTGCAGAAACAACCTATTTAAGGTCTTTGCCCTATCCTCCATTATACAAGCTCTTGCTATGCTCCAACTTCAAACATAAAGATTTGAAGTTAGAAGCTGCATATGCCTAACTTTAAACCTTCATGTTTGAAATTGTTATGCCTACGTTTGAAGTTAGAAGTTGCTATGTCAAACTTCAATCGTGAATGTTCGAAGTTGAAAGCTGCCTATGTCTAGCTTCAAACCTTGAGATTTGAAGTTGTTATGCCTACAACTTCAGTTTGAAGATTGAAGTTGCTATGACCAACTTCAAACTTTCAAACCTTTAGTACTTAACTTTAGCCCTAAAAGATTGAAGTTAAGAATTAAAAGATTGAAGTTTAAATCAGTGACTAAAATTAAACAGTATTAAAAAATTTGCTAAAATCTAAATGGCGCACCCAAAATTGAGTATTTGTGCACTTTCCCCCTTTAAAATTTAGGGTAATATGCAGTCTAATTGACCCAACATAAAATGTTAAGTTGGAGTATAACTTTGCTGATAAATGAGTAAATCTAGTTAATTTACTGGGATAACAATAGTGATATGACTTTTATAAAATTAATCATACTTCAAATTCTATAGGGAGAAATCACTGTAAGTTGGACATGCGTTGGTGTCTCACTAATTAATTCCACTGGCACAAAATTATAGTTAAAAATATCAAAATAGAAATTAATGATGTAGCATAGAGCCGTCAATATGGGCTTGGCCCGCTGGGCCGGCCCGGCCTGACCCGTAATTTAATAGAGTTGGGCTAAAAAAAATTAGCCCATGAAAGACCGAGGCTTTTTAGCCCGGCCCATGCAAGGTCGCAGCCCGTGAGGCCGGCCCAGGCTTAATTAAATAAAATAATTTAAATATTTAATTAAGGACCAGTCTAAAAATAATTAAAACAGAGCTTTCATTTTTTAATATTATTTTTTACAATTTTAAGTAATTATATCTTGACAAATATTTTATTATTGGTATCTTCTTACGTTTTCGTTTCAATGTTGTTTGGAAGGTGGGTTCATGGAGAATACCAATTTACCAAATGTGTGTGATGACTAATCAAAATTTGTAATTTTTTTCTGATTATATTGTGTTATCAATAGTTGTGATATCTGAAACTGCTCCAGGAATTTTTTTTTAAATTAAGATTCCCTTTAAACAAATGACAATTGAGATGAATTAAGTACACATTAAATAATTTTTTATACCAAAGTTTGTACTGTATTTTTGCTTGTTTATATTATCTCCTTGGCTAGAATTGTTATATCATGGTGATATTTGGTGCACTTCTAGTATAATATGTAATTAAGAATTCAAAAACAAAATACTAAAATTATTAAAAAATAATTAATAATAAATATAGGTGGGCTAGCCCAGCCTCGCCCGATCTGCAGCCCACACTGGGCTGGGCTAATGATTTAATGGGCCGTGCGAATTGTGGGCCCGGCCTGGCCCAGCAAATTGCAAAGCCCGTGTGGGCTGGGTCCGGCTGGGTCGGGCCGGCCCATATCGACAACACTAATGCAGAAGATATCCTCGAGTAGAAGTTAGTATTTTTAATTTAAAAAAGACAATGAAGTTATAGATAATTAGTTGAAGTTTGTATATGATTGAATGTGGCCTATCAACAGAGGTTGTTGTAACTTATAAGTTACTCCTGCTCTAATCCCGCGAGTGATTTTCGCATGAAGCGAGCAGAAATACTTCGTTCGGCTCCTTTTATTTTGTTATGTTTAGCTTTTACATATTTTTTAAAAAGATATTAATTCAACAAATTGTTGATCAAATTTTTTTTAATTGATCGTTGTCTCAATTTATTAATACTATTCCTTTATAATAAATTATTTCTTTCCATATTTATTAAAGTAAGATTAAACTGAAGAATTAATTAATGCTCTTTTGATTTTATAAATTGACAAATATTTTGGACCAAATACTTTTTATAAGTACGACATTAAAGTATCAGGCGGAGTAGCTTCATTTCTACTGTGAATACATATATATCGAGCGTGTGTCAGGAGGATCTAATCGTTGTGGATTTGGTGATAACGCTTACAATTCATTAATAATTGTTTAATCCGACAGTAATACAAACTTTGATCGAGTCAACATATGAGTATATGTTGATGGTGTAAGAATTCAATAATTTCAGGAACTTGAACTTAATGATTTTCACATAATACACAAACATAAATACTTTAAACAAGAAGACATACTTGAATTCATTATTGTCTTCTTGAATAGTCTTGAGCGGAAGCAATTCCTTGATTATTATTGAGAAACTTGTTTCTCCCTCTTTTCTTTGTTCTTTGCTTTATAAAGATAGAGAGAGAAGACCAGCATTTTCTAGGCATAAAACCCACGTTCCATCAAAGTGGGTGTGGGAAGTTTTAGTTAAAATAACTTCCTTTAATAGCCAATAGGAATTTAGCTAATTAATATTTATTAAACCAAATAATTGTATTATCCACGTGGGTCATATTTTACATTCTCCCACTTGGCACACGTGACATTATTCAATTAATGGATAAATAATCATTATGTGCAAGGTTAATGCTAAATTCCAACATCATTCGTTGTTATTGAGTAGATCAACTAATATGAGTCATGGCGGTCATACACCACTCGACATAATCCCTTCCATGTACTACAATAATAGTCTATTACCCAATACAACCGTTAATACATAATGGGTCCAACATAATGCTTAGAATATCTTTATCTAAGTCAAAACCTGTCATTGTCATTCTCACATTATGTATACCAGAGAAACAGGTAAAACAGAAACATTTACATTAATGAGCTCAAAGTGTCAATTCAATAAACATCATAAAGTCATTACATAAAGTCATACATTGCTATCAATAATGCCCATTCTTTCAATATGTTCTATAAATACTTTAGGCGGTAATCCTTTCGTCAAAGGATCAGCAATCATAATTTTGGTGCTAATATCTTCAATTGACACTCTATGTTCCTGAACTTCTTCCTTAAGTTTAAGGTACTTCAAGTCTATAGGCTTAGCACCCTTTGTGTACCTATCATTCTTAGAGAAGAAGACTGCTGAGGAATTATCAAAATAAATTTTCAGCGGCTTGGCAATACTGTCGACTAGTCCAAGTCCTGAAACAAAGTTCCTTAGCCATGCGGCCTCAAAGCATGCCACAAACTCAGCTTCCATGGTAGATCCAGTTCTGATAGATTGCTTTGCACTATTCCACGATATTGCTCCTTTAGCGAACAGAAACAAATAACCAAATGTGGATTTTCTTGTATCCTCACAACAACCATAATCTGAATCTGAATATCCAACCACATCAAGATGGTCAGATTTTCTATAAGTGAGCATATAATCTTTTGTTCCTTGCAAGTATCTCAACACTTTATTTGCAGCCCTCCAATGATCCATTCCTGGATTGCTTTGATATCTGCCCAACATTCCAACAATAAAATTGATGTCTGGTCTGGTACATGTCTGGGCATACATTAAGCTCCCAACTACGGATGCATAAGGAATATCTTTCATTCGCTTACGTTCCAATTCATTCTTTGGACATTGATTGAGACTGAATTTATCTCCCTTCTGAATTGGAACGGGACTTGATGAGCAATTTTTCATTCTGAATCTCTCTAGAACTTTATTAATATAGGTCTTTTGGGAAAACCCCAACAAATGTTGTGATCTATACCGCAATATTTCTATCCCGATCACATAGGTTGCCTCTCCCATATCTTTCATTTTAAAGTTCTTAGAGAGAAATTTCTTGGTGCCATGTATCATACCTGTAATCACCTAATTTTGGCACAAAATATCAAAGTGCATAAAATACGTGTGTTAATTGTCATGTGATTTTACCGTTTCTTCTGACTATTTTAGTAATTAATTAGGAAGAAAAATGCTAGAAATTAACAAAAAATAGTATTTGTGAGGATGTTTCGCCGTACATTTTGTGTTAATTAAAATGTTCATATGTTATTTGTGAGTGCTTTGTTGTTAATTGTTTAATTTAATTAGTAATTAAGATAATTGTTAGTGGCTAGAAAGTTGTTAGTTTTACATTTTAACAATTGTATGTAACCATCCAGAGAGAATTGATCCAAAAGAAAAAACCCGGCCCAATACCACCCTTGACCCGACCCGGTTACCTTGGTATAAAAGCCACAAATTGCTATTTTTGTTAAGATTTCTCCCAACTCTTGAGACCAAAAGAAATTCTATGCCCTAAATCAGTGACTCGTCGAACTCCGCCAAGGACCGTCGTGTCCCGACGGCAAGCCACCTCATCTCCGGCCAAAAATTATACCACAGCATCCGCTTGACCTCCTCTCTCTCAATTCGGCGTTGGTCTCTCTAGAAATACAATGAAACTTGGTAGATCGAGAAGACAAAGGTCGCCGGAGTTACTACACTTTGTTGAAGGTAATTTTCACAAAAGATCTTTCCATTTCTCTCCTCTCTTAATCTGCCCGTGTTCCCTTTTGCTTTTTGGAGGCTGTGATTTGGTTCGTTGTTTTGGATGACGCTATGGCGTCGAGGAGAGGATGTTTAATCGAACTAGTGGTGATGGGTCTGTGATGGTGTCGGGCTGATTTGATTCTGTTTTTCCTATGATGTTTTGGCGTCGACGAGGCAGTGGTGGAGTTGTCGTGCGTGTGAAAAGCTGTGATGATGATTGATTATTTGAGCGTCGAGGCAGCGTCGTGGAGGCAGTGGTGCCGAGGCATTGATGATGTGGTTTTAGGGGCTGTTGCGATAAATTATTTTGATGGGTTTGTGATTATCGTTTGTTGATGATCATAGTGCGTCGATGAAACCGAAATGGCTAGGGCAGTGGTGATAGCGGACGGAGTTGCAGCAACTATGGTAGCTCGAGGTGGCGATTTGAGGCAGCCAAGCAAAGTGAAAGCTCAATTCAATGGCAGTGGTAGCGATGTTGTGATGGCGTATAGCAGTTTGACGGGTTAGGCAGAAACTCTAAGTTTCTTCCCTTTGTTTCCCTTGTTAATTAGGCATCATATATAGTGTTTCTGTTTGGTATAACTGCCTTGCTTTAGTCGTGTATCATGTAAACCATTGAATATACATGTTAGTTCTCTTTATCAATCCTATGGTAGCATTCTGAGATAGTTTTGTTGCTATGTTACTGGAAGCATGATGTAAAGCATGACTTGTTCAAGTATTGGTTGAAATTAAGCGTCCATTTCAGTCTTCATTGGTTTGCTTTGTGAGAAAACATGTAAAGTATAAACGTTCATTAGCTTGAAATTGAACCAGTAGCTGCTTTGTAAAAGTTAGTTTGATTATGACAAGTTGAAGGATTCTTTACTCGATTCACTGTTAATGTAATTGGTTTGAGTTTTTGAATTGAAGTAGGAAACGTGGCTTGTCTCATTTGCTTAAGCTTAAGATTAAGATTGCACATTCCCTGTTATATAGGTTTAAAGTGTCTGTGGTTTGCATAAACTTGTTTGTGTAGCCAAACTTTCCCTTGATAATTTTAGACTAAGTGTGATCTCGGTTTAAAAGGAGCGTGGAATCTGTATAAGGTAGCAGGCGGTTTGTGTGTGTGAACTTGTTTAGGAGCTTGCTTGTTGAATTACTTAAGAGTTAGTTTGGTTTAGAAATAAGTAAGTTTAGGGGGTATGTGTTAAAATCTGAAATTTTGAGAATTGAAAGAGTCAAAAAAGGAGTCACATGGGAACTTTATGGGAGTCAAAAGTCAAATAAGAAGACAAAAAATATGCAGCACTTTTGAAGGCTTTTGTAGTTTTGGTACAAGCTAATGCATGCTGAAATTGTACTTCTCTGAAAAGTGAAAAATTGGTCACATGGGTTTGTCCTTTTTACTTGAACTTTTCACTTTAATCTTTGTCTATTTAAGAGAGTTTTAACTCTCATTTTGGGAGGAGGCAGATCTGAAAAATTAGAGAAGATATCTGAAATACTCCTTTTCTCTTAGAAAAAAAAAAAAATCAGATCTGAAAGTGCAGAAAATAGTGAGAAACTTGAGGGAGAGAAGATGAAAAAATAGAGAGGATAAAGGGAGTTTTAGGTAGTATAAATTCTGAGTTTAAAGTTAGACTAGAGAGGGACTGTCTAAAGGGGTATTTGTTGGTATTGCTGTGCGTTTTCCTTCTTGGTGTGGGCTGGCTGTTTTGGTCTCCTAAGTTGTTGAGGTTGCTAGTTTGGGTCTTGCTCAATTTGGGACACTAGGTATTTTCTCTTTAAATCTTGTATGAATTTACCACTATTTTGTGAATGAAACACTGCCATGATGGAGCCTAGACCTTGATGAAATGCTTAGTTTATTACCTTAAAAGCCTGTTACTATGTTAACTAGAAAGCAAGAATATTGTTAGTTACTTCTATGTATATTTTCTTTTATAAGTTGTGTGCTATAAAGCATGAAAGGAAATCTTGTGAATGGATGTTAAACAGGCTCATATGATTATTTGAATTTGTAAAAGTCAGGCATGTTTGAATGTTAATAGCTAGTTAAAATGGACTTAGGAAATAGTTAAAATTGAAATAAGTAGACAAAACAGGACACTAAATGCAATCTGCCTTAATAAGTGAATACGTGCAAATTTGTTTAAGAAAGTAGGTGGGCTGATTCTTGACCTTGTTTACAAATCTGCAAGTTTGTTTAACATTGTGTAAAAAGGGATGACTTTGAAATGGTTAGGCAAAACTAGCATATTAATGCAAAGTTTATTGGGTAAGCTAAAATGTACTTCTGTTCTACATTGTAATGTATAATTGGTAAGCTGATATGGCCAAACAATTGTACATAGATTCGGCATAATAAGTGCTATTCTTAAGACGATTTGAAGACTAAAATATTATAAATGGGATACGGTTAGGCAATTCGAATAGGTCGAAAGAAATTTCAAGCAAAATAACTCATTGTTCATTGAAACTCGTTTTAAGTCAAGAGATTTTGAACGGGTGAAGTGCCTGCGCAATTTAATTGACTTAAAATCGGAAGATTTCGAACGGGTGAAGTACCTGCACGATTATATCTCGATTTGAGTTTTATTTGGACATGAAAATCAATATCAAATCAAAGCGTAACAAATCAAGGCAAAATATAACAAAATAATTTCAAAGAGTCGAAACGCGTCAATAAAAGCAACTGTGCTTGGCACAGGACTCGAGGGTGCCTAACACCTTCCCGCGAGTCAACCGAGATCCTTACCCGGAACTCTGACGCAGACCAGTTACGAGTCATAGGTGTTCTAGGTACACCACTTTGGTGACTTGGCACACCTTTAACTTGTCAAGTGGCGACTCCGAAAATCTCTTAAATAATTGTGTACCTATTAACACCTAGTCACAGACCTTTTAAAACAATAAGTTTTTCTTTTTTCGTAAAAAGGGTCGTGACAGCTTGGCGACTCCGCTGGGGAGGAAAGTGAAAACTGAGAGTCTCAGGCTTTAAAATTTGTCGCTTTCGGCTTTTGAATATTGTTTGTATATGTTGCCTTGAATATTACTGCTTTAATATTATTTGAACTGTATATACACAACTGTCTTCTCTCGTACACCTCTGAGTCTTCTGGAACACTGCACACATGCACGCCAGTTTCGCTTCGGCGTCTGAAATTTCTGTCGTGTCTCAGGACACAAAAAGTTAACCCTTCTTAGGAGGAGGTGCGTTGGGTTAGGCCGTTAGACGTTGTCGACCGGTACCCCCGAGGCACTTCCAAATTGCAAGAAACTGTAGAACAAGAACCCATTGAGTCACCTAGAGTTGAACCTGTGCTTTTATCTAGGCCAATTTATTTGCATGTTATTAGACTTAGTGAGGTACGATACACCGGTATCGCACTCGTCTAGGCTGACTCCCTCGTGTCATAGTGGGGCCCGTGTCCCCGAAAGATATATCATGGGCATATTATGTGTTGCATTTGTTTAGTCGAAGGGTTGTTATGCTGACCGATTACCGAGGGTCGAGAGCCAAATTTTGAAGAAAAAAGAAAGAAAAAAAAAAGGGAAAAATGATAGGAAAATTGGTTTTAGTCCCGTGTTTCGAAATATTTTTGTCATTTTACGCCGTTATAATGGTGAATTTTTTCAAGAACCCTTAGAGTCTAATTTTGTGTCCGGGTTTGGTCTCAAGTATTAGAAAATGATTTGTACTGGTTTTGCGCCGTTATAATGGCGAAATTTTGACACTCTTTTGTGTTGAGTTTGTGTCCGAATCAAGTCCATATTTTGAAAAATAATTTATCGGGGTTTTACGCCGTCATAATGGCCAATTTTAGAAATCAATTTTGTGTCTAGTTTGTGTAATATTTTTGTGTCGTTGGGTCGTCCTAATTGCCAGATTTTGTAAATACTCTAAGATTCATTTTCAAATTAGATCGAAGAGTTTGTTTCAAAAATCATTTGTGCCCCATCTTTACGATGTCGTAATGTTCGATTTTAGGATTGAAAATTAAAAAAAAATTAAATAAAAAAATATATAAGATTTTGTTTTCATAATTCATTCTTAAGTTCAGTTTGAATCTCGGGTTGAGTTTAATTTTTCATTTAAAAAAATAATAATTGGAAACCCACTTTATTTTGTTTAAAGTCAAGTCAGGATATAGACGAGAAATTGTAATTAGCTAAGTTGCATTTTGTGTCGATCCTCGTGAAATAATCCGACTCCGCTAAATGTCGAGTCCCATTATTTTCACCGTCTGGGTGTACCCGCCCAATGTGTCAGTTTGTATATATTTTTTTTTGACTCGTGCATCATGTCAAGCATATTATATTGAGTCGGTCTAGTGTCGTAGTTTAAATTTGTCTATTACTTTGATGTAAGGAATATTCGAAAAAAAAAAAAAGAAACTCCAAGCTCGTCTTTGTTTTAAATTACGTGCCAGTTACAATTTTGTTCTAATTTTGCTCAAGGCACGTAGCAATCTTTCGGGGATACGACCGGTATACTCGGCTTACGCCGTTAACCGTTTCGGGATGACGCATAACAACCCTAGGCTTGCAATATGTGCTTCTTTTGTGCTAACCCAGTTTGTTTGTGTATAAGCTTTGGAATTTGGAGATTTGGTACGGAATTCTGGCATCATTCCACACATACACAACAGGATCAAAGGAACCCATTACCATGTCGTTTGATAAGGGAAATTCCGAGATCGGCATCCATGAACTTCTGGTGCTGGAAAACAAGAGGTTGACTGAAGAGGTCAAAAATTTGAAACAATTGGTGGCTGATATGTATATCGCCATGAACACGGGACAAGCTTGTTCTACTGTACCAGTTAGTCTTCTAGGGCATGCCTTGACTGTCTTACATCAGGCACAAGGCCCTACAGCTGAGGACCTGCAGTATTCTCCCGACTCTCCCTACTATAGCACAACAGATGTTCTGAGAACCTTCCCAGGGTGTCCTCCGGCACCACCACTTCCGCCCAAACAGAGGTGTGCTTCACCCCTGGTCTCTGTTCCACCATTCACAGGCTTAGTTAGGACGGAGAGTCTTGGGAAGAAAGATGAAAGAGAACGAGGTCCAGGAAGGAGGGATGAGGAACGGTACAAATGGCTCCACTCACGCCATCGAGCCTCACAGAAGCAGCATTCGCAACACCACCCTTTACAAAATACAAAACATTCCATTCCTCCACTCCAAAAAGCGCGACCATATGCTCCAAATTTTTCATATCCGCAATGGACCGCGCCAGCCTCACAGCCTACATACCACACTCACCAAGCTCCACATAAACAATATCGGATTCCACCAGAATTTCCATACCGATCAAGGAGACCCTCTACTTTCATCCCAAGACCCGAATACAAGAAGACGCGAGAAGAGAAAAAGAGAAAGCTCACGCCAATCGGGGAATCTTACACTAGTGTCTTCGAGAAGTTGCAGGTTTTGGATATGTTGAGGCCAATCTATGGGAATATGCATCCCACGGGAAAGGTTGATTATTCTCGCCGATGTGCTTACCATTCAGGTGCACCGGGACATGACACTGAGGATTGCCATTTTCTCAAGAAGGATATCCAAGCTTTGATTGATAACGATCAGATTCAAGTTGAGGGTTCAGATGCACCAGATATAAACCAGAACTCGTTGCCCGTCCATGATGATGTGTATATGGTGGGAATGGTATGTGGAGAAGATTTGAAAGCTGAATCTGCAATGCCGATAGTACCTGTTGGTGATGTGTCAATTAGGGCTAACCAAACGCTTGTGACAATGAACTGTGCTCCTGAAATTGTGCTTGAGGTAGCAGACAGAGTAAATGGTGATGAAATGAAGAAGACGAACATGTCTCTCGAGAAGCCAATTTCAAATCTTACTCGGTCATTCATCAGTCCCAAAGAAGTGAAGTCTACCCCAATGGAAGTTGGACAAAATGAGGAAAAGCAGAAGATGTTGCCAGATTCAGGGAATTTCTTTGGTATCAGCATGGTGCATCCTTGTGAAGGGTTCAACAATGCCTAACGCAGGAAAACTAGCCCTGATTTGCAATTGAGTGACTGTGAAATGTTGTAGCTTGTTTTGCTAATCTTTCTATGTACTTGGTTATTTAAGGGTTGTAATCCAAGTGCATTATTTTGCTTATTTTGATGTTCAAACCCTTCTATCTTTAATTCAATGAAAAGCGGGATCATTTTCTCGTCTCAACATTATGTCTCTTATTTTCCTTCTTGATTTTGTTTTCTTAGTATTCTGTTTTTATATTTTGTCGGCCTTAATAACATGACATGCGTGCGGAATTTACGTCTTGATCTAAACACGCGCTCTGGTATTGTGGGTTATCTGAGTAGTGAGGGATAAAAGAGGGAGTGAAATAAGTTGGAAATTAATCTGTAGTTATCCGATAAGGGAGATCGGTGAGAAGTTCAAGATCGTGCACGGTCGCTTCGACCGAAGTTGAAACACCAGTTTTGAGAACCATCGTCGAAGTAGAGGTCGAGGACACGTGTGGATCAATCCAGGTCAATTGATTGAACCATTATTTGTGTGAGGCATTCTCGGGTCGGGATGACGAACGGCTTTCGTTTCTTCCCAAACACTATATCCTTTTGTCAGTCCATTTTTTTAGCCTTGTTTTGGTTTTTCTTTGGCCTACCCTCCTTTGGAATCAATGTGCTTGAAATTAGAAAAAATGAAAAAAAAAAAGAAGAAAAAAAAAATTGAAAAAGAAACAAGAAAATCTACCTCAGGGTAGAGCTACGTCTGACCTGATTCCTCTCAAAAGGATACGTAGGCAACCATTCGGGTGCGGTCATAATATGGGAAAGTTCATTTTTTTCCCCTATTCCATATTGACGCAAAACTTGCCTCCAAGTTTGCGACCAACGTCAAAGAAATTTTGTCCCCATTCTATGCTAAACTGGGGCAGAAGTTTGTTTTTATTTTATTTTTTATATAAAATAAAATAAAAACAAACTTATATGTTTTTGTACCATCTATTCATATGTCTCATGAGATATCAGTCTCGAAATCGAGGAAGAAACTCAAAGCCCCAGTTTATCCTAAACTGGGGCAGAAGTTTAGTTTATTTTTAAAAGAAAAGGAGAAAGTCAATTCCTTTTGCTTTCTTTGTGTTCATCTCGGGAGAAAGTCTCAATATCCCCTATGTTTGCATATCAGAAAATTCAAAAGATAATTCCTCGATTTTAAAATAAAATGGGGCCTCAGTTAGTTATTATTTAAAAGAAATGATTCCAAGGGTTGTAATATTTTACCGAGTCGTTTCATGAGATGCTTTCATACCGCTTTTCAAAACCAAAAAAAAAATAATAAGGAATCCCCAATTCGCCTAAACTGGGGAAAAGTTTGGTTTATTTTTTCAAAAGCAGTGATTTCAAATGTTGTAATGCTCACTCTAGTTGTCTCATGAGATGTTTTTGAGCTTTATGTTGAATACTTTTCTTTATAGCCCAACCAAATCCAACATTACAGTCCAAATAAAGACCCTTCTGACCGATCATTGAGAATGTCAAGCCGAGTAGGGTATCAAGGGATAAGTTCCACGCTGTAAAGTCGCATTCTTATAAGCCGACAATCGCATTTAGGAGCTGGGAGCACCAAGGTCACTAAAGGAGAAATTCTCCGGGGAACCAAGATAAAGGCCAAAATTGAAGAAAGAAAGGAAAGACGGGGTTGAGCAGCAAGGAAAGATCGAAAGTCGATTGGGAAAGAGCGAAAAAAAAGAAAATTAAAAAAAAAAGAAAAAAAGAAAAAGAAAAATGAAGTCTTGCCGGTGAAAACCTGAAAGGGCGCTGCAAGACAACGGCGAGTTAAAAGAACAAAGAGAGAGGCTAGTCGGTGAAAACCCAAAAGGGCACTACTAGTCGAATGAGGGTCGTTAGATTTGCCATCAAACAAGATTGGGAAAGCTAGGTACACAGTCATGGATGGACTATGTGAGCGGATTAAGAGTTGATTCCAAATTACATGTCATGTTAAAAAGATCGTCATCTCTTCAGTCCTTTACCTCTCCCGTAAGGGACGTCATCATTTTTTTTTTTTCATCTTTTGGTTGGAAGCTTTTTCGTTTCATCATTTTGTCCTACTTCAGTTCGTTTCAGTTTCTCCAACATCAAACGAGCAAAGAAAGTTTTGCAAAACTTGTTATAGTTTCATAGTCGTACTAGAGCAAGTCAGGACCAACCTTGATAATTGGAGCCCATTGTTCCATATCGGCACAAAGTATGCCACACCAAGGAGTGTACCATGAAGGAGATCATCAAAGGACATGCAGATTTCAAGATGCACTTTCAAGTCAAAGCCTGCCCCAGCAGCAATTACAAGTTTTCAGCAGCCAAAGCCCGTCAAAGCGGCAATTTTCAGCTTTCAAGTCGAAGCCCGTCAAAGCGGCATTTTCAGCTTTCAAGTCAAAGCCCGTCAAAGCGGCAATTTCAACTTTCAAGTCAAATCCCGTCAAAGCGGCATTTTCAGCATTCAAGTCAAAGCCCGTCAAAGCGGCAATTTCAATTTTCAAGTCAAAGCCTGCCAAGCAGCAATTTCAAGCTTTCAACAGTCAAAACCTGCCCGAGCGGCAATTTCAAGTTTCAGTAATTTCTTTCAAATCAAAGCCTGCCAAGCAGCAATTTCAAGTTTCAAGTTAATGTCCGCCCGAGCGGCAGTTTCAAGTTCTCAAGACCTACTGGATAGTTGGAGCTTCAGACCAGTTCATCAGCTTGTGGAGAATGAGGGAGTAGTTTAAAGAAAGTCGAGGCACCCACCTGGAGAATGAGGGAGTAGTTTAGAAAGTCAAGGCACCCACCTGGAGAATGAGGGAGTAGTTTAGAGAAGTCGAGGCACCCACCTGGAGAATGAGGGAGTAGTTTAGAGAAAGTCGAGGCACCCACTTGGAGAATGAGGGAGTAGTTTAGAGGAAGTCGAGGCACCCACCTGGAGAATGAGGGAGTAGTTTACAGAAAGTCGAGGCACCCACCCGGAGAATGAGGGAGTAGTTTAGAGAAAGTCGAGGCACCCACCTGGAGAATGAGGGAGTAGTTTTGAGAAAGTCGAGGCACCCACCTGGAGAATGAGGGAGTAGTTTAGAGAAAGTCGAGGCACCCACCTGGAGAATGAGGGAGTAGTTTTGAGAAAGTCGAGGCACCCACCTGGAGAATGAGGGAGTAGTTTAGAGAAGTCGAGGCGCCCACCTGGAGAATGAGGGAGTAGTTTAGAGAAAGTCGAGGCACCCACCTGGAGAATGAGGGAGTAGTTTAGAGAAAGTCGAGGCACCCACCTAGAGAATGAGGGAGTAGTTCAGATAAAGTCCAGGCGCCCACCTGAAGAGCGAGGGAATCCGTTTCTGTGAAGAAGCAAGACCCATCAGAGTGATGGTCTCCAATTCAGCAAGAACAAGACCCATTAGAGAGATGGTTTTAATTTTCAGCAAGAACAAGACCTATCAGAGTGATGGTTTTCAATTCAGCAAGAACAAGACCCATCAGAGTGATGGTTTTCAATTCAGCAAGAACAAGACCCATCAGAGTGATGGTTTTCAACTCAGCAAGAGCAAGATCCATCAGAGTGATGGTTTTCAATTTAGCAAGAGCAAGATCCATCAGAGTGGTGGTTTTTCAATTTCCAACATAAGCAAGACCCATCAGAGTGATGGTTTTCAAATTCCAGCATAAACAAGACCCATCAGAGTGATGGTTTCTAATTTTCAACAAAAAGAAAGACCCATCAGAGTGATGGTTTTCAATTTCCAGAAGAAGCAAGACCCGTCAGAGTGATGATTTCTAATTTTCAACAAAAAGCAAGACCCACCAGAGTGGTGGTTCTAGTTTTATTTTTCAAGTCAAAGCCCGTCAAAGCGGCAATTTCATTCAAGTCAAAGTCCGTCAAAGCGGAAATTTCAATTTTCAAGTCAAAGCCCGTCAAAGTGGCAATTTCATTCAAGTCAAAGCCTGAGCGGCAATTTCAATTTTCAAGTCAAAGCCCATCAAAGCGGCAATTTCAAGTTTTCAAGACTACTTTGGTAGTGGGAGCTTCGGACCAGTTTATCAGCTTGGGAAGCATGAAGAAGTTAGCTTAGGAATTGTAATTTTACATTTTAAATGTTATATTTGCATTTTTCCTTTGTAAAGCAATGACCACCAGCCAGCAACACCCGACAGTGACCAGCAGCAACAACTCTAGCGTGTCAAAGTGTCTTGTGTCAGTCCGGGTAAGTCTAGGAGCGTTGAGTCAGTCCCAGTTAGTTCTGAAAGTGTCTAGAGTTAGTCTGTGTATGTCTAGAGAGTGCTTAGTGTTAGTCTAGAAGAGTCCAGTGTCTGTCTAAATGCGGTAGTCCCAGCTATCGCACGTGAGGAACTACACTGACCTGATTCCTTAGTCCGGGGATATGTAGGTAGCTTTGTTCTTGGTTAGAACCGAAAGGTCAAGGTACGGTCACCATTTTATTCTCTCTTGGCTAGAACCAAAAAGCCAAAATTAGCTGTTGATTACGTCTTTGTCCGAAAACTCTTCGCGTTCCCGAACAAAGAGGGGCAGCTGTAATCACCTAATTTTGGCACAAAATATCAAAGTGCATAAAATACGTGTGTTAATTGTCATTTGATTTTACCGTTTCTTCTGACTATTTTAGTAATTAATTAGGAAGAAAAATGCTAGAAATTAACAAAAAATAGTATTTGTGAGGATGTTTCGCCGTACATTTTGTGTTAATTAAAATGTTCATATGTTATTTGTGAGTGCTTTGTTGTTAATTGTTTAATTTAATTAGTAATTAAGATAATTGTTAGTGGCTAGAAAGTTGTTAGTTTTACATTTTAACAATTGTATGTAACCAGCCAGAGAGAATTGATCCAAAAGAAAAAACCCGGCCCAATACCACCCTTGACCCGACCCGGTTACCTTGGTATAAAAGCCACAAATTGCTATTTTTGTTAAGATTTCTCCCAACTCTTGAGACCAAAAGAAATTATATGCCCTAAATCAGTGACTCGTCAAACTCCGCCAAGGACCGTCGTGTCCCGACGGCAAGCCACCTCATCTCCGGCCAAAAATTATACCACAGCATCCGCTTGACCTCCTCTCTCTCAATTCGGCGTTGGTCTCTCTAGAAATACAATGAAACTTGGTAGATCGAGAAGACAAAGGTCGCCGGAGTTACTACACTTTGTTGAAGGTAATTTTCACAAAAGATCTTTCCATTTCTCTCCTCTCTTAATCTGCCCGTGTTCCCTTTTGCTTTTTGGAGGCTGTGATTTGGTTCGTTGTTTTGGATGACGCTATGGCGTCGAGGAAAGGCTGTTTAATCGAACTAGTGGTGATGGGTCTGTGATGGTGTCGGGCTGATTTGATTCTGTTTTTCCTATGATGTTTTGGCGTCGACGAGGCAGTGGTGGAGTTGTCGTGCGTGTGAAAAGCTGTGATGATGATTGATTATTTGAGCGTCGAGGCAGCGTCGTGGAGGCAGTGGTGCCGAGGCATTGATGATGTGGTTTTAGGGGCTGTTGCGATAAATTGTTTTGATGGGTTTGTGATTATCGTTTGTTGATGATCATAGTGCGTCGATGAAACCGAAATGGCTAGGGCAGTGGTGATAGCGGACGGAGTTGCAGCAACTATGGTAGCTCGAGGTGGCGATTTGAGGCAGCCAAGCAAAGTGAAAGCTCAATTCAATGGCAGTGGTAGCGATGTTGTGATGGCGTATAGCAGTTTGACGGGTTAGGCAGAAACTCTAAGTTTCTTCCCTTTGTTTCCCTTGTTAATTAGGCATCATATATAGTGTTTCTGTTTGGTATAACTGCCTTGCTTTAGTCGTGTATCATGTAAACCATTGAATATACACGTTAGTTCTCTTTATCAATCCTATGGTAGCATTCTGAGATAGTTTTGTTGCTATGTTACTGGAAGCATGATGTAAAGCATGACTTGTTCAAGTATTGGTTGAAATTAAGCGTCCATTTCAGTCTTCATTGGTTTGCTTTGTGAGAAAACATGTAAAGTATAAACGTTCATTAGCTTGAAATTGAACCAGTGGCTGCTTTGTAAAAGTTAGTTTGATTATGACAAGTTGAAGGATTCTTTACTCGATTCACTGTTAATGTAATTGGTTTGAGTTTTTGAATTGAAGTAGGAAACGTGGCTTGTCTCATTTGCTTAAGCTTAAGATTAAGATTGCACATTCCCTGTTATATAGGTTTAAAGTGTCTGTGGTTTGCTTAAACTTGTTTGTGTAGCACAAACTTTCCCTTGATAATTTTAGACTAAGTGTGATCTCGGTTTAAAAGGAGCGTGGAATCTGTATAAGGTAGCAGGCGGTTTGTGTGTGTGAACTTGTTTAGGAGCTTGCTTGTTGAATTACTTAAGAGTTAGTTTGGTTTAGAAATAAGTAAGTTTAGGGGGTATGTGTTAAAATCTGAAATTTTGAGAATTGAAAGAGTCAAAAAAGGAGTCACATGGGAACTTTATGGGAGTCAAAAGTCAAATAAGAAGACAAAAAATATGCAGCACTTTTGAAGGCTTTTGTAGTTTTGGTACAAGCTAATGCATGCTGAAATTGTACTTCTCTGAAAAGTGAAAAATTGGTCACATGGGTTTGTCCTTTTTACTTGAACTTTTCACTTTAATCTTTGTCTATTTAAGAGAGTTTTAACTCTCATTTTGGGAGGAGGCAGATCTGAAAAATTAGAGAAGATATCTGAAATACTCCTTTTCTCTTAGAAAAAAAAAATCAGATCTGAAAGTGCAGAAAATAGTGAGAAACTTGAGGGAGAGAAGATGAAAAAATAGAGAGGATAAAGGGAGTTTTAGGTAGTATAAATTCTGAGTTTAAAGTTAGACTAGAGAGGGACTGTCTAAAGGGGTATTTGTTGGTGTTGCTGTGCGTTTTCCTTCTTGGTGTGGGCTGGCTGTTTTGGTCTCCTAAGTTGTTGAGGTTGCTAGTTTGGGTCTTGCTCAATTTGGGACACTAGGTATTTTCTCTTTAAATCTTGTATGAATTTACCACTATTTTGTGAATGAAACACTGCCATGATGGAGCCTAGACCTTGATGAAATGCTTAGTTTATTACCTTAAAAGCCTGTTACTATGTTAACTAGAAAGCAAGAATATTGTTAGTTACTTCTATGTATATTTTCTTTTATAAGTTGTGTGCTATAAAGCATGAAAGGAAATCTTGTGAATGGATGTTAAACAGGCTCATATGATTATTTGAATTTGTAAAAGTCAGGCATGTTTGAATGTTAATAGCTAGTTAAAATGGACTTAGGAAATAGTTAAAATTGAAATAAGTAGACAAAACAGGACACTAAATGCAATCTGCCTTAATAAGTGAATACGTGCAAATTTGTTTAAGAAAGTAGGTGGGCTGATTCTTGACCTTGTTTACAAATCTGCAAGTTTGTTTAACATTGTGTAAAAAGGGATGACTTTGAAATGGTTAGGCAAAACTAGCATATTAATGCAAAGTTTATTGGGTAAGCTAAAATGTACTTCTGTTCTACATTGTAATGTATAATTGGTAAGCTGATATGGCCAAACAATTGTACATAGATTCGGCATAATAAGTGCTATTCTTAAGACGATTTGAAGACTAAAATATTATAAATGGGATACGGTTAGGCAATTCGAATAGGTCGAAAGAAATTTCAAGCAAAATAACTCATTGTTCATTGAAACTCGTTTTAAGTCAAGAGATTTTGAACGGGTGAAGTGCCTGCGCAATTTAATTGACTTAAAATCGGAAGATTTCGAACGGGTGAAGTACCTGCACGATTATATCTCGATTTGAGTTTTATTTGGACATGAAAATCAATATCAAATCAAAGCGTAACAAATCAAGGCAAAATATAACAAAATAATTTCAAAGAGTCGAAACGCGTCAATAAAAGCAACTGTGCTTGGCACAGGACTCGAGGGTGCCTAACACCTTCCCGCGAGTCAACCGAGATCCTTATCCGGAACTCTGACGCAGACCAGTTACGAGTCATAGGTGTTCTAGGTACACCACTTTGGTGACTTGGCACACCTTTAACTTGTCAAGTGGCGACTCCGAAAATCTCTTAAATAATTGTGTACCTATTAACACCTAGTCACAGACCTTTTAAAACAATAAGTTTTTCTTTTTTTCGTAAAAAGGGTCGTGACAATACCAAGATCATTAGTAGCAAGCAATATGTCATCAACATACAGGACTAATATTATAAACTTACTCCTACTGACCTTAAGATATATACACCGGTCAACGATGTTTTCCTTAAATCCAAAGGCGACAATTGTTTCATGAAACTTAAGATGCCATTGTCGGGAAGCTTGTTCAAGCCGTATATTGATTTCTTCAGTTTACACACCATGTGTTCCTTTACTTTAATTTCAAAACCCTCTGGTTGATTTATGTAAACTTCTTCCTCTAAATTTTTATTCAGAAAGACAGTTTTCACATCCATTTGATGTAGCTCTAAGTCATAATGAGCCAATAAAGCCATTATAATTCTAAGTGAATCCTTTTTAGAGACAGATGAAAATGTCTCTGTATAGTCAACACCATGTTTCTGAGTGAAACCTTTGGCAACAAGTCCGGCCTTGTGACGTTCAATATTACCATTTGAGTCATGTTTGGTCTTAAAGACCCATTTACACCCGACTCTTTTTCAACCTTCTGGTAATTCAACAAGGTCCCAAACATCATTATGTTGCATGGATTTCAACTCATCTTTCACAGCATCTAACCACTTATCAGAATTATTACTTTCAATGGCCCGTGAAAATAAAACTGGATCATTATTGATTTCCAAATATCCAAATCAATTTATCAATTTCTGACACATGTAGATATACCAAAAAATCATCAGAAATAACATTTCTTCTTTGTCTTTTGAGATTTTCTTAATGCTACTTCTTGCGGTACATCTACTGTAGGTTCATTGATTATGCTTTCATTATGAATAACATGATCATTATTTTGTTGTTCTTGTTGGTTGTTAGGCGGTATAACAACTTCGGGAACAACAATTTTAGGAGAATTACAGGGTAAAGGAATTTGCACCCTAACTTCCCTAATTTCCACATTACGCGGTTCTTCACTCCACTAATTTCACCATTCTCAATGAACCTAGCATATTTAGTTTCAACAATACTCGTACTATGGTTAGGACAGTAAAATCTATACCCCTTTGATTTTTTTGGATAACCAATAAAGAAACCACTGATTGTTCGTGGATCTAGTTTCTATTCTTGTGGATTATAAATTCTTACTTCTGCTGGGTAGCCCCAAACATGCAGGTGTCTTAAACTAGGTTTCCTACCAGTCCAAAGTTCAAAAGGTGTCTTTGGAACTGCCTTACTAGGAACCCTATTTAGTAAGTATACGACAATCTTTAAAGCATACATCCACAATGAAGCGGGCAAAGATGAATTACTTAACATACTCCTAACCATTTCAATTAATGTACGATTACGCTTTTCTGCCACACTATTTTGTTGTGGTGTGTCAGGCATTTTGTATTGAACACATATGCCATGCTTTTCGAGGAATTTAACAAGTGGACCAGGGTGTTGTCCAGTTTCATCATATCTTCCATAATACTCACCACTTCTATCTGACCTAATTATTTTCACCTTTCTGTCTAATTGCCTTTCAACCTCATTAAGAAATACCTCTAAGACATTTACTGCTTGAGATTTTTCGTGCAACAAATAGACATAACCATAACGTGAAAAGTCGTCAATAAAGGTGATAAAGTATTTTTCCTTACTGAAAGAGGGAACATCAAAAGGACCACAGATATCAGTGTGTATAATTTCAAGAAGCTGTGTGCTTCTTGTGGCTCCTTTCTTTGTGTGTTTTATTTGTTTTCTTTTAACGTCCACACAAATATTTAGGTCAGTAAAATCTAAATCTGGAAGGATTTCATTCTTAACTAATCTTTCCAGTCTTTCTTTAGATATGTGACCTAAACGTCTATGCCACAAATAAGCAGAGTGTTCATTAACCAAACCACGTTTGGTTCCAATATTATGGTGCAGAGTTAAGAAGGTTTCAGCAAACAGATTATCAAGAATTAGTTTGTATAAACCATCACAAAGAATACCAGAACCAATGAGATGATTATGCTTAAACAAACTAAAACATCCATTGCCGAAATTAAAAGAGTATCCAATCTTGTCTAAGTTAAACAAAGAAACTAAATTTCTGGAAATAGAAGGTACATAATAAGTTTCAAATAAGTCTAAGTGACGCCCAGTATCTAGGATTAGACGATACGTCCAGATAGCTTGAACTTGAGCCTTCACTTTATTCTCCATGTACACAAATCTTTCATTCTGATTTATGGTTTGGGTTGTAAGGAATTCCTGCATCGTATTATAAACATGAACAGTGCAACCAGAGTCAATCCACCAAGTATTATAAGGAACTTCAGTTAAATTTGATTCGAGACACGTAAAGCACAAGGCTTACCTTTCTTCTCGAACCATGCCTTACGTTTCAGGCAGTCTTTCTGAAAGTGTCTAGATTTTCCATAGAAACGACACTTATCATTCTTGTGTTTCTTCTTACGTACTTGATTAGAGGACTCATTAACATTATGGTTCCTCTGTTTGCCCTTAACATGCTTCTTTCCTTTCTTTCCAGCTCCTTGATGGCCTACAAGGTTAATGGAGTCGGTTCCTTGGTTCTTTAGCCTTGTTTTCTCCTGAACCAGCATTCCGTGCAATTCATGCACGTTCCATTTGTCTTTCATAGTATTATAGTTCATTTGGAAAGGACCATACTCAGACGGTAATGAGTTGATTGTTCATTTGGAAAGAACCATACTCAGATGGTAATGAGTTGATGATGAACTGCACAAGGAAATTTTCATCCACTTCCATTCCTAGAGTCTTAAGTCTTGCTGCTATGTTTGTCATTTCTATGACATGCTCATGCATGGTACATGAACTATCAAACTTCATGGTGGTAAAAGTACCCATTAATGTCCCAGCAAGAGACTTGTCAGCAGTTTGAGAGCGTTCTTCTACAAGTCTTAGAAGCTCTTTGGCACTTTCAATGTTGCGAAGAGCAGACTTAATGTTGCCTGCTATACTCATTCGCATGAACATTAGGCTTAATCTGTTAGACCTGTCCCACTGCTTAAAATAAGACTTTTCTTCAGCAGTGCTAGCTGCAGTAATAACAGCTGGCTTCTCAGTGTAAAGTGCAACATCAAGATCTAAAACTCCGAGATGGAATTTGATCTATTCGCACCACTCCGAGAAGTTAAGTCCGTTAAAAGCCGTAACAGATGCAGAGTGCGAATGAAGAGCAAGTGTTGCAAATAAAATATGCTCATTCATTAACGCTTTGAGTTATAAATTAAACAAACTATCAGATTTAGAAATGGTTTTATATAGACTTAAAGTGTATCTTGATGTTCACCTTTGGGTAGAACTCCAAAATACTCACTGTAGACATTATGATGCTTAATATAATTTAACATAATTTGATAATTTTTAATGTACCTATTAGTAATATTTACTATCTTGGATAAATAAATAAAACTAACGGCATACCTAAACTATTTCTTTAATGTTCGGCGATCGTAGGAACAAACGATCAACCTTTGGGTGACCCGTAAATGTCCTATAACCATGAACTTCAATTTACCCATAAATATTATATCATTTATAAGCATCAAGATTAATGGGTAATTGAATATAAGAATAATTCTTTAATTTTGGAATTAATAAATCATAGAGATTCGACCACTTTGGTGATTAACAAATCATACATAATAATTCTAAATAAGATTGAAAAAGTAGTTTTCTATTCGAAGACAATGTATATAGAAAATTATTACTTCAAATAAATTCATAAATTATATTCCTTACTAGTTCTTTGCTAGACAACATTCAGAGAGTTGTAATGCTTTACACATCACAATTCCTTTTAGTTTTATTAACTTAAATCTAAGTTAAAACCATAATGACTTTATAGAGTAAGACTAATGGCTTACAAGAATTCTGCACATATCTCAATTATGACATACGTGGTTCAATTCATTATGAGCCACAATCACTTACTTTCTTTGCTTTGTAGGTCTTACTGTATGGCAGGTGTAACTTTCATAGAATACATTATACAATTTTCTTTATGGAATTAAGAAAAATATGATGCCCTTTAATTTCTTTTGGTGGTTATCAACATTAAAGGATTCTAATATAGTTGAACAGAATATCAAGTTGATAAATACCTGAACCTTAATTCAAGTGCCGATTCCATAAGGAGAAAGTTGTTTAGAGGCGAAAACAACTACTAGCAGTATACATAAATCCCTATATAACATAATTAGGGTTCACATAATAGAAAACTAAGACGGTAGTTTTACGAAAATCATCAGTTCCTTAAACCTTTGCTCGGATACCACAGGTAAGAATTCAATAATTTCAGGAACTTGAACTTAATGATTTTCATATAATACACAAACATAAATACTTTAAACAAGAAGACTCGCTTGAATCCATTGCTGTCTTCTTGAATAGTTTTGAGCGGAAGCAATTCCTTGATTATTATTGAGAAACTTGTTTCTCCCTCTTTTCTTTACTGCTTTCTTTCAGAACTGCATAGATGGAGTATGTTGTTCTTTGCTTTATAAAGATAGAGAGAGAGGACCAGCAGTTTCTAGGCATAAAATCCACGTTCCATCAAAGTGGCTGTGAGAAGTTTTAGTCAAAATAACTTCCTTTAATAACCAATAGGAATTTAGCTAATTAATATTTATTAAACCAAATAATTGTATTATCTACGTGGGTCATATTTTACCGATGGTGTATTTGGTACGAGAAAAAATGACTTGTTGCATAGGTTTACCATAAGAAGGTTAAGTATTTTCTATTATTTGGTATTACATAAGTCATTTTCAATGGAATTTATTATGTGTAATCACCTAATTTTGGCACCAAAAATAAAAAAAATTACATAAAATAGCTGTTTTAATTATTGTTGTGATTTCTTGCTGGATTCTAGCCTTTATTTATCCGTTTTAATTTAATTTATTAGATAAAAAATATTAGAAAATTACTGACAAAAATAGAATCATGTGTGGTTAGTGTCAGTGTGACATTTACGTGTTAGTATGCTTTATTTAGTAATTAATTATTGTTTTGTGTTGATTTTAGTTTAATTAGCAATAGGAGTTAATGGTTATTAATCAAAAATTAGCCCATGTCCTCAGCCCACTTCTATTTTCGACCCGGCCCATATTCCATTTTATTTCCCAAACTTTCCCTAATCTCCCCATTTTACAAATCCATCAGAACAAAAGAATCCATGGCCAAATCTCCACCTCCGCCTGAGCTCCTCGGCGGCGACAACGTCCATCTCCTACGGCCAAACTTACACCATTAGATTCTCCTCCACCTCCTCTTTCCATATCCACTATTAATTTTCCCAAAAAAAATGAACGGAAAGGCGTGAATCGAGGCTCCAAAATTCGGGCTAAACCCTAAGTCCGGCAACACTCCATTTTCCGGTGAACTTTTTGCATGTTTAGGTTTGTATTCTCCTCCCCAATCTATTTCTAAACCCGATCACATGAAAAATAAATGTCTCAGGCCAATCCGACCCCCGACAGTGATGAATTTATTTTGGGCATTTCTTTTTCTATTTTGTGTTCCATTTTCGGCTTCCATATCCTTTCTCTTCATTTTCTAATGGAAAACGACTCCATTGGGTGTCGTTTTCGACTAGAAAATTGAGAGTTCGGGAATGGACGTTCTTATATTGATGACGACGATGTTTGGGTGTCGCTGCAATGGTTCGGGAGATAGGAAGGCTGAGTTGTGGTATTGCCGAGGTAGCGGGTTTGTTTCAATGAAATTGTGGCAATAAAATTGGGTTTGGCTCTTAGTTTGGCTATGGTGCAGGGCGGTGGTATGGAGTATTTGATGGTGTTTGTGTCGCTGCGATGTCGGGGCTATTATGGTTTGATTCTATGATGCGTCGGGGCTGTTTTTGGGTATGGGGACTGTGCTTTGATCGTGAAGCAATGCCGTGTGACTTGAGGCATCGATATAGAGCGACGAGGGTATAGGATGGAGTTTAGGCTAGGGAACAATTGTTTATGTTGTTTCTGTTCATATGTTTTGATCCGAGGCGATGGTGTTAGGTCTGATCCGAGTTTGGTAAGGCAGCGGGCGAGGTAGTGGTGCTATGATGTTCGAGGCAGCCTTGTTATTGATCTTGTTAGGGCTGTGATCTGTTGAAGCTTGTTGGAGCAGTCGTAAGGCAGTGAATTTTGGTGATGGCGATGAGGGAGTCTCATTCAGGCTGAAGCAATGTGTGATTGTGTGTGCGCAATGGTGGTGATGATATTGAATGGTGAGTATGGCATGGAGCTGTGACTGAGCAGCGATAGTGGCGAGAGGTTGACACAGCCTGCAGGTCGGTTGGTTTAGCAAGGCGACGTCGAGGCAGCGGCGATCAAGCTTTGGCGTCGGTGTTTGGATTTCGCTATGGCTTTGACGGGTTAGAAGCAAGCAAATTCTGTTCCTCTCTGTTCACTTTCCATTATTTAAATTTGATTAGTGGTAAAAATAGTCATTTAGTTAAGTAGTACTCCATACGAATGCTTGTGAACAAGAATAAGTTGAAACGTATTTTGGTTTAAAACTTGTGAAATGTTAACTTTGTTAGTTGATATCCGTTTATGTATGTCACCCGTTTGGTAATTTAAAGTGGCGTTTGGATCAATATTGAGCTGAAATGTTGGTTTGTTTTCTGTCCGAAGTTGTGTTTGATTGTGTAGTCTATTGGTTCAGTCAGTATATCGGCTATGTGCTGAATGTGTAAGTTTGAGCAGGAAGGCATGTAGGGAAGATTAGTTGCTTGATATGTCCAGAGCTTGAAAATAAAATTAGTTGTCTTTATAGCTTTCTTCTTTGTTTAGTAACCTTAAGATTAATCTGGGATTTCCTTAGCTAGGAATTAGGAGTTCAAAGGGGTCAGTGTGACCTCGTTTTGGACTGAAGTGAGTTGAAATTCAACCTGAGATGGTTAGGGAATATAAGTTAAGTCTGGAAATTAGTGAGTCACATGGGAACTTTATGGGAGTCAAAAGTCAAATAAGAAGACAAAATATGCAGCACCTTTGAAGGCTTTTGTAGTTTTTGGTACAAGCTAATGCATGCTGAAATTGTACTTCTCTGAAAAGTGAAAAATTGGTCACATGGGTTTGTCCTTTTTACTTGAACTTTTCACTTTAATCTTTGTCTATTTAAGAGAGTAACATCACTCTCTTTAGGCAGAAACAGAGCTGAAAATACTACACAGAACACTTCAAAAAAAAAGGAGGAACAGACTATAAAAACAAAGAACAGAGAGTGAGAAACAAAAAGAGAGCAACAGGGAACAAGATAGAAACAGAAAACAAAAGTGAGAAACAGAATAGCAAAACAAAAACAGAGAGACTAAGAAACAACAAAAGAGGGGTCTGGAGTTGAATTTTACTTTATTACAGAAAATTCCAAAGAGCTGTTAAGGTTTGTTGTTACTGTGTCGCTGGTGTTGTTGATGTTGCTGCATTCATTATTTGTTTTGGGCTTTAGCTAGTTGGTGGCTTTGCTATTTTGGGAATTACAACTCAAGGTATTCATCATTTAAGCTTTCATCATTTTAGCTATGTATTCTGCATGTGTTTGCCTTGTTTAAGGTCTTGAAATCGTGTAAAGTGTGTAGCTTAAAGACTTGAAATCTATCATGTTTGTCTACTATCAAGGAAAGAAAAAATAAAAAACTTTCATTTATTTATTTAGTACGTGTCCATGTCTGTGAGTTAGGTTACAAGTAGTCAAATACCCCCTTGCAAAAATATTCTTTCATTGTTTAATATGATAGGATTATTTCCTTTATCTTAAATTAAGAGCTATGAAAGAACAAAAGGGAAAGCTGTGGATGAATGGTTTCTTGAGAAGTAACTGCTATGCCAACTTGTAAAGCTAGGACAAATTGAAACAGTTAGGCAGAAATAGGACTTCGAAAGCAAACCATTTCACAAATTAGCCTACCGGTGCAAAACTTTTTTTTTTTTTTTGGAATAAATCAACGGCCAAAACAGTTCATATACTTTGCGGAGTTAGTCTAATTTCAAATTGAGCTTTTAACTTATAGCCACAAATATTAAATAAATAAGAAGTTATTATTGCTTAAACGTGTAAGTAGTTTGTGAGCTTTTAACTTATAGCCACAAATGTTAAATAAATAATAAGTTATTATTGCTTAAAGGTGTAAGTAGTTTGTGATGAACAATACAAATAAATTATACTCTATGCAAGGTTAGGCAAACAATGTAGGCATGTTGACCCACGATGAATAATGAATTTTTTTTTTTTAAAGTGATAAACGATACCAATAGATATACGAATAGGCAAGTGTTGCCCGAATAAGTGAATAATTAATTGATCACAATGTAACTCATATAAAGTCAAGAGATTTCGAATGGGTGAAGTGCTTGCGCGAATTAATTGATTTAAGTCGAAAGATTTCGAACGAGTGAAGTTCTCACGCGATTATATTCGATTTGAGTTTCATTTACTGAACGAGGAAAATCAGTAATAAATTGAAGCGTAACAAAATCGAGGCAAATTACAACAAATAATTTCAAGAGTCGAAATGCGTCAATAAAAGCAATTGTGCTTGGCACAGGACTCGAGGGTGCCTAACACCTTCCCGCGAGTCAACCGAGATCCTTATCCGGAACTCTGACGCAGACCACCATTTACGAGTCATAGGTGTTGTGAGGTACACCTTTTGGTGACTTGGCACACCTTTAACTTGTCAAGTGACGACTCCGAAAATCTCTTAGATATTTGTGTACCTCTGAACACCGTCACAGACCTTTTGAAACTAATAAGTTCTTTCTTTTAAGTTGTAAAAAAGGGTCGTGACATTATGTATTTTTGCAAATCCATCTCTAAATAGTCTACATGCATTAATAGTAAGATTTTTTGAGGATCTGCCGCTAGATAAGATTAGCGACAATTTTTTTCTATCTAGCAAGGAATTTCAGCCGCTAATCCTTTTCTTCTCTCTATCATGGTGTGCTGATATCCTTCTTTAAGTATTACAGTTTCTTTTCTCTCAGATACAGTTGGAAGACAAGCCAAGAGGTATATTAGGTACACAAATGAACACTTGTCTAATAAAGGCCTTAAATATAAAATTCACATATATACTAATTGTCCCAAAATTCAATAGTATCAATATTGAAAGTTTTTACTAAACGCATTATTGAAAGATCAAGGTGCCAAATCCTATGGAGTCGCACACATATAGCTCATCCAACCACTCAGCTTAGTTGGAAACTAGGAATTAAAGCTTGGTTTTGAAAATGTATAATTCCAAGATACTATATCTCATAAATTTAGCTTTCTTCTTTATATGATGGGACAAGGGTCCCTTATACGACTGTATATATTAATGGCATCTTACTTTCTTTGCGTGGTGTCATTGTTGGCATCATATTTCATGTTCCTTCACCATTTTTGTGATTGCAAACATCCCACATGAATAGTAACTTGTATATATACATATTGTAGCTGAGTTGTTGGTAGTTCCATAATTCAATGCTTTCTTTGATGCAACTGAGATATACCACCAAATGTAAAGATTATGCATTGCGAAAAAACCCTTTTTTAGGTAACAGGCAACTGGCTCCCCGAATAAAGTTGAGGAAATACTTCATACTTTTTAGTGCCAAGTACCTCTTAGCTTAAATCTCCTCAATCCAAGTATTAAGATTAATATTTAGGAGATATCCTTTTAAAACTCGAGTACACAAATCCCTCCATTCTTTTGGCGCATAGAGTATAATTAATTTAGTGGTAGATGTAAGACAAACAAAACTAAGTATTCATAATCTCAAGCTACTGGGGCTGAAGGAGATCAAGAGGATTGGTATGATATGAAAAGAGATTTTGATCTACTTGAATTGGTCAATTGAAGAACAAATTAAGAAAGATTTTGATTGAGCAGATTATACCGCCTGATTGAATGAGGGAAGGTAATCACCTACTAGTATCCCAAACAAGAAATACAACAAATTTCTTATGGAGTAGTATAAAAAATTTGATTTGCACTTGGGCATCTATTTAAAAAAGGCTGCCGCCCGAGGAAAATACTTAAAACATTTCTTATATTATTATAGTATTTCCTTGAGTCTTTAATGAAAAACACCAGTTTATATATAAAAATATTTGTAAATAATTATTTTTTGAATTCATACTTTTTGTTAAACAAGTTAAAATTTCAATTGAAAATATTAAAAGTTGAAACCATCATGTTTATATTTTAAATACATTTATATGATACAAATTCTAGCTAGAATATTAGGTCCGGTTTGTTCCTAGAATTTGGGAGTAGTATTTTAATATTGCTTCAAATTTTTGTTTGTTCATAGAATTTGTGCAAAATTTGAAACCAAAACTTCAAATTCCCAAATTCTGGTTGAGAGTAGTATTTGGGAGATTTGGGGAAATTACTTTTGTTCACTCACAAAACTATTTTTTAACTCAACTTCAAATACTCAAAATTTCAAATTTCAACCAAATCTATATCCAAACGCTAGCTAAAAGTCTCGACTCTCGAGTTCTAAGTGATGGACATTAAAAAATTCCTAACATGAAACACCCCTTTATTCATATGTATAATGCCAATCTAAATTATACTTGTCAATTGGGCCAAGACTGGCCCTTTAAGGATAGGCTCACCGATCTCACTATCAGTCCGGTCCGAACCGATCTTTTTTAAAAAAAATTTAAGTCCGATTCGGCCCTAGCCCATTAAGCACCGATCTGGTCTGAGTTTTCAAATATTTGCACCGACCCTAGCCGCTTTTGCAAATATTTCCTTCATATAATTAGACGATTACAACCATTCCATTCAAGAGTTAAAATAATCGGACATGCTAGTGATATTGCATGGACAATTTGAACTGCTAAAAAAGTCACATGATCAAGCTTAAGAAGACCCATTCAGATAATTAATCACGGGTTTTTTACACAAATATACAAATTTTCACCCTTAATTACAAAAAAATAGCAATATTTCTCTAATTACAATGCATAGCATTATTTTTCTAACACATTTAACAATAATCTAACACATTTCACTTTCACTTCCCATTTTCCTCAAATTAAAAATTCTCTCACTTACTCTCTCTTTCTCCCATCACCCCACACCCACCCCCACCACCCCAACGCCATAACCCACACCCTAACGCCATCAACACCACCCCACCACCATTACCCCTACCACTCAGAGCCGAAGTGCAAGTTGCAACCAGGTTTTCTCTATGTAATGGATGGAACTACTCAGTTTTCTGCACTGATGTTTCGCTCTAGAATGTAAGAGAGCCGAGGTTTTCTTTTAAGACTATGAGTGATGTGGATGTGTTGGACTATGATTATAAATGGAGGAAGTATGGCCAGAAAGTTGTCAAAGATACTCAACATCCCAGGTACGTAGCTAAATGTTTTAATTTCCAATATTCTTAATTTTTCTTCCTTTTTCTGTTTGCTTCAAAACGTTGCTGGTCCATATCAAATTTTAGTTTGAATATTACATATGGCAATAATCTGTAAGGGGCCTTGAATGTTCGACTGTCGCTTTGAAGCTGGAGTCTTCCTTATTCTTTTTCCTTTCAGACAAATGTTGATGTGAAACACAGTAGAAAAATGTTACTGTAACTTGGTTATCATGAATTGATAAAATAATCAGATGGAAGATGATCACTTTTCTTTGTGGAATTTTGTTTTACATGATACAGAAACGGAGTGAAAATTTTATTCTACATGATACAGTAAAAAATGTATTTTGTATATGCGTTATATGATACAGAAACAGAGTTGATACAGTCTGAAAAGGAGTTGATACAGTCTGAAACGGTGTTGAAACAGTTTGATACAGTCTGAATGGCATTGAAACACTATGATACAGTCTGAAACGGGGTTGATATAGTCTGAAACGACATTAAAACATTATGATACAGTCTGCAACGGAGGTGAAACATTCTGAAATGGAGTTGAAACAATATGATACTGTCTAAAATGGCTAGTGATACAGTCTGAAACAAAATGTCAAAAATAATGTGAAACAACACAAAAAATGTCAAATAGCTAAGTAACAATGAGAAACAATGCACAAACGGGATGAAACAAGGTTGAAACGGTCTAGAAACAGCTAGATACTGTGCAAAAATAGTTTGATACAGTGCTGAAAACAACCTGAAACGGTGCAGAAACAGTTTGATACAGTGCTGCAGAAACAGTTGATACGGTGCAGAAACAGTTAGATACGGTGCTGCAGAAACAGTTGAAACGGTGCAGAAACAGTTTGATACGGTGCAGAAACAGTTGATACAGTGCTGCAGAAACAGTTTGATACGCTGCAGAAACAGTTGATACGGTGCAGAAACAGTTAGATACGGTGCTGCAGAAACAGTTGATACAGTGCTGCATAAACAGTTTGATACGGTGCAGAAACAGTTTGATACGGTACTGAAACGATTACATACAACGAGATACATTGAGGATGGGATGAGGAAAAGTGAAATTGGGGTAAATGGGAAGAGTATAAGTGGAATTGGGGAAATAATGGGAGTAAAAGTGAAATAGGAGAAAATGGGAGGAGCAAAAGTGATAGTGGGGAAAATAGGAGGAAGAATGTAAGGGTTTGGTATGTTATGGGAAAATATTGCTATGTTTTTGCTATATTTGTAATTATCTTGTGTTTTCCTCTATATAGGGTAATTTTACTAAAATGTTGCTATGTTTGGTAATTAAGCTCTAAAACTTGTACTTTTATGTAAAAAATCCATTAATCACGCACTGAGTAATTCCTTTTAGAATTACTACTCTTGAGTAGTCTGATCATGTTATTAATATAGAATAATGCATCTAAGTATTTTTCCGTAGCTTCTTCGCCATCGCCATGTTATAAACAATTAACTACTATGTATCTTCCAGACTAGGGAGAGACTAAATATTCTATGGCAAAATGTGGTCTTTTGTCATCATAAGAAACATATATGTTAAAAAGGAAAATTTTGAGGGAGTTTATCGATGATAAACATTGAGCTAGTTTAGAATAATAAGGGGTCGTTCGGTTGTGGGTATTAGGATTTAATACCCACACAAAACTCAGCGCTAATTTAGTGCAACGTTCGGTTGATTTTTGTGAAATTTTAATACCCGTATAAAATTAGTGCAACGTTTGGTTCCATTTTTGTATATTCCGCATTATTAATACCTACATTATTAATGCGGGAATCTATGTATTATTTTATGCAGGGTAGAAGGTGGTATTAATAATGTAGGTATTAAAATTTAAAATGACAAACTTAACCCTCATAATAATAAGGATATTTTAAAATTTTATTTAAGGAGTAAATAAATATTTTAAATAATAATATTTTTTGTTAATTTGTAATATATCAGTGATTCAATAAATAATCCCTACTTTATAATATATGTGTGGCTAATACCCACATTATTAAATCCCACATAACTAATACCCGCATTATCAATACCCACATTATTAATACACACATTATTAATACCCACATTACTAATACCCACATTAATAATTAATACCCGCGTTATCTTCGCCTCCAACCGAACGACCCCTAAGTTTATCAATGTTGCCTGGGTGCTTGTGCGTGAAAGTATCCCATACAGTAGGTCCTCTTCATCATTCACGAGCTGTTCCTTTCTAGTAGCTCATTCAAACAAGAACAGATCACAAATTAAAAGTGAACCTTACATATTACTCCATGACACATTAATGTAAGCACCCAAACCGATCCGGTCCAATCTGATTCACCAGTGGGCCAAGACCAGTTTTTTATCGGTCCGGTTTAACGGTTTTTTTCTTAAGCTCAGCTCGGCCCACAGCCTCTTTCCTCATTGTCCAAGACCGTTGATAATGAACCGGTCTGATCCGATCTTATACCAATTCGGTTCGTATTGAGCCAGTTCGATTTGATTGACATGTATAATTTAAATTAGTTGAGTTAATAAAAAGATATGAATGGTTGTTAGAAAAATGAGATAGTAATAATAGTAGTAATTTAATACTCCCTCCGTTCCAAAATGGTTGTCATAGTTCGGATTTCGAGAGTCAAACGAGTTCATTTTGACCGTGAATTTAAACATATAATCTTTAAGTTTTTTGTAACGATGTTTATATATTTAGAAAGGCAAAATTCTTAGATAGCCCCTTAAACTTGACACGTTCTGTAAGTTAGGCGCTCCAACTTAGCAAGTGATCAGTTAGACACTTCTTCTTGACAAAAATGTATCACATGAGCACCTTAAGCTGACTGGACAAAGATTGTGTAATACACTTATATCTAAGCGCGTGAAGAGGCTTAAACTTATGTTTTTTTTTTGTTTGTTTTTTATTCTCTTAAATAAGAAAAAGAAATGGAGAAAAACAAAAAAAGGAAGAAATAGAGAAAAACAGGAAAGGAAAAGGAAAAATGAAAAATGCACATAAACCATCCCTGCATTGGCCTCTGTTCACCATTAAAGGGTCTTTCCAACCTAAACACCCCCAACGAAACCTTTGATTTCTTCTCCATTAAACACCCCTATGGCGCTCGATCGGAAAAATATATCCGGTAATTAGTTTTGTTCGTACGTTAAGTGGTTGGTTTAAAACTCGGCAATATTTGGCATAACTCTGAAGCAATATGTTAAATTCTGAAGCAATTTATTTCATTGTTTCACCTCAATTTCTGTAAACATGTGTTGTTTTTCTTCAACTATTTTTCTTAATGGAGTTGTGTGTATTCTCATGATTTTTAAAGCAAGCATCTGTATGGACCATTTTGAGATTATTCTCTTGGAGGATTGAACTGAAAAAAGCTTTGGATTTAATGTTATGCATGTTCATTGATGACTTGGCCACTTGGGTTTGTTAATGGTGGATGAGAGCTGACGACGGGGTGGGGGAAATAGGGGGTGGGGTTTGATGGAGAAGATGACTTAATCTCTCTCTCTCTTCCTTTATTATTTCTTTTTTTTATTAGTCAAGTTTTGTTACTTTTTATCCTTCAAAATTTGACGTGTTGCTAAATGATTGGTTCACTTGCCATGTCAGCAGCAAGTGTATTTCACACACTTGGTCTTGTGGATGCGGGTGTTCATAAGATTCAGATTTGTCAAGTACAAGTGTCTATCTGATTATTAGGAAAGTTGAAGTGTCTAACTTACAGATGGTGTCAAGTTTAAGGGGCTATCTAAGAATTTCTAAATAAAAAGTACTATAAGTTACAATAATTAATAATTCAAAATATTTAAAAGATATATGAAAATATTACGGTCAAAGTTAAACTCTCTCGAAATTCGAACTATGACAACTATTTTGGAACGGAGGGAGTACTGAAGAATAAGGATAACGCAGTAGATGACAAAGGGGAAGGCAGCGTCAAGTGGGTTTCGAGAAGTTACTAGAGGACTGACACTAAAGTCAGTTCAAAACACAGGGAATGAAGAAGCTTCAAAGTGGCTTCACCAGTCCAACTATGACCACATGGCCGGTTAGTTTCAGTTTGTACGGACGCAAATGGACTTACCTGTTCATCTGCAGCCGTCGCCGCGTGGGTCCATTTATTTACTAGTCACCCGCGCCATCTTAAAGACCAATTTTTTTTTTTTTTTTTATAAAATGCCACTCTCTTTACAATTATTTACTTCAGCAACCCCATACTTTGATCTATGAATTTACATTTCATTTCTTTTTTCTTTTCTTGCTTACAAGGATAATATTATTAATATTAGATCACATCCAATAATATATTGCCATGTTATGTTAGACAGGGTGCTCTTCAACCATGTGTACCTCCTAAAGAGTCCAATATAAAAAGATTATCACAATAAAAGAAGGGCGCTGTGTTAGTATAATCCATTTGTGACAATCATTAGCTAGTTGATGATCACACACCTCATATAATTTGTTAGCAAATAGTAATTGATACTCCTAATAGTTTATAAACTTGAAAAACCTTTATGGTTCATTCATCATAATAAATAAATGTGAGGTTCTTTTAGCCTCATTAGCAAACAAAAGAGATCTCATATGCGGTACATTTACGTGGATGAGACATGAGAGTACTTACAGTTTGGAACAATTTAATGTGCATCTTCTTCTTTGAAGATCTAGTTCCCTCCCTCTTTCTTTCTTTAAAGAAGAGACGAAAAGGACAAAAGCACTTCTTGTGATCTCCTTGAGATAGATGTCAATTTTCCAACTACCTAATGAGACATCATATTAATTCTTTGAGCTGGAAGCGGTGCCCTTATTACTCTTGTGGGGGATCTTCAAACAATTCCGATCCCACAAGAAGAAAATATTAATGCAGCTTTCATTGGTTGGGCACTTTAGTACTCCCTCGTCCCAAATTAGTTGTCGCTTTTAGCTTCTTCACCCCCATTAAGAAAATCATTAAATAGAGTGTGTATTTTACTATGTTACCCCTATTTAATGTTTGACTATTAAATTTTGTTGAGAATTTTTTTAATTATTAAGGGTATAGTTGTAAAAGACTAACAATTTTTGTCTTGAAATCCTAAAGTGTCAACTAATTTGGGACACACCATTTTTCCTAAAGCGACAACTAATTTGGGACGGAGGGAGTAATAGACAAATGTATACTATCCTTTCGTACCAGTCCCTGCTGCAACTTTTTTTTAAATTAGTTTGATTTGGAAAAATGACAATTTTTTAAATTTAGAAATAATTTAATTTCAATATTCTCACTTTATATTAATAAAGTAATTCTAGCCAAACCAATAATCTAAGCTTTTCAATCTTAAAACTTTTGCTGGTTTAAACTTCGAAACATAATGTGGAACGAAAAGAGTAGTATTTTTGTACTTTTGGTGGAGCAAGTTATAATATACACTTACTCTGTTTAAGTTTACTTGTCCAAATTCAACTTTGCACTACAACCAAGACAAAATAAGAAAAATTAAACTTGACAAATCTACCCTTATTTATTAGGCTAAATTATACAAATATACAAACATAGTAGCAGGTTTACAATAAAATAGCAACATTATGTCACTTTTCACGAATAGCAATACTTTCTTAATATTATATATACAAGTTATTAAAAAAAAAGATTTACTCAATAAAATTAAAAATACACCATGCACCAAAATCGCTCATAATTATAGACATGTCTTTTCATCTGTTCCTAATTTTTTGGGATTACAACTACCCAGTTACTAATTCTATTGTATATCTTTTGTATGTTTATCGTATGGTGTATGTGTATAGTATGTATATTGTATAGCTATTGTATGGCTATTGTATGTGTAATGTATGACTATTATATGTGTATTGTATGGCTATTGTTTCTTACGTATGCATATTGTCAATTTTTAATAGATGGTTTTGAGGTGAGAGAAAAAATGTTGGGTGCATAAATATTGGATTAGGTTTATCTTTTTTTTAATTATATTTTTTTTCTTTTTAAATACATTCTGCAATTTTTTGTAGCAAAAAACAAGAATGTTGCTATTTTTTGTAAGTTTTGAAAATATTTATATATTTTGTAATAAAAGTACATAAAGTTATACTCTGTGTAATTTTTCCTATTTATTATACTTTGTTGTAGTTTTCAGTTAATTGGAAAGGAATTTTGAAGAATTTGACCATTTAATGTCAAGGGTAAATTAGGAAGAACATAGCTAATTTTATCTTAAATTGCTAAAAGGACAAGTAAATTAAGAATTTGACTTTGCTAAATTTAGACATTTAAACTTAAATGGAGGGAGTATATATTTTTTTATTGTATCTACAATTTTACTTATGATACCAATTACTTATTGGACCGACACAAACTACCCGATAAAAAGAATCACAAAATTATGTAGAGTGGTAAGCAAAAGCTTACTCCACTACCTAGAGATTCCTACGAATAATGATCACTTCTAATTCTCGAGAGTTCATTCATTAGAATTATTTCTAAGATTCCTAAAAGTATTTTGCGCACACAATAATTATTGTAGTTGCAAATACTATCATGTAGTATGATCTTGCTACAAAACCCAAATCTGACCACCTAAAAACAAATAAAAAACAACGACCCGCTCATCACTCAATATAGGTTCTATATTAGGGTTTTAATTAATATGCCTAACAAAATAAATAATCATTAAGTAATGATCCAAAATAAAAAAAAAAAAAGAATTTGTAGAAAAGTAGCCAAACTTTGTGCTTACATGATTATCCCACGCTTCGCAAGTATTAGCAGTACTAATCAACTAGTTATTGGAAATGTTCAAATTGCACTTCAAATTGTAAACGCTAGTTTGTTTAATTAAAATATAGATATATAAAAATAAAAACTACAATAAATACATATGACTAGTATGCTTTGAAGAATTCCTTTTATCAATTTTTTATTTTTAAGTTGAACCGTTCCAATAAAACAAAAACAAACGATTCAAAGAGTTGCAACTTTTAAAAGACAGTGGCAAAATAGTAATTAAACTGGTACTCAGGGGGCAAATATTAAAAACTAGAAACCACTTTTTAAAAGTCAACAAATTCCCTCGCCTTCTTTTTATGTGTGTATATATACTTTTCCTCCTCTCTTCTAAATCTTCTTCTATATTTTTTACAAACTTACCTTTTTTTTTTCCTTCATTGCTAGTAAGTATAGTAATTTATTTAACAGTAATTAATCAAAAAGAGTAAGGGTACTCTTGTAAATTATGGAATCGCCGGCGAGTAAACGAACAGGGTCAGCAAGATCATCAGTAGTAGAGTCAATAAAAGGATCAACATTAGCCGGAGTTACAATTTCTAAAGAGCAACTCCGGCGAAGGATTACTATGCCGGAATATTTACGGCTGGCTATTAGAGAAGCTATACAAACTAAAGATTTAGATACTGTGAAGAAATATTTTGACGCGGCTGATGGAGCCGAGCCGCCGGCTGAGGAGCCGATTGTTGTGTTTATTAATAGTAAAAGTGGTGGTAGACATGGCCCACAGTTAAAAGCTAGGTTGCAAGAACTCATGGGTGAACAACAGGTCATCATCATTTTTTTTTTTTTTAACTTTTGTTTTAAGTATTTAATACGGAACACTGCGTGAATACGGGATGCTTGATGCATTTTGACGTCTTTTATGTGAAATGTTTATAATATTGATGTTACACATTTTTTTAATACGTAATATAGATGTTCTGTAAAGGATTTTTTTTAAAATATTTACAGTTAAAGTTAAAAAGTAAAATTTATAATATTGAAATAATATTAGTTACGTGTTACAATAAGTAAATGTGATGTGATAGTGTGAAAATAGTTTATTTTGACGTGTATTCGAGTATGGAACTGAACTGGAGTTCTTAGTGTAACTGCAGAAGTAAAAGTTTTATTCTTTTATTTATCTTTTTTAGAATGAGGCCACTTCATTTTCCAATTATTTTCTGTTTTAGAAAAGTTTTTTTTTTTTTTGGTGGGATTATTATGCTTGGGACATAGGTATACATGTATTATAGTTGTGGAGTGTAATGTATATGTTTTGATTTTTGGTATAACAGTGGAGTCTTGGCCAGTTTGTGTGTCTGCGTGTTATAATTTATTTATTGCAGATCATGGTTCCTACTTGAATTTCTCTAGCTGAGGGTTTACCGGAAACAACCTCTCCATTTTGGTGGGGCAAAGTGTGCGTATATCTCACCCTCCCCAGACCCCACTTGTGGGATCCACGGGGATTGTTGTTGTTGGTTCCTACTTGAATTATAGTGACATGTTTTAGCTTTTGAAGAACACCTTTTGGGCAGTGTCTCTGGTAAATTTGTCACGGGTATGCTAAAATGAGTTATATCGAGCGATTAAGAAAGCCAACATTTCTGTGAAATTTGGTTTTCATGTATAAATTCAGCTATTAAAATTTAAGCTTTGTGGTTACTCTGATGGCACTTTTCTTTTCTGACATTGCTTGGCAGGGTGAAAATAATGGTTGATGTAATTTGGTAGTTTTTATGAGAACATTCAGTTTGATAACCATATCATGTAAAATTTATGTTGAATTTTTAATACTGTATCAAATGGTATTGATTCTTTTCTCTTTTCTGGTGTCTTTGCTTTAAACTGTGCCAGGTTTTTGACCTTTCAGAAGTAAAGCCTCATGAGTTTGTTCAATATGGATTGAGTTGCCTGGAGAAGTTTGCTGCTCTTGGTGACAACTGTGCAAAAGTGACTCGTGAAAAGATAAGAGTCGTGGTATGGATATGCAGTTGATGTAATTTTGGAACTCTTTTCAGTAGCTCATAGTAGATTTTCCCAGTGCATTCCATTTTAGATTTGTTATTAGGATACTTTTGCAAAAAGGATATGGTAATCAAGAAGCTATGTATTCAATCTGTTTGGCAGGCAGCAGGAGGTGATGGCACTGTTGGATGGATCCTTGGCTGCCTCGGAGAGCTTAAGAAACAGGGTCGGGAGCCAGTTCCACCAACAGGCATAATCCCACTTGGCACAGGAAATGACTTATCCCGGAGTTTTGGTTGGGTAAGATTCTGTGTGAACATTTTTACAGCTCGTATTCTGTCCAGCCGTCTGAACTTCCTTAAAATCTACTTTTCAGGGTGGTTCATTTCCTTTTAACTGGAAGTCTGCCACAAAAAGTATCCTTGACAGAGTTGCAAAAGGTCCAATTCGCCGTCTGGATAGGTGAATTATTTGCGTAGTACTTGATAGCATATTCTCTAGTTTTATTGTAATGAGACTGCTTTACTTCAACAAGCTGTTCAATTCAATTGCTGAAGATTGTTTTGGATTCGAGTACAGTGTAGCCATTGTGAATTTCTATCTGAAATCTTTATAGGAAAAGAATCTTTATCTGAAATTTGAAATTTGCAACCAAATATATTGAAGCATACTATTTCCTTGTAATTGGTCCTCAATGCACAAGAAATGCTTTTTTCTTCGTTTAATTACTTGATAATGTTTTATTTTTTCTTTATCCTTGCTGAAGTAAAATTTCTGTATAAAGAAGCCTGTTAAAGGATCTCTGATGTGTTTCAGATGAAATCTTACTTTTAGCAAACTTAATGATGGATTTCTAGCATCGGTAGATTAATTTTAGGAAAGATGTATTTCGTTTCTTCTTTTCTTTTTCATCTTCTATCTCAGTAACTTGTGGCTTGTATACTCTGAGCTATTTCATGAAACAGAAGCTTTCATTTGCAGTTGGAATCTTGTAATGTCAATGCCAGCCGGGGAAAAACTGGAAACACCTCACTCTTTGAAACCTACAGAGGATGCATCTCTTGATCAGGTCATTGAAATTCATTCTTACAAATTTCTTAACTGCTATATGGACATGCATTGGATGGTATCTATCCTAATGTTGTATATTTATACTATTCTGCACGAAGGTCATTTTTATTGGCTCCTTGCAACAAACTAAGCTCCTAGTAGATTGGTTAGAAGTCAAGGGTGAGTGTAGAGAAAGTTGTTAAGAACGAGCATTCAGGCTATCACTTGCAGGATTGCCTAATTACTTTTGCTTTCTACTATTTTAGTGTTAGATGCTCAACTGGGATGAGTACTGTTCCACTATTTCTGGTTGTTAAGCTGTATCTGTTTCCTACTTTCCTTCATTTAGCTTATGCAGGGTCTTATTCTTGTGCCGCCACCCAGACATTTTTTTTAATTATCCTCATCATATTCAATTTAGTTCACTTGCCATAAAATTCATTCAGTCAATGAACAGCTGTAATGAAGTTTTCTTAATGTTATGTGTTTCCATTTTCCTTAATAGTTGATATGAAACATAATAACCATACATAACTTTTATTTGCCAATTTACTGATTTTTCTGTGACTTTGTTGTGTAGGAGTTGGTTATTGATGGCGAGTTGCCCAAGAAATTGTCCTACTATCAAGGAGTATACTATAATTACTTTAGCATAGGTATTTTCTTAAATAGGTCATAGAAGTAATTTACTGTCATGACCCATTTAACTTATGTTAACTTCAGATTAAGATAGCGTAAAAAATGTGCACTTCTATCTTGAACAAGCTATGTAAATAGGTCTACACTCCAAACGAGAGTACCAGATAGTAAATAACTAACTGATTAAGGCAGAATAACTAATAAATGAAATCAGTCACTTTATTTTAACAATCATTTTTCCCTTTACTTGGTCACAAGATTTAAAAATAAAAAAATAATAATAACTTGTCTCTACAATTTTCAATGCAGGAATGGATGCACGGGTAGCCTATGGCTTCCATCATTTACGGAATGAAAAGCCATACCTTGCACAAGGTCCCGTGTCAAACAAGGTTGGTGTTATTTGTCCCGTTTATGTTTATTTTTTACTAAATTTGTTATGCTTGTCAATGAAGAAATGTGGAGCAGGCAACACCTATCATAAGGAGTTATTAAAGAAATTTTAATATAAGAAATTTCAGAACTCATCTCTATAAAGAATTATTAAAGAAATTTTATTTTAAAAATTGTCAGAGCTCATTTCAAGTGAGGCATAGTTAAGTCATAGATACAGACATTCTTATGACTACTGAAAGCCCAGATAGCTAACACGTTCTTATGACTACTGAAAGCCCAGATAGCTAACACGTAAAAGAATGGAACTATATGTTGACAAAGGAATAGCCGAGTATTAGGACTTCATGATATTTACTGAAAGTTGGTTGAAGCTCGCACTTAGAGGATGTTCTAGTATGAAGTGCTGAAATCAGAAATGGGATAGAAACATACAGGGAGCATTTGCTTATTGTGCTGTTCAGATTGAAGAAATCCACTGGCTTTTGAGCTCTTGAGAAAGTTTATGTGGAATTTTTTCTCCATACTGCGTTTCTTTCAGATATTTTAGTAAGCGTTTTTAGGGAAAAATGTGCTGAATGCTTATATTTGTAAAAATGTGATTGATCCTGCCTCTTCCTCTAGCTTAAACACTCTTGTTAAATAGTATGACTGATAAGCTCTGGATCGCTAATTGAAATAGAGTTCATAAAACATCTGCAATCTTCTATGTCTGTTGTGTTTCAAAGGTGGAAGCAGCAGATTTCTCGGGTATAAAACAAATAATTTGCAATCTTCTAAATTCCATAGCAAAAAGGCTAACAAAAGAATAGTCATATTTTAGTCTTATGGTATTTTCATCTCCCTTCAAAAAGTCTTATGGTTATTGACAAGACATTTGTTCCAGTTGATTTACTCAGGATATAGTTGCACACAAGGCTGGTTCTTCACACCCTGTAGCAATGACCCTGGTTTGAGGTTAGAAATGACTTACTCAACACCCATTATCCTTGATGCCTTTTAATCTATTGTGCTCTGGTAGTCATCATGTGCTTTATCAAATATGTTTCTTATGTACCTTCTTATGTTGCTTGCATGCATAAATATACAATTCTCATTCTTCTCTTGTCCAGTATATTCTAGAATAGGTGCAAAAGCTAGTACGCATAGTATGTATATCCTTGCCTGCTGGATCGTGTATGTTCTTAGTCATGAAATGAAAATTGCAACTGTTACTGTTTGAATCAGAGCATGCAACATAGTGTCATTGGGCTTTTGAATCAGAGCATGCAACATAGTGTCGTTGGGCATTTGTCTTGCACTTGATACATGCAGCATGTTGGTGTATTGGCCTTGCACCATGTAGTATGTTGGTGTTGCTTGTGGCATGTGTCACTAGGCATCGGCCTCTCTAGAAATTGTTTTCCATGGAATGTGAGTTGTTACACTTTGTATATTGATAACTTAGCATTAATTGGAAGCATTTTATTATAATGTATGATCATGTATTATTTGTGCCCCTCTATTCCTTACACATAAAGCTTGGAGATATTAGTGTTTTACCTTCGAATCTGTTTTTGGAACAGTTTTAATTGTTTCTGGTTTAATTTATTTTTCCATTTAATTTTAGGAGATATGTATTTGTATATATTTTGTCTTGTTATTTTAGTTGTTACTTAAGAGACTTGATTGTTTTTAAAGTTGCTGTACTCAATCGTTCTCTCCTTTCTGATATACATTTTTCTCTAAATGCGGTGCTTTACTTTTATTAATGCAGGGGATTGAATAATATTTTGCGACTGTATGTTAAGAAGGTCAACAGCTCAAAGTGGGAGCAAGTCCCTGTTCCTTCAAGGTTGATTTTTCTCCTACAGTATTTATTATGGAGTTGTATTTCATGTCTGTAACGTAATGCAGAATCGCTCGGATGCATCACTAATATGTCTGTCTTGTAATTCTTATGTTTTGACCAATAGTCATTTGTATTGTTCTTTAACATGAAATATAATTGTAATGCTCTGAGTTTTACTTGCTTTGAAATTCTTTTCTTATATGTTTGTCTTACCTGTCGTTCTGTCTTGTTTTTAGTGTTCGGTCCATAGTCACTCTGAATCTTCCTAGCTATGGTGGTGGAAGGAATCCATGGGGACGTTTGAAGCCAGAGTACTTGGAGAAGGTATTAACTTCTGTGAGCTGTATAGGAGTTTGTGACTTTGGTTACTGGATCTTCTTTTTTTCATCAGTCTCTCATCGACTCTCGTTTACACTATTTATATATAGAACAATTTGAAATTTACTGGACTTAAATTTGGCCACTATAATAAGAGTATCAGTTCGCAGGGTCTGAATATGGTCCTTATTCAGGAAAACAGTTTTCAGCTTCTCGTCACCTTTTTAGGTACTGTTATTGTCTGTAATCACAGAGAAAACGATTGAGCTTCTGGTCACATTCAGTTTTAGGTTCTGAGTAATATTTAGTGTTCAGTACTTGCAACAAATGATTTGAGCATAAAATTTGAGGTCCCTAACAATATTTTTCCAAGGTGTTGCAATTTTAAACTTTTAAACGACATAAATTAGAGTGCTGTACAGATAGGAAGTTGTAGTCACTTCTCACATTTTTTCTGGAGATGAAAAGCTAACATATAACATGCTCTCAACAGTTATACATCATCAAAAGAAACACTGATTTCTTTTTGTTTTCCTATGAAATTTAGAGAGGTTTTGTGGAAGCCGAGGCGGATGATGGTCACCTTGAAATATTTGGCCTGAAACAAGGATGGCATGCTTCTATGGTTATGGTTGAGCTCATCTCCGCAAAGCATATTGCCCAGGTATTACCAAGATCTGATTTTTTTTTTGAAAAAAAAAATAGCTGCAGCTTATAGGCAACTAATTAACTTAGATAAGATTGTTCCCATAACTATTCCTACATGGAGTTGATCGATATTGCTGAATGAAGATGTTCTATTGAATTGTACTTTTGCTATATACTTTTGTAGGCTTCAGCAATTAGAATTGAGTTGCGAGCTGGAGAGTGGGACAAAGCTTATATGCAGATGGATGGTGAGCCATGGAAACAACCAATACACAAGGAATATTCAACCTTCGTCGAAATTAACAGAGTACCCTTCCAGTCTCTCATGGTTCACGGTAAATAGAATTTGATAGAACAATTCTAGCTTCCTAAGTTCATGTAAAGTCTTTGCAACCAAGTTCACACAACCATTGCTTATTGGCATTGTATACATCTTAGTAAGTAGTATTGTTGTTAATCATGCAAAGAATGAATAACTTGAATATTTGATATAGGGGTAATTATTTAGTCTGGTGGGGTATGAATTGTAAGATAATTTAGTCTCGTGTTTCCTTACATGATTTTTGGCAATTCGCCTTCCATGATCTAAACTTTATTTGAGGTTGTATTATGTTGAAGGTTCATCTTCTCTTATCATAGCACTAGAGTTAAATTCATTTATGTTATTGTGTTCTCAATGGTACGTCACATTTTATGTTACTAAAGCTTCAGTTGGCAAGTTTGGGCATGCGGGGATTACTACTTTTCTAAGCCCAAATGTTACTTTCTTATCTGTAACAGACATCCTCAAATTAGTTACCTAAAAAACACAGACATCGTCAAAAAGCTTAGAAGAAAAGGTTGCTAGTAGCTTCAAGTAAGTTATCAAATTTTTCAAAACAAAGCCTAAGGACAAGTAACCACAAGAAAGGGGAAATGGAAGTAGCGTGAAAATTCCACTTTCAAAAACAAACATCACCAGCTTGCAAACGATTTCCTATCTTGGAGAACTCTTGCGCATTTGTGTCATACTCAAAGTACTATTTTCATCAAGAGTCTCAACTACCTCTTCCTCCTCTGTTTTCTCCATGTCTCACGCTACATCTACAATCTTCCCAAATGCCCAAACAAGATTACTTATAGATTAATAACCCTCCTTATATTATACTCCCATATTGGATTGTGTAAAGACTTATGATAGGAGTTTATAATGATACGGAGGGATTTGGTTCACCTTCATTACACTTTCTCTCCATTTCCTCAAGTGCATGTTTACATGATTGACAATTGCCGATTTCAAATTTTAAAGGTTAAGATTAAATTAACTTAACCAAATATCTTGACTATAGTTAATGATTTATTTTAGAAAAATTCTCTAGAACTTTAAGATCTCAATTCCCAAAATTATGGAACCTACTAATGACGTTAGTTTAATTTTATTTTACTTCCATTATCTCTTTTACATTCAAGTATAAAATTATTTAAATATAGCGGAATTATATACCCAATTTATTTTTAGTTCAACGTGACCATCTTTTTTACTATGAGACAACCTTTTTTATTACTCTATTTTTACGTTGTTAGGATGTAACATGTAAGGAACATTACAACTTTTATTCATTTTAAAACAGTTTATCAAATGATTATTTATTTTTTATAATTTGAAAACCATCCTTTTTTTTTCTGCTCAAATACTAAACCATAGGACTTTCACAATTATGCCTCTAAAATTAGTGGCCTCAAGTTCCTATTATTTAACTTAAAATTACACAGGTGGTTGCTAAATTTAATTCTTGAAAATAGTATCATTAGATAAATTTCTATTTAGATATAAAAAAATTACGATTGAAGATAGTGATATTAATGGGTTCCTAGATTGTGGGATATGAGATTTTATAAAGAGAAATTTCCTAATGTAGGATATTAACTATGGTCTGGATGTTTGGTTAAGTTAATTTAATTTAATCTTAACCTTTAAAATTTAAAATTGACAAGTGGCACTCATCTAAGCATACACTTGAGGGAATGGAGAGAAAGTATAATGCAGAGAAGCCAAATCCGATACGGATCTACTTTGATCATGTCTTATTAATGATAATTGAATTCTCGGATTCTTTCACATACTATCATCACGAGTATCAGATGAACTAATAATCAAAACTGTTTTTATGTGCAAAGTAAAGAAATATATAGCAGTGACGTTTTCAAAGGTATAGCATATGGCAAAACTGAGTTATACAGAAGTGTACTGAACATTAGTAAAGAAGATTATCAAAATGAGTAAAATTAACAAACAGTTGGCAATTATGAATGAAAGGTTGGTTAGGTTTTGTTTTCCATAATAATCTTGTTTTGGTTCTGGTTTGAAAAATTAAAGAAACAACATACCTGAAAAGTTCTGTTAATTAGTACTTTAAATACGTTTCATTTGCACTATACAAATGTATATATTTCCTATAATCTGGCTTTCTTCAAAGAATTAAACATAATATATCTAAGATGAGTGTTCCAACAACTGCACAGCGGTCGGCGTGGGAGACGCCAGTGCCATATCTATTGGGTGGTGTAGCAGCCATGGTAGGACTCATTGCTTTTTCTCTACTTATCCTAACTTATATTTCCTATTGGAGACTTTCTGCTGATGACCAGCTGGAAACTGAAATAGTACAAGGCAATAGCAATGGAGATGATGGTTCTGATCACAAGGCACAACTGCCACAAGAGAAGTTAATTCTGGTGATCATGGCTGGCCAAAACTACCCTACTTCCATAGCTACACCCATGTCAATCAACTAACCAATAGCTGATACTCCCTCCATCTCAACTTATGTGAAGGAGTTTGACTGAGTACGAAAAACAAAAAATAAAAATATCAAACTTGTGGTAAAAGTGTTTTTCTTTTTTGAAAAGAAAAATATGTCATTTAAATTGGAACACAGAGAGTACTATTCATAGTGAGCTAGCATGGTTAACCATGGTTACCAAATTAATTAACTCTCTTGATGAGTGCTGGACAAAACAAAAAGCATTTCTAAGTTCTAACTTTTGATATATCCTTTCTTTTATAGTACTCTTCGATTTCATTTTACATGAAAATGTTGATTAGACATTAAGTTCTTCTTGAAATCTAGGGCTCGTTTGATGGCTAATAGGAGGAAGCAGTCATGGTATAAAAAGCAGGATTGTTTTATATGTTGTTTTGGTTGGCTGCTTATAATAGAAAATGATTATATTATATATGATTATTCAACATTGTTTGAATAATATTTTATTTTTCCTCATGAAATAATAAATACATAAGTTATGAGGAAATTCAGTATATTATTTTATGTAAAATATAATGTGGAGTACGAAACATGGAGTAAATCAACTTATAAAGTATCAAAGACATCCTCATGATTGATCTTCAAAACTACTAATTATAATAAATTAAACATTCACCATCAGATAACCGGTGTAGTATAATACTAAGGGGTCGTTCGGTTTGGCCTTTATGCAAACTATACCCGCATAGAATATGGTATAACTTAATACTATGTTTGGTTGGTTTTTGATTCCTGCATTAAAATCAGCACTAATTAATATAATATTTAGTAGCTTGTTTTTGTTTTCCGCATAACTAATACCCACATAAGTAATGAGGAAATCTATGCATTATTTTGTGCGGGGTATAGAAGGTGGAATTAGTAATTTGAGTATTAATAATGTAGATATTAAAATTTATAATGATTATTTTGTGCGGGATATAGAAAGTGGAATTAGTAATGTGGGTATTAATAATGCAGATATTAAAATTTATAATGGCAAAACTAACCCTCATAATAAATAAAAAATATTTTTTCTTTTAAATATTAAATAATAGTTTACAATTATATTGTGTATATCAATTTGTGATATATATCAATGATTCAAGAAATAATACCTACATTATAATGCCCGCATAATTAATACCTGCATTATTAATCCCTGCATTACTAATCACCGCATTATTAATCCATACATTACTAATTCAACCGAACGACCCCTAAGTGCTCGTTTGGTTGGCGTACAAAAGAATTAATATATGCACTAAATCCTTCGCAATATAACGCAACATTTGGTTTGTTTTGTAACAAGGTATAAAAATCTGCACTAATAATACAACGTTTGATTTGACTTTAAAAACCTGCACTAATTAATACCCGCATAAATTAATGAGTGAATCTATGTATTATTTTGTGCGGCATAGAAGATAGAATAATAATGCGGGTATTAATAACGCGGATATTAATTTATGAGAAGACAAATATACCCTCACGTCCTTACATCTCTTTATAATATTATTCAATAGTAAACAAACATCTATTGCTATATTTTGTAAACATACACTTATATACACCCACAACATACAAACACATACAAATGAATGTTTGGAAATACAAAAGCCATATTCACATGCATACGAAACACACATACACTTACATACGCGTATATACAGAAATATACAAATACACAACCAAAAATATTTGCAAACATACAACTGAAAATACAAATATACACAAACATACAACAATATACAGATAAAATATAACTAGATATTCAAAAAAAATTAATGTATTTATGCACCAAAACACATACACATACACATAAATACAAATCTTTTATATGTATACAAAAAAATACACATACAAAACCCAAAAAAAAAAAATGACGGAGGAGCAGATCGGAGGTAGCAGCTCCGGCGTCGGAGCAAGACTCAGATACTAGAGCAGCAACATGCTGTAGTGACGGAGCAGCCGCCGCCGCTCCGGTCACGGAGCAGCGGCGTCGCTCCAGTGGGTGGGACGGCGCAACGAGCCACTACGCTATAGGAAATAGCGGCGGCGGCGGGTTTGGATTCCAGCAAGGGGGAGTGGGACAGCGGCTTGGTTGCGTGGGTGGGTGGAGGAGGGGAGAGAATGAGAGAGGAAGAATATAGGTTTTTATGTTTGGGGTGAGTGGGAAATGAAAAATGGTATGTTTTGTAAATGTTGTAAGAGTATTGGTATGTTTTTGTAAATGTGTAAAAGTATCATTATTTTTTGTAATTTAGCTATTAGGATTGTCAACTGGTATGATTTTCCTTGATTTTATGGAAAACATTTTTTAAAATTTGTAGGAGTGTTATTTTATGTGAGATTTTAGTAGGCGCTTGGCCGTAAGTTTCAAAAGAAATTTTTAAAAGAGTTTTTGAAGCTGATCCCAAAATTATGTTTATAATTTACAAGTTGAAATTATGCTTAGACATGCATTATATATATATATATATATATATATATATATAAAGAAAAAATTACTCTTTTCGTCCTACATTATTTGTCATACTTTCCTTATTAGTCCATCTCGAAAAAATTGTCATATTTCTATATTTGGAAACAACTCAACACCAAACTAACTTTTCGATTCATTTATAGCCACAAAAATATATATAAGTTATTTTAGATTACAAGATTAAAAAATATTTCTTTATTAAACTTTGTGACAAATCAAATTATGACAAATAAAGTATGACAGAATAAATTTTAGATTTTTCAAAAAAGCTTAGCGTATACTCCCTCCGTCCCATTTTGTTTGTCGTAGTTCGGATTTCGAGGGTCAAACAAGTTTATCTTTGACCGTAATTTTTATATATATCTTTTAAATATTTTGAGTTATAATTTATTGTGATTTATAGTACTTTTCATGTAGTTTTCAAATATATAAATTTTATTTAAGAAAAGTTAAAGATTTTATATCCTAATCTACGGTCAAATTTAAGAAGTTTGACTCTCGAAACAGTAACTATGACAAACAAAATGGGACAGAGGAGTATTTTTTTGGCCAAACAAGTCGTCATGAGTTAATTATAAAAGGCAAAGAACAACAATCGAGAGGAGCTATAACCAAAAAAAAAAAAAATTCATGGAGAAGAATAGTGAAGAAGATGAAAGGAGCATTACTTCATTGTGGATGCTACCTGAAGGTTGTATTGCTGAGATCTTGGGCTTAACAAGCCCATCTGATGTTTGCAGGCTTTCATTAGTTTCTAAATTTGTTCGATCTGCTGCTGAATCTGATTCCGTTTGGGAAAAGTTTTTGCCCTCTGATTATCAGTCCATCATCGCTGGATCATTGAGTCCCATCCCCGATTTCCCTTCAAAAAAAGATCTCTTTATTTATCTCTGCACTCATCCCCTCTTAATTGACGCTGGTCGCAAGGTATACAAATTTTAAATTAATTATTGCTTATTCTCTGTAGGTGTACGTCACTTGTTTGAAAATTGCCACATACAAATGTTTCATTCTTTTGGTTATTCTATTCGAATGTTCTTAAAAATGTTACACCTAACGGGCTCTGGCCTAGTTGTAAGAGCGTGTTGTCTGATATGTGCGTGAGTTAGGCACTGAGTAGTATTTAAGAGGAGAACGGTAGATGACTCACGCACGGAGTAGTATTTAAGAGGAGAACGGTAGATGATAAGACCTATAATTTCCCCCGTGTTGAGCCATGTGCCACTCTAGGTAAAGGTAAGGTGTGCGTCCACCCTACCCTTCCCAGACCCACTTGTGAGATATGTTCTTGTTGTCGAAACATGTGCCACTAGCCCTCGAAGATTACCAAAAGAAAAAAAGATGTATTCTTGTCTCTTTTTTTATCAATACACGAGTATTAATAATCAACTTCTCACTGTAAAGTTATTGCTCGTAACTCCTTCCTTCTTGCTTTCCATGGAAAAATTAACTTGAAAAAATAAGTTTGTTATAGTTTATTACTTATTTGCCCCAAAAGCTAGTGCTACTTTGTTGTTCCATATCTTTGTTCTTTAAGATGTTTCCATAAACAAGTATCTCTTGTCATCTTGTTAAACCTATAGAAACATGTTTCTACTTACTTTGTGCTATTGTTCAACAGAGTTTCTCACTGGAAAAAAAGACCGGAAAGAAATGCTGCTTTTTAGGTGCAAGGGATCTAAACATTGTATGGAGTGATACACCACAATATTGGGAATGGACCTCACTGCCAGAGTCCAGGTTTGTCATTTTTCAGTGCGTATTAAAGACTATCCGTTTCTTGAATCTTGAAACATAAATGTGTATTAAAGGAAAACTGTTATTCACTATTTGCCAAGGTAGGTTCCCAGAGGTGGCTAAGCTCAACCTTGTTTGGTGGCTTGAAATTCGAGGTAGAATAGGAGCTGGGCTTCTGTCACCACAGACATCATACACAGCTTACTTTGTGCACAAGTTGAGACATGGATTTGGGTTTGATAATCGACCCTTAGAGGCTTCAGTTGGAATTTCTGGTGTTGAATCAGAAAACAGGTTAGTTTTTTTGGATCAGAATGCTGGATGGGAACAGGATTTACCCTGGGAACAGGATGTACCCTGGACTTCAGAAGAAGAAGATGATGAATATGATGATGAGGAGGAGGAGGCGGCACCACAGCTAGAGGAGGAGGGGGAGGCAACGCTACAGCTAGAGGAGGAGGAGGAGGAGGCGACACCACAGCTAGAGGAGGCGGCACAACAACTAGAGGCAGCGGAGGCACCACAACTGGAGCCTGAGCAACTGCAGAATGCTTCTAGTCTCATGCAATCTGATATTCAACTTCCTAAACTTGGAGATGATGGCTGGTCTAAAGTAGAGCTGGGTGAGTTTTTTTGTGGAAATGAAGATGATTATGTAGAAATAAGTTTGACAGAGGTGAAAAGTAGAGCGCAAAAGCGAGGCCTTATTATTGAAGGAATTGAGATAAGGCCAAAATTGGGTTAACTATAACAAATTTTAGCAATGTTCTTGCCATACAGCTATCATGTGTTCCAAATAGCATGTTTCTTCTTGGAGCATTCCAACATTTCAAGTATGTTTTGGTGCTATGTAAGTGACATTCTTGTGATAAGTAATATGATTGGCATGGATAATATACTTTTGAATTTTTTGATACATGTTGTCTAAAAGGTCTATTTGCCCATGAGGATGGGCTTTTCTGTAGCTGTGATATATAATGTTTGGTTTAAGCAAAAGAAAAGATTGTTGCATATTTTCAATAAAGCTGTTTTTTTTAAACCTTCTTGTTGCCCTAGGCTTTGTTTTTTCTTTTTAAAAACACAGTTATCAAAGGTTAAGCTTGTGTACTTTGTTATAATTCTAACTTGGTATCTCCAAATTGTCACTTTTATCCATTCAACAACTAGGCTATCCCTTGGATCTTTCCCAAGTGTATATATTTACATTTATGTCATTGGTACCATCAATCCGAACAACTATAATACTGTTGATGAAGATTTACAGAGTTCAGTTTCAAGAGAATATGGAGTGCATCGACAAGCCTTGCAAGTTCAGATTGCTGATGAATCTTTACCCTTCAGAAAGTCCATTGTTTTCCATATTGGCATGCCTGAGATTTCCAAAGCTAAATTTTTTGCGTTGACTGAACAGAGATACATTATATATGGTAGAGGTGAGGCTGGAAACTTGATGAATAAACTTGCTGGAATGAAGGTATGGACATGTTAGTGTGGCTAGAGATCACATCCAGAAGAAGTAACATGAATGTGTCTAAAGATGCATTGCAACATAATAGTATAAAAAAGTAAAAGAATTAATGACAATATTACAGTTTTTCCTTTTAAAAGAAGATGGCATAAGACGAAAGGAAATTACATAAAAGTGGATAGACTCTGTTTTTCATTCAAACTGGAAACAAAGTCTGGACAATTTGTGATCATAGGGCACGTTTGGTTCAAAAGTGGGATATTCCCGAATTTTAATTTCGGAATTAAAACCGAGATAAATAGTGGAATTAATAATAACACCTTTTATATAGGATAAAATAATTTTATGATTTTGGAATAATTGTAATCCCGATTTAGCTAATACCAATAGTAAATTTTGGATAAATGCTTTCCCAATATTATCTCGAGATTATAATCTCAATCTCACACACCAAAAGGTATATATTTAATCACTTTCACAGTCATTCGAAATACCCAAAAATTATTTACTCGCTGCCCTACATATCCGGATACACTGGAAAGACAGTATCACAAAAGGTATACATTGAAAATTGAAAAAGATAGGATACCATAAGGTATACTCCGGAAAGAAGGTATACAATGGAAATTAAAAAAGACAGTACATCATATGTTATACTCTGGAAAGACAATATACCATAAAGGTATACAATGAAAATTGTAAAAGATAGTATTCCATAAGAAAACATAATATACTATAAAGGTATACAATAAAAATGGATAGACCGGATAAATACTTTGGACCGCATGGATAATATTATTTTTAATGGATAGGCTAGGTAAAAACATTAAATTCATGGGAGAATATGGGAAGAGGTCAAGGGCGAGTGCTGCCTAGCCAGTACTCCAAGACAAGTAGCTAGGAGAATGTGTGGAAGAGGTCAAGGGCAAATGATGCCTAGGCTATGCCTCAATTATCTGGGAGATTGGAGGAGAGGTGAGTGCAAGTGCTTCCTAGTTAATATTAGCTAGGAAAATGTGGGAAGGGAGTAACTTTAGACGGAGAAAAAGGAGGGTCGAAATAGTGATTGTCATTTTATAAAATTTATATGGGTATTTTCATCTAAAATATTTATTAAACCAAACGAAAGTCATTTTTACTAAATCACTGTTATAGAGGTCAAAAAAGGCAAAATATTACGTATGGTGTCATAGTTCTGCAATTCACAGATGACATATCTTTGAAATTTTGTTGGTAATAGAAAAGAAAGTTTAAGGGTGTGTTTCGTACGGGGAAAATATTTTTCAGAAAATGTTATCTAATTTTCTATGTGATTAACCTAAAAATTGCATGATAAGTAAACTAGTTGAATTTGTGTCTATGGCCACAAGCAATTGTGAAATATAAGAGAAACAATAGTAGGGTATGAATTATATCCCTTGAATGAATATTCAAGTGGGTGATTGAGTATCTATAGACCAAACTTTATCGAAATCTCAATTTTAGTACAATTCTATTAGTTGAACCCATGACCCATTACGTGGGTCGATTAAGAATCTGTTTGGGTGGGCTTATAAGCAGCTTATTTTAAGTGGCTTATAAGTCAAAAAGTAGTTTTTTTGAGAAGTTAAAGATTTCTCAACTTCTCAAAAAGTGGCGTTTAAGTCCAAAATTTTTTGAGTTACCAAACATATATTAATGGGCTTATAAGCTTATACACTACTTTTAAGCTCACCAAAACGGGCTCTAACTAGTTCCTACCCTAGGTAGGAGTAGGATATATCCAAAGGCAGCTTAATCGATTACACTACTGGCCCGTCGGGTACATGCTCGAGTGGTTGCTGCTAGGGCTGTGCATTTTTCGATTTGAACCGAAAAATCGAATTGATAAAAAGTTATTGATTTATTGGTATTGGGTTATCAGTTATTTAATGATTTGCAAAAAACTTTTTATGGGGTTATTGGTTCGGTTGTCAGTTTTAGATTTACTATCTTGCACTTATGTATATAAAATTAGTATGCTCATTTACTCTTAGTTGGAACTTAGAAACCTCAAACCCTAGTCTTCTTTTTCTAGTGTAGCTTTCAGCTCACCTTCTCCATTTTAAACACCGATTTACTATTTCACTCCTTGTCTCCTCCATTAGTTTATAGAACTATGAAGGCAAAATACATACTTTAGTACCTTAACTTGTCCAGAAAACACAGTTACACACCTAACTTTGCGGGCGACCGAAGACCCCCCTTAACAAAATCAGAGTGATATTATCATACACTTGAGACACATATAACCAGTTGCACTACAGAGAGTGCTCCTCACTCGCCCCACTATTAGGCCACATCAGCTACACCAAGATTTTAATTCCTTTTCACTTTTTTTTTTACAATATTTATCAATATATTACACCTTTTTTTTTATATTCATTTAGTATTTCTTTTTTTCTCCTTCTTCTCCACTCAACTCCACCTCCCTACACCTCATCAACATATTCAAATCATCTACACCACATAATTATCTACACCATCCAGAAGCAAGCTTCTTCAAATCATAACCCGAGTGTTCTAACTCTTCGGGCTTAAAACCGAAAATGCCATAGCCGAATTCGAAGGCGAATATTTCGTGATGAAGTTTTGTTTAAATAATTTTAATGAAAGGTGAAAAGATTGAAAAAATTAAACATTTCGAGAAGATTTAGAAGGCTTTGATGGAAGCCATTGATGGTGATGATGTGGTAGCAGGGTGGGCGGGGGTTAGTGGCGGGGGGAGGGGTGGTTGTGAGGAAAGTTGGGTTAAAGGGGAAAGTGTAGAAGATGTATGAGTACTTGAAAATTAAAGGAGTTAGTTTGCACAAGGATATTCTAGATCAAGATTCAATTTTTGGGGGCCAAAAAGTTTTTTTTTTTTTTCTGGATGAAGGTGGGTGGTGGAAATGGTGTTTAGGTGGTGGAGATAGAAAAGAGGAGGAGAGAGAATTAAGTTGAAGAAGAAAAGGAAAAGAAAAAAGAAAAAAAGATACAAATAATTAAGACTAATTAGCTTATATAATAGCCAATAGAAAGTTGATACGTGTTGGATTTGCTCAATAATTAGTATCTCACTCGCTTTTAATTTCTCTCTCTGCCATGTCATCCTTTAGGTTTGTATAAATATCACACTGATTTTGTTAAGGGGTCTTAGGTCGCCCGCAATGTTAAGGTGTGTAACTGTGTTTTCAGGACAAGTTAAGGTACTAAAGTATGTATTTTGCCAACTATGAACATATTTAAATCTTCTGTTGAATGCTGCTTTGAATATGGTGAATGCTTTAAGAGACATTTGAATCCGCTGTGAAAATGAAGCTGACTTTGTATTGAATACAATAGTTTAAGAGATGATTATTTTACGATTGGTAGGCCTAAGTTTCTTAATGGTTAAATCGAAAACCGAACCAATAAGAACCTAAACCGATAAATCAAAAATCGATAATCAATACCTCATTGGTTCGGATATTGGTTTAGTACTTTTAAAAATAAAAAATAATTGTCCAAATCGATAAGGTCCAAAATTGAGTCGAACCAAATAATAAAGGGATTTTTACACAAATATACAAATTTCCACCCTTAATTACAAAAAAATAGCAATATTTTTTTAATTACAAGACATAACAATATTTTTTTAGCACATTTTTACCATAAACAAAACATATCATTTTGATAATTACACTTACACCCCCACCCTCCTAAAAACCCTAAAATACTTTCTCCACTTCCCCCACACCAAATCAGCCACCACTCATTTTCATATCTAAATATACAACACAACCACCGTTCAAAACAGAAACAGAGCCGCCACCACCACCGCCTGAATCTCCACCGGAATCCAGTACATCGCCACACAGAGAGAAAGAAGGAAGGGACAGTGGCGGAAAACGCCATCACAACCAGCAGAAAAACGGAGGGATAATAACAGGGTGAAACGAGTCCCATCTCTGATCTGCCAAAACAGAGGGATAATAACGGAAAACGCCATCTCCACTGCCAGTCCACGTTAATAAACGGCGGAGAGCAACCATTGTTGATAGTCGAGACAAGTTGGAATCCCTTTGGGACGATGGATATGGAACTCAAACTGTAAAGGATTTCTCCGCTAAGAAGATTCTTAAGCCCGATGGAGGTCCACCTCGGTGGTTTACTCCCATATCGCTGGTCCTCCTTTGAAAGATTCTCATCTCCTTCTTTACTTGCCTGGTAATCTTTAAAAAATGAAGATAAATAGAATGATCGAACAGAGATTTTCTTGTAGTTTAGTGGCACAAATTGGGGAGTTAATATCAGTATAGTAGTCCCGAATTTCGATGAGAAGCCTTTGAATCAATCAGGTGTAACAGTACATTTCACTAAGTCTCTTTCACTTTTGATGGAATCTGATGTTTAATTTACTTTCCACTCATTTCTAATGCAACAGCCGAAACAGTCTGATACAACTATTGAAACAGTCTTAAATAGGTTGAAACGGTCTAAAACGGAGTTTGAAACAATATGATACGGTTTGAAAAATCGTTGAAACAGTTGTTGCAACAGTTTGATACAGTCTGAAACGATGTTGAAACGGTATAATACGGTCTGAAACGAAATTGAAACAATCTGAAATAACTGTTGAAACAGTTTGATACGGTCTAAAACAGGAGTTGATACAGTTTTAAACAGTATGATACAGTCTGAAAACGGGACTTGATATAGTTTAAAACAGTCTGATACAGTCTAATACGGAGTTGATACAGTCTGAAACGAGACTTGATACAGTTTAAAACAGTGTGATACAGTCTGAAACAACATTGAAACACTATGATACGGTCTGAAACAGTCTGAGACGGTCTGAAACGGGAGTTGATACAGTTTGAAATAGTCTGATACAATAAAAAAAATGAGAGTTGATACAGTTTAAAACAGTTAGATACAATGCTGAAATGAACCGAAACGGTGCAGAAACAGTTAGATACAGTGCTGCAGAAACAGTTGATACGGTGCAGAAACAGTTGATACGGTGCAGAAACGGTGCAGAAACGGTTGATACGGTGCAGAAACGGTGCAAAAATAGTTGATACGGTGCAGAAATAGTGTGATTCAACGAGATACATTGAGGATGGATGAGAAAAAGTGAAATTGGGGAAAATGAGAGGAGTAAAAGTGAAATTGGGGGGGAAATGGTGGGAGAAAAAGTGAAATAGAGGGAAATGGGGGGAGCAAAAGTGATAGTGGGGGAAATAGAAAGAAGAATGTAAGGGTTTGGTATGTTATGGGAAAATATTGCTATGTTTTTGCTATATTTGTAATTATCTTGTGTTTTCCTCTATATAGGGTAATTTTACTAAAATGTTGCTATGTTTGGTAATTAAGCTCTAAAACTTGTACTTTTATGTAAAAAATCCAATAATAAACACCCCTAATTGCAGCGATCGTAACAACTCATTTTCTTTCAATTGTATAATTTATGCCCACAAACTATATTTGGTTGGCTCAAAAGGTTTAGAAAACATCTTCCATCACAGCTCATTTTCTTTAAATTAGGTAAAAATGTATTTTCTACTAAGAGTAAGAAAAACAAGTTCCAAATATGATAATACAATATATATTCTTGTCTCATCTCTACACAAAATACCACCCCACCCCTTACCCACACCAATACCGATTAAAAATTTATTTTACTATTTGGCAATCAAGCATTAAAATTTAAGAATTAAAATTACTTACTTTCCTAGAAAAGATATTATTTCTATTTAATATTTGATTATTAATTTTTTTTAAAAATTATTTTAATTATTAAAGATATAGTTAGAAAGAATTGAAAACAAGTAATTTAATACGGAGAGTATATTTTTTTTTTAAGAGCAGTGCCATGTAGCTGTCCTCTCCAATTCAATAAACATTAGAATAAAGAGATTCTCAACATCAACACTCCCTTTTTTACTTCTAAATAAAATCTCCTAAGTAACTTAAAAAACACACTACTATTGCTCTTCTCTACCATTCAGATCTCTCTTTCTGAGATCTGAACATTATTAACTTCTCTGTATATTCAATTGCTTGTAAATTTGTTATAGAATATGGGAATAGTATTTACGCGACTGTTTTCTTCGTTATTTGGTAATAAAGAAGCTCGAATTCTCGTTTTAGGACTTGACAATGCTGGCAAAACTACCATTCTTTGTATGATCCCCTTTTAATTCATTCCTCTATTTTTTTTTAATTGTAAGCTTTTCATAATTAATTGTTGTTTTTGTTGAAATGCAGATCGGCTTCAAATGGGTGAAGTTGTTTCCACTATTCCAAGTTTGTTTCTCTTTCTATTTTTCATTTAATTTTTTGTAAGCATGAAAATAATGGTTAGTGTCGAGAATGTTTTATGTTGACGCCCCACGGTCTTTGGTTTAGTTGTAAGAGCTCAGTCTGTGACGTGTGGGTTAGGCGCTACTGCAGACAAAGCCTAGTAATATTTAAGTGGATTATAGTAGAGGGGCCGGCCCATTATCCATAGAATATAGTAATATTATTCTAGCCAAAGTTGATTGGGGATTTTAATATACTTTTTTTTTTGTAAGCATGAACATCATGGTTAGTGAAGAGAATATATATGTTGACGCCCCAGGGGTTTTGGTCTAGTTAAGAGTTCAGTCTATGACGTGTGGGTTAGGCAGTACTACAGTAAAAGCCAATTATTTAAGTGGAAAATGGTAGAGAGACCACCCATTATCCTTTGAATCCCCAAACCGTGCCATAAGCCCTTGGAGATTTCTCTGTTATAAAAAACAAAAGAAAAAAAGAAGAGAATTGATATGCCGACATGCTTTGGGCTTCAATCTAGTGGTAAGAGCTCAACGTATGATGTGTAGGTTAGGCGCACGTTAAAATTTTAAACCCTATCACTGACAAAAGTTTGGTATTTAAGTGGAGAAGGGTAGAGGGGTGGGGCCATTTTCACCAAGTTTCTAATTGTGTGCAACAAGCTCCTCGGGGATTTCTCGGTTATCAAAAGAAAAGGAAGAGAATAAATATGATGTTGATTCTCTTATGTTTTGTGTATTTTCTTTTCTAGCATGTTTCCGTAATTGTATTTACTCTTAGCCGAGGATCTACGGAAACAGCCTCTCCACTTTGGTGGGGGTAAGGTCTGCTTACATCTCAACCTCCCCAGACCCACTCGTGGGATATCACTGGGTATGTTGTTGTTGTTGTTGATTTTTTTTATGTTTTAAGTATGACAAAAAGTTTGTGATGTATATTCTTGATTTACATGATGCAGCAATTGGATTTAACGTCGAGACGGTGCAATATAACAACATTAAGTTTCAAGTCTGGGATCTAGGTATGGTATTCTGATTGACTAATTTGAGCATTGCAGCACACTTGTTTTATCTTCATTTCTAGTCTTTAGAGTATAGAGATGGTACTTTTAAGAATAATTAATAGAAAAAGAAAAAGAGTTTCTATGTCTTAATCATAGTTAGTCTAGTTACTACGACTGATAGATTTTGGGTGAAATGATCAGCGAAGCTTTGAATTATTTGTCCAAAATGATTCCTTCTACACAGCTTTCATGAGCAACTAAAATCCTCCCATTTTTCATCTTATCAGGCACTTCATGAAGTGCTCATGCACCAAATAATTTGTCATGCATAGCTGTTGTTACTTGATTATGTTCTAACCTATTTTTAACTTCTACAGTTATACTTTGCCCTAGTATTTTAAGATTTGTCAATTCTCCTGAAACTTTTAAATGCATATATTTGCTCAAACTATTTAACACTTCAAACATGATCACCATCAAAATTTTGAACTCCTTTTTTATGTTTATGCCTGTAAATCCTGGAAATTTGATACTTTATAACACATTTATTTCAGTCAATTACAAACAAAGAACACCATGAGTTTTCTTAAATATATTCAGTGATCTTTAATTAAAATTAGGTTCCATACAAGTATAAAAGAAAACGTAATAGCTTGATAGGAAAAAAAAATGCCTGAAAACTTGATAAGAAAGCATTTCCTGCTACTTGAAGTACTTGAGACTAGAGATGACTGGAATCATGAATAGTCAAAGAAATGACTAATAACCACTAGCAATGAGTGGAAAATTGGATAGTCAAGAAACGATAATAATCACTAGAGATGATCAGAGACTTACTTATGAGAAGACTTCTGGGAGTTCCAAGTTTCAGTAGAGGGGGGGTGGGGGCGGGGCTATTTGAGAGCTGAGAAGGCCTATTCTAGGTAAGCTTGAAAACCAATCTTTGTCTAATCAGGAGGTCATGACTTGATCGTGCTTGTGATGAGATTTTTCTGAGAATGATTTTTAACACTACTTGAGGTGCAGAACAAACAATGTAGAGAAAGAGTTGGAATGATACTCCATTGTTGGCGACTATTATAACAAGCTTCTTACAAAATACCAACTTGGTCAGCCCACGTTCAGAATAGACGTGAAGTCTTTGCTTATCCTGTATACTACAGTGACACATGTAAATCTCTGTTCTTTGCTTTTTGACCAAAAATGAAAAAGAAAAATAGTTGATGCTCTCTATATAAAATAGTTATAGATAGCGGGTTGTCTCAGTGCAGCGACTATTTGGCAAATAGTATTTGCTCTCATTGCTATTTAAGAATGACCTCGCTAGTCCTCTAGTTTAAGTTGAGGATTTTAAGGTACTTCTAGAAATTCAATACACATTTTATCAGCAAATCTTTTTATGTATCTTATAGATCTTTTGACTGAGAGAAATGTAAAGAACAGAGAGGAGAGGGATAAGGGATATAAATTTTTGGTGTGGATTTATTCTAGATTTCTAGGGAGACAAAGGAAGTAAAAAGTAGTGAGCACAAGGTGAAATATTGCTCCTGGAAACTTAGTGGGAGGGAACGAATTATAGAAATCACTTCAATGTAACTATCTGATATGCCAAAACAAACCTTGGTACGTAATGATAATTAATACATACTTTGCATATCGATGTGAAACGTTTTGATTCCGATTAACAATACTCCTCTTTGTTTCTTCTGCAAAGTGAACTTTTCAATGTTTACTTTCTTGTTATCCAAAGACACATCAAATTTTCTTCTAATAATGGTTTTGATTTTTGGTGATGGTGCAGGAGGGCAGACTAGTATCAGGTAATTTCCGGTTGGTTAAGTCTGTCATGGAAGCAAAGCATGTAACTTCAAATTTAGCTTGTTTCCATTTTTAACCTTTGTCATGAAGCAATTGTGAATCCGGTAAAAGAAAGCAAATCTGACCTTTTTCGCCATTTCATTTTCCGTCCTTCAATTTAGTGCCTCAAAATGCAAATTATGTGATACCTTTAGTAGGTTTGTTGTTATTATTTTTTTATTATGATGTTGTCCGGCCTAGCTTTGTGCTCCTCGACTAATTCCACCAGATACCTACTAGCAATGGGTAAGGTAACTCTACCCATCAAGGCTCGGATAGATGGGAAGAAAGACCTAACATTTTTTTGTCTCCCCCGAGATTTGAACTTGAGACCTCATGGTTCTCATACCACTTTATTGACCACTAAGCCGCACCATTGAGTGCGTAGGTTTATTATATTAATGCCCTTTTATAATATGTGTGTATATTGTAATTTTTTTCTTTCTTCCTGCTGAAGTCTTTTATGATGGCTTATGGAGAGGAAATAATTTTGATAGTATCATCATGAACTGCCTTGATTCTACTATTCTCTTGGTTGGATGTGGTTATCCTAGGTTGAAACTACTTCCAGTTTTTAAACTTATCTGGAATACTTTTGGTGTTACCTTGTTCTTTTCTTTGCATGTCACTATAATTTTTATCCTCACTTCTGTTGTCATTGTGAAAAGGCCAGTCAGTGTTTCTTTTGATACTTAGGCCATACTGGAGGTGCTATTTTCCCAACACTCAGGCTATAATCTATGTTGTTGACTCGAGTGACACTGATAGGCTCGCGATTGCTAAAGAGGAGTTCCATGCCATACTGGAGGTACCTTGATATTGGTGCTCTTGATTGTGTTGTATTGCTTATTGAATTTGATCATGTTATAATAGTGTTGGCTTAAATATGTTGGCATTCTAATGATAGCCAACTACTAATGGACTGTTCCTTGCTGTGACTACTAGACAAACCTGAATATTTAAAATTGCAATTAGTAACCCATTATGGAAAAAAATCACTTTTCCAGGATTTCCTGAAATAGCGGGAAATTTGGAACTAGAGAACAGCTAAATCTGAATTTTCATTGGCATGACACCACGAATTAAGATTCCATGTAATTTATATAACATGTCCATGCAAATAAAAGACGCCCTCTAAAAGGTGCACATAATAAGCTTTTCCTTGACAAATTTCATGGATTGATCCACAAGGATCAGTAGAAATAAAGAAACCTGTAGGAGCTCGGAAAAGAATGCTTAGATAGTTTCCGTTTTTTTTTTTTGGATGAAGTAATAGTTAATTTCATTATAAATTACAAAAAGTTATTAAGCAATAAACAAATTGTGAGTACATCAGAGACTAGATAGTTTCCTTATATGGTGCTGCATAAAGCTGAAAGATGATCTTCTAATATAGGGCTTCATAAAGCTGACAGAAGCAAAAAGAGCCTCAAAAGAACCGTGGGAAACACATAATTATATTCATGTATCTTCAATAAATAAATATGATCTTTTGGGTGTTCAAAGACACAGACTGGCCTTTGATTATAAACAAAACAAAAAGAAAGTTTTGTAAAGGGTTTTCAGTAATGGAACTTTGATGATAATGCTCTCGCACAGTTTAAAGACAGTGTAACAGTTGTTATAGTATAGTTTATCGTGTCAGTGCCAGGAGGGTTATGAAATTTTATCAAAATACAGATTTATAAACTATATTCGACCATTAGTTCATCGAAGAGTCAGCAAAAAGGTCATGATGCATGTTGATTACAGTGATGGCATAATCTGTTGATTGCGTATCAGATATGTGATTGATTTTCTTTGGTGTCAGATATGTGATTGAGAGTTGTTGGTTCTAAAATACGTATTCACCTGGGAGGAGCGTTGATTATGTTTCTTTTGTTTTTAACAGGAGGAAGAATTAAAAGGTGCTGTTGCTCTCATCTTTGCCAACAAGCAGGTAGTTGCTTCATCTTTTCCACATATGTACTGTGGAAGAATCCGTTATCTGCTTAGTTCATCGAGCAGATGCAAAGATGTGTTTTTCATCACTGGAATGTCAATCTGCATGCGGATCTGATCTTATATATTCTATTATGTTTCCCTGCAACTCCTTTCTCTTTCTCTTGTGCTTACTCCATGCAGACCTAAAAGTCCATAACCAGGGTTGGAGAAGCAAGTGTTGCTTTCGTGCCTGCCTTCGTAGTATCCATGCAGTAGAATTCACTCTTATCTTTTATTGGTGACAGGATCTTCCCGGTGCACTTGATGATGCGGCAGTTACTGAGGCCTTAGAGTTGCATAAGATTAAGAACAGGCAGTGGGCTATTTTTAAGACTTCTGCCATCAAGGGAGAGGGTCTTTTCGAGGGCTTGGACTGGTAAGCACAAATTCAGTAGTTCTAGAATGTCGCGTAGTGTTTATAGCATTAAATTTTGAGCACTAACTACAGTCAACTACGGTATAGCATATATGTGATTCTTTTTGCTTATTCATAAAAAAATCTCGGTCAATCTAAGATCACTTGACAGTAACTGGGTTATGCCTACTCCGTTTCTTTTTTGTACTTCTAGGTTGAGTAATACGCTCAAATCTGGAGGCTGAACTTATGCGGAGGAAGCAGATGATTGTGAAGCATTGGAAATGTCTCAGTTTACATGGATCGCTCTGATGGAACAGATGATGATATTCAATATACAGATTTTTCCTCTTTCTCCGTGGATAAAAATTATGTATTTCTCTTATTTTCTTGACAATACATGTTCATTCTTCTTTCAAAGAATTGATTAAGTGGCGACTAAAATTGACAATTTTGTGACTAATTATTAGAATATTTTATATTTAAGAGTTGATCACAAATTTTCGTGTATTTTTATGATTTATTAGAAGATATTGTAGACTTATGTCTCTTTAAACATAATTCGGCAAAAGAGCACACTGTATGTCACATTGAGGTGGCTTAACCAAGCACATTCGATGTACTAATACCTCGTGACCTTATCAAATAACGACATCGTGATTCACATGCTTCAACTGTTATAGACCAAACCTGGTTGAGATCTCTTATTTGATCTATATCATTTGGCATTAGAGCAAGTCACCCAACGCTTGGGGTTGCTACTTAGAGTGGTGGCCTGTGTGCCAAGAGTGATGGCCTGGATGAGGAGAGGTATCAGTCGTGACCAACGTGGTCGTTAGTCCTGAAAGCGGGGGTATTATTGTGTCTTTTGGGTTGGGCATGTTTGGTCTACAACAGTTACACAGAAACACTTGTAGGAGGCGTTCTAAGCCGACAACATGATGCCCTTGAACTACAACTAATTGCTCATACAGTGAATATTGATGTATGTAGGAAGGGCTATAGCTTTACCACTGTTGCTCAAAATGCATAACGTTTAAAACCTATATATCAAGAACAGTTAACGAATGATCAAAAGACGTGTAAGTTTTGGGTATTGCCCTCAAATGCCTTTTTGAGTTGAGGATAGAAGATTCTTTATTACAGAGTACGCAAAGTGTAGTTTGTGGATAGAATTTTTGCTGTGATTTTAACCCCAATGCCCACCGAACAGATAGGTTGGAAGAAAAATATTTACAGCAACACTTTTTATAATAAAGAAAAGTATCTATATTTGAAGAAATTCCCCAGTTTGATAAACTTAAAAAACACCCTTTAACGATCTTTTCAACTGAAAATTTTTCTACACTATCAATTGGTTACATGTCTTAGTTGTTAAGGTGCAAATGCTGGAAAAAGTGGATTGGATTTGTGCTTTGTGGTGGGGTATGTCACCAAAGAAATGGTGAAGTTGGCTTGATGGTTTTCTGTTTCTATATCAATATGGGGGCAGGTAATTGATTTTATCTGCGGCTTTCTTGATAGAATTAGGAAGGTTGCAGACATGAGGGGGACCTTTGAAATTATTCCTAATTTTTAATGGTAGGCTACAGGAAAAAGTTGTAATTTACTAAGTTACGTATCAAACTATAAATCCAACCCCTTCTTGGAATTTAGTTCATTTTGGAATTATAGATGTTAAAAGATCATTCCTACTTTTCATACTCTCTACCTACCAATAATCATGGTGTTCTAGGCGCCTAACATACTTAAGCTGTATCCTGTAATAAAATGAGTAAAGAAATCTAAATAATGCATCATCAAATGAACATCACTTCAGTACCTAAGCATAACATGATTGAAGTCACACAAGTTGGAATATTTTATCTTGACTTGTACTATAAATCTGGTTGTCTCCATCTTGCTTTGAGTCATGTAATTTTGTTGTATCTTATACTCGAACATCAGTTGGAATAAATTATTTTGACTTGATCAAGGGATAGTGTATATATACTTCTTGAGTTTTATGCATCATTTTCACTAACAAGTTTGCAAATTTTGTTTTATTCCTTAAGAGTGAGCTTTCTTGCTTTCACTAAGCAAAATTAATCATGGGTTGTTCTTATATTTTACTGCTCTTTATAACCTCGATGATAGTAGCTGTACTTGGTCAAGATATGTTGGAGGTTGATGTTTTTGACAGTGTAGATCAATATATTCCTCTCCTTCAGTCTACAGATAGTAATGAAAGTCAACAACCTTATAGAACTGCATATCATTTTCAACCTCCCAAGAATTGGATGAATGGTACAATATTCTTAACACCCTCATCCTTTTTCAGAATTTTGATCATTTTTGTTTAATCTAATTTTATGTATATGTTAATTATTGTTGATTTTTGTTTGGTGGATCATGTCGTTGACTTATGATGATGGTGAACTGGGCAATTCATGACTTCGGATTCACAGATCCTAATGGTAAGTTCTCTTGTCTAATCGTAGTTAATATTCTGTTTAAAGGACTTAAGTTGATTAAAACAAAGTGATCAAATCCCAAAAGGATCAGTGTACTTAACACTATATTACTTTGAACCCCCTCCATCACCCCTTCTGCAATTCTTCACAGACAATCCTAAAGCTAATTACTATTTAGCCATTCTAATCTTATACTAGTCCTTAATAGCACTAATTTGTAAAAAGTAGCCAAATTTGTCCTGGGTAGAAAAAAATGTTACCAAACCATCAATTTTTATTATTGAAGAAGTAAGTTCAAGGTTTACACTTTACAGTAAACCAAAGAAGGCTTTTTAAGTAATTGACTCGACTACGGTTTATTTATATTCCTTGAGTCACTCTTTCATTTTTAATTTGTGTGAAAATATTTTTCTATTTGAAAGAATATAACTTTAAACTTTCTACTTTACTTTTAGTGACGTGATATTATAGTCATGAAAATATGATATGTCTACGATCACATTCCAAAGTCTTCATTTCTTTCTTTCTGTTAACCACCATTGAAATGAAGGGAGTAATATTGGAACTAAAACTGAGGTGCTTTGAATTATAACTTGCAGGACCAATGATCTACAAGGGAATATACCATTTATTTTACCAGTACAATCCTAGAAGTGCACTATGGGGATACATAGTCTGGGGCCATTCTACTTCAACTGATTTAGTCAATTGGACTCCTCATCCTCCAGCATTTTTGCCTTCAGAGCCATATGATATCAATGGTTGTTGGTCAGGTTCTGCTACAATTTTACAAGATGGCACACCAGCTATACTCTATACTGGAATTGACTCACACAATAATCAAGTCCAAAATTTAGTCGTGCCCAAAGATCCATCAGACCCATATCTTGTAGAATGGGTTAAATCACATCATAATCCACTCATGGAACCTAATGCTAAGAACCAAATCAATGCTACATATTTTAGGGACCCGACCACTGGTTGGTTAGGCCCTGATGGGAAATGGAGGGTCATCGTTGGAAACGAAAGGGAAGGCCATGGACTCGCTCTTTTATACAGAAGCAAAGATTTTATTCATTGGATTGAAGCTGAGCATCCCGTGCATTCGTCGAATGAAACTAATATGTGGGAATGCCCTGATTTTTTTCCTGTATTGGTTGATAGTGAAAATGGACTTGACACTTCAGAGAATTTTCCAGGAGTTAAACACGTAATGAAGGCCGGTGTGTTTCATGCTCTGGTTGATTATTACACCATTGGAACATATGACCAGCACAAAGATATATACATACCAGATGCAGGATCTGTAGATAATGAATCAGGATTAAGATTAGATTATGGAAAGTTCTATGCTTCTAAGTCTTTCTTTGACAGTGAAAAGAACAGGAGGATCTTTCTTGCTTGGATAAATGAGTCTACAAGTGCGAACATTGATATCATGAAAGGATGGTCTGGTCTTCAGGTAATGATTTGTTTGATGCAATTCTTATATTTCCTATGATGATCCATCTTATGTGGCGTTGTTTCCTCTAGTTTGTTGCATAACTGTTTGTTCGTTTTAAAATGATTGTCTTCAGGCATTTCCTAGGAAAATTTGGCTTGATAAATCTGGAAAGCAATTAGTTCAATGGCCAGTAGAGGAAATCGAAAATCTAAGGACAACCCAAGTTAAGTTACCAACAACACCACTAAAAGCAGGTTCAGCCCTAGAAGTTTCAGGTGTCACCGGTGCACAGGTATGCTTCTTCTTTTAATCTGACATTTGAACTTTTACCACTAATAGCAGAAAAGTTACATAACTATGTTTTGTCACATAAAGTAACTGAACTTTACTACTACTATAACAATTAAAGTCACATAACTATGTTTGTCGCGTTAATGTATTTGAGCTATACCACTGTACAATAAAGTCACAAATCTACTCTTGTCGTAATGTCATAGGAGTAAACATTGTGCACTAATAGTAACGTATCATAATAGGTAGGTTTTGTCATACTTCTACCTTCTTCTTTTTCAGGCGGATGTAGAAATCTCATTCTCAATCCCAATGCTTGAGAAAGCAGAGGTGCTTGAATCAAGTTGGACCAATAATCCACAACAGATATGCAGCCAAAGAGGCGCATCAGACAATGGTGGTGTAGGACCTTTTGGTTTGCTAGTCTTGGCCTCAAATGACATTCAAGAATTTACTGCTGTCTTCTTTAGAATTTTCAAGCACAATGACAAGTTTGTTGTGCTAATGTGCAGTGATCAGAAAAGGTATCTATCTCTCCGTTCATACATACCTTTTAGGTTTCCTACTGGAAATAAGTAACTTAAAGATTAAACATAATAAATCGTAAACTATAAGCTTGATGACTTTGTATAGGAGTTGCCAGTGTCCAAATTATATTTGTACTTGTGAAATTAAGATCAGTTAATGAATTTTTTCCAAATGCAGGTCATCTGTGGGTCTTGATTATGACAAAACTACTTATGGCGCCTTTTTGGATGTTGATCCTGTTAAGCAAAATTTGTCACTGAGGACTTTGGTAAGTTTCACTATCAAAATGCAAATCTCCAACTTTTGAATAATGCAGCACATGTTATACTCCAGCTCCAAATGTTCTTTAATTAATTTATGCGCCTTAGCTCTCTTGTCTTTACACTGTCAAGATATTACTTAATCCATAAATTACCTTGTTAGTTATGCTTATACGTTTATGTTATTTTTCTTCTTTTAACAGATAGATCATTCCATAGTAGAAAGCTTTGGTGGAGGGGGGAAAACTTGTATCACAGCTAGAGTTTATCCTACTTTGGCCATCAACGACAACGCCCATATATTTGTTTTCAACAATGGAACCCAAGCTGTTGAGATCTCCAGCTTGAGTGCCTGGAGTTTGAAGCAGGCTCAGATCAACTAAAGTGAAGGACAAATCATTAACAAATTAGTTTATCAGGGATGATTATCATGGTATTCTTAATCAGTTTTAGATTCAAAACTAGATGTTTGTTCTCTGTTTTAAGGTAGCCATGCTTATAAAAATTACTCCAATAAGGGAAATTTTCCACTGGACTTGTTACAAGAAATACTTTTTTTTAAATTGCTGATCAGGTACGACATACATGAAAAAAAAAACTGTGTTTGAATTATATATATAGTTTATACACAATACATAACTAGCATGAACTTGATATTGTTTATCCGGTGCACACCTGAACTATTTTTTATCTTAACTACCTTTAGACTTGGCTCTTGATAAGAAGAAGATCAATGACAAGAAAAGAAGCAGCATTAGTGATGTCAGAATAGGTTTTTCATTCTTTATATATACAGTAGTTTATAGTAAATAAATATACACCAAACGATAGGAATGTGAAGTTTGAGAAGGCTTTTTCCCTAATGAAGTCCTTTATTGAGTTAAAAAAACATACACTCAGCCTCTCATGCAAACATAAAGTATTAAGCCCTTGTAACAAATCACGTAAACCATAACTTATACCATACTATGCCGACCACTCTCCAAACAAGAATCACCTGAAGTATTAACCTTGTAACAAAAACATGAAACTTTTTACATTCATGCATGAGAATAAACATAACCCCTCAACTATATATATACACAATACTTTCTTCACTCCATGAGAAGAAAAAATTAGAACTAACCATCTCTCTGCTAAATTCACTAATGCAATTTCCCAAGTTCTTTTCTCTTTTGTGCTACCAATGCATTTCAAAGGTACCGAAAACTACCTTTTGCAGTTACTAGTTCGGTTGATCTCATTTTTGCTAGTTTTACAAGTAGAAATAGTTGGAGGGTTTAAAAATAATATTGTCACAAATGGCACGTCCAACTCTTCTACTTCTCTGTGGCTTAAAAGAGTTGTGAAAAATCCACGAGACATTGGGTGTTGGAATAGGCCATGGATTTGTAATGAAGCTGAGTTTCCTCCAAGAATAAAGAAACTTTGTTGCAGGAATCGTTGTGTTGATGTAAGCTCTGATGTGAATAATTGTGGCCTTTGCGGGATAAGATGTCCATTCACATGGCAATGTTGCCGAGGCCTTTGCAGAAACATCAATATGGACCCTTTTCATTGTGGAAGGTGTGAGCATAGATGCCAATTTCCTAGCCTTTGTTTTAATGGAATGTGTGGTTATGCTGAGCCACTTCCTCCCTTTCCATTCCCGCCTCGGCCGCCTCGGCCACCGTGCCCGCCTCGGCCCCCCAAACCACCTCGGCCACCATTCCCATTCCCACCAAGGCCGCCTCGACCGCCATTACCACCGTGGCCATTTCCAACACCTCAGCCGCCATTACCGCCGTGGCCACTTCCACCACCTCGGCCGCCTCGGCCACCTTTCCCGTTCCCACCAAGGCCGCCTCGGCCGCCATTACCGCCGTGGCCACTTCCACCACCTCGGCCGCCATTACCGCCGTGGCCACTTCCACCACCTCGGCCACCGCACCCTCCATGCCCCCCGAAGCCGCCTCGACCGCCATTCCCACAACCTCCATGGCGGTTTCCACCAAGGCCACCACCTCGCCCTCCTTGTCCACCTCGTCCTCCTTTTGTTCCTCATTCCACCTCCATCTAGTTGAAGTCTTCTAGTGTTGTTATTGTCTCAAGATCTTATATAATTTTTTTTTTCTTTTTTCTTCAAAGTGCTCCTTCAACTCCTCTTTGTAGCTACTATGTGTGTATATCTTTGCAAGTAGCACGGTAGCACCTGCGTTCCTATGAGCATCAGGCTCTCATGTATTGTTCCACTAGCTATCGTGCAAAGAATCAATTTATGCCTTATTTCATTTTTTAGCTTGTTTAAGAAAGTACGCCAATTTCTACATATATTTAGTAAGTTTCAAATTTCGAATTTTTCATTTTTCCAATAATACACACTTTTTGAAATAACAAGGCGCGAGTAAAATCACAAAATCATAAAGTTATTTGTGCAACGTAATTATATGCCTTTAGCCCCTATTTCCCTTACCTATTTCCCCCACTTTTAAGAAGAAAAAGATTATAAATAGAAGTCACTTTCAATCTCCACAACATTAGCTCATTTGCCTCTAATGACCAGGCGGGCCAGGGCAAGCCATTTAGCATTTTTCCAGGATTATGCTCAGGCCTCATCCCGTTCATGTTTTCTGATTTTCTCTTTTAAGGTTGCAGTATTATTTTTTTTTAAAGTTAACCTAGTGCACATAAATTGAAGGGGGGTATTTATGCTTATAAAAGCCTAACTGTAGGTGCAAATAACAACGAATATTATAACAGCTGATAGGATCAACTTATATAGGTACAAATGTGACCTTCTTGCTGAAAAATTACTGTATGTGTATAAATAGGGTGACGGGAAATTGGCTTATTTATGTCCTTGATGTTACAATTTTGGCTCGAGATTGTCATTAATCACTTACGACTAATTGTTATTCGTCCTTGGCTTCATTGATTTGAGCTTGCTTCAAACTCCAAGCACTCAAGCTGGAGATCTCAACATCTTGGGATCCATAGTTGAAAACAAATATATGGGCCTTGTCGTTGATAGCCAAAGCAGGATAAACTCTAGCTGTCATGCAAGTTTTTCCCCCTCCACCAAAGCTTTCTACTATGGAATGATCTATCTGTTGAACAAGAAAAAAGAAAAGGCATATATGATCAATATATAACATATGGTGCATCACTCAAAAGTCGGGAGATTTGCAATTTGATAGTGAGACTTACCAAAGTCCTCAATGACAAGTTTTGCTTAACAGGATCAACATCCAAAAAGGCTCCATAAGTGGTTTTATCATAATCAAGATCCAATGACGAGCTGCATTTGAAAATTAATGAACTTTAAAATGTACAATAATTTGGAAATTAGCAACTCCCCATATAATACACTCGTCATTGAAGTAGAGCTTTCAGGTCGTTATATCCATTGTGGTAAGTGTCGATAAAAGTGGTTTTAGTTACATCAACATTAATTGTATATTACTCCAAGTTCAAAACTTATATCTAAACACTTAAATGCTTATTTCTAAAGTTATCTTCTGTACTTGATGTGTTGAGAGTTGGTTTTGAAGCATGACAAACAGGAAGGACCCCGAGGTTCGTGCAAGGAACCTAGTCCTTGAAGTGAAGGGCACGGTTGATCGAAAAGATTGCGGGTTGCAAATTCCTGTGGAACTAGGAGTAGTGGCGCGTGGTTGTATACGTATCCTAGTCAGACTAAAAGAGGCGGTGCCCCGGCTGTGTCTGTGAAGTATGAAAAGAGTCAGACTTTAACATGGAAAGGAGTTACTGAGAATCTTAACTTACCTTAATTAAGAGGATTCCCAGTAGAACTCAACTAGGGTTACGAGACTCGTATAAAAGCAAGTAGTAAAGACAGCCGAAGATTTTTTATTCACAAGTAGAGAATTGAGTGCAAACAAAGGCGATCTGATAATTTTCTATGTGAGTAAACTGGAGAAGACAACTAAACTGCATGCAGAGTATTGAGTCTAGATTTCTTGTCTAGGATCATCGAGTTGTAAGTTGTCATAATATTGAGCTTTCATTGTTTTACCTATTCGCTTATCCTAGAAGCATATGTATTAGGTAAACTCTTTTGTGGTTACTAGAAAAGCTAGAGTGTAGCTTTGATTAGTGATTAGGGTCTAGAGTGTAGCCCCTTGGTTACAGAGTTTGTAATCAAAAACTTTGCTCTTGTGTTAGTGGATTCAGTGCAAAAATCCCAGAGTGTGGGTCGTGGTTTTTCTCCCTTGAGCAAGGAGTTTTCCACGTAAAAATCCTTGTGTTTTTGGTGTGTGTGCTGGGGTGTGTTCTTGTTAGAAGGATGTAAAAGGAAATTCTAAGAACTCTGTTCTACGATAGAAGAACATGGTTCTTGTGAAAAATCGAGAGACACTATTCAACCCCCCCTTCTAGTGTCCTTAGGAGGTGCTTAAAGTATAACAAGTGGTATTAGAGCGGGTCTTCTCTTGTAAGGCTAACACCTTGAGAAAGATCAGAATGAGTGCACCGCCTACTATTACTGAAGGACAGTCAGTTCTGAGGCCCCCACAGTTTAATGGGCAATACTACGCATGGTGGAAGAATAGGATGGAGAATTACATATGTGCTGAAGACTATCAACTTTGGCTGATAGTTTCTGAAGGAAATCTGATTCCCACCAAAATAGTTGGTGAAGGAACCACTGCCACAAAAGAACCTAAACTGAAAGAAGAGTTTGATGAGATGGATTATAAGATGATAGAAAAGAATCACAAGGCCAAGCGTTTGGTCATATGTGGTCTTGGTCCGGAAGAGTTCAATCGAGTATCATCATATAAGACGGCTAAGGAAATATGGGATGCTTTACAGGTTGCACATGAAGGAACCACAGAATTAAAAGACTCAAAAAAGAGAATGTTGAAGAGACAATTTGAGTTGTTTACTATGGGCGAGAAGGAGTCGATTCAGGATATGATGACCAGGTTGACCATAATCACTAATGAAATGAGATCCTTGGAGATGGAATTGCCTGAAATAGGATGGTCGATAAAATCCTGAATGTGTTGCCTGAAGCATGGGAACCAAAGATGACTGCCATCATTGAATCCAAACCTTTGAAATCCATCAAGCTTGAAGAACTGGTTGGAAGTTTGAAGACTCATGAGATGATGAAGGACTCAAAGGCTAAACCAGCAGCAAAGAAGGAAAAGACCCTTGCGCTGGAAGCAACAGAGGAAACTGATGAATATGTTGATCTTCAATCAGTGGAAGCTGCAATGGTAAGTGCCTTAAGATAAAAACTCAATCTGGGAAGGTTCAAAGGATTCAAATGAGGAAACAAGGAGAGCTCTAGCAGGAAGAACATAGTTGACAGTCCTGACTACTCTGGATGCTTCAAATGCTTCAAGAAGGATCATGTTGTCATGGATTGCCCGATGTGGGAAATAGAGTGGATGAAGAACGGAGCTGTTAAGGAAAAGGAAAAGGAAACCACAAAGGAATATGATGCAGACAGAAAGAAGTCAAGACGGCCCCCAAACTTTAGAGCAGAACGAAGGAAAAGGAAGGAAGCTTTTTATGCCACTTGGGGACCAACTGATAGTGAGTCTGATCATGAAAAAGAGGCTGAGGATGACTCACCACTAGCACTAGCAGGTATGACAGACGTTGGTTCTGATGAAGAAGATCCTCGAGAACTTAGAGGAGGAAGAGATCCATCAAAGCCACCAGTGTTCAATGGGACTCATTACAATCACTGGAAGAAGCAGATGAAAAATTACCTGCAGGCAACTGATTACAGCCTGTGGCTGATTGTGAAAAGAGGACCTCATGTTCCTGTGAAGAGAGCAGTAAACGGTGTCCTGGTGCCAAAGAAAGTGGAAGAACTAGATCCTCAAGATCTGGACTGGTTACAAGCAAACTCCAAGGCTGAGGGGTATCTAAGAAGAGGACTCACTGATGATGTGCTTGCACGGATACTGGAGTGTAATCTGCTAAGGAAATATGGAAGAAACTGAAGGGGTTGTACATAGCTGACAACACAAAAAAGGACTCTGCTCTCATGGCAACTGATGGAGAGGAAGCTGGCTGTTCAGCAGAGGTATGCTTGTCTGATCTAAAGGAAACTTTACATACATACTCTTCTGAAAATTTAATTCTAATCACAGCCACCTTGATTGAAGGATATGAAAAAGAAAAACTTGAAAAGGATAAATTAACTGAAGAACTGAGTAATCTTAGAACTAAGCACAAGAGTCTCATTGAACAGAATATTGAACTTGAAGAAACTAATGCCATCTTGAAAGGGCAGACTCTTGTGTCAAACTCTAAGATTACTGAGCTTGAATTGGAATGTAATCAGTTGAGAGAGAGTAAGAATGGTAAGCAAATTATGAGTGAAGTTCAAACCTTTCTGGAAGACGAACTGAAAAGAGCCAATAAAATTTTGTATCAGGAAATTGAAAAAAACAGGATTTTAAGTCAAAAGGTTGAAAACTCAAAACTTGAACTTACCAGACTGACAAAATGGAATAAATCTTCTGAGGCAATGAATTGGATTTTTGAAAATCAAAATAAAGGAAAACAAGGATTAGGATTCAAGAAGCCCCTGCCTCCATATAATCCTAAAAGCAAATATGTAGGTCTATCTTGTAACATGTTATGCACTTTTTGTGGTAAAACTGATCATGTTAAACAAAAGTGTGTTAACATCAGCAATGCAAAGGCCAAAAATAAAAGATGTGCTTTACCCAAATGGGCCAAACAAGATCTGATTTATCCATTCTCTCATAAGAAGGGACCCAAGCTTGTCTGGGTTCCTAAGGTTAACCTCTAATTTGTCTTGCAGGCTGGAGTGAGGGAGAACAACTCAAGCTGGATTCTTGATAGCGGTTGTTCTAGGCACATGACAGGAGATAGAAGAAACTTTCTCTCACTTGCAGCATTTCAAGGAGGCAGTGTGGCCTTCGGAGGAGGAAAAAGTGGTCAGATAGTAGGCATTGGAAAGATTGGGAGATCTCTGGAACATGCAATCGAGAATGTCTACTGTGTGGATGGTCTTAGACACGATTTACTAAGTATCTCCCAACTGTGTGACAGAGGAAACGAAGTGAGCTTCTCATCTATTGGTTGCATCGTAAAGAACCTATAGAGTGGAGAAGTAGTGATGGAAGGAAAAAGGGTGAACAATGTATACAAGGCATCACTGAAGTCCTTACCTGAAAATAATCTGACATGCTTGAATGTACAAGAAAGTGACTTTCAGCTGTGGCACAAAAGATTGGGTCATGCAAGTCTCTCTCAATTAAATAAGCTGGCCTCGAAGGAACTGGTTCGCGGATTGCCAAGCAAGAAATTTGAAAACATAAAAATGTGTGATGCCTGTGTAAAGGGAAAGCATGTGAGAACATCATTCAAATCAAAGAAAGTGGTCAGCACAACAAAACCACTGGAGCTGATATATATGGATCTATGTGGACCTATGAGAGTCAGGAGCCGTGGAGGAAAGAGATTTGTGTTTGTTATTGTTGATGACTACTCAAGATACACATGGACCCTGTTCTTGGCCTCTAAGGATGAAGCTTTTGAAAGTTTTAAAGACTGGGCTGGTGTGGTTCAGAAAAGATTAAGTCTTGAGATCATCAGTATGAGATCTGATCATGGTACTGAGTTTGAAAACTCAAAATTCTCTGAGTATTGTGTAAGGAATGTCATAGATCATAACTTTTCTGCACCAAGAACTCCCCAACAAAATGGGGTGGTCGAAAGGAAGAACAGGTCGTTGGAAGATATGGCTAGAACTATGTTGTTATCAAGTGGGTTGGCAAGAAATTTTTGGGCTGAAGCTGTAAACACCGCTTGTTACTTGTTGAACAGGTGTTCTATCAGAGTAATCCTTGACAAGACTCCAGATGAGTTACTCAGAGGAAGAAAGCCAAGTATTGCTCACCTAAGGCCTTTTGGTTGTAAATGCTTCGTTCACAACAATGACAAGGAACCTTTGGGAAAGTTTGACGCTAGGAGTGATGAGGCAATATTTCTGGGATATTCTACTCAAAGTAAGGCATACAAAGTGTTTAACAAAAGAATACAAACTGTAGAAGAAAGTATGCATGTCGTATTCGATGAATCAGATAAGGCATTGGGAGAGGCTGAAGCAGATGATCAAGTAATTGGTTTAAGGAGAGAAGAAAACATAGATGAACTGGAAGACTCAGACGAAAAAGAGAATCTGAACACTTCAGACGAAGGAGTCAACTTGACAGGGGGAACTTCTGATGAGGCTGACAACCTAGAAAGTCAGGAAGAACCTACCCAAGAGAACGCTGCAGGTCCTTCCAGTCAGATTCAGCTCAAGCCATGGAAGCATCAAAGCTCTCATCCACTGGAGAATGTCCTATCTGAATTGGATACAGGAATTATGACCAGGTCAGCATTGAAGAACTTCTGTGCATTCTTTGCATTCCTCTCATCCTTGGAACCAAAGAATGTAAAGGAAGCTCTAGAAGATCCAGACTGGATTCTAGCTATGCAGGAGGAACTTCATCAATTTGAAAGAAGCAAGGTGTGGCACCTAGTTCCTAAGCCGAAGGACAGATCTATAATTGGAACAAAATGGGTATTCAGGAACAAGTTGGATGAACATGGGATAGTGACAAGAAACAAGGCAAGACTGGTGGTTCAAGGATACAGTCAGGAAGAAGGAATAGATTATGATGAAACTTTTGCACCAGTTGCAAGGATGGAAGCCATTAGGATGCTGATTGCTTTTGCCACATACATGGAATTCACACTGTATCAGATGGATGTGAAGAGTGCTTTTCTAAATGGTTATTTGAATGAGGAAGTCTATATGGTACAGCCTCCAGGCTTTGTGAGCAATGAATTTCCTGATCATGTTTACAAACTGGATAAGGCTTTATATGGTTTGAAGCAAGCTCCTAGAGCCTGGTATGAAAGACTCTCAGGATTCCTGATGAAAAATGGCTTTTCAATGGGCAAAATTGACAACACACTATTTCTCATGAAGAAAGGAAAGGATCTGCTGGTAGTTCAAGTGTATGTTGATGATATCATCTTTGGAGCAACTGATGAAGAGCTGAGCAAAGGTTTTGCTGATTTGATGGGAAGTGAGTTTGAAATGAGCATGATGGGTGAACCGAACTTCTTCCTTGGGTTGCAGATAAAGCAGACTCCTGAAGGAACCATGATTCATTAGCAAAAGTATGTCAAGGAACTATTGAAGAAGTTTGACATGGAAGGAGCAAAGGAAATGACTACCCCTATTGCACCTGGAACAAAGTTAGACATGAACGAACTCGGTCCTTCGACAAATGAAACGAAATACAGAGGAATCATTGGCTCACTTCTATATCTCACAGCTAGCCGACCTGATATAGTATACAGTGTAGGACTGTGTGCCAGATTTCAGTCAAAGCCTAAGGAATCACACTTGACAGCTGTGAAGAGAATCCTGAGATACTTGAAAGGGACTCAGGATTTAGGTCTTTGGTATCTCAGAGGTGGGACTTTTGAACTCATTGGTTTTGCTGATGCAGATTATGCAGGTCATTTGGTGGACAGGAAAAGCACTTCAGGGATGGCACACTTTTTAGGTCCCTGCTTGGTTTCGTGGGCTACAAAGAAACAAAACTCAGTTGCCCTATCAACTGCTGAAGCTGAGTATGTGGCAGCTGCTTCATGTTGTTCACAACTGCTGTGGATCAAGCAATAACTGGAGGACTTTGGTATCAAGTGTGGAGCAGTGCCTATTTTATGTGACAACACCAGTGCAATGAACATTGCCAAGAACCCAGTCCAACATAAAAGAACCAAGCACATTGATATTAGACACCATTTTCTGAGAGATAATGTGGAAAAGGGTCTGATTACTATGAATTCATGCAGGACTGAAGATCAAATAGCTGACATATTTACCAAAGCTTTGAACAAGGTACAGTTCGAGAGGAACAAGTTGGAGTTAGGGATGACCAAAATACACGGATGACCCAGCAGGTAATCCCTTTGTGTTTGGCTAGTTAAGTATTTGATGTGGTTGCTTGAAACTTGTCATAAATGTCTAGTCTAACCTCGTGCTTGAAAAAGTACACTCGTGTTGTTGTTTTGATCACAAGGTACAAATAATGTGATCCCATGAAGAACCTACTATGTACTGAGAAGGAACCAGTTTGAACATGAGGAATCGTGTCCAGGTACATTCATCCTACTCTGCATGATAGTATTCATAACTGAAATTAAAATTGTCATCCATACGTGTGTCATGGGGGATCTTCCATATTCTCATAACCGTCCTAAATTATAGGAACACATTCCTTTTTAGGATAGAACTCTTTTTGAATAGCTTGGACCCCACTTCTTGAAAAGGGCTTATTTAATTAGGTTCATAACCGTCAAATCTGTAACTCTTCCCGGTTCTCAAAAAGTTCAAAACGCTGCTTTTCTATTCTACTCATTATTTCTTGCCTTCCCTAGACAGTGTCAAATCACCAAAACCCCTCCACTTCAACCACACTCCTTCAATCCTTCACAATTCACCCACTTCTCCTGCTAAACACCAAAATTCTCTCAAACCCTAAAACAGAAATTTCCTTAGAAATCTCAGAAATCGCTCATAAATCCTTCAAGATGTCTGATAGACCACCTCCATCCACTCTTGCTCAAAGAATCGCAAGGGCTCGCACAAAATTTCTTCAAAAATGGGACAAGAAATTGGTAAAGAAGATGAGGTCAAGAACTGTTCTCTCGACACCCACTGCACAAAGTTCATCACTATCGTCACATGAGGTAATTCCTGAACCTATTTCATCTACGCCTGTTGGTCCTGTTGATATAAAAAGCCCTGGAATTGTAGAAAGTGAAACCCTAGTTACTGAACTAGACAAGATAATGGGTGCTGAGGAAAAGGACAGGATAGATAGGGGGAATTCATGTGAGGGGGAACAAGATAGTAAAAAGAATGAACTTAGGGAAGATGTGCTGGGTTCTGTAGTTGGTGAGTCTGGAGATAAGTTGAATATCGCAGAAAGAATAGTAGAACAGTTTAAGGAACAAGATAATGTTGAAATTTTGAGGGAAGATGAATTAGAGCCAAGTAAAGAAGTGAGTGGAACTGTCGAATGCGTGAAAGAATCTGTGCCTAAAAGTCCGGCAGGTGGTGGACTTGCTACTGCTAAGGCCTCAGGGGATCTGGGTCAAAAATCTGCTGTTTGTCCAAATCCTACTGGGGCTGATGATGCAAACTTTAATTGGACAGATTCTGAGGAGGAAGGGAACAAGGAAGTTGCTTTAGAACAAGAAAAGATAGCCAGAAATACTGAAGAATCAAAAAGAAAAAGGAAGTTCGGGGAAGAGGATGAGAAATTAGCTGTGGAGGAAGAGGAAGGGGAAGTGGTGTTTGTGAAAGAAAACCTAGTGGAACCTGAGAAAAGAAGAAGGTTAGTGAAAGGTGGAAAGCCAGTGCTGAAGACAAGACTGGTTGATGAGGCAAGTGAAGAAGATGATGACAAGTTGGCTAGTGAGACTGTTGTCAGAAGAGTTGGCACCAGGTCTGCACTAAAGCAGCAGCTGGAGACAATTGAGAAAATAGGAAAGACAGTGACCAATGTGAGAGATAGAGAGGTAAAGAAGAGAGAAGAAGAAGAAAGGAGAGCTGGTGAAGCAGAGGAGGAGAGTGAGGCTGGTAGCTATGTAGAACCAAGTGATTCTGATACAGACAATGAGATGGAGAATAAGAAAAGAAGAAGAGGGAACAATGAAGAAGAAGTGGATAGGGAAGCCTTTTTCTCTAAGCATCAGGTGCTGCCAGGCAGCATTTTGCATGATGAAAAGGAGTTCCATATGAGGCCATTATTGAGGATGATAGGTGATCAGGGCTGGCTTGGATTGTTTGTCAACAAGGACAGGAAGTTGTTTGTGAATGAAGTGAGAGAATTCTATACTAATTGCAGAGTAACAGCCAGGAGAGTGTTCACTACTGTTAAAGGAGTTGAGATAGAGTTTGGAAGACCTGAGTTGGGAGTGATTCTGGACATACCTGCTGAAGGTTATTGCAGGTATGTTAAGCTGAAATGGCCAAAAAGAACAGATGGAGTCACTCCTTTAGATGTTGTCAGAAAGTTTTCAGGAAAACCTAGACTGAGGAAGGAGAGAAAGGTAGAGAAGAAGGAGATGGAACCTGCACATCAGCTGCTGTTTGAATTTGTGCATAGGTTTCTTCTGCCTAGGGGAGAGAGGAATTGTGAGGCTAGTGCTCTGGACCTGACATACATGGATCTGATGGACAGGGGGGTGAAGATTAATTTGCCTGGGCTGATAATTAGGCACATAAAGAGGATCTCTGATACTGATCAGAAGCCACATTCTCTTGTGCACTCTTACATCCTCCATCAGATTCTTGAGCATTTTGGGGTTCCTTTGGAAGCAGGAAAGAAGCCAACCATTCATCAAATGTTTGGGAATAATGTGCTTAAAAATTGTGACTTCTTCAAAGAAAGCAGAGCTTCCAAAAGGCCAATGCAGGTAAAGCAAGAGCAAGCAGAGGACAGTGAAGAATTTGGACCTGATGAGGCCATTGATGCTGTGAAGGAGCTGGAGACAATTGTCCTTGAGGTTAATGCTAAAAATGCAGAGCTCCACAGACAGCTGAAGGTGAAGGATCAAGAGATTGATCGTTTGAAGATAGATTGCCACAAGTATGAGGCCGAGCTGGTGATGGAGAGGGCCAAAAATACGAAGCAACTTGAGGCGCTTGTCAAACACTTCAACATTCAGCTTTGATTCTTCCAGTCCTGTCCTCCTACCTCTACCTGATATCTACCCCTTCTCATTCTCCTGTGATTGCATGTTATGGATGTTTAAGACAATTTAAATTTGGTTGTGTACCTATTAACAGGGTTGTGCTGATGTCACAATCTGGATGATGATTTTAAATTTCTTATGTTCTTAACTGATTTCTGTTTAAGTAATTCGGTTCTTAGATGAGCCCTTATTTTTGTATGCCTGTGTTCTTATTCCTAACGAGTTGCCTTGTGCTTTAGACTGGATTAACTTGACAAGTTCCTGCAGGTCTTCGAATCTTTTCGATGATGCCAAAAGGGGGAAGAAGGAACTGTTGGGGTGTTTGTGACCTAACTCATCTGTTGTTGTTTTTTTCTGTTTTCTTGTTTTGGTTTTGGTTTATGTCTATTCAGGTTCTTGGGCAACAGTTGTTTGTCATCATCAAAAAGGGGGAATTTGTTGAGAGTTGGTTTTGAAGCATGACAAACAGGAAGGACCCCGAGGTTCGTGCAAGGAACCTAGTCCTTGAAGTGAAGGGCACGGTTGATCGAAAAGATTGCGGGTTGCAAATCCCTGTGGAACTAGGAGTAGTGGCGCGTGGTTGTATACGTATCCTAGTCAGACTAAAAGAGGCGGTGCCCCGGCTGTGTCTGTGAAGTATGATAAGAGTCAGACTTTAACATGGAAAGGAGTTACTGAGAATCTTAACTTACCTTAATTAAGAGGATTCCCAGTAGAACTCAACTAGGGTTACGAGACTCGTATAAAAGCAAGTAGTAGAGACAGCCGAAGATTTTTTATTCACAAGTAGAGAATTGAGTGCAAACAAAGGCGATCTGATAATTTTCTATGTGAGTAAACTGGAGAAGACAACTAAACTGCATGCAGAGTATTGAGTCTAGATTTCTTATCTAGGATCATCGAGTTGTAAGTTGTCATAATATTGAGCTTTCATGGTTTTACCTATTCGCTTATCCTAGAAGCATATGTATTAGGTAAACTCTTTTGTGGTTACTAGAAAAGCTAGAGTGTAGCTTTGATTAGTGATTAGGGTCTAGAGTGTAGCCCCTTGGTTACAGAGTTTGTAATCTAAAACTTTGCTCTTGTGTTAGTGGATTCAGTGCAAAAATCCCAGAGTGTGGGTCGTGATTTTTCTCCCTTGAGCAAGGAGTTTTCCACGTAAAAATCCTTGTGTTTTTAGTGTGTGTGCTGGGGTGTGTTCTTGTTAGAAGGAGGTAAAAGGAAATTCTAAGAACTCTGTTCTATGATAGAAGAACACGATTCTTGTGAAAAATCGAGAGACACTATTCAACCTCCCCCCCCCCCCCCTTCTAGTGTCCTTAGGAGGTGCTTAAAGTATAACATGATGTTTATCAACTAGTTCAATTAGCTAAGCTAAACATGCTCCGTATACCCAAACCCACAAAACTATCTTAAAAGGGAGGAAAAGAGGGAGATATACCTTTTCTGATCACTACACATTAGCACAACAAACTTGTCATTGTCCTTGAAAATTCTAAAGAACACAGCAGTAAATTCTTGAATGTTATCTGAGGCCAAGACTAGCAAACCAAAAGGTCCTATACCACCCTTGTCTGATGCACCTCTTTGGTTGCATATCTCTTGTGGATTGTTAGTCCAAAGCACCTCTCCTTTCTCAAGCAGTGGGATTGAAAATGAGATTTCTACATCCGCCTGAAAAAAGAAGCGTGAAACCAATGTAAATTCTAGTGCAAAAACTAGAAAAGACCATTTTGCTGTAGAAGACATTCATCAGAAGTTCGAATAGAAGTCCTTGAACTTTAGTGGAAGTTTTTTGCAATTCAAGGTAATGTTTGAAAGGCAGATTAAAAGAAGAACTATACCTGTGCACCAGTGACACCTGAAACTTGAACTACTGAACCTGCTTTTAGTGGTGTAATTGGTAACGTAACTTGGTTTATCCGTAGCTTTTCGATTTCTTCCACTGGCCATTGAATCAACTGCTTTCCAGATTTATCAAGCCAAATTTTCCTTGGAAAAGACTAAAAACAAGTTTTATAGTTAATGAACAACAATTAAGAGATAGTATAAAAACAAACTACATGAAATGTCAAAGAATCCAAACAAGATAGATCATCAAATTTTGTGAATTGTGCCAAAGAAGTACTACAAGAAATACATCAAATTAATAAGTTACCTGAAGACCAGACCATCCTTTCTTGAGATCAATGTCCCCATTTGTAGCCTCATTGACCCAAGCAATAACGATCCTCCTGTTCTTTTCACTATCAAAGAAAGACTTGGAAGCATAATACTTTCCATAATCTAATCTTAATCCTGATTCATTCTCTACAGATCCCACATCCGGAACAAATATATCCTTCTGCTTGTCATAGGTTCCGATGATGTAAAAATCAGCAAAAGCACGAAATGCGCTAAGCTTGAGTACATGTTTAACTCCTGGAAAACTCTCTGAAGTGTCAAGTCCATCTTCAACACCGTTACTCCATACGGGGAAAAAATCAGGACATTCCCACATTCCAGTTCCGTTCGACGAATGCAGAGGATGGTCTTCTTCAATCCAATGAATAAAATCTTTGCTTCTGAATAAAAGTGCAGTTCCATTATTCTCTCTTATGTTTCCAATGATAACTCTCCAACTTTCATCAGGGCCTAACCAAGCTGTACTTGGGTCCCTAAACATAGTAGAGTTAATTTTGTTAACTGCATTAGGTTCCATGAGTGGATTATGAGGTGATTTAACCCATTCTACAAGATAAGGGTCTGATGGATCTTTAGGCATGGCTAGATTTTGTAATTGATTGTCTTGCGAGTCGCCTCCGGTATAGAGTATAGCTGGTTTTCCATCTTGTAAAATTGTAGCAGAACCTGACCAACAACCTTTGATGTCATATGAATCTGTAGGCAAAAGTGCTGGAGGATGAACAGTCCAATTGATTAAATCAGTTGAAGTAGAATGGCCCCATACTATGTTTCCCCATGCTGCACTTTCAAGATTGTACTGGTAAAACAAATGGTATATTCCCTTGTACATCATTGGTCCTGCAGGTTTAATTTTGTACTTTAAGGCCAGTTTGAATTGCCACTTAATTTGACTTTCGTCACTGAATAACCACTACTCATAACATTTGAGTCGCAAAATATTTTTTGTGTACAGATTAAAGTACTAACTGAATTTTACCAGTTATAACTATAAAGTGAAAATATCATGTCATATTAAAGCAATTAAACTTTACTCACTATAACAATAAAGTCACAAAACTTTACCCTTACCCGCTATAACATAAACTTTTCCAGGACACTGCTGCCTAGTGTTTACAAATCAGTCCTATTAAGACATGGAGTAGTGGATGAGCTTTTGTTTGTGAGGGGTTTCACTGAAATACGGACCAACCACTCAATTTGTGTTAAGTGTACAGATCCTATTAAAGATTTGATCACTTCTTTTAGCAGGTTTTATTTGGTTTAGCAACTGTAAGTCAGAATGTTATGCTTAGACTAGAAAACTTACCATTAGGATCTGTGAATCCGAAGTCATGATTTGCATTTCACCAGCATTATAAGTCAACGACGCGATCCACCATACATAAATCAACAATTATTCAAGTTATCAAAAGTAGAGTTTAGTTTAGATTACATCAAAATAATCACAGTTCTTTTAAAAAAAAAAAAAAAAAAGTATGAGTGTCAGAGTGTGTTAGAATGTACCGTTCATCCAATTCTTGGGAGGTTGGAAATGATAGGCAGTTCTGTATGGTTGATCTTCAGTACTACCTACAAATATGAAGAAAGAAAGATATTGATTGAGAATAGCTTGACCAAGTACAACTAATATAAATATTGAGCTTAAGAGCAGCAAAACATTAGAACAACCCATGATTAATCTGGCTTGGTGAATAGCAAGAAATCCAACTTCTTATGAATGCAAACTTGTTAGTGCAAATGTTGTATACAATTAAAAGTAGTATATACTCCTATCCACTAAATATACTACAACTCTCCTTGCCTTCTTTTTCCTCTCCTTGTACGAGTCAAAATTAAATATTGCAACTTTGTATGAGTCGATATAATATATTCCAATAAATATCTTATTAGAAGACCCAAGCAATAAGAGGCGTCCATGTCTCTTGTACAAGTCAAAATAATAGTAGCATATTCCAACTGCTCCCTGTGAATTCAATCATGTTCCTAAATGACGTATAGTTAGTGATGTACATGGTGAGGCAATTAGGAGAAAAGATGATACTAAAAACACCAAGATTAGGTAGGTGCGTGACTATGAAGGTAGGAGTTATGTTTACTGACGAATCAATAAATTTACATATATCACAGCATGACTCTTATTCACATAACCCTGCACGATATATTAAAATATAGTTTCATCTTATTTCATTTAAACATAATACATAAGTTAGCATTACTATTGTTAGCTTGGATAAGTTTGAAGTTTTGACTGATGACTAAGGAACAGATCCAAGGACATGTTCTTTTGAATCACTGCAGCTGGATAAATAAACCATGCAAAAATCATTTAAGCTGAAATATTATTTATTATCCTAAGTCTAATGTTTATCTTGATAATTATGCAGGACTACACGAGATATAAAAAGATGGCACAAGAGTGGATAAGGGCTAAAGGATTTCGGGTAACCTAGGGAAGAATTCAATTAGGACTCAAACTCTTGGAAGCTTTGGAGTTTTTATTGCTCAAGACTTCTTGGATTCTGAAGCTATAAAAACAGGATCATTTCAGCTATTAAGGGTGCACAAATATAGAGAGAATGGGAAAAGAATGCCAAAGCAAGGAAGTGTCTTGTCTGTGGGCTCAGCCCTGATGAGTGCACTAAAATTTGGGATGCTCTACAGGTTGCTCATGAAGGAACAAGTCAGGTCAAAAGATCTAGAGGTACACTTCTTTTTGCTGAATATGAAAGTTTTAAAATGAAAGAAAGAATATTAATTTCTGAAATGTACACTAGGTTTAATGCTATTTCTTCTGAACTTATTTCTTTGGGAAGGGTTTTAACTGTTGAAGATAGAGTTGAAAAAACCCTAACTAGGTTCTTCCGGACTCTTGGGAGATTAAGGCTTGTGCTATTATAGAAAGCAAGGATCTTACCACCTTATCCTTAGATGAGCTTACAGGTAATTTAAAAACTTATGAACTGAGGAAAAAGGTTAATAACATAGGTGAACCAGTTAAAACTGAACCTAACCTAGCCTTAACTGCTGCTGATAAGCCTGTTGATGATAAAGAACTGGTCCTTATAGCTAAAAGTGTTCAAAGATACCTGAATAAGAAAAAAAGGGGCTAGTGGACATGGTAGGTCTTCTAACATGAAACAGGCTAGAGAATGCTTCAAGTGTGGAAGCATGGAGCACTACATCAGCAAATGTCCAGTTATGGAAGGAGAATGGAGAAAGAGATATGTTGAGGAGAGAAGAAAGGCTAGGGAACAGGTGCAGAAGAAAAGTGGAAATCCCAAAGCAATGGTTGCTGGATGGCAAGACAGTGAGGATGAACAATCTGATGATGATCTTGCTCTAATGGCTCTTGAAGATTCAGATAATGAAGAAGATGCTGAGGTATTTGTTTCTAAACTTAAACAAGATGTGAAAAGCATGCCTAGAGAGAAATTAGTTAAGGTATTTCATACTGCGCTAAATGAGTTTAAATCTCTAAGGGATGGTATAGATCAAATGCATGATGAAACTGAAAGTTTAGGAACAGAATATAAAAAAGCAGTAATTAAAAATGACTCTCTGAAAAGAAAAATTAGCATGCTAGAGGAACAGGTCCTCACACTTGAATCAACTGTCCAGGAACTGGAAAATGAAAAATTAAAAGTTAAAACAGTTGAAAATGGTAAGAGTATTGCTAATTCTCATCAGATCATTGCTGAAGAGAAATTGAAAGTCACAGTTGATGAACTATGTAAGAAAGATGAAAAGATAAGATCTTTGGAAGAGGACTTAGTTAAGACAAAAATGGAATCAGGAAAAACTGTAAAATGGAACAAGTCCTCTGAAGTACTAGAATGGTTACATGAAAATCACAGTAGTAACAGGAAAGGTATTGGATTCATGAAATCTCAGTCCTCATCCAAGTGGGATCCAAAGAGTAAGTATCTAACACTTCCTGAAAATTGGTTATGCACTCATTGTGGGAACACTGGCCACTTAAAAGAAATTGCCAATCTCTAAAAATGGCTGCACAGAGGAACATGTCCTATAAACCAGTTCAAAACTCTATGACAAAGAAAACTGTTCACACAAAGAAACCATTACCATTCTGGGCTAAGAGAGATCTGATTCATCCTTATTCTTAAAATTAACCCCTAGGTTTCTTTTGCAGGCTAGAGTGAGGGAGAGGAACCACAAATGGCACATGGACAGTGGTTGCTCAAGGCATATGACAGGATATAAGGAACTGTTCCTTTCACTCTCAGTCTTTCAAGGAGGAAGTGTTTCCTTCGGTAATGGTAAGAAAGGGGAAATTATTGGCATTGGAAAAGTAGGTAGGTCTGATTCACACAGTATAGACAATGTGTTTCTAGTAGATAGGTTGAAGCATTTCTTATTGAGTATATCTCAATTGTGTGACAAAGGAAATAATATTAATTTCTCATCTACTGGGTGCACTGTGACTAACCAAACTTCTGGAGAGATTATTTTTGCAGGAAAATAGACATGGAAATATCTACAAGGTAGATCTACTGACACTATCTGATGGAAGCATGAGTTGTCTAAGTGTAGTGCAAAATGTTCCCCTCCTATGGCACAAAAGACTTGACCATGCCAGTCTTTCACAATTGAACAATCTTGTTTCCAAGGATTTGGTGATAGGTCTTCCTAACATCAAATTCAAGGATGAAAAGGTATGTGAAGCTTGTGCCAAGGGGAAGCAGGTAAAATCCTCTTTCAAACCAAAGAAACAGGTAAGTACTACCAAACCTTTGGAACTGGTCCATATGGATCTTTGTGGACCAATGAGAACAATGAGCCGTGGAGGTAAGAAGTATGTTATGGTATTAGTGTCACGCCCTAAAAAATTAATTAACTGCGCTGAGTTGCGAGGTTATTTAAAGGCTCGTGACTGGTGTTCAAAAGGTACAAATTATTTTAGAGAAACTCGGAGTCGCCACTTGACATAGTTTAAGGTGTGCCAAGTCACCAAAAGGTACCTTGGAACACCTCTGACTCGTCTAATGGTCTGCGTTAGAGATTCGGGTAAGGTTCTAAGTTGACTCGCGGGAAGGTATTAGGCACCCTCGAGTCCTGTGCCAAGCACAGTTGCTTTTATTGTCGCAATTTTAATTTATTAAATATGGTTGTTATCTATTGCCGTTGATTGAATTTAAACTTTGATTCAGAAAAAATTTAAAAGTGTTGATTCTTTTCCAACCTCACAGAGGACTAGAAGAATTTACACTTTGATTCAAAATAAAATAAAATGTATTGCGTATTTCCAACCTTACAAAGGACTGGTCTATTTTTTAAGAGAATTTAATTAACTTCAAAAATAATAATTAATTTAAATCAATTTAGTTTTTCCTTTTAGCCTAATAAGTAGATCACAAATCATACTTATCTATTTGCCTAATCGCGTTATATTTTGTTAAGTAATTTTTAGTTAAAATGATTAATGGATAGTAACTAAAATAACGGACTATATAAATCAAACCATTTTCAAGTCTAATCTTTAGAGTGAAATTAATTATATAGATTAGATTAAATGTAACAAACTTGACAAAATTAAACAATTATGCATCTCTCTTACCAAAATACGGTTGTTTGCCAAATTAAGGACTATTTTGTTAAGCAGGTGGCTATTTGTCAAAACCACAACAGGTAAGCCTTATGTTTGAAGTGGGCTGAACTATTTGCGAAAATGAACTGCTTTAAGGTTTGTCGTGCAAAAAAATAATTAAATTTTTATTATATCCAATGATGATGGCTATTTTTAGAAGTTTTAATTAGTGGGGTTGGCTATGTTACGATATTGTGGCCAGTTTCGAAAAAAATAAAGAAAATGACCTAAAATAATTACATGTGTTCTTGTCACACAAAATGGTACTGTTTTGTCAAAGAACGAGGTTGTTACTCAAAGGATGGGACGATTGCAAAAAATCGTTTGCAAATACTATTTTAGTCTCTTTTTATTGATTAAAAATTCCAAATTTTTGCTCAGTTACTAGTTTTTACAGTTGAGATTTTACTTTGAATTCAATCCAACTTTTCAATCTACCCTTTCAGATTTGCTCACATTTGTCAAGTTAAACATTTGATTGGAAAGCCATTTTTTATAAAATCATACTACATGTGTCCTAGATTTGCCAAAACCTCATTCATGACATATATTGGCCTCACTTACGTTTCAGGACCCAAAAAAATTTACTAAGTACCTTACAAAAATAAATAATAATAAAAAGAAATAACTTTTATTTTATCTTTCTCACCCACAATTACTCATGTCAAAGGTGTCAATTTTGTAAAGCATAGCAAACATAAAGAACGTGAAAATATTTAACTATTTTCATTTTTCAGTAGATCTTTTTTTACGTGATAAACTAAGCAATTTTCATCAATCTTTGGACTTTTAACATGCACATATTCCCATTCACAAAGGCAGTAGTTTATACATAATTTAAAGGGAAGAAATACCTAGTGTTTGTGTACAAATTTCCTCAAGCTGATAAGCGAAAGACCTTTAAGCTAAAGCCAAAGAGCAAAGATCAAAACAGCAAAGAAACTCCAATATCCAGTTTAATCCAGCAAAACAGCCCACTCTTACCCTTTCTTTTGACTTCGAACTCAAGAATTTACAATCCCAAAGACTCTTAAGAGTAGTAGTCTTTAGTTCTAAATTCTTGATCTAACTTACTACTTTTTTTTTTACTCTCTCTCACAATCTTTTTCAGCTGGTTGTTGGTGATAAAGTGAGGAGTAAATGCTCCTATTTAAAGGCTGAAAAATGAAGTAGAAGGGGTGGAGTGGGGACTTGTACAAGGTACAAACCCATCCCCCTAGTTACTAGAGTAAAAATCAAACAAAATCTCATGAAATCAGTCCAACTACAGTGCAGCCACTCTATTTTCAACTGTGCAGCCACCTTATTTGTCTAGTAGGCTATCCTAGAAGGGTCCAGTAGGCCCTACTTTACAAGTTGAAGCCTTAGAAATCCTTTTATACTAAACTAACAAGATGTACAAATTCAAGATCAAAATTCTACAAAGAAGTTACAGTAAATCAATGCTAATAATGTAAACCAAAAAAGGCTCTCCATGTGATAGGAAAACAACTTTACAGGAAGCAAACTTGGAAAATAAATATAGCTTATGTTACACTTAAACTAATGCAAAAAGAAAAGAAAAAGTTCTCCACAACTTAGTTGTAACCAAAGCCATATTCAAATAGTCAAACTCACACATAAACTTAAGACAACTAATTAGATTGAATAAAATCAAATGTACTTTGAGAATCCCACAATTTCCATACATATAAAAATGAACTTTATCCAACAGGGAACAAACTAAAGCCATATAGCAACCTGAACTTGTACATATATGCATACACAACGATACATATACAAAATTAATTATTTTAACAAACGACATTTACACACTCATTAGCACCGACCAAATTAACTTAAGCTCACACAGACAATTAGACACTAATTAAAATCAAAATATATTTGATGACACGCCAACCTTATACTTGAATCGGGCATCGTATATGAGCATAAGTATCCAAATGTGATTTTGAATTTTTTCAGTGAAGCAAATTACATAGATATAGCCATTTTTTACAAGAAAACACGTGTAAACGCCATATCTTATTTACCACGACCTAAAGCTAAACACTAACGCTAGTTTTGCAGTCTAGCAATTTCATCTAAACACAAGCGTACAGGATGATTTGAAAAACATAATATTACTATACACTAAGCAAAAATTATCTAAATCAATAACTTGAAAGAAGAACACTAATCATGATTAGAAAAGGAAAACACAAGGGCTATATTTTTCTTTCTAACCCGTCGACTAGCCAAAACGTCACAATGTCGCTGCCTTAGCTGCTGCTCCAAACGCCATAGCTTCGCAACACCATCTCACGACCAAAATCAACCACTGAATGCTCCGACCAGCAGCCATAACCAATTCCCCTTTTCTTATGCTTTACATCGTCAAAATCATCCCCTTTGCATCATCAAATCCACCAACATCGCTATTGCACCCGTTCACTACCATCACCATCTCCCTTAGAACAAAAAAATCATCATGATAGCAGCCCCGTCTCTTGGCCAAATCAGCGTCACCCACACCAATCACATAACCCCCATGAAAACAAATCCACAGAAACAGCCCCCAAATCATCCTCAAACATCATAAGGGAAAAGAAAAAATAAGAAGAAGAAAAAAAAAGAACAGGAACGGGAAAGGAAAAAACAGACGGGTTTTGGGAAATAGGGTGTGGGGAGATATAGAGAGGAGTAAAGAGAAGAGGAGGAACCAAGAAAACTTAACAAAAAGTAAAAACTTACCGGAGTCGAATTGTGACTGAATCATTGAAGCCCGATCTACGAAAATTGGCTTAGATTTTGAAGAAACGGAGTTGAGAAATGGAATGAGGAGGCCGAAAGGAGTCCGGAGATATATTTTTTGTATTTTTCCGGCCACCGGAGGTGGTGGCCGCCGGCGGCACAGTTGTGGTGTCGCGGCGGAGCACGGCAGAGCAGTGGTTTTTCCGGTGGGCTGTGCGATTTTGGGCAAGGTGGCCCCAAGTCCTAAAGACTTATTAAGGAATGAGAGTGAAATGAGAGAATAATGATGTTTATAAGGGGAATATGAACAATGAATGAGAGCCATCAGATCAATTATGATCTAATGGCTGAGATTGAAGGAGACTAATGGGTGGGCTTCAAGAAATTGGGGTTGGACACAAATTAGTTGGGCTACTCTATTTTCATATATAGCCATTAAAAATGTAAACACTTGATTAAAATACACACACAACTAAAATAAAACTATATAATTTTGCAATACTATCACAATTGAAATATCAAATCAAAGTTAAACACATAACAAGTAATTTTTGTTAATTTTCAAATTTTAACGTCCTAAATAAAGACAAATTTAGTCAAAATTAGGTGATTACAGCTGCCCCTCTTAGTTCGGGAACACGAAGAGTTTTCGGACAAAGAAGTAATCAACAACTAATTTTGGCTTTTCGGTTCTAGCCGAGAGCATGCTTTTCAAAACAGTGACCGTACCTTGAATTTCGGTTCTAACCGAGAACAAAGTTACCTACATATCCCCGGACTAAGGAATCAGGCCAGTGTAGTTCCTCACGTGCGGCAACTGGGACTATCGCATTCAAACAGATGCTAGACTCTTCTAGACTCACTAAGACAAACCTAGACACTCTAGACTACTTAAGACAAACTAGAGACTCTTCTAGACACACTCGGGGCTGATATTAGACACTCTTAGGCACACAAAGGCTGTCGTTGCTGATTACTGGTCGCTTGCTGGTGGTCGTTGCTTTACAAAGAATGGAAATACAAGGAAAAATGTAAAATTACAATACCTAGCACAAATCTTCATGCTTCCTTGAGGTAAATCTTGGCGTGAAAGACAAATCTATTGCCCGTTGTATGGGCAAGTACTATCTGAAACTTGAAATGGTCGCATCTGCTTGAAACAGGTCTTGACTTGAAGTTGGGGATGGTTGCTATCTTTGAGCGCAAATGACTTGAAGTGGAAGTGAGTGCTATCTTCTAGAAAAATTGACTTGAAAAGAACATGATCGCTGTCTTTTATCAGATCTTGTCATGTAAAGCAAATGACGCTATCTTTGAGCGAAACTGGCTCGAAAAAGAAATGATCGCTGTCTTCTAGCAGATCTTGACATGGAAAGAAAATGACGCTATCTTTGAGCGAAACTGGCTCGAAAAAGAAATGATCGCTGTCTTCTAGCAGATCTTGACATGGAAAGAAAATGACACTATCTTTGAGCGGAACTGATTCTAAGAGAAAATGACCGCTATCTTTTAACAGATCTTGACATGAAAAAGAAATGACGCTATTTTTTAGCGAAACTGACTCGAAAAGGAAATGATCGCTATCTTTTAGCAGACCTTGACGTGGAAACGAAATGACACTATCTTTGAGCGAAACTGACTCGAAAAGGAAATGATCACTATTTTTTTAGCAGATCTTGACATGGAAAAGAAATGATCGCTATCTTTTAGCAGATTTTGACATGGAAAGGAAATTGACGCTATCTTTGAGCGAAACTGACTTGAAAAGGAAATGATCGCTATTTTTAGCAGACCTTGACGTGGAAAAGAAATGACGCTATTTTTGAGCGAAACTGAATCGAAAAGAAAATGATCGCTATCTTTTAGCAGACCTTGACGTGGAAAAGAAATGACGCTATATTTGAGCGAAACTGACTCGAAAAGGAAATGATCACTATCTTTTAGCAGATCTTGACATGGAAAAGAAATGACGCTATCTTTGAGCGAAACTGACTTGAAAAGGAAATGATCGCTTTCTTTTAGCAGACCTTGACGTGGAAAAGAAATGAACGCTATCTTTTAGCGAGATTGACTCTAAAAGGAAATGATCACTGTCTTTTAGCAAATCTTGACATGGAAAAGAAAAGACGCTATCTCTGAGCGAAACTGACTCGAAAAGGAAATGATCGCTATCTTTTAGCAGATCTTGACATGAAAAAGAAATGACGCTATCTTTGAGCGAAACTGACTCAAAAAGGAAATGATCGCTATCTTTTAGCAGATCTTGACATGAAAAAGAAATGACGCTATCTTTGAGTGATACTGATTCTAAGAGAAAATGATCGCTATCTTTTAGCAAATCTTGACATGAAAAAGAAATGACGCTATCTTTGAGCGAAACTGACTTGAAAAGGAAATGATCGCTATCTTTTAGCAGACCTTGACGTGGAAAAGAAATGAACGCTGTCTTTTAGCAAATCTTGACATGGAAAAGAAAAGACGTTATCTCTGAGCGAAACTTACTCGAAAAGGAAATGATCGCTATCTTTTAGCAGATCTTGACATGAAAAAGAAATGACGCTATCTTTGAGCGAAACTGACTCGAAAAGGAAATGATCGCTATTTTTAGCAGATTTTGACATGAAATAGAAATAACGCTATCTTTGAGCGAAATTGACTCGAAAAGAAAATGATCGCTATCTTTTAGCAGATCTTGACATGAAAAAGAAATGACGCTATCTTTGAGCGATACTGATTCTAAGAGAAAATGATCGCTATCTTTTAGCAGATCTTGACATGAAAAAGAAATGACGCTATCTTTGAGCAAAACTGACTTGAAAAGAAAATGATCGCTATCTTTTAGCAGACCTTGACGTGGAAAAGAAATGAACGCTATCTTTTAGCGAGATTGACTCTAAAAGGAAATGATCGTTGTCTTTTAGCAAATTTTGACATGGAAAAGAAAAGACGCTATCTCTGAGCGAAACTGACTCGAAAATGAAATGATCGCTCTCTTTTAGCAGATCTTGACATGAAAAAGAAATGACGCTATCTTTGAGCGAAACTGACTCGAAAAGGAAATGATTGCTATCTTTTAGCAGATCTTGACATGAAAAAGAAATGACGCCATCTTTGAGCGATACTGATTCTAAGAGAAAATGATCGCTATCTTTTAGCAGATCTTGACATGAAAAAGAAATGACGCTATCTTTGAGCGAAACTGACTTGAAAAGAAAATGGAGTTCCATCTGACCTCTAGCGCAACTATCCCAATTCAAGTGGTCCCAGCTCTTTCTTGGCAACATAGCAGATGTCACACCAACTTTCTGCATCGTGGATACACCCTATTTCTGATCTTGAAAGTAACCTTAGTGACTCTTGTTCTATTATTCACAGTAATGTGGGATGAACAACGCCTAAAGCTTCTCCCAAACATATCCATTCTTCATGATACGATTTTGGTATGTCGTCCCTCTGCCTGATGTGCGGTGCTGGGCTCCCATTATCAATGTTGATCATGACTTGACTTTTCCATTGTCGAGGGTGTGCCCTGCTTGCTGGAATTAAACCTGAATCCTGAAAGACAGAGCTTTGCAATTTTCTTTTATTGCTCATGTGAGGTTAGCACCGAAAGGGCGAGGAATTAATGATGAGGCAAGATGTACAAAATGTAATAAAAAAAAGTTTAAGGGCGAAAGTCGTTTTGACAGGGAACGTCTTTCTGAAAAGGGAAACTTATCTGGCAATATACTGGCGGCCTTAATGATCATGACATGTATTTTGGATGACCTCGTCCGACCAGTACCACTTGTTTGAGAGTTGTTCCACGGAAGATATAAACCATAACCAAGTTGAGGTGACTCTCAAGTCGACTAGTAGCGCCCTTTGGGTTTTCGCCGACTAGCCTCTCTCTTTAATCTTTTGCCTCACTGTTTGTCTTGCGACGCCTTCTCAGGTTTTCACCGATAAGACTTCTTTTTTTTCTCTTTTTTTTTTCAATTCAATTTACAGCACAAACATCTCTTGACTTACTGTTTAGAATAAACTGAGGCACTTTGTTTTCTTTCTTGACTTCGAGACTGGTATGCCAAACATCTCATGAAACATGTGAATAGATGATACAAAAATAGTAGAAGTTTATTTTTATTTTATTTTATTTATGAAATAAAATATAAACAAACTTCTGCCCCAGTTTAGCATATGGGTGTCAAACGGGTAGGGGTCTACCCGTCAAAACCCGGACCCGGACTCATTAAAACCCGACCCCATCCGGACCCGCAAAAACTCGGACCCGGACCCGTAAACCCCCTAAAATACCCCTACCCGAACGATTTTTTTTTCTTAACGAATACCCGTATCTGTTAAGACATGTCAAAATTATGGGGTATTACTGGATATACCCGTACCCGTTAAAATAAACTGAGTGATAAAACTTATATGTGGAGAGAACGGTATACACAAATATTTCACTCATTGTTTAATTCGTTTTGTGTCCATATTGTTACTAGTGAAATATGTTCAAGAGAAACAAGTTTATTTATTTAACTAAAAAAGAAACTTGATATTCCATAACAAATCAATAATTTGAATATATATTACTCAAATATGGTATAGAACTTCAACTATTAACTTCGATATATACCTCAAAAAATAAGCTATTTAGAGTCGGGCAAAGTAATCATTGGGCGAATATTATTAGAAAATATAATTATTTAATTCACTACATAAAATATTTTAGTTGTACAAGTTTCAACAGTTGTATCAGAAAGTACATTTAGCCAAGGAAAAGAAATGATAGGTGATACCTGTCACCCTTTGGGTAATAATGCTTTGGATGTTCTAGTTTGTTTACGAGACTGGATTAGATCGGAGCGAAAAACAGAGGAATTGAAGACTCACTAGAACAAGATGATAACCTTGAAGAAATTCTGTTAAGTGATCAAGCACCATCAATGGCACCTACACTGGAGCATGAGGGAAATGACATGAAAGAAATTACACAAAGAAATAGGCATATTTAAATTTGTAATTTGAATTTTCATTAATCTAATTTTGATGTTTCACTTTTCAAATTTAGAAGTTTAATGTTCAAGACTTTAATAGTTCAAGTATCTTAACTAAAGTAAGTCTTTCAGCTTCTCCTATCATTCATCTTTTTTTTAAAGTATTTAAAATAATATTATTTAAAAAAAAGTTAAAACCCGGACCGAAACCCAATTTGTTAAGACCCGAACCCGTACCCGTATCCGCTAAGACCCGAACCCGCACGGGTTTTTTTTTCCTTCCCGAAATCCAGACCCGTTAAGAACCCGTAATTTAAACCCGTACCCGGAACTATGGGTGTCAAACGGGTAGGGGTCTACCCGTCAAAACCCGGACCCGGACTCATTAAAACCCGACCCCACCCAGACCCGCAAAAACCCGGACCCGAACCCGTAGACCCGCTAAAATACCCCTACCCGAACGGGTTTTTTTTTTCTTAACAAATACCCGTATCCGTTAAGACCCGTCAAAATTATTGCGTATTAATGGATATACCCGTACCCATACCCGTTAAAATAAACTGAGTAATAAAACTTGTACGTGGAGAGAAATGTATACACAAGTTTTTCACTCATGGTTTAATTTGTTTTGTGTCCATATTGTTAGTAGTAAAATATGTTCAAGAGAAACAAATTATTTATTTAATTAAAAAAATACTTTATATTCCATAATAAATCAACACTTTGAAGTTTGAATATATATTACTCTAATATGGTATAGAACTTCAACTATTAATTTCGATATATACCTCAGAAAATAAGCTACTTGGAGTCGGACAAAGTAATTATGGGATCGTATTTATTACAAAGTAATGGCACCTACACCGGAGCATGATGGAAATGACATGGAAGAAATTACACAAAGAATTAGGCATATTTAAATTTGTAATTTGAATTTTCATTATAGTTTTGATGTTGCACTTTTTAAATTTGTAAGTTTAATATTTAAGACTTTAATAGTTCAAGTATCTTAAATAAAGTAACTCTTTGAGTTTTTCCTATTGATCTTTTTTTAATTTGTTTTAAGTATTTAAAATAATATTATTAAAAAATAAAATTATAACCCGTAGCCAAACCCGATTTGTTAAGACCCGACCCGTACCCCTACCCGCTAAAACCCGACCCGTACCCCTACCCGCTAAGACCCGAACCCGCACGGGTTTTTTTTTTCTAGCCGAAACCCGTATCCGTTAAAAACCCGTAATTTAAACCCGTACCCGACCCGTACCCGGAACCTGTGGGGTTACAATTTTACAACCCGAACCCGGACCCGTATATCCGTTTGACACCCATACCCGGAACCCACGGAGTTACAATTTTACAACCCGAACCCGGACCCGTATACCCGTTTGACACCCATAGTTTAGCATAAAAGGGGGATCTAAAATTCTTTTGGTGTTGGCCGCAAACTTGGAGGCAAGTTTTGCATCAATATGAAACAAGAAAGAAAGAACTTTTCACTGTTACGAATACAAAGAAAATGGGGAGGAATATTGAATTTCCTCCATTTTTTTAAAAATGAAAACAGCTTCTGTCCCCGTTTAGGATGAACTGGGGTATTTGATTTTCTTGACATATCCCGCAAGCCGGGAGGCAAGCTTTGCGCGAATAAAAGTAGACAGGGAAAGAGGAATTTTCTCTTGTTGCGACCGCACCGAAATGGTTGCCTACGTATCTGTTGACACCCAATTTTGTCCCTCCATTTTTGCAATTTGGCTATATTTAATTAAAATTGATAAGTGTAATTTTTCAAATAAAATTGCATTAGACAACGTGCATTTACGTGTATAATATTTATATGGTATTTATTTAATTGTGATTATAATTATGTAATTGCATTCATTTAGGCTATTTTCTAAAAAAACGTGTACTATTTGTATATTTTAACGCATTACGATATCATTTAATAATTATTGGTGGCTATTTATATCTAATCAGTATTATTTGTGGTCATCTATATATATTTATAATTAAATGCATTTATTTATAATTTTTTACAAAATTTCCTATTTTATACTAATTATTTATATTTATAAGTATTTTAATTAAATACTAGTCATTTTTTGCTATTTTACAATCCCATTCCTATTACATTCAGTCCACGTCATTGCCTTTTGTCCACGTATACGCCAATTGTACACTACATAAGCTTACACCTCACCAAATACACTTTTAGCACGAAGTACTACTCTCTAAAGCACGCGTACAACTCATTCTAGCACGCAGTACAACCCCTCAAAGCCCCATTCTCCATATACTCACATATATACACTCACTCATACGCGCCTACGTGGCACGATCGTGACCCTCCATCCCTTAAATCCAACGGCCCACAGTAAAACTTCCCATTACATCTATACACTCACACACCCCTCACCCGAAACCCTAAATCATTTTCCCTCTCCCCTCACCCTAAAATCAGCCGCCTACTCTTACTCCCTCTTCCTCCCTTTCTCTAATTTTCAGTCCAAATACACCTAAACACCACCCCAAACTCGTCTTCATCTCCGCCATCACCCCGCCATTAACGCCGTCATTCACTCTCTCTCTCTCTCTATGTCGTTGGAACCCGAAAAGGAAATGGAGAATTAATACAAATCATAGTTAATACAATGGATACTAAGCAAGAATCAAGCAAATCACGCATCAAGGCAAGAAATGGGAGTTTTTCAAACACGAATCTCCAAGATCTAAGCAAAAACGGGCAGAATTGAAGATGACCCGACCCGGGTCGGTCTTGACCCGACCCGTCCCGACGCCTGAACTGGTAATATCGTTCCTTTTCATTTTACTTTATGTTTTCTTAGGCTGAAATTATAAACCACATGCTATAATTTCTATTTTATTAAATCCATGAGTTGTTGAAAATTGGACTGGAAGATAAAAGTATAATCATATCTTAATAAGTTTCCTACTTTGTTTATGAGGTGAAAATAGCATAAAGCGTTACACATACTCTTAGAATTGTCAACTTCCTATGTTTGTCTAATTACATTGTGCGACTGTACAACTGCTCGGATTATTGGAAATGGTTAAACATCGATCATTACTTGTTTCGAATCGAGTCAAGAAGTGTTTGCCCGTTTTGGTGATTTGCTATTGAAAACTATATTGTAATTGTTATGTATTCTGCTAATTACGCATATAACACATACATATTGTCTAAAAGAATGAGAAGGGGATATGCATATGTGGGATAATTAGTATTTTTCTCAGATCCTTTCCTTTTTATATAATTTCCAGCCTTATGCGTTATTATTCTCATTGCAAACTAACTGTTGAACAAGTTTCCTTAATAAGAAATTTTAGTATCTTTTCTTCCATAACTTTAGGAAGACTGAATGTTTCATTTAATACTAAAACTGAATATTCTATTCTTTTTTAGCATGTGACAAAGGTTTGAAATTTGAAAATGATTCTCCTTGATTGATAGTGAATCCTCCTCTTTCCATAGTCATGTGTGTGATTGATTCTTGTCTTTTTTAAAACCTGAATGAGTCAGTCTAAAATCCTCCTATAAATATCAACTCTTTTCCAGTCGAAAAGGAGCAACAGACACATCTCACAGACACCTCTTCTCCTCTTCTACAAACTGTTTTCCCTTTGGAAAACATACTGCTTTCAATTCTTTCAATTACTTATCGTTGAAAACCTTTTCTTGGCTGGATAATAAGTTAGAGCAAAGTTTAGTTACTTTTGCTATCTACCACGGCCTTCTACTTGTATTAGTGTCGCTGATTCTGTTGTCAAAGCTCTCAAGGTATAGTACTCAAAGAAAACTGAATGTATGACTACTCTATGATATCATATAGGTTGGTTTGGAATTTATACTTGGCTTAATGCCATCTGATGTCGCTGAATGCTTGGCTTGTTATGTGTGCCATTGTTGGGCTATTTTGGGGCCACCCCTAACCTTCCTTTTGCAGGTTTTAACTGTAATAGGATGGCTTAGAGGCCATACCAGTATTCATGATTGTTACAGGTTCTTTGACTGATTGTAAAGGGCCATACGGGTCTATGTAGAAGACATGAGAAAGGCTTGCAACAACAATAGGGACAAAGGCCCTGCTTTCTACCTTTTTTTTTTTTTGTTGTTGTTGTTATATTGTAATTAGAAGTTTAAACCCTTGAATCATGTGTTTGTTAGGTGTTAATGACCGTGTATAATCACCCTAAGGTGAAATTGTATCTTGGACATGTAGAACATTGTTTAGTGCAGCAAAATAGCTATAACTGGGGCCTTTTTCGTCCTCCCTCATCTGTGTGGCTATTTCTGAAATCTGGCATACTTATGCAAAGCTAAATTTTGAACCATAGCCTTAGACCTGTTTATGTAAGATATTGGAATCTGGAAATTTTTATATAAAGCATGACAGGTTGTAAAATTAAATTACATTAGGGGTTGTTTTCTGCAAATTCTAAAAAATGGGCTAAAAATTGCAAGTCAATCTGAAAATCTGGACTGTTTATATAAGTTTTAAATTTATTATAACGTAAGAGTTTACATTTGTTTCTTAGAAATGGTTAAAACCGAAAGTCAGCCCATTTCTGCAAATTTAAGACTTTTAAAACGTTACAGTACATTTTCTTTTTAACAGTGGCTAAAGCTGAAGCTAGTGCTGAGAATTGAACTGTTTCTGCAAAGTTTAATCTCTGTTATTGCAGCGTTTCATAACATACAGGAGCTGAAAGTTGATAAGTTAATTTGGAGGCCCATTTGCTTAATTTAAAATCATGGTTACATGTTTTAAATTATATGTGTTATTCGCATGACTGTACTTGTTATTTAGCGCCTAGTTGTTTAGTCTGGGGCACGTAATACAGTTAGGGGTCTAGATACTTAAATTAGTTGTCTCAATAGCCTCCGAGACTTTAAGTGGGACGTTAGTAGACTTTTAGGACGTTTTAAAACGTTAGCGAGCACTTTAGTTAAAAAACATAAAGAGGGTATGGGGGTTAAGGGAATTAAGCCCCTCGGATATGATGGAAACTACCCGAGCTACATTTGATAGTGGATTCTGAAACTATCGTCCCTTACGAAAGCCGGGTTCTGATCCGAATAGAATAATAAAACCTAGGGTTTTTTAAATGTTTAATTAGTTATTATTTTGTGGCTATTTGTGCAACTATTATTTCAAATTATTTATGCAAATATATTAAATTGCCTATTTTACTTTGCATCCTATATCTCCTTTGTTTATTTATTTAGTTTCTATCCTTTTTATAAGCAATATGTTTAAACCCAATATAGAAATCGGCCGGGAACCACATTTGTGGAACTTAGGAGGTGCCTAACCCCTTCCTTCTATGTTAACTTGAACACTTACCTGAATCTCTGACTAGTAGACCAACCCGGAGTTATTCTTTAAAATTAAATTAGAAATTAATAGGTGACCTAATACACCTTAGAACTATATTAGGTGGCGACTCCAAAATTCCCAACTCAAACGAGTTACCCAAGTTGGACACCACTTTACTTATGATTTTAAAAGTGGGGTGCGACAGAATGGCGACTCCGCTGGGGATTAAATGTTCTAACCATTACGATTTTTTATATTGGGTTTATTATTACTTTTATTATTCAATACTAACTTTTTATCTTTGCAGGTGGGTAGTCTTTTACATTTGGCATTTTTTTTTTAATATGATATTTAGTAGATTGTTGAATTTATTTGTTGCATTTTGTTCATACTCCTCCACTTCTGGAAAATTGACACTTACACACACACAAACGATTACGTGGATCTCACGGTCGTTTCACCTCAAAAAAACCCTGTAAGGGGGACGGTTGGGATAAGTTGGTCCGTGGTACAACCAACAATTCCAAACGTTCCCACCCCTTGGTTGTCCGCCTGGGGGAACCATGTCCTTGTCTAGATTAGCCAACTCTTAATGAAGACTCCTTTTAGGGATCATTCATCATATCATATCTAGGACCATTTTTGACTTCGGCTCACGTCTAATTCTACTAGTTCACCATATTTGAATGAACCGAATGGGTTTTCAACCCTAAGGGACATTTTAATGTGTTATGTGTGCATCTATTTAACATTTAACGTGTCTAATGTAGACCATTTGTTCTCAAAAGTGTGGATCATCCAATTATTTATCAAAGAAAACAGACTTTAAATTGATTTTTCTACTTTTGTATAACAAAATCAATTATTTATTATTTATTTCTATAAATAGAAATCGTTATAGAACTCAATTATTTATTTCTATTTGCATATGAAATTTTTTATTTCTACATTTACGCAAAATCAATTATTTTATAAAATTATTTTTTAGGTTAGGAGAGAAATTAATTTTTCTACTTTTATGAAAACGAAATCATAGACTTTACATTAATTTCTTCTACTTTTAATGTAGCAAGATCAATTATTATTCCTATTTACCTAAAAAATATTATTCCATATTTATACAACAAAATTATTTTTCTGTTAACTTTGGATTATGAGAACAAATGGGATGACGCACTATACACGTTCAATTTTAAATAACATACTCAAACTTAGGAAAGCCTAACATCCTTGGTATGTTAAAGTCCATTAGCCAACTTCGTCCAAATGGCGCCTATCATGTATCTCATATGTGTTGGTCTTGTTAGGTCTACCTCCAGCACAAAAGAGGTTCCTTGCATTAGAAAACATGATATGTTTTGTATATGAAAATTATTAGCTCAACACTGACTTGTTTTTTCACGTGTTAGTTTTACTCCCGCTCCCGAGGTTGACTTGTGCATTCTGGCCGAACATCAGTACCGGACGAGAGCCAAAGGACCGGTTACAACCCCTCCCCCCTCACAAACTAGAAGAAGAGGAAAGCGAAATATTATGTCTGAGTTGAATAACGCTGCTCTTATTGATGATAACAATGGAACGCCACGCAAGCTTGCCCCAGTTGGGTATAACGAACATGTTGCTACTTTAGAGCAAAGAATTAAAGAACTTGAAGAGAAACTGACAATGACCAGTTTACCCGTTGGAAACTCCGCCCATTCAAGGGAATCAGTTGATCCAAGTGGGTCAGCCCGCCCTAACGGAAAGGACCCTATACACCCAACTGATCCACCCATTGTTTATCAAACAGTACTACCAGCCACATACCAAACAGCACCAACTGCTACTTACCAAGCAACCCTACCCACCAGTTATCAAGCACCACCTCCTGCACATCCTACTTACATAAATACAAACTTACCTCGCACCAACACCGCATACCCGCAGCCTTATAACCCCATGTTCACTGCTGAAACCAAACAACTCACTTCGCCAGTCAAAAACCATGAAAACTATGAATGGGCGGAGGATGAAGCCAATGATGATGGCACAAAAGAGAAAGTTCGTAAGCTAGAGGCAGCCTTTAAGAAGTTTGAGTTAGGTAAAACTACTAAAGGTTTAGCTTATGAAGACTTGTGCATCTATCCTACTTTGAAATTGCCAGACGGATACAAGATACCAAAGTTCGACCTGTTCAATGGAACTGGAGATCCTATGGCACATCTGAGAACATATTGTGACAAGTTGATTGGAGCAGGGGAAGATGAGAAGGTACGAGTGAAGCTGTTCAGTCGAAGCTTGACCGGAGAGGCTTTGAGTTGGTTCTCTAAGCAGAAGCCTGGCACATGGCTCGGTTGGGAAGATATGGCAGCAGATTTCGTAGAACGATTTGGGTACAACACTGAAATGGTACCAGATCGTTTCTACTTGGAAAAGTTGAAAAAGAAACCCACAGAGACGTTTAGAGAATATGCTACGAGGTGGAGAGCAGAAGTTGCCAAGGTGCAACCCGCTATGGATGAAAGGGAAATAGTGAACATATTCATCCGCATTCAAGAGGACGTCTATTACGATAAGTTGCTGCATATGAAAAATCAGAAGTTTGCTGATGTAGTGTTGATGGGAGATGACGTAGAAGAAGGGCTGAAAAGTGGAAAGATTATTAGCTACACTACAGGCTACTAATAAGGCTCTCCAATCAGGAAATGTGAGTCTCTCCAAAACGAAGAAAGATGAAGTCTCTTTTGCCGCAACCGTTCAAGACCCTGTTTTCAACCACTATTATCAAACACCACCACCATTCTATCCATACCCTCACATACCACCTGAATATTCTGTCTATAACACTCAGCCCACTCGGCCTATATTTCACACCCCAGCACCAAGCCGTCCCCCATACCAGCAAAATACTCAACCCAACTACCGAAATGCACAATCATACCCCCCTAGGCCTCGCCCTGAGGCAAACCAAAAACCAAAAAGAAACTACACTGCATTAGCTGAATCTCGCACCCAATTGTTCGAGAGATTGAGAGCTGCTGGGCTTATTGTCCCAATCCCTCAAAAGGTGCCAGACAATCCTTCACCACACTTTGATTACAGCAAAAGGTGCGCATACCACTCAGGTGAACCGGGGCATGAGACAGAGAGATGTTTTGCATTAAGAGATAAGATTCAAGACCTAATAGATGAAAAGGTCATTAATTTGAAAGCGCCAAATGTGCACAAAAACCCGCTACCCAATCATGGGGATGAGAAGGTGAATATGATTGACTTCGGCGAAGAGTGCAATCTGGAAGGCACGATTATAAAAGCAAAAACAGTGTTTGATGAACACAAGTTTGTCATGGGGTACGTCTTGGTTTGCAAAGGAAAAAGTATTACAAAAGATACAAGAGGTTATCATTCACTAGAGCAGTTTGTTCCAACTCTGAAACAAGCATCTATCTTTTCAAGCTACATGAAAACTCTCAAGGGAGAAGGACTTGCCGAAGGTTTTCACGGTATAGAAGATGAGCTGACCGGTCTAAAGGAGCTATTCATGGAAGAATATGATGCAGTTCCTGAAGAGCATTCTGAAGCCCTGAACATCTAGAAAGCTGAAACTGAACAACCAAATCTGGAGCACATTCCGAGCATGTTGAGAACCTTAGTGGAGCTGGGGCATTAGTTATTTTCTTAAATAAAACACGACTCCGAGTCGTTAGCTTTTATTTTCTTTGTTTTTCAACTTTGTTGCATCGTTGTTTCCTTTCGAAGAATTTTTCTCAAGTCCAATAATAAAAGCATTTCCTGTTTTTCACTTTTGGGCATGCATCATTCATTGTCTTCAAAATCATTTTAATTCCATTGAATCTAAGACTGCAATGTGAGAAAACAACCCAAAACAACGAGTACAAACCAGGCTATGGCAAAGGACATTTAAGGAACTTCATCGCTAATCGTGGAGATCTTACATCAGACAACTGAGACAAGAGCATATTGATGAAGATGACTTACAATTCAACGCAAAACAGTAGAAATACATACAAGGAGCAAAATTAGACAATCCCAAATGGACTAAAAGCATACTCAAGCAAGTGATGCTCATAGATAGCAAAGAATGAGCATAACAAGCAATAGAATGGCAAAGGTATTTGCCAAGAAAGTTAGAGCAAGATAGTTGATCCTAGAATAGAGTTCTCTAAATCGAGACAAAATTAACAAAGATCCTTTGAGATACAATCAAGAGATACTACAAATCGAGCAACATCCATTTTTATTGGCTTTGAACTACGTAGCGACCTGATTCCCAAAAGGGGATACGTAGGCAGCCTACCCAAGGCACGGTCACATCATAAGAGATTTTTATTAGACACTGGGTCAGATTTTTTTGAGAATACCTTACAACACACTGGGGCAGAATTTTTGAGGGACCTCAAAAATTCAAGGAAAATACAAGCAGCACACTGGGGCAGAAATTTTGAGGTTCCCTCAAAATTTCAAAATGGATAATCTTGAAGCAACGAATGGATATAAAGGAGATTATGTCCAAATGACACGTCGCAGTCTATGATTCAATGGAACAAATTTGCATTACTCTTTAAAAATAATTTTCACAAAATACATGCATATCCCCTTTCATTCTCCCTTTTTGCCCACAGCTCGACTAAGGTTTGATGCTCGAAAAGAAAGATATTACAAGGAGGTCATGCAAGATGCAACAGCAAAGTGCAGTACAGCGAATGCGCAAGTCAACCTTCCCCAAAATACTCACAAATCTTTTTTGATTGCAGGTTTACACAGGTACCGAGCATACCTAACTACTTTTGCAAAGCAATATATATCAATTTGACAAGCATAGGATCCATGTCGGTGGATATATAGGGTCCGCAGCGGTGGACATGACATCAATTTGAAGAATATAGAATCCATGTCGGTGGATATATAGGGTCCGCGTCTGTGGACATGACATCAATTTGACAGAAGCATAGAATCCATGTCGGTGGATATATAGGGTCCGCAGCGGTGGACATGACATCAATTTGACAAGTGTAGAATCCATGTCGGTGGATGTATAGGGTCTGCGTCTGTGGACATTACATCAATTTGAGAAGCATAGAATCCATGTCGGTGGATATATAGGGTCCACGTCTGTGGACATGACAACATTTGACAAGCATAGATTCTGCGTCGGCGGATATATAGGGTCCGCGTCTGTGGACACGACATCAATTTGAAGAGCATAGAATCCATGTTGGTGGGTATATAGGGTCCGCGTCTGTGGACATTACATCAATTGGAGAAGCATAGGATCTGCGTCGGCGGATATATAGGGTTCGCAGTGGTGAACATGACAGCAATGACAACAGTGTAAGGTCCGTCTGTGGACGTGACTTCAAATTTAAGAAGCATTGAATCCATGTCGATGGATATATAAGGTCCGCGTTTGCGGACATGACAACAATGAAATAAGCATATAACCCATGTCGATGGACATATATAAAGTTTGCATATGTGGATAATTCAGAAATTAGAGGTATAGGGTCCGCGTTTGTGGGTATAGTTCAACAATTTGAAGCAGAGTAAAGTCCGCATTTGTGGACATAGTTCAGCAATTTGGAGCAGTAAGGTCCGCATTTGTGGACAGACCAACTATTGATCAAAGCATAGAATCTGCGATTGTGGATAATAGGGTCCGCGTTTGTGGGCAGTTCAACCATTAAAGGAACACAGGATCCATACCTGTGGATACAGTTCACCGTGAAAGCATCATAGGGTCCGCATCGGTGGACATGATATCATTTGAAGGAGCATAGAATCTGCGTCGGCAGATATATAAGGTTCGCAGTGGTGAACATGACAACAATTTGCAATAGAGCAAAATCTGCATCGGTGGGCATACTATCAGAAAGACATTTGGATGAGACATCAATTAAATAAGTATTAGACAAAACAACCCCTCGGCTCAACAGGAAAGTTTACTTTACTTTATCTTTACATCTATTGCATTTATCATGATTTTGCTGCAGGATACGCCCCGATTTCTCGACAAATCCCTGTGTCATACTCTCACGCATGCTCCCAAAATCACTACCAATCATGCAACCATAAAACCTCAAACACATACAAAGCAAAGCCTAACCCTACAAGCAATGCTTTTTGCTACACCCACAAGCTACTTATCTTGCAAAGTTCCAAGCCACAATTCCATACTCGCACCTGTGATCTGCCTAATCTCCCCTTGCCGATTGGGTATCAGCTTCGTGTTCCCTCCTAATTCATGCCCATCTGCGTCAATCGTGCGTATTTTCGTGCTTAATCATGCCCGTCTGCTTGAATCGTGCGCATTCATAAAATTCGCTCCCCAAATATTTCCAAGCTCATTCAAAGCAAAATTGAAGACGAAATGACTCATTTATCGAGATGAAGTGAAAACTATGTCCGTATAAACTCCTCTTTATGGGTGTGTCGTGCACCACATCTTCATAACTAGGATGATTATAAGCCTCTTTTCCCACGCTCGATCTATCGATGTTATTTCATCTCCGACAATGCCTTTACTTCACTCTTCATTTATCTCGCCAAAAGGCAAAGCACACACGAATCTAAACTTTACATATTTGGATAAGTTTAGTCTTTACATCAAAAATCGTGCGTCATAAACATCTCACACAGGCAACATGCCATCCTAGAACTACACACGGCCTGATTCTCGTGAAACCCGAGATATGTAGGCAACTCAGAGACCGGGGTTCGGCCAAAACACCCCCAAAATACCCATTTTCCCCTTCCAATCTTTTTGCATACCAGTCGTGACAAAATTGGTTATTCCGTCAACTATCTTTGCCCAAAGACTCTTTCATCATCCCCGGGCAAAGAGGGGCAGCTGTTGACACCCAATTTTGTCCCTCCATTTTTGCAATTTGGCTATATTTAATTAAAATTGATAAGTGTAATTTTTCAAATAAAATTGCATTAGACAACGTGCATTTACGTGTATAATATTTATATGGTATTTATTTAATTGTTATTATAATTATGTAATTGCATTCATTTAGGCTATTTTCTAAAAAAACGTGTACTATTTGTATATTTTAACGCATTACGATATCATTTAATAATTATTGGTGGCTATTTATATCTAATCAGTATTATTTGTGGTCATCTATATATATTTATAATTAAATGCATTTAATTATAATTTTTTACAAAATTTCCTATTTTATACTAATTATTTATATTTATAAGTATTTTAATTAAATACTAGTCATTTTTTGCTATTTTACAATCCCATTCCTATTACATTCAGTCCACGTCATTGCCTTTTGTCCACGTATACGCCAATTGTACACTACATAAGCTTACACCTCACCAAATACACTTTTAGCACGAAGTACTACTCTCTAAAGCACGCGTACAACTCATTCTAGCACGCAGTACAACCCCTCAAAGCCCCATTCTCCATATACTCACATATATACACTCACTCATACGCGCCTACGTGGCACGATCGTGACCCTCCATCCCTTAAATCCAACGGCCCACAGTAAAACTTCCCATTACATCTATACACTCACACACCCCTCACCCGAAACCCTAAATCATTTTCCCTCTCCCCTCACCCTAAAATCAGCCGCCTACTCTTACTCCCTCTTCCTCCCTTTCTCTAATTTTCAGTCCAAATACACCTAAACACCACCCCAAACTCGTCTTCATCTCCGCCATCACCCCGCCATTAACGCCGTCATTCACTCTCTCTCTCTCTATGTCGTTGGAACCCGAAAAGGAAATGGAGAATTAATACAAATCATAGTTAATACAATGGATACTAAGCAAGAATCAAGCAAATCACGCATCAAGGCAAGAAATGGGAGTTTTTCAAACACGAATCTCCAAGATCTAAGCAAAAACGGGCAGAATTGAAGATGACCCGACCCGGGTCGGTCTTGACCCGACCCGTCCCGACGCCTGAACTGGTAATATCGTTCCTTTTCATTTTACTTTATGTTTTCTTAGGCTGAAATTATAAACCACATGCTATAATTTCTATTTTATTAAATCCATGAGTTGTTGAAAATTGGACTGGAAGATAAAAGTATAATCATATCTTAATAAGTTTCCTACTTTGTTTATGAGGTGAAAATAGCATAAAGCGTTACACATACTCTTAGAATTGTCAACTTCCTATGTTTGTCTAATTACATTGTGCGACTGTACAACTGCTCGGATTATTGGAAATGGTTAAACATCGATCATTACTTGTTTCGAATCGAGTCAAGAAGTGTTTGCCCGTTTTGGTGATTTGCTATTGAAAACTATATTGTAATTGTTATGTATTCTGCTAATTACGCATATAACACATACATATTGTCTAAAAGAATGAGAAGGGGATATGCATATGTGGGATAATTAGTATTTTTCTCAGATCCTTTCCTTTTTATATAATTTCCAGCCTTATGCGTTATTATTCTCATTGCAAACTAACTGTTGAACAAGTTTCCTTAATAAGAAATTTTAGTATCTTTTCTTCCATAACTTTAGGAAGACTGAATGTTTCATTTAATACTAAAACTGAATATTCTATTCTCTTTTAGCATGTGACAAAGGTTTGAAATTTGAAAATGATTCTCCTTGATTGATAGTGAATCCTCCTCTTTCCATAGTCATGTGTGTGATTGATTCTTGTCTTTTTTAAAACCTGAATGAGTCAGTCTAAAATCCTCCTATAAATATCAACTCTTTTCCAGTCGAAAAGGGGCAACAGACACACCTCACAGACACCTCTTCTCCTCTTCTACAAACTGTTTTCCCTTTGGAAAACATACTGCTTTCAATTCTTTCAATTACTTATCGTTGAAAACCTTTTCTTGGCTGGATAATAAGTTAGAGCAAAGTTTAGTTACTTTTGCTATCTACCACGGCCTTCTACTTGTATTAGTGTCGCTGATTCTGTTGTCAAAGCTCTCAAGGTATAGTACTCAAAGAAAACTGAATGTATGACTACTCTATGATATCATATAGGTTGGTTTGGAATTTATACTTGGCTTAATGCCATCTGATGTCGCTGAATGCTTGGCTTGTTATGTGTGCCATTGTTGGGCTATTTTGGGGCCACCCCTAACCTTCCTTTTGCAGGTTTTAACTGTAATAGGATGGCTTAGAGGCCATACCAGTATTCATGATTGTTACAGGTTCTTTGACTGATTGTAAAGGGCCATACGGGTCTATGTAGAAGACATGAGAAAGGCTTGCAACAACAATAGGGACAAAGGCCCTGCTTTCTACCTTTTTTTTTTTTTTTTTTTGTTATATTGTAATTAGAAGTTTAAACCCTTGAATCATGTGTTTGTTAGGTGTTAATGACCGTGTATAATCACCCTAAGGTGAAATTGTATCTTGGACATGTAGAACATTGTTAAGTGCAGCAAAATAGCTATAACTGGGGCCTTTTTCGTCCTCCCTCATCTGTGTGGCTATTTCTAAAATCTGGCATACTTATGCAAAGCTAAATTTTGAACCATAGCCTTAGACCTGTTTATGTAAGATATTGGAATCTGAAAATTTTTATATAAAGCATGACAGGTTGTAAAATTAAATTACATTAGGGGTTGTTTTCTGCAAATTCTAAAAAATGGGCTAAAAATTGCAAGTCAATCTGAAAATCTGGACTGTTTATATAAGTTTTAAATTTATTATAACGTAAGAGTTTACATTTGTTTCTTAGAAATGGTTAAAACTGAAAGTCAGCCCATTTCTGCAAATTTAAGACTTTTAAAACGTTACAGTACATTTTCTTTTTAACAGTGGCTAAAGCTGAAGCTAGTGCTGAGAATTGAACTGTTTCTGCAAAGTTTAATCTCTGTTATTGCAGCGTTTCATAACATACAGGAGCTGAAAGTTGATAAGTTAATTTGGAGGCCCATTTGCTTAATTTAAAATCATGGTTACATGTTTTAAATTATATGTGTTATTCGCATGACTGTACTTGTTATTTAGCGCCTAGTTGTTTAGTCTGGGGCACGTAATACAGTTAGGGGTCTAGATACTTAAATTAGTTGTCTCAATAGCCTCCGAGACTTTAAGTGGGACGTTAGTAGACTTTTAGGACGTTTTAAAACGTTAGCGAGCACTTTAGTTAAAAAACATAAAGAGGGTATGGGGGTTAAGGGAATTAAGCCCCTCGGATATGATGGAAACTACCCGAGCTACATTTGATAGTGGATTCTGAAACTATCGTCCCTTACGAAAGCCGGGTTCTGATCCGAATAGAATAATAAAACCTAGGGTTTTTCAAATGTTTAATTAGTTATTATTTTGTGGCTATTTGTGCAACTATTATTTCAAATTATTTATGCAAATATATTAAATTGCCTATTTTACTTTGCATCCTATATCTCCTTTATTTATTTATTTAGTTTCTATCCTTTTTATAAGCAATATGTTTAAACCCAATATAGAAATCGGCCGGGAACCACATTTGTGGAACTTAGGAGGTGCCTAACCCCTTCCTTCTATGTTAACTTGAACACTTACCTGAATCTCTGACTAGTAGACCAACCCGGAGTTATTCTTTAAAATTAAATTAGAAATTAATAGGTGACCTAATACACCTTAGAACTATATTAGGTGGCGACTCCAAAATTCCCAACTCAAACGAGTTACCCAAGTTGGACACCACTTTACTTATGATTTTAAAAGTGGGGTGCGACAGTATCCTTTTGAGAGGAATCAGGTCAGACATAGCTCTAGGCAAATGCCCAGGTTTCTTTTTGATGCTTTTCAGTTTCATTTCATGTTGGAACAACTACATTGATTCCAACTGAGAACATGTCTCAAAAATACAATGTTCAAAGTGCTAATAAGGGATACATTTTGGGATAGCAAAAGAGAACAAAAGTCTTGCATTCATCCCGATTTGAAAGCCATCTTGGAGTCAAATATAGTACCTCTTGACCACGTCTGCATTGACGGGTATTTCGGTTGTCCTTCCTTCCGGATCTGTAAGGTACAAGGCACCATTTGGCAATACTTTCTTTACCAGGTATTGCCCTTTCCAATTTGGAGCAAATTTCCCTTTAGCTTCTTCCTGATGAGGAAAGATTCTTTTCAAGACTAATTGCCCTTCTTTCAAGTCACGAAGGCGCACTTTCTTGTTGTAGGCTCGGGCCATTCTTTGCTGATACAATTGACCGTGACAAACTGCATTGAGCCTTTTTTCATCGATGAATGACAACTGTTCCAATCGGGTCTTGACCCACTCTGTGTCCTCAATCTCCGCTTCCACAATGATCCTAAGAGACGGTATTTCAACTTCAGCGGGTATGACTGCTTCAGTTCCGTATACCAATGAATACGGGGTTGCACCTATGGAAGTGCGCACAGTTGTGCGGTAACAAAGCAAAGCGAAAGACAACTTCTCATGCCAATCACGAGATCCTTGTATCATTTTCCTAAGGATCTTCTTGATATTCTTATTGGCTACTTCGACCGCGCCATTTGCCTTTGGTCGGTAAGGTGTGGAATTTCGATGCATGACATTTAATTTTTCACACACGTCATTCATTAAATAACTGTTCAGATTTTCCGCATTATCAGTGATGATGGTACTTGGGATACCAAAGCGATAAATAATGTTAGAATGAACGAAATCCACCACAGCTTTCTTGGTCACGGATTTGAGAGTGACAGCCTCAACCCATTTAGTGAAGTAATCTATTACAACCAAAATGAATTTGTGCCCATTTGATGCTTTTGGTTCAATAGGCCCCCATAACATCCATCCCCCATGCTGTAAAAGGCCAAGGGGTTGACATTGTGTGCAACTCCAAAGGGGGTGAATGTATCAAATCACCGTGTACCTGGCATTGATGACACTTTCGCAAAAAGGTAATGCAATCATGTTCAATGGTAAGCTAGAAGTATCCTGCTCTGAATACTTTCTTAGCTAGAACGTGCCCGCTCATGTGGGGTCCGCAGATCCCTGAATGCATGTCATTGAGAATTTTCGTGGCTTCAGTGGCATCCACGCATCTTAACAGTCCCAAATCAGGTGTCCTTTTGTACACCACCCCTCCACTCAGAAAGACATCACTTGCCAGTTGTCGAAGCGTTCTCTTTTGATTATTTTCTGCCATTGGAGGATATGTCCCATCTTGAAGGAAATTCTTGACATCAAAGTACCACGGTTGACCGTCAATTTCTTCTTCAACCACATTGCAGTATGCATGTTGGCTTTGGACCTGAATCTTTAACGGATCAATATGGGCTTTATCAGGATGGACAAGCATTGAGGCCAATGTAGCCAATGCGTCAGCCAGCTCATTATGTATTCTGAGAACATGTCTAAACTTTAGAACAGTGAACTTTTGGCGAAGATCGTCCATACACTGCTTGTACATGATCAGCTTAAGATCTCGAGTTTCTCATTCACCCTTCATTTGGCGTATCAAAAGATCTGAAACTCCGATAACCAGCAATTCTTTGATGTCCATGTCTAGAGCCATACGCAAACCCATTATGCATGCTTCATACTCAGATGTGTTATTAGTGCAACTGAAGCGAAGTTGAGCTGCTGCCGGATAGTAATGTCCCGTGGGAGAGATGAGGACTGCTCCAATGCCATGACCCTTTGAGTTAGAAGCACCGTCAAAGTACATTTTCCACATGTGCTCTTCATTAATCAACTCTTCGAGCACATCTACCTCCTCGTCGGGGAAGTAAGTCTTCAATGGCTCATAGTCATCATCCACCAGATTTTCAGCCAAATGATCAGCTAAGGCTTGAGCTTTCATTGCAGTTCTGGTGACATAAACTATGTCAAATTCTGTGAGCATGATCTGCCATTTCGCAAGTTTGCCTGTTGGCATTGGCTTTTGAAATATGAACTTCAATGGGTCCATCCGGGAAATCAGATAAGTGGTATAGGACAACAAATATCAGCTTTTGTGCGACCCAAGTTAGGGCACAACACGTCCTTTTCAACAAAGTGTATCTGGCCTCGCAATCTGTGAACTTTTTTCTCAGATAATAAATTGCATGCTCTTTCTTTCCCGAGGCATCATGTTGCCCTAGTATGCAACCAAAGGAGTTTTCATTGACTGACAAGTACAAAAACAGTGGTCGGCCAGGCTCAGGCGGAACCAAAACAGAAGGATTTGACAAGTATTGCTTGATCTTATCAAAGGCTTCTTGGCACTCTTCGGTCCATGCAATTGATGCATTCTTTTTCAACAACTTGAGGATCGGCTCACATATTGTGGTAAGTTGAGCTACGAACCTACTGATGTAATTTAGCCTGCCTAGAAAGCTTTTAATATCCTTCTTGGTTCGAGTAGGAGGTAATTCTTGTATTGCTTTGATCTTTGCGGGATCTAATTCAATACCTTGCCTATTAACAACGAAACCCAACAATTTTCCAGCAGGCACACCAAATGCACACTTGGCTGGATTTAGCTTCAGATTGTACCTACGGACCCTTTCAAAGAACTTTCTGAGATCTCTCACGTGTTCTTCAGCAGTTCTAGATTTGATAATCACGTCATCCACGTACACTTCTATTTCTTTGTGCATCATATCATGGAAGATGGCAGTCATAGCCCTCACGTAGGTTGCCCCAGCATTTTTCAAACCAAACGGCATCACTCAATAGCAATAAGTTCCCCAAGGTGTAGTGAATGCCGTTTCGTATGCATCATCTTCATCCATCTGGATTTAGTGATATCCAGCATAGCAATCAACAAAGGACTGTATCTCATGTTTGGCACAATTGGCTACGAGAGTGTGAATGTTAGGCAACGGGAAATTATCTTTGCGACTTGCCTTGTTCAAATCTCGATAGTCGACACATATCCTCGTTTTTCCATCTTTCTTAGGAACCGGAACAACATTTGCAACCCAAGTAGTGTACTGAACCGATTGAATTACTTTCGCATCCAACTGTTTCATTATTTCATCATAGATTTTCTTGATCATATCAGTTTTGAACTTCCGTTGCATTTGTCTCACTGGAGGGAAACCAGGTTGAATTGGCAATTCGTGGACTATCAATTCGGAGCTCAGAACCGGCATCTCATCATATGACCATGCAAAAAAATCCCAATATTCAAAAAGCACTTTCTGAATATCGTTCTTCACTTCAAGTCGGGCATACATGCTTATCTTGATTTTCCTCGCATCATCAGGGCTCTCAAGATTAACATCCTCTGTATCAGCCAAATTGGGTTTAGGCTTGCCCTCATGGCGTTCAACCTCCAGGCCTATTTCAAAATCAGCCTATTCCCCATCATATTCAATCTCGTTAACAGATTCCTCAATGTTTTCTTCATCACTTTCAACCTCAACTATGGTTATGGAGCCAAAATCAGATTGCGGTCCCTGGATGGACGATAAGTTCCTTGAACATGTCATTATATCAGGACCAGCAGATATATCACTACAGATAAACAAAAATAGAATAAATTTTGGAATATGAACAGAGATTGAAGGAAAGCTTGGCTCTTAGGCCTTTCATTAATGAAAAAGGGTTTGAATTACAAAAGGAAAGATGAGAAAAATAATACACTTGACATACAACCCTTAGAATATCCAAGTGTATTCAAAAGAAAATTTGTAAAACAACAGTCTACCAAGACCCCTTCCTGATGGGGAAGGGAGTTGCATTCCAGTTAGTCAGGTGCACGTCCGGGCCAATGTACTGAATTGAAGCATTGCTGGAGCCTTCACCCGGCTGTACCATGCAGATTTCAAAAATGACACCTAGATCAACTGGTGCATCCTGATTGTCTTCCAATGTGTTGACATTTGTAGTGACAACCTTTGGTTTCATGACATAACCCACGAAAGACTGAGCGAGACACGGAATTGGCTTTGGGAGAGACCAAACTTCTGACTCCTTTTTCTTTGCTTGCTTGTGATCAGCTGCTTTTGGCTTGAACCGTAGTCCCCACGTGCCTTGCATGCCATTTGGATAAACTGGATTTACCCTGCCTTGTAGTGATGCTCCCAATCCCTTTCCAAATTGGAAGCCATGCTTTAACATTTCAGATGCCATCATAATAGACGTCTCTGACACTCTTGGGACGGGTATAGGTTTCCCTTCTGTTACTTTTTCCATATACACCACATCGGATATTTGATACATGATGGTCGGGCGTGTGGTGACAACTTCAAGAGCTGGTATGTCCAGGCTATTGTTAAACTGTAAGTCATCCTCTCCATAAACTACGACAGCTTGATTATCCCAAGTAAACTTTACCACCTGATGAACTGTAGAGGGTACAACACAAGCCATGTGAATCCATGGTCGGCCCAATAACAGATTGTACGATGCATCCGTTTCCATGACTTGGAACTCAATGCTGAAGGTAGCGGGACCAATGGTTAACTCAAGATTGATGATGCCCAAAGATTCTCGAACTCCACCATCAAAAGCACGAACAGCAGAGGAACTTGCCCTGATTTTGCTCATATCCACCCTTAGACTCTTCAGTGTAGACAGAGGGCAAATGTTCAATCCTGCACCGCCATCTATTAGAACACATGTGACATAGGAGTCTTCACACTTAACTAGGACATGAAGTGCTCGATTATGACCGGTTCCTTCTGCTGGCAGCTCCTCATCGGTGAACATCACACGATTAGTCTCAAATACTCTGCCAGCAAGTGCTTCCAGATTAGCCATAGTAGTTTGTTCAGGAATGTAGGCCTCATTCAGTATTTTCAACAGTGCATTGCGATGTGCTTCAGAGTTCATAAGTAGAGACAAAAGTGATATCTGAGCTGGAGTCTTTCTCAATTGCTCGACGATAGAATAATCTCTCGATCTCATTTTCTTCAGAAATTCTTCCGCTTCTTTCTCGGACACCGGCTCGTTGATGGGTCCTTGGTCTTCTCGACCTGGCTTTGCCTTTCTCAATTCTTCCGGGGTAAAATATCTCCCGGACCTAGTTAGACTATTTATATCTGCAACAACCTCCATGATTTCCTTCCCGTTGTAAGACACGATTGTCTTGTTGTAGTTCCAAGGAACAGCCTTTGTACTTTTGACAGGGAGTTGTGCTGCCTGAGTGATGATAACTGGTTCACACTTTTTTGCCTTAACCTCGAAGACCGGAGTTTTCTGGCATGATGGCCCTTGCACAAGAAATGTTGGTGCATTGTTATGAACTTTTTCCTGCTTTGCAGCCGGAATTATGAAACTTGGCTCAACAGCTGCATCTTGCTTTGCTTTGTTGACAACAGACGCACTTGACTTTCCCCCGATTACAACAATAAATGGCTCACGGGCTTTGATGCTTGGGGAGGGACCAACTGCCACGATCTGCTTGGCGGCTTTCCCTTTCATGTCCTCTTCTATGCATACCATCCCTACCATGTGTACGTTGTTTTGAACATCATGAGCTGGTAAGGGATTTTGATTCACATTTTGTGTTTCATCCCCCACGACTTTTATCTGATTATTGTCTATCATTGCCTGGATTACCTTTTTGAGTTCCCAGCAGGATTCTGTGTCATGTCCAGGTGCTCCAGAATGAAATGCACAATGGCGTGAATGATCAATTCTTCCATTAGGATTCACTTTTCCCGGGATTGGTTTCAACAGATTGGCTTGTTGCAACTTTTCAAACAAATTAGTGTAAGTTTCCCCAAATGGGGTGAACTGTCTTTTCTCTTGTTGCATGTTTCTCTGTTGCAAATTTGGACGAAAACCTGGTGGACCCCGTGGTCGATAAGGCATCTCCTGCTGAGTCGGGAATTGAGCATGTGCCTGTTGATTGCTATACTGGACTGGAGTAGGGGGTGCACGCAATTGTGGACCAGATAGCGGCTGAACATAAGATGCTGCATTGACAGGGAATGAGAACTGCGGCATGGCAAATTATTGGCCATGAGGTGGATAGAATTGTTGTGGCGGGGGTATCTGAATGTACCCTTGATGGTCATTGTATCGTCCGTCATTTCTTCTCGGTCCAGGACCAACCATTGCCACTTCATCTTTTTTTTCTTTCTTCTTCCCAAAAGCAGCTGACCCTGATTGCAACGCTTGGGTAGTGGCTCTCAAAGCTGTTTGGCTGATAATCTTGCCTGCCTTGATTCCTCTATCAATCATTTCACCAATTCTCACTGCTTTACTAAAATGCTTCCCAATGGCAGAGGCCATCGCTTGGTAGTATGTTTCATCGAGCACTTCAACGAATTCTTCAACCATCTTATCATCTGAGATCAAAGGGCTTACACGTGATGCCTGTTCGCGCCACCTGTATGCATACTCTCTGAAGCTTTCACTTGGTTTCTTTGTGATCGTCTTCAAAGAAGAACGATCAGGAGCAGACTCTATTTTGTAACCATAATGGTTTAGGAAAGCGCTGTCCATGTCATCAAAGGTGACCCACTTTGAAACATCTTGTTGTACAAACCATTCTGTTGCCGGTCCTCCCAAACTGTCAGCAAAGTATGTCATCAACAATTCATCCTTCTCAATGCCCCTCATTTTGTTAAGGTAGATCTTCACACGGATCCTTGGATCACTTTGTCCAGTGTACAGATCAAATTTGGGCACAACAAAACCTTCAGGCAATGGCACATGAGGGAACAAGCACATGTCTTTGTATGAAATATTGGTTTTACCCCCTTGCCCTTGTATGTTTTTCACAGTTTGCTCTAAGGTTTTCAATTTCCGAGCAAAGTCAGTCTCTTCTGTTTTTCCCAACCTTTCAATATCAGCATGTGATTCTGGGTGGTGTCCCTGATCATACGACTCAGTGGGGCGGAGAACATTACCCCGAGCTTGGTCGAATTGTTGATCATGGGCCCTTAACTGTGGGTCACTGTTCGATCTTTGTAAAGTGTGTCCTGCAGGAACGGTGAATGTTGTGGCAGGAACTTGGGCTTGGCCATGTTGTCCATGCTGTGGGAATTGTGCCCCAGGTTGTACAGTAGAAGGTCCAGCTACGTTGTCAGTTTCTGGATGTGGACCAAACCCTGGAGGGTAACAGGGGTCTTCTACCATTAGAGATTGCCCTTGCCCTGGTGGCTGAGTATTCGCCATGAAACCGGCAGCAACTGGCGGAACAGGAGATGCCTGAACTGCTACCAAGTTACGAACCAGTTGCATCATCATTTCTTTCATGGCCGTGAAATCTTCGGCCATCTTAGCCTGTTGTTCAGCCAAGCAAACCAGCTCAGTGTTCACAGTTTCTTCGGCCATCGTTGTTGGAGTATTTTCCTGGAGAGGTGCTTCAACCACTTCTGGAACAGGCAGTGGTCCTTTGATTCTGGTGGAATAGGAATGTGGGGCCAGCACGGCAGTTGCTCAAGCTCTATTCAAATCAAAACACGTTAGTGCAACAAGATAGTATGGAACATGAATTTGCTTCGTTGGCCTAACCAATGCCTAAGGTCGTTATGCGTCATCCCAGATTGGTTTAGATGAGATCCCCAAGGGTATTGTTTGATTTCTTTTTCTTCTTCTCTTTCTTTCTTTTTTTTTATATCTTTTTCTTTTAAGTGAGACCAGAGGGTGAAATGAATTGACACATAAAAATGAGCAAAAGATTTTCATTACTAAAAAAGAAAGAGCACATACAGTGCTCCGGAGCACAGCCAAAAGAAACATACAAATGACTGAAAAATAAATTACAACATGCTAAATTCAAAAGCGACATCAAATACAGCATGCCAAGATGTTAAATAAATGACAAAAAAACAATAATCTGCATCATCTTGGCCTGATGTATCTACTAAGGTGACCCGGGCACGAAGTCAGCTGGCTCCCCTGGGTCAAACTCGAATGGCTCCTCGGGATCTCCCTCGGCTGGTGGCAAAGGCTGGCTCAAAATATTATGCAATATGTCCACCCGCCGTGCTACATTCCTCACATAATCTGGAGCTTCAATGCGAATGGTCCTATTAGACGAGTTATTATGATCTATGCACATCTGAGCCAAATAGTTTGCCAACTCCAACGCCCGTTCCTGACCTCGATCAATGACTCCCATTGACACAGCTATTTGCCGAAGCTGGGTCGTGGCCAATCTCAATGCATTATTCTTCAAAATTACTGCCTGATCAAGTTGTTCATGCAATCGATCAATGTTCCCAAGGCACTTCTGTACGAATCTGTCGCTCTCAGCTTGGGCAGTTAGAGCAGTATCTCTCTCTGTTAATGCTCTTCGATGCAAGTCACGAAGACGCCTGATAGTATCTGAGTGCTGATGTGTTAAACCCTCACTCTCTGATTGAGCAGCTCTGGCGGCGTCCCTCTCTGCAATTAAGCTTTGTATGGTAGCGCGGTATTCTTCCCCAATCTCACGCCTAGCAAGCTAAACTTGCATGTCCAACCTGGCCTCAATATCAACCATGCCTGCTCTCTATCTTGCGGGCATCTCTCTGGGTATGGGCTGGTGGTAATACCACAACTTGTACTCCCGAACGACCTCCCCCTTTAAGTCCATCCTGAACCTGTGTATTTTCTACGAGGCGCCTCCTAGTATCCCACTAGCTCAAGATATCACCTCTAAGAGTAGCTGGGTTGAGAGGATAGTTTGAGACATATGCACTCATGTCCTCAACTATTGGGATCTCCTGCTTTCGACCCAACTGCCTCAGTACACGCAGAGGAACATAAGGCTGGGATGCTGTCAAGCCCATCAGAATGAGAAAAGGACGGTCCACACATCTATGTATAACCTCCCTCTTAGGAAACCAGCTACACTGCCACAAAATCTTGTCCGGCGTGAGAGAGTTCAAGAAAGACCTCCAACCTGTCTCATTTTCTGGGAATTTATACTTCTCGATGTGTTCGAGATGATACCCGAGATAATCGATGTCACAGTACCTAAGAATATCACGAGGTGGGCAAGGGCGTACATGCTCCAAGAAAAAGACCTGTAATAGGAGGTTACACCCCTCAAAGAAACTGCTTTCTCCCTTGTAGCATCGAGTCAAAGCATGAAATATACTACCCAGAATCGTCTGGATGATAGTGGCGTCCGGTGCTCCACCATATAAAGCTGCCATGATCCAACTGACCTTAATAGATATCGCTCTATCCGGTAGTGGGAAAACCAACAACCCTAGCAAAGAGAACACAAAGACCTTAGGACAAAGTTGCACCCAATCTTCATATTTCAGCTTGTCATGGAACTCAAATCTATGCTTTTTAAAACCATTATCGGCCCCAAAATGATCATAAAGGTAATCAAATGAAATCCAGCCTTGACGAACACTAGCGATTGAGAGGTCTGTTCGTACCTTGATATTACTGAAAAAATCATACTCATTAACCTTCCTCGGAGCAATCATGTTCTTTTTCTCAAAATCCAGCTTAAGAAGCCCAGCTATCTCCTCGAGGGTCGGCGTCATCTCAAACCCCTTAAAACAGAAAGTATTTTGGTTTGGGTTCCAAAACCCAACTAGTGCACTGATGAACTCTCGTCGTGGGACAATATGTTTAATCACAAGGTCAGTCAGAAAACCAATCTTATCATGGACTAAATCTTTCTGTATTTTACTCATTGTCCCACCAAGACTTGAGAGATTTATCCGATTTGGGTGGGCCATCAGTCATCATGATAGAGGGTGGAATGGCATCAACAGGGTATTTTCTCTTGACCGACCTAGAAGATGATGCAGTCATTGTTCCTAATGAAAAAATATGTCAAATGTTTGAAAGCCTGAAAACAACTTAAAACAACTGACCGACGGAAAACAACAGATGCCTAAACTGCTAATTCGAAACTCTAATTTTCAACAAAACTTTTGTCATTGTAATGACGTAAAGTTGATCCTAAGAGAATCGAAAAATTTTGCCATCATAACGGCATCAGGACTGACTCCAGAAAATTACCAACATTGGTATTTAGATTTAGTTTATAAATGAAAAAATTTGACGTTACAACGACGCCACATTGACATCAAAACAAAAAATTTATTCCGATGATGACACTACAGTATTTTTGCAAAAAATTCGCCGGCATAACGACGTGAAAAACTGGATCCCAAAAACTTTCAACATCGATATACGAGCCTTTTCTAAAAATTCGCCATTATAACGATGTGAAAACTGACACAAAAATTTTTTCGGCTTTCTAACTACTAAGTGTGTGTGTGTGTGTGTGTGTGTATATATATATATATATATATATATATATATATATATATATATATTTTGTAAAATTTTCATCATCATAACGACACAAAACTGACATCTACAAAAGACGGCCAACACTGGCATTTTTACAAAAATTTGCCATTACAGCAGTATGACAAGACATTTACATTTAAAACATAAAATTCACCCTGCTTCCTCAGTTTTCCTTTCATTTTTTTTCTTTTGAAATCCGTCTCTCTCCAATTTGGTCAGCATAACAACCTTTCCTAGTCGCATGCAACACATAGAATGCCTTTTAGATGAGTCTTTCCCGGGAAGTGGGTCCCATTTAGACAAAAAGGTAGTCAGTCTAGACAAGTGCAATACCGGTGTATCGCACCTCATTAAGTGAAATATGATGCATATAATTGGGCCTAAAGGTTTAACTCTAGGTGACTCAACTGACTCAGTGTCTAGACTGGCTGAAAAACCGGTGGACAAAGCGGGCGGAAAGTGCATCAGGGCCATCCGGAGACAGTGTGTCCGGCCTAAAACCCTGTCACGCCTTCCTCCTAAATCATGGGCAATTTAGTAAGAAAGTCCCAGATACCACAAGAAATCTGGTAAGTGCACTTGTGCGTGTGTTTCAGAGACTCAGAGGGTTGCGGAGGAAGACAGTTTATATACAGTTCAACAATATCAAAGCAGTAACATTCAACTTTTCATGTGATAACGGCAATAAAATATAACAACAAAATATTTAATGAATTAAAACATGCGACAATTTATCAAAGCCGGAGATTCTAGTTTTCACTAATTTCCCCAGCGGAGTCGCCAAGCTGTCACGCCCTAAAAAATTAATTAACTGGGCTGAGTTGCGAGGTTATTTAAAGGCTCGTGACTGGTGTTCAAAAGGTACAAATTATTTTAGAGAAACTCGGAGTCGCCACTTGACATACTTTAAGGTGTGCCAAGTCACCAAAGGGTACCTTGGAACACCTCTGACTCGTCTAATGGTCTGCGTTAGAGATTCGGGTAAGGTTCTCAATTGACTCGCGGGAAGGTATTAGGCACTCTCGAGTCCTGTGCCAAGCACAGTTGCTTTTATTGTCGCAATTTTAATTTATTAAATATGGTTGTTATCTATTGCCGTTGATTGAATTTAAGCTTTGATTCAGAAAAAAAAAATTAAAAGTGTTGATTCTTTTCCAACCTCACAGAGGACTAGAAGAATTTACACTTTGATTCAAAATAAAATAAAATGTATTGCGTATTTCCAACCTTACAAAGGACTGGTCTATTTTTTAAGAGAATTTAATTAACTTCAAAAATAATAATTAATTTAAATCAATTTAGTTTTTCCTTTTAGCCTAATAAGTAGATCACAAATCATACTTATCTATTTGCCTAATCGCGTTATATTTTGTTAAGTAATTTTTAGTTAAAATGATTAATGGATAGTAACTAAAATAACGGACTATATAAATCAAACTATTTTCAAGTCTAATCTTTAGAGTGAAATTAATTATATAGATTAGATTAAATGTAACAAACTTGACAAAATTAAACAATTATGCATCTCTCTTACCAAAATACGGTTGTTTGCCAAATTAAGGACTATTTTGTTAAGCAGGTGGTTATTTGTCAAAACCACAACAGGTAAGCCTTATGTTTGAAGTGGGCTGAACTATTTGCGAAAATGAACTGCTTTAAGGTTTGTCGTGCAAAAAGATAATTAAATTTTTATTATATCCAATGATGATGGCTATTTTTAGAAGTTTTAATTAGTGGGGTTGGCTATCCAACGCCATAGCTTCGCAACACCATCTCACGACCAAAATCAACCACTGAATGCTCCGACCAGCAGCCATAACCAATGCCCCTTTGCTTCTGCTTTACATCGTCAAAATCAGCCCCTTTGCATCATCAAATCCACCAACATCGCTATAGCATCCGTTCACTACCATCACCATCTCCCTTAGAACAAAAAAATCATCATGATAGCAGCCCCTTCTCTTGGCCGAATCAGCGTCACCCACACCAATCACATAACTCCCATGAAAACAAATCCACAGAAACAGCCCCCAAATCATCCTCAAACATCATAAGGGGAAAGAAAAAAAAAAGAAAAAAAAAAGAACAGAAACGGGAAAGGAAAAAATAGACGGGTTTTGGGGATATAGAGAGGAGTAAAGAGAAGAGGAGGAACCAAGAAAACTTAACAAAAAGTAAGAACTTACCGGAGTCGAATTTTGACCGAATCTTTGAAGCCCGATCTACGAAAACTGGCTTAGATTTTGAAGAAATGGAGTTGAGAAATGGAATGAGGAGGCCGAAAGGAGTCCGGGGATATATTTTTTGTATTTTTTCGACCACCGGAGGTGGTGGCCGCCGGCGGCACAGTGGTGGTGTCGCGGCGGAGCAGTGGTTTTTCTAGTGGGCTGTGCGATTTTGGGCAGGGTGGCCCCAAGTCCTAAAGACTTATTAAGGAATGAGAGTAAAATGAGAGAATAATGATGTTTATAAGGGGAATATGGACAATGAATGAGAGCCATTAGATCAATTATGATCTAATGACTGGGATTGAGGGAGACTAATGGGTGGGCTTCAAGAAATTGGGCTTGGACACAAATTAGTTGGGCTACTCTATTTTCATATATAGCCATTAAAAATGTCCAGACTTGATTAAAATACACATACAACTAAAATAAAACTATATAATTTTGCAATACTATCACAATTGAAATATCAAATCAAAGTTAAACACATAACAAGTAATTTTTGTTAATTTTTAAATTTTAACGTCCTAATTAAAGATAAATTTAGTCAAAATTAGGTGATTACAATTAGTTGATGATTACTCCAGGTTTACATGGACTATATTCCTTGCATCTAAGGAAGAAGATTTTAATGTATTTTTAATTTTTTACTAAGAAAGCTTAAAGGACTCTAGATAGTCACATTGTTGCCATTAGATCAGATCATGGAACTGAATTTGAAAATCATATATTTTTCAATTTTTGTAATGAAAATGGCATTAATCACAACTTCTCCTCACCTAGGACTCCACAACAAAATGGTGTAGTTGAAAGGAGAAATAGGACCCTAGAGAAAATGGCTAGGACTATGCTAATATCTGGTAATCTTCTACAAAGCTTTTGGGCTGAGGCCATTAACAATATATGCTATATAATCAATAGATGTATGACAAGGCCATTGATAGAAAATACACCATATGAGTTGCTTAAAAGAAGAAAACCAAATATATCTCATCTTAGGGCTTTTGGTTGCAAATGTTTCATACATAACAATGGAAATGATGCTGGAAAATTTGATCCTAGGAGTGATGAGGGAATCTTTATTGGTTATTCTTCAAATAGTAAATCTTATATAGTCTTTAACAAGAAAACATTGAAAGTTGAAGAAAGCATGCATGTTAAATTTGATGAAACTGACAGTTTGACTCAAGAACAGGTACAGGAAGATAAAGAGATTAGAATGTTGAAACATGGTGAAACTGATTCTCAACAAATGCAGACATTGGATGGGAATGATGTGAGAAGTGAGTTGCAAGGAACTGTTCCTCAAGACAAAACTGAGAAGAGTAGCACAGAAACAGGGGGAACAAATGATGAATCTACCTCACAAACTAGCAGTGCTACTCCCTCAGGAACTGTTCCTCAACAAGGGACTTCTGAAAATAGTCTGATACTCAAGCCTTACAAGTATCAAGGTTCACATCATGTGGATCAGATAATCTCAAACAAGACTGCTGGAATACAAACTAGATCAGCAGTTAAAAATCACAATTTGTGTGCCTTTAGTGCCTTCTTATCTCTTATTGAACCCAAAAATGTGAAAGAAGCACTGAAGGATGCAGATTGGATCAATGCTATGCAGGAGGAATTGAATCAATTCCAAAGAAGTCAAGTTTGGCATCTAGAACCCAAGTCAATGAATAGGTCCATTATAGGAACAAAATGGGTTTCCAGGAACAAACTTGATGAATATGGCATGGTAACCAGAAATAAGGCTAGATTAGTTGTTCATGTGTATAGTCAAGAGGAGGGCATCGACTATGATGAGACTTTTGCTCCAGTTGCAATATTGGAAGCAATAAGACTTCTTATAGCCTTTGCTACATTTGTGGAATTTACTCTACATCAAATGGATGTTAAGAGTGCATTTCTGAATGGTTACTTAAATGAAGAAGTCTATATCAAGGAACCTCCAGGTTTTGAGAACGAACAGTTCCCTGAACATGTGTACAAGTTAGACAACGCCTTGTATGGACTCAAACAGACACCAAGAGCATGGTATGAACGACTATCAAATTCCTACTTCAGCATGGGTATAAGAGAGGTAAAATTGATAGTACACTGTTTTTGAAAGAAAAAGGTAAGCATCTCTTAATTTTTCAAATTTATGTAGATGATATAATCTTTGGTGCTACTTGTGAAAATTTTAGTAAGAAATTTGCAAATTTGATGGGGAGTGAGTTTGAGATGAGCATGATGGGTGAACTCAATTTCTTTTTGGGTTTACAAATTAAGCAAACCTCAAATGGAACTATGATCCATCAACAAAAATATGTTAAGGAATTACTTAAAAGGTTTGATATGGACAATGCTTAGGAAATTGATACACCTATTGCAATTGCCACAAAACTGGATCTTGATGAACATGGAATATCAGTATATCAGTTGATCAAAAATTGTATAGGGGCATGATTGGTTCTCTACTTTACTTAACTGCTAGTAGACCTGATATTGTGTTTAGTGTTGGTTTGTGTGCTAGGGTTCAGTTAGATCCTAAGGAATCTCATTTGAAAGTTGTTAAAACAATATTGAGATACTTGAAAGGAACAGGTTCCTTGGGACTTTGGTATCCAAAAGGTGGTAATTTTAATCTTGTTGGATATACTGATGCTGACTATGCAGGTTTTCTTGTTGATAAAAAGAGTACCTCAAGTATGGCACATTTTCTTGGTGAATGTTTGGTTTCTTGGGGAACCAAGAAACAAAATTCAGTGGCACTTTCCACTGTTGAGGCTGAATATGTGGCAGCTGCCTCATGTTGTTCATAATTGTTATGGATTAAACAGCAATTACAAGAATTTAGTGTTGATGTAAGAACTGTTCCTATCTTTTGTGATAACACTATTGCTATAAACATGACAAAAAACCCAGTGCATCACAAAAGGACCAAACACATTGATATAAGACACCATTTCTTAAGAGATAATTATGAAAAGGGTTTGATCACTATAGCATTTTGTCCTACTGAAAAGCAGATTGCTGATATTTTTACAAAAGCTTTAGGAAGAGATCATTTTGAAAGAAATAGGTTGGAATTAAGGATGATTAAATTCACCTAAATTCACAAATGCTTTACTTCAAAATTGGCTGAAAAATTGTACTTAAAATGAATTTTATCAAAGTCAATTTGAAATATTAAGTTCAATTTCATACTTAATTGTATACTCTTCTGCCACGATTTCTTTTTAAAGTAGCTAAAATTTAATGATGTTACCCTTATGTTCTTAGAATTTCAGATAGAGCAAAACTGATTAAATTGGGAAGGACACTGTTTTTGGTGATAAATTCAAGTATCTAGTCTTTATTATTCATGTATATTAGAAGTTTGAGGCTATAGGTAACTTGAAATTAGGATAAATCCCACTAGGAATCCTAATCATATCCGGTATGTATAAGAGTCCCATCGGAGGAACCAGTTCCCAATCAAATCAGGTAACTTAAATCATAACGGCTCTTTTTCCGAGAGACTCCCAAGAGTCCTTTAACGGCTGATATTCATTCAATGAGGTCATAGTATTCGTGTTGCACTCAATATCCACTACCTATCTCACTATATATATATATATATATATATATATATATATATATATATATATATATATATATATATATATGTATATATATATACACACACACACACTTCTACCTCCTCATTGTTATTTCACTTTGATCACAATTTAATTCTCAAAAAGTTCAGAAAAAGTAGTGAATTATCTCTTGAAACGTATTCTTACAATGTCTCTCACACCTGAAAATTCATCATCTCTTCCCACTTCTAATCAACCACAAATTCCTAACCCTCCTTTACCCATGGATACCACAACACCAAACCCTGAAGTTCCTGAAAATAATCATGAAGTTCCTGAGCCAGAATTTCAGGGGGAAGGACCAGTTCCCACTGCTGAGTCGATTTCAGAACAAGTTGAGGACTTGTCCAGGGCTATGATTATCTACCAGTATCAGGTAAACTATGCCTCTCCTTTAAATGTAGTAGAGGATGAAGGGGACAATGTAAAGGGGTCTGGAACTGTTCCTGAGGGGGAAGGTGAAACTATAAAACGTTTGGAGGCTCCCATGCATGGGTCACCAGGGTCTCCAGAGGTTGCTTTTAAAGCACCCATGGAGGATGTGGTGGATGTGGATGATGTTATGAGTGATAGTGATAGGTCAATTATTGATCTTATTGACATAATAAGTTTGAAAAGAAAACTTGCTAGGAAGGGACCCATTGATGATAAGATCACTGCTGAGATTGCTGTAAAATTGAAAAAGATTAGTGATAGTTATAAGCCAGGGCTTAAGAAAAAGGGTGAAAGTTCTTCTAAGGCAAAAGGACATGTTCCTTCTGTCTCTACCCCTGCTTGTGGGATTAGAAGAACAAGAAGTGCAGTCAAGGCTGCAGATGAGAAACTGGATGCTGCTATGGAAAGAAGCAGAAAAGGAAAGGGAAAACAGGTTGTTGATCCTGTTGATGAAGAAGACACTGAGTTTATAGAAAAGGAGAGAGAAATTATGGATGATGAAGATGATGAGATGGAGGATGTTGAGGAAGTTGTTCCTCGGTCTAAGAAGAGGAAAGTTGCACAAGGGCGTGTGACAAGGAGTTTTGTGAAAGCTGCTGCAGGAAAATCTTCCAAGAGGACCAGGTCCTCAAAAAGAACTTTGGTTGATGAAGGTTCTGATTCTAGTTCTGATGAGTTAGTTGTTGGTGAAGACAGTGAGAGTGAGAATGAGGGAGATGAGGTTCAATACTGTGTACATGATGATATTATGTCTAGGAAAGTTCTGAAAGGAAGGGTACTCTCTGATGTTGAGGAAGAGGGTATGATGTGGATTTTGCAAAAGCTGCAGGTTCAAGGCTGGAGGGACATGGTCCTTCAGATAAAGTGTAAGTGTGCAAAAGTGATGGTTCAGGAATTCTACAAGAATTGTTCCATAAAAAGGGACAGGATCACCACCTCTGTTCATGACCAAGAAATCACTTTTGACACTAATGAATTGGGTGAACTGCTAGGTATTCTATCTGTGGGGTATGAAAACTACATCAAAAAGGTGTGGCCTGATTTGGCAAATTTGCCTACTGGGTTGGAAATCACTAGGAAGTTTGCTGAAAATGATGAGGAGGAGAAGCCTAGGGTTGTGCAGAAGAGTGAAATGCACCATCAACGCCAGGTGCTATTTGAATTTGTGAACAAGATTATGCTGCCAAGGCAGGAGAAGAGAGAGATTGCCAGTTTTATGGACCTGGTCCTTATGGAACTGCTGGATAGTGATAAGCAGATCAATTGGCCTAGGTTCATGATTCATTTGATTAAGAGGGTTTTTACTGGGAAGAAAAAGCACCCATTGCCCTTTGGTTTTATCCTGACTGATCTGTTTGCTAAATTGGGAATTCCTTTGGAGAGGGTAGTCAATGCTATGAAGAAGGAAAAATTTGGCTGTGCTACACTGATCAGCTGTGATATGCCTGTTCAAGCTGATCCTCCACTGGCTGGTGTTGGCAAACAGCCTTTGAACAACAAGGTAAGGGCATTAAGGCGACAAGTTGCCATACAAGCTGCTGAGATAGCAAGGTTGGAGGATGAGAGGAACTACTGGAAGGCAGAGGCTACTAAAGCAAAGGAGACAAATGAGGGAATGCTCAAACAAATGTTTGAGTTGCTGCAGGACAAGTCTCAGGGACCTGGTCCTTCCACATCCTGATCACCTTAGCCAAATGCCATCTTTTATCCAGTAGGATTTAGACTAGTTCTAGTACCTTAGTCTTTTCCTTTTCTAGTTTTTGAATAATTTAGTAGTACTTGCTTGTATCCCCTGGTTTAACTTTTTTTTAATGATGACTTATCTTCGATGGCTAATATCATTGTCTTGCAGTTGCTTTAGTTTGAATTATGCTTGCATTTTGAATTGCCTTAATGGCCATGAGCTGATTATTCTAACACTTGATATATTCTAACTTATGCAACCTTTTCAATGATGCCAAAAGGGGGAAGAGTAAGTTCTGATTTTGCGTGAAATTTATAACCTAATTGAAAATCTGATTCTTAATGATGAAATAAGTTTCTACTTATGTTACTTTTGAGTTCCAAGTTGTACTTCAGGACATTAAGGACATGCAGCTACCCCTATGAGTTTGTCATCATCAAAAGGGGGGAAATGTTAGCTTGGATAAGCTTGAAGTTTTGACTGATGACTAAGGAACAAATACAAGTACATGTTCTTTTGAATCACTGTAGCTGAATAAATAAATCATACAAAATCATTTAAGCTGAAATATTATTTATTATCCTAAGTCTAATGTTTATCTTGATAATTATACAGGACTACACGAGATATGAAAAGATTGCATAAGAGTGGATAAGGACTAAAGAATTTTGGGTAACCTAGGGAAGAATTCAATTAAGACTCAAACTTTTGGAGGCTTTGGAGTTCTAATTGCTCCAGACTTCTTGGATTCTGAAGCTGTAAAAACATGAGCATTTCAGCTATTGAGGGTGCACAAATACAAAGAGAATCAAGCGATAGCATTGAAATAGTCTTTGTCTTATTTGTGTAATCATTAAGCTACAGGAACTAAGTAAAGAACCTGTTCCTTAGATTGAGTCTTGTCAAAGTTCACTCTTAGTTCAATTGTAGTAGGTACTGTCGAGTTGTATCATTTCAATTCAAGTCGTGTACTTGAAGAAACTTCACTGATCGTGAAAGGGGTCACTAAAGGATTAGAGTTAATCCTAGGTTAGTAAGAAGGTAGTCTTGTAACCAAGTGAGTCTTTTACATAGTGAAGTTGAAATCCTACTTGGAAGAGTAGGTCATGGTATTTTTGATCCCTAGTTAAAGAAGTTTTTCTATGCTAACATCAAGTGTTCATTTACTTACAGTTTTAATTCCGCATATAATACAGTAAAAGGACACATTGAAGAAACTGGTCCTTAAAACAGTAAGTGGTGTGTCTTGGGAAATAACAAGTACAAATATCGAGTGTGTATAAGCGTTTCGCATAAATTTTGTGGCATGCATTTCCGCCATTAGTGAAGTGTCAATCTGTTGGGACGTAAAGAGAACTTAGTACTTATGCTTTTCTTTTTTCCCTATTGCACCATCAATATTTCAGTTAAATAGTTTTAGTTATTAGTAACCTTTTTGGGTCCTACTTTACATGCATATATTGTTTGAGCTTTTTTTTTTTTTGGTTGAAATACGAAACATTATAGATATTAAGGTATTAAGGTGTGCTAACAGTAAACATCACTATCTGTTGAGCATCAAAGTTGCTAGTTTGGCTAATATAGTACATGCATCAAAAGAGATGCTTCTAGGGTACATGCACCCATTTTCATCATACAAAATAGTAGATAAAATACTAGTAGTGGGGAGTTCACCACACATGAACATAGTAGAATTTGGACTCCTGTCAAACCTTCCTTCTCCAAAAGATCAGTCACTTTGCTCTGCTCCCTGAAACTGTGCCTAATTTCCAGCTGGCACACGCTCTCCATCAACTTTCTACAATCATTTGTTAAAGGCAGAATACATAGATAGCTCCTCAAAGTTGGCCCGAATTCCCACTTAAACACTCATACTTTTGAAGTGATCAGATAGACACTTCTACTTGACACATGTGTGTCTCGCAAATACTCGTGTCTGACAAACCTTGTGCGTGTATTACAATTGCGGATGACGTGGCAACCGATCAAATCAGGTTGTGACATGTAATTTTGGTTAAAAAATAATTAGTATAACTTTTCTTTTAAAAAAATAAAATAAATGTAAAATTTAAGGGAAAAATACTGAACCCCCACCCCTCACAACCTTTATCTTCTTCTTCGTATTCCCCTATCTTCTTCTTCTTCTTCTTCTTCTTCTTCTTCTTCTTCTTCTAAAACCATCTACACCTTGACTCCTACAAAATCAAAGTAGTAGGTTTAATCCCAAGCTCCAACAATGGCGACTCATCTTCGAAATTCGTCGAGACGCCGCCGATAGTGGTGGAGCGGAAATGAAGTTGAGGCAGCAGCAGACCCTTCATTGCCTGAGATCCGCCTGGCTATGTGGGTATTAAACACTGCCTACTTGTCTTATGTAAAAAATGAATTGATTTCACTCTTGGTTTTTTAATGAGGTTTGTGTTTGGAAGGTATCAGATCGGGAACAAAATAAGTTCTCAAACGAAAATATTACTTGTCTTATTGTTCAGCCCAACGATTGCAAAAGTCAAGAATTCATAGGAGATGAAGACAATGTTGTTGCTGAAGAAGACGAAGACGAAGACAAAGAAGAAGATGACCCGGTTGTTAATAAACCGGAACTGGTTGGCCAAATTCGAACACTAGTTCTTCCACGCAATGTTCTAGACTTTGTTTGAATCGGAGTTATGAAACATAACTTCTCTTGAACCGGATTTTCTCCATTCTAAACCGACTTAATCGGTAACTTTCCGGTCAATCAGTACCCTAAAAATGAATCTTCAACAAAATAAGACAACCATTCAAGACTTTTCAAGTCATCCCCCCCGTAACACAAAAAAAATGTTCAACTAATCAAACCGTTTTAGGGATTAAGGGTTTGAGATAAATTAAGATTTGAATGTGAGGAATTTGTTGTTGGGAAGAAGATTGAATATTGTGGGAAAGAGGTGTTAAAATAATGCAGGACCCACATAAATATTATTTTAACTTAAAACTAAAATATGGAATAGAAAGACCATCCCGCACGCGCTCAAATTTACATGGAATACACCTGATTTTCCATGTCAGCTCGAAATATTTAAAAGACACACATGTGTCACGTATAAGTGTCTATCTGATCACTTCCAAAGTATGAGTATGTGGGAATCCGGGCCAACTTCGAGGGGCTGTCTATGTATTATGCCTTTGTTAAAGCACACAACTAGCATTATAATCAAGCATTTGGACAACAATGTGGGAAGAGACAATTTCGATTATAGCGAGTAGTAACTCATTTTCTTTTATTACATTCAGTCCATGCCAATGAGCTAGAAGCTCAATGTCAGTGTTGTCAATGGAGTTGACATGATTGTAGTAGCTAAGAATCCATTTTCCTTTGTGATTCTTGATAACTCCACATGTGCCTCCTTTTTTTTAAGCACCATCTATATATAATTTATAATAGTGGTGAGGGGTGCAGGGTGCCATTCAGATCAAGGGTAAGAGTTTGGGTAGCTAAGGGATAGCGTTTAGCTAAAGATATATATTCCATTGTTTGATCATGAATCAAAGAAAGGGAGGAGTCATTTGAAATATTATTGTGATGATTGTTACTACGATTAATTCATATATTCCACAACATAAATGTAAAGAAAGCATTCCAATCATAGTAATGATAAGAAAATTTCCTAAGGGTGTTATGAATCTTGTTTAGCCAATGATCACTATGGTGGTTGTAAGAAGTAGTGTCAATTTGGAGGTTATGATAGATAGAATACACTAGCACAACGAAGAAATATGTAAGAAGTAGTGTCAATTTTGAGGTTATGCTAGATAGAAGACACTAGCACAACGAAGAAATATGTGAGGAATTGTTTTATTTTCAATAGGATAAGATAGACACTTGGAAGTTATGTTGATGCTATATGCTGAAGATAAGCTCTTGTAGGAAGTCGATCATGGTAGCAAAGCCATAGGAAGAATTTCATTTTAGGAAAACTTACATGGCATATACATTCATAATAGTCATACAGACAAAATAAACACATTCTTCATTTTTTATGATTTATAAACATTTAGCCTTATGTATTCCCTTATTAATAGCCATTACACCGTGTGAAACATCTCCCCTATTACATGCCTATTTTTGGGGAGTTGATGGGTCATTACTCATCAGAGATTCTTAGCATTAATGACTCTGTATATTATCTCCTAAATATTAGCATCAACGAACATCACTTAATCATACACTAAATATTAACATTCACTACAAGGTAAAAGATAACAAATTAAAAACCTAGTTCCAGGATTAGCTGACCCGCTGACTGCTTATTAGTCCATATGTATTTTCTACCTTTAAAATTTAAGTCTTGCAATTTACAAGCATTAAGACAATTTCTAAATGAGGTAGTACGATTAGTATTAACGCGTCTGTCTACCCATTTATTATTTGTGATAAGTACTTCGTTGAAATCTCCACCAAACCAAGGCAATCTATATAATTTATAAATATTCATTAGGCTATTCAACAATAATAATCTATCAGAGTAAGAGTCGCTAGCATAAATTTTCGAAAAATAAAAAAAGGATAAGGGTAAATGAGTACCTTGTCGACATGGATTTCTTGGCCACTCATATATACATCTTCAACTGACACAACACTAGTGTCTCACAGAATAACAATACCACCAGAACAAGCATCTATGGGAGCTTCTACCATACCAGTAAAGTGGAAATCATTTCGTGGTTGTTCACCATGAAGTGAAACATAAATGCACGTCTCATTAGAGTTTGTTTCAGCCATGCGGCAGATAGTGGATTGTTTGGTGATGGCATTGAGAAGATCAACTGTGGTGGTGGAGGATTGTTCTGGGGAGGGGAATTGTTTGGAGCTTGCGGTGGGTTTCCTGGATTCAATCTCATGAATGAGGTACTCGGAGAATCAGTATGTAATAGGTGCTTTGAAGTCTAATTATTCATCTATTTTGGTTCAATAGGATCCTCGGCATGTTATAGGGGCGTGCAAGAGTTTTTTATGTATTGTAAAGAGAGATGTGATACTAGGGTGCAACTATATGTGTCTATATCCATAGTGTTTAAATGGCTTAGCTTGGGAAGGGTAGTAAATGCATGTAAATGCATTGGCTAAAATTGTGAAGGAGGACAAATAGAATGGGAAACTTGTAGCTCCTCTAGATTGGTTGAGGTGGACGGTGTAGCAGCGAGGGTTTTTGTTGATTGGCTAATTTGTTGCATGCTATATGAGGTGTTAGCTTCCAAACGAAATAGGATAAGGTTTGGTGATGATTGCAAATCATTTGGAGAGTAATTTGGTGAAGTGACACGTGGCTTTCTAACAGATTTTCATGTTGTATGTGATGAAAACTTGTTTTAATAATTTTTCTGAATTTTCATTTTCTTTCGAAAGACTTTCAAAATTATTTTTTAAAATATGTTCATGATCCAAATTCGAATATTTATTAGAATAAGAAGATTTGGTAGATTTACCTCTGTAAGTGTAGGTTTGAGTATTAACGTATTTTCCATTTTTAGCATAAAAATATTTTACATTAATTGGGGAAGGCACCTTAATTTCTTCTACTGACAAGAGAGATTGGGTCTTACAAAAAATAACATTACATTTTCTCCTAGGAAACTTTACCATTTTTCATTCCTCTTCCTTGTCCAGATCCTGCATATTAATTGAGTTAGAAGGTGTAGTAGTGTTATTAATTGAAATAAGACCAGTATCACCTTTTTGCTTTGCATGCGGCATATTAAGGGCTTGTGTCCTAATCCGTCGCATTGATGGCAAAGGGTGTTTTATCCTTCATAAACTAATTTTTGTTGTGTTATCCAGCTTGTATGGATGTTTTAACATGATTTTCTATAGGAACTTCCACACAAATTCGGGCGTAACGACCCTTAAGGATTGATAAGCGCAAGTATCAATTTTTAATAATCGATAAATTTTGTTACCAATTCTAATAAGAATCTCCATATCATAGAATTTGTAGGTAGTTCCGTTAGACTCAACCTATTAGTGGAGTAGGTAATTTTTGTAGTGGAAACTACAAAATTTTGTCCCACCTTTTCACTGATAGAAAGAAACCATGCATGAACCAGGGACCATTATGTATTAGCCTTTATCAAATTTTCTTATTTGAAAATTTTGACATTGAAATAATCTGCCCCTATATCAATTTCAATTCTTAAATTTCAATCGAAACAGTTGATTATATTTTAATCGAAAAACTTAAATTTCAATTCTTTCTTCTAATTCCATACTTATCAAACTGAATCGAATCAAATTTTATGTCAACTTGTTATGTATATTACTAAATGAATTTGAACTTAGTTAAAAGAGAAAGTGTCAAGGTTAAAATAGATATAAGAATATTTATTGCTCAAAGTTGGATTGGAGTTTAAGTTGGAGGGGTTTATGAATAATTTTGCACCCATAAAAGCAAAAAGTTAAATGCATAGAACTTCCCGACTTCCACTCGTGTTGCCTTAAATGGCTAACTTGTACCAACTTTTGTTTTAGTACCAATAAGATGCATGTAATCTGATACTCCTTTGTACTAAAATTTTGCATCTCTTCAAGGGTTTCACACTATGAGGTACCACTAACAAAGCTGAAAGCTCAAGCTTCCCTCTGCAGCTGCTGTTTCTCTCTTCAGCTAAAGGTTTCTATTTCTCCAAGTTTGTTTTGGCATTGGATTCTTTTAGTATTTTTATTTGCTTTTATTTTCTTGATAACTGTGTCCCGGACAACTTGCGTGCACCTCGACTAACTTTTGCAAGTACTTGTTTTATTTGGTGTTCATGCATGATTCTTTAGTGGGTCTGCGACACTCTTGTGTAAAAACTTTATATTTATGGTTTTTATATATTAAAAAAGTTATACTCCGTCCCAATTTATGTGACCTAGTTTGACTGGACATAGAGTTTAAGAAAGAGATGGAGACTTTTGAAACTTGTTGTTTAGAATAAATTATAAAAATTTGTGTGGTTGTGAACCATTTGATAAAGTAAAACTATTACGGAGTACTAAATATAGAAATGTGTCATTCCTTTTCGGATTGACTGGAAAGGAAAGAGTGTCATTCCTTTTGATCTTGCATTTTGTGTGGAAACCTTGGTTTGACATTCTTCTTAAGGGTGTGTTTGGTATGACAGAAGCCCTTTTCAAGAAGAATGTTTTCCAAGAAAATGTTTACTGGTGTTTGGTTCGTGAGTGGAAAATGTTTTCTAGAATCTATATTTTAATGCTTAATGATATTATCAACAAACTGGAGAGTGTTTTAATGAAACTTTTGAGCACTGGAGATTAGCAATAATGTCTAATTGTTAGTTGAAATAAGTAATATGAAGTTAAAAGTTAAAATAGTTGTAAGGAAAATGACTTCAGCCGTAAGTGAGTGATGTTATTTTCCTACTTTTGATGGAAAATGACTGTTTTCCATGGCTTCCCGCATGGCAAGCACACCCTAAAACTGTATAATCGTAAAACATTGAAGCAACTCACATAGGTATCAGAATTTGGTTATGTTGTGTTTTATTAACTTGCTTTCTTCCTGAACAAAGGGTAGGAATGGAATCAGAGTTGGTTTCCACAGAGGAAGTGGTGAAGGCATTGTTGGAATACTTAGTTGATCCTCGTTTGCCTCTGAAATCATCTGGCTTTAAGGAAGCTCCCACTCTTTCTCAGCAGCAGTCTGTTGCCAAACAGGTCTTCTTTATCTTGTATTATTATAGCATAGTGTTCATTTTGTATGATTTTAGACCCTTGACATTTCAAAAAGGAAGAATGACAGATTTCAAATTCTAATCAATCTAGCTTAGGATTGATGCATAGTTGTTGTTTCTGTTTGTTAATCTGCTTGCTGCATCATGTGGTGTTTTTATAGAAAAATGTAAGTTATCTGATAATATCTGCGGCTGACTTCTGAATTTTTTTCCTTCTACAGTTGCATGCTGTTGTGTTACTTTATAACTACTACCAGAGGAAGCAAAATCCACAGGCAAAATATTTAGATTTTGATTCATTTTGCAAGTTGGCTGTGACTCTAAAACCGGCTTTGGTGTCATACATGAAGTCCATGATTCCATCTGATATAACTGGCTCTGAGATCATGGAAAATGATCTTTCGGTAACTGAAAAGGCAATCCAAGATGCTTGCAACATATCTTGCGCTTTAGATGCCTCAAAAGATGTTCCATCTATAAACAAATGGCTAATTGCCAAAGTTTCTGTCTTCTTACTAGACTCTAAGAAAGAAAATTGTTGGCTACCTTATAGTTCTGTTACTGACGGTGTCTGGTCTGTCCTCGAAAGAAATCTTGAGCTTACCACAGCTGAAATAGAAGGTGCAGTAGAGGGGAAACATCTAAACAAAAAGAGGCGGGTCAGTGTGAGACCAGTGACAGTCGATCAAAAAGATGATGACTCTGGCTTTCAGCAGCTTGCATATTTGGCTGTCAAGGATGCAACAGGTATGTCAATTTTAGAATTATATTTGTAATATATCAAAGCATGCTTACAATACTACCCCATGGGCCCACGTGCTGCTATCTAGCTCCAAAAACACTAGATTGGGAGAAGTCATTTGTGCCTAGGCTGCTTTAGATTAAGAAAATCATAAGCTGATACAAGTTTGTTCCCATTTTATAAAAATCCACATTTTGTTGTGAGATCTCTACTTTTTATTTTTTGTTTTACTCCTTGTATACGTGCACTTTTCCAGCCTTTTCCATTAATAAAATTTGATTACTTTCATAAAAAAAGGTTTGTTCTAATTTAGAGAGAGCATCATTGAAACTTTGCTTGATATGGAGCAGGTATTTCTCGGTCTGACCTTGTGGTTTTGGAGAAGCATGTGGTATATTCACTAAGTAAAGAAAAGACAGCATCTTGCTTTTACATCATGCAATGTACCCAACCAATCAATCAAGACATTCAAGTCCCTGTTAAAGAGATTTTTGAGAGGTTAGTTCTTATCATTTTTAACTGCTTTCCCTTAGAGAAGTGGCTTCGTTTTTTTTCAAAAAATTAAAAAAAAAAAAAATCAAGGGTATTTAAGAGATGGACTTTTTCTGTACGAGTTCTTGTATCTCCAGTCTTAGGAAAGCTTATTTGTTTGATGATACTGCTACTTTTTTTGAAAACATATTATCTTTTCCCAAGTTCACCAATCTTTACTTTCTTTGATGAAATCATGGGAATCATTTGAAAAAAAAGAGGTCCCTGATCCTAGCTACAAGGAATCCAATAAATGTAACAGTGCATCAGCTTCTCCTATATAGCTTTTCTTGCACCAAAAATATAAGAGCAAAATACAATTGGACTTAATCTTCTGAATAGGGCTTTCCCTATTCTCAAAGCATCTTCCATTTCTTTCTGCCCATACAATCCACCAAATACACTGGGGGATTGATCTCCACCACTTCTTCTGCAATTTATTTCCACCTGGTCTATGCCAAGTGTTAATGGCCTCCCTTGTAGATTCTGGCATATACCAACTCAAACCTATTACATTCAGAAAGATCTGCCATAATTGACTTGTCACCTTACAATGCCAAAAAAGGTGATTTATATCTTCTTCACTTTGTTTGCATAAGAAGCACCTGGAACTCAGTTGCACACCCCTTTTTTGAAGATTTTCAAGTGTCAAACAAGCTTTCCTGGCCACTAGCCAAGTAAAGCAAGCTACCTTAAGGGGTGCAATAGTCTTCCATATACTTCTCCATGTCCAAGGAGATTGTACTTGTCCTTCACCCATAAGAAAATTGTAAGCCGACTTAACTGTGAAGATGCCCCTTGTGTCTATCCTCCATCTCAGTGTATTAACCTTTTCAAAAAAATCATGGGAATCATTTAATCAACCATTTGAATATACACATGTCCTTTGAAGAGCAATTCATAGTAAGTTGACGGCATATAATATGGCGAATTTGAAGATTATAATTTCACGTTGTATTGTCATGAGTCAAGGTGCCTTCTTAATTATTACTCAAATCAAAAGCGAGCACATCAGAAATAAAAGATGGTGGGACAGACCCCCATTCCATTGAACCAAACATAGAAACAGCTGTCCTAGCTAAACTATGAGCAACTTGATTATCTGATTTTCTAATTAGAGAAACAGACACTAATTGAAAACCCTTCATTAGCGTCTTACAATCATAAACAAGAGAGTCAAAATAAGAATTATTTGAAATATTTCCTTCAAGAGCTTGATGAACTAGCTGATTATCTGTCTCAATTACCACACGACTACTAGGAAAGTCGCTCTTCAACCAACTAAGAGCTTCCCGAACGCCCATAATCTCTGCAAATAACGGGCTAGGTACTTTATTTAAGAACTTTACTTTTCTGCCAATGAAGTCTCCTCTAGCTGTGCGTATCAACATTCCAACTCCCGCAAGACCACAGTGAATATCAAAGCTGGCATCCGTTTTACATTTAATTTCATCCTCATTCTGTTTTTGCCATTTAGTAACCTGATTTTTAGAAGGTGAAACACCATGTGTTGACACCTTTGCCATCGGAAATTCTCTACAAAAGTTTTGTGCCTTCAAAAGAATTATACTTGGCGCTAGCTGTGCATTCCATATTAGTCGAATATTAATAAACTGACAGTCAAAGAAGTGAAAGAACAAGCCCTGAATATCCACCAAGTAGAATCAAAGTCTTGATTGCTTAGATGGTTTGTCAATCGCATTAATCTTGTATTTTGGTGCCTTTTGCTACTAGAGAAAGAAAAGTGGTAACTGTTTATTTCAGTAGTTTACAGGGTCCATTGGTGAAAAGGAGTTCCGGTAGCTGGTCCACTACAGAAGTAGTTGAATACTTTCATCTACTTCCCTATGCCAGTATCATGTCAGCCTTTTTTCTGAGGTACCTTCAATGCTGTTTCAATTGGCCCTTTGTTTGTTGTGAACTGTCAATAGATCATGCTTTGATATTCATTCATGCTGGCTTAAACAGGTTATAGCCTGACGTGTCTGTCTGTGTCAGCCATATTTGCTTAGTTCTTGACAGTAAAAAATAGACTTTCAGTCACCTTCACATCACTCATGTTCTCTTTAGTCTGTTTCCCGTTAGTTATTTATGACGGACATAATAAATCTGGTGGAGGTACTTGAAGTAGCAATACAGGAAAGCCTTGGTCTTCTCTTGTATTTGCTTATGTTACGTGGATCTTCATTTGCCTTGACATGGTAAAAGGGACTTCATGTGGATATTCTGAGCTCCGCAAAACATGATTGAAGCTAAATACTGATGAGAGATGTGTACCACTTTATTGTAGGCATTTGCTGTGTCCTAATCTGCTGGTTTTGCCATTTTTCGTTTTGAATCCCTGACTTGGTGCATTTTCTTCCTACTAACTGTGATAAATGCTAGCTGTATGGAAGATATTTAGCTTTCTTTATGAGCTTGACCGTTGCTTGCAAGTGTTAGTCAGCTAGTGTCTGCCTTGCTTTAAACCATTCGGCATTCTGCAAGTAGGGTACTGTTCTTTTCTTTTTTCCCTAAACCCTAAATCTGCAATAAATGCTATCTGTATGCAAGGTATTTAGATTTCTTCATGAGCTTGACCTTTTCTTGCGAGCATTGGTCAGCAGTCAGCTGGTGTTTTCCATGCTTTAACCATTTACCATTCTGCAAAAAGAGTGCTGTTCTTTCTTCTGCTTTCACTTTTTTCCCCCTGATTCTTAATATTTTAATAGCTACAGATTGACGCTCCTGATATTTCATCATATCCTTGTTAATTTTGGTCCTTTTGGAGTGTGCAAACTTCATCCGAGTTTTGTTGTTTGAACATCCATAAACTGCATTTTGGTTTCATCGCAGAAGTATTTTGGACCAACCCATTTTACTGAGAAACATTTCCCCCCTCCCAACAAAATGTTTATAATATTTCAATATGACCTTATATATATGTTACCAGACACGTGATTCATTTTCATTCCAATTCTCTTAACTGGTAACTCAATTTCCAATTTTAGTAATTGACAAATTAGTTCTTAAATGCTGATTCTCTTAAGTTGTGTTGTGAATGTCAATGGAGTTGATTGAATTCCATCATATCACATGGATTAGTCTGCTTTCCGTTATGGTATAAACATGATAACTGATAACCCATATCTAACTTTTCTTTCACAATTATATCTTGTGTGAGGATTAGCATTTTATTGACATGCTACCAAATTGATGCAGAGAAGTTTCCAATAGTTTGGAGGGCTCAAGTACCAGATGCTGTAAGGATACAGTGGACAATTATGAAAAAGAAACTTCTGAGAGAAAAATCTCATTGTCTGATCAAAACTTGGGCAACATGGACATCAACAGTTCTAATGGTTCTGATATAGCTTGTGGTATTGTGGTCAATAATGACATGTATGACAGAAATGCCAACCCTGCAGACTCATTCGGTGCAGAGATTGATGCCACTAACAGCTGTCAGAAGAATACAGGGTACCCCAAAGATTTCGAGAAGGAAAATGGTATGAAACAGGAGATGATGAGTTCCCATGGGAGTTTTAGTGGTGAAGCCAAAGAGGCAAGCGGTAGTAAAGGAAGCGAGAGTATAAAGGAAAAGATAGAAAAGGTGGACAAGAAGAAGCTTGATGAAAATTATGGAGCTTTAATTCGTACCAAGTCAGATGAAAACCCAGAACTTTCGAAGGCAAAAAGCAGTGATGGTCGCCGTGAAAAAGTTAGTCATTCTGCAGTTGGTCAAGAAGCAACTGCTGTAGATGGGCCAGAGAGGATAAGGAAAAGTGAAGAAGCTGGTATAGCTGATCAAGTCAGAAGTAAAGATACTGTAGATTTGAGTGCCCATAAGCTAACTAATGTTGACTTGGAACATTTAGATGATACAAGTAATGATGTACACCATGAAAATAGCAGAGACTATGAAGATTCAACTGGAAAAGAGTTGTATCCTACGAACAACCACCTAAAGACACCAGAAGAGAAAGCTGATGAGCTGGTGAGATCCACTAAAAGCTGTGAAATCACTGATTTTAGTGGCACAGAGTTAGCTGGTGCTCCTCAAACTTTGGAGGTGAAAATGAATGATGATTATCAGTTGAGTTCCTTTTCTAGTTCTCCTACTAGGCCTCAGAGAATGGATATTGATGCTTGTATTCCCTGCTCCGAAAATGGAAACATCTGTAAGGATCATGGTCTTGTTACGAATGTCTACCATCACCAGAAAAAGAGGCCAAGGGAGAGTGCTGAACGAATCATTGAAAGCGGTGTAATGTGCAGGGTAAGACAGTTTCAGCTATTGCAGTAAAAGTTTTGGTTGTATGATGCATTACTCTTGTCTGTTCTTATTAATCTTCCTCTTCTCTTTCAAGAGCATTCATGAAATTTCCCACTTGTGATGAGTGAGTGATATCTTAGCAGACATTGCCTTTTACAAAGAGAAGTCAAAAGAATTGTGACTAAACTGGAGATCTAAGTTGGGGGACTCTTTGATGGTGGCATAGGTTTTTTCCTTGGCAACAGTTGGTGCCTTCTACTAGGCATTACTGTGACTCCTTTGGCATAAAATCAACTTGAAAGAAGTCCTTTTATTTTCTAATTCGTTCCTGTAGACGGGGAAACAGGAATCGTCATTTGTCAATTTCTTTCATATTTGATACCAAATATTATTTGCAGGCAGAGAGAATTGATGAGGGGAAGGCTGGTATAGACTGTGGCCTTTCCACTATCTCACCCAACCGAAATGGGATTTCAGTGGCACATTCTGCACTTGTTCCTTACGAGCATGACTCTACAGATATTGGCGATTTACAACCTGTTTTGGCTTCAAAAGAGAAGGCTCTGACACAGAGTGCACTTAGAGCTCTTCTTCATAAACGAGAGAAACTGGTAAATTTATGTTTGGTATGACGTAGAGCATACGTGGTCAAGAGCGTTGTCATTTGTTTATTTGCTACTAATACTGCTGTTAATCCTTGATCAATTCTGAAGTTGAAAATCAATGTTTAGAAAGTCTGGGGATGACCCTTTTTGTTGTGTCAGGTCTCATAGAAAAATAGAGCAATAGATTCTAAACTAAAATCCCACTGCGGCTGTTTTATGTTCTGATGCTCTAGATGGTTAGCAATATGCTTATGGATTTTTCTGGATCTATTCTTGTGAGCTGATAATTCCATTAATATTGCTTATATGGCCACATTTATTTTTCCAAAAACCTTTTATCTTCTTTCAGTATATTGTAGTGTATCTTAATTCATTGCTTTTTCATCTGGCTTCCTCACAATCCAATATGAGAAACTAAGTTCACCCATTAAGTCCTCAAGTTGGACTGCTGTAAGACGAAGACTATGATGTATATTTTCCAAACCGACCACTTAAAACTTGCATCACTATCAAGAACTTTCATCCTTCAGAAAAGGTAATTTATTATGGTCTTAGGCTCTTAGCTATGGATATACTTCTGATAGGCAAAAGTCTTGTGGGGCTTTCCTTTTTCTGCTTCTTGTGTAATTTGAATTATTTTACTATTTCTTGTTTCCATTTTACAAATTCTGTGGAGTAATTTTTTTGATCTGATTAGTGGAGCTTGCCCTTTTCTAGTTCTCCGTAATATCAATTTGCATTCATTTCTTTGCAGTGTCATCAACGACATAAAATAGAAGATGAAATAGCATTATGTGATAAAAGTATCCAAAGAATCTTAGCCGGTATGCTTTCAATCTCAGGCTTCATTTTGTTTCAGCAACTTCTTCTGGTTCTGTTAATAATATTACTCTTTGCCAATCAAAGGAAGAAAAAAAAGGTTTCCTACTCTTCCTTCCGTTTTCTTTGCCAAAAGTGGTTGAGAACTGTATTTACAAAGAAGTCAGGCTTTGGTGGCCAATTTCCCTTGTGGTAATTTTGATTCCTCAAGAAGTTTTTGTAGTTGCTTGGACTTGTGAACAATGCAAAACTGTTGTATCATGAACTTGATCTAAATCACTGCAGGTCAATGTGCTCATGTTATGCTGAAAAAAAATTGTGATCATGTTATTTTGAAACCTTGCAGGTGGCAAAGATAACTTGGCTCTAAAACTTGAAACGATACTGGGCTTCTGTGATGAAATGTGCATGAAGGATAGAGCTGCTATCCAAGAAGAAGACTATCAACCTGATAAAGAGCTTGGCTTGCTTCAACCTATGACTGGAAGGAAATTGTCCAAAGCTGTACGCACTTCATGATGTGCATGTCAGGCATGTTTTGGCATCAGAGCTTTCTGGCATTTCATCTCTCCTCTTTTTGCAGTTCTTGTATTATGCTTTGTGATTGATCCTTTCCATATTTTAAGCTGTTGGTATGCTCCAGCATCATGTCTGATTATTTCTCCCCGCGCCCGTTAATTTGTTGGCTGGTCTTTAAGAAATGCTTGTGTTGGCAATACAATATCATCTGTGTTGCCTGCATGGGACTGTATGTTATCTATGATTGCTCGCATATTTTCTTTTTCTGATCAGCATCTTATGAAGCATTTACACTTTATTGTCATTTCCCCCACTAAATGTTACGGTTTTTCTTTTGGCAGTACTTGGATCATATATGTTGTAAATAACTGGATGTTTCCGTGTCAGCAACAGATGGTACTGCATTTAACATTGATGCAAATATTTTTTGTTTTCGTTTTATCTGGTAAATTACATTGATGCTGATTTTAGATGGCTTCTCAGGTACTGCTACTGCTGAAGCAGCTACTTTTATGTGCTTCTGCAGTAATGTCTTTTCTTTTCTAATGAGAATATTTGGTTGCTGATTGTGGAGAGCGAATGTTTCTTGAAATAAAGAGATGGAATTAAATGTTCCTTTAAAAGAAAAGGCATATGAATGTAAATTTTCCTTTTCGCTTAAAGCCTGTTGGAACCCCCTGACCAAGAAAAACTTGTTGTGACAGTTGCTCCTATGTTTATATACTTGTATTGACACACTAAACATTCTCCCTGCAAAGCATACCTGCTTATGACCCATCAAAAATGACAAGATCATATCATTTCTTTTTTGCATGAGCGGTGACTAATGAGTTTATGCTGTCTTAACAGACCAAAGAGTAATGACATATCATTGCTTACGTGATTATGCTGGTGAATGTCTGTATATTTGCTCACACTTTCTCACTGCAACTTCTGGCATGTCACTCAAACATATGTTTCTACTCCTCTGGCCTTGTCTTGGAGTTCCAAATATTATCCAAAAATTCTATTCTACCGTACCTAATGAGCAGTTTGACAACATAAACCTCCTCCTCAACCATATCATGTGATGATTATTTAATGTACAGCCCTATACTTGATTTGCATTAAATTGTGATTTTGAAATATGTTATGATTCCATTTGCATTTCAGCACAATTGCTTTTGGCAGTTTATTGGTCATTGCCTCTCAAAGAACGCCATCTTTGACATGACACCACCACTTTGCACTCTTCACATTTACCTGCCCATTATATTTTTCTTCTTCAGTTGTTGCGGTAACCTTCCCACTTTGATGTTATCTTTGACATGCAATTGACCATACCACATTGATTTTTTTTATTTTTTTATTTTTTTATTTTTTATTTTTTTTTTTTTTTTTGTGTCCAAGCAGGCTAGTAATACCTATTTATGGTCTGAAACTGAGTTTTGATAAGAAGCAAACAGTACTTCCTAATTTTGGTTGCCTCGCAACTTGATAGAATCTAATTTTGTGACATTTAATGCTACGCATCCTTAAAATGCCAGATGACACTCATCTTTTCCGTTCATTTTTTTATCGGTGGATTTCATGCTAGAGATACTGTAAAAGGGGCTGATTTTGTTTATTCTTGTGACAGTGATCTGCATTCAAGACCCTCTGAAGCGCAGGATTCAGCTGCATTTAAGATGATTATCAAATTACAAACAATGGCGGATCAAACCAATGCTTTAGTCAGATACTGAAATCACTCTACAACGCCCTAACTTTAGACTTAGTGTCCACAATTCTGTTGATTGTTGTGAAAACTTGCGTATGAAAGATAACATGAATAGGTATATTAACCCTTTTTTGTTTGACTAAAGTGATGAGAAAATTAACTAGAGGGAGAATTATGCAGTCAAAATTGAAGTTTTGGAGTTTTTCTTGAGGCGAGGGCCTTTTGGAAACAATCTCTCTACCTTACCTTAGATATGAGTAAGGCCTGGGTACACCTCATCCTCTTCGGACTCCACTTGTGGGATATCACTTGATATGTTGTTGTACTTGTAGTTTAAGTAATCAAGGAAGAATTTATTCACTCTTAACATTGTTTATGTTCTGTTTCTGGTTGTTCATCAAAAGAGATACAAGGGGTAGAGCGAGACTAATGAGTTAACAGAATCCAATTACGAAATTTGAATGAATTTAGAATGGTTAATGGTTAATTTAATTATTCTATGACATGTCATTTCAAGGGAGTGCAGTCTAGTTTATAGAAGTTGAAGAAAAAATTATAAGGATATGCATGGAAGATAACATAGGCCAAAGACCTTTACTTAAATCATGAGAGTGCATCTTTATGGCTATATTGTCATGGCCATATCAATATGCGATCGAAAGAAGTGGCATTTGGAAGTGTTGAGTTGTGACTTAGGAGTAACATTTAGGTTTCAGCATGATTCTAAACAATCACATTACTAAATTTTGACTGCCTACAATTCTCCATTGTAAGAATAGAGTAAGAAATTATGTCCAACACACCATTCTCTTTTTAATCCAGGCTAACACTATCAAGATAATTGTTTGACATAACACTATTAGCTTGCAAAATAACGCTTCATTGCTGCAAGACATGCAATAGTCAATTCACCCTCGTTCTGCTCTGTTACCAATCATTATCACAAGAGCTGCATCCCTCCAAATGCAACCTTAATTCCCTTGCTTACAATTGAGGGTTTGGCCCTTTCTTTGTCCAGTTATTTTGGTACTGTGCCACTTGAAAGTATCGAATTGTTCGTTTAAAATAATTTTAATACAAAAGAAAGGTGCCACTTTAATAGACTGGTCGTTGACTTGATTGAACCATTGTAAATTTAAACATATGGCTTTTGGTTTTTGCACAAACGTGTACTTTAAACTGGTTAGAGACCCTAATGTTGGCACCATTTGATGACACGGTTATCTTAATAGATGATTGATCAGCACATGATTTTAAAATACTAGCAAATTGTATAATTTCTGAAGCTTAGTTTTATCCTATAAAGTGTCTGGTAGCTTTTGTCAAATAAGTACCGGTTACTCTATTATATAGTATTTTTTTCATTAACATCTTGTATTGGAACCAACTGATACGACCAATTTAAATTTGCGGTTGAGCGCGCTCCCAACCAAAGATTTAAGTTTCATCATAAGACTAAATTAAGAGCGGAAGAATCCAATCATTCCTCTATATCCCTTGATATAGTTAAACATCATTTATATCAATCATTATGAACTACAATCACAATAGTTTTTTTCTTTTAGGTATATCAAACATCTATAACAATTTACTTTAAACATTCTAAATAAATTTTTTTTTGCAAAAAGAAAGGAACGAAAAAAACAGAAACATCAATAGAGAACCCAATTAGAACCAACTCTGTTTCCTTCGGGCGAGAAAATCATATTATTATAAAAGAGGGAATCCCCTAAGTTAAAAGTGAAAGACCAAAATAGCCATAAAAATTTGAACGTCTATTTTGCCCTTCCAACAAGCATTATTTCAAGAACTCCTTTTGTGCAAGAATATAAATGTACATCCTATTTATTTTGAAAATTAAAAAATAAAAATAAAAACTGCAATAAAGTTAATATTTTGATACCAAAAAAGTAAACTTACGATTTAGGAAAGTTGAAAGGTCACAGTGTATGGAATTGAAACTTTTTGGAGATTGAAAGGTTTTATTGAAGTTACTTATGCAGTGTATAAGGACCAATTCAAAGTTACATGATGCTTAGAATTCTACAAATGCTTAAGTCCACATTGTAATTATTGAAGTTAAAAAAACCATCAGTTTTTTCAACTCTCTATCGAGACATCCACAGAGTACATAAGACCTCTCCATATTCTGTGTTCATCTTTATAAAAATTCTAAAATTCATGAGATGGTAGAAGTACTGCAACCTTTTTTATATATCAATCAATCAATTATATGCTCAACTATAAATATTAAATTCTTTTCTGTCATTTCTCTAATGATTTTGCAGTCTATGAGTTCTCTTCATGTTATGTAATGGCGGATCATAATCCAAACAACAAGCCCAAAGTTTGTAAAATGCATTTTAAGTTGTTTTACTCCAATATTTGCTATTTCATGATCCTACATTGTGTGCTACTTTTGTTAAACTATGTAAAAAATTAAAAAATGAGAGAATATTCGTGGAATTTTTCATTTGCGCCTCTTTGTGTTCCAAAAACCACAAGACATAACTACTTTCTGGAGGATTTGATCAACATTGCTGCATCAGTAGCATAACCACAAAGGTTTGAAACCTTCTCATTATTTTTTGTTCTATTATTTTTGTTTCGATCTTGAGAGCCTCGAGTATATATATGACAAAAATAATAATTTCTTGCAATTTGTATGTATCCGATCCTTTTTTACTCACTATTATTATCTTTTATTAATGTCAAAAAACTCATATGCTTTTCTTTTTTGTTTAATTGTAAGCACTTTATATGTGAGGAGTTCAATAGGGTATGATGTATTCTTTTATCACGGTTACCATGTATGGTATTGAAACTCAATGCTGGATCCACATTTCCCCCCTAAGAAAAACAGGACACTCGATGAGATTTGAACTCGAGCCATCGATAAAAAATATAAACTTGGAATAATTAGCTATTACCAGACTCATCGACATTACATTCGATTCTAGGAGTATATCCAATTGCATCTTTAATGCTACTCAAGTTGCCATCCAGGTTAACTCCAGCACAATTTGATTCTTTGTACATATAACTCAAATATATTGTTATTAATATTTGTGGGAGTATCCGAAGTTAAAAGTAAAAGACCAAATTACCCTTTAAAATATGTCCCTTCAAAAATTGTATTATTCCTTCAAACAAATGGACTATTTAACTGGTCCGTCTCTTCCCTTATCTATCAGCATTCTATTCTTTGGAAACCATTAAATTTTTGGAAAACTCACTCCAACTACATTTACGTAATCTGAATGTGAAATCACTGAAAATTACTAAATTGCTTCTGTTGTGAGTCGCAGCCTTTACATTTTCCATTCTACAAATTGGTTGTTAATATTCCTAAATGTTTAAACGAGAATCTCATCTTATAAATACATCATTTTGATTGGGATGTACATGCATGTCTTCACATATGTCTTCTTTAACATGTCTCCACAAGCTGATTAGGTCACATTTTCATGAAGTTTTCTTTTGTTTCTTTTCATGAATTCTTGAGAGTTAGCTAGATGCACTATTTAAAAATTGATAAGCAGTAATATATGTTGTACTAGGAAACCATCAATCAAACCCCTCAATTTGACACTTTCAAGAAACTCTAAAAGCTGATTGTTCTTATCTGGATAGAATATCCATGAAATATAAAATAATCTGTGATTATATTATTGCGCTTGATGTGTTGATTTTTGTGTTGAAGCAGTTTTGTAGTTTTATTTCACTTCAAACAGTCTTTCGACAATATATACGTTTTGTTTTTATCATGCGGACATTATTGTATTAGTTTTGGATTTCCTAATAAAAAAAACAAAATTTTACATTAGGTACTTGAAAAGATATGCGGCTATTAAACGAGTTCTAACATATTATTTTTCAATTGAAAAATGCAAGTGTAACTGAACTCCAATGAACTGTTGTGATTTAATTTGTTAGAATACCGCTATGACACTGGGTATCAACAAACTTAGGCAATTGGTACAATAAGGTACTACTGTAATTTTATTTTTTTCATTAATTATATAAGATAACAGCTTTGGTCCATCATTCATTCTCCATCCTCCCTCCCAATGTGGCTTTCTAAAGCTGGACATGATGAAAAATACGTAGGAATTACTTATAAATTGCATGTCAAATTCAAATGATCAAATTTTTGGAATAGGCAGGATGATTATTATTACAACCTTACAATTTAATTACTTTATACAAATTATATTATTTCATGTGGGTATCACCGTACTCTTAGATGAATTAGGGACAACATAGATATTTAGGGTTTCACATGTTAATATATACACATATTTAATACTCCATCCGTTCCAAAATGGATGACACTATTTACTTATTAGTCTGTTCCAAAAAGAATGTCACAATTCTAAATTTGAAAATATTTTTGAGTTGAAACTACTGTACCCTTAATGAAATACTTTATAGCCACATATTTATATAGTAGTACTTATTTTGGATCACAAGTTCCAAAAGTCATATCATATTTTTTATACTCCGCTCCAAATCAAACATAAGACAACTATTTTGGAACGGAGGGAGTAATAATTGATTGTCTTTTCTCGAATGCCATTAGTTTAATCTATGATTTTTAGAAAATAGTAAAATATGAATTTATAACTCAATCTCAATCACCTTTTTACATTACAGTATTTGTTGTGAAAATAAAAGCTGCAAAGTAAATCAAACAGAGATACTATATAGAGAGAGACTGATATCTTATTTCATTTCAAACTGATGTACAAAATAAACTAAAATGACTTCCTATTTATAGAAGAAAAGAAGCAGCTGTAAAGCTTTTCAGGAAGCTGCTGCAAGGCTTTTCAGAAGCTGCTGGCAAGCTGTCTGCTTGAGCTACTTGTAAGCTGTCTGCTTGATTGCAAGCCTCATCAAGCTGCTGCAAGGCTTTCTAGAAGCTGCTGCAAGGCTTTTCATAAAGCTGCTTGTCAGCTGTCTGCTTGTAAGCTGCTTGTAGATCTAACTTCTTCAGGAAGCTATAGGAGTAATGGACATCCATAATACAACGTATTCATAACACTCCCCCTTGGATGTTCATTAATAGATAATGTGCCTCATTAAAACCTTACTAAGAAAAAACCCTGTGGGAAAAAGTCTTAGTGAAGGAAAAAGAGTACACTTGTTTTGTAATACGCATTATCAGTTGCCTCATTAAAAACCTTACCAAGAAAACCCAGTGGGAAAAAATATGGTTAAGGGAAAAAGAGTACAACGGGTATTTTACTCCCCTAATGAAAACTTCGATCAAGGTGCTTTAGTTTTCTCATTCCAATCTTGTATACCATTTTCTCAAAAGTTGCAGGCGGTAAAGATTTGGTGAAAAAATCTGCCAGATTATCACACGAACATATTTGTTGCACGTCAATTTCACCATCTTTTTGGAGATCATGTGTGAAGAAGAACTTTGGTGAAATGTGCTTTGTTCTATCTCCTTTTATAAATCCTTCCTTCAATTGGTTTATGCATGAAGTATTGTCCTCATATAAGATCGTGGGTATTTTGGTATCACACTTAAGACCACATCTTTCTCGAATGAAATGTATCACTGATCTCAACCATACGCATTCCCTACTTGCTTCATCAATAGCTATTAATTCAGCATGATTTGGAGAAGTAGCACACATTGATTGTTTAGTAGATCGCCATGATATGGCAGTACCTCCACATGTGAAGAGGTAACCAGTTTGAGATCGACCCCTATGTGGGTCAGATAAATACCCTGCATCTGCATAACCAACAAGATCTGCACCATATTTGTTAGAATAAAACAAACCCATATCAACAGATCCTTTTAGATATCTCAATACCTGTTTGATACCTTTCCAATGTCGATGTGTAGGAGCAGAACTAAATCTTGCTAAAACATTAACAGAAAATGCTATATCAGGTCTAGTAGAGTTAGCAAGATACATAAGTGCACCAATTGCATTTAGATATGGTACTTCAGGACCAAGAAGTTCCTCATCCTCTTCTTGAGGCCGGAACGGATCTTTATCCACTTCAAGGGATCGAACAATCATTGGAGTACTTAATGGATGTGCTTTATCCATGTAAAATCATTTTAAGATCTTTTCTGTATAGGCAGATTGATGAATAAAGATTCCGTCTACTAAATGTTCAATTTGTAGACCAAGACAAAGTTTTGTCTTTCCGAGATCTTTCATCTCAAATTCTTTCTTTAAATAATTAATTGCCTTTTGGAGCTCTTCTGGAGTTCCAATGTGATTTATGTCATCAACATAAACAGCGAGTATAACAAACTGTGATGCTGTTTTCTTTATGAATATACATGGACATTTGACATTGTTTATATAACATTCTTTCATCAAGTACTCACTAAGGCGATTGTACCACATGCGCCCTGATTGTTTTAAACCATACAAAGATCTTTGTAATCTGATTGAGTACATTTCCCGAGACTTTGAATTATATGCTTCAGGCATTTTAAATCCTTCAGGGATTTTCATATAAATTTCATTATCAAGCGAGCCATATAGGTATGTTGTAACTACATCCATCAGATGTATTTCAAGTTTTTCATGTACAGCTAAACTGATGAGATATCGAAATGTTATTCCATCCATAACAGGTGAATATGTTTCTTCATAATCGACACCAGGTCTTTGTGAGAATCCTTGTGCAACAAGGCGTGCTTTATATCTTATGATTTCACCTTTCTCATTTCGTTTACGCACAAAGACCCATTTAAAGCCAACTGGTTTTACACCATTAGGTGTTTGGACTACAGGTCCAAAAACATCACGTTTGGCAAGTGAGCTCAATTCTGCTTGAATTGCCTCTTGCCATTTTGGCCAATCATTTCTTTGTCGACAATGTTGAATAGATTGAGGTTCAAAATCCTCATTATCTTGCATAATATTAAGTGCAACACTGTATGCAAAGACATCATCCACCTCTATTTCAGATCGATTCAAATTTATTCCATCACCAGTGGAATTTATTAAATATTCCTCACTCACTTGAGTCTCAGGTTCATTAATTTCTTCAGGAAATTCAGGATTAATAAGATCTTGGTTCTCTTCAAGAGATTCTTTCATAGTGTCATCTTGATCATTTGTCACTTTCCTTTTTCTAGGATTTCGATCTTTGGAACCCAGTGGTCTACCACGCTTCAGGCGTGCTTTAGGTTCACTGGCTATGACACTACTAGATGGTCCTACTGGGATATCCATCCGAATTGGTACATTCTCTGCAGGGATATGTGATTTAGTAATCCTTTTCAAATCAGTAAATGCATCAGGCATTTGATTTGCTATATTTTGCAAATGAACGATCTTCTGGACCTCTTTTTCACATATGGGGGCACGTGGATCAAAGTGAGATAATGATGGAACTTTCCACACAATTTCTCTATTTATTTCCTTTTTCTCTCCCCCTAATTGTGGGAAAGTTGTCTCATCAAATCGACAATCTGCAAATCGAGCAGTGAATAAATCTCCCGTCAATGGCTCAAGATACCGAATAATAGAGGGTGACTCAAACCCAACATATATTCCCAGCCTTCTCTGGGGTCCCATCTTAGTGCGCTGTGGTGGTGCTACTGGCACATATACAGCACATCCAAATATTCGTAGATGAGAAATATTCGGTTCATGGCCAAAAACTAATTGTGACGGGGAGAATTCATGATAATGTGTCGGTCTGAGACGAACAAGTGATGCAGCATGTAAAATAGCATGACCCCAAGCAGTAGTGGGCAATTTTGTTTTCATTAACAGTGGTCTTGCTATCAATTGCAGTCGTTTAATAAATGACTCTGCAAGGCCATTTTGAGTATGAACATAAGCTACAGGATGTTCAACTCTTATTCCGACTGATAAACAATAATCATTAAAAGCTTGGGATGAAAATTCTGCAGCATTATCAAGGCGAATAGCTTTAATAGGATCATCAGGGAATTGTGCCCTTAATCGAATTATCTATGCCAACAATTTCGCAAACGCCAGGTTGCGAGATGATAATAGGCACACATGAGACCATCTTGAAGATGCATCAATTAGGACCATAAAATATCTAAACAATCCACAAGGTGGATGAATAGGTCCACATATATCCCCATGGATACGTTCTAAAAACGTAGGAGATTCAATCCCAACCTTTGTTGGTGATGGTCTAGTGATTAACTTTCCCTGATAACAAGCAGTACAAGAAAATTCATCACTTTTAAGAATCTTCAGGTTCTTAAGTGAATGCCCACTTGAATTTTCAATGACTCGCCTCATCATTATTCATCCAGGATGACCCAAACGGTCATGCCAAAGCACAAAATTATTTAAATCAGTAAACTTCTAGTTTACGACAGAGTGTGCTTCAACTGTACCAATCTTTGTACAGTATAAGCCAGAAGATAAAGTTGGCAACTTTTCTAAAACATATTTCTGGCCAGAGACATTCTTTGTAATACAAAGATATTCATTATTCATTTCATTTATTGTCTCAATATGATATCCATTTCGGCGGATATCTTTAAAACTTAACAAGTTTCTTCTGGACTTGGAAGAGAACAATGCATCATCAATAATAAGTTTTGTTCCCTTAGGCAGAAATATAGTTGCTCTTCCGGAGCCTTCAATTAAATTAGTATTACTACAATAATATTAAACATACAAACTATTACAAACGACATAACTTAAAATGTATTTAAGTCTCTTTGGCTACAGTTGCATCACCAGTCAGATGATCTATTTGTCCTTCAGGGATCTGTCCTTCAGGGAACTGTCCTTCAGGGATCTGTATCTCAAAGAAATCTGCTATGTCCAAATGCGTGAAGTCCACATTATCTTCAGACATAAAGTTGGCTTCAGCATTATTTCCTTTCTTTTTCAGAGATGCTTGATAAAGATCAACTAGGTACTTTGGCGTACGACAGGTACGTGACCAATGTCCGTTTGCTCCACAACGGTAGCAACCATTCTCTGAATTTTTCGTTTGCACCGCTTCATGCTTTTTATCCTTTCCTTTCCACTGCTGGTGGTCAGGGGATTTTGGTGCATAACGATCATCATGATAGGAGTTTCTTACTCGACCTCGACCACGACCGCGGCCACGACTGGGGCCACGCCACTTTCCACGTTTTTGGTGGAAATTCGTCTCATTCTCTTCTGGGAATGGAGCAGAACCAGTGGGTCGACTTTCATGATTTTTCATCAATAATCCGTTATGTTGTTCAGCAACAAGCAGATGTGAAATTAACTCAGAATATTTACTAAATTTCATCTCTCGATATTGCTGCTGCAGGAGCACATTCGAGGCATGAAAAGTGGAGAATGTTTTCTCAAGCATGTCACTATCAGTGATATTTTCTCCACATAATTTCAACTGAGAAATAATTCTAAACATAGCAGAATTATATTCACTGATGGTTTTAAAATCTTGTAGCCTCAGATGGATCCAGTCATAACGTGCTTGTGGATGTATGACCATCTTCAGGTGGTCATACCTGTCTTTCAAGCTATTCCACAGCATGAGTGGATCTTTAACCGTGAGATATTCCATTTTTAGACCTTCATCAAGATGATGACGCAGGAATATCATTGCTTTAGCACGGTTTTGATTAGATGCTTGATTATTATTTTTGATGGTGTCTCCAAGACCCATCGCATCTAAATGGATTTCAGCATCTAAAACCCATGAAAGATAATTTTTGCCCGATATATCAAGGGCAGTAAATTCAATCTTAGAAATATTAGCCATAAATTTAGAAAGTAAAATCCTTACCTTACACCTTTTCTAGATAACAGAGCCTCGTGCTGATAACGTGTTGTGAAAATAAAAGCTGCAAAGTAAATCAAACAGAGATACTATATAGAGAGAGACTGATATCTTATTTCATTTCAAACTGATGTACAGAATAAACTAAAATGACTTCCTATTTATAGAAGAAAGAAGCAGCTGTAAAGCTTTTCAGGAAGCTGCTGCAAGGCTTTTCAGAAGCTGCTGGCAAGCTGTCTGCTTGAGCTACTTGTAAGCTGTCTGCTTGATTGCAAGCCTCATCAAGCTGCTGCAAGGCTTTCTAGAAGCTGCTGCAAGGCTTTTCATAAAGCTGCTTGTCAGCTGTCTGCTTGTAAGCTGCTTGTAGATCTAACTTCTTCAGGAAGCTATGGGAGTAATGGACATCCATAATACAACGTATTCATAACAGTATTTAAGTTTTAAAATATTTGTTCTTGGTGATACGTGCTACACGCGCAAAACTAGTTATTATTAAAAGACAATGTTGCATGTACAGATTTCTTGAAATAATTTGCTTTTGACTTCTTCCGACGCCACTCCAACTACATGACCCTTTTCCTTTAATGCAATTACTCAAGAAGTAAATAGCTTATGGCATTCAGTTATATTTTTCTGATACAAGATCTCACAAACTTCAACTTTTCCTATCCCAAAAGTTGTGAGACACAGCCACCACTAAAATTGTCTTGGGTTCAAGAAAAGAAGTAAAACTAATCATTTGCGAGCATTAAGAGGAAATGACATTAGTGCTTCTACATAACTATAATCGATCAGTTTGCATACGTTCTTAAAATATTTTACCTTCTGCGTACATGTCCCACGTTGACTTTACACAGGAGAATGAGAAGGAAAGAGCTGATCTTGGTACTTTCAAATAGCCATAACCATGCAAAACTATTGACCCAGACCTGAAATACCAGCTACTTTTGCAATCATTTGTGCAGCAGCGCACTCCCTTGCTTCATGCGGACTCCCACATACGTCGCTTTGACTCGTAAATTCGAAATCTGCACCTTTCACAATGACTCTGGCAAAAAATCCACCTTCAGAGGGGCAACATTGACAAGGATCAGTTCAAGTTTGTAGAGCACTTATGCAGGACAATACTAATTGAATGGGTATTTTCAAACCAAAAAACAAGAATAAAGTCTTCTACTTGTAGAATGAGAGAGCCAGAGAAACAAGCAACACTAGCCAAATTATGAGATGGTTCTTCTTCTTTAGCCACATGATTCATCTTGTTGGAACTCCTGCAATATACACCAAGAAGCCTAATGACTTCAAAATATCACTCCACTAGCTAACGCACCCCGATAAACCTTCACCTCTTTTTATAACCAAGATATCCCCGAGCACCATGGCGCACATTTCGAAATTTGATGGATAATGGGGCACCCTCTACCCTTCTCTACTTAATACCAGGCTTTTGTATGCGTCGTGGTTCAGACCCATGATGTGCACCTAACCCATACATCACAAGCCAAGCCAGATAAACCTTCATCTTAGTCACCATCTTATACATTGTGAGACGCTGGTTTGTGGCAGGATGTACTGGTTGGTTTGGTTCAATAGGTGATGCCAAGCTCGGTCAAAGAAAAAAAATTTCAGCTAGACCTTCCGACGACAGACAAAAAGATGCATGGCATGTAATGTTGCTCCACTTGCCCTTATGTGGACCATATGGTTGGAAGAACTTTCACGGGATAAGAAAAAGATTTTGTACAGCTGAAGAGTAGCCTCTTATGCTTTATTTCATTTTGTTGCACTCATGAAATCCCTACTAGTATAGGTGATTGCGGGTTGTTTGCAGAAAACCATATTTTTTCGTAAGGTTTTCTACTTTTTCCTGTATACCTCTCGTATATGTTCGATTTTATGCCCTTTTTAATAAAATTTGATTACCTTATCTATTAAGTACCCTTCATCTTAGTTTTTTTTTTTTTTTATAAGGTAAACAATTGTTACAATTTAATTGATATTGGGAAAAGCTCCCGTATACAAGAGGTATACCAAAAGGTAGAGAATCTACATCAAAATATAATTCTCTAGAAAAGACACCTTCATCTTAGTTATGATATGCTCATACGAAGAGTAGAATATTTCCTTCAATTAACAAGAAGATTTATAAATTGGTTGTTTTGTCTTAGTTGAATTGTTGTTTTTTCCTTACTGCTAGATCATTACGTTCCCACCACTTGCACCAAGAAACAAGACGTGACGAGTTGAAACAGAAACATAAAGATAACAAGATCAGACATATACACCCAAAAAAAGGTGCAAGAAACATGGTCAAGAATTCAAATAATTTTGTTTGCAGTTTATGACAGTCGTAGACGAGAAATCTTATCAAATGTCCTGCCACTTTCATCAAGTGGCACAATGACATGTAACATTGATATATTTTAAGACCGTTATAGCATTTTGAAGTAACGGGAAAGTTTAATATCTTACCCTCAAATGGAAAGACTCGATATGTTGGCAATACCCAGTTATTCCTGCAGCAGAATTGATCCAGTTGCTGCAGATAAAGAATTGAAGCATAACTGGGTTGACGTTACATTTTTGCAGAAAACAAAAATCAGAACAATGAAAAAAACCTCTAATACTTTAATAAAAAGCAATTCGGGATATCACAAAACCTAAAATATTTTGAGTCATAGCAAGTAAATGTTGGACATGCAATTCACAACAGGAATGAGAAGTCAGTCTACAGTTTACTGTAGGAAAGGATCCGTGGCAACTTGATTTACAGCAGTCTAAGCAAATATGAAAAATAACTTCTAGCAGGATTTTCCTTGAGAAGATAACAACATACTCTTGATAATTCGCGTCCGATAGAACTATTTAAAGATGCTTTTGACTACAGCACTCCTGATAACTCTCCTAATTTCAAACCAGCCAATCTTGGATACAGCCAGCCCTTGTCGAGTGAAGGTCAGTTGAGAAGTTCTATTTAGATCGAGTATATATCTAGAAAAAGAAGCTTAATAAGGATTTATTCTGTGTGATGTATTTTGAGCAAAGAACAACCAGATCAGATTTTGAAGATCTAATCCTCCAGGCAACAAAAGCATGGTTAATTGGTTACCTTCATGAGAATGTACCACAAGGGGTCAAAGTTTACAAGTAAGACAATTTAAGAAGAGATATTAAACTGTTACTAGAAGAGAAGTCCTTATCACTTAAGATATCCAGTTCTCCCTTTGTCTCAACAAAAAATGTATTTTGAGGAGAAACAAATATCAGTTCTACAATCATCTCTTCAAACTAAAAAGAAGTATTAATGTGGGGTCTCTTTGTCTCTCTTGGGAGATGTGTAACTTCCCCATATCTCTAATGACTTATTCCGGCATATCTTTCCACCCTAAAATTCTGACCATATTCTAGCTCCATCACTTTATTTCTTACCTAGATGCTTAATCTGCAGTTGCCTTTTTCTTACAGATTGTTCTGTCTATCCCTTTGTGCCATACTGTCATACATGTTTCATTTCCTATTTTCTCTAGCTGCCTTACCGCAATCACTGAGTAACTTTAGCCTAGTTTTATGGCCCGGGAAAGGTGATTGTTGGTGAAAATGACTTCCTATATTGAAGGAAATACTTGAAATACCAAATGTGAAAAGTTTCAAGCAACAACAAACAATAGAAAATAGAAAAGCAAAATGAAATAAAAGAATGTCAAATTTGGATGCCTCATCTTGCCTGACATTGGTCTTGCGAATTAATGGGCTCAGACGATCTTTTTCCCTTGCTATATTGAAGAAAACATTGGTTTTCTACCAGTTGATTAGTACTTTCCTTAACTCCTTCACTATTTACACATATGTCATTACAGCTGTCTACAAGAGCTTCAATCTTCAATGGCAAATCATCTTCACCACCTACACACAAATTAAGAAAGAAAGTATGCTGACAGTTCTCAGTCTATTGGTTTAAACTGATTCAAGTGAAAAGTCTCCCAAAAGCTGACATGAAATATTGGCAATGGGTATCAAAAATCAAATAATAGAAACATATAACGCCACTTCTGTCTCAAGAGAAAAGGTAGCAGAACGTTCTCTGTCCATTTATTTATCAGTTCCAATTAAAACCGAAACAGAAATGTTGGCTATGTATCTAATTTCCTAAAACGAGATCCTCAAACTTAGAAACAAACTAGTACTGCCTTCAAAAACAAAACCTAACCAACCTTTAAGGAAGAATCTGATCATTGAAGAACAACAAACAGGAAAAGAAACACACGGGAAGAGATGTTTCATGTCTGATTTCTACAAGTTGTTAATAGCGAGATACATAGAATCCAAGAATATATGAGAGCAGAAAAAGGAGAAACTGATGAACGTGGAACCTTTAATTGGCAGTTACCGCAAGGGTAGCTGAGTTGGTTGGGTGAGTGGTTTCCCACATGGGAGACCCAGGATCGATTCCCCTCACCAACAGCCTTCTCAGTTTGAGCTCGTCGCACGGGGCTTGCCTAGTGCGGTTTACCTCTCCTATGTAGTTTGCGAGCTATTGCACAAGGAGCGGGGTTTACCCAGAGCACACTCAAAGGGTAGTTTACAAAAGTGTAACGAATCCCACGATGGATTCGTCATGAAATCCGAAAGAAAGAAGGAAAAATAAGAAGACTAAAGAAAAATACAAATAAAAGATAATTTTTCATTCAACATGTCTCTACAATGCTCATCTTAGGAGAATATAAAGCCTAACCTAAAACTGCTAAAGGGGTAATATTGTTAATAACACTAAATGTAGGACGAAACTGTAGTAGCAGAACTAAAAGGGTCAAACTACAATGATAGAAACTTAACAAATTATCTCCATGTGTTACATTCCATCCCCCTTTAGCAACCTTGCCCTCAAGGTTGAACAATAAGATGTTGGAGCTCCTTCAATATGTGCAAGTATACTGCAGCAAACACCATCCTTAATCTCACTAATCGCCCTTAGGAAATTTCTGCCTCCAGGGTCAAAAACCATAGTTGTGCCATTAAGTCCTTGTTCACTACATGTCATGGTACTGATATGAGCAGCGATTTGGCTCAAAAGAATTGTTGGGTTTCTGAAATTTCCAGTTTGCAAAGTTGGTACTGAAGTCCAATGTTTCTGAAAACTATGAGTAGCATCCAGACCTTGGACAACAAGATAAATCACCTCTAGTGAATCCACAAAATGAGTTCCAGTAACAAGTTCATTACATATCTGCACCTGCAAATATGATAAAGCTGTGGTTTTCCTATAATCTCTACCACTGATTCGTATTTTGCCGTAACATAGACTGGCAACCCCAATTATAGGACAGATCCTTGGCAATGTAAATGACTTCTTATCTGGTGCAATTCTAATGGACAACCCAATATCAATAAATGAAATAAGATCCTGAAAATGTCTTGAAAAATCATCCTTAGGAGTAACCATAAATTGAATGATGCCTACTGTGCAATAGGAATAGAGTACTCCAAGAATTCCTTCAAAGACCGTAATAGGCTTGCCTGCTATAAGACAATGCTGAAAATAATCCTTGTCATACTTCAGTACCACCATATAGAACCATTTAAGAAACAAGGTATCAACTAAGAAGATAATTAAATACTTTGGTGTTAAGACTACTGCCCTGCTCATAGAAGCCTGAAAGAGGGCTACAAGCACCGTAGACATAAACCCAGTACCTCTTTCATTGTAATTTGTCAAGAACATGAATAACTTGCCAGCATCATTTCCAATAACCATGATTTTCTCGATAATTGATTCTTCAACTAAACAAGACGAAGGTTGACCTGATAGGAGGTTAGGGAGCAGATCAAGACAAACGTTACTAAGATAATTGAATACCACGGGAAGTTTAGCCACACAAAGGTGCATCAAAAGTGAATATTCTCTCTTCGACCTAACACCAAGCCAGTAAGCATAGACTTCCATGATTTCAGCACATAAGTCCTTCAAACAAACTAAAGTCCCATATGGACAAAAAGTTTCAGGAAACATGAAAACTTCCATAAGTACTTCGGCAATTAGCTGAATGCCAAGAGAAATTGCAGGCGCCCCGGGTGAAGTAAGTAGAGGCAATGACCGGAAGTTCCACATGACCTCCCAAAGACAAGGATGTGGCCTTTTTTCTCATGTTCGTTCCTTGCCAAGTATCAAGTAAACCAAAACAGCTATCAAGCCACGGATTAACTCTATTATCCATTAAACTTTGCTTCTCTAACTCTTCAACCACACCATCTTTGAAGTAAATATCCACTAGTAACTTTGTTTCTTGCCCTTTGTCAAACAAATTACTGTCCATGTGCACAATTGATATTGTCCTGTTCACTAGAAGATTATCATTATACATGTTCAAGTCACGTTGGAAGTACCAAATATATCCATTGGCACCAAGCGTATCATCAAAGATTTCTCCCAGACATGGACCCTTAGCTACATCTTCTTTTCGACTTGCCACACTATCACAAACTAACTTGTCTCCAAGACAGTAGAACATGCTTCCAAGTTCTACCTTGAACTTGTCAAGCACCCAAGCATACTTGATTGGCTTCTTGTTTATCTCAACAGCTTCTTTCTTAAACGATTTAGATTCATCTAAAGTCAGCATAATGAAGCCTGAAGATGAAATTTCTTGACACAACCGTTGCAACTTACTATCAGTAGAAATCCAGTCATCTCCACTTTCTTCAAAAACATTAACACTAACTGAGCACAAAGGACTGTGGGGAGCAGAAACATCACTTAAGTTCACTTCTAATCTCTGTCCGATGTCAATCCAATTAGGAACATGGATCCACAGTGTGGCAACCTCTAATTGAGGGGTTTTGATAGGCTCAATAACTCCAACAGTGTTAATTAAATCAAAGCAAGGTAACTGTAACTGAAGTTGATTAAATCTGGAAGCCTCTTTTCTTTCACCGTGGAGTCCAACTTTGTTGTAATGTAGTATGTCATGGGATTGTTCATAGGATTCGACAATGAAGGATAAGCTGTGGCAGTGGTTTGTATAATTTAGCACTGAGTTGGACAGGTCCCTATTCCTCGATGAAGAAGCATTTAACTTGTCTTCCTTGGTGATTGGTGCAAAAGTCTCCTGAACAAATTCCTCTTTGTCATAGGTAGCTCCCTTAGATTGGCTTGTGGCAACCAAATTCACTTGAAACACACTCTCTGAGCCTTGCAACTTAAATTTTACACAACCATTCTCATACTTCATCAATGTTGGCTGAAGTTCATTCATGGTTACAACATTCACCTTTTTAGGACATTCCTCGAACACCTGATCCACAATCATATCCAAGCTTTCACCTCCTTCATCTTCAATTACCAATGGTGCTTCATCATCCGAATTATGGCAACAGGGGCCAAATGAAATCATAGGAGAAGAAACAAAAAATTCGCTAGCATGATTTTCCATTTGCTCCTTCTTAGGAATTTTATCGAACATATGAACTACACATGACATTTCAGCTTGCTTGTTCTCAGGAAATTTGTCAAACACATGAACTTCAATTTTGTCTAACTCTTCATCACCCTTGCCCTCTATTTCTAGGGGTGTCGGCCCAAACGAGTCCTCACGAGAAGGAAAAAGAATAGACTCATGGGTGCAATTTTCTGTTAAGTCAAGAGTATGACTGCTCGATTTGAGCGAGTCATCAGATTCCGTTGAAGTCACCGAAGCTGCAGAACCTCCGTTGATCTCAAGCTTAGGGGAGTCCGAATAAGTGGCTCTCTCTTGTCGATAGGCTTCCCACTCACTCCGACACTGCTCAAATCGACGAATGTTCTCTCGTACCAAAGAGAGTAACTCATCAAAAACAGATTGTTTACTAGCGATTAGGCTTTGCTCACTCTCCCATCCATGAATTTCTGGTGAATCATAGGCATGGGTTTTAGGGAGTTGTTGCTCAGAATGTAAAGCTTGGCAGAAAAGGTGTTGTTCAGCTGATGGAAATGTCTCATATTCCGGCCTCTGAAATTGGTGGAGGTTATGTGGATAGAAATAGTTTGCAGCGACGATCGGATTAAAATTTGGATCCATTTGATTATACTGATAAGCACACTGAATTGCTGAACCCTGTTGCTCACTGTACCATCTTTGAACTTGACATGGTGAACCATGGAAATGGGTCTCCGGTGAGACTGTAGTAGCCGAGAATTGGGGGAATGATGGATAGTGATACCGATAGAACATTGAAGCGGAGTCGGGGCCGAGAATCGTCGGCTCTGATACCAATTGTAACGAATCCCACGATGGATTCGTCATGAAATCCGAAAGAAAGAAGGAAAAATAAGAAGACTAAAGAAAAATACAAATAAAAGATAATTTTTCATTCAACATGTCTCTACAATGCTCATCTTAGGAGAATATAAAGCCTAACCTAAAACTGCTAAAGGGGTAATATTGTTAATAACACTAAATGTAGGACGAAACTGTAGTAGCAGAACTAAGAGGGTCAAACTGCAACGATAGAAACTTAACAAATTATCTCCATGTGTCACAAAAAGCTGGCAGTTTATCACTTTGCATTCATTCTAATAGTAGTATATTGGTCTATGTAATGCCTTAAAGGCAACGAAAAACTTCCTACCCAATAAGAAAATAACTTCCAGGAAAGAATTTAATATGCTAGTCATTGAATAAGGTGAAACACACCATAAGAGGAGAAAAGCTCACACCATTTAATGCTTTCCGAATAGTTTTATCACACAACGCAATCTCATCTTCCAAAGTGCGTAGCTGATTACACTGAAAGTAAAAGAGGAAGAAAGTGAATATCACGATGGTAATCAGTGTCCCAAGTTTGATGGCGTATTGTGGACCTAAAAATCATAATCCATGATTTTCTACTGCCATATATAGAAAAGAATATATGTGAACTTCCTTGAAGCCTAAACAAAGACGGTCTTCCATGTGCAAAGCCAACATAAACTGGAAAAACAACCCCCCCCCCCCCCCCCCCACAACCACAGCCAAAAAAAAAAAAACAGAGATGCGAAACATGGGAGTAAAACAAGACCACCTGATTGATATAAAGAAGTGGAGAAGCTTCTTACCAAAGGAAATAAATTATTATTAAAATATAATTTACCAAATAAACAGAATATTCTTGAAAACATAGTATGAAGTTCGTCAAATAAAATGGAGAAGAATTCATCAATAGGAAATGGTGCAGAAGTCACTTGTCAGAGCAACTACCGCAAATTCTCCTTGTAGGAATTCCAAAAAATTTAGTACCCCAAGTTTCATTTGCAAATTCGGATCCCTCGTTAATAACAGTGCCAAAAAGTGAAATGAGCAGCCATACTTTGTTAACCATAGAATGAAAGATTGTCAACAGTTCAACTTGAAATGACATGCACATAGGAAGAATAGAAACATCAGAGGCAGGTACCAGTTTTTCTCTTTTCCAGCGAAGAACAGCCAAGGCAGATTGTGATATTGCATGTTCCTTTGAAGCCAAAGTGGTTACTGGATCCTCAGACTGTTGAGAACCCAATAGAGATAGGCCTACTGCAGAGACTTCTTCTTGCATACCTCTTAGAAAATGGAAATTTAATATTAAGTTTATGAACATTCCTCACAGAAAGAAAACTCATAGGACATTTTCTACTGGAAAGAAAACAGGCATATAGAAAACTACAGAGCATATCCATTACAAACATGTTTATAAAGGAAAAGGCCAAAGGAAGGAAACTAAAGGAAGCAAACCAGATGCAACTTCTACCTAGAATGCCAATTTGACAAAATCTCTCCGTAGGGAAGCAAGTGAAAATACTCAACAGCTCGAGAAACCGTCCATCCACTGGGATTTTTCTTGATTAGAGGCCCTTGCAAGCTACTCCAAAGCAGATTAAAAGAAAAAATTAGCCATTCATCATAATTGGAGCAGTATTTATAGTACTGGAATTAAATTTGAAAGCAACATTCAGCTTTTCTAAGAGATTTATGAAATAAAATGACAGATCAGCTCCATACAAATTTAGCTAACAAGAAGTAAAAGTTGATCCTTCACCCATGAAATGCACTAATCAGGCTACTAGTACATCAACTATCTGAACATAAACAAAGTATGCGCATACTAGTGCAAAATTGAATTTCTCCTAGATTATCTAGATTATGCATCAAATATTGGTAACAAGGCTCACATCTGAACAACAAATGCATTTGGTTTAGATGCCAACAGTTGAATAAGCAATATTTGTCTTTAATTTCCTGAAGCATGCACTTGACAAAGTAGAGAAGTGGACCAACCTTTCAATGACGTCTTCAATAGGAACCATAGCATCTTCATAGACAGACTTATTAAATTGTACAAGATATAATCGAGCGGCTGCTTTTTCTTTATCTAAGGAGTATACAAGGTGGCTCTCTAGGACCACCAGATCACTCCTATTGATGCCTGTTTCACATGAAAATTACATTAAATATTTAGGCATTTAAGAAAAGATTTGACGAGATTAAACATGTGAATACTAAGATGGATGTGCAGTTAAACAAGAATTGACAAGATTAAAAAAGACCACAAGGGCAAAAGGTGAAAGTAGCACACATCAACAATAAAATGGGATAAAGGTTAAAATATCGCTTGAGATCATTTATTATGTCCTGCGCAAATTCCAAATGCACCTGTTCATATGTGTGAATCCATCATGAGTGAAGGTGCCACAAGGGATGGAGTAGATCTAAAATCACATGGAAAGAAATTGACACGAAAAACATGCAATCTCTTGGAATCCATGCAGCCAAACAAAAAATATGGCACAATAGAAGAAATAGATCTTTGTAGGCGATATAAATCAACAGGGATTAAATTTTATCCATGCTAGTACATTTACTTGAGGTCCAATGTTTTGCTAGGAGTCTTTTCTTGTTAGAGATTTACATGCATGTACAATTTATAGGTCACGGGTTCGAACTGTGAAAACAGCCACCGAAGCTTGCATCAGGTTAGACTGCGTACATCACACCCCTTGGGGTATGGCCCTTCCCAGGGCCCTGCGTGAACGCGAGATGGTTTGTGCACCGGGCTGCCTTTTTTACAAAATGTAGAATTTCTAGTGCTAGTATACCTATTCTTTTTATAATATTGGACTGAGATGGATTTAAATGAAGCGACATAGATTGTGAGGTTTCATATAGCCGATCCTAACTTGTTTGACATTAAGGTGTAGTTGTTGTTTCCTTGGGTGGCAGGCGCATAAAACATCTTCTCACAACATGAAGCAAACCACAAACAAACCACAACAAGAACTTGCTTAGTACTGACAGGCGGCACAAACAAACCACAAACCACAGAGCCGCTTCCTTACTACTGATGGAATGAACAGGCACCACAGGATCCGTCAAAAGCCCAAGAAGGCAAGGAGATCACTAGTGCAAGTCTTTAAAGCATCAGCTCTACTAGAATTAGTTTTTGTTCCTCAGTAACATGTACCTGTTTCTTCTATAGCAGCAGAAAGCGCAAGCTCTTCGAGCCTTGCTCCATCAGCATATTGAAGACCGGGTGAAAATGTATTAGTAGCTCTTTTCTTTTTGCATTCTGAATCAAAAAGATGATCCGAGGAGTCATCAAGATATTTTTCAATAATGGACAAAGCTGCGACGGCCATAGAATTATGTACGAGCAAACAATTCTCTCTCCTTGAGTCAACCAAGAATACAGCAACTTTCGTTATAGGCCATTTCTCTGATAGTGGAACAATTTCTGCAGCAGCATCCAGCGATGAAGATATATCACACGCACTCATAATTGCCTTCTCAGTGAGTGAAAGCTGGCTTTCCAAATTGTCCACGTCTTTGTAATCTGACCGATGCATTAATTTCATATATGTCATCAAACTTGGTTGCAGAACCACTGCCAATTGGCAAAATGATATAAAATTGAGAAACTCTAGTTTATGAGCTGGATGTTGCTTCCTATAGTAGTAGTTGTAGAGCAAGACAACAGCATGCACCTGTCAACGCCAGCAACAATAGAAGAACGGATTAAATAGCACATTAATAAATATACCATAGCACCTGCATGAAGTTTTACAACTAATTAAAAATAGTGTATCCTTCAAAACACGAGCTACCTTTTACACACCAAACATTTTAAAACAGTATCTACTACACACCAACTTTATTACATGGCACAAGCGTCTTCTATGCGTGAACACAAGATTTTTCCTGTTTAAAACCTTGTATGGATGCCATGTGTCAAACTTTATCATTTTCTAAAAATAGTGTATCCTTCATAACTCAACTTCCATAACAAGCTTGAGCATGCTAGGTTACTGATTAATCAAAAATTCAAGCATGGAAACGCAAAGCACAACGTGGCTCATTTCCACTCGAATCATTTATATAGACTCGCTCCATATTTCTATTTCAGAGAATTTTTTTCTCAAGAGTCAATTTGACAAAATATAAAAGTTAAAACGTATACGGATGAAATGAAAAAAGAATGTATGGATTAGTTAGTGTTTAACCGTAAGATTTAAAATCACATATAGGTAGACCGTAGATCGAAGAAGAACTAGGCAGAGGTGATTAGACAAGACGTGGTCCAGATCCAGATTACCGAAGACAATGACCCTAGATAGGAAAACGTGGAGGTCGAGGATTAGGGTAGAAGGGTAGGTAATGATAAGGTGTCTTCTATCTTCTTAGTTGTAGTATGATGCTTATTTAAGCTATCTTCATCTTAGTCGTCGCTTTTATTTCTACTTCTGTTATCTGGTTATTTTCTATATGCTGTAGTTGTTATCTTTGTCGCGGAGTTCTAACGTGTTTGCACAACGTCTCTTTAGCCGAGGGTCTTTCGGAAACAGTCTCTCCACCTTGGTGGTGGTAAGATCTGCGTACATCTCACCCTCCCCGGACCCCACTTGGGATAGACGGGGGTATGTTGTTGTTGTTGTTATCATAATAAAACTTGCAAACTTTTGCACTGATTGTAATATTTAAAAAAATATTAAAAAGATATAGGGTGTGTTTGGTATGAAGTAAAATGTTTTCCGGTTTTCCAATGTTTGGTTGGCTTAAAAGTTTTGGAAAACATTTTCCATATCAACTTATTTCCCTTTATTTGGGGGAAAAAGACTAGTAATTCACACTAGTTGTCTTCTCCCTACACTACACCACACCCACCCTCCACAACCCCTTCCCCCCCTACCCCAATACCCCCTACCTGCTCACCCAGCTCCCTTAGCCCAACCCATCATAACCCCTACCCCCGTATCCACCACATCTCCCAACGCACCCTGATAATAGAAACACTAGAAAATAAGTATGAAAACCACTTACACATTTTCCGGTGAAAAATATTTTCCTTCATTACCAAACACACCCATATAATTTTGTTCGACTACATACACATTCTATTAATAAAGCATAGGAATTGTATAGACTAGAAGATGGATGCATAGAACATATGAAATGGTAATTAATAGTAGTGATACCTGTTTAGCGATAGATAATTGTTGATCAAGTGATGGAACTTGCTTTGACTTGTTGCGCCCTAACAACAACAATGGTTCCACCATGCATTCCAGCAATGCCTGTACCACTTCTTCAGTGGGACCCACCTTCTCCTCCGTTACTTCTCTTTCCTTGCCCATCTGATTCTAGATGATTGGGGCATGCAGAGGGTTTAACAGTGGGGGGTTTTGGCCTGTTGGGGTGCTGGGGTTCTTTCACCTATGTGTAATAAGCATTAAGCAGAACAAGAATAACGTGTGTGCTGAAAAAGGCGCCTTTTTTCCTCTTTAATTAAACACGTTTTTCAACACCACACCTTCTTTCCACAACCCACTCTTTGAGACTTGAACTCGAGTCATTTGATTACGGATTGAATCCTCTATATCCGTCATATCAATAATAATAAGAATCAATTTACCTTGTTACCAACATAATTGGTCGTTGCGATATAAATTTTGTGAAATTCCTACAAGTAAATTAGAAATTGGAGACAAAAATAGTACTCCTACTTAACCGTTGAAGTTATGCTTTCATATTTATTTTATTTGTAATAACAAATAATTATGAATATCTCAAAAGGAATGTTCTTTGTTTCTTATTTATTACTCACTATTAACTTCATCAATTATCATGTAATTTAATTATTATTTTATTTGTAACAACTCAATTCGCTGCTAATATTGTTTGTTTTGGACCAATGTCGCGGCAGCTTTAAAACTCGTCACCATAGTCTAAGGTGTGCTTCCTTGTATTTTGCCGATATGGGATTTACTATAGTGTCACGTACCTCTTTAGAAACTTTAACATCCTTGAGGTTTGCCTCACCTCCTGACATTTGCCTAGACTCATTACCGATATTTGCACCACCACTCTATGATTTACCTTAACTTAGTTGAGCTCACCATCATACAAAGTTGCATGCGGGTAACTTTGATATTACATGTAAGGTCCCACATCTCAAGTGTAAAGAAACGTTTTTATTTTTGTAAGCAGTAACTATTTATTTGAACTTAAAAGAAACATGTTTTGTTTTAATCATTCGAGGTGCACGTCGTATTTTTAAATCAACACTTTATAGTCATCTCCACTCCCCTATCTCTAAGGTCTGATTGCCACTATCTAATGTTAAATTCCCCTCTTCATATGTTATCAATTAAAAAAAACTTTTCACTTCACTTGTCGTGTCAGTAGCTCTTATTTATCAATATAAGGGCTCTATTTTTATAAACAGGAGGGGGAGGTTCAAGCATATAAGAGTAAGAACAACTTTCTTTATGATATAATGATTTTCAGTTTCTAAAAGGAAGAAGGAAAGTACATTTGCCAGATTTATTTCGATATTCTTATTATTTTACATGCACAATTTATTTAAAAATTGCATTTGTTTGCATAATGTCTCATAATGTAAAAAATAACAGAAGCTTAAGCTGGTCCACCTGGTCTCTAGGTGCCGTGTCACGACTTGTTCATAAAATGTGTCGTGACAGATTCCCCTCTTCACATGCCATCATTAAAAAAAAAACTTTTCTCTTTCTTAATTTCTACATTTTATCTTTTAGTTTTTAACTTATCTCTGTTTCTCCATTTTTTCATTTTCACCTATTTTCTCTATTGCTTTATCCATTTTCTCGTAATCTCCTAACTAGCCAACAACATCTTTCACAACAAGCGTTTGAAGAGCAATCAGAAAATTAACTCTCAAATGACCTCCTCCTTCTTCCCACCTTACTTTTTATTATTTTATATAGCTTGTTGAGTTACCGTGCAATTATATATCTGAAAATATCTACATCATGTATCACCTATATCTGACCAGAAAATACTTTTCGATAAACCAAATTTCTTTTTCTTTTAAGTTTTTGGTACGTTATCATTTTGAAGCAATTATTGGTACATATTCATTGCATACCTACTTTATAATAAGTGTATAATGGGGGGGGGGGGGGTGTGTGTATATATATATATATATGTGTATATATATATGGAGGCTCGCAAGTAAATTTTTCGATAGAAATTTCTTTGGCAGATGATATATTTGATGTATACTAATTGTATACCTTTTTTTTTTTTTACGGTAAATATTCATTCTAAGATAATATTTGGTATATATTCATTGTACACCTATTTTATATATTAAGTCTACGCACTTTATAAAAATGAGTATACATTGAAAGATACTCCAAGATATACAGTGTATATTATGCATACACTACGACAAGGAAAAACTTTGGTGTACATTATGTATACACGATATAATTCAGTGTATACATAATATACACCAAATTACATGATATAAAGAGATTGAGATTAAGAAACACCTGTATGTACATGACACTGTGGTGAACAACTCAGAACTTTCTATATTAACCACTAGTCTATATTGTTCAAACTTAAAATTGAAGAAGATTGATATTTTCAAGCTTTCGCAAATAAATAAAGAACTGGTTTCACATTATGTTTTGCTTGGTGATTTCAAAAATTTTATTTTTAAATTCTTTCTCCAAAATGAATTTTCAAATTAGTTTAAATTTTGTTCAAATTATTCCACTAAGATCATAAAATACTACATAATATTCTCTTTTACATAAAAAATAATTTGTAAATTAATCATGTTAAAGTGATAATTATAACTTTTTTAAATAAAAAAGATGATGAAGATAATTATGGAGCGTACCGATCTACAATTTAAAGAAAAAGGGGAAAATTGAGAATTAAAGATTTAAAGAAACTCGTTTCAGCCAGTGCTAGACACACTCAAAATTTGATGGGTAAAAGATTGTCCATAAAGGAAGGGTGTGCCAAAGGAATTTGGCAATAAGCTCGAGTGAAAACTATGTATTAAAAGTATCAAATAATACATTAACCAAATGATGTCAATTATGCAAAATTCAACTATACAATGCATGTGCTGTATAAAATGATATCAATTTCTGTATCCTTCTACTTTTGTTAAGTCATGTTCGATCCATTTCGAAGTCAGACTAATTCAGATCGACAGGAGTTAGTTCTACGTATAGCCCAACGTGCTTATTTTACTAGTGACAAGCAGCCGTCAGATTTGGTCGAGGTAGGACCTCTGCCCGTTATTGTGACAGCCAGTATATACAAAGATTCCTTCTTTATTTTATATTTTCTCTGAAAAATATATTAATTAATTAATTAATTGTCTCATATTGCTGTAAATAATTACTCCTTTCACGTTTATTGAAAAACCTCCAAAGGGGGAGAGAGTTCATAATTTCAATCCTCTGCCCCTCCCCTTTTGACTTTTAAAATTAATCCCTGTTTAAATGATAATAATATGTAACATTTTATGTTAATTTTTTATAGTGGAACAGCAATTATTACAAGAGCAATTATTGCTTGACAATTTGGTTTAATTTGCAACCAAATTAAAAAAAGAAAAAAAAGAAAAGAAAAAAAAAATTGAATCTTTGAGGGGCTTTTGGAGTCTTTTTCATTTTTCAGCTCAGTGGTTTGTGGATCCAAGATCCCAAGTGCTGAATTTTGGATTTTCAATTGGTGGGTATTTTTTATTTTGCGTTTATATTTATTTTATTTTGTTTTTACTTGATTTATTGATGATTCTTGGATCTTTTGGTACATGGGTTTTTATTTTTGTGTTCTTGATCACATTTTCTTGAAATCATAATGTTATATTGTTATTTGGTTATATTGGTTTCCACCCGGTGTCCAGTATCTACTTGGGCCGGAGTAATTTGGATTCGTGCCGGAAAGTCTCACTTTGGTGGAAAAGTCCCGCCGACTCAATTTTTAGGGCTCAATCCAAGACATGTGGTAAGGATGGACGGGTACTTACCACCCCACCACAATGTTTGGTGGTTACCATGGCCCTTCCCCGGACCGTGCGTGATCGTGGGGTGCTTCGTGCACCAGACTGGCCTTGACAATGCATAGTCAAGTTAGAATTTGTGAAATATAAAATATATTTATTTATATGGTCAACTGGGTCATTAGAGTTTTTGGTTTCCAGAGTTCTTGAAGGGAATGTTGATGATTTAGCGAAAGTTGGTCTGCAGGGATTTTGCAGAGGAGAGACTTGAAATTGTTTAAAGATGGGGGTGATGTCAAGGAAAGTAGTGCCTGCATGTGGTAGTCTCTGCTTTTTTTGTCCGTCATTACGCGCCAGGTCGAGACAGCCAGTTAAACGCTACAAGAAGCTCCTTGGAGAGATTTTCCCCAAATCACAGGTCGATTCTAGATTGCATTTCTCTTTGAGTGCCTTATTCTTCTGTTGACATAAAATGCTACTATCAATTTTCTTTTGTTGCTTATCATACAATAATATATTAAGGCTTGGTAGTGCTCTGATTAGTTTTTTTTGAACTCGATATGGTTTGCTTTTTTGGAATCTTTACTGTTCTGTTATGTTCAGTTTTCTATTTCCATTTAGATCCACATTCAAGATCTTGCAAGATTATTAAAGTCTGCTTTGTTCTCACTTATGATACATGCATAGTCTTTATTTTGCTTGTGTCCGCTGATTGCTGCATCTTTTGGATGTTAGTTGTCTTCTATATTTTTCTGTCTCATGCCTTGCAGGATGCTGAGCCAAATGATAGGAAGATTGCTAAACTTTGCGAGTATGCTTCCAGAAACCCATTGCGGATACCTAAGGTAAGATTAACTTTTTTTTTGCATAATTCAGTACACCAAAGAATTCAATGTCCTTTTATTTGCAGCTTTATACTCTAATATTCTGTAATTTACATCATTAACTTTCTTTTGTTATTTGCGGCGCACCAGAGTAGGTGAACTCTAGAGAACTTATAAATAAAAGGATGAACTCCAGGAAAACCCATATTCGGAAGTCGGGACAGAGCGCCCTTTGAAGTTGCATTTTACTGTTAAAAATTTGTTGAGAAATGGATCTATAGAAACTTCAATTTTTCCCTCTCGTGCTTATCTTGTATAAGCATGTCTTCCCTGTAGTCAACATTGTACTTCTCCATTCTCTATGGCACTTGAGTCTTTTACATGAATGTTTTAACTGGAAAATGCATTTCGCTGTGGAATCAGATCATCGACGTCTGACTTCTGTCCTACTGCAAACTCGAGATGATGTTTTTATCACAAATTGATTTATTAGTGTCTGCTGTATTTTATCCGTTCTGTAGAGGTTCTTTTAGGTCTGCTCCCTCAATTAAGCCATGCGAGGGGTTACTCTGTTAGAAAGATGACCTCAGTCTCTTTATAAAAACATTGAAGTGAAACAAACCTTCTTTTATCATGTTTACCCTTTTCTTCTGTCATATTCATCCTGATCTATGAATAGATTATAGCCATGAATTTCTACCCATCTATCAGAATTTTCATTACTTGTAGTCAGGAGTATGAAGTATCATTCATTGCCATGTTTGGAAGTTTTGTTGGTGTCATGAGTCTCCTTAATAGGTGTATACTAATTACTGACCAATGTGATTCAGATTACTGAATACCTGGAGCAAAGGTGTTACAAAGATCTGCGAAATGAGCACCTTGGCTCAGTGAAGGTTGTTATTACGATCTACAGGAAGCTGTTATCTTCATGTAAGGAGCAGATGTAAGTTTGAACAATTGATTGTAGTACTTGTGTACCTATAGCTCAAAAATAAGTCTCTTACTGTAGATGTATCTGCATTTGTTAAGTTAAACTAAAGGATATGATCAAACCATAAATTTACTATGTCTCTACTCAGTGTACTATTAAAATAAAGTATGGGTCTACTCACTGAAAAGCTTATATATAGTAAAAGATTAAGCAAGATGTTACACCTTTCTAGATGCATGGCTAAATTTTTTGATGGATGAAGTGTGAACATTAATAGGTGATAAACGGATTCTGCTTGTGAAAAAAATAAAAGAAAAAGGAACGGACTCTTGAAGCTGTGACAATACGGAGAAATTTGGATCTTCTATATTCTTATGCTCCAAGATCTATACGTGGAGGAGGATCTTGGGATCATCACAAGATTGCTTAATAAGTTCTTTGGGCAACAATGAAGAAGCTAGACGAGAGACCTTGTGTATGTCCCAGCTGCAAGAGAACGAGAACGACTCCTCATTTCTTATATGCATATCTGTTAAAAACAGGGTTGGATTCGCCACTCCATTCTATTTAGATATGAAAGAATAGGTACCAAAAGCTTAAAACTTAAAGAACAGCCTAGGGCTGTGGTATAATGGTAAGAGCGGAGCACATGATGTGTCGGTTAGGCGCATCGCGCATGTCACGGGTTCGAACCCTACTACAAACAAAATTCTGATGTTTAAGTGGGGAAGAGTAGAGGGACGGGCCATTGTCCTTCAAGTTTTGAACCGTGTGCAACTCGCCCTCTACGATTTCTCAGTTATTAAAAAAAATTAGAACTTAAAGAACGGAAACCTTAGCAGCAAGTCCCTCTCCCTTTGTTGAGGCCTTTGACAGATCTCTAGTGGTTATCAAGAGTCGAGTTCCTGATGGAAATCCATATTAGATCCATCCTGTTCTTATAAACCGTTCCTGTCGGTTCTGTTTTTAGACTATAATAAAGTTTGGAGTTATAAACCTTTTATTTTTAGAAAATAAAATAAAAGAGTTGCTCCAAGAAACTGTTGTGGAAGTCCTTGGAAAAGCTGACCTTAGGAAGTACCTTTCCCCTCCCAAATGGATAGAGGAAGACCTAGTCAAATATCTCCGGAAGACTAATGATGTAAAGCGCATGAGCAGGGTGGTGGGAATGTGTACTCCACCCGTCCCAATTTATTTGGCACCATTTCCTTTTTAGTCCGTCCTAAAAAGAATGTCACATTTCCTTATTCGGCAACTCTTTAATGACAACATCTCTATTTTACCCTTGTTGGGTCCCACTTAATTTTTTTAGGATGTACTTATCATGCAGAAAAGTTAACAAAAGTAGACACTAAAGTAAGGACAATTTTAAACATAACAAAGTCTTCCCTTATTTCTTAAACTCCGTGCCGGTCAAATGGTGCCATATAAATTGGGACGGAGGGAGTATTATTTAAGGTCATAATTAAAAACAGAATCTTATGAGAAGGATTCAGATAGCCGTTCTCTCTCTAATCAAAACAGCTTCCTTTGTAAGTCCCTGTAGATGCTACCTCAAGTATGTTTAGATACAATTCAAATAATTGCTTAGTTATTTCCTCAGAAGTTTCTGACCCGGAAATGACACCTACACAGTTCTAGTTGACAAAGTTAATTTTTGATTGAAATGTTCCCATATAATGTCAGTATCTATGCATGTGATGGGCACTTTTAACCAATTGCAGTGATACAATTGAAGTTCTGTACTAATATTACTTCAGTTACTTTGACTTTTATGTAGTTAAAACGTAATGTAATGGTTTAATATTTTAAATTTACACTTGCAGGCCGCTATATGCTACTAGTTTATTGGGCATTATCCGCACCCTTTTTGAACAAACACAGCTTGATGAGATGCAGATTTTAGGGTGCAACTCTCTTGTCGACTTCATCAACAGCCAGGTTTGTATGTTGAAAGAAACTAGATGATAATATGTGTGGATGTCATATCACGAAAGACTATTTTCAAGTAATTATACTCTGCTCATATATTTGAACCAATAACGTGATTTCTGAAGATGGACTGGGTAATCGTGCATTATAAGATTGAACTGTCACTGGATTAATTTGGTAACAAATCATTGTGTGTTTAGCTAATCTTGAAGCGGCTGCCGGCTAGCAAGCACCGATGTCTGTTAGGATTATAGTGCTGCAACTACATTGTAATATCATGAGGAGGATGTAAACTTTTGGATGGATGGGTAGAGCAATATTAATTATTGCACCTATCCAAAAGAAATGTAAAAGAAGTTACCGTATTACATTTTCTCTCCTGTTTTTTGAATGTCTTTGGAAGGGGAGCCTTGGAGCAACTGGTAAAGTTGTCTTCGTGTGACCTATAGGTCATGGGTTCAAGCCTTGGAAACAGCCACTAATGCTTGCATTAGGTTAGGCTGCATACATCACATCCTTAGGGGTGGGACCCTTCTCCGGACCCTGCATGAACGCGGGATGCTTTGTGCACGGGGCTGCCTTTTTTTTTTTTTTTTTTGGAATGTCTTTGAGGACATTGAAGCATCTACTAAGAGGGAAATCTTTAAAGAAACATGGCGCGATATTGGGTTTTTATTTTTGGTGGTTTTGGTTTCACCCTTGGGAGTGGTCTAATAGAAGGACAGTGGAGTGTGGTTTTGATGGTTGGATTTGGAAATACCTGTAAAAGTGGATTTGACCTCTCTCCCTGTTTCTTATTAAGCAGGTGGATGGTACATACATGTTCAACTTAGAAGGTCTTATACCTAAACTCTGTACACTAGCCCGAGAAGTTGGAGATGACGACAGAGCCTTGCGCTTGCGGTCTGCAGGAATGCAAACTCTGGCAGTCTTGGTAAAATCTCTCTCTCTCTCCCCCGCCGTATATAAATACACTCATATATGTCTGTATATCCTTGTATTTTTATAATTTCTCTCGAGGCTACTCTGTGGAGTCTATGCTTTTCCTTTTTCCACTTTTCTCTTTCTGTGTTTCTTTTGTTTTCATTTTTCCTTTTTCTTTTAGGTGCGGTTTATGGGGGAGCAGTCCCACATCTCCATGGACTTCGATCATGTAAGATTATATGCATTGTTACTCAATTGTAGATGTTATATACTTATATTCAATTTTCATAACATGAGATACACCAACTGCTGATTTGTTTTTACGATATTTCCATGAAACCAATGCAGATTATTGCTGCAACTCTAGAGAATTACATTGACTTCACAATGAACCTGGAGAATGGCAGACAAGATGGTAAACAATCTCAACCTTCACCGTGGGTTCAAGGAGTGTTGAATACAGACGATCATAACTCATCTTTCCCTGACATGAGCAAGAAAGTTTCCACCTCGCCGGATACCAAGAATGCAAACACAGAAATGATATCCTCACTGTAAGATTATATGAAGGCAACTTTTTTTTTTTCTCCGCCTGACAATTACTGGATCATGGTCTTACTTTTATATTGTTGTATAACTTTAATCAGAGAGACAGCCAAAAGCCCCTCTTATTGGGCCAGAATTTGCTTACGAAACATGGCGTTGCTCACAAAAGAAGCAACAAGTGTAAGGCGGGTTCTTGAACCTCTTTTTCATACTTTTGACACTGAAAACTATTGGGCTTCGGAGAAAGGACTCGCCTGCTCAGTGCTCATGCATTTACAGTGCCTGTTAGAGGAATCAGGTGATTCATGGGCCCTTGTTCCTCTTCTTCTGCTAAGATGGATATATGTGATTTTTTCATCTCTTGCTCATCAATTTTCCCATATACAAATGTTGACTCCAGGTGAGAATTCCCATTTACTGCAATCCATCTTGGTCAAGCACTTGGATCACAAGAACGTCGTCAAGCAGCCTGACATACAGATCAGTATAGTAAATGTGGTCACTCACTTGGCAGAAAATGCAAAGGATCAAGCTTCTGCTACAATAGTTGGTGTCATTAGTGACCTGATTAAACATTTACGGAAGTGCATCCAGTATTCAGCTGAAGCATCTAGTCAGGAAGACGGATTAAATAATGCTAACTCGAATCTTCAGTCTGCATTAGAGAAGTGCATATTACAGCTCTCAAATAAGGTTTTTCTTGGATAATTTGGTTTTCAATTGCATTATATCCTGAAGTTTTCTTTCTTGTATATTTTATATATGAACCTTAATCTTTAAAAAGCTGACAATGAAGTAAATTGGCTTCATCTAAGTTTACTTGAAATCCACTGCCCTTTATTCTGTTTCCATATGTTATATATGTTTTCCTCTTCTATGCTCTTGATGAAGCAATTCACTTTGCAGTTCGAAAGCTGAAGTTGTGCATTGTGCTTTAGCTTCCAAGGCTAACAAAGAAGTGCTTGGACTAGAAATGAATGCTTATTAGACCTCTGATTTTCATGAGTTAATTTGACATTTTTATCAACTTGCTCTTTGTGCTAGTTTTTCCTGCTCAATTACCATGATTGTCCGTACTGGACACAAGGAGAATGTTAGTTATAATTACTCCAAGCCAATGAAAGATAAGTACTGTGTAGTCCTTTCTTTGCAGTTTGTTTGGCCTAAATCCGAAACAGCTGAGGTATGCATCCTCTCTAACCATGTTTCTCCATTTATGCTCAAATCATGTCATCATGATACCAAATAAAAATAAAAATAAAAGTAAAAGTTTGCATTTCTACTTATCACAATAAATAAATAAAAAGCATCTATACGATTATTTTTAAGGTGCTTTCTAAGAGACTTAAGAGGGTTTTGGATGAGACGGTTTCATCTTCTCAGAACGCATTCGTAGAAGGGAGGCAAATATTGGATGCAGTGCTTGTGGCAAATGAGATGGTTGATTCTAGAAGCAAAAGTGGAGAGCCCGGGATCTTATGTAAGCTTGACCTTGAAAAGGCTTACGACCATGTCAATTGGGATTTTCTGGATTTCATTATGATGAAGATGGGTTTTGGGAACAAATGGAGGAAGTGGATTATGTGGTGTGTATCCACTGCTAAATTTTCTATCTTGGTGAATGGGAGTCCTTGTGGGTTCTTTGGTGGATCGAGGGGGTTGAGGCAGGGGACCCTTTATCTCCCATGCTTTTTATCCGGGTGATGGAGGCGCTGAGCAAAATGATGGACAGACTTGTTTTAGGAGGTCTTTTAAGGGGGTTTTCAGCTTCAGTGAGGGGACAGAGCAACTTGCGGGTTTCTCATCTTTTGTTTGTTGATGATACTTTGGTGTTGTGTGATGCAGAGATTTCTCAGTTATTTTCCTTGAGACAGATACTTATTTGGTTCCCGGCAGTATCTGGGTTAAAGATCTAACCTAAGTAAGTGTGAGATCATTCCAGTGGGAGATGTGGACAACATGGAAGAATTAGCATTGGTGTTGAACTGTAAAGCAGGTAGGTACTTTGCCTACTATGTATTTGGGCCCGCCGTTGGGTGCGTCCAACAGGGACATTGCGATGTGGAATCCGGTAATAGAGAGAGTCGAAAAGAGGCTTAGGTTGGCAGAAGAGATATCTTTCAAAAGGAGGGAAGGAAGTGTTAATAAAAAGTACTTTGTCTAGTATTCCTACATACTTCATGTCTTTATTACAAGCTCCGAATCTTGTGCCTAAAAAGATGGAAAGGCTTCGAAGGAACTTCTTGTGGGATGCTGTGGATGGTTCAAGCATGTTTCATTTAGTGAATTGGAAAACTGTCACTTCTCCAAAAAAATAGGGAGGACTGGGAGTGAAAGATCTCAAGACGTTCAATAAAGCTCTTTTAGGTAAGTGGCTTTGGAGGTTTGGGGGTGGAGGAGAATGCGGTATGGAGGAGAGTGGTGGCTGAGAAGTATGGAGCATTAGAAGGGGTTGGAGGACTAGATATATCACTCTTCCGTATGGGTGTGGTCTTTGGAGGGGGATTATGAATGGTTGGGACGAGTTTAGTAGTCATATAAAGTTTAAGGTGGGGGATGGAAGTAGGATTAGTTTTTGGGGGCATAAGTGGTGTGGTGAGAGTGAGTTAAAGGTTGTCTTTCCTAATATGTTTAGCTTATCGAGCCAGAAAGAGATGACTGTTCAACAAATTTGTGGAGTCCATGCGGGGGAAGTGCTTTCGGATTTGACGTTTAGGAGGAGCCTCCAGGATTTGGAGATGGGTGAATTTCAGAATCTTCTTGACTTACTGTATTGTCAAAGACCATTGCAGGAAAGTGGGGATGTGTGGAGGTGGGAGGAGAACTCAGATGGGTTATTCAGTGTTAGATCTTATTATCAGAAATTGTTGGTGAGAGTTGAGGTGAATTTTCCATATCATGCCATTTGGATTCCGAAAGTGCCGAGAAAGGTGTGTTTCTTTGTATGGTTGGCGGCGAGGGGAGTGATTTTAACAGCCGACAATTTGAGAAAACGAAAGATTAATTATGTTAGTTGGTGTTTTATGTGTAAATGCTCTGGAGAAGATGTGGACCATCTTTTGCTTCATTGCAAGGTGGCGGCTCGGTTATGGGCGGTGGCTCTAAATTGGTTGGGAGTTCAATGGGTGATGCCTGCTATCATGAAGGAAGCAATGTATAGTTGGGCATTCAGAAGAAGGAAGAGAAGACCGAGAGCGTGAGATGTTCCATTGGCCATTATGTGGTTACTTTGGAAGGAGAGAAATATGAGAGCTTTTGAAGGAGTAGAGAGTAGTTTTGTTAAGTTACAAAATAGTCTGTTCTTTCTAGTTTCTTTTTGGTGTAACCATGAGGTTCCAATATATATAGATGATTGGGTATCTTTCGTAGAGAACTATATTTTGGTGTAGGTTCTCTATCTTTAGTATATTTCTTGTATACGGGATTCTTTCCCCTTCTTTATTTATAAAATTATTACTTGATCAAATAAATAAAATAAAAAAATAAATAAAGTTTTGCGTTTCCTAGAATTTATAGCAGCAAGTAGTTGTAGAGTATGCTTTGGACTTGGTTTAGGATTTGATGCAGACTACTCTTCTAAAGGCAAACTCTCTCGATAAATGTACTTGCTTCTGGCACTATTTAAATATATGTGATGTTTTCTGTCAAAATTGTGATGAAGATAAGTTGGTTAAATTTGATTTTAGTTTATGGGAGTAAGTTCTTTCTCTGAGTTACGTTTATGCTCAATGTATTTCCTTATTTTAGCCCTAAACTGCCTCCTATCACCAAGTACAATTGATATAGGCATATAGAAGCATCAACTTCCTATTTGCCTCTGGATGGTTCAGGAACCAAGTATTGTTATATGGTGATTGTACTTCGCCTATGGACTGTTGGTTTTTTTTAGTGCTTTTATGTTTAGATGTTCATTTGCTGATTTACGCTAGCATACCTGTGCATTGTGCTTTTGTTGAAGGCACTGGTTTTATTTATGACATCTATGTTGTCATTAACAGGTTGCTGATGTGGGGCCTATACTTGATATGATGGGCATGGTACTAGAGAACATTCCAGCCAGCGCCATGGCAGCTAGAACAAAGATCGCTGCTGTGTATCGCACAGCACAGATTGTTTCTTGCATTCCTAATGTGTCATATTACAGGAAGGTAAATTGAATCGGTTTTCTAGCTCCTGATTCATGGTTTCGCTTTTGTGTAGCCTAAAAGGTGTAACCTGCTTTGAATCCCCTTCAGGCTTTTCCAGATGCCCTCTTTCACCACCTTCTCCTGGCAATGACACACAATGACCATGAAGCACGAGCTGGAGCACACCATATATTCTCCACTGTGCTTATGCCACCTGTCAGTCACCTGTCATCTCTACATAGTAGAAATTCTTCCCATAGTGTTCTAGTCCAATCACCGAGGAAGTTGACAAAGGTGAGATTTAAGAGTTTCTCCATTCAAGATGGAAATACAGATGAAAATGGTTCCAGAGATGGAGAAGTGGGAGAAGAAAATGAAGATATCAGTAGCCATTCACATCAATCTGCTGATTCTCGATCTCAAAGTCAATCCGGTAGCTTCAAGGGTCCTCTCCCCGATAGGAAACCAGTACGGAAATTTCTTGTCTCTTCTAGAAATATCCATGACTTTGTTTTCCTTTTAAGCATAGTTAAATATCTAATTTTCTGAAACACTCCAGGAGCTGACTTCACTTCGGTTGAGCAGTCACCAAGTGAGTCTTCTGCTTTCATCGATCTGGGCTCAGGCAACACTGAGAGACAACACTCCTTCCAATTTTGATGCAATGGCCCATACGTACAAACTTGCTTTACTCTTCACTCGATCAAAGGTTAGATCCAATCCTTTTTGTTGTATATAAACATCTTGCATTTCCAGTTTTCAATATTCTAGTGGCAAATGCTTGACCCTAGACATCATCTTTTTTTTGGTCTTTTTTTATAGCATCGCATCCCTAAGTGTCTAACTTTCACCAGAGATGCATTTTCTCCTTTCTTGTATGATGGTGTTTTCGCGTGCAAAGTTGTTGAAACAAGTTGTAAGGTTCTTCTCAAATAAATTTCATGGGTGGAGAAGTTCCTTGAGGAAAATTTTATAACCAAAGTTCTTCCCGTTCACCAAACATTAGAAAACTTCAAAAACTACAACTAGCAAAACACCTTGTTCTTTTGCACAAACTTTTTTCTCTAAATAAATTTTGAAAAAGCTATTGCGAGAACTATTCCAGACTATTACAAGTCTTCTCTTGCTTGATCTCCATCTTCTGTATTGTTCAAAGCTGTTTTCTTCAATCACATAATAGTTGGTCTTTCTAATTGCAGAATTCTAGTCACATGGCGCTTGTTCGGTCATTTCAGTTAGCTTTCTCTCTAAGGAGTATTTCAACAGATAAAGAAGGTGCGTTGGGTTCCCTTTCAGGTCCCAAACTTCCACCAACTTACATACTTGGGGAGTACGTGCTTACAGTGATTTTGTCGGGTTTCAGAAATAAATAGACATCAGTAATACTGTCTGATGGAAACTTCTGCACTGTAAAATTTCTGAATGAATTGTCGATTATTACTACTGTTTCTACATTATGAACTTTCTGGTTTTAGTGGCATTATGTCTTTTGGTGCAAATATTGACCATCGTTTTACTCACTACTTACTGAAGGAGGTTTACAACCATCCCGAAGGAGGTCTCTCTTTACTTTGGCATCATATATGCTCATCTGTTCAGCAAGGGCGGGCAATCTCCCTGAACTAATTCCTATGGTTAAATCATCATTGACAGATGAAATGGTTAATTTCCAAACCTCTTTGTGTTTACCAGTTTGCAGCACAGTCTTCAAGCTTACTTTTATACCGAATTTCATTCCATGTTTTATACTTTTAGTTTGTTTAAATTTTATAATGTGATGACTTTTTTGTTAACAGGTTGATCCTTATCTTAAGTTGGGTGAAGATATCAGGCCGCAAGCCGCTTCTGTAGCATCTGGTAGTGAAGCATATGGTTATGGGTCACAGGAAGATGAAATTGCAGCTTTGCAGTCCCTTTCTATGATAGAATTAGACGATGAGAAATTAAAAGAAATCGTTATGTTGCACTTCACAACTAAATCTGGAACGTTGTCAGAGGTATCCACTTCTGCTTTCTCAAAAATATATATGATGCAGGTTCACACCTCAGAGGTAGTGAGTGATGTTGGTCCACTGGGAAGACAAAGACGTAGAGACATTAAGTTAATTTTTATGGGTCATTAATAACTAGTGTTTTACTGGTTTGCTGAATGCTGTTGTGATATAGTAGAAAGAAGATTGTTTCAAAATAACAAGAATGATGTAGAAAACACTAAATACTCTTTCTTTTTACATTTGTACTTTTGGTGCAAGGAACCCATGTTGCATAGGTAGCTGGATACATGTGATGAAATTGTGGTTGACTCGCGTATGAGTCATATACACTACTTGCACATCTTTTTTTTTTTTTTTTTTTTTTTTTTTTTTTTTTTGGAGTAAGGTAACATTGTATTCATCAGCACCAATATGGTACTGGTATCAAATATTTACACATTACAGAGGGCCTTGTATCTTACAAGGAGTCAAAAAATTCTACTAATGATTCTGCATCATCTATGTAATTCTCTTTGCACCAGAATTGAAAAGACAAAAAACAATTAAAACTATGTACACTACTTGCACATCTTTTATGACACCGATTTGGTGTTGTAATAATGAACTTTATCGACTTATCAGGAAAAAAAAAAAAAAAACAGAGTACAAATGAAGTAGGTTGAAGAAATAGCTTTTTGTTTGGTTCAAAAATTGCTCCGTAGCCTAGCGGCACGATAATTTGCATCAGTATTATATGATTTGAAATGGACCTGAAATCTATGAAATTTGATATTCATCAGCCACATACTTAGGCATGATTCTGATCTTAAAAATCAGTTTTTGATATCTTCTGTCCAAAGAGAGCTGTTAGAAAACCTTCTTTTCTCAAGCAACGTCTTAAATGCTTCTATGAATTTTCTGGCACTGAAGGATGAAAGTCTTTGAGTAGAGCATAATCTGCTCAAGTTACAAATATGTTGCAGCATTGGTCTCGCAAACTCCTGGGAAAATGGATCCTCTTGTTTTCCTCTTCTGGAAAACGTCCTTGAGGGTGTTGATTCCCTCTTATGGTTTTTAAAGAAGTTATTAAATGAGCTTCTTAGTAAATACATGAGCTTTTTAGTACAGTTTTTGTTGTCATCTTCATTTGGAATAGGATGATGAAACTTGGCTATTATTTTCCAGGATGAGTTATTGAGCATAAGGAAACAACTCTTTGAAAGATTTGAACCGGACGATGAATATCCACTTGGGATTCCTCTGTATATGGAAACACCTCACCCATGCTCTCCACTTGCTCAAATTGAGTTTGAGACTTTTGATGAGGTTAAATAGGAACCATTTACTGGATTTGACATATAAATTTATTTGTCTAGTTTACTTTTTCTTTTTGTGTCTTGAACTTTTTCTCGCACCCCAATCTCATGGCTTCAGATTCTCTAAGACAGTTGATTGTGTGTTTCTATCAGGTCATGGCACCTCCTTCCCTCATAGATGAAGACACAATTTCAGATGCTAATGGAAGTCAATCAGGTCGAAAGACATCCATGTCCATCAATTCCCTTGACATTCTAAGTGTGAACCAGCTTTTAGAATCGGTGAGTAACTGCTATGGAGCATATGTTTAGAAGTATCTGTTGAGTTGTTTTTGTTCTAGACTAGTCTTTGGATAGGTTGGCTTATATATTATTGACACTTGAATTTTTGAAAATCCACTTGGTCTTTGCACCCTTGCAAAGAGACTATAAAGGGGGGGGGGGGGGGGGGGGGGAAGAATAGAGAACTATGTCTGGGCACACTTGTCTGCATGGACATCATGGGTTCAGCCTATCATTTGTCTACCCATTAGTGAAACATAGTAAAAGAAGGGAATGATCTCCCGCGACATTGGCCCTTGGGAATTTCTAGGTTATCAAAAAATAAAGAAGAAAAATTTAGGGGCTACTTGTGTTAAGACATGTGAGAGAGATGTGGTCGCCTTTAAAAGTGTATACTCTACTGGACCATTACATTAGAAATGGAGGAGCTGAGCTCTTATTTAATGAATTGATTACTTAAGACCACTCAACGGTGGGATCTCTTAGTTAATAATATTGGTTATCTACTGTGATATATCATTCTACTTGCAAATGCTTGGTATCTCTTATTGTTAAACACTTTCAATTTGTGAGTGTGGGACAATGAAAGATAAGATCATCAGCATGTTCCCGTATTACATTTGCTCTTGCACATGTAGGTTCTGGAAACTGCCCGACAAGTTGCAAGCATCCCTGTTTCCTCTACACCTATACCCTATGACCAAGTAAAAAATCAGTGTGAGGCCCTTGTGTCTGGTAAACAAAACAAGATGTCAGCCCTTCAGAGTTTCAAGATGCAACAGGAAACCAAGGCATTATTATCCTATAATGAAAATGACAGGAAGATCCCTTCTTTGCCAAATATGGTGAGAACTCGATCTATCGTGTCCCTCTATAAGTTAGCCTTCTTAGCTTCTGTTTGTGCTTGAATGAAATATTTACTTATCATAATGTTTTTTTGGTAACAGTGGCAATTTTTAGTTCATAAAAAAAAGTGAAAAGGTAATTTTCTTGCAACAACTTGGGAAATCAAAAGGATTTTTTAAATAGTTAGGAGTCGCAGACAACACTAAATTGATGGATCATTGTTACTATGTTTGTTGGGCCACTTGGCCAAACCTTAGCTGAAAAAGGTACCAAATTATGGCTTCGCCGAGTGAGAATTTATGTTAAGAATCACAAAGTTGAATGTTGCCATAGTATGTTCTGATCTTTTCAATAGCCAATGACCTTCTAATTCTCTTGAAATGATATAGATTTGAAAGCTTACTTAACCTTGTTATCTTTGGGGGTGAAAGGGTATACCTCTTGTACACGGGTTTTGTGGCCCTTCATGAATAAAATTTATTTACATTATATAGTAAAATCTTTGGGGGTAAAAGGCATTTGCTGATTTAGAGTTGAGTACTGCCTGGTGGCAATTCAAGTATTCAGGAACTTCAAAAACAAGAAAACTGATTTGGTCCAAGTTTTCTTTCTGGCTATGAACCATGTCGATTTACTTCCAATCTAGGTTTTGATAGTTCTTCTTTTGTGAGTTAGGCTTTCAATGTATAATTGTGATTGGACTCTATATATCTTATAAGTATTTTATAGGTCATTATTTGTTGTATATTAGTACTTCATTACAGAAGGACTACTTTAATTTCACGTTTATATTAGTAAATAGTAACTTTACTCCTAGGTAAAGCTTTACTTTGAGATCATGCATAGTTGGTTCACATCTCCTTGGTTGAATCAAACTCTGGTTTTTGGCCTAAAGTTGGATCTTTTTGGTCATACTTATCTGCATTTTAGCAAGCTGATGAACGGCTGTCAAAATAGGGATATTGCTTTTTAATTTCTGTGGTGTTATATGAGATTGTTTTCCTCGAGATCCTGCATACAGAGCATTGTGTTGAAATATTATAGGGGATTTTGAACTGCTCCCTTCGCTTTTCTTCAGGATATGGAGCTTCACCAAGATCTACAATTAACAACAGTTGAACCAACTCATGCACAACACTATCTCTCTTGTTCCCGGGAGTATGGACAACAGTCCTTTAGACTGCCACCTTCAAGCCCCTATGACAAGTTCTTGAAAGCAGCAGGATGCTGAGTTGATGCTTTTACTTACACGTAGATTCTAATACCTGTAAGTAATGTCTCATCGTGTTCATATCTCGTCATGTTCACCCAAATCACTGTCATTTTGTTCAATTCTTTATACCCGGAAGTACTTCCACTGTTGAGCACTTCAAATTTATTGTGTAATTAGTTCATATTAGTGTGAAGTGTGCAAGCTGGTAAACATAAGCGGAAAGAACTTGTATAACTGTTTTATTAGCAGAAAAGGAAAAAGGAAAATACTAAGGTTTTCGTTTGAGATGAGTTTAAATTGAGAGAAACATGATCAGTAAGGATTTGTATAGTCGATTCTAACTTGTATGAGACTGAAGTGCATTTGTTGTAGTTGGAAGTGTTAAACATCCTACACATTGAGTGTCTCTTTCCACATTCAAGATATTTCTTTCTCTACTATGCCTTTTATCTTGCACTATACGCAGGGAAATTATAGTTGATTTCTAGAAAAGAAACCTTTTTGGGGCCAACCAGGGGAAAAAGAAGAGGCTTTGACTCTTGAGTATGACTCGAACAACTAAATATTGTAACGTTGATTTGTAAGGCTTCTAAAAAGTTTTTGACATTAAAATTCCCTCCATTATGTATATATGACATATTTTGGCTTATATATTATATTAGTAGTAGATGAAGAAATTAGTAAGGTTAGGGAAAAAAAGCACATTGAAGTTTAACATATGAATAAATTTAACGCATCCGAATTTTGGGAAGTTATGAATTTTGGGGTTGTTCCAAAATTGAAATGAATAATATATATAGCGAAACAGATGAAGCACTCGATTCTCCCTTTCTTTCATGATCTAACAGCTACTAGTGTTGGCCTCGACTGCATATGAAAATGTTACTAAATCTAATATAGGCACCATTTGGAATGAAAATCATGAATTCACATCTTCAAGAATAGCATCAAATTGAAAAGTTAACATTACTCATTTTAAACTCATCCGCGGTAATAATGGCGGTAAAAATATGATGTGAGAATAGCAGAGAGACGTTAGGTTTAAAATAAATTCGATTATTGAATGTAAAACTAAGCTGATCTCCTAAAAGACTAACTAAATATGTCTGACAAAAACTAATTCATTCCCATACCCAAATAGAAGATGCAAATGACATGAGCTATTGTCATGACCAACACATACTCGTCCCACAATAGAAGTGTGTCATCAGTGAGCCATTGTAATTGATTCGGTTATTTTTTGTATCATCAAGTACCTCAAGATATATGTTACAGATGATATCAATTTTTTTTAAATATATAGTGTAACTTTATCTTTACTAGAGTTATTTGCCTATAATGATAAGATAAATCCTAGAATGATACTCATTCCGTTCTAATTTATGTGACCGCGTTTGACTTGACACAAAATTTAAGAAGATTTTTTTTTTTTGAAATTTGTGGCATAAAACAAACTATATAAATTTATGTGGCTCTGAATCATTTTATAAAATCAAGTTATTTCTATTGTTTCTACTTTTATGAGAATCATTTCATAAAAGACCACACTTTTTTTAACAGACCAAAAAAAAAATAATAATTTAGAATTACAAAACAGCAACACATAACACCAATATAAAAGTCGTAAACGCAAATTTTGAATTAGTGTACCAAAATGCAGAAAATCATTTCTAAGTCAAACCCCAGAAATCCAATTTGTCAGCTCCAATAACGGCAATACCCTTACGATTAACGGAGTGAAAAAGCGGGGCTACCATTTTGCGATAATGAATTGGTCTATTCAGCTCTTCTTCAACATCAATTTCCACTTTATTGATTTTAACTTCGTTAAGCCGATCCCCTAATTTCTCGCCGATTCTAGATGCCATTTTCGAATCCCAGAGATTACGACACCTAGGCACTCGGTTCATTTTAGCTTTACACTGCACCGCGAACTCTTGTTCAGCTGATGTAGCCATTGCTATGATACTGTCGGTGTTGGTGGTTGTTACTTGTGCCGTGATTTTCCGGCAGGATACTAGTAGTCGGAGTAGATGCTGCTGGTGGTTTCCGGTTGCCATTTTACGGCGTCGTATTTGAGAGGTTTAGGTGTTCTCGGACATTGTCGCCTTAACAAATGTAGCGAGGGGATTATCAATTATGTAATCCTTCGTGTTATAATTTATGTGGATGTATTTGATTGGACAGAGAATTTAATAAAATAGAAATAATTTTAGAAATTTGTGTTTTGAAACAAAAGCATAAAAATGTATTGTAATCATTTTATAATGTAAATTTCCCTAAAGTTAACTTGTATCGTCTTAGTCTACGTGACATAATCTTTTGGGAAGGTTACATAATTTTACTGTTTTATTCTTAATAAAATTTTTTATAACCACACAAATTTCAGTTCATGACATTTCACACGGTACATTTGACACCACAACCTAGAAAAGTAGTCATTTTTTTTCTAAACTCTGTACGTATTAAACTATGTCACATAAACTGAAACTAGGGGAGTACTAAATACACAAAGGTGTGATTCTTTTTTAGATTAAGGAAAAAAAGGAAGGGTTTCACAATGAGACATGGGAGTATAATTTCATGAGGATGAAAGGTACATTAATATATTTAATAATAATCATTGTAGAAATTACTCATACATTTTAATTCCGCAATATGAATCAAATGTACTTGAGTGAAACCTCGTGTGTTGTTGATTCCAAATAAAGAGTTAACAAATAAAAGAATGATTTGTATATACAATGCTCATCTATGGTCTCTATAACTAGCTATAGTTTATGTCCAAAGAATTAAGGGTCATGAGTCTTGACTTGAGAGTCTCGGCGATAAATATTCTTGAGAAACTAGATCTTGTAGTCGTTTTTGCAATAAATCGAAATCATCTTGGCTGTTGACGACGCTAAGTCGAACATAGCGATTATCAACTCCAAATGCAGCACCTTTTCGACCAATTATATTTCCCTCACTCTTCAGCACATTGTAGCAGTCTTTATCTTCTTCATTGTCACATTTTAACCACGCAAAAGCTGCACAAAGATGAAAAGTTGATAAGTTAGATTTGTACTTCTAGTTCATACTAATTAAATCACTACAAAAAAAAAATGCTTATTAGTGACAAATATGTAGCGACGAGCTATTGATTTTCATTTAGCTTCGATCGAAGCCTATCATTTTTCTTGTAGGGACTAGTCAATGCAAATGGCTGCTACTAAACTTATTAGTAGATGACTTGACAAATGTGGGAGGAAAAATTACCTGGAGAAGGCGCCTTAATTTCTTTTGAAAATTCACAATATTGAGAGGGGAGTTGTTCCATTGAGAAACGTTTGGATGTCGACAAGATTTTGTTGAGCTTTTCCCATCGAGACTTCATTGTTGTATGTGCAAATCGAAACATTTCTCTTCTATCTCCTTCTAGCACAACGTTTAAGAGCTTCAAAGCTCTCAATTGAGTTTCACGGGGAACACCATATGTGTTTAAATCTATATACTCCACCATTCTTTCATACACAGCTTTGTCTTTGACTATGGCCCATCTATATATCAAAAGAAATTAAACCCATTGATTAGTCACAATGAAAATTATTATGGAACATAAGCATGAGTGATTAAGTTCAGTTCTTACCCAAATCTGCTACCGGCATGACCAGTGAGCTTAGAAAGTGTAAATAACATGAGGTCTTCATCCATAGAAGTTGGAATTGGTGTGTAATGTGGCCAATAGTAAGCTAAGTCATAAACTTGTCTTGCAAATTTTCCTTGAAGTACTGCTTTTTTCAAATGCCCATCTGGATTATTTGGACAAGTCACAAACTCAATGAAGTTCCTCGAGTTCTTGCTTATTGTTTTATTTTTCCACGACGATGTATCACCACTAAACTTGTATTTCTTTGAATCCAAAAGCTCAGTTTGTGATTTGTAAACAGGGTAGTAAGGAGCTGAAGCAACAACTTTGGTAGGTAATGAAGATGAATAGGTATGAGACAAAGCATACACTGCTGCATTAAGAAGTTGAGTTGAGCCAGCACCAAATACTATGTACTTGTTTGATGTATTTGCATTTCCAACATTGTCGTGCAACTTATGGATTTGATTTTCCAATTGCTTGGAGATAAGAGAACCATCCTCAAATTCATATCCCATTCTATGCCACCCTGCCACCATTATGGCACTACTCGCTGCGTGTTGCTTCCAGAATGGCTCTAAAAACATTGGGTTTCCACTGCAACAATAAAAGGTAGAGTGGGATTAATTCGTTGCATAAGTTGTAATGATAACTAACCTACTATCACATGTAAAACTACATTAATAATGTGAAAAATGTTTACAATGTCAGTGTGTGTATAACTTAAATCCATTTGTGAAGTTACCTGTCAGCATCAACGGCGCAATTGGGAATAAAGACAGAGCAATCAGGGCCAGTATAGCATGCATTGCATTCACAGATAGGTTTGCCATTTTCAGTGACTAAGCCATCCAAATAAGCCCTTCCATGGCCTGAACAACTAATAGAGGCAACGTTCTCAGCTGATGCCGCTGCTTCTCTCGTCCAGCTTAACTTTTGACGGCTGCCCGAAATTATTAAGACACTGAAGAAGATAATATTGACAAGTACTGAACAGCTCAAACACACTGCCCACTTGAAGTTATTCATTGATGACTTATCCATGTCTTTAAGCTCTACAAGTTTAAGGATTCTTGAAAACTGAATGCCTTGTTGCCTTGTGATAGAATTAGCTGAATGAATGAGCTGTTTTATACTACAATTTAGTCTATTATTTTTAAAAAATCAACCGAGTTAAGGATTAAAGCACGTTTAGGTGACTGTGATTTTCATTTTTATAATAGTAGTACTAGATTGTGTAGTAAAACAGCGCGTTTGGATTATGTAACAACTCCCTGTTGACCACCTTCGATCGAATTCAGTAAATTCTCGTAAATCAAAGTATATTTTAGAGATGTTTCTAATTATATATTATTTGTATATAAGTTCCTGCCAGCAGAGAAGTTTCATGGGTATCACTACTAAAAAAAACTGAATCTGCGACTACCAAATCGGTCGCCGATCGGTCGCCAGGTCGACCGATCGGCGACCGATACGGGTAGTCAGAAAATTCATGGTAGCAAATAGCCCTGCGACCGAAAAACGGTCGCTACTTCGACCACCATGCGACCGAATTTCGGTCGCACAATAGCTCACATACAGTGACCAAGTATGCGACCGAAAATCGGTCGCACATCCTAGTGCGACCGATTTTCGGTCGCATAGTTGGTCTCATTTGTGGTAATTAATGGTGACCAATTATGCGACCGAAATTCGGTCGCACAGAATGTGCGACTGAAAATCAGTCGCATACGTGGTCTCAGTTGTGACCACTATGCGACCGAAAATCGGTCGCCAAACCTGTAAAAACCTGCAATAAAAATCCTGCAATCAGGCACATCGCAACAGCAAAAACCAGCACCTGGGCAGCAATAAAACAGCAATCCAAACATTTCAAAAACATCCAATCATTTCAAAAACATCCATACACCATTAGTTATATTCTAAAATTGTTAACAATACAACTTCACAAACATTTAAAAGACTACTGGGGCTCGGGAGAGGCTGAGCTAGACCCGGACTCGGAAGAGGAAGAGGAGCTGCGGCGATGCTTGCTCTTATGCTTTCTTCTCGATTTCTTCTTCTCCTTTTTGGCAAGGAGCTTTCTGATCATGTCATGCGTTTCTTGGTTTTCCCTCGACAGCTGTGCGATCTGCTCTCTCATTTGAGCCATCTCAGCTGGATCAACGGAGCTCGCCGGAGAAGAAGTAGCTGAAGAGCCCAAAAAGCGAGAATGATGCTTATCCGGAGCATATAGCGATCCAAGACCATAAGCATACCCCTTCTTAACCCCTCCAACAGTATCGACCCATATTTGCTTTTCTTTCTCGAACGTCAATGGAGCCGGGGTGCTGCTTCCTGCGTCCGATGCTTGGGTCGATGTCCAGTCTTCCACGGCCTTTGTAGCCTTTTCCTGAATAACATAAATATAGTAATGATGTTAATAGAAAGACTAAACTTTGAAGGATTGAGGCGACTAAAGATCGAATTTTACAAACTTACCCATGCCTCTTTTGTGCGGGGCTCGACCCACTCTCCACCGCCCTTCTTGCCCCCCTTCGTATGCCTTATCTTGTGCAGCTCGAGCACAGGAATAGTGCGCTTTTCTTTCTTTTCCTACAAATTATAAAACATAATATGTTAGACAAAAAGCAACTGTTCAAGTAAATAATCAAACAATTAAATATACTGTACCAAGCGCATCTTTTGTGTAGCCGCGCTAATTGAGCCACCGGTATGGAGCGATCCACCCTTATCCGACGCTCGCGCAGCCTTTCCTTTCTCGCTCTTCGCCTCGAACTCGGGCGTGTGCCAATATTCATCCAGCTCCGCCCACTGAGGGCCTTGGAGGAAGCCGGGCCTTATACCTCTATGCCGCGCATTGTAAAGGGTTTGCTTGAATAGCGCAGCACATTTCTTTGGGAAAATGCTGCGAATGTTATAATCCAGCCCCTGATGCCAGATACATTTGCCCTGAAAGAGTATCAAAATAATTTCTTTAAACATGTTCATGGTTTAAAAAACTAAAATTAGTTTTAAACCAAATGCATATGTGTTACCTCAAAATCAACCAATATCTGCTTCTTTACTTGCTGGGGCACATCGCTCCATGTTCGCCAAGGCTGGTTCCAGTGCGCTCTCATGCACGCAGTCAGCACTTTGGTGGACTCATCGCTTGGGCAAAAGCTACAAAAAAAATTTACCAAGAGTTATTCATAATACTAGCAAATAAAATAGGAACTAATCATTTAATCGACAAGAACTTAAGAAATTAGGTAGCTTACCCTTTATCCGCCTCGGGGTAAATAATCATTCTGCCTTCTAGCCGAGCGCCAGGCTCACCAATGTAATAAGGCGTATGGGGATGATACAGCATGAGCTCCTGCTGACTCGGTGGGTCGTCACAACTATCTAGGGGGAATTCAGGGGGCTGAGTCTCACTGTCATCAGCCTGGGAGGGATCGCCCTGTGTGGGAGGGACCTGTGTCTCAGTATAATCAACGGTAGGGAATGTCCATTGCCAATCATGAGGCAACTGAGACGGGGTAATAAGTGGTACCTGATATGGGCCAGGGGGCCTGAAAAAAGCTGGATCATAGCCAGGTGGGGCAGCAGTAGGCAGCGAATGCGGGACCTGTGATTGTTGACTGTCACCACCCGCAGAAGCTGAACTCTCACCCACAGGTCTCTTGCCAGGCCTTCTGCTAAAAACTTTAGGGCAAAACTTGTCCATACCTGTTGAAACATTCAAATGAGTTGGTACCAATTTTTAATAATCCTAGCCTTTTTTTGAATATCCATTGATCCGTTTGAATTCCATATTATCTAGTAAGTTGAATGCAATTTATCCGTTTGATACAATTTATCCGGTTTAGTCACAAGATGTTGCAAACATGAACAATCAAAACAACAATACCTAAACCCTAACTTTAAATGCATAACAAGTATTCCAATTGCCACAACCCATGACAAGACATCAACACATTGCAAACAACTCTACCAAACAATTTCCAACATATTATACATCACATTATATAGAATAAAGTAATTATAACTAACAACTAACATGTTAACAACATATATAGGCTACCCATTATTTATAAATATATATATATAATTAAATTCGGATTATTAAACCAAAAAAAAAAAAAAATTACCTCTACTTTGTATTGGATCCAATGGCAAGAAAGTATGAGTTACCAATGTGCTATCCACCAAAAAACTACAAAAAAAGTGCATTAAAAAGTCATTATATGAGTTTTTAAAAAAATAACAAAAATTACTAAAAAATGAAATTTACCTTGAATTTGTAGGTTTAGATCGTGTTAAATGTTAATATGGAGGTAATAGAGTAGTAATTTAAAGTTATATGGGGTTTATAATGGTGGAAAGTTGATTATGGGGTTGGGGGGGTTCGGTTTTTAGGGATTGGGTGGGTTTTGGGAATTTTGAAATGGGGAAGAAAGGGGTTCTGCCCCGTTTTTAGTAACAGTTATGCGACCGACATGCGACCGATTGTCGGTCGCATAGCTGTGACTAATTTTTCAGAGACCGATGTGCGACCGATTTTCGGTCGCCACTTTTTTTCGTTGAGTGTGCGACCGAAAATCGGTCGCACAACTGTGGAGACCGAAATTCGGTCGCATGATGGTGGTCTCAGATTCAGCTTTTTTTAGTAGTGTATGCCTATATGTTATTTTCACTTGACGTCAATGAAATGAATATTTTACGTATCAACATGAACCATGTTGGAATTAAGAAATCTGAAATACTAGGAAGACCTGTTCTACGCTGTTGAATTTTTTCTTTTTAAGCTTAACGGAAATAATGAGCTGCAATCTTGTGACACTCACTCATAACTTGTGAAACTTCAAAATCTAAAGAAATTCAATTTATTTAAACCTAGACACTTTTCAAATTATTACTTCTAAAATTTGTCAGTCTTATATATGCTACTATAACATTTTTGTGGCTACAAGGATTTTAAAACTTGTTTAAGTAAAATAGTTTCAAATTTAAAGAGGGTTTATTCTTTGGAACGGATTAGAAAGCAACTGAGGTCACGTAAATTGAAACAAATAAAATTTCAAAACGCCAGCCCTAGTATAGTACAGTAAGTTTTTATTATGCTCTTGTTCACCCTGCTGAAGTTTTTATAACATAGGATGCCTAAGATGAATTATTTAAGCAATACGTATGAGACACTAGTTTTAAGATCTCTGAACCTGGTCGACACTACAATTTTCAGAGGTTTGCTATTTTCTATTACCCATTTACATCTAACAAATTAAAGCTCCCCAATCACTTGTCTTAAGGAAAAGTCATCATTGAAGTGTGGTCTATTGTTCATTCACATCTAATGGAGTTCCCAATTCATGAACATGACTAAGGGAAGTCGTTGAAGTATGAATTGTTTATCGAGCAGTACGAAACCGAGTTTCCTAATTAATCATGGAACTTGGCTTGGTCAATGGTCATATTAAATTGTTTCTACTTAATTAATGAAGTCGCTGATCAATATGTGAATTAATCATTTATCCAGCGATAAGAAGTTTCCCTCTATGATTTTTGTGACACCCATGACGGAAAATTAGTTGATGAGATTGAGGGTGCATGGGTTAAGAAGAATGATTGATGAATAAGCTATCAAGTTTCTAAAGATGGGGTGCACACGAAACTTTACTAAACCCCCTTAAAGAAAGGGAGGAAAAAGTAAAGTGTCATACATAACAGAGCACAAATTTATATGACATGCAAATCGGTAAGGTCTGGAGAACCATAAATGCCTTGGCAAATATGTAAGTAAGACGCTGTAGAGAAGCTAATAAAGAGAAAAGCGCTCTCTCTCTCTCTATTTGGAAATGGAAATATTTTTTCGTTACTTTTCCTCCCTTAGTATTGTGGCTCATGTCCGTTACGTCAAACTTACTGCAAGCTTAGATGAATGAGAGATTTCAATACACATGTACATCGATACATAGGGAAAACAAAATGCGTGCTATCAAGTTTTAGCAAGAATTTTGGTGCATTCTGTAACAGTTATATTTGGAAGCAAATAATTAAATTATGGCACCATTTGGTGGTCCTTTGCTACAACAAAAGTTTTATGATGGGAAACTTCGTTAGGTCTGAATGGACAATAAAATATTGCATGCAGACCTTGAAAAAAAAATAGAGTACTAGTGTAGCCTCTGTAGAAGTACGTACTTGTTAGTATTTCAGAATTCTTTTTTACAATTGGTTCATGTTGCTGGATTCCTAAATATTTTTCAGTTCAATCGTGTAAAAATTTAATTTACAACACAGCATCACTATATATACCCTTGAAACTTCTGTGCATGGTAAATAATTAAAAACATGCATGGTGGTCTCTAAAATAATGTAGTGACTGTTGGCTCCTACTTAAGGTCAATCAATGGTACGAAGAGTTGGAAGATGCGGAGTTGTTATGAGAGTTTACTGAATTCGATCAAAGGAGTTTAACGCGGAGTTGTTACTAACTTACACATTAATTCTAATGCGATTGTAAAAAGGAAATTCACAGTCACCTAAACGTGCTTTAAGTGCTTAAAATAATAGACTTAAATTTTGGTATAAAAAAGAACATCATTCAGTTAGTTCCATCTCAACGCAAAAAGGCATTCAGTTTTCAATAATCCTTAATGATCATATAGAGCTTAAAGACATGGATAAACTCATTCTACGCTGAAATACTAGGAAGACCTGTTCTACGCTGTTGTTGAATTTTTTTTTTTTTTTAAAGCTTAACGGAAATAATGAACTGCAATCATGTGACACTCACTCATAACTTTGTGAAACTTCAAAATCTAAAGAAATTCAATTAATGTAAATCTAGACACTTTTAAAATTTGTCAGTCTTATATATGCTACTATAACATTTTTGTGCTACAATGATTTTAAAACTTGTTTAAGTAAAATAGTTTCAAATTTAAAGAGGGTTTATTCTTTGGAACGGATTAGAAAGCAACTGAGGTCACGTAAATTGAAACAAATAAACTTTTAAAGCGCCAGCCCTAGTATAGTAGTATTGTTCACCCTGCTGAAGTTTTTATAACATAGGATGCCTAAGATAAATTATTTATGCAATATACGATAGACTAGTTTTAAGATCTCTGAACCTGGTCGACACTACAATTTTCAGAGGTTTGCTATTTTCTATTACCCATTTACATCCAACAAATTAAAGCTCCCCAATCACTTGTCTCAAGGGAAAGTCATAATTGAAGTATGAATCATTTAGCCAGCAGTTTTAACACGGGACATGGTTTATGATTTCGGGATCAGTTCATACGTACGCATATATGCTTGTATTTTCTATTAACCCATTCACATCTAATGGAGTTCCCAATTCATGAACATGATTAAGGGAAGTCGTTGAAGTATGAATTGTTTATCGAGCATTACGAAACCGCTAATTAATCATGGAACTTGGCTTGGTCAATGGTCATATTAAATTGTTTCTACTTAATTAATGAAGTCGCTGATCAATATCATGTGAATCATTTATCCAGCGATAAGAAGTTCCCCTCTATGATTTTTGGGACGCCCATGATGGAAGATGAGTTGATGAGGGTGGGTTAAGAAGAATGATTGATGACTAAGCTGACAAGTTTCTAAAGATGGGGTGTACTTGAGACTATACAAATTCACATCACAAAGGTAGAAGAAACTAAAGTGTTATACAAGACATAGCACAAGTTTATATGGTATGCACGTTATTGGGCTCCATAATGACATAGGCCAAGGTACAAATCCATAAGGTCTGGAGAACCATAAGTGCCTTGGCAAATATCCAAATAAGACACCGTAGAGAAGGCCGTAAAGAGAATATCAATATCTCTAGATCTCTCTCTCTTTCTCTCTTTCTAATTGGAAATGGAAATATTTTTCGTTATCTCTCTCACTCTCTATATATTTGTAATTGGAAATGGACATATTTTTTCGTTACATCCCCTTAATATTGTGGTTCATGCTCTCTACGTCAAAACTTACCGCAAGCTTATATAAATGAGAGAGCTCAATACACAGTGATACATAGGGAATTAAACAAAATGCGTGTTTTCAAGTTTTAGCAAGAATTTTGGTGCAATCTGTAACAATTATATTTGGAAGCAAATAAATTATACCACCATTTGGTGGTCCTTTGCTAAAACAAAAGTTTTATGATGGGAAAACTTCGTTAGGTCTGAATGGAGAATAAAATATTGCATGCAGACCTTGGAAAAAAATAGTGTAGTCTCTGTAGAAGTACGTACTTGTTAGTATTTCAGAATTCTTTTTTACAATTGGTTTATGTTGCTGGATTCCTAAATAATTTTCAGTTCAATCGTGTAAAACTATACAACACAGGCATCACAATACCCTTGAAACTTCCGTGCATGGTATATAATTAAAAACATGCATGGTGGTCTTTAAAATAATGTAGTGACTGTTCGCTCCTGCGTAAAGTTGATCAATCCGTATGAAGAGTTAGAATTAAGACGCGGAGTTGTTATGAGAGTTTACTGAATTCGATCGAAGGAGTTTGACGCGGAGTTGTTAATTACTAACTTACACATTCTAATGCTATTATAAAAGGGAAAATCAGTCACCTAAACGTGCTTTAAGTGCTCCCCAACATATTGGTCACCAACATAATAAGCATTTTTTTTTTGTAGGGATTAAGCATGAACAAGAAGTACAAATCCAAATTTAAGTTTTTTTATTTGCAGCTTTTGTGTGGTTAAATGTGAAGAGGAAGAAGATAAGGACTACTACCATGTGCTAAGGTGGGGAGGAAATACCATAGGTCGAAAAGGTGATGTATTTAAAGTTTGAAAATTGCTATGACGGCTTAGCGTTGTGAACATCCAAGATGATTTCAATTCATTGCAACAGCAAATGCAAGATCTTCTTTCTTGAGAATATTTGGAGCCGAGATTCTCACATCATGAGTTCATGACCATTCATTCTTAGGAGAAAAGTACTTTACATCAACTCTAGCTACTTTAATTTGTAGAGTAGTACGGTGCATATATACTAATTCGCTACCATAGGTGAGCATTGTATATACTGTGAGCCTATATATATTTGAGCTGAGCAGGTATGTGCTCTAGGTTAGCTCAAAGGTTGTTACTGATAGAAGAGTGAGATGATGTTTACTTTGACCTAGTCAAATAGAACCACACGAACCGAAGGAACATGTTCCAAACATAACCCTAATATTTGCGAATTGTCTTACAAATGTTGTACCTTTACCTTTCGGTTCATGGGAGCTCCCACTATAACAACAACATACCCATCAAGGTGGAGAGGCGGTAAAATTTATGCATACTACCTGTATACATACCAAGCCAATATATGAATACTATGTGTTTGGAAATAGAGTTTCATCGCCTACCATGGTTAATTAATGCATATATTTACATTATTAAATCACCTAACTAAGCATGGTAACTCAATATGGTTTGGTGTAAATACCCGGTGTCAGTAAATATTTATCGTGGAGAGGCTGTTTCCTATAGATCCCTCAGCAAAAGAAAATTCTATGAAAATAATTTAACAAAACGAGATGCAAAAGTCATGATATTTGTAGGAGCTCCCACTATTATCTTTTTTGGGTATGATACAATGGGAGTCTAGGGTATATTTGGACATAGTGCTGTCAATATGGGTCGGCCCGACCCAGCTTACGCGGGTTTTACAATTTGTTGGGCTGGGCGGGCCGAGCCACAAATTGAGTGGGCCATTAATTCATTAGCCCAACCCATCTCTATGTGGGTCGTAGACCGGGCTGGGCCAGCCCACCATTGTTATCCTTTTAATTTTTTTAATATTGTTTTTGCATTTTTATAACATTTAAAACTAGAAATACACGAGGTATTACCATTTTTTTCAGCTGAAAAACAATACAAACTTTGATTACAATAAATAGTTAATTTGAACTTAATCATTTCAAATTTCATTAAACGAAAGTAAATCATAATTTTAAAAGTTCCTGAAGCAACTTTTATGAAGCACTCGGTTCTCCCTTTCCTTTCATGGGAAATGGAAATATTTTTTCATTACGTTCATAGTTTTCTCTAGATCTCTCTCACTCTCTATATGTTTGTAATTGGAAATGGACATATTTTTTCGTTACATCCCCTTAATATTGTGGTTCATGTCCTCTACGTCAACTTACCCCAAGCTTATATAAATGAGAGAGTTCAATACACAGTGATACATAGGGAATTAAACAAAATGCGTGCTTTCAAGTTTTAGCAAGAATTTTGGTGCAATCTGTAACAATTATATTTGGAAGCAAATAAATTATACCATCATTTGGTGGTCCTTTGCTAAAACAAAAGTTTTATGATGGGAAAACTTCGTTAGGTCTGAATGGAGAATAAAATATTGGATGCAGACCTTGGAAAAAAAAATAGTGTAGTCGCTGTAGAAGTACGTACTTGTTAGTATTTCAGAATTCTTTTTTACAATTGGTTCATGTTGCTGGATTCCTAAATAATTTTCAGTTCAATCGTGTAAAGATATACAACATAGGCATTCAGTCACCTAAACGTGTGCTCCCCAACATATTGGTCACCAATATAATAAGCATTTTTCTTGTAGGGCTTAAGCATGAACAAGAAGTACAAATCCAAATTTAAGTTTTTTTATTTGCAGCTTTTGCGTGGTTAAAATGTGAAGAGGAAGAAGATAAGGACTGCTACAATGTGCTAAGGTGGGGAGGAAATATCATAGGTCGAAAAGGTGATGTATTTAGTGATAACTCCAATTTTGATGATAACAATATGATTAAATTTGATGAACAGATAACTTAACAACTACTATATTTTATCACAGGTTCACAATGTTTCAGTCGGCTAAAACTGGATGAATATTAAAGTCGATGAAGCCCTATTGCCTTGGAGTTGACAAAATTCATTCCTTGATAGTTTCAGTAAAAGAAGATTCTGTTAGTTGCAGTTTACCTTGAAGATTTGGATGATTGGAGTCAATCCCGTTTGTCAAAGTTGTTGAGGAAAATCAAGGTCCTTAAATGCTCTTTCCTTATTCTCAAAAGGGATCAATCAATACCTTTTTGGGGATCAATTCCCTTGGGTCAAGATCTCTTCATTCAAGGAAAATATCTCCTTCATATCAATTAAAGGATTCACACATCTATTCGATGCTCACTCAGATCTCACAGATGCTATAAAAACCTCAGCTGCAAGCAGTCTCAAATGCGCAACCTTTCAGCTTTCTTGTATTCTCTTTTAATCTTGAAAACATTGTAACCTTGAGAGATTACTACTGTCCAAAGAAAAGAAAAGAGAGTTCCTAGAGAAAGTAAGGTTAGTGTCAAGCGTGTTGGTCAGGCGAGTGATCAACAGTGTGTCGTTGGTGGTTAGCGAAGGAACAAAACCACACTTTGTATCGTTGGTGGTGATCGAAGAAAAACCATCACTCTGTACTTTGAAATAACTTTAAGAGCTGAAGAGAAACTCCCTTGTTGACCCAAGGGGACTAGATTAGGAACCATTTTTGGTTCTGAACCAGTATAAATCTGCGTCATTATTTTACTGCACTTACATTTTTCTGCTATCACTGATTTAAATCTAGTCGACTCATTAAGTCGACTGAAACTGAAAAAGAAAAAGGAAAATATAATTCACCCCCCCCTTATATCTTCAATTGGTATCAGAGCTGGTCTCACACATACTTAATTTTTGCTTTACAGCAAGTGAGAAAAGATCATGTCTGGGCACAATGTCACAGGAGCTTTACTTCAAGAGGGTACCTCTATTGCTCGTCCTCCATATTTCAATGGACAACACTTTAGTCATTGGAAAGTGAGAATGGAGACATTCGTCAAATCCATTGACTTTAAAGTTTGGCGTGTAATTACCAAGGGCCCTTATGAAATACCTCCAGACAAAAACCAGAATTCAGAAGGAGAAACTACTAAGATCCCTCTGGATATTGATGACTATAATGACGAGCAAAGAGAAGTCATACAACTGAACTCAAAAGCTCAAAATCTTTTATATAATGCTATTAGTGGAGAAGAATATGAGAAAATCTCTAGCTGCGAAACTGCCAAGGAAATGTGGGACAAACTTGTCGTAACTTATGAAGGTACAAACAAAGTTAAGGAAACTAGAATTAATCTTCTAGTTCATGAGTACGAACTGTTTCAAATGAAAGATGGAGAAACCATTGAAGACATGTTTGCCCGATTCAGTAAGGTTATAGGGGAACTTAAATCTCTTGGGAAAGTCTACACTAATGGAGAACAAGTCAGGAAGATTCTTCGCAGTCTACCTATCATTTGGCAACCCAAAGTGATTAATATTGAAAGTGGAGATCTAAATTCTCTATCTTATGATGAGCTGCGTGGTGACCTCATTGCATTTGAGAAAACCCATCTCCAAAGAAGCTCACAAAATTCTGACAAGAAAAAGGAAGTTGCTTTTAATGCTGATAATACAGATCTTCCTAGCGACAATGATGATCTTGCTGAAGAATGGGCACTTATGTCCAAAAACTTTGGAAACTTGCTGAGAAGAAATAGACAAAGAGGCAGAACTAGATTCAATTCCAGAAGAAATAATTCCAGCAATGATCAGGATAAGAACGATGGGCGATGTTTCGAATGTGGCAAATATGGTCATATTGCAGCTAACTGCAATGAGGCAAAGAAGAAGCAATTGAAGAACAAAAAGAAGGCCCTGTCTGCATGGAGTGATGAAGAAGGATCTGAAAATGAAGAAGAAGCCAACATATGTTTTATGGCTGATGCTGAAACCAGCAAGGTACGTAACTACAACTGTGAGAATTGCAATTCCCTCCAGGAAGACTTAGACTCCGCTCTGGAGGAACTGAAAAATATTTTAAAAGAACTATCAAAAGTAAAAAAGGATGGTGAAATCTGGAAAACTAGATTTGAGGTATGTGAAATAGAACGTGATTTCTTTGAACAAGAAGTTCAGGATCTAAAACTTCAACTAAATGGTATAAATAAATCCACTAGTCAAAGTTCTGTCAGGTCAAACAAGACTCCTTTATCCCCAGCTTCAATTGAAGCTATTCCTGGAAGTTTGCGTTTTACCAGTAGTGAGTCGACTAAAACTGTGCCTACTACTAAGTCTCCCATTACATGTTACTACTGTGGAAACCTCGGACATACTAATGCCAGATGTAGATTCAGAAAAGCTGACACTAGAAAATGGAAATGGATTCCCAAAATTTCTTTAAACACTTATGTTTCTAACCATGAAGGACCCAAGAAAATCTGGGTACCAAAACATCAGTAGCCTTATTTTTTTTGCAGGAACACATACCCAACGGAGCGTGCAAAGGAAAGTGGATTTTAGATAGCGGGTGTTCCAGACATATGACAGGTGACAAGTGCTGGTTTAAATCAGTCACAAGTATAGACGGTGGACTTGTCAAATTTGGCGATAATGGCAAGGGCGTTGTCATTGGCATTGGTAAAGTCTTCTTAAATAAATCCTGTTACATGAATGAAGTTCTGCTAGTAAGAGGCCTAAAGCATAATCTTCTTAGTATTAGTCAGCTCTGTGACTCTGGATATCTAGTTAAATTTGAAGCATCTAAATGCATTATCTCTAACTCTCTAGGTAATGAAATTCTCACAGGTTCCAGAGATAACAACATATATAAATTAGACAATGTCTCTCCCTCTCATGAATACATTTGCTTAACTTCTGTTGCTTCAGATCCTTGGTTATGGCATAAGAAGCTTGGTCATGCTAGTATGCATCTCATTCTTAAACTATCTCAAAAGGATCTGGTTATTGGTCTTCCCAAACTAAAATTCGTAAAAGACCATGTATGTGATGCATGTCAACTAGGAAAGCAAACCAGGTCATCTTTTAAAGTTAAAGATATAGTTAATACCTCTATGCCTCTTCAACTGTTGCACATGGATTTATTTGGTCCCACTAAAACTGCTAGCATTGGTGGAAAAAGGTATGCTTTTGTCATTGTTGATGACTACTCTCGTTTTACATGGGTTCTCTTTTTGTCTCATAAAGATGAAGCTCAAAAGAATTTTGAATACTTCTGTAAAAAGGTTCAAAGAGAAAAAGGTTATTTTATCTCCTCTATCAGGAGTGATCATGGTGGAGAATTTGAAAGCAAAGCTTTTGAATCCTTCTGCAATGAACAAGGTATTTCGCATAGCTTTTCTTCTCCCAGGACTCCCCAGCAAAATGGTGTTGTAGAACGTAAGAACAGGACTTTACAAGACATGGCTAGAACAATGCTCTTGGATCATTCTCTACCCAACAAATTCTGGGCAGAAGCAGTTAGCACAGCATGTCACATCCTCAACAGATGTCTCATTCGTCCTATTCTGAAGAAAACACCATATGAACTTTGGAAAGGTAAACGTCCTAACATTAGCTACTTTCACCCATTTGGTTGCAAATGCTTTATCCATAATAACGGGAAGAACAGTCTTGGTAAGTTCGATCCCAGAAGCGATGAAGGTATTTTTCTTGGTTACTCTAATTCTAGTCGCTCTTACAGAGTTTTCAATAAACACACTTTATCTGTAGAAGAATCCATGCATGTCGTATTTGTTGATACTAATCAAATTCTTGAGAAAGATGAAAGTGCAGATATAGAATTGTTAAGTGCAGGAAACTTATCTTCTGCAACTGAGACCAAGTCGACTAATAACATGACTAAGCCTGCCCCAGAAACTAAGAACGAGTCAGCTGAAAACATTCCTTCAGTTATCCCAAATGAGTGGAAAGGCGAACCGGGATACCCTCACAAATTCATTATAGGTAATCCACTTGAAGGAATGAAAACTAGAGGTTCCTCCAAACAAAATGCAGACATTGCCCTCATCTCTCAAATTGAACCAAAGAAGATTGATGAAGCTCTCAATGATGAATGCTGGTTGGAAGCAATGAAGGAGGAACTGACTCAATTTGACAAGAATCAGGTATGGACTCTTGTTCCTAAACCTCAAAATGCATCTGTGATAGGTACAAAATGGGTCTTCAGAAATAAGCTAAATGAAAATGGAGAAGTCACCAGAAATAAGGCTCGACTTGTAGCTCAAGGCTACTCTCAGCAAGAAGGTATTGATTATGATGAAACGTTTGCTCCTGTTGCAAGGTTAGAATCTATTCGCATGCTACTTGCTTATGCATCATTCAAAGGTTTCAAACTATTTCAAATGGATGTCAAAAGTGCCTTCTTAAACGGCTTTATCAAGGAAGAAGTTTATGTTAAACAACCGCCTGGTTTTGAAAATCTGAAATTTCCCTCACATGTTTTTAAGTTGACTAAAGCTCTATACGGCTTGAAGCAAGCTCCTAGAGCATGGTATGATCGTTTAAGCACTTTTCTCTTAAATCATGGTTTCAGTCGAGGAAAAATTGATACTACTTTATTCATTAAAAGATCTTTTGTTGGAAATCTCCTTATGCAAATTTATGTCGATGATATTATTTTTGGTAGTACTAATCCATCATTATGCAAGGAATTTGCTGAGACAATGCAGAATGAGTTTGAAATGAGCCTAATGGGAGAACTCACCTTCTTCCTTGGACTTCAAATCAAACAATACGATAAAGGGATTTTTATCAATCAATCTAAGTACACCAAGGAACTACTTGCAAAGTTTGGTATGCATAGTGCCAAGATAATGAAAACTCCTATGAGTCCCTCAACAAATCTTGAAAAGGACTGCAAAGGTAAAAATGTAGATCAAACCATCTATCGAGGTATGATTGGTTCTTTACTCTATTTAACTGCTAGTCGACCTGACATAATGTTCAGTGTTTGCAAATGTGCTAGATATCAATCTGAACCTAAAGAATCTCACCTCACTGCAGTTAAACGTATTATGCGATATCTCTCTGGCACTATCTCTTATGGGCTTTGGTATCCTCGCACTATAAATTTTCATCTTCAAGGATACTCAGATGCTGATTTTGCAGGTGATAAAGACGATCGTAAAAGTACTAGTGGAACCTGTCAATTTTTAGGACAATCTCTCATTTCTTGGCATAGCAAAAAGCAAGGATCAGTGTCTTTATCCACTACTGAAGCAGAATACATCGCCATTGGTCACTGCTGTACTCAACTACTTTGGATGTCTTATCAGCTCAGTGATTATGATATTAATTCCACTCCTATGCCTATCTATTGTGATAATTCAAGTGCTATCTGTCTCTCTAAAAATCCGGTGCATCATTCTAGAGCAAAGCATATAGAAATTAAGCATCACTTTATTAGGGATCATGTTCTATGTGGTAACGTTAAAATTTCCTTCGTGACTACTGAAAATCAACTTGCTGATATTTTCACTAAACCTTTGCATGAGGAACGCTTTTGTGAACTTCGTGAAAAATTAGGAGTAGTTGAAGACCCTATTTTATTAAATTAATGACACCTTCATTTGCTATCCCTGATGGACAACTTGGTCCTCACCTTCTATGTTTTGAAAATCGTGTTCTGGCTCACATTGCTGCTACTACCCTGCTTCCTCGTACAGGCTCTTTCAGTACTCTTTCCCAAAGAGACACCTTCATTGTTTACTGCCTAGTTGCTAAACAAAAAGTCAAACTCTCTTGGTGGATCCTTAATTACATGCATGAATGTGCTGTGGATACTAAGGAATCTGGTTGTCTTCCATATGGAATGCTCATCTCCCACATTCTGGACCTTCTGCATGTCCCTACTTCCGGTCACTCTGTCATTTCTGTGTCTCAATGCTACAATTCTCGTGCATTCACTAGTATGGGGTATGTTCATCTTGATCAATCTTGGGTTAAAAAGCCTGACTTGGATCCTCTTCCCTCTTTGCCTACTCCTGCACCTGCCACTGATAACTCCTCTGTGCTCAGTCGACTCTCTGCTGTTGAAGAGCAGCTCTCCACCTTGCGTGATCTCTGTCTTTCTTCTCAATACAATTTGGAGAAAGCCAGGGATGACACCAAAACCACCAAGGCTGATGTTGCTCTCCTCAGACTCTCCATTAATACTGTGGCCAAAGATGCTCGCAGAAGTCTCTCTACCCTGCACTCTCGCATTGATACTTTGGGAACCAACATCATCAATACCTTAAAGTACTTTCTGGGAAGACGTTAGCTTTTGTGCTTGTTTATGCTGACTCAGACTGTTTTGATTATGCCTGTATATACTGTGCTGTGGTTTTGACTCCCCTGTTTTTTGTTGATGACAAAGGGGGAGAAAAACACTATGTCTAAGTATGGTGAATGACCTTTTGACTATGTGAATATTGCTTATGTTTGCTGAATGCATATTGCTGCTGCTGTTTGTGGAAAATAAACTGATAAGTCGACTAACTAACCCCTTCTTTAAGTCGACTATATATGCATCTAGTTTGGAAAAATAGAGAATGCAAGTACTCAAACTCTCAGGGGGAGCATACACTCAGGGGGAGCATACACTCAGGGGGAGCTGTCATCTCACTCATAGAACAGGGAAGTTTCATAAATTTATAGAATTGTCATCATCAAAAAGGGGGAGATTGATAACTCCAATTTTGATGATAACAATATGATTAAATTTGATGAACAGATAACTTAACAACTACTATATTTTATCACAGGTTCACAATGTTTCAGTCGGCTAAAACTGGATGAATATTAAAGTCGATGAAGCCCTATTGCCTTGGAGTTGACAAAATTCATTCCTTGATAGTTTCAGTAAAAGAAGATTCTGTTAGTTGCAGTTTACCTTGAAGATTTGGATGATTGGAGTCAATCCCGTTTGTCAAAGTTGTTGAGGAAAATCAAGGTCCTTAAATGCTCTTTCCTTATTCTCAAAAAGGGATCAATCAATACCTTTTTGGGGATCAATTCCCTTGGGTCAAGATCTCTTCATTCAAGGAAAATATCTCCTTCATATCAATTAAAGGATTCACACATCTATTCGATGCTCACTCAGATCTCACAGATGCTATAAAAACCTCAGCTGCAAGCAGTCTCAAATGCGCAACCTTTCAGCTTTCTTATATTCTCTTTTAATCTTGAAAACATTGTAACCTTGAGAGATTACTACTGTCCAAAGAAAAGAAAAGAGAGTTCCTAGAGAAAGTAAGGTTAGTGTCAAGCGTGTTGGTCAGGCGAGTGATCAACAGTGTGTCGTTGGTGGTTAGCGAAGGAACAAAACCACACTTTGTATCGTTGGTGGTGATCGAAGAAAAACCATCACTCTGTACTTTGAAATAACTTTAAGAGCTGAAGAGAAACTCCCTTGTTGACCCAAGGGGACTGGATTAGGAACCATTTTTGGTTCTGAACCAGTATAAATCTGTTGCGTCATTATTTTACTGCACTTACATTTTTCTGCTATCACTGATTTAAATCTAGTCGACTCATTAAGTCGACTGAAACTGAAAAAGAAAAAGGAAAATATAATTCACCCCCCCCCCCTTATATCTTCATTTAGAGTTGAAAATCGCTATTACGGCTTAGCGTTGTGAACATCCAAAATGATTTCAATTTATTGCAACAACAAATGCAAGATCTTCTTTCTTGAGAATATTTAGAGTCGTGATTCTCACATCATGAGTTCATGACCATTCATTCTTAGGAGAGAAGTACTTTACATCAACTCTAGCTACTTTAATTTGTAGAGTAGTACGGTGCATATATACTAATTCGCTACCATAGGTGTGTCCCGATCAAGACTTAGGGATGAATTAGATGATGAGGGTCCCGAGGCCCCTAAAAATGTTGAAATAGTATACTTCGAGGGGTTTGATCTTGTGCTTGCTAAAGCCAAGGGAAAAGCCAAGGTTGGCGAAGTCAAACCTACTCCCCCTCCAGCTGAGGAAAGGACGACTGCAAATGCCACTCATGCCAGTTTCGAACCTCCCAGCGCCTCAATTTCTGAAAGAGCAATGAAGAGGGTCAAGGTTCTTTCCGACTTGAATCTTTTTGGTGTTAGTGGTTGTTACTTGTGCCATGATTTTTTGGCAGGAGACTGGTAGCCGAAGGAGGTACTGGTGGTTTCCGGTTGCCTTTTTACGGCGGTCATATTTGAGGGGTTTAGGTGTTCTCGGGCATTGTCGCCTTAACTATGTAGCGAGGGGATTAATGCACTCCTTTAAGTCATAATTCATGTGAATGTGTTGACGGACACACAATTTAAGAAATACACAAATAAATTTTGAAACTTGTGATTTAAGAAAAATTATAAAAATTGACGTGATTCTAAATCATTTTATAAAGTTAAATTGTATCATCAGTTTATGTGGCGTAATTTTTTTGTTATTCAATTCTAAAAGGCTGGCACATTTTCATATTTGGAAGGAATTTAACAAAAGTTACTACCATTTTATCCTTAACAAAATATTTTATAGCGAACCACACAAATCTCATGGCATTGCACATGGCATGTTTAACACTGCAATTTTGAAAAGCATTCTTTTTTTTTTTTTTTTTAACTTCATGTCACATTAAATTGAAACTAAGGGAGCACTAAATATACAAAGGTGTGATTCTTTTTTAGATTAAGTAAAAATGAAAGGGTGTCACAATGAGACATGGGAGTATTATTTCATGACGATGAAAGGTACATTAATCTTTTTATTAATAATCATTGTAGAAACCACTCTTACATTTTAATCCAGCGCGTTATGAATCAAATGTACTTGAGTGAAACCTCGTGTGTTGTTGATTCCAAATAAAGAATTCAGTATACTTGAGTTAACAAATAAAAGAATGATTTGTATATACAATGCTCATCTATGGTCTCTATAACTAGCTATAGTTTATGTCCAGAGAATTAAGGGTCATGAGTCTTGACTTGAGAGTCTCGGCGATAAATATTCTTGAGAAACTAGATCTTGTAGTCGTTGTTGCAATAATTTGAAATCATCTTGGCTGTTGACAACGCTAAGTCGAACATAGCGATTATCAACTCCAAATGCAGCACCTTTTCGACCAATTATGTTTCCTGCACTCTTCAGCACATTGTAGCAGTCCTTATCTTGTTCCGATTCACATTTTAACCAAGCAAAAGCTGCACGAAGATGAAAAATTGATTAGTTCATTTTTCTTGTTTTGATTAGTGAATGCGAATGGCTGCTACTAAACTTATGTGGGAGGAAAAATTACCTGGAGAAGGTGCCTTAACTTCTTTTGAAAATTCACAATATTGAGAGGGGAGTTGTTCCACTGAGAAACGTTTGGATGTCGACAAGATTTTGTTGAGCTTTTCCCATCGAGCCTTCATCGTTGTATGTGCAAATCGAAACATCTCTCTTTTATCTCCTTCTAGCACAACATTTAACAACTTTAAAGCTCTCAATTGAGTTTCACGGGGCACGCCATAAGTGTTTAAATCTATGTATTCCACCATTCTTTCATAGACATCTTTGTCTTTGACTATGGCCCATCTATATATCAAAAGAAATTAAAGCCATTGATTAGTCACAATGAAAATTATTTATGGAACATGTTATTTTAAGCATGTGTGATTAAGTTCAGTTCTTACCCAAATCTGCTTCCGGCATGACCAGTGAGCTTAGAAAGTGTAAATAACATGAGGTCTTCATCCATAAGAGCAGGAATTGGTGTGTAATGTGGCCAATAGTAAGCTAAATCATAAACTTGTCTTGCAAATTTTCCTTGAAGTACTGCTTTTTTCAAATGCCCATCTGGATTATTTGGACAAGTCACAAACTCAATGAAGTTTCTCGAATTCTTGCTTATTGTTTTATTCTTCCAAGAGGATGTATCACCACTAAACTTGTACTTCTTTGAATCCAACAGCTCAGTTTGTGATTTGTATACTGGGTAATAAGGAGCAGAAGCAACTACTTTGGTAGGTAATGAAGATGAATAGGTATGGGACAAAGCATACACTGCCGCATTAAGAAGCTGAGTTGAGCCAGCACCAAATACTATATACTTGTTTGATATATTTGCATTTCCCACAGTGTCATGCAACTTGTGGATTTGATTCTCCAATTGCTTGGATATGAGGGAACCATCTTCAAATTCATATCCCATTCTGTGCCACCCAGCAACCATTATGGCACTACTCGCAGCATGTTGCTTCCAGAATGGCTCTAAAAACATTGGATTTCCACTGCAACGAAAAACGAAGATCAGGGGTTAATTTGAGCACTAATTATGATCGTATGTAGTCTTAACTTCTGGTTAAGTTTGAGCCATTTGGGTCAAGTGTTATAGAATGAATTACCTGTCAGCATCGACGGCGCAATTGGGAATAAAGACAGAGCAATCAGGGCCAGTAAAGCATGCATTGCATTCACAAATAGGTTTGCCATTTTCAGTGACTAAGCCATCCAAGTAAGCCCTTCCGTGGCCTGAACAACTAACAGACGCAACGTTCTCTGCTGATGCCGCTGCTTCTCTCGTCCAGCTTAACTTTTGACGGCTGCTCGAAATTATTAAGACACTGAAGAAGATAATATTGACAAGAACTGAAAAGCTCAAACACACTGCCCATTTGAAGTTATTCACTGATGACTTATCCATGTCTTTAAGCGGAGTACCTTGAAAACTGAATGCCTTGTTGCCTTGTGATGGAATTAGCTGAATGAATGAGCTGTTTTATACTACAATTTAGTCTATTATTTTTAAAAGATCAACCGAGTTAAGGATTAAAGCACGTTTAGGTGACTCTGATTTTCATTTTTATAATAGTACTGTACTAGATTGTGTAGTAAAACAGCGCGTTTGGATTATGTAACAACTCCCTGTTGACCAACTTCGATCGAATTCAGTAACCTCTCGTAAATCAAATTAAAGTACTACTCCTATATTTTAGTGATGTTTCTAATTATATATTCTCTGTATATAAGTTCCTGCTAGCAGAGAAGTTTCATGGGTATGCCTATATGTTATTTACACTTGACGTCAATGAAGTGAATATTTTACGTATCAACATGAACCATGTTGGAATTAAGAAATCTGAAATACTAGGAAGACCTGTTCTACGCTGTTGTTGAATTTTTTTTTTAAAGCTTAACGGAAATAATGAACTGCAATCATGTGACACTCACTCATAACTTGCAAATTTTTACTTTTAAAATTTGTCAGTCTTATATATGCTATGCTACTATAACATTTTTGTGGCCACAAGGATTTTATAACTTGTTTAAGTACAATAGTTTCAAATTTAAAGAGGGTTTATTCTTTGGAACGGATTAGAAAGCAACTAAGGTTCTGAAGTTTTAAAGCGCCAGCCCTAGTATAGTAGTAGTATTTATTATGCTCTTGTTCGCCCTGCTGAAGTTTTTATAACATAGGATGCCTAAGATGAATTATTTAAGCAATACGTACGAGACACTAGTTTTGAGATCACTGAACCTGGTCGACACTACAGTTTCAGACTGTTGCTATTTTCTATCACCCATTTACATCTAACATGCTCCCCAATCACTTGTCTCAAGGAAAAGTCATTGAATTGTATGAATCATGGGACATGGTTTATGATTTCGGGACCAGTTCATTACGCACTTATGCTATTTTCTATAACCCATTCACAGCTAATGGAGTTCCCAATTCATGAACATGACTAAGGGAACTCGCTGAAGTATGAATTGTTTAATTTATCGAGCAGCACGAAATCGAGTTTCCTGATTAATCATGGAACTTTGCTTGGTCAATGGTCATATTAAATTGTTTCTACTTAATTAATGAAGTCGCTGATCAATATATAAATCATTTATCCAGCGATAAGAAGTTCCCCTCTATGATTTTTGTGACGCCCATGACGGAAGATGAGTTGATGAGGGTGGGTTAAGAAGAATGATTGACGACTAAGTTGACAAGTTTCTAAAGATGCAAATCCACATCAGAAAGAGAGAAGAAAGTAAAGTGTTATACTACAAGACATAGCACAAGATTATATGGTATGCACGTTATTGGGCTCGATAATGACATAGGCCAAGGTACAAATCCATAAGGTCTGGAGAACCATAAGTGCCTTGGCAAATATCCAAGTAAGACACCGTAGAGAAGGCCGTAAAGAGAAGATCAATATCTCAAGATCTCTCTCTCTCTCTCTCTTTCTAATTGGAAATGGAAATATTTTTTCGTCATGTTCATTGCTCTCTCTAGATCACTCTCACTCTCTATATATTTGTAATTGGAAATGGACATATTTTTTCGTTACATCCCCTTAATATTGTGGTTTATGTCCTCTACGTCAAACTTACCCCAAGCTTATATGAATGAGAGAGTTCAATACACAGTGATAAATAGGGAATTAAACAAAATGCGTGCTTTCAAGTTTTAGCAAGAATTTTAGTGCAATCTGTAACAATTATATTTGGAAGCAAATAACTAAATTATGCCACTATTTGGTGATCCTTTGCTTAAACAAAAGTTTTATGATGGTGAATCTTCGTTAGGTCTGAATGGAGAATAAGATATTGCATGCAGACCTTGAAAAAAATAGTGTAGTCTCTGTAGAAGTACATACTTGTCTTTGTAGTATTTCAGAGTTCTTTTTTACAATTGGTTCATGTGGCTGGATTCCTAAATTGTTTTCAGTTCAATCGTGTAAAAATTTACAACACAGGCATCACTATCCCCTGAAACTTCTGTGCGTGGTATATCATATCATATTACTATAAAAGCATGTACTCTTAAACATGAAAAGTCAGATTACCAAAATACCCTTAACCTAAATAATTTAACTAAACACAAAAAATAAATACCAAAAAAATACAAATACTCCTAAACAAACCTCGGACAATAATTCCTAAAAGATTGTGTCTTTTGGGAAGACACACCTATTCACGCTAAGGTTGAGTCATTTGGAAATATACACCTACTCAAACTGGTTTTGTTTTGTTTAAAGTGGCACCTCTTCCACCCTCAAATTATTCATTTGGCCTGCTCTGGTTTCTGCTTCAAAATTGCATGCACCATATAATTTTTCTTCAACCGGTAAGTTAATTCTCTTTTTTAATATTAATTTTGTGAGTCTCTTATGTCGAAACATGTTGCATATGATGTGGTCTATTGGTTGTTGGATTATTTTGGAGTCGTCTGTGGAGGAAGAAAATATATGGGTGCAAATTCTTTTATTTGGTTCCATCTCAGTAACTTTGCATTGTTTTTTATTATTGAATACCTCTTATTTGTGATAAATGGTCCTAACTTTAACTGTTTGGTATATATATTGTAGTATGCATGGTTCTCTTTTATTTTTCCTTCATATATATGCAGTTTTAGTTTAGTACCATAATAATAACCTTTTGCTTTACTTTATGGCTTTTCTTGGTATTTTTTTCTTTAATATTAAAGAGTAGAGATATGTCCGTGTGATTTTTTTTTATTCCCTACATTTGTTCTAATGAAGTAAAGATCAGATGTCAAAACTATCATTTAGCATTATATTTAGGAATGAAATTTCACAAATTAGAAAAAGCTAACGAAAAGGTTACAAACTTAAAAAGATATTTACAATTTTACTTTGACTAAAATCATCGATATATATACTCTAACATGAGCGTTTAGAGTTGTTGACGTTATTTTTCAAAAGAATGTTAATTCAAGTAATCAAGTTTATTAATGTGAATATAATATTTTATAAAAATGATCTTAAAACAATGATTCCACTCAAAAAGGTTTCAGTAGGTTGTCTACGAATAAATGATACCAGTAATTCTTATGTATAAAAATCATAACATAATATAATAATAATAATAATAAAATAAAAATTTAAAAAGTGAATTGATTAGCAAACCATAATATTTAAATTAGCGAACAAATTTAAGTAATATTAAAGCTCTTGCCATTTAATACGTGAAAACAACACAGTAAAAAAATTTAAGTCCTCAATAATCTTAGCCAATATATTTAACTAAAAATTATATTCAGGTTTCTTTCTTTAATGAGGTGGCGAAAAGGGATCAACAATGATTTTTTAATTAAAAACTACGATAGTCATGGGGTAAGCCATTGACCAATACTTGTGCATTACTCCACAATTATACAACAGAGCAGGTGGATATTTGTGGAAGCCTCCTTGAATGAACGATGAATAATTCATTCTGAAGAACTACTGACCTTTAAGGATTGTGATAAAGTTTGGATGAAAAATCAATCAGATTTTGATTGTTCCTTTGGCTTAGACATGATGTCAGACAGTTTATAACTTCTCCGTGATAATGTCGAAATACAAAGTTATCTTTGAGTTCTCAATCCACAATTTGCTTGATAATACTTTTGTTTACGTGCACTTTGTCTTTTAATTTTATTCAATGACTCAACCACATATATTTAATGATTTTGTTAAAAAAATACATTTATTGAGAACGAAATTCACGCGCAGAGCGCGTGTCGAGAAATTAGTAATTAAAAACATGCATGGTGGTCTTTAAAATAATGTAGTGACTATTCGCTCCTACGTAAAGTCGATCAATCCGTATGAAGAGTTAGAAGACGCGGAGTTGTTATGAGAGTACTGAATTCGATCAAAGGAGTTTGACGCGGGGTTGTTACTAACTTACACATTCTAACGCTATTATAAAAGTGAAAATCAGAGTCACCTAAACGTGCTTTAAGTGCTCCCCAACATATTGGTCACCAATACAATAAGCATTTTTCTTGTAGGAATTAATGTCACGACCCAGTTTTGGGGCCATGACCGGTGCTCAGGAACTAAGTCCATAAACAAGCGTTATCCAAAATTCTACAGAAAATCGGATAGAATTTCCCCTGTTTTAGGACTATCCAAAAATATACCTGCTCAACCAGAATACCAAACACACCAGTAATAATAATAATTACTCAAAAAAACTACGTCTTTAGAGCATTAACAAAGCAAAGTGCCTCATCTAACTCCCATCAACATGAAACGTCTGACAGGAAGTAATAAGTTCATAAAGGCCTAAATACTCGCAAGACCAACTTATTAACTGAATAACCAACTCAAAGACAAGACAACTGACTAACAAATGACTAAATGGAGCGACTTTAAGAGTTTTCAAAGAAGGACAATAATAAATAAATGAAGCTCTTGCCCACGCGAATTAATGCGGGGCTCACCGGGATTATCAACTCGCATCTCTAAGAATGAAGATCCTCGGCTACGGCACCTGCTGTATCTGGAAGGAAAAATATGGCGAGGAGTGAGTCGCAACTCAGTGAGCAATAACGCTTATCCACAACCATTTTAAGTGGGAACAAGTCAAAAACATGCCAGTATATCTTATGCAGAAATATACATATAATTTAATTGTCACTTTTAGAATAACAAACAGAAATCAGTCTTTTCAAGTACTTCTTGTAAAAAGTAACCAATATCAAATCAGCAGTAAATTCAGTAATCACTACATTATATCAAGTATTTGGGTTTGGGATATTTCCAAGAACAAACCATGTAATCAGTATAAATTCCTCCCTGAGGAAATCAGTAACGGTAAGCTAGTTCTACCTTCCCACTAGCAGGGACTGTAACGGTAATCCGGAGTATACAAGGTGCACCAGGTCTAACGTACCCGTCGTTAGCTACGGGGGTCTGTCAAGGCTCATCCCAAAAAATATCTATATTCCCTATACCAAGTATAGGGCATTTCGAGTAACAATTTAATATTTCACATAGCGGTAAAACATGTCAAGTAGCGGTAAAAATAAAATCTTGTAATGGTAAAATAATTCAAATAATTATTTCGGTATATATCTTGTAAAAGGACTTGTCCCACATGCAGTTTAAACCTTCAGTAACACATTTACTTCAAAATCAAGTAGAAACCATGCAGGTTATGGAAACACAAATTGTGGTAAGGTCATTACTCACAGTACAAACGTGTGTAGGTCATGTGTATCTTCCACAAGCGATCCAACACCTCTTCAATCAATCTATAATCATATCGGACCAATCTCGTGTTAGTTTTCTTATTTAGACAATTTCATAATAAATTCTATGTACCACATCCTCGGTTTTAATGCCACTAGTTCATTATGTTATTTACCCAAAACTAGTAATAAAATGAGTGCCAACCTGAAACCTTACTGCTTATTCATTACTAGTACTTTTTGTTTCTTTCAAAAGCATTAGGTAGACCTCCACCCAAAAATTTTCCTTCTCCATGTTCACTGAAATCTTGATGTTCCCAATTTTTTTGTTATATTTAAACTCAAGTACAAAGTAAAAACATATTACCTTGGATCCTTCAACCTTCTCTAGCTTCTCTGTATTTTTTTTCTTTGTATGTGTAATGATTTTATCTTCATTTTGCTGCTAGTTGCTTCAGAGGCTTATGGCCTCGTTGCCTGCCTCTAATTTTCTCTGGATTTGGTCTCTGCCAAAGTCCTTTGTGGCTTTGGCTGTTACTTTTTTTTTTAATTCACTTTAGATAATGACTAAGTTGCCCTTATTTAACTAGGATATTACATTCTCTCTTCCTTAAGAAATTCGGTCTCCGAATTTAAACTAAGAGTATACCTGTAGGGTGAAATAAGTGAGGATATTTGGCTCACATATCATCTTCCATTTCCCAAGTAGCTTCCCTAGCAGTATGATTTTTCCACAAAACTTTCACAAACACAATTTATTTTCTCCGTAGCTTCCTTATTTGGCTCTCGAGTATGGCTATGGTTTCCTCCTCATAAGATAATTTCTCATTAAGCTGTATAGTCGGCGTCTCAAGCACATGAGAATCGTCCGGTACATACTTTCGTAGCATATACACGTAAAACACAAGATGAATAAAAGATAACTCTGGAGGAAGAGCCAAACTGTAAGCAACGGCTCCAACTCGTTCAGGTATCTCATAGGGTCCTATGAATCTCGGGCTCAACTTCCCTCTTTTCCCAAATCGTGTCACGCCTTTCATCGGGGAAACTCGTAAGAACACTTGATCCCCAGCTGCAAACTCCAAGTCCCTTTTTCTTTTATCTGCATAAGACTTTTGCCTGCTTTGAGCTGTGAGCAATCTCTGCCTAATCAACTGGACCTTATCAATAGCTTCTTGTATCAGGTCTGGTCCTAATACCTTAACTTCACCAGCTTCAAACCATCCAATTGGAGAACAACAATTCCTACCATATAAAGCCTCGTGAGGAGCCATCTAAATGCTCGCCTGATAGCTGTTGTTATAAGCAAACTCAGCTAAAGGAAAGTAAGCATCCCAACTACCTCCAAAATCAATAATGCAAGCTCTCAACATGTCCTCCAATATCTATATAGTACGTTCAGACTGACCAACAATTTGAGGATGGAATGCGGTGCTGAGGTCTACTCTAGTACCCAATTCTCTTTGAAAGGACCTCCAGAAGTGAGAAGTGAACTGTGATCCTCTGTCAGAGATAATGAACAGTGGAACTCCATGGAGTCGGACAATCTCATTCATGTATAACTGTGCATATCTCGCACCATTGTATGCAGTTTTAACTGGAAAAAAGTGCGCTGACTTTGTAAGCCGATCAATAATCACCCATACTGAATCATAACCTTTCAGCGTACGAGGTAAGCCAGTCACAAAATCTATGGTAACTCTCTCCCATTTCCACTCCGGGATCTTAAGCTGTTGTAGTAGTCCTGCTGGTCGCTGGTGCTCAGCCTTAACCTATTGACAAGTCAAACAACTAGCAACAAAGTTAGCAATATCCTTCTTCATACCTTCCCACCAATACAATAGTTTCAGGTCACGGTACATCTTAGTGGATCCAGGATGTATACTGTATCTAGAATGGTGAGCTTCCTCGAGATTCACTCGTCTTAGCCCATCAATTTCCGGTACACATAACCGGTTACCTAGTCGGAGAACTCTATTACCATCAACAATCAAATTCTTGCTTTTACCAGCTAGGACTTCATCTCGATATTTTCACAAACATTCATCCTCGTACTGAGTGGCTTTAACACGTTCTACCAATAAAGACATGGCTGGAACATAAGCCAATAAGGCCCTAGAATTAATCACGCTGAACCTGATACCTGTACCTTCGAGCCTGTGAATATCCTTGGCTAACTGTCTCTTTGCAGGAGCTATATGTGCCAAACTACCCATGGACTTTCTGCTCAATGCATCAACCACAACATTGGCCTTCCCTTGATGATATAGAATAGTGCAATCATAGTCCTTGAGAAGTTCCATCCAGCGATGTTGCCGAATGTTCAGATCTCTCTGCTGAAAAATATACTTTAGGCTCTTGTGATCAGTATAAATTTCACATGTTTCTCCATACAAGTAGTGCTTCCAAATTTTCAGTGCAAATACCACAACAGCCGTCTCCAGATCATGAGTGGGATAGTTCTGTTCATTCTTCTTCAACTGTCGCGAAGCATAAGCTATCACACGACCATTTTGCAAGAGAACACACCCTAATCCCACTCTCGAAGCATCACAAAATACAGTGAATCCTCCCGAACCGGATGGTAAAGCTAGAACTGGTGCGGTGGTCAAACATGTCTTGAGCTTCTAAAAACTCTGCTCATATTCATCTGTCCACTGAAACTTTGTAATTTTCTGTGTTAGCTTGGTCGATGGTGCTGCTATTCTTGAAAAATCCTGCACAAAACGCCTATAGTAACCTGCTAATCCCAGAAAGCTGCGAATCTTGGTAGAAGTGGTGGGTCTGGGCCATTTCTGCACTGCTTCCGTCTTTTTAGGATCTACCAGTATTCCATCCTTGGAAACAACATGCCCAAGGAATGCTACGGAGTCTAGCCAAAATTCACGCTTAGAGAACTTCGCATAAAGCTTATGTTCCGCAATGTTTGTAGTACAACTCTCAGATGAGCCTCGTGTTCTTCTTGACAAGGGGTGGGCGTTCGGTACTTCGGTTTGGGTTTTTGAAACTTCGGTTCGGTACTTCAGTCTTCGGTTTGAAGTGTAGAAAAACCCGTAATTTTTATACTTCGGTTCGGTACATCGGTGTTTTGGTTTAAACCAAAGTTTATAACTGTTGCTCCCAAACGCACACGCAAGTATACGCGGTCGCCAAGTAATAAAGTGACAAAGTCGAGTATCGTTCCCACGAGGACTATGCAGACTGGTGCTTAATAAACAATTCCTGAACAAACTATCCAGGGGTCTTTTTCCAATGGTTGTAAGAGTTTTTATAACTAAAACGCAGTAAGTAAAGTGCTAAAGATGTAATCAAGCAATGGGGCAAAACTTTGGTTGTTAACAATATCAAGAGGACGGTCCAGGGTCAGAGTTACGAACAATCCAGTTGATGTATCCAATTGATTCCACTTCTTAAATCCCGAGTTACTAACTAACAGAGTAAATGTAACTGTGAAAACCTTTCAGTTCTTCACAGTCTATGCAAGCTACTTCAATCCCTATATGTCTATGGGTTAAATCACATGCACGCATTAAGATTCATGTAATGAGTTAAACTAGGCAAGCAAGTATATGTCTATCCTACCCGCGAATTGATTCCCCGATGCCCGGGTTCACAAACTAGTTTTATTCTTTCTTATTACGTAATTAGATTCTCTCTTTCGAGTTCAACCCAAAAACCATAGATGATGTATAATTATCGAGCTCTAACAATTATACAAATTAAATCAAGAAAGAATAAGTAACCCGTTATGGGATTCAATCAATGGGAATCAATCTTCAACAATCAACTTTCATGTAAACTCTAACCCCAGAACGTTAGAAAATTAGCCACACATATTCATAATCACAAGACAAAGATTTGGTGTAATAATGAAATACTTGATGTAATAGATGAAAGATTGGGAATAACCCTTGTTCAATGAAGTGTGTAGCTCTCAATATTGCTCCAAAGTCAAGAACTCCTCACAAAAACTAAGTAAAGAACTATTTATAATGTTTCCAAACCCTTAGTAATAAGTTAGACCCGATGCTAGAAGGAATAGGACGCAAAAACACGCACAAGGGCGCTATACGGGCGCCCCGCGCCTCGAAAAGCGTGCAAACCATCAGAACCCGTCACAGACTCCATGCTTTGGCCATGCGGCGCAAGCCAAACGCGCCTAGCCACTGCGCGCGGTAGAGCACGCGGCGCATGGGCTAGGGCGCCAGTGCAAACTGCTCTTCTTTCGCTCCAAAACTCGGCTCGTGTCGTGCCTTTGTGTGCTCAATCCAATCTTCAACCATCCTTCAACCAATTCATGCTAAATCAAGCTCCGAAACGCTCCAAATGCATCGCGTAACAACCTACACATGCACAACACAATATCAGTGTAAAACCACATTCACAAGCTACCAAACGAGTGCAAAACAAGCTCAAATGTGCGGAAATATTAAGGAAAAGTAGGCATAAAATGCCGAACATCACCACCCCACACTTGAACCCTTGCTCGCCCTCGAGCAAGTCACATCTCACTTCCCATCCTAGGTAAAACAGGTCTGCCTATGACTATGGTTGATACCGACCATTGAACCAATGCGCACATGACTACCATGGATCCAAAACATGCCAAAAATTTACCAAAACCAAAAATATGAGAACAACCACCCCAAAATAGCTCAAATGCACAAACTCAACTTAATGCAATCATGCTCCCACAAAATCACACCTATCTACTCAATCAAAAGCCATCAACTTTACCTACTTCATGCAAACCACGTACCCTCACCAATATCAAAGAGAGTGCCCCCCAAAAGATCACACACAACAAGTTATCATGAATAGAACGGGGCAATAACAAATGAATTCACTCACTCTCATGAAAGGCTCACATGTCACACACAACGTACCATAGGCTTGCCCGTAGTGTAGAACTCCACTAATGTAGGCTCACTCCAATCGGGATTAACTAGGACTTTAGAAAGGTCGTAATGTAGGCTAAGGGGCGGGTAGGATACATATGGTAATAGTGACTACCTCCCTAAGCACTTTAATACATCACACTTAATTTCAAGCACAATTCTCATCAAACCACCCAATCACAAGTATCACACATACACCTTCCCAACAAGTAGCATTTTTCTTTTCAAGCATACACTAGCAAGGAATGGACATCTTTCTCTTTTTTTTTTCTTTTCAACTTTGCTATTTTTTTTTCCTTTTCTTATCATTTCATTTTTTTCTTCAATTTCATTAACTTCCATCCTTGCCAATGTTTTTCACTACTTCACAATTTTCACAAGTATTCCCCTTTATTAGTTCCACTCAAGAACCTCCCAACATCCAACCACAACTCCAATCATCTACACAATATCAATAAAGTGCTTAAGGAGTAAAGGACCAAAAGAGTCAATTAAGAACAAATGGGTAGGCTCAGGGTGTGGGTACCAATAGAAAGGATTAAAGAAATCACAACAACAATTTTTTTCCAAGGTATATATGTAAGGGTAGGCTAACAAAAGAAGGCCTTGTATCATTTCCCGACTAGAGCCAACCTAGGATTTCGCTTTGTACACACACGGGGCAAGTTCTAGACATTAACATGCAACATGGAGTAACAAGAACATGCCTCACACACACATCGCACATGGTTCACACAAAGAGGTTCCATCAACAACTCTCAATCAAGCATCTAGAATGCAACTTGTGGAAAATTTAAGCACTCATGCACAAAGGATAGCAATCAAGTCAAGCAAGCGGACTCAAGCATCTCAAGGGGGTCGTTCCAATTTTTCCTAGGCATGCATCAAAATTAAAACTCAAGGACACCACAAATAGCACATGCAATCAAGTCCAAATCCATCGGTATCAAACAAATCAAAGGCACCTAGCATTCTACCTTTTTTTTTCTCTACATCTAGGGTCATCTACAACTAACTATCCTAATCCTAAAAATAAAAACTACCCGGTTCAAAGGCCTCCCCGTGGAAAAGAACCGTGGCCATAAGAAAAACCACGGGGCGGATGACATGTACCACTAATAAAACTAAAAGGAAAATCTTTTTGGAATTTTTCATTAGTTTTCTAATTTTTTTTTCTTTTCATATATTAAAGCAAGAAATAAATCAAAACAAAGTCAAGTGACAAAAGAAAAAGTCCTAAGGTACATGCATCCTAACCTCAAAAATAGATAAAGGGCAGTACCCCACCCCACACTTAAACTAAGCAATGTCCCAGTGCGACAAAGAAGTAAGTGCAAAAGTAAAAGTACAAGAAAACTGCCCTGAAATCTGGATGGTGCGCAGGAGTGTGGACCTAGGCCTCCTCCTCATCATCGCCGCCGCCCTCATGATCAGTCCCATACTCACTGTCCGAATCATCGGCCACAACATCTGAATCCGTGTTCTCATCCTCCTGCGGATCCACCGTTCTAGCTTGAACCGAGCCCAGCAGACCCTTCGAGGTCTCCGTCAGTGGGACCTTGCGGTCAATAGCAGTCAAATCAACGCCCGACTGACGGGCCATAGCCTCAATCATCAAGTACTGACGTGCGGCCAAGTTGGCTCCTGCCTCCCGCCACTCGTCAGCCGTCAGCTTCACCGGTGCCGTGGTGATCACCCCCTTGACCGAAGCAATGTCAAAAGGCTTCCCTATATCAGGGACAATGCGATCCCCAACCTCATCTACGGGGACGCCCACCTTCTCTAAGTACCGGGTCAAGAGGTTCCCAAAGTACAACCTACTACATGATTTTTCTTTTCTTTGCTCTTTCATCACTCGCAACATGTAGTATCCAATGTTCACCGGCCTCCCGCTCATGAAAAAGTACACCATGCACGCCCGAGTCTTAGTGACCTCGGAGTAATGAGAACATGGTAGTATCCATGCATTTATGATCCTCATCCATACACGAGCCGGCTTGAGAAACTGGGAGAAATGCATAAACTTGTGTCTCCCAGCCGCTCCTCGCCCCCATTTATGCGTGGAGCCCTCGCCACACAAGGTTTCCCGCAAGGCCGTGTAATCCGGTTTCTTGATGTACTCTCTCAGCTCATCATAATCGGGGTCAGCTACCCCCAAGAAGGCATTCAATGCCGTTGGATCCAACTTCACCTTCACTCCCCGAACCGTCACCACATCATCATCTCTCCACGCTTCATCGGGCTCCCAGTTAGCATACAATTCTTGGACCATGCCCAAGTTGGCATGCCTCGGACTCTCAAACACTGAGTCCCACTTTAGGGCAATGATCTTCTCGGCCACACTTCTAAACTTTTGCATCACCGACCGTTTATCAATGGCTTGCTCGGGTATGTACCCCGCAAGCCGCACATTCTTGTACCATGTTTGGCAATCTCCCTTCTTTACAAAAGGGAGGCCATACCGGGTCTTGCCTCCGGGACGTGGTATCGGCACCGCATCCTTTGGTATCTTAGCCTTTGCCTTTGCTTTTGCCTTGGGTTTGGCCGGTGCCTTGCCCTTTTGTGTTGTGGAAGAAGGCCCGGATTGAGGTTCTCTCCTCGGGCCCGCGGTGGATGAAGAACTCGCCTTATGAGATGTGGCTACCATGGTACCTACACAAACACAAATATCAATGTGAGATGTATAGCTAAGCACCAAAAATACAATTCAAGCTCAAGGGTACCACCCCACACTTATCACACACTCTATGTGTCAATCACTCGTTTCAATGGCACGAGCAACCCCACACTTGAACAAAACTAGCCTTGGGCAAAATATGCCACGTTTTGAATTTTTAAAATCAAGCTAGTGTGGGTGCCTCATGATCAATTCTAGTGTGTATGCAACACCTAATGTTCATAGTAAGCCTAAGGAATGCATTGTTGCTCAAGAATTCACAATGTCATTGATATTTCATCTTTGAGGCTTTTTCACAAACACCTAGTGTGCACAACTTCAAACTAGAAATTTCAATGAATTTTGTAATGTGCCAACGCTCCCAAATTGTTGGGAGATCTCTTTTTACAAGTCACAAGTTATATACTAAGCATTATAGACAAGTTAAGCACATCAAGATTGAATTTTTATGCACAAGCTTGTAACTAGCTAAGAAAATCACCCATGAGCAATAATGAATACAACTTACATGTTATTGAGAAGGAAGAATAGGAATATACTTACTTGAATGTGTTAGAGTTGATTGCACAATGAGTTGGAATGATTCCACTTGTTAGAGATGAATTAGGATGTGATTAGAGAGAATTTGGAGTGAAAATAATGAAGAAAAGATGTTAGAAATCGGGATTAAAGGGTTGGGGGTTAAGGAATTTCGGGTCAAAACCCGTTGACCCGAATTTTTTAAAAAATTTTTGCCCTCCGCGTTTGCCTCCGCAGCGCAAGCCAACAGCGTGCCAATTTTTTTATGTTCTGCCAAGCATGGCGCGGTGGGAGGCGCGGGGCGCTCCCAACCGCGCCTAGCCTCTTTGCTCAGCTTTTTTCTCGCGCTTTGGGAGGCGCGGGGCGCTCCCGAACGCGCCCGAGCACATTTTTTCGCACCGAATTTCGATTCCAAGTACAAACCCAAGCGTGGGACATGTCTCGAGACGTCCCATACCCCTCAATGCATCAATTTCACCTTGTTTAGCTCACCCAATTCCTACAAAAATGACACACAAAAACAACAACTACGTGACACTATAAAAACAAAAAATCCTAAACTATTACAAGTACAAACTCGGGTTGCTTCCCGAGAAGCGCCTTATTTAACGTCGTGGCACGACGGGTATAAATCAAGGGTCCCTCAACGTAATTGAAGTGCGGTGATCCACCGCACCTCCCCAATAATGTTTCACCTGTTGACCATTAACCAAAAATGTATTCTCAGAACCCGGGGCTCTCAATGCAATCGCACCCTGTGCGGTAACACGAACAACTTCAAAAGGCCCCGACCATCTCGACTTCAACTTGCCCGGAAACAATTTCAACCTCGAGTTGAACAACAATACACGCTGCCCGGGCTCAAAAGAACGATGCTCAATGTGCTTATCATGCCACTTCTTTGTCCGTTCCTTGTATAGTTTCGCATTTTCATACGCATGGAAACGGAACTCTTCAAGTTCATGCAATTGGAGCATCCTCTTCTCACCCGCTAAGGCCATATCAAGGTTGAGCTTTTGAATAGCCCAATACGCCTTATGTTCTAATTCAACCGGCAAGTGACAGGCCTTACCATAAACAAGCCTATATGGAGAGCATCATCTAACTTCATAGCCCAATCCTTCCTCGAGGCATTCACAGTCTTCTCAAGGATTTGCTTGATCTCTCTGTTAGACACTTCCACTTGGCCACTAGTTTGGGGATGATAAGCAGTAGCCACCTTGTGGTGAACCCCATACTTAGCCAATAACTTATTGAACAACCGGTTACAAAAATGCGTACCTTCATCACTAATGATAGCCGTCCCAAAACGAGTGAAAATATTCTTCTTCACGAACTTCACCACCACACTCGCATCATTCGTTGGAAGTGCAATAGCCTCCACCCATTTCGACACATAATCAACTGCTACAAGGATGTATTTATTGCCCATAGAAGGTGGGAATGGACCCATGAAATCGATACCCCAACAATCAAACAGCTCAATCTCCAAGATATTGTTCAAAGGCATCTCGTGACGCCTAGTAATGGTACCCGTTCTTTGGCAACGATCACATTGTTCACTAGTGCATGAGCATCCTTAAATAAAGTAGGCCAAAAGAAACCAGATTGAAGTACCTTTGCAGCTGTTCGATCTCCACCAAGGTGGCCACCATAAGGAGAGGAATGGCAGCTCTGTAGAATCGGCTCTACTTCTTCCCTTGGAATACATCTCCTAGCTAGTTGATCAACTCCTATCTTGTACAAATAGGGCTCATCCCACACATAAAATCTGCTCTCATGAAGGAGTTTACGCTTTTGCTCAGCAGTTGCCCCAGGGGGGTACACATTACTCACAAGTAAATTCACCATGTCAGCATACCATGGCACCTCAGCTGCATCAAGAGCAAAAAGTTGCTCATCAGGAAACACCTCTTTAATCTCTGGCCCTTCATCTACATGATCTCTATTCTCCAGCCTTGACAAATGATCAGCAACTTGATTCTCAGTCCCCTTGCAATCTCGAATTTCAACATCAAACTCTTGCAATAAGAGAACCCATCTAACGAGTCTAGGCTTGGAGTCCTTCTTTTCAAACAAATACCGGATTGCGGCATGATCCGTGTAGACAACAACTCGAGTGCCAACCAAATAAGATCTGAATTTATCAAAAGCATAAACCACGGCTAGCAACTCCTTCTCAGTGGTAGTATAATTAGACTGGGCTGCATGAAGCGTCTTGCTTGCATAATAGATGGAGTGAAAGTTTCTTCCAATTCTTTGGCCTAGAACAGCCCCAATAGCATTATCACTCGCATCACACATCAATTCAAATGGCAAAGACCAGTCAGGAGCAATGATGATTGGTGCGGTCACCAACCTTTTCTTCAACTCGTCAAACGCCTTGATACAAGCATCATCAAACACATATTTCACATCCTTCTCTAACAATTTGCACAAGGGAGTGGAAATTTTAGAGAAGTCCTTTATGAAACGTCTATAGAACCCTGCATGTCCCAAGAAACTACGCACCCCCTTAACAGAGATAGGTGGTGGTAATTTCTCAATAGCCTCAATCTTTGCTTTATCAACCTCAATTCCTTGCTTTGACACCTTCTGCCCAAGTACTATGCCCTCTTGAACCATAAAGTGACATTTTTCCCAATTCAGCACCAGATTTGTTTCTTCACAACGGCTCAGCACAGCATCAAGATTTTTCAAACATTCATCAAAAGAGTCACCAACCACTGAGAAATCATCCATAAATACCTCCACAAAATTTTCCACCATATTAGTGAAAATAGCCATCATGCAGCGCTGAAAAGTCCCAGGGGCATTACACAACCCAAATGGCATCCTCCTAAATGCATAGGTGCTGGACAAGTAAAAGTGGTCTTCTCTTGGTCTTCAGGGGCTATCACAATTTGATCGTAGCCCGAATACCCATCCAAGAAACAGTAATACTCATGGCCTGCAAGTCTATCCAACATCTGATCAATAAAAGGGAGTGGGAAGTGATCTTTCCTGGTGGCCTTGTTGAGCTTCCTATAATCAATGCAAATTCGCCACCCTGTAACAGTTCTTGTAGGAATCAACTCTCTTCACCACTGTCATGCCCCCCTTCTTAGGAACACATTGCACTGGACTCACCCACTTGCTGTCAGAGATAGGAAAAATAATACCAGCATCCAGCCACTTGATAACTTCTTTCTTCACCACCTCCTTCATGATTGGATTTAGCCTCCTCTGCTGCTCTATGGATGGCTTATGATCTTCCTCCAGGAGAATTTTATGCATGCAGAAAGAAGGACTAATCCCTCTAATATCAGCAATAGTCCAGCCAATAGCTCTCTTGCGCTCTCGCATTACCCGCAACACCTTCTCAACCTGCACATCAGACAACAAAGAAGAAAGGATCACGGGCAAAGTATTACCTTTACCCAAATAAGCATATCGTAAATGTGCGGGTAAAGGTTTGAGCTCAAGATTAGGAGCTCTCTCAATAGACGGTTTAGCAGGAGCTAAGGTCAACGGCGCCAAAAACTTGTTTCTCCCAAACACACACGCAAGTATACGCGGTCGCCAAGTAATAAAGTGACAAAGTCGAGTATCGTTCCCACGAGGACTATGCAGACTGGTGCTTAATAAACAATTCCTGAACAAACTATCCAGGGGTCTTTTTCCAATGGTTGTAAGAGTTTTTATAACTAAAACGCAGTAAGTAAAGTGCTAAAGATGTAATCAAGCAATGGGGCAAAACTTTGGTTGTTAACAATATCAAGAGGACGGTCCAGGGTCAGAGTTACGAACAATCCAGTTGATGTATCCAATTGATTCCACTTCTTAAATCCCGAGTTACTAACTAACAGAGTAAATGTAACTGTGAAAACCTTTCAGTTCTTCACAGTCTATGCAAGCTACTTCAATCCCTATATGTCTATGGGTTAAATCACATGCACGCATTACGATTCATGTAATGAGTTAAACTAGGCAAGCAAGTATATGTCTATCCTACCCGCGAATTGATTCCCCGATGCCCGGGTTCACAAACTAGTTTTATTCTTTCTTATTACGTAATTAGATTCTCTCTTTCGAGTTCAACCCAAAAACCATAGATGATGTATAATTATCGAGCTCTAACAATTATACAAATTAAATCAAGAAAGAATAAGTAACCCGTTATGGGATTCAATCAATGGGAATCAATCTTCAACAATCAACTTTCATGTAAACTCTAACCCTAGAACGTTAGGAAATTAGCCACACATATTCATAATCACAAGACAAAGATTTGGTGTAATAATGAAATACTTGATGTAATAGATGAAAGATTGGGAATAACCCTTGTTCAATGAAGTGTGTAGCTCTCAATATTGCTCCAAAGTCAAGAACTCCTCACAAAAACTAAGTAAAGAACTATTTATAATGTTTCCAAACCCTTAGTAATAAGTTAGACCCGATGCTAGAAGGAATAGGACGTAAAAACGCGCACAAGGGGCGCTATAACGGGCGCCCCACGCCTCGGAAAGCGTGCAAACCATCAGAACCCGTCACAGACTCCATGCTTTGGCCATGCGGCGCAAGCCAAACGCGCCTAGCCACTGCGCGCGGTAGAGCACGCGGCGCATGGGCTAGGGCGCCAGTGCAAACTGCTCTTCTTTCGCTCCAAAACTCGGCTCGTGTCGTGCCTTTGTGTGCTCAATCCAATCTTCAACCATCCTTCAACCAATTCATGCTAAATCAAGCTCTGAAACGCTCCAAATGCATCGCGTAACAACCTACACACGCACAACACAATATCAGTGTAAAACCACATTCACAAGCTACCAAACGAGTGCAAAACAAGCTCAAATGTGCGGAAATATTAAGGAAAAGTAGGCATAAAATACCGAACATCAATAACCAAAGAAAAAAAGGCCGAAAAAGAAAGGGAAAGGAAAGGCAAAGTGCATACCTGTTCAAAGTCAATAAATAAGATTAACAAAAATACATCAATAACAAACATAAATGATTGAATACTCATAATATCATATCGCGATGACTTAACATAAATAATTTATTCAAACTAAAGGGATATTCGTCTAATTTATCATTTCCTAATGAATTTTCAGTTCAATTATTTAATTTTTTAAACATTTTACATTTAATCACTAATTAGACATTAAAATACAATAAGAAAAAAGGGAAATTATACGAATCAATATAGGATTGGATAGCAGATTGAAAAGAAGAAAACATCTTATTGTTTACCCGCCAATGCTCGAGTTATAAATCTCCCAACAACACTCCTTGCCTTTTTTTCAAATCGATCTCTAAAAGAAAGAAAAGGGAAGAGTATAGATCAGACCTCGATCACTCGATCACTCGATCCAAAAGAAAAGGGAAGCGTGGAGGACTGGAGGGAATAGGAGTAGGACTGTTACTATTAGCGGCGGAGTTGGAGCCTGGAGGGAATAAGGTTATTTCATATTTGGGCAGGGGATTAAGGGAAGGAGTAACTTAGGGATCTAGGAAATATATGTAATATGTAATGGTGGATGTTTTTGTTAATGGTATTAAAAAAAAAAAAAAACTTCGGTTTTTTCGAAATTTTGGGACCCAAAGTTCCAGGGTGCCTGAAACCGAAGACCGAAGTTTAAAATTTTCTAGGACCGAATCCGAACCGAAAAACCGAAATACCGAATTAGTTTGGTTTGGTTCGGTTCGGTATTTCGGTTTTTTCAGTTTTGTGCCCACCCCTATTCTTGACTACGAGAATACACCAAGATATCGTCAATAAATACAATGACAAATCTGTCCAGAAACGGCTTGAACACCCTATTCATTAAATCCATGAATGCAGCTGGAGCATTAGTCAACTCGAAAGGCATCACAAGGAATTCATAATGCTCGTATCGAGTTCTGAAAGTTGTCTTAGGAATATCTTTGTCACTAACTCTGAGCTGATGATAACCAGATCGAAGATCAATCTTTGAAAAATGGGCAGCTCCCTGCAACTGATCAAACAGATCATCAATGCGAGGCAAAGGGTGTTTATTACGTACCGTTACCTTGTTCAGCTGTCTGTAGTCAATGCACATTCTTAGGGACCCATCTTCCTTCTTCACAAATAGCACTGGTGCACCCCACGGGGATACACTTGGTCTAATAAATCCCTTGTTCAATAACTCCTGCAATTGTTCCTTTAGTTCCCACAACTCCGCTGGTGCCATACGATATGGAGAAATCGATATGGGTTGCGTGTCAGGTGCCACAGCAATGCTGAAATCTATATCCCGCACTGGAGGTAGTCCCGGTAAATCCTCAGGAAATACATCAGTGAACTCTTGCACCACAGGAACCATTTCCAAGCTAGGAGTCACATCTCTTGTGTCTCTCACCATAGCTAAGTATGCCCAACAACCTTTCTTCACTAACTGATGAGCTTTTACAAATGATATGACATTACACATCTCTGGAATTTGATCTCCTTTCAGAACAAAACTGGGTTCATTAGGCATCTCGAACTTAACTACCTTCGCCTGACAATCGAGGGTAGCGTGGCAAGAAGATAGCCAATCCATACCCATCAGTACGTCAAAATCAACCATATCAAGTACAATTAGATTAGCTAAGGTATCTCTACTCTTAACTCGAATCTGACAAGCACGATACACATATTCAACAAGGAAAGAATCTCCCACAGGATTAGTAACTAGAAAAGGATCATTTAATATTTCTGGTTGTCATCAAACCTCAAAGCAAAGAATGAGGACACATAGGAGTAGGTAGATCCTGGATCAAACAATGTGAGTGCATCAAGTGAGCAAACAGAAAGAATACATGTAACCACAGCGTTTGAGGCTTGAGCATCCTGCCTAGTAAGTGCAAAAACTCTCGACTGGCCTCTATCAGCAGTCCCTTGTCCTCGATTACCCATGGAACGATCTCCGGCACCTCTACCTCTATTACCTTTACCAGCAGTACCTGTATTATTACGAGCATTGCCTGCACAGAAGCCTGGCTAAACTTTCTCTGAGGATGAGGGCAATCCTGTATGTGATGTCCCAACTTGCCACACCGGAAGCACCCTCCAGTCAGAACACGACACGGACCCCAATGTAATCTACCACAAGTCTGACATGCTGAATCAGTAGCATATATCTGTCCAGAGCTATGATGTCCAGATGATAATGGTAGCCCCTTAGCATTATCTTTGTGAAGAGGTGCTCTAACGGATGGTTGGGAAACCAAGTCTCTCCCTGTCTGGAAACCCGTCGATATACCTGATTCCCTGCTCTACGGTCTTTGCTAACTCCCTCAGTGAAAGATCCCCCAGTCTTAGCCTTCTTATGTGAATCTTTAGATGCACGTGTTTCACGACCCCTGTTTTCAATCTTTCTGGCAAGGTCGACTGCATCAGAGTAATTCAAATTCTTCATCTGTGGAGCCACTACATAAAATAGACGATCAACCAACCCATCAACAAACCTCTGAACCCGAGATGTTTCATTAGGCACTAAGTTAGGAGCATATCTAGCCAGCTTAGTAAACTTAATGTTATATGTCGATACATCCATATCTGGAGTCTGAACTAATCTCTCAAACTGTCTAGCATATTCCTTCCTCAGACTTTCAGGGAGAAAGCGATCCATGAACAACTTAGTAAAGTCATCCCATGTCAATCTTGCTGCTTCTGTGGGCCTTTCTAAAATTACAGTTTCATACCAAGTATTAGTTGTGTCCTCCAACTTGTATGTTGCAAGTTCCACGGATCTCTTACTAGAACATCCAAGAGCACACAACGCCTTAAGTGTACCATCCAAGAAACTCTGAAGATCCTCTGTAGTGTCAGAACCCGTGAACCTTGGTGGTTTCAGTTTCAAGAACTCTGGTAAGGACACTTCTCTGTTACCAAAAATCTGAGTCTGTCTAGATGCCTGAGCCTGTGGCTGAGCCTGAGTCTGTGTCTGAGCCTGAGTATTAGTCTGTGTTTGAGTCTGAGCCTGAGTATAAGTCTGAGTCTGAGCCTGTGTAGGTGCTTGAGGTTGCGTTGGAGCAACATTCTCTTGTCTAGCCCTTTCCTGTCTATCCATTTTGGCATTCAGGAGATCCATGGACCTTTGCATAGCATTAAGTGCCTCAATAGTAGCATTCTCATATGACAGTGGAGGTGGATTATCCTAAATTTCTAGAGTACGCTCTCTTGTAGCTCTTATGGTAGCACCAGCCCTTGTGGTAGCAGCTTGGCCTCGTCCCTGAGTATTATCTCCTTTCCTAGCTGAGATAGATGACGGCCCAACAATGGAGGAATTCGGAGCAGCTCGGGCCGCCTTTAAAGATCTTGTCTTACCAGCCATCTGAGTAATAGAATAACTAACGTTAGATTCATCTATTTAGCAGTAGTCATCTCACACGTACGGAAGGAACAAGAAAGAAGGAAAGACACGAAACATCCTATCACGCCCTCGCAAAATAACGATTATGGAAATGGCTGGCTACATAACCATAATAGAGATTCTACTACTGGTGTGTGCTCCATTAGTCACAAGAATAACCTAGGGCTCTGATACCAACTTTGTCATGACCCAGTTTTGGGGCTGTGACCGGCGCTCAGGAACTAAGTCCCTACAAAAGCCTTATCCAAAATTCTACAGAAAATCAGGCAGTGTTTCTCCTGTTTAAGGACTATCCAAAAATATACCTGCTCAACCAGAATACCAAACACACCAGTAATAATAATAATTACTCAAAAAAACTACGTCTTTAGAGCATTAATAAAGCAAAGTGCCTCATCTAACTCCCATCAACAGGAAACGTCTGACAGGAAGTAATAAGTTCATAAAGGCCTAGATACTCGCAAGACCAACTTATTAACTGAATAACCAACTCAAAGACAAGACAACTGACTAACAAATGACTAAATGGAGCGACTTTAAGAGTTTTCAAAGAAGGACAATAATGAACAAATGAAGCTCTTTCCCAGGCGAACTAATACGGGGCTCACCGGGATTATCAACTCGCAGCTCTAAGAATGAAGATCCTCGGCTACGGCACCTGCTGTACCTGGAAGGAAAAATATGGCGAGGAGTGAGTCGCAACTCAGTGAGTAATAATGCTTATCCACAATCATTTTAAGTGGGAACAAGTCAAAACCATGCTAGTATATCTTATGCAGAAATATACATATAATTTAATTGTCACTTTCAGAATAACAAACAGAAATCAGTCTTTTTAAGTACTTCGTGTAAACAGTAACCAATATCAAATCATTATTAAATTCAGTAATCACTACATTAATCAAGTATATGAGTTTGGGATATTTCCAAGAACAAACCATGTAATCAGTATAAATTCCTCCCTGAGGAAATTAGTAACGGTAAGCTAGTTCTACCTTCCCACTAGCAGGGACTGTAACGGTAATCTGGAGTATACAAGGTGCACCAGGTCTAACGTACCCGTCGTTGGCTACGGGGTCTGTCAAGTCTCATCCCAGAAATATCTATATTCCTTATAGCTAGTACAGGGCATTTCGAGCAACAATTCAATATTTCACATAGCGGTAAAACATATCAAGTAGCGGTAAAAATTAAATCTTGTAACGGTAAAATAATTCAAATAATTATTTCGGTACATATCTTGTAAAAGGACTTGTCCCACATGCAGTTTAAACATTCAGTAACATATATTTACTTCTAAATCAAGTAGAAACCATGCAGGTTATGGAAACACAAATTGTGGTAAGGTCATCACTCACAGTACAGACGCGTGTAGGTCAAGTGTATCTTCCACAAGCGATCCAGCACCTCTTCAATCAATCTATAATCATATCGGACCTATCTCGTGTTAGTTTTCTTGTTTAGACAATTTCATAATAAATTCTATGTACCCCATCCTCGATTTTCATACCACTAAATGTTATTTACCCAAAACTAGTAATAAAACGAGTGCCAACCTGAAACCTTACTGCTTATTCATTACTAGTTCTTTTGTTTCTTTCAAAAGCATTAGGTAGACCTCCACCCAAAAATTTTCCTTCTCCATGTTTACTGAAATCTTGATGTTCCCAATTTTTTGTTATATTTAAACTCAAGTACAAAGTAAGAACATATTACTTTGGATCCTTCAACCTTCTCTAGCTTCTCTGTATTTTTTTTTCTTTTTTTTGTATTTGTAATGATTTTATCTTCGTTTTGCTGCTAATTGCTTCAAAGGCTTATGGCCTCGTTGCCTGCCTCTAATTCTCTTTGGATTTGGTCTCTGCCAAAGTTCTTTGTGGATTTGGATCTTACTTATTATTATTTTTTTAATTCACTTCAGATAATGACTAAGTTGCACTTATTTAACTAGGATATTACAATTAAGCATGAACAAAAAGTACAAATCCAAATTTAAGTTTTTTTATTTGCAACTTTTGCGTGGTTAAAATGTGAAGAGGAAGAAGATAAGGGCTGCTAAAATGTGCTAAGGTGGGGAGGAAATATCTGTTGGCAAAATATAGTTGGTATTCCAAAATATTTCTAACAAGTGGCTATGGAACATACTAAGGTGTCTTAATGCATGAAGTTTTTTAGCCAAGTGGCTAGGCCTTAGACAAGTGTTCTTATGCATGTAATGTTATCAACATGTGGCAAGCAATCATCACATTTGTCATGAATAAGTGACTCCTATTAGCCTATAAATATAGCATTTTTCCAACCGAGAAATACATACCAAGAAAAAGTTCATTGCTAATCATTAGTAATGATTAACTAGATCTCTTTTGGTGTCATCATTGTCTAGTCTAAACCATAATCATTCTATATCCTATAAAATAGAAGTATTCTTTCTTCCTAATTATTTGGTCCTTGTCTGACACTTAAATTGGTCATTCTCTTCGTATACGACTCTAAATTTGCTGGGTTAACATAAATAATTTTGTTGATTCCTGATCCCTCTATATTAATAGAGGAAGGCTCGTTTTATCCTGGGGAAACATTTCAGCCTGCTGGAATAGTTTCATAGGACAGTGCCCAGCACGACTCAGAGAACCATGTATCTGTGCAGAGATAATATATCTATATCCTTTTACTTTTATTGTATTCAATAATACTTTCGTCGTATATTATTATTATTATTATTATTATTATTATTATTATTATTATTATTATTATTATTATTATTATTATTATTATTATTATTATTATTACTCTTGTTGTTGTTGTTGTTGTTGTTGTTGTTGTTGTTGTTGTTGTTGTTGTTGTTTTCCCCACTGTACCTATAATCTAAGAAACTATGGCTATCAATGCTAGCGAAATTATTGTTGATGCTGTCAATGGAGGTGTTATCCCTGCTACTCCAGGTGCGATCATTCCTCTATATGAGCGTAGTCATAGTAGCGACTATACGAGGTATGTTAATAAGTCTCGAGGTTACAAGCCTGATAACCCCAATTATAAGAAAGAGAAAGGGTATAATTCTAATTGTAATAGAGCAGGTTATTATGTCCAAAAAAATATAATAATGGCAAGAAATGACCAAAAAAAAAAAATCCTCCCAAAGCTAATTTAGCTTAAGGAGATGAAATTATTGCGGCTGTCATTTCTCAAGCGAACATTGTAGGCACTTCAAAAAAATGGGTGGTAGACTCTGGTGCTACTCGACACATATGTGCAAATCGAGAAGCATTTACCTCCTATACTAATATAGTGGAAGGTAATGAAGTAGTCTACCTAGGAGACTCAGGAACTACTAAAGTCCTGGGTAAGGGTAAAGTTCTCCTGAAACTCACTTCGGGAAAAACTTTAGCCCTTGCGGATGTGCTACATGTTCCTGATGTTAGGACAAACCTTATTTCTGTAGCCTTATTATTAAAAGCCGGGGTTAAAGTAACATTTGAATCTGATAAGATTCTAATGACCAAAAATAATATTTGGTTGGAAAGGGCTATTGTAACCAAGGACTTTTTGAACTTGATATTTCTAATATTATATATGAAAATACATTTGCGTCTGCTTATATGATTGAATCTATTTCTTTGTGGCATACTGGACTAGGACATGTTAACGTGTCATATATACTGTAAATGCATGCAATGGGTTTAATATCTGGTTTAGACTCAAATAAAATTGATAAATGTGAAATATGTGTTGAAGCTAAAATTACTAAAAAATCGTATTTTCCAGTAAATCATGAGACTGAATTATTATCTTTAATCCACATTGATTTGGGTGATTTAAAACAGATCATAACTAGAGGTGGTAAACGATATTATGTGACCTTTATTGATGATTTTTCTAGATATACTAAATTATATTTGCTTAGAAATAAAGATGATGCATTTGATGCTTTTATTTCTTATAAATCTGACGTTGAAAATCAACTTAGCAGAAAAATCAAAAGAATTAGATCTGATAGAGGAGGTGAATATTTGTCCTTAAATGATTTTTGTGAAAAAAAAAGGAATTATTCATAAAATAACTCCTCCATATTCACCTGAGTCTAATGGAGTTGCTGAAAGAAAAAATAGAACACTAAAAGAAATGATGAACTCCATGTTAATTAGTGCTAATGCACCTTATAATTTGTGGGGTGAAGCAATTTTATCTGCTTGTCACCTACAAAATAGAATACCGGCAAAACTTCCTATGAATTATGGCAAGGTTATAAGCCCAACCTAAAATATCTAAAGTGTGGGGGTGTCTTGCCAAAGTTCTGTTGCCTGAACCTTAAAAAAGAAAAATCGGTTCTAAGACCGCTGATTGCATGTTAATAGGATATGATGAACATAGTGCTGCATATAGATTTCTTGTTTTAAAAAGTGATGTGCTTGATTGAAACACCATTATTGAGACAAAGAATGTCGAGTTCTTTGAACACATTTTTCCACTGTCTGATAAAGTTTCTCATGCACCTGTTGAAAGAAATAAAGAGAGTATCTTTGTTGAGGAACCGAGAAGAAGCAAGACCTAGAAAAGAATATTTTTCTTATGGGAATGATTTTCAAACTTTTATTGTAATAATGAACCATTAAATTATTTTGAAGCTATTTCTTCTTCTGATACTGAATTTTGGAAAGAGGCAACAAAAGTTGAACTCGATTCTATTATGAAAAATAAAACTTAGGTTTTGACTGATTTACCTCCCGGTGCAAAACCTATTGGTTGTAAATGAATTTTCAAAAAGAAATTTAATCATGATGGTTCTATAGAAAAATATAAAGCTCGTTTAGTTGCAAAAGGATTTTCTCAAAAATGAAATATTGACTATTCTGATTCATTTGCATAAGTGACTAGAATTTCTTCTATTAGACTTTTGATTGCCTTAGCCTCAATTCACAAGCTTTTTATTCATCAAATGGATGTTAAAACGATATTTTTAAATGGTGACTTAGAAGAAGAAATTTATATGGTTCAGCCCAAGGTATGTGTTGTTCTTGGACAAGAATGAAATTAATTAAATCTCTTTATGGCCTAAAGCAAGCTCCTAAATAGTGGCATGAGAAATTTGATCAAATCTTATTGAGAGACGGATTTTCTTCTGTTGAAGTGGATAAATGTGCTTATACTAAAGTGTTAAATGGTGATTTAGTGATAATTTTTTTATATGTTGATGACATGCTTATATTTGGTACAAGTTTAAATATTGTGCAGAGTATCAAATTGTTTTTGCCATCTAACTTTGATATGAAAGATCTGGGTGATGTGAGTATGATATTAGGAGTTAAAGTCATAAGAAGTGATGATGGCATTATGTTGTTACAAGAACACTATGTTGAGAGACTTCTTAAGAAATTTGATTGTTTTGATGTGACACATGTGGCCACTCCTTATGACGCTAGATCTCAATTGAAAAGGAATAAAGGTGACCCAGTTGCTCATTCTAAATATGCTTAGATTATTGGGAGTCTGATGTATTTAATGAATTTTACTAGGCCTAATATAGCCTATGTTGTGTGTAGACTGAGTAGATATACTCATAATCCAAACCAAGAGCATTGGTCTGCATTGGTAAGACTAATAAAATATTTAAGAGGAACCATGAAATATGGTATCCTGTATAATGGATTTCCCGCTGTATTAGAAGGATACAGTGATGCTAACTGGATCTCCGATTCAGATGTGACAAAATCCACTAGTGGCTATGTATTCACCATTGGTGGTGGTGCAATAGCATAGAGATCAGCCAAGAAAACCATAATTGCTAAATCTACTATGGAAGTAGAGTTTATAGCTCTGGAGTTGGCTGGTTCTGAGGCTGAGTGGCTAAGAAACTTCTTAGCTGATATCCTTTAAACAAAGGATGTGTTGCCTCCCATGTCTATCCATTGTGATAGTAAAGCGGCAATTGATGTTGCCAAGAATAAATCCTATAATGGAAAACGCAGACACATTCGTTTGAGACACAAAGTTGTCAAGCAGCTGCTAAGAAATAGAATAATTTCCATTGATTATGTAAAGTCAGAAGTAAATTTGGCGGATCCTCTGACTAAACCTTTGGGAAGAAAATTAATTCTACAAACCTCAAAAGAGATGGGGTTAAGGCTAATATGATTGTCAATAGAAATGGTAACCCAAACTATGTGATTGGAGATCCCATGAAGTAGGTTCATATGGGTAATAACAAGTCGATATTGACACTGAAGCACTTAGATGAGAGTGCTTAACTGCTACTATTTGGAGGGATGAGTTTTAGCTCTTAATAAATTCATAGTCCTTATGGACGGTGTATTTAAAGCAGTGTACACTTGATGAATTCACCTATATGAGAGCAGGAGTGGAGCCGCTCCTATGAGATTCTAGCCAAGTCTCTAAAGCTCTCATGAAAACCAGGCACGCGCATGGCCTATTCGCGCAAAACCGCGTTGAATAACAAAATTGTGGATCTGAATGTGACTGGTAAGGCCTCTGACATGCAAAAAGAATTATTGGTTCATAGAAATATTATATTTCACCAGTAGTTCTGTGAGTCAAGTTTTATCGGTCTAAGTTTGGTTCATAGTCCAGAAGACACCAAACTTATTGTATTTGAACAGTGTAAATCCAGCCAGTCTTATCCTCCATACTTACCCATTATTTTATACCTCTTTATTCTTCAAACTATTTTGAAATACGTGGGGGAATGTTGGCAAAATATAATTAGTATTCCAAAATATTTCTAACAAGTGGCTATGGAACATACTAAGGTGTCTTAATGCATGAAGTCTTTCGGCCAAGTGGCTAGGCCTTAAACAAGTATTCTTATGCATGTAATGTTATCAACATGTGGCAAGCAATCATCACATTTGTCACGAATAAGTGACTCCTATTAGCCTATAAATATAGCATTTTTCCAACCGAGAAATACATACCAAGAAAAAGCTTTTCTTCTCCATTTCCTCATTGCTAATCATTAGTAATGATTAACTAGCTCTCTTTTGGTGTCATCATTGTCTAGTCTAAACAATAATCATTTGATAGCCTACAAAATAGAAGCATTCTTTCTTCCTAATTATTCGGTCCTTGTCTGTCACTTAAATTGGTCATTCTCTTCGTTTACTACTCCAAACTTGCTGGGTTAACATAAATAATTTTGTTGATTCCTGATCCCTCTATTAATATAGAGAAGGCTCGTTTTATCCTGGGGAAACATTTCAGGCTGCTGGAATAGTTTCTTAGGACAGTGCCCAGTACGACTCAAAGCACCCTGTATCTGTGCAGAGATAATATATCTATATCCTTTTACTTTTATTGTATTCAATAATACTTTCGCCGTATATTATTATTATTATTATTATTATTATTATTATTATTATTATTATTATTATTATTATTATTATTATTATTATTATTATTATTATTATTATTGTTGTTGTTGTTGTTGTTGTTGTTGTTGTTGTTATTTTCCCCATTGTACCTACAATATCATAGGTCGAAAAGGTGATGTATTTAGAGTTGAAAATCGCTATGACGGCTTAGCGTTGTGAACATCCAAGATGATTTCAATTTATTGCAACAACGAATGCAAGATCTTCTTTCTTGAGAATATTAGAGCCGAGATTCTCACATCATGAATTCATGACCATTCATTCTTAGGAGAGAAGTACTTTACATTAACTCTAGCTACTTTGTAGAATAGTACGGTGCATGTTGAGAGTATGAATAATTAGCTCAAGTAGGTGTAATTAGTTAATCAGGGGCAGTTTAGTAAATAATGCTAGTTCTGAAAATCAGTTAGGTTAGTTAGTTTTTTTACCTAATTCCTAAAGTTAGTCATAATGAGACTTAGCTCATTACTTAAGCATTGTGCATTGTATCAAATAATTCTTATCACTTGAATAATAAGCTTTCATCTCTCTAACATCTCTCTAGACCTCATCTTCTTCCTCTGACCCTACTTCATCACTTACACAATCATGGTATCAGAGCATTGGCCGGATTATTGAATCAGGTACTAAAATTGCAGTAGAAGTTGATAAGAACTCTGCTATGAAATTCTTCTTCTGCATTTAACTTTTCTTTGAAATTCCGGGTTCTCTTTCTTCAAGTCTTGATTCCTCAAAACAAGCAAACAAGTATGGCTGGAATTCTGTCAAATGCTAATGGAGAAGCACAAGCACTGAATGGAAGAGGCAATGTGATAGATCATAATCATCCTTTGTACCTGCACTCCTCTTATGTAAGTGGCATTTCTTTGATTTCTATTCAGCTTTCTGGATCAGAGTCTGTTTGGAGTAGATCTATGCGTATTGCCCTGTTAGGAAGGAAGAAACTAAGTTTGGTTGATGGTTCTTGCAAGAAGAGCAATGTTCAAGAAGCACTGTGGAGACAATGGGAAAGGTGTAATGCTATAGTCTTGTCCTGGCTAATGAATTCTGTTTCTAGCAGTCTTCTTGGGGATATAGTGTATGCAACTAGTGCACATGCTATTTGAGAAGATTTGCAAGAAAGGTTTGATAAAGTGAATGATTCAAGAACCTCTCAACTGCATAAAGAAATTGTAACTCTAACATAGGGAACCAATTTTGTATCTGCATATTATTCTAAGATGAAAGATTTCTGGGATGAATTTGAAGCTTTAGTGCCTTCACCTGCATGTGATTGAGAGAAATCTAAGGATTTCATGCTATATTTACAAAGGCAAAAGCTATACCAATTCTTGATGGGACTAAATGATTCATACCTTTAAGCTAGGAGTCAGATTCTCTTAATGAGTTCCTACCAACTGTAAATCAGGCCTATAATATGAAAATCAGTGATGAGAGCCAGACAGGGATAGTAACTGTTCCAGGATTGTTGGGTGCAGCACCTGTTATGAGTAACTTGGATCCTGTTACAATGGACTCTAACAATAGGAATGGTGATTCTGCAAGATACAAGAAGAATGTAAACTTGTACTGTGACATCTGTAAAATCAAAGGGCATAGCAGAGAAGGATGTTGGAAAGTGATTGGGTATCCTACTGATTTTAAGCCAAAAAGGAGAAGAGAATGTTATCCTAGCTCAATTGCTTACAATATGGTTACTGACAACTAACCTGGCAAAAATAAAGTCCAGAAATGATATCATGATAGAGAACTTATGCCTCAGATGAAAACAAGTACATTCTCACAGGAGCAGTATGAACAAATCCTGCATATGCTTGGAAATAATCAGAATCAACATGCTTCTACCTCATCAGCTAATATAGCAGGTACAATTAGTGCTTTGTTAGTTTCTAACAATGTTCAAGACTGGATCATTGAAACAGGTGCCATAAATCATATGGTCTCAGATCTTGACATGCTAGACCATAACACAGTAGTTAAAAATGTATGTCCAAAGAGAGTGTATTTGCCAAATGGAGATGTTTCTCATATGACATACACTAGAAAAAGCAAGTTGTCTGATAGAAGCATAGTGAATAATGTCTTTCATATTCCCCAATTCAAATACAATTTATTATCAGTTTCTAAGATAAAAAAAGAATTGGGATGCTCAGTGACTTTTATCCCAACTTTTGTGTGTTTCAGGATCTTTACAGTAGGAAGGTGAAGGATATTGGTAAAGAGAAGAATGGATTATATCTACTCCTGAAGAAGTCAGCTGAAGAAACTAAAGAGGGAGTCAGCTTGAATGTGACTGAAGTAGTTAATATAGATGTTAGTCTGTGGCATAAAAGACTAGGTCATGTGTCATCTGGTGTTATCAGAAGTCTTTTCCCTGTTAAGTATGATCATGTAGTGAGTGTGTTAGATAAGTGCATTGTATGTCCTTGTGCCAAGCAGACCAGACTTCCTTTTCCGTCCAGAAGTATTACAAGTAAAAAATATTTTGATCTAATTCATGTTGATGTATGGGGACCTTACAGAGTTCCTACTGCTAATGGACACAAGTATTTTTTTACCATTGTTGATGACATGAGCAGAATGACATGGCTTTTTCTGTTGAAACTCAAATCTGATGTATGTGTTGCATTACAACAATTCTTCAATTTTGTTAGAACACAGTTGACACAGTAGTTAAGACTATAAGAACTAACAATGGAGCTGAGTTTGTCAACTCAGTATGCAATACAATGTTTCAGCAGTTAGGTATAGTGCATCAAAGATCTTGTATTTATACCCCTCAGCAAAATGGAGTGGCTGAGAAAAAGCACAGACACATCCTAGAGGTAACTAGAGCCATCAGATTTCAAGCACACATTCCCGTCAGAAAGTGTTGTCGTTTCTTCCTGTGCAAAGTGATTAGTAAGTAATATTCGATCTACGTATATCCTCTTGGTTCAAAACGCTAGTGAAGTTTGTTACCCTATGAGCTTATCTGGGTTATAAAAGGGTTTTCTGGTAAATTGTTAGAGTTTCCTTATTATTGGGAGATTAAATTAGCATGGATGTTGTTCCATAAAGCTTATTTAATATTTATTTCTTCGATTGTGATTCTTTGGCTAGCTTGACTCGGAAGTAGTCTAGATCTGGTAGCCAAGCAATAAGAAGATGAGCTTCCTGAAGTTCTAATTATTTCTATCCTCGATCCATTTCCATTTCTTCTTCGTCCGGCACTAGTGAGCTTGGGCGATTGGTAGCCACTTGTGACGTTCCCTGTGTTGAGCCAGAGTACGTGTTATTGTAGCCGGGTAAGCATATTATTGTTTTGAATATCAGTTTATCCGGGTATCCGTTCCCATGTATAGCATAGTGCTGGTTCTGTTTTTGCGGATCATCCAGTTTCAGGGGAAACTTTGCCGAAATTTTATAAAAGTACTATCCATCAGGCGGTGGTGTTTACAGCAAAGGTATGGAGTTGTGAACTCGAGAGTTGCAGCTGTTTGGCAACTCGAAAGGGTAGTTGGTAGCTTAGGTCTGCCTACGTTCAGCTTTCAGCTAAATCTTCTTTAGTCCAGCAGACTGTGTTAGGATGGTTATTCATATTCAAATGGCTGCATGAGTTTGTGCTTTAAGTGGGGGAGTCTTCCTCCAAATACTGAATGGTAATATTAAATCTCTGAGGTGTTGATACCACTTTTCTCACGACCCAAAGTAAGGCCACGACAGAAATCTACAATGAGTGTCGATCATTGCTAAACCCACTAATAATCTATTAGCAACAGAGATAAGGTGGCAACTTGATCATATATACGTACCTATTTGCTGAAAGCATAAATTCTGGAAAGATGACACCACTTTAACTTTCTGGCAATTAGAACATTGAGCCACAAATTTTGCTATGTCACATTTCATTCCGTCCCACCAATAAATTTGCTTAAGATTATGGTACATCTTAGTCGAACCTGGATGAACAGTGTATTTGGAATAATGTGCATTTATCGTAAACTAAATCTGCAACATCAGGAACACAAAGTCTATCTTTATACATGAGAACACCGTCAGTAGTGACCCTGTATGGTGACTTCGGTTTTCTTTGGGCTATCTGTCTGTATTCAACTAGAACTGGATCCTCATACTGACGCTGTTTTACTTCATGAAAATTTAGAGTTAAAGGTCTAGTGCAGCTTGTCGACAATCCATCATTGGTGTGTATATCTCTTTCACACTTCAACTCTTTAAGGAGTTACTTTAACATTATAGGTGAACATGTAATCAACTTTATTGCTGGTATTTTGCCTCGACTCATGGTCCAACTACATCTCTATTTTATTTTCACTTTTTCAGCTCATAATATTTCCAATTCAAAGACAATACCCTGAAGTAGATGTTCAGTCTGAAGATCATTCTTGGTCTACATCATACTATCCAGTAGTAGTTGCATGATCCTTATCCTTATATGATAAACCATGTGCAGATGAACCTTTGACATACATTAGGATATGAGTAACTACATTCCCACAAGGAGCTTGCAGAACAACACTAAAATCAACTGAGATGTTGCATAGTGCATTCGTAAAAATAATATAGCTTGCATCAAATCGTCTATAGTGAGTAGTGACAAGGTACTTCAAAAGCTCCCCTATTACATCAAGCGTGAGCTAATTCCTAGTTCCATCAATTTGTTCTATATCGAAAGGTATATCGAAGAGGTAATTATCGGCTGAATCATGTTAACCCATTCAATGTTCCGTGTATTTTTGTTTCGAAAATATAGAACTCTTCTCTCATGATTGAGAAAGGGTCGGCTTAGTCCGAATAAGTTGGGCTATGATGTTATCATATTATCCAAATATGTTTTATCCAAGAGTTGATGTGCGTGTTATAACTCTGATTCTGTAATTATGAGACAATGTCCGTGGAGTAGTTTATGAAGGTTGTGCAAATTCTCTTGTTATCTGCATAAATCTTTCTTTAGATTTAGGCTCGTTCGAGGACGAACGAGAGTTTAAGTGGAGGAGAATGAAACGACCTCGGTCAGTCGTTTCGGAAGTTAGGACTCCGATTGGCGTGCCGATAATTTTAAAATATTCATAATGTCCATTAGGACCTGTCTGTAAAATTTGAGCTAAATCAGACCTCGTTTGGTAGGCATCGGAAGAAGGTTTCAGTTTTTATTGGCGATAAATATTAAAAAGAGATTTTCGAGCTCGGTTTTTGCCGAATGAGCTCCGATTCGAAATCTGGAAGCGCCGTTAGATTCGTATGATTATTTGTGATTTTTTTAAGCTTTCGAAAGTGAATTTCGATGTTGTTCGGCTAGTTTCCGCTAAAATGCCGAAAGTTAAATAATTTGACTTCTTTTCATTTAAATTCGCATCTTGAGTTTCGGGAGTCTGATTTGCGATCCGCCTTCGCGAGTATGTTACATATATTTTGTATAACTTGTATGCAAAAGTTGGGATTATTTCAAATATCGTCAGGTACCGTTTTAATTTTTACTGTAATAGCGAGTTTTAAAAGAAAAAGAAAAAAAAGAAGAAAAAGACAAAAAAAAAAGACAAAACCTTTGAAAGAAAAAGGGCTTGCATGGCGGTGGCCTAACATATATATCTGTACCTCAGCTTAAGCTTAAAACAAAAAAACGAGAAACAGGAGACAAGAAAAATGAAAAACGCGCAGAAGAAAAAATGCCAGAAAATGAGAAAAGGGGCCGGAGAAAAGTAGAATTTTCACCCTGAAACATTCAGGTAATGATCCTAATATAGTATTTGAGTTTATTACGTGTGTTTAAATATATTTTTGCGGTAAAAATAGGGATATTAGACATCGCCCTAATGACGTAAATTGATAGTTTAAAGGGTCAAATGGACCCCGATAATGAAATTGATTATGTATTCGTGCTCAGTGAGTTATGGGCAACTTATAAATGTAATTTATTTGGGATTTGGTTATGTGGCCTTAAACCCTGTATATAGGCCTGGCCTGCGTATTGCGTATGCGAATAGGGTATCAGGTTCCTACCTAGATTGCCCTAAGATGTGATGAATGAAGCCTTTAGCCTAATGTGATATATTTTTCTGCTTATTGAACACAGTGGGATCGTTTGGCCATGGAACCAAAGGATAAAAGCGGTTATTGATTAGCAATGCTAACTTTTGGAAGAGGTAAGTGTTTATATCCATTTCTTTGGAGGCATCTGGCCTCGTGGATTTTCTACCACGTATTCCTTACGTGTGTAGCTGCCGATAGGCGTACTCATTACGCCTTAGCTTTGAATTTATATTGTATATTATATTTTATGTCCTACTGTTGGTATTACATTGAGAATCTGAGCATTTTACCCTGGCTGTAAGTTGGCATCTACTTCCCGGCCGTCGATGAGAGTCTCGCGCCGGTGAAGGGTTATTATTGCATCACATTGCATTCATACGCATTATATGTCATTCATATGCATTACACTGCATATCATATTGGGTGCAGGAGTATTCCGCCCCAGGAGCAGGAGGATTCCGCTCCATTGTATCATATTGAGGGTAGGAGGATTCCGCCCCAAGAGCAGGAGTATTCCGCTCTTATGTCAGATATTGAGTGCAGGAGTATTCCGCCTCAGCTTTACATTATATCGGGTGCAGGAGTATTCCGCCCCAGGAGAGTGCAGGAGTATTCCGCCTCTGGTTTATATTATATCGGGTGCAGGAGTATTCCGCCCCAGGAGCAGGAGTATTCCGCTCCAGTTGGTTATCAGATTGGATTCCCCTCGAATGCAGGAGTATTCCGCTTCGGGATGGGATTACGGGCACATGTGACCCTTTGCATCATATTTCATTTCATTTCATCTCACTTCATTTCATTTCATCTCAATTCATACCATTGTGTAGTTTGCGGTACATGACTACTGTTCTGCTTATATGTGCATTGCTTATTTGTTGATATGTTTCTGGCACGCATCCTGGGTTGAGTTTATAAGTTTCTTACGTGTTTTCGATTGTTATCTGGCTCTGCCTTTTTTATAATTTAAATAAAAAGAATTTGGTCTGTCTATTTCTTTTCTCCCTGGCTAGCTATCCTATTCTTTGAGGTGGCTAGTCTGCCCCACTTATTGAGTCCTTTTGACTCACCCTTGTTTGTTGTTTGTTTTCTGTCTATCTATTTCGTATCGGCAGGTTCGCTCCAGGATTGAGTTCGCTACGTTGTTCAGGAGCGAAGATGACTTCAGCTGTCAGGGTGAGCCAGCCTTTATTCTGGATGGCCACCAGTTTATCGGTTATCATTTCAGTTGCAATTTGCTCCCTTCAGGAGGTATCTGTTTTCTTTGTACTCTTAGATGTCTAGTCTGGATAGCCCTAAACCTAGTACATTGGGTAGTCAGCTGTAATTTCTTTTGTACAGCTTAGAGGTACCTGTATGTCTGTGCTTTTTCTAAGTCTTGTTTTTATTTATGAATTGGATTATATTTATTTTTCTAATTTAATTGGTAAGGGTTCGCCCGACGGGTCTAAGGAAAGATGTCGGGTGCCCGCACGGCCTAGCTGAAAATGCCGGTCGTGTCAGTTGGTATCAGAGCCCAGTTTAGTGTCTATCCAGACTAAGACAATGTCTAGTAGAGTCTCGCTGATGGGTACGTAGACGTCCATACTTATCTACAAGGGGCTATGATGGCATTTAGGAAGTTTCACTTCCATCATTTCTGATCGTGCGTCGGTCTAGGGTGAAAAAGTATTTTCGTTAATTCGTTCGTTGTAATTGTGAACCATCGTACTACAAATTAGCAAATGGAAGGAGTTCAGGACGAAGCAGTCTAGCTTGGGGCTAGCACTGACGAAGCCCCGAGAGTTTTTTTAATCATACTGACGACCTAGTTACGGAGGCCTCAGTTGTACCAGCTCGCGATGGGCAAGGGAGCAGGGCCTTGTGGTTCCCTTAGCTCTCTATGATGCTTTACGAGAATCTTGGCGACACCGATACCGCAAGAACCTATTATTTGCTATGCAGCTTATCAGGTTACCGCAGATGCAGATGTTCGGACTTAGAGGGCTCTTGTTCCAGTTCTTAATATTGCTGCAGTAAATTATATTCCGGAGGTAGTATGTGTTACCTCTAATTGTCCTGGCTGGTTAGCCAGCCGAGGTAACAGTTCGGTCCGAGTGCCCAAAGAGATTATATTATTTTACGCGGTTGAACCTTCCGATATTCTTAAGCAATGCATCAAATAAACCTCGTGATTTTTTTTTTAAATAAAAGAATGACAGCGTATCCTTCAGGCTTTTGATTATATCGAGCGGTATGGTATTGATTATTCTTCTTTCCAGTTCCAGGGTCCAGCCTTGAATTGGTGGGCCGCTCTCTTATTAGCTAACTTGGTTCGGTTTTTCTTCTAGATTCGTGGAAAGTTCCTTTCGAGTAGCGAGCGAGATGAAAAGTATTTCCAGTTTGAGTGGATTAAGCAGGGTAGCCTGTCGGTTAGTCTGTTGGTTTCAGAATATGAGATTGTATTCTATAGAATGGCTGAATATGTATTAGAACTAGTCCATGAGCCTTTAGAGAGATTCAAAGATTTATTGATGACCTTTCTCCTTCCTTGAGATCCCAGATGGCTCGAGAAATTAAGGTTCGGATTTTATTTGAGGTTGTTGTTAATATTGCCCGAAGGTTCGAGGCATACCATAAGTTAGAGCGGGAAAGTAAGAGATCTCACGACCCTGGTGGGTAACCATGGTACCTCATTTGGAGGTAAGATTTCTGATTATTTTAGGAGGTCCCTTGCAAGGTTATCTCAGCTTGTAGAGCGTAATTCTTAAAGTGTGCTAATGGTTATCAGATTGGATTCCCCCCGAATGCAGGAGTATTCCGCTTCGGGATGGGATTATGAGCACATGTGACCCTGTGCATTTCATTTCATCTCATTTCATACCATTGTGTAGACTTACGATACATGACTACTGTCCTGCTTATATGTGCATTGCTTATTTGTTAATATGTTTCTGGCACGCACCCTTGGTTGATTTTATAATTTTCTTACGTGTTTTCGATTGTTATCTGGCTCTGCCTTTTTTATAATTTAAATAAAAAGAATTTGGTCTGTCTATTTCTTTTCTCCCTGGCTAGCTATCCTATTCTTTGAGGTGGCTAGTCTGCCCCACTTATTGAGTCCTTTTGACTCAGCCTTGTTTGTTATTTGTTTTCTGTCTATCTATTTCGTATCGGCAGGTTCGCTCCAGGATTGAGTTCGCCACGTTGTTCAGGAGCGAAGACGACTTCAGCTGTCAGGGTGAGCCAGCCTCTATTCTGGATGGCCACCAGTTTATCGGTTATCATTTCAGTTGCAATTTGCTCCCTTCAGGAGGTATCTGTTTTCTTTGTACTCTTAGATGTCTAGTCTGGATAGCCCTAAACCTAGTACATTGGGTAGTCAGCTGTAATTTCTTTTGTACAGCTTAGAGGTACCTGTATGTCTGTGCTTTTTCTAAGTCTTGTTTTTATTTATGAATTGGATTATATTTATTTTTCTAATTTAATTGGTAAGGGTTCGCCCGACGGGTCTAGGGAAAGATGTCGGGTGCCCGCACGGCCTAGCTGAAAATGCGGGTCGTGTCACTAGGTTTAGCAAAATCATTGGTGAACTCAAAGCACTTGGAAAGATCTACTATAGTGGTGAACAGATAAGGAAGATTCTAAGAAGCCTTCCTACTACTTGGCAACCTAAGGTTATAAACATAGAAAGTGGAGATCTTAACAAAATTTCTTATGATGAACTCAGAGGTGATCTGATTGCCTTTGAGAAAACTCATCTAAAACGAAATGTTGGAAGAGAACAAGAAAACTGTGGCATTCAATACTACAGTGAAGGAAGTCGACTATGATCAGGATGTTGAAGAAGATGATATCCAAGAACAACTTGCTATGATGTCTAGAAACTTGAATGGTCTTGTGAATCGTAGAAGACAATTCAGAAAAGGCAAATCTCCCTTCAAGAAAGATCAAACCAACTACAGAAATGAGGGTCGATGTTTTGAATGTGGCAAACAAGGTCACATTGCAACCAACTGCCCTGACGCCAAAAGGAAAGGAAGGAACAGATCTTACGCAGCATGGAGTGATGAGGATGCAGCTGATGCTGAGCAGGAAGAAGCAGCCAACATCTGCTTCATGGCCTCAGACAACTCTACCAGTAGTGGAATTCCATCAAATGACTCAAGTGAGGTGTTGAACCCCCAAAAAATTAACCCCGGAGGGTTAAAATTTAGGAATATCGACAGGATGGACTAACTCTTTTGGAGTTTTTGGAGTCACCACCCAATTTAAGAAAAAACAGGGAACCAGATAAACAAATGCGTGCAAAACTCCGTTTTTATAAAAGGCGGTCTTTCTTTCAGAGATTCTAAAGGTAAGAGGTTTTGCTAATTTCGAAAGAAGGTTTTAAAGGCACTTTCGAAATTCCGTTAAAAAAAAACGATTAATCCGACAGGTTTTCAAAATATTTTCAAGTGCTATTTATGCGCTTTTCTAAAAAATAATTAAATGAACTATTAATTAATTCAACTAATTAAATTTAGTAAGTTTTCAAAAGATTTTACAATTTTATTTAAAAGCTTTAATTATTTTCAAAATAAAATAAATAAATAAATAAAGCGCATTTTCTTTTGAAAAGGAACGATTTGATCGTCCTAAATTTCTATGCCAACTCGTATGTGATAGCGCATAGACGACACTTGCTCAATTTCAACTTTAAAACCCAAGTTTCTCACCATAAGATGGAACTTTAGGTTTCAAGTCGCTTTTTGCAAAGTTGTTTCGGGACATTTAGAAGTTAATTAAAACTTCTTTATAAATTTTGACTTTTTAAAAGAAACTACTTCGTATCAATAAGATAGAAGTCTTTTCTTACAGTCTGTTATTAAGCGTGGTTTTTGAAAATTTGCACGCATTTGCTTAAATGGCCTGATTTGCAATAAATCAAATAACGATTCCAAAATAAAGGATAATGAACATAAAAGTAAATCAAATAACTCAAACAAATTATATATATATATATATATATTAGTAAAATGTTTCTATAAAGTTTACATAAATATTCTAAAGGGAAAAAGAAGGATAAGAGTTAAAAGATAGAACCCGGAAAGCAAACTCGCGAAACGAGCCTTGGATTTCTAAATTTTCTAAAGTCTTGAAAACTTGAATGCTCGAGCCCGAACTTGACCCCAAGTGACTTCAAACCAATGAGTCAATCCCAATTGAGTATTAGCCAAGCTCGATCCCAAAGTGCATTATGAAAAAAAGAAAAGAAAAATAAGGATTAGCATATGTACTGAGGGTGAACTTAAAGGAACTGAGGCAAATATAATTTAATGAGCTAAAAACTCACTTATTCAAGTCATAAAATACAGATGGCTAGCAACAGATTGTCAACAACAAACATTTAATCAAACAAAAGAAAATAATGAACTCATGTCTATGCTAAGAAGTGCAGCAATTTCAAACTTAATAATTTATCAAGATGAACCCAAATGTATTTCTGAAGAGACCAACTATAAAACTCTAAATCTCATAATAATAAAAGATGTATTATAGACTTCTTAACATACAAATAAATTGCATTTGACCTCCTTCCCTTTCCTAGCAATAGACAGAAACCATGCCAAAATATTGCAACCTTAAGATAAGCAAAGTAACACCAAATCATTGGTAAACACAGCCCAGGCTTTTTAAAAAAAAGATATATATCGACCAACAGGCCATACATTCCAGCTCTCCAGATGCAACAAAATACTCATCGAGAAACCAAAAAAAATGAAATAGAATTGAGAAGTATGCACATGAAAACTCCACTCGCGGCTATAAGCCTATAACACCCTCACACCTGAACATCACAAAGGGCAGAATACAAAAACCTGCAACCCTTGAAACAATCTGCCAACCAAGAATTCTCACAAGACCTGCAGCAAGACTACTGGTGCAAAGAATAACCTTCCACCAAAACTGAAACTAACCTGACAGAACCTAAACCTGCTTCCATACACACAGGCCTCCTTCATGCCCTCTTTCTAGACCAACACACATACAAGATTTACTCACCATACAGACTCAGATAAGCTGAAGAATGAACTGAATAAGATCTGGAGAAATAACTAGCAGAAGATGATCTGAGCGCGCAGCATCTATCAGTCAATTCTTTTAAGAAAAAGAAGAGAACCAGGCAGGGAGCTAACTTAGAACCTTGAACTAATAGGAACTTAGCAGAATCAAACTCTTTTACACCCTCTCTTAGCACCCTTTAGGTCTAGAAATAATCTAAGCAAAACAGGGGAGCAATTTAAGCCTAGAGGAGCAACTAAACCTTTCAGAAGCAGCATGAGATTCAAAGAAAACAAGACTGAAACCAGGAGCAATGACAGATAGAGCTTCACACTAGAAGCAGAAAGCAAACTATGACACAAAACAGCATACTAAGGGTAGGTTCAAACTTAACAGAATCAATATGAACAACCTACACCATTTCATTGAAACAGAATTCACACGTAAACAATAACAAAGAGCCAGCAGCTTAAAAACTCAATTGTCCACCTTTAAAGTTCATGTTTCAGTATTTTGACACAATTTTTCTGAAAATTTCAGCATCATAGACAATTCACACTTTAATGAGAACCAATTTATTCACATCCTACCGAATTCAGCTTACGCAAGCAGATTAACGAGTGAACAAGGCCAGTACAATGACAAGACACAATTTCAAAGTTGTTTCCTAGTTTCAACAGTTGGTATCTCTCCAAAGAATTAACCCTTAACACAGAAATCAGTCGCTCTTCATATAAACAGTACAATGACTCACCATGGACTTCTAAAGCTCACTTTATGAATTTAAGATCACATAAGCAATTATACGCAAGAACCTTAAGCACACTGCCAAATGCCACTCAAACACAACTCGTTCACTCGACAAATGATTTCAATTAAACCAGCAGAAAATAAAGTTCCTTTCTTTAGCATATGAGGATCAAACAACCAAGCAAACTCAGGAAATCGCTAACAGGCGCAGAAGCAATAGAAATTTCATACAACGAGCAAACGAAAAAAAAAAGGAAGAAGGATTACCTCTTTGCGAGCAGCGACTAGGGCGATGGATCCGAAAAATAGGCTCGAACAAACGCGAAGGCTCGAACGAGGTCAACGACTTGAATAACGACGAAGCAACACAGCTAACGCAGAAATGATAAACCAAAACCATAAACGACTAGAAACAGTAGCTTTTTGAATTCAAAACTGAGAAGACTTGTATATTTCCTTCATCCATTTTCCCTCTTTCCCTCTATAGGCTACTGCTTTCCTCTCTCTATTCCCGGCCCTTTCTTCGACCCCCTAACGCTGTTGCTTATTCCCCCGCTCTCCCCTTTTTTTCCCCTTGCCCCCTCAAAACGAGATTCAAAGCCCTCTTATATCACCTAAAATTAGGGTTCTAGGTTGTGAAAATACTAAAAAAACCCTTCAACGGCTCGAATTGGAATAAGCTTCGTACCCCTCCAGCTGGAACTTGGACTGATCTCCTTTTGAACTGGGAATCGCGGGTCATTTTTAGGCGTGTTGGGTTGGGGAATTGGTTCCGGGTCGTGGGTTTTCTGAAAAAAATTGGGTAATGTATGCGTGTGTATAGATATGTAGGGCTTTTGCAAAGGTGGGGCAGAATGGAGGCTATATGTTGCATTTTTAGACCTTTTTTAGGATAGTTAAACTAAATAGAGGTGTTGTGCGGGTGGGTTTAATTTAAGGCTTCGTATTGCATATTTAGTCCTTTCGTGTCAAATTTCGATTATTCCATTTTAACTTAACAATTGACCTTTTTATAAAATAATTAGATATTAATTAAAAGCTTCTGGACAAAATTGGGTGTCAACATGAGGCACGTTGTAAATTCTGTATTGAAAACTCTAAAAATCTTGATGAAGTTCCAGACGAGCTGGAAAGAGCACTTAGGAAAATTAAGAAACTAAGTAAAGAGAAAGAGGAATGGGAAATGAAACTGGAAGTAGTTGAGACTGAAAATGAATTCTTGAAGGAAGAAATGAATCATCTCAAACTTAAACTTAACAGCCATAGAAAGTCCACCAGTCAGAGTTCGGTAGGATCAAATAGCTTTTATAGATCAGCTAGATCTTCTATGTCTACAAGAGAAACTAAAATTATGCCTTTTTGCTATCATTGTGGTGAACCAGGACATGTGTTTAGAAGATGTCAAAAGAGAAATCCTGGAAAATGGATTTGGAGACCAAAGGCTAAAAATGAGGCTAGCACCTCTAAAGCTAACCCTCAAGGACCCAAGCAAGCTTGGGTACCTAAACATGCTTAAAAACTTTGTTTTGCAGGGACGCCACAAAAGTACAATGAAGATGGGAAAATGGTTTCTTGACAGTGGATGTTCCCGACATATGACCGGCGAAACAGTTGTTCAAATCCATAACAAAGATTGATGGAGGTTCTGTCAAATTTGGAGGAGATGCCAAAGGAAAGATCGTTGGCATTAGAATCATATCTTTAAGTCCCTCCTGTGATATCAAGGAAGCATTCCTAGTTGATGGACTTAAGCACAATCTCCTAAGCATCAGCCAACTATGTGATGGTGGGTACAAGGCAAAATTTGAATCTAGCAGATGCATCATCCATGACAACAAAGGTAAGGTTGTTCTCTCTGGATCCAGAGAAAACAATATCTATGTCCTAAACAATGTAAAGCATCAACAGGTAAACATCTATGTCTTGCATCTATTACTAATGACCCTTGGACATGGCATAGAAAGTTAGGTCATGCTAGTATGTCTTTGATCGAGAAACTATCTAAACAGGAACTAGTCATTGGATTACCTAAGCTTAACTTCTCTAAAGATCATATCTGCGATGCATGTCAGCAAGGCAAGCAAACTAGAACTTCTTTTAAAGGAAAGGATATTGTCTCTACATCCAACCCCCTTGAACTACTGCATATGGATCTATTCGGTCCAACCAGAACTGCTAGTATAGGAGGTAAAAGATATGTATTTGTAATTGTTGATGATTACTCTCATTTTACTTGGGTTATGTTTCTATCTCATAAAGATGATGCTTTTAAAAGCTTTGAAGTGGTTTGCAAGAAAGTTCAAAGAGAGAAAGGTTACTACATTTTCCACCATCAGAAGTGATCATGGAGGAGAATTCGAAAGCAAAATTTTTGAAGGATACTGCAATTCTCATGGGTTCACTCACAACTTCTCTTCTCCTCGGACTCCTCAGCAAAATGGAGTTGTAGAAAGAAAGAATCGCACTCTTTTCAAGACATGGCCAGAACCATGTTAGTTGAGCACTCTCTTCTGAATCAATTTTGGGTTGAAGCTGTAAGTACTGCTTGTCATATTCTAAATAGGTGTCTTATTCGCCCTATCCTTCATAAAACCCCCTATGAACTCTAGAAAGGTAAAAGACCTAATATTAGTTATTTTCACCTTTTTGGATGTAAATGCTTTATTCATAACAATGGCAAAGATAATTTTGGCAAACTTGATCCTCGTAGTGACGAAGGTATTTTTCTAGGATACTCTACTACCAGTAGATCTTATAGAGTGTTTAATAAAAGGACATTATCTGTTGAAGAATCCATGCATGTTGTCTTTGATGATTCTTTGACCCATAACGAGAAAGGTAATGATGCAGATGAAGAAGAAGTCGACCCAACCCAATCAACACCCTTAGAGATCACAATCACCACCTCTGAGCCTCCAAGCCTTCAAATTCAAAATACTGAGGAGTCAGATTCCATTCCAGGACAAGCTGAGTCAACTACACACCTCAAAGAACTGGAAGTGGTAGTACCAAATGAATGGAGGAGTGATCCCGACTATCCACAGAAATACATCATTGGAGATCCTCGAGAAGGTATGAAAACGAGAAACTCTCTTAAATCTAATTTAGCTTTCATCTCACAGATTGAACCAAAGAAGATAAACGAAGCCCTTCAAGATGAATCTTGGGTCCTTGCCATGAAAGAGGAGCTCGATCAATTTGAGAAAAATCAAGTATGGAAGCTAGTTCCCAAACCCAAGGGAAAATCTGTTATCGGCACAAAATGGGTGTTCCGAAATAAGCTCAACGAAGAAGGTAAGGTGGTAAGAAACAAGGCTCGTTTAGTGGCTCAAGGCTACTCTCAAACGGAGGGAGTCGACTACGACGAGACATTTGCTCCTGTTGCTAGACTTGAATCTATTCGTATGCTTTTGGCTTTTGCTTCCTTCAAACGGTTCAAACTTTTTCAAATGGATGTTAAAAGTGCTTTCCTAAATGAATTTATTAAAGAAGAAGTTTTTGTCAAGCAACCCCCTGGTTTTGAAAACTCTGACTACCTTCGTCATGTTTTCAAGCTTTCCAAAGCCCTTTACGGTCTTAAACAAGCCCCTCATGCTTGGTATGAAAGACTCAGCTCCTTCTTATTATCCCATGGCATTTCTAGATGTAAAAGTGACAAAACCTTATTTATACAGAAAAATTCCTCTGATATTCTCATTATACAAATTTACGTGGATGATATCATTTTTGGTAGCACTAATCCAGAATTATGCAAGAATTTTGAAGTACTAATGCAGGGAGAGTTTGAAATGAGTATGATGGGTGAACTCACGTTCTTACTAGGACTTCAAATCAAACAGTACGACGATGGTATCTTCATTTGTCATTCTAAATATACTAAGGAACTCATTCTTAAGTTTGGCATGAATGATGCCAACTCTGCTAAAACTCCCATGAGCCCTGCTACCCATCTGGAAAGTGACACAAAAGGTACAAGTATCAATGCTTCCCTCTATCGAGGTATGATTGGATCATTACTTTACTTAACTGCTAGTCGACCAGATATTATGCTTTCAGTTTGTAAATGTTCTCGCTTTCAGTCAACTCCTAAAGTATCCCATCTTAATGCAGTCAAAAGAATCCTTCGATATCTTGTTGGTACAATTAACTATGGTCTATGGTACCCATGCACCAATTTTTTTGATCTTATTGGCTTTTCAGACGCTGACTATGCAGGTGATAGAATTGATAGAAAAAGCACAAGTGGTGCAAGCTTCTTTCTTGGGAAATCCCTTGTTTCTTGGCACAGTAAGAAACAGGATTGCACTGCTCTTTCTACTGCTGAATCAGAATATGTCGCACTAGAACATTGCTGCACTCAACTTCTTTGGATGGGCAAGCAACTTTCTGACGATGATTTATTTTTTAAACCTATTCCTATGCTATGTGATAACACTAGTGCTATTGAATTATCATACAATCCTGTTGATCATCCAAGAACTAAGCATATCGATGTTCGTTATCATTTTATTAGAGATCATGTTCAGGGTGGTGATGTTGATATTGCATTCGTGAGCACCGATTTTCAATTAGCTGACATTTTTATAAAACCTCTTTTAGAAGAACAGTTCTGTGCTCTACATGATTTGCTTGGAATCTTACCTGATCCTTATTAAATCTCATTACTCTTTAAAAATCAAACCTCTTTTGTTCTATTATATTTAAGACTTTCCTGTTTTTACGTTTATTTTATTTTGTCATTATTACTTTTTACCTTTTCAAATGCCATCATTACTTCTCTTTAGTTGAAAAGTTGTCAGGCGGCGTGAAAGCGAGTTCCAAGGGACTGCACTGTGTCCTTTCACTTCCATCAGAACATCACGTCTTTTCGCTTCCTCTCCCTCACACGATACCTCTTCTGTTTTCATCCCCTCTCCTTTTTAACTCTTCTTATTCTCAAACCCTTTCATCTCTCCACCTCTCCTCAACCCTTCTACATTAAAATGGTCAGGAAAACTTCTTTCTCTGCTCGTCGGAGTCATTGCACGAAATCAAAATTACCCACTACCTCTACCACTCCGGTACAGGTGGACTCTGACCACTCCGAAATACCATGTCAAATTATCAAAGCCCTGACAGGAACCCTAATCCTTCCAAGAAATCTGGCAAAAGACCCATGCAGTCTCCTGACGAAGAATGTGTCAAAAGACCCTAGAAGGAATTCTCCCTTGCTGATTTGGATGAAACTCTGGATTTTTGGGATGTCTCTGCGAGTGAAAAACTTGCCGCTATCAAGGAGAAACCTCTAGCTCATGGCAGACTTGTGGATTTGGAGTCTATGGATTCTCTCAATTGCTCTCTGAATCTGTGGTTTGACGCTCAAGACTGGTCCAATTTTTTCTCAACGGAACCCATCGACATTCCCGAGGATTTGGTAAGACTCTTTTATGCAAATCTTCGCCCCTGTTCCTCCGGTGGTTTTGTGACAATGGTGCTGAACACTCGCATTGTTATCACCAAGGCCATTCTGTGCCGTATTCTGGGCTGTAAGTCTTCTGGCTACTCTGAATTCTTTAAAATTTCTTGGCCTGCTGATTTTGAGGTCTCCTTTGACCAAGCCAAGACCTTTTTATGTGATAAGTCTGATGTTCCTGAAGGACAACTAGGCCCCTTAGACCTCTCCTTTGAAATACGTGCGTTGGCTCATATTGTTGGTACTACTCTGCTTCCCCGCACTGGTTCTCTCAGTTCCCTCTCCTAACGTGACACTCTTCCGTATGGTATTGCTGGATGTGCTTCTCTTCCGTATATGCTTGAAAGTATATGCTTGAATCATTGAATATATGCTTGAAAGTATTGCTGAATGTGCTTCTCTTCCGTATGGTATCATTATCACTCGTATCCTGCACTTTTATAGAGTTGATATCTCTGCTTGAAAAAACCTGCTCATTAACTGCATGCTATAATTCTCGCGCTTTTGCATCCATGGGGTATGTTCGCATTAATGGCTCCTGGGTTCGCAAGGAACCAAAGTCTCCAAAACCGGCTGATGATCTTGCTGGTCCTTCCAAGCCATCTGTTCCGGCTGCTGATGAGCCTGCTGGTAAACTTAAAGATGCTATGGCAGACATCAATGACATGTTACTTAGTCTGCACTACAAGAGTGAAAAGGCCTCCGATGAAATTGTTGAGCTCAAACTGGATGTTGGTAGGTTCTCACTTAAGTTAGACACTGCTGTGACTGACTCTGCTGCTGCCATAAGACAGGTGCATGCCCGAATTGATGCTGTTCCTACGGATGTTCAGGCCAGAATTACTACCATGTCTACAGATGTTCAAACTAAGCTGGACAGGATGACTGATAATGTTGTGAATACCCTTACCTACTTCCTTGATCCTCGTTAAACTTAGCTCTCTGGGTCTGTAATTTTAAGGATATTTTAGACTTGCTCTTTTTTTGGTTGTTTTGCTCCTTTTTGGTTGATGCCAAGGGGGAGAACAGACTGCTTATTCCCTCTATGTACATTTGCATCTATGTGATTATGGTATTATCGTATCTATATTATACAATGTATATGGTCACTCACTCAGGGGGAGTCAACTAACCTCCTTACCCTGGAGACCTCTACTTGTCGATGTAACAGGATACTTACTCATGGGGAGTCAGCTATCAGGATTGGATAATGCACTCACTCAGGGGGAGTCAGCTATCAGGATTGGACCGTCGACTAAAGCGACAAAGGGAAGTATCCTGGCACATACTCCTTTACTTTTTGTCATCACCAAAAAGGGGGGGGGGATTGTTGAGTTAATCTAAATACATGTTTTGTTTATGACAAAAAGAATGCGACACTTAAGTCCTATGTGCCTTCTGCAGGAACTACAAGACGAGAGTCAAAATATTATGGAAGATTGATTCTGAAGATCGCTGATTGATTTTGAGAGTCAGCTATGGAAGGTTGAGATTTGTGGCCCGCGTTTTTCGTGGGACTTGTTCCACAATCTGCTCTTGCCTTATTCTCTGGAGATATTCATATCCCTAAGAGAATCAAATCTCTTGGGTCAAATCTCTCTATTCCGTAATACTCGTCAATCACATCTCCATCATATCTTGATTGCAGATCTGCCTCTTTTCCCTTCAACGGGCTTCGCTGTTGGGTCACTATATATTCAAGCATCTCTGGAGATATTACTCACGCTTCTTATTACTGTCTACTATCTCTAAGTCTTTTACTTGCAAGAACTGTATTCCTAAGTGTCTACGAGTGTGTCACAGAAAAGATAAGAGAGATCGTGCAGTGAGGTAATAGTTGTGTCACTGAAGTTGGTCTGATCATCTATAAATCAGACACTGTCGTTAGTGGGGAGCGAAGGATTAAAACCACCTGTGAGAAGACGTTTGTGGTTAACGATAAACCATACTTGTAATTGTGTTCTACAAGAACTTGAAGAGAGATAACTCCCTTGTGACCCAAGGGGACTAGATTAGGAACCGTTTGGTTCTGAACCAGTATAAAACTCTGTATCATTCCTTGTTTATTTACTGTCTTTTGTTCTGCACTGCTTATTACTTATCTTCCTAAGTCAACTAATAATTTGAATAGTCGACTAAAATTATAAGTAAAAATAATTCACCCCTCCCCCCTCTTATATTCATCATTTTGTTCACTGAGATGTTTCCTTTAGAGAAGATGTAATTCCATTCAAGAAAACAGGTCAATCACAGACTAAACTGTTTACTCACAATCCTATATCTGATGAGTATGATCTTCAGTCCATAGTGGACACTGACTTGTATAATGATCTGCAAAAACCTGCACAAGAAGTGAAGATTAATATGTAAAATCAGTACCGAGATGAGTTTGTGGAGCCTGAGCAAGCCATACAACACTTGGACCAAGAAGCAGCTATAGAAAATGAAGAAATACATGAAAATGCAGAACCAGCAGATCAATTGCTATTGCACAACCCAGTGCCACAAAACACCAGGAGATCAGGGAGGCACACCATACCTCTTGTGTGGATGAAGGATTTTGTATCTCTCAATGTACATCAGGATCAACCTTATGCATTAAGTAAATATCTGTCATATGAAGGTATCTCATCTACATATCAAGCATACATAGCAGTTTGTTCTGAGTATACAGAACCAAGGTCATTTACTGAAGCCTCTAAAGATCCCAAATGGATTGAATCAATGCAAGCTGAAATACATGCTCTAGAAAATAACAATACCAGGGAAATAGTCACTTTACCTAAAGGAAAGAAACCTATAGGGTGCATGTGGATCTATAAAATAAAGTACAAGCCCACAGGAGAAATAGAAAGATTCAAAGCAAGATTAGTTGCAAAGGGTTATAGCCAGAAAGAAGGGATTGATTACCAAGAGACATTCTCTCCAGTTGTAAAAATGGTAACTGTGAGAACAGTTATATCTATTGCAACTGCACAACACTGGCATATACATCAAATGGAAGTATACAATGCATTCCTGCAAGGTGATCTCTTTGATGAAATTTACATGGAATTACCATAGGGATTCAAGAGCCAGGGGAGAACAAGGTGTGTAGGCTCATTAAATCCCTTTATGGGTCGAAACAAGCCCCAAGGCAGCGGAATACAAAGCTGATAGAAGCACTGGTAAACCTAGGCTTTAAACAAAGTCAGCTGGATTACTCACTATACATAAGAAGAACTGAAACTCGAATGGTAGTGGTTCTAGTGTATGTAGATGATATACTGCTAGCTGGAGATAATCTCAAACTGATAGAAGAGACAAAGGGTGCACTACCGCAAGCCTTTAAGATGAAAGACTTGGAAGAGCTGAAGTACTTTCTTGGAATTGAATTTGCTAGATCAAAAGAAGGAATTCTTATGCACCAGAGGAAGTATGCACTTGAACTTATCTCTGAATCTGGTCTAAGTGGTGCCAAACCTGCTCCTACACCCATTGACCCTAACACTAAGTTGACTACTAAGGAATATGATGATCTGCTTAAAAAGAAGATGGCAAGCAAAGCTCCTGTTGACAAACTTCTACCAAGTGCTGGTCCCTATCAAAGGTTATTAGGCAAATTGTTATATTTGACAGTCACCAGGCCTGATATTTCAGACAATAAGTCAATTTTTACAACAGCCAAAATAGTCTCACATGGAGTCTGCTGTAAGAATTGTCAGATATATCAAAAATCATCCAAGTCAAGGAGTGCTACTGTCTAGCAAAGTTCAGAATGAAGCAGCTATTACTGCATATTGTAATACAGACTGGGCTGCATGTGCTTTCTCTAGGAGATCAGTCACATGGTTCTTAATTAAAATAGGAGATTCTTTGGTATCCTGGAAGTCAAAGAAGCAGACAACTATCTCTAGAAGCTCTGCTGAAGCTGAATACAGAAGCCTTGCCTCAGTAACAGCAGAATTAACATGGTTAACCAGTCTGATAGAGGAAATTGGGATCAAAGTTGAAAATCCTGTGAAGGTGTTCAGTGATAGTAAATCTACATTACAAATAACAGCCAATCCAATTTTCCATGAAAGGACCAAACATATAGAAATTGATTGTCACTTCATAAGGGAAAAAATACAAAGGGACCTGATTCAAACAGAGTACATCAACACCAAAAATCAGCCAGCAGATGTGCTGACCAAAGGTCTGAACAGGGTCCAACATTTGATGCTGATCTCCAAGCTAGGAATGGTTGATATCTTTGCACCTCCTAGCTTGAAGGGGAGTGTTGAGAGTATGAATAATTAGCTCAATTAGGTGTAATTAGTTAATCAGGGGCAGTTTAGTAAATAATGCTAGTTCCGAAAATCAGTTAGGTTGGTTAGTTTTTTTTTACCTAATTCCTAAAGTTAGTTACAATGAGACTTAGCTCATTACTTAATCATTGTGCATTGTATCAATTCATTCTTATCACTTGAATATAAGCTTTTATCTCTCTAACATCTCTCTAGACCTCATCTTCTTCCTCTTACCCTACTTTATCACCTACACGATCAGTGCATATATACTAATTCGCCACCATAGGTGAGCATTGTATATACTGTGAGCCTATATATATTTGAGCTGAGCAGGTATGTGCTCTAGCTATGTAAGCTCAAAAGTTGTTAGTGATATAAGAGTGAGATGATGTTTACTTTGACCTAGTCAAATAGAGCCTTACAAACCGAAGGAACATGTTCCAAACATACCCCTAATATAAATGTTGTATCTTTACCTTTCGGTTCGTACGAGCTCCCAATACTACAACTACAACAACAATATACCCACCAAGGTAGAGATGCGATAAAAACTTATCCGCACCGGGTATATATGTTAGAAGAATTGAATAGAAAACAATGAAAAAAGGTGGTTTCGAGGCACGAAAGATTGATCTTTCAAGAAATATTGCATGTATTTCGTATGAGGATTACGTATCAATTTTCTTAAAGGATAAAACAAAACCAAAAAGAATATTGCAAATTTTGATAACCATTTCGTGATAGGAAAGTCTGAATTTATACGGCAAGAGTCAGATCTTTTAAGAAGAGACACAAATCTTCTTTAAACAGATGTTTCAATTTTATTTAAATTCAAATTTAAAATTTGAATTTAAATCAATTGAATTTTCTGTTGGAAAAGAAATAAATCCAAGTCCAAGTCTTTAATATATATATATATATAACCTTCTGTGAACTTTGCTTCTCTTATGATTTTTGCTACTTTCTTTTTGATAACAAACTACTCCAACATTCCCCCGCTAGTTTGTTATATTTTCATAATACTACGCATACCGAAAAGTATCTTGTTACAGATTTAAACTTCTTATTAGTGTAAATATTTTAAAGTACTAACGAAGTTATTGGTATCTTAAAAGGTTTGAACCACAACTCCTTGTGTTAATACCGAAAATATTACACATGATATTATATAATGGCTAAAAATTTCGGTAATTGTTTTGGCACGTTTCTGGCCATGTGCTTATCCCGATTCATGAATATTAACAAGATCAACCCTTTGGATCTTGCTAGAAGCGGCACCACTTCAATATTCATATAGGTAGAATTTAGTCTCTATGTCCCTGTTACTATAGACATTTGCTAATTCCATTAAGAATTTAATTCATTCTCTTCTTGTAACAGTATACATCTCGGAGTTTATCCTTTGCTCCTGTTATTACAAGAAATTTAACAACTTCTTTACTCCTCAAATAACAGTAAACGGTACACTGAGCCGAGGCTATAAACGAGGAGTCTCGTGTAAAAACAACATAAATAACTTGTTGTTACCCATTGAACTTTATTGTTAGAGTATATACGAACTCAAAGTTGGGTTCACATTACTTGTGTTTAATTTAAGGGTTTTAGCCCTATTTCTTCTCCAGTTTGTTGTACCGCATCTCTTGGGAATGCTTTGGTAAGCGGATCAGCCAAATTGCTTTTTGATCTCACATACAGAATAGCAATAGAGAATAGCAATAGTTCCATTCTTTATTAATCCTCTAATAAATTTGTGTCTCAAGCTTATGTGTCTGTTCTTCCCATTATATATCTTATTGTGAGCAAGAGACATAGTATTCTCACTATCACAATATAGGGAAATAGCTGGCAAAGATTGTGGCCACATCTTAATATCCATTAATAAATTCCCCAGCCTTTCCGCTTCTACTGAAGCATCTTTCAATGCAAAAATTCTGCTTCCATTGTAGAATGGGAGATACACATTTGTTTCTTGGATGCCCAACTAATGGCGCCACCCCCTAATTTAAATATTCAGCCGGTAGTGGATTTCGTATCATTAACACTCTTCACCTAACTCGCATCAATATATCCTTCTAATACAGTAGGAAATCTGCTATAAAAAATGCCCAAATTCTTTGTTCTTTTCAAATATCCAAGTACCCTGGTTATTGCTTTCCAGTGATCATTACTTGGACTACTTGTAAACCTTGAAATTTTACACACTGTGAAAGCTATATCAGATCTAGTACAATGCATCGCATACATCATACTGCCAATGGCACTAGCATACTCTAGTTGAGCCACTATTTTTCTGTTATTTTTTGTAAGTTTGATATTAGGGTCATAAGGAGTTTTAGACTCTGTTATGCCCAAATGCTTGAATTTATCAAGAACTTTATAAATATGATATGTCTATGATAAAGTCACTCTCTTATCGCTTCTTTTAACCTTTATTCCTAAGATGGTATCCAATTCATTCAAATTTTTTATTTTAAAAACTGGAGTTAGATACTTCTTAGTTTTGGTTATTCCAAGCATGTTCGCATCATATCGTCGACATAAAAACAAATAATAACTCCATATTCCTTTGTGAATTTGGAGTAAATATATTTGTCAGCCTCATTATGTACGAGCCCGTTTGATAGTATAGCACTATCAAACTTTTCGTGTCATTGCTTTGGCGCTTGCTTTAAGCCAGAGAGAGACTTAACCAACTTACAAAATTTATTTTCATTCCATGGAAGAACAAACCCTTCGGGTTGTCTCATATAGATTTCTTCTTCTAGATTTCCATTAAAAAAGGCGGTTTTAACGTCCATTTGATGTACATACAAATCATATATAGAAGCTAAGGATAAATGGACGTTATTCTTGCTATTGGTGCATAGGTATCAAAATAATCAATACCTTCCTTTTCAGTGAAGCCTTTTGCCACTAATCTTGCTTTAAAGGTTTGAATAGAACCGTCTGTGTTATATTTCCTTCTACAGACCCATTTACAACCAATGGGTTTTGATCCAGGAAGAAGATTAATTAAAACCCAAGTGTTGTTGGACATTATTGAGTCCATCTCATCATTGATAGCTTCTTTCCAGAAAGCAACATCTCTAGAAGACATTGCTTCATGAAATGTTTTTGGGTCATCTTCAATAATTAATAAGATAAGAATTTGTTCACAAACTTCTTTTCTACTTCCTTCAACAAGAAATACTATGGGCCTATGGCTTGTGAAAAGATGAAATCAGAACCAAAATTATTTTCTTTTCTAATTCTTTTACTCCTTCTTGGTTCTATTTTCACATCGTCACTTTTCTCTTTAATAATTCCAGAATGTGACGGCTTGTCAACACCTCTTTCACTTGATTCAGGCAACTCATTAATAGAATCATGAATAAATTTATTTTCAATAAATTCAACAGGAATAGATTCTATAATTACTTTAGATTCTAAATCTAACAGTCTATATGCCTTAGAATTTTGTGGATAACCAACAAAAACACTTTTTATTCTTCTATGGCCAAGCTTTGTTCAATTATAATCAAGAACTCTATAATAAGATATACAACCCCACACTTTAAAATAACTCAAATTTGGTTTCCTACCATTCCAAAGCTCATAAGGTGAAACATGCATACTTTTAGAAGGCATTCTATTTAAAATATAGCAAGCAGTCAACAAAGCTTCACCCCATAAATTATGTAGAAGATGTGCATTTAGCAACATAGCATTAACCATATCTCCTAAGGTCCTATTTTTTCTTTCAGCTAATCCATTTTGTTGTGGAGTATAAGGATCACTTATTTGATGAACTAAACCATTTTCTTCACAAAACTGGTTAAATTCATTAGAAAAGTATTCTCTACCTCTATCACTTCGAATAACTTTAATTTTCTTTCCCTTTTGATTCTCCACAACTAATTTATATTCCTTAAAATTTTGTAATGCCTCATATTTTGTTCTAAGTAAACAAACATTTGTAAATATAGAGAAGTCATCAATAAAAGTTATAAAGTATCTTTTTCCTCCTCTAGTTAATTCTCCATTCAATTCACATATGTCTGAATGTATCAAGTCTAATAATTCTGTAAACCGTTCAACTTTACGAAATGGTTTCTTAGTCATTTTAGCTTGTATACATATTTCACACTTTCCTTTGTGTTCACCATTGCATGTTATATAGCCATGTTTGGACATATAATTTAAGGAACTAAAATTTAAATGTCCTAACCTAGCATGCCACAAAGAAGAATCAGACTCAACAATATAAGCAGAAACATAATTTATTGCATTGATACTTAATCTGAACATGTCAATACAAGTGTACCCTTTTCCTACAAACAATTCATTCTTAGATACTATTACATGATCAAACTCAATCACTATCTTGAAGCCCTTCTTAGACAGCAAACGAGCGGACATCAAGTTCTTCATAATGTCAGGAACATGGAACACATTTAACAAAGTCAACTTCTGTCCAGAGGTGAAGTTGATTTCAACTGTTCCTTTTCCCGCAAATTTAGCAGTAACATGGTTGCCCATCAACATCTTTTCAAAATCTTTCACTTCTGAATATGTCTTAAACATATTTTGGTCATTACAAACATGAATGGTTGCACCAGAATCTAACCACCAGTCTTGATTCTTTGTGGTTGTTTCAGCCATATTCAACTCTTTACCATTTCAGTTGGTAATGGTTGAATCATAACAACCAGACCTTGAGAAGAACTTTCCACGGCGTTCACCTTTTCAGGATTTACAAATTTTCCAGAATTTTTGGAATCAAAATTTATTCCTGCTTTCTTAAATCTGCAATCTTTATCTTGTGACCTTTCTTCCCACAATGATGACAATTAAAGTTCTTTCTCTTTTTATTAAAAGACTTGGAAACTTTCAGATTTTTGTTTTCGTTTTCTGAATTATTCTGACTTACTAAATTAACTGTGGAACTTGAATTTTGAATAAAAGCATCACGAGTTCGAGTCTCACTTTCAATTTGAATGTGAGTTCGAAATTGTTCCACGGTCGTTTATAAGAAGAATGCAGTACTTTCTTTCGATAGTCATTCCAGGAAGAAGGTAACTTTCACAGAATTGCACCAATCGAAAGTGCATCAGGAATTTTAACTTCAAGATCACTTAGTTTTGAAACTAATATTTGCAGTTCATGAATCTGATCCATAATAGGCTTAGTATCAACCATCTTAAATTCGAAATATTGCAAAGACAGAAATTTGTCGATACCTTATTTTTCATTTTTATATGCACTTTGCAACGCTGTCCAGATTTCCCTTGGAGTCTTCAGATTTGAATATAGATTATAGAATCGATCCGTTAAAGTGTTCAGAATATGCCCACGATAGAGAAATTCATCTTCTTGACGTTTCTTCCATTCTTCTTTGATTGCATCTGAATCCGTAGGGGTTGGTTCTGGCAGATAAGGTAGTATTGGATCAAGAACATAGAATATTTTCAACGCTGTCAGTAAGAAGATCATCTTATCTTTCCAGCGGGTAAAATTGGTTCCATCAAAACGATCAAGTTTGATGAACTCTTTTGGATTTTCAACAGCAGACGTCAATTTCTCCATTGTGGAATATTTCTTGAAAATTGTTATAAGAATTGAACAGAAAACAATGAAGAAATGTGGTTTTGAGGCACGGAAGATCGCTATCTCTCAAGAAATATTGTCTGTATTTCCTATGGAGATTACATATCAATTTTCTTAAACGATACAATAAAACCAAAAAGAATACTGATGTGGGACAAACCTTTCCTCCACTTTATAACAAACTACTCCAACAGTATATACCAAGTCAATGTATAGATGCAATGTGTTTGAAAATAGAGTTCCATCACCTAACCATGGTTAATTAATGCATATATTTATATCATTAAATCACCGTACTATGGTAACTCAACATAGTTTGATGTAAACACCCGATGTGTGTAAGTATTTACTGTGGAGAGGTTGTTTCCTATAGACCCTCTGCAAAAGAAAATACTATGAAAATAATTTAACAAAACGAGATGCAAAAGTCATGATATTTGTAGGAGCTTCCACTATTATTTTTTTTGTGTATGATACAATGGGAGTCGCATAGGGTATATTTGGACATAGTGCTGTCAATATGGGCCGGCCCGACCCAACCCACATGGGTTTTGTGATTTGTCAGACACAAATTGAGTGTGCCATTAATTCATTAGCCCAACCCAGCTCTATGTGGGTCGTGGGCCATAGGCCGGGCTGGGCCAGCCCACCATTATTATTATTTTAATTTAAGGGTTTTTTAACTATATACCCATAAAATTCAAAGTATTTACAAGCCCTACCCATTAAAAATTACACTACTCATGAAATCAAAAGTATTTACCCAACCTGCCCATTTATTATTGTATACCTTTGTTATATCTTATGGGTGTATACCTTTAAGGTATACTGCATAAATAATAGTATACAAGTCTAGATATGGATGTATACCTTTAAGGTATACTGTATAAATGATAGTATACAAGTCTAGATAGATAGGGCATGTAAAAAATTTATGGGTAGGACTTGTAAATATGAAACTTATGGGTAGAGGTGTGTAAATATTTTAATTTTGATAGGTATTTTTGTAAACCTCTCATAATTTATTTAATATTGGTTTTGCATTTTTGATAACATTTTAAACTAGAAATACACAAGATATTACCATTATTTTCAGCTGAAAAACAATACAAACTTTGATTATAACAAAAACTTATTTTGAACTTAATCCTTTCAAATTTCATTAAAAGAAACAACAACATACCCAATACAATTCCAAAAGTGGAGTATGGGGAGGGTGAGATGTACGCAGACATACCCCCACCAAGGTGGAGATGTTGTTTCCGATAGACCCTCGGCTAGGAAAAGTATTTTAAAAATATTTTACAAAAACAAACAAAATATTTTGAAAACATGATAGAAAACAAAAAGGTAAGAAACATCATGATACCTCAAGTACTCACGTATAATAACCAGAGCAAATAGAAGATAGCATTAGCGATAAGGACGTAGGACAAGAAACAACAACTATGCATAGGATTGTCTAACCCTAATATGATATTCTTTTCTCCGTAATTAAGAAATAGGTGGTACTATAATCTACTTATAGTATTATATTAAAACTCTGACTTATTTAGCAAGATCAATTATCAATTTTGAATTATTGATTTACTTTTGTCATTACAATTAAAACTACAATTACATTTATTTATGAAGGGTAGAAAAAGCAAAAGCTATTTTATTAAGCCCACAGGCCAACCCAGCCCAGCCTCAATCAACCCTCACAGGTTGTGGGCTTGCGTGGGCTGGACTAAAAAGTTTCGGTAATCAAACTAACCTATCAACAGAAAGAACTGAGGTTGATTTTATGGGCTAGAAAAATCATAGCCCACTTCTATCAAATCACGGGCTAAGTCGGGCTGGCCCAACAGGGCAAGCTCTTATTGACGACTCTATTTGGACATTTCCATGTTCAAAGTATATCACTTTGGACTTAATCAATTATGCATGGATGTATTTAGAGATTTTTTCAAAATTTTTTTTTCCGGACATACTTTATATATATACATATATAATGTATACACTTGTGCAAAACTAAAGTGCTTGACAAAGCTTGAAAATTAAAAAGGAATTATTACCCCCTCATAACCATTCTCAACCGTTATCCACTTTTTGTAAGAATATTTTGTCTTTTATTTCTTTTTGTATCATATTTATTAAATATAATTTGATGATATAAATATTTAAAAAATATAAGACAAATATATATGTGTATATGAGTGTATAGAAGCTATATATACAAAATATCAATCTATTATATTTGATATTTTAATTATAAATAAAATTTTAAATATAAATATTGTGGCTAGATTATGTTAGTGTTAGGTGATTTGTTAATATAGTATATTGAGGGCTATTTATGTGGAAATCACAGTTAAAAACAGGAAACAAAACTTAAATAGCGTCATACCAAAGGGCCATTCATAAACATTCTATTGGGCTTATAGTGGTTCAAATCTATAGAGCCCAACTAACCAAAGCCTTCATCCAAACCCTACTATATAAGCCTCATTACAACTAGGGTTTCATTTGTTCCATTTGGCCACAAACCAAATTAACCCAACAGCAGCAGCAGCAGCAGCAAACAACAATGGTGAAGTTTCTGAAAACAGGGAAAGCAGTAATCTTACTGCAAGGGCGTTACGCTGGTCGCAAGGGCGTAATCATCAAGGCATTCGATGAAGGAACACGTGACAGACCATACGGACATTGTTTAGTAGCAGGTATATCAAAATACCCTAAGAAAATTATCCGCAAAGATTCAGCCAAAAAGCAAGCTAAGAAATCACGTGTTAAGGCATTTGTGAAATTAGTTAATTATAATCATATTATGCCTACACGTTACACACTTGATGTTGATTTGAAAGATGTTAACGTTGACGTCTTACAGACTAAAGATAAGAAAGTTACTGCTGCTAAGCAAATTAAGGCCCGACTTGAGGAACGCTTCAAGACTGGTAAAAATCGTTGGTTTTTTACTAAGCTTAGGTTTTGAAGGGCTTGTTGAGTTAATGTTTTGATCAAGGATTAGTACTCTTTTGTTATCGAGTAATGTGACGATGTTTTGAAAGTCTCTTTTGAATTTTGCAAATGGAATATTTGGATCTTATTTATTATTTTTATTTTGGGTTATTGTGTTGCTTTTGTTTTATGATTGTTGATATTGATTGCGTTGTGATGGATTTACTTATGTTCGACACTTTTACTGATTTATTACTCCTCCATTAGACGCGGAGTTTAGAAATGTGTTTCTTTTTTGGAACGGGCTTGGGAGAAATGTTGCCATGTAAACTGGAACAGTTATGTTTTTGTATCTTCATGAGCTTTGATGTGTATCTGATTATTGGAAATTAGTAAGGCTAGAGATTTGCATGCTGGAGGTGATTAGATGTTTATGTTTTTGCCCATGTCTAGCAAGGCTTTTAGTTCTAGATATGGCTCGGGATATGGTCTATCTGATTATTGGAAATTAGTAAGGCTAGAGATTTGCATGCTGGAGGTGATTAGATGTTTATGTTTTTGCCCATGTCTAGCAAGGCTTTTAGTTCTAGATATGGCTCGGGATATGGTCTAGCGATGAGTGTGACGTCTGAGTTAGGTACATGTCACTTTTTGAAATTAAGTGGAGAACTAGAGGGCGAGCTCATTATTCACTGATTATTTAATCGTGGCTCAGTGGACCTTAGGGATTTCTTTTATTATATCATGCACATTTATTTATAGGTTGATTACTTAGGATGGAAAGGGATGACTGTAGTGCAATCGAGCAGTAAAAATAATGTATATTTCCTTTTAGGATTTACATTTTTCTTTCACAATCCTTTTCTTTCTAGCCCATCATACTAGTTCCATTCCTGTTGGTACCAGAGTTTTGTTGGGAATATTCTGTTAGTTGCATTCACCATATGTACCGGATTTGTGAGGAATTAACTGTAGTACAGGAGATATTTGTCTACCTTCATTTAGTCAGGTGATTTAGGATCATTAGAGGATGAATGTGTGTTCATTAGTTTGCTAGTTCTGTTCTTTTCTTGATATGGGGGGTCGCAAGTGCAGGTTTGTGCTAACTGAATTGATCCACCTGGCAGTCTACCTAGTACAGAGCATAGGTTTCTGTCAGCATATTCAGTCCAAGAGCATAGGTTGCTAGTGTTAGGCTGCCTTCCTGGGTTTGAGCAAGTGAGCTCACCTTAGATGGATGATATTTAGCTTAATATCCGAAATTGCATTATAGGTTTCAATGCAGGATTCGCCTTTTATAGGAATAAATTTTTGAAAAGCCGCACTACTGAATTTATCATTAGAGGGCTGGGGTCTGTATTAGTAATGAAGGGTCCCAGTTAGAGTAGTATATAGGCTACAAGCCGATGACTGCAAAATAATTTTTGCCAATGTATCTGCCACTTTATTTGCTTCTCCGATAAAGCCAAATTAACAGGCTGCTAAGTTCATTCTATCAATCTGTGAATCAACGTTCATATCATTTCTCAAGTGGGATGAGATTGTTGTAAATTATTTTTAAAAGCAGTCATAATATTGCATTGCCGTCTTAAAAATATACATTTTTCTTGTACATTCCTTTCTTTCTAGCCCATCAAACTAATTCCAGTCATGTTACTCGAGTTTTGTTTGGAATATTCGGTGAGTTGCATTCGCCAGATAGTACCTCGTAGTAACAATAGTTAGATATGTGAAATAAATGTCGTGAAAGGATAATTTAGTATAGGCTTATAGCAGATATTTGTTTCCCGTCAATTAGTCTGCGAGTCATGATAATAACATGTGCAGGATGAACATGGTTCCCGTTCCCCATTGGACTAGTTCATGAGCATAGGTTGCTATTCTTAGCCTGCTCTCCTAGGTTTTATGCAAATGGGCTAACACTTCAAGTATTGTGCGTAATGCAATATTTGGGTTAGATAGTTGATTATAGCTAACTTAATCCGAAATTGCATTGTAGCTTTCAATCCGATACTCTCTTTTTAAAATGAATCCAAAATACAGAGTTTATTGAAAGGGGACAGTGGTCTATAATAGTACTGAAGATCCCCACCAGCATACATGCGACAAGCCGATTACTCCAATCCAATTTTTGCCAATGCATTTTCCATTTAATTTGCTAATCCAAAAATGTCAATCCCTAAAGTCCTAAGTCCACTCATCAAGGTTGATTTCAAGAGAGATGAGATTCCAAGATTTGCTATTTGCACTTTCAGAACTGAAGTGTTGTGAACGGAGTTAAAGAACCATATAATCCATTACCTTTATGATTCCGAAGGACTGGGCCCCCGTTTTCGAGGTGATAACAGGAGCCTTGTGATGGAACATGCAATAGTCGAAGGACTCTTCCCATTTTGAAGTTATTACAGGAGCCGTTTGATGGAGCATGCAACAGTTAGGAAACATGTTACGTCAACCTTGCGTAGTTATGTAATACGCATGAGTTCTCATTTCCATTTTGCATTCAATTACAGTTGCATATCGTGTAGTAAATTTGCACTACATTGCCACAAGATACCATTAGCAAATCCTCAAATGTTTACAAAAGTTGGACTTCCTAAAAAATCTCATAAACGTGAGAAACTACAACTAGTATAGGGGAGGGGGGAGGAGAACGTGTGAAATTCACCACGCTATGCGCAGGGGCAGAGCCTCTTCGTATGCTGATGCTTCCCATCACAAGATAGCATCGACTGTTGCGAGGAGTACAAGCAGGCTCCAGGGTTCTGAAAAGCAAAAGTTCAAAACTGATAATCAAAACGTACATCCAATAGTCATTTAGTTCTCTCTACTTGACATGCCAGGTCTCGTTTTATTTATTTTATCGAAACTGCCGTGGCCTCCAGATATATAATGCTGCGCCATTGGATGTCATTAGCTCCTTAGAAGGCTAAAATTGTTTTGTAATACTGTTACCCCTCTATACATAATAGGTTCTTTCCCTTAATCTGATCTGATCAGCACTGTCTTAGTGCTGGTAAATTTTTCAAAGAATCTTTATTAACCATGCAAATAAATCTGGAAGAGAATTGGCTAATTATGTTTCCAAACCGCATCTTTCAAGGTCCCTTTTAATATGAGAATAGATATAGTGACTTACCTTTGTATTTTCAAATTGGTTGTGTGGCTGTGTATCATGTAATATCGGTACAGGTAGCTGTCATACGATACTTGATATATCCTACAGAAAAAGTTCACTTACCAGATCTCTGGGGGCATCATCAACTACTTCAGCAGGCTGATCTGCTCCGACACTTGCCAAGCATCCACCTTTGCAGCTCAAGTACTTCTGCATCCTGTTTAGAAGATAAATGAAGCAGGATGAAGCTTGTCAAAATAAATAAATAAATAAAGCAGGATGAAGCAAATCTAGCACGAATAATAATACAGGAATAAAGAGGATAAAGAAGAGTGGAATTTCTCTTCCCAGTTGATAAAGCATTAATTCAGAACCTCAAAGAGCTATAGGTCAAGACTCAAGAGAGAACAGTAAATATACACTCATATACTATTGTTAATAAAGAAAAGTAAATATATATGTCTATTTCTCTTTCCCGTTTATCTAGACTGAGGCAACAGACAGTAAATCAAGAAGATTATACCCAGAAGTGAACAACATCAAATTTAAATTTAAAAAGGAGAAAATAGTGAACTAGGAAATAGTATAAATACATGCACTTACGTCTCGCACTGGTTGAGCAATAAGAATTTGTTGGGAACACAAGATTGGCCACTTGATTTGCATACCAAATCACATGATTCACCTTGTCTTCACTTCCATAAATCCAAAATTAAAGCATTACTACCGTAACATGATAGTAACAATGATAATAATAGAACAGATGTTGATTGGAAGACCAACCTTCCTATCACAATATTTATACCAGCCAATCTTGCTTCAGCTTGCGCACCAGAAGCACCTATCATGCAATGATACAAAGTATCAAATCAACTAAATCTGTCATCAGCAAATTATCTTAACAAGAAGAGCAATGTTCAAGAAGCACTGTGGAGACAATGGGAAAGGTGTAATGCTATAGTCTTGTCCTGGCTAATGAATTCTGTTTCTAGCAGTCTTCTTGGGGATATAGTGTATGCAACTAGTGCACATGCTATTTGAGAAGATTTGCAAGAAAGGTTTGATAAAGTGAATGATTCAAGAACCTCTCAACTACATAAAGAAATTGTAACTCTAACATAGGGAACCAATTTTGTATCTGCATAGTATTCTAAGTTGAAAGATTTCTGGGATGAATTTGAAGCTTTAGTGCCTTCACCTGCATGTGATTGTGAGAAATCTAAGGATTTCATGCTATATTTACAAAGGCAAAAGCTATACCAATTTTTGATGGGACTAAATGATTCATACCTTTAAGCTAGGAGTCAGATTCTCTTAATGAGTCCCTACCAACTGTAAACCAGGCCTATAATATGAAAATCAGTGATGAGAGCCAGACAGGGATAGTAACTGTTCCAGGATTGTTGGGTGCAGCACCTGTTATGAGTAACTTGGATCCTGTTACAATGGACTCTAACAATAGGAATGGTGATTCTGCAAGATACAAGAAGAATGTAAACTTGTACTGTGACATCTGTAAAATCAAAGGGCATAGCAGAGAAGGATGTTGGAAAGTGATTGTGTATCCTACTGATTTTAAGCCAAAAAGGAGAAGAGAATGCAATCCTAGCTCAACTGCTTACAATATGGTTATTGACAACTAACCTGGCAAAAATAAAGTCCAGAAATGATATCATGATAGAGAACTTATGCCTCAGATGAAAACATGTACATTCTCATAGGAGCAGTATGAACAAATCCTGCATATGCTTGGAAATAATCAGAATCAACATGCTTCTACCTCATCAGCCAATATAGCAGGTACAATTAGTGCTTTGTTAGTTTCTAACAATGTTCAAGACTGGATCATTGAAACAGGTGCCATAAATCATATGGTCTCAGATCTTGACATGCTAGACCATAACACAGTAGTTAAAAATGTATGTCCAAAGAGAGTGTATTTGCCAAATGGAGATGTTTCTCATATGACATACACTAGAAAAAGCAAGTTGTCTGATAGAAGCATAGTGAATAATGTCTTTCATCCCCAATTCAAATACAATTTATTGTCAGTTTCTAAGATAAAAAAAAGAATTGGGATGCTTAGTGACTTTTATCCCAACTTTTGTGTGTTTCAGGATCTTTACAGTAGGAAGGTGAAGGATATTGGTAAAGAGAAGAATGGATTATATCTACTCCTGAAGAAGTCAGCTGAAGAAACTAAAGAGGGAGTCAGCTTGAATGTGACTGAAGTAGTTAATATAGATGTTAGTCTGTGGCATAAAAGACTAGGTCATGTGTCATCTGGTGTTATCAGAAGTCTTTTCCCTGTTAAGTATGATCATGTAGTGAGTGTGTTAGATAAGTGCATTGTATGTCCTTGTGCCAAGCAGACCAGACTTCCTTTTCCGTCCAGAAGTATTACAAGTAAAAAATATTTTGATCTAATTCATGTTGATGTATGGGGACCTTACAGAGTTTCTACTGCTAATGGACACAAGTATTTTTTTACCATTGTTGATGACATGAGCAGAATGACATGGCTTTTTCTGTTGAAACTCAAATCTGATGTATGTGTTGCATTACAACAATTCTTCAATTTTGTTAGAACACAGTTGACACAGTAGTTAAGACTATAAGAACTAACAATGGAGCTGAGTTTGTCAACTCAGTATGCAATACAATGTTTCAGCAGTTAGGTATGGTGCATCAAAGATCTTGTATTTATACCCCTCAGCAAAATGGAGTGGCTGAGAGAAAGCACAGACACATCCTAGAGGTAACTAGAGCCATCAGATTTCAAGCACACATTCCCATAAGATTTTAAGGACACTGTATCATGGCAGCAGTATATCTGATAAACAGGCTACCAACTGGTGTATTGGGTCATGTATCCCCCTATGAGAAGCTGTACAACAAAGCTCCATCCTTAAGTCACTTGAGAGTGTTGGATTGTTTGTGTTATGCCAAGGTGGTTCAGGAGTCAGAAAAACTTCAGCCAAGAAGTAAGCAAACTGTGTATATGAGCTACTCACAAGTTCAGAAAGGCTATATAATGTATGATATAAGTGCAGGCAATTTTTTTGCGTTGAGTTAATCTAAATACATGTTTTGTTTATGACAAAAAGAATGCGACACTTAAGTCCTATGTGCCTTCTGCAGGAACTACAAGACGAGAGTCAAAATATTATAGAAGATTGATTCTGAAGATCGTTGATTGATTTCGAGAGTAAGCTATGAAAGGTTGAGATTTGTGACCCGCGTTTTTCGTGGGACTTGTTCCACAATCTGCTCTTGCCTTATTCTCTGGCGATATTCATATCCCTAAGAGGATCAAATCTCTTGGGTCAAATCTCTCTATTGCGTAATACTCGTCAATCACATCTCCATCATATCTCGATTGCAGATCTGCCTCTTTTCCCTTCAACGGGCTTCGCTGTTGGGTCACTATATATTCAAGCATCTCTGGAGATATTACTCACGCTTCTTATTACTATCTACTATCTCTAAGTCTTTTACTTGCAAGAACTGTATTCTTAAGTGTCTACGAGTGTGTCACAGAAAAGATAAGAGAGATCGTGTAGTGAGGTAATAGTTGTGTCACTGAAGTTGGTCTGATCATCTATAAATCAGACACTGTCGTTAGTGGGGAGCGAAGGATTAAAACCACCTGTGAGAAGACGTTTGTGGTTAACGATAAACCATACTTGTAATTGTGTTCTACAAGAGCTTGAAGAGAGATAACTCCCTTGTGACCCAAGGAGACTGGATTAGGAACCGTTTGGTTCTGAACCAGTATAAAACTCTGTGTCGTTCCTTGTTTATTTACTGCCTTTTGTTCTGCACTGCTTATTACTTATCTTCCTAAGTCAACTAATAATTTGAGTAGTCGACTAAAATTATAAGTAAAAATAATTCACCCCTCCCCTCTTGTATTCATCAATTGGTATCAGAGCTTGGACTCACATTTTTTGTTTTTGCCTTATAGCAAGTGAGAAAATATCATGTCATCACACGTTGTGAATGGAGCTCTTCTACAAGAGGGAACTTCTGCCACCCGACCTCCTTACTTCAATGGTAAGCACTATGGTCATTGGAAGATTCGTATGGAAACATACATCAAATCAGTTGACTTTAAAGTCTGGCGTGTCATCAAGAAGGGTCCCTTTGACATTCCCACTATCAAAACTACAAAGAAAGAAGGAGACCTTCAAAATGTTCCTACTGATGTTGATATGGACGATTATACTGACGAACAACGGGTGATTATCCAACTTAATTACAAGGCTGTAAATATTCTTTACAACGCTATCAGTGGTGAAGAATATGAAAAAATATCCAGTTGTGAAACGGCCAAAGAAATATGGGATAAGTTGGAGGTTACGTATGAAGGAACCAGTAAGGTCAAGGAAACTAGAATCAATCTTCTAGTTTATGAATATGAATTATTTCAAATGAAAGATGGAGAATCTGCTGAAGGTTTGTTTGCTAGGTTTAGCAAAATCATTGGTGAACTCAAAGCACTTGGAAAGATCTACTCTAGTGGTGAACAGATAAGGAAGATTCTAAGAAGCCTTCCTACTACTTGGCAACCTAAGGTTATAAACATAGAAAGTGGAGATCTTAACAAAATTTCTTATGATGAACTCAGAGGTGATCTGATTGCCTTTGAGAAAACTCATCTACAACGAAATGTGTTGGAAGAGAACAAGAAAACTGTGGCATTCAATACTACAGTGAAGGAAGTCGATTATGATCAGGATGTTGAAGAAGATGATATCCAAGAACAACTTGCTATGATGTCTAGAAACTTGAATGATCTTGTGAATCGTAGAAGACAATTCAGAAAAGGCAAATCTCCCTTCAAGAAAGATCAAACCAACTACAGAAATGAGGGTCGATGTTTTGAATGTGGCAAACAAGGTCACATTGCAACCAACTGCCCTGACGCCAAAAGGAAAGGAAGGAACAGATCTTACGCAGCATGGAGTGATGAGGATGCAGCTGATGCTGAGCAGGAAGAAGCAGCCAACATCTGCTTCATGGCCTCAAACAACTCTACCAGTAGTGGAATTCCATCAAATGACTCAAGTGAGGTGTTGAACCCCCAAAAAATTAACCCCGGAGGGTTAAAATTTAGGAATATCGACAGGATGGACTAACTCTTTTGGAGTTTTTGGAGTCGCCACCCAATTTAAGGAAAAACAGGGAACCAGATAAACAAATGCGTGCAAAACTCCTTTTTTATAAAAGGCGATCTTTCTTTCAGAGATTCTAAAGGTAAGAGGTTTTGCTAATTTCGAAAGAAGGTTTTTAAGGCACTTTGCGAAATTCCGTTAAAAAAAATGGTTAATCCGACAGGTTTCCAAAATATTTGCAAGTGCTATTTATGCGCTTTTCTAAAAAATAATTAAATGAACTATTAATTAATTCAACTAATTAAATTTAGTAAGTTTTCAAAAGATTTTACAATTTTATTTAAAAGCTTTAATTATTTTCAAAATAAAATAATAAATAAATAAAGCGCATTTTCTTTTGAAAAGTAACGATTTGATCGTCCTAATTTCTATGACAACTCGTATGTGATAGCGCATAGACGACACTTGCTCAATTTCAACTTTAAAACCCAAGTTTCTCACCATAAGATGGAACTTTAGGTTTCAAGTCGCTTTTTGCAAAGTTGTTTTGGGACATTTAGAAGTTAATTAAAACTTCTTTATAAATTTTGACTTTTTAAAGAAACTACTTCGTATCAATAAGATAGAAGTCTTTTCTTACAGTCTGTTATTAAGCGTGGTTTTTGAAAATTTGCACGCATTTACTTAAATGGCCTGATTTGCAATAAATCAAATAACGATTCCAAAATAAAGGATAATGAACATAAAAGTAAATCAAATAACTCAAACAAATTTTATATATATATATATATATATAAAATTAGTAAAATGTTTCTACAAAGTTTACATAAATATTCTAAAGGGAAAAAGAAGGATAAGAGTTAAAAGATAGAACCCGGAAAGCAAACTCGCGAAACGAGCCTTGGATTTCTAAATTTTCTAAAGTCTTGAAAACTTGAATGCTCGAGCCCGAACTTGACCCCAAGTGACTTCAAACCAATGAGTCAATCCCAATTGAGTATTAGCCAAGCTCGATCCCAAAGTGCATTATGAAAAAAAGAAAAGAAAAATAAGAATTAGCATATGTACTGAGGGTCAACAACAAACATTTAATCAAACAAAAGAAAATAATGAACTCATGTCTATGCTAAGAAGTGCAGCAATTTCAAACTTAATAATTTATCAAGATGAACCCAAATGTATTTCTGAAGAGACCAACTATAAAACTCTAAATCTCATAATAATAATAAAAGATGTATTATAGACTTCTTAACATACAAATAAATTGCATTTGACCTCCTTCCCTTTCCTAGCAATAGACAGAAACCATGCCAAAATATTGCAACCTTAAGATAAGCAAAGTAACACCAAATCATTGGTAAACACAGCCCAGGCTTTTTAAAAAAAAGATATATATCGACCAACAGGCCATACATTCCAGATAAACAACCCACCAAATCTGCCTCATATCAAGGTAACCAAACCTAGCAACTCAACCTTTATTTCCCTTCATTTTCTTCCTATTAACAGATAGGAGTATAAGCAGGAGTTACCATTGTCGAATTCTTATTCTATCAACTTTATGCCGAGCTAACTTTGATGATGATACGTTTTAACTATAAAAGAGAAACATTTAAACTTCATATCCCATATAAGATGAGGAGCACAATCTCAAATTCACTTACTGAGATAACCTATGCAACAACAATCATAATGCATACCAGCTCTCCAGATGCAACAAAATACTCATCGAGAAACCAAAAAAAAATGAAATAGAATTGAGAAGTATGCACATGAAAACTCCACTCGCGGCTATAAGCCTATAACACCCTCACACCTGAACATCACAAAGGGCAGAATACAAAAACCTGCAACCCTTGAAACAATCTGCCAACAAGAATTCTCACAAGACCTGCAGCAAGACTACTGGTACAAAGAATAACCTTCCACCAAAACTGAAACTAACCTGACAGAACCTAAACCTGCTTCCATACACACAGGCCTCCTTCATGCCCTCTTTCTAGACCAACACACATACAGGATTTACTCACCATACAGACTCAGATAAGCTGAAGAATGAACTGAATAAGATCTGGAGAAATAACTAGCAGAAGATGATCTGAGCGCGCAGCATCTATCAGTCAATTCTTTTAAGAAAAAGAAAAGAACCAGGCAGGGAGCTAACTTAGAACCTTGAACCAATAGGAACTTAGCAGAATCAAACTCTTTTACACCCTCTCTTAGCACCCTTTAGGTCTAGAAATAATCTAAGCGAAACAGGGGAGCAATTTAAGCCTAGAGGAGCAACTAAACCTTTCAGAAGCAGCATGAGATTCAAAGAAAACAAGACTGAAACCCGGAGCAATGACAGATAGAGCTTCACACTAGAAGCAGAAAGCAAACTATGACACAAAACAGCATACTTAGGGTAGGTTCAAACTTAACAGAATCAACATGAACAACCTACACCATTTCATTGAAACAGAATTCACACGTAAACAATAACAAAGAGCCAGCAGCTTAAGAACTCAATTGTCCACCTTTAAAGTTCACGTTTCAGTATTTTGACACAATTTTTCTGAAAATTTCAGCATCATAGACAATTCACACTTTAATGAGAACCAATTTATTCACATCCTACAGAATTCAGCTTACGCAAGCAGATTAACGAGTGAACAAGGCCAGTACAATGACAAGACACAATTTCAAAGCTGTTTCCTAGTTTCAATAGTTGGTATCTCTCCAAAGAATTAACCCTTAACACAGAAATCAGTCGCTCTTCATACAAACAGTACAATGACTCACCATGGACTTCTAAAGCTCACTTTATGAATTTAAGATCACATAAGCAATTATACGCAAGAACCTTAAGCACACTGCCAAATGCCACTCAAACACAACTCGTTCACTCGACAAATGATTTCAATTAAACCAACAGAAAATAAAGTTCCTTTCTTTAGCATATGAGGATCAAACAACCAAGCAAACTCAGGAAATCGCTAACAGGCGCAGAAGCAATAGAAATTTCATACAACGAGCAAACGAAAAAAAATAAGGAAGAATGATTACCTCTTTGCGAGCAGCGACTAGGGCGATGGATCCGAAAAATAGGCTCGAACAAACGCGAAGACTCGAACGAGGTCAACGACTTGAATAACGACGAAGCGACACAGCTAATGCAGAAATGATAAACCAAAACCATAAACGACTAGAAACAGTAGCTTTTTGAATTCAAAACTGACAAGACTTGTATATTTCCTTCATCCGTTTTCCCTCTTTCCCTCTATAGGCTACTGCTTTCCTCTCTCTATTCCCGGCCCTTTCTTCGACCCCCTAACGCCGCTGCTTATTCCCCCGCTCTCCCCTTTTTTTCCCCTTGCCCCCTCAAAACGAGATTCAAAGCCCTCTTATATCACCTAAAATTAGGGTTCTAGGTTGTGAAAACACTCAAAAACCCTTCAACGGCTCGAATTGGAATAAGCTTCGTACCCCTCCATCTGGAATTTGGACTGATCTCCTTTTGAACTGGGAATCGCGGGTCGTTTTTAGGCGTGTTGGGTTGGGGAATTGGTTCCGGGTCGTGGGTTTTCTGAAAAAAATTGTGTAATGTATGCGTGTGTAATATGTAGGGCTTTTGCAAAGGTGGGGCAGAATGGAGGCTATGTGTTGCATTTTTAGACATTTTTTAGGATAATTAAACTAAATAGAGGTGTTGTGCGGGTGGGTTTAATTTAAGGCTGCGTATTGCATATTTAGTCTTTTCGTGTCAAATTTCGATTATTCCATTTTAACTTAACAATTGACCTTTTTATAAAATAATTAGATATTAATTAAAAGCTTCTGGACAAAATTGGGTGTCAACAGCTGCCCCTCTTCACCCGAAAAGGATGAAAGAGTTTTCAGGGTGAAGAAGTTGACGGGAAACCAATTTTGTCCCGATAAAACCAAGACTTTTGATTCCAAGGACCAAAATATGAGGCTTATGGATATGGCCGAACTCCGGTTTCCGAGTTGCCTACATATCTCGGGTTGAAAGAGAATCAGGCCATATGTAGTTCGATGACACTTAGATACGAAGACTCGCACGATTGACAGAAAAGACGCACGAATAGGAAAGAAACCAAACTGACACCCTAATCCGAAATGAAAGATTGGGATAGACTTGCTTGTTCGAGTGCGATTCTTCAGATCCTCGTTGACGAGTCTAGCTCATATCAACGATTGCCCCAGTTCACTGCTAAGAAAGAGTTCCACGTTATGCTCTAAATGCTGCTGTGGTGCTACTAATATCCTATAATAAACTCGACAAACGTTAAGCACGTAACTGCAAATAAGACTTAATAAATGGAGTAAGAAATAGATAATGAATAAAATTTGTAGATGCTGGTTTCAATGTCATGACAAGCTCGTCTCCAATCAACTAGAAGAAATCCGGCTTTGTGAGGCAAGATGACTTCAGGGCCATTGGTAGACTGAAAATAAAACAATAAAGGACTTCATTCCATAGAAACATAAAGTAGACTTAAATAAAATATAAGGATAAAAATGCCGCCTTTCGGCAATGACTCATGATCGAGTCTCCAGTTGTCTATGGTAGGATTCATAACAATAGCGCCTTCGATTATTTATGATAGGCCTCCAATTGCCTATGGTAAGCTTCATGATAATGACGTCTTTGCCTGTTCATGTTAGACTTCATAATAAGGCCTCCAATTGTTTATGGTAGGCTTCATAACAATAGCGCCTTCGATTGTCTGCGATAAGCTTCATAAAAAGGCCTCCAATTGTTTATGGAAGGCTTTAAATGATGATGATGTCTTCGATTGTTTACGATAGACTTCATATTGAGGCCCCCGATTGTTTACGGTAGACTCCATAACAATAGCGCATTCGATTGTCTACGATAGGCTTCATAAAAAGGCCTCCAATTGTTTATAGAAGGCTTTAAATGATAATGACGTCTTCGATTGTTTACGATAGACTTCATAATGAGGCCCCCGATTGTTTACGGTAGGCTTCACTGACAATAGCGCCTTCGATTGTCTACGATAGGCTTCATAAAAGACCTCCAATTGTTCATGGTAGGCTTCAATGATAATGTCTTCGATTGTATACGATAGACTTGATAAAGAACCACTCCTCCGATTGTCTACGGTAGACTTGGTAAATGTGATGTCTCCGATTGTTTACGGTAGACTTCATAATAGGGCCTCCAATTGTCTATGGTAGGCTTCAAATGATAAGGCCTTCGAATGTCTACGATAGGCTTCAATAATAATGTCTTCGATTGTATGCGATAGACTGGATAATAAAACTATCATAATAAACCCGTTGAGATAATAAAACCGATTGTATACGATAAATCCGATATATAAAAAAAAGCCATTGGAATAAAATCACCAGATGTATATGATTGACCAAATATAAGAATGTCATTGGAATAATTCTACCGATTGTATACGATAGACCCAAAGTAGAAAACCCTTGAAAGAATACCATCGGTTGGGGACGACGAATCCGATATAAAAGCCTTTGGAATAAAATCATCGATTGTGTACGATGGATCCGTAAAGCCATTGGAATAATATTATCGATTGTGTACGATTGATCCAATATAAGAGGGCCATTGGAACAATATTACCGATTGTGTATGATAATTCCAAGAAACTGGAGCCATTTGAATAATACCATCGATTTGTGTACGATAGATCTAATATAAGAAACTGTTGGAGAAATACCACTGATTGTGTGCGATGATCCCAATTCATAAAGCCATTGGAATGATATCACCGATGTATACGATGATTCACATATAGTAAGCCATCATAATACTATTACCGATTGTGTACGATAGATCAAAAGTAGAAAACCCCTTAAAATAATACCATCAATTGTGTATGATGGATCCGATATAGAGGCTATTTTCTTTAATAATAACATCCTTGATGGTCTGCGGTACCAATGATACCTCAATCAAGTGTCTATGACAAGTTTTGGTAACAATTTTGTCAAAATAATATCACGGGTTGTCTGCGGTAAATAATGACAATAAAGTGATGTCTTCGGTTGTCACCAATAGACTTGATGTTGATACTTGTAAAATAAATGGCTTATATTTGGTGACGCCACAAAGGGTTGAGTGTTGTTCTTAAGTAAAACTGAAGTTAATGCTTAATTCCTGCAAAGAGTAAAGCAAAATTGTTAATAAAGCAATAAGGTTTTGATTAAGCAAGGGCGAAATAGAGGGAAAAATAAAATCATTTCGCGTATGCGATGAATCAAATAACGCTTCTAATCTCGGCTGATTATCTTGGCAACATTGTCCAATGTATATGACAAATAATCTCCGAGTAATTGATGGTTGCTAGTTTTCCTCATTTTGCTGCTTTTTAAGAATTCCTGCACTCAAAGAAAAATTGTTAGTTTTGGGAGGGAGGGGGGAGCGTTTGATTCATGCTGACTCGAGCCTTCATCCTTCAACCGCTTCCTTCTTCTCCCATTGTCTAGATTTGCAATCCATCTTTTGAGACTTGGCCAACTTATCTTTGTCAAGCAATACGGCTTTTTTGCAAAATCTGCCCCAGTTATGATCTTTCAAATCCTCAACTTGCCTTGCAAAATTTGCCCCAGTTGCTTACTTTAGGGGAAACCGAAAATTTAATATTATAGAGTCGAGCCCGTTGAGAGCGCCTACGTATCCCTCCTTGGGAATCAGACCGTGCGTAGTTCTGCTTACATAAAGCTTTTGGGGAATATGACAATCTAAGTGCGAAGCCGAATCCGAATTGGAAGGCCTACACATCTGCCCAGATGCATAGTTCGGAATTACATCGTCAAAGATAAACAAGCCCTAAGCATTATAGAATCTGATCGAGTCCGATGTGGATTGCTTACTTATCCTGTTGCCATTCCAGGAATCAGACCAAAAGTAGTTCAGAATTACATAAAATAGGAAATAGGGGAATCCTACGCTAGTGTAACCGAGCTCTATATGAGTTGCTTACGTATCCCGCCTTGGGAATCAGGTTACGCGTAGTTCGCATTACATAGAAAATTACATTGAAATGAAAAGACTGATTTTGCCGCTTGTCAAATGTAGTATCTCTTGATTGTTCTTGATTTGATATTGGCTAGGGATTTACTTTACCTTCTTTGGCAACAAAAACTTCTTCAATAAAATCTGCCCCAGTTTGAGTTTGTCTTGATTTGTCCTCTGCGTTGAAAGCTTTTGGTCCTCCCGACTTTGTAAGTTCGAGAGCTCTTCTTTGTTGTTTGGCTCTTTGGGATCACAATGGTTCCCTTTCCAGCCTCATCAACTGATATCAAGTGTATGTCATACTCATCATCTACCAAAGGGTTATTATCAGCAGGTGTATTCCCAATGAGTTGAATCGAACCTTCTTGGATTAGAGTTTCAACTGCATTTTTTAAACTGTGGCAATTTTCAGTGTCATGCCCTGGAGCCCCTGAATGATAGGTACAATGTTTGGTTCCATCGAACCATTTTGGAAGAGGATTAGGAGTTGCATCATCAATAGGATGAATCATTCCAGCTGCCCTTAGCCTTTCATAAAGCTGACTGTAAGATTCCGCTAAAGGCGTGTAGATTTTATATATCTTCTTGACAGGATTAGTGCGTGGCTTTGGTACAGCTAGGCGATTTTGAAAAGTGCGAACTTGGGGATTGGTAATTTCTGATTGGTGGCCAAATGATTGTTGGTAGTAAACGGGTTGAGCATTGTAGCCTGGATGTGGATTGCTTTGGTGAGTAGGCTGGGATAATGAGTTCTTGGTAGTAATAATGCCAACTTCCTTCTCTTTTTCCTCTAAATTTCCCAAACCAGTCTGGATGGCTTGCGCAGTTGCTTTCACTGTAGCAAAACTTACAATTCTCCCCGTTTTAATCCCTTCTTCAACCATTTCTCCCATCATAAGAAGTTCAGAATAGGGTTTACCCATCATAGGGAGCAAGTGCATACAATAAGAATCATTTTGAGCTCGGATGAAGTACTTCACCATGTCTTTCTCAGTCATTGGTGGTTGCACCCTTCCAGCCTGTTCTCGCCATCACAGTGCGTATTCCCTAAAGGTTTCTGTTGGTTTCTTCTTCAGATTGGACAAGGTTATAAGGTCAGGAGCCACCTCGACATTGTACTCAAACTACTTTGTAAAATCATTGGCTATGTCATCAAATTCACGCCACTCGCTTATATCCAGTCTTGAAAACCATTCAGCAGCAAGACCTTCCAGACTATGACTGAAGAAGGCCATCAGAAGTTCCTCTTTACCTCCCACAACCCTCATTCGGTTGATATATTTGGTCAAATGAACAAATGGGTCGCTATGACCATCATACATATCAAATTTTGGCACTTTAAACCCGGGAGGAAGAGTAACGTCAGGATATAGACAAAGATTGCGGTAGGAGATGCTTTGACGTCCTCTAGACACTTGCAAATCCTTGATGGATTGCTGCATGATTTTCATCGTTTGGATTATCTCCCCTTGCTCAACTGTCCTTCCCCGCTTTTCCACCGTTATGGGCACTTCACCTTGTGACACATAGTTAGTGAAATACACGCTCTTACCATTGGGGTCATGCTCATAGGACTGGGCTTCGGGATATCCTTGTCTTGGGTCATTGGCATTTTGAGGAACAATAGCCACAGAAATGGGTGCTTTAGATTGTGGAGGACGAGGAGTATCTTTGGCAGGTAAATATTGATAGTGAGGCAAGTTGTTCTGGTTAATGAATGCAGTTGGGATGTTGTTAACTGGTGCAAGCGTACGAATGACACTGGAATTTAAAAGCGTGTTGGGATTGGCAGTTTCAACATTGGGGTTCAGGGTTGATAGCACGGCTGGCGCGTTTTGGTGGCTCGACCCTTTCATTCTGTCTAGTTCAGCTTGCATACACTCAATCTGCTTAGCCATTCTAGCAATTTGTTCATCAGGAACAACAATTTCTTGCTCATTAGAAGATGCAAGGATACCAGTCTGATTATCAGTCATTGCTTGCTTCACTTTAGATTAAACACTTAACCAACTCGGGAGTCAACACGAATCAAACTCTCTCTGTTTGGGGAATAATCAAACAAAAGAGAAATTCAAAAGGTAAACTATGTTAGTTTGCGCGTCATTAACAACATTGCATACAATCACGTAGCACGCGTCACGTAGCGCTTTGCATTTTAAGCAAGTTTGACATGTGGCAATCACAATTAGTTAAGCGTAAATGCAAATGCAGGCGCGTCCTACCCTGTAAGGTGCCTCTTTGTGCTAGAAGTAAGCCTAGTCGCGCAAACAAGTGGTAACGAAAAATAGTTCACGCCAGTTTTGAGCAATTCAGACTTAGAGTAAGCAATAAATACAATAACAATCATCTCTCCGCCTTGACACTGCAATTCCGTTATCCCAACTAAATTCCAAAAGTTGGTGTCAACTCCAAATTCCAACACAGCTCATGCTCTTCACAACATTTGCACAAAATTCTAAACCCAAATGCCTAAAACCTGAAACAACCCCCATACACCTTTTCTAAACATCCACACTCCTCCAAACACAACTCCCAATTATTTACAACATTCAGGGGTGAAATTTCCAATGCCTTCACAATACCAGACTGCAAATCATGAAAGGCGCCAATTGGCCTTTTACAAAAAAAAAAAAAAAAAAAAAAAAAAAAAAAAAAATAACCTCACTGTTCCTCGGCTTTGGACAAGCCTCTCAGCTTCCTAGGTTTTGCAAGGCTCACAGACCTTGTTCATAGGGCTCCTCACTGGTCCTCGGCTTTGATCAAGCCTCTCAGTTTCCTAGGTAGCCAAGACCGCACTGGTCTTCAAGGAGGGACCCCACTGGTCATTCAAAGACACAGGGGCTTCGTTCTCCTAGTATGCGACAAGCATACTTCAATTTTTACAAAGTTGCAGCTGGATAATCAACATAGGCCCGCACACACGCAAAGCCATTCACAAGAGGGACCCCACTAATCCTTTTAAAGACACCAGGGGCTTCGTCTCTTAGATCTCACTACACCAAGCCATCTCCAAAATACACACTAACCAAATCTGCCTAAATTTTCCCCCGGACTGCAATTCTGTCCTTGATCTCAATTCTGCTAAATTCTTCCATTTTCTGACCTAAAAGACAACACAGGAGACAAAATTCCAAATCTGATTTTGCTCAAAACATGGTTAGGACTGAGGATTCGTTATCACACAGCACATAATATGCATTGTCGTTGGGTTTCAAGAAACCGTTGACGTAAGGGCGGTTTCCTAACTATGGAGGCGGTACCAAGGACCGGGTCCGGACTAAGGTGTAAATGCATGCATGCTCCTAAAGCTCATTCTAAGATTGGGTTAACGGTTGAGGCTAACAGGTGAGTGGCAAGCGGCCTCGCAGTCGAATTACTCCCACGACAACCGCCGGTATACCAACTCTTCATAGGGTTCTTTAGTGGAAAAAAGTGCGGGTACGCATGAGCGTACCTCACGGATATTTGGGGTGAAAATGCAAGAGGTTCCCAGGAGTGGGGGAAGTATGACGAATGCCAGTTTATATGTGCGCAAATAAGAGTGTAGTGACATACTTTTCGTGGCACACAAACAAACAGATATAGTAAAGCAAAATAAATTAAGCATGCTAGTTGCAAATAATTGGAAACCTTTATGGTCAAAACCTTTATTGATCCCCAGCGGAGTCACTATGCTGTTGAACCTTCAAAAAATTAACCCCGGAGGGTTAAAATTTAGGAATATCGACAGGATGGACTAACTCTTTTGGAGTTTTTGGAGTCGCCACCCAATTTAAGGAAAAACAGGGAACTAGATAAACAAATGCGTGCAAAACTCCGTTTTTATAAAAGGCGGTCTTTCTTTCAGAGATTCTAAAGGTAAGAGGTTTTGCTAATTTCGAAAGAAGGTTTTTAAGGCACTTTCGAAATTCCGTTAAAAAAAACGGTTAATCCGACAGGTTTCCAAAATATTTGCAAGTGCTATTTATGCGCTTTTCTAAAAAATAATTAAATGAACTAATAATTAATTCAACTAATTAAATTTAGTAAGTTTTCAAAAGATTTTACAATTTTATTTAAAAGCTTTAATTATTTTCAAAATAAAATAAATAAATAAATAAAGCGCATTTTCTTTTGAAAAGAAACGATTTGATCGTCCTAATTTCTATGTCAACTCGTATGTGATAGCGCATAGACGACACTTGCTCAATTTCAACTTTAAAACCCAAGTTTCTCACCATAAGATGGAACTTTAGGTTTCAAGTCGCTTTTTGCAAAGTTGTTTCGGGACATTTAGAAGTTAATTAAAACTTCTTTATAAATTTTGACTTTTTAAAAGAAACTACTTCGTATCAATAAGATAGAAGTCTTTTCTTACAGTCTGTTATTAAGCGTGGTTTTTGAAAATTTGCACGCATTTGCTTAAATGGCCTGATTTGCAATAAATCAAATAACGATTCCAAAATAAAGGATAATGAACATAAAAGTAAATCAAATAACTCAAACAAATTATATATATATATATATATATATATATATATATATATATATATATATATATATATATATATATATATAAGTAAAATGTTTCTACAAAGTTTACATAAATATTCTAAAGGGAAAAAGAAGGATAAGAGTTAAAAGACAGAACCCGGAAAGCAAACTCGCGAAACGAGCCTTGGATTTCTAAATTTTCTAAAGTCTTGAAAACTTGAATGCTCGAGCCCGAACTTGACCCCAAATGACTTCAAACCAATGAGTCAATCCCAATTGAGTATTAGCCAAGCTCGATCCCAAAGTGCATTATGAAAAAAAGAAATGAAAAATAAGGATTAGCATATGTACTGAGGGTGAACTTAAAGGAACTAAGGCAAATATAATTTAATGAGCTAAAAACTTACTTATTCAAGTCATGAAATACAGATGGCTAGCAACAGATTGTCAACAACAAACATTTAATCAAACAAAAGAAAATAATGAACTCATGTCTATGCTAAGAAGTGCAGCAATTTCAAACTTAATAATTTATCAAGATGAACCCAAATGTATTTCTGAAGAGACCAACTATAAAACTCTAAATCTCATAATAATAATAAAAGATGTATTATAGACTTCTTAACATACAAATAAATTGCATTTGACCTCCTTCCCTTTCCTAGCAATAGACAGAAACCATGCCAAAATATTGCAACCTTAAGATAAGCAAAGTAACACCAAATCATTGGTAAACACAGCCCAGGCTTTTTAAAAAAAAGATATATATCGACCAACAGGCCATACATTCCAGATAAACAACCCACCAAATCTGCCTCATATCAAGGTAACCAAACCTAGCAACTCAACCTTTATTTCCCTTCATTTTCTTCCTATTAACAGATAGGAGTATAAGCAGGAGTTACCATTGTCGAATTCTTATTCTATCAACTTTATGCCGAGCTAACTTTGATGATGATACGTTTTAACTATAAAAGAGAAACATTTAAACTTCATATCCCATATAAGATGAGGAGCACAATCTCAAATTCACTTACTGAGATAACCTATGCAACAACAATCATAATGCATACCAGCTCTCCAGATGCAACAAAATACTCATCGAGAAACCAAAAAAAAATGAAATAGAATTGAGAAGTATGCACATGAAAACTCCACTCGCGGCTATAAGCCTATAACACCCTCACACCTGAACATCACAAAGGGCAGAATACAAAAACCTGCAACCCTTGAAACAATCTGCCAACAAGAATTCTCACAAGACCTGCAGCAAGACTACTGGTACAAAGAATAACCTTCCACCAAAACTGAAACTAACCTGACAGAACCTAAACCTGCTTCCATACACACAGGCCTCCTTCATGCCCTCTTTCTAGACCAACACACATACAGGATTTACTCACCATACAGACTCAGATAAGCTGAAGAATGAACTGAATAAGATCTGGAGAAATAACTAGCAGAAGATGATCTGAGCGCGCAGCATCTATCAGTCAATTCTTTTAAGAAAAAGAAGAGAACCAGGCAGGGAGCTAACTTAGAACCTTGAACCAATAGGAACTTAGCAGAATCAAAATCTTTTACACCCTCTCTTAGCACCCTTTAGGTCTAGAAATAATCTAAGCAAAACAGGGGAGCAATTTAAGCCTAGAGGTGCAACTAAACCTTTCAGAAGCAGCATGAGATTCAAAGAAAACAAGACTGAAACCCGGAGCAATGACAGATAGAGCTTCACACTAGAAGCAGAAAGCAAACTATGACACAAAACAGCATACTTAGGGTAGGTTCAAACTTAACAGAATCAACATGAACAACCTACACCATTTCATTGAAACAGAATTCACACGTAAACAATAACAAAGAGCCAGCAGCTTAAGAACTCAATTGTCCACCTTTAAAGTTCACGTTTCAGTATTTTGACACAATTTTTCTGAAAATTTCAGCATCATAGACAATTCACACTTTAATGAGAACCAATTTATTCACATCCTACAGAATTCAGCTTACGCAAGCAGATTAACGAGTGAACAAGGCCAGTACAATGACAAGACACAATTTCAAAGCTGTTTCCTAGTTTCAATAGTTGGTATCTCTCCAAAGAATTAACCCTTAACACAGAAATCAGTCGCTCTTCATACAAACAGTACAATGACTCACCATGGACTTCTAAAGCTCACTTTATGAATTTAAGATCACATAAGCAATTATACACAAGAACCTTAAGCACACTGCCAAATGCCACTCAAACACAACTCGTTCACTCGACAAATGATTTCAATTAAACCAACAGAAAATAAAGTTCCTTTCTTTAGCATATGAGGATCAAACAACCAAGCAAACTCAGGAAATCGCTAACAGGCGCAGAAGCAATAGAAATTTCATACAACGAGCAAACGAAAAAAAATAAGGAAGAATGATTACCTCTTTGCGAGCAGCGACTAGGGCGATGGATCCGAAAAATAGGCTCGAACAAACGCGAAGACTCGAACGAGGTCAACGACTTGAATAACGACGAAGCGACACAGCTAACGCAGAAATGATAAACCAAAACCATAAACGACTAGAAACAGTAGCTTTTTGAATTCAAAACTGACAAGACTTGTATATTTCCTTCATCCGTTTTCCCTCTTTCCCTCTATAGGCTACTGCTTTCCTCTCTCTATTCCCGGCCCTTTCTTCGACCCCCTAACGCCGCTGCTTATTCCCCCCGCTCTCCCCTTTTTTTCCCCTTGCCCCCTCAAAACGAGATTCAAAGCCCTCTTATATCACCTAAAATTTGGGTTCTAGGTTGTGAAAATACTCAAAAACCCTTCAACGGCTCGAATTGGAATAAGCTTCGTACCCCTCCAGCTGGAATTTGGACTGATCTCCTTTTGAACTGGGAATCGCGGGTCGTTTTTAGGCGTGTTGGGTTGGGGAATTGGTTCCGGGTCGTGGGTTTTCTGAAAAAAATTGTGTAATATATGCGTGTGTATAGATATGTAGGGCTTTTGCAAAGGTGGGGCAGAATGGAGGCTATGTGTTGCATTTTTAGACATTTTTTAGGATAATTAAACTAAATAGAGGTGTTGTGCGGGTGAGTTTAATTTAAGGCTGCGTATTGCATATTTAGTCCTTTCGTGTCAAATTTCGATTATTCCATTTTAACTTAACAATTGACCTTTTTATAAAATAATTAGATATTAATTAAAAGCTTCTGGACAAAATTGGGTGTCAACATGAGGCACGTTGTAAATTCTGTATTGAAAACTCTAAAAATCTTGATGAAGTTCCAGACGAGCTGGAAAGAGCACTTAGGAAAATTAGAATCATATCTTTAAGTCCCTCCTGTGATATCAAGGAAGCATTTCTAGTTGATGGACTCAAGCACAATCTCCTAAGCATCAGTCAACTATGTGATGGTGGGTACAAGGCAAAATTTGAATCTAGCAGATGCATCATCCATGACAACAAAGGTAAGGTTGTTCTCTCTGGATCCAGAGAAAACAATATCTATGTCCTAAACAATGTAAAGCATCAACAGGTAAACGTCTATGTCTTGCATCTATTACTAATGACCCTTGGACATGGCATAGAAAGTTAGGTCATGCTAGTATGTCTTTGATCGAGAAACTATCTAAACAGGAACTAGTCATTGGATTACCTAAGCTTAACTTCTCTAAAGATCATATTTGCGATGCATGTCAGCTAGGCAAGCAAACTAGAACTTCTTTTAAAGGAAAGGATATTGTCTCTACATCCAACCCCCTTGAACTACTGCATATGGATCTATTCGGTCCAACCAGAACTGCTAGTATAGGAGGTAAAAGATATGCATTTGTAATTGTTGATGATTACTCTCGTTTTACTTGGGTTATGTTTCTATCTCATAAAGATGATGCTTTTAAAAGCTTTGAAGTGGTTTGCAAGAAAGTTCAAAGAGAGAAAGGTTACTACATTTTCCACCATCAGAAGTGATCATGGAGGAGAATTCGAAAGCAAAATTTTTGAAGGATACTGCAATTCTCATGGGTTCACTCACAACTTCTCTTCTCCTCGGACTCCTCAGCAAAATGGAGTTGTAGAAAGAAAGAATCGCACTCTTTTCAAGACATGGCCAGAACCATGTTAGTTGAGCACTCTCTTCTGAATCAATTTTGGGTTGAAGCTGTAAGTACTGCTTGTCATATTCTAAATAGGTGTCTTATTCGCCCTATTCTTCATAAAACCCCCCTATGAACTCTAGAAAGGTAAAAGACCTAATATTAGTTATTTTCACCCTTTTGGATGTAAATGCTTTATTCATAACAATGGCAAAGATAATCTTGGCAAACTTGATCCTCGTAGTGACGAAGGTATTTTTCTAGGATACTCTACTACCAGTAGATCTTATAGAGTGTTTAATAAAAGGACATTATCTGTTGAAGAATCCATGCATGTTGTCTTTGATGATTCTTTGACCCATATCGAGAAAGGTAATGATGCAGATGAAGAAGAAGTCGACCCAACCCAATCAACACCCTTAGAGATCACAATCACCACCTCTGAGCCTCCAAGCCTTCAAATTCAAAATACTGAGGAGTCAGATTCCATTCCAGGACAAGCTGAGTTAACTACACACCTCAAAGAACTGGAAGTGGTAGTACCAAATGAATGGAGGAGTGATCCCGACTATCCACAGAAATACATCATTGGAGATCCTCGAGAAGGTATGAAAACGAGAAACTCTCTTAAATCTAATTTAGCTTTCATCTCACAGATTGAACCAAAGAAGATAAATGAAGCCCTTCAAGATGAATCTTGGGTCCTTGCCATGAAAGAGGAGCTCGATCAATTTGAGAAAAATCAGGTATGGAAGCTAGTTTCCAAACCCAAGGGAAAATCTGTTATCGGCACAAAATGGGTGTTCCGAAACAAGCTCAACGAAGAAGGTAAGGTGGTAAGAAACAAGGCTCGTCTAGTGGCTCAAGGCTACTCTCAAACGGAGGGAGTCGACTACGACGAGACATTTGCTCCTGTTGCTAGACTTGAATCTATTCGTATGCTTTTGGCTTTTGCTTCCTTCAAACGGTTCAAACTTTTTCAAATGGATGTTAAAAGTGCTTTCCTAAATGAATTTATTAAAGAAGAAGTTTTTGTCAAGCAACCCCCTGGTTTTGAAAACTCTGACTACCCTCGTCATGTTTTCAAGCTTTCCAAAGCCCTTTACGGTCTTAAACAAGCCCCTCATGCTTGGTATGAAAGACTCAGCTCCTTCTTATTATCCCATGGCTTTTCTAGAGGTAAAAGTGACAAAACCTTATTTATACAGAAAAATTCCTCTGATATTCTCATTATACAAATTTACGTGGATGATATCATTTTTGGTAGCACTAATCCAGAATTATGCAAGAATTTTGAAGTACTAATGCAGGGAGAGTTTGAAATGAGTATGATGGGTGAACTCACGTTCTTCCTAGGACTTCAAATCAAACAGTACGAAGATGGTATCTTCATTTGTCAATCTAAATATACTAAGGAACTCATTCTTAAGTTTGGCATGAATGATGCCAACTCTGCTAAAACTCCCATGAGCCCTGCTACCCATCTGGAAAGTGACTCAAAAGGTACAAGTATCAATGCTTCCCTCTATCGAGGTATGATTGGATCATTACTTTACTTAACTGCTAGTCGACCAGATATTATGCTTTCAGTTTGTAAATGTGCTCGCTTTCAGTCAACTCCTAAAGTATCCCATCTTACTGCAGTCAAAAGAATCCTTCGATATCTTGTTGGTACAGTTAACTATGGTCTGTGGTACCCATGCACCAATTTTTTTGATCTTATTGGCTTTTCAGACGCTGACTATGCAGGTGATAGAATTGATAGAAAAAGCACAAGTGGTGCAAGCTTCTTTCTTGGGAAATCCCTTGTTTCTTGGCACAGTAAGAAACAGGATTGCACTGCTCTTTCTACTGCTGAATCAGAATGTCGCACTAGGACATTGCTGCACTCAACTTCTTTGGATGGGCAAGCAACTATCTGACTATGATTTATTTTTAAACCTATTTCTATGTTATGTGATAACACTAGTGCTATTGAATTATCATACAATCCTGTTGATCATCCTAGAACTAAGCATATCGATGTTCGTTATCATTTTATTAGAGATCATGTTCAGGATGGTGATATTGATATTGCATTCGTGAGCACCGATTTTCAATTAGCTGACATTTTTACAAAACCTCTTTTAGAAGAACAGTTCTGTGCTCTACGTGATTTGCTTGGAATCTTACCTGATCCTTATTAAATCTCATTACTCTTTAAAAATCAAACCTCTTTTGTTTTATCATATTTAAGACTTTCCTGTTTTTACGTTTATTTTATTTTGTCATTATTACTTTTTACCTTTTCAAATGCCATCATTACTTCTCTTTAGTTGAAAAGTTGTCAGGCAGCGTGAAAGCGAGTTCCAAGGGACTGCACTGTGTCCTTTCACTTCCATCAGAACATCACGTCTTTTCGCTTCCTCTCCCTCACACGATACCTCTTCTGTTTTCATCCCCTCTCCTTTTTAACTCTTCTCATTCTCAAACCCTTTCATCTCTCCACCTCTCCTCAACCCTTCTACATTAAAATGGTCAGGAAAACTTCTTTCTCTGCTCGTCGGAGTCAATGCACGAAATCAAAATTACCCACTACCTCTACCACTCCGGTACAGGTGGACTCTGACCACTCCGAAATACCATGTCAAATTATCAAAGCCCTGACAGGAACCCTAATCCTTCCAAGAAATCTGGCAAAAGACCCATGCAGTCTCCTGACGAAGAATGTGTCAAAAGACCCTTGAAGAAATTCTCCCTTGATGATTTGGATGAAACTCTGGATTTTTGGGATGTCTCTGCGAGTGAAAAGCTTGCCGCTATCAAGGAGAAACCTCTGGCTCATGGCAGACTTGTGGATTTGGAGTCTATGGATTCTCTCAATTGCTCTCTGAATCCGTGGTTTGACGCTCAAGACTGGTCCAATTTTTTCTCAACTGAACCCATCGACATTCCCGAGGATTTGGTAAGACTCTTTTATGCAAATCTTCGCCCCTGTTCCTCCGGTGGTTTTGTGACAATGGTGCTGAACACTCGCATTGTTATCACCAAGGCCATTCTGTGTCTTATTCTGGGCTGTAAGTCTTCTGGCTACTCTGAATTCTTTAAAATTTCTTGGCCTGCTGATTTTGAGGTCTCCTTTGACCAAGCCAAGACCTTTTTATGTGATAAGTCTGATGTTCCTGAAGGACAACTAGGCCCCTTAGACCTCTCCTTTGAAATGCGTGTGTTGGCTCATATTGTTGGTACTACTATGCTTCCCCACACTGGTTCTCTCAGTTCCCTCTCCTAACGTGACACTTTGATTGTTTACTGCTTAGTTACTAAGAAGAAACTTGATTTGGCTTCCTGGATCATTGAATATATGCTTGAAAGTATTGCTGAATGTGCTTCTCTTCCGTATGGTATCATTATCACTCGTATCCTGCACTTTTATAGAGTTGATATCTCTACTTGAAAAACCTGCTCATTAACTACATGCTATAATTCTCGCGCTTTTGCATCCATGGGGTATGTTCGCATTAATGGCTCCTGGGTTCGCAAGGAACCAAAGTCTCCAAAACCGGCTGATGATCTTGCTGGTCCTTCCAAGCCATCTGTTCCGGCTGCTGATAAGCCTGCTGGTAAACTTAAAGATGCTATGGCAGACATCAATGACATGTTACTTAGTCTGCACTACAAGAGTGAAAAGGTCTCCGATGAAATTGTTGAGCTCAAACTGGATGTTGGTAGGTTCTCACTTAAGTTAGACACTGCTGTGACTGACTCTGCTGCTGCTATAAGACAGGTGCATGCCCGAATTGATGTTGTTCCTACGGATGTTCACGCCAGAATTACTACCATGTCTACAGATGTTCAAACCAAGCTGGACAGGATGACTGATAATGTTGTGAATACCCTTACCTACTTCCTTCCTCCTCGTTAAACTTAGCTCTCTGGGTCTGTAATTTTCAGGATATTTTAGACTTGCTCTTTTTTTTTTTTTTGCTCCTTTTTGGTTGATGCCAAGGGGGAGAACAGACTGCTTATTCCCTCTATGTACATTTGCATCTATGTGATTATGGTATTATCGTATCTACATTATACAATGTATGTGGTCACTCACTCAGGGGGAGTCAACTAACCTCCTTACCCTGGAGACCTCTACTTGTCGATGTAACAGGATACTTACTCATGGGGAGTCAGCTATCAGGATTGGATAATGCACTCACTCAGGGGGAGTCAGCTATCAGGATTGGACCGTCGACTAAAGCGACAAAGGGAAGTATCCTGGCACATACTCCTTTACTTTTTGTCATCACCAAAAGGGGGGGGGATTGTTGAGTTAATCTAAATACATGTTTTGTTTATGACAAAAAGAATGCGACACTTAAGTCCTATGTGCCTTCTGCAGGAACTACAAGACGAGAGTCAAAATATTATGGAAGATTGATTCTGAAGATCGCTGATTGATTTTGAGAGTCAGCTATGGAAGGTTGAGATTTGTGGCCCGCGTTTTTCGTGGGACTTGTTCCACAATCTGCTCTTGCCTTATTCTCTGGAGATATTCATATCCCTAAGAGAATCAAATCTCTTGGGTCAAATCTCTCTATTCCGTAATACTCGTCAATCACATCTCCATCATATCTCGATTGCAGATCTGCCTCTTTTCCCTTCAACGGGCTTCGCTGTTAGGTCACTATATATTCAAGCATCTCTGGAGATATTACTCATGCTTCTTATTACTGTCTACTATCTCTAAGTCTTTTACTTGCAAGAACTGTATTCCTAAGTGTCTATGAGTGTGTCACAGAAAAGATAAGAGAGATCGTGTAGTGAGGTAATAGTTGTGTCACTGAAGTTGGTCTGATCATCTATAAATCAGACACTGTCGTTAGTGGGGAGCGAAGGATTAAAACCACCTGTGAGAAGACGTTTGTGGTTAACGATAAACCATACTTGTAACTGTGTTCTACAAGAACTTGAAGAGAGATAACTCCCTTGTGACCCAAGGGGACTGGATTAGGAACCGTTTGGTTCTGAACCAGTATAAAACTCTGTATCGTTCCTTGTTTATTTACTGCCTTTTGTTCTGCACTGCTTATTACTTATCTTCCTAAGTCAACTAATAATTTGAGTAGTCGACTAAAATTATAAGTAAAAACAATTCACCCCTCCCCCCCCCCCCTCTTGTATTCATCATTTTGTTCACTGAGATGTTTCCTTTAGAGAAGATGTAATTCCATTCAAGAAAACAGGTCAATCACAGACTAAACTGTTTACTCACAATCCTATATCTGATGAGTATGATCTTCAGTCCATAGTGGACACTGACTTGTATAATGATCTGCAACAACCTGCACAAGAAGTGGAGATTGATATGTATAATCAGTACCGAGATGAGTTTGTGGAGCCTGAGCAAGCCATACAACACTTGGACCAAGAAGCAGCTATAGAAAATGAAGAAATACATGAAAATGCAGAACCAGCAGATCAATTGCTATTGCACAACCCAGTGCCACAAAACACCAGGAGATCAGGGAGGCACACCATACCTCTTGTGTGGATGAAGGATTTTGTATCTCTCAATGTACATTAGGATCAACCTTATGCATTAAGCAAATATCTGTCATATGAAGGTATCTCATCTACATATCAAGCATACATAGTAGTTTTTTCTGAGTATACAGAACCAAGGTCATTTACTGAAGCCTCTAAAGATCCCAAATGGATTGAATCAATGCAAGCTGAAATACATGCTCTAGAAAATAACAATACCAGGGTAATAGTCACTTTACCTAAAGGAAAGAAACCTATAGGGTGCATGTGGATCTATAAAATAAAGTACAAGCCCACAGGAGAAATAGAAAGATTCAAAGCAAGATTAGTTGCAAAGGGTTATAGCCAGAAAGAAGGGATTTATTACCAAGAGACATTCTCTCCAGTTGTAAAAATGGTAACTATGAGAACAGTTATATCTATTGCAGCTGCACAACACTGGCATATACATCAAATGAATGTATACAATGCATTCCTGCAAGGTGATCTCTTTGATGAAATTTACATGGAATTACCATAGGGATTCAAGAGACAGGGGAGAACAAGGTGTGCAGGCTCATTAAATCCCTTTATGGGTCGAAACAAGCCCCAAGGCAGCGGAATACAAAGCTGATAGAAGCACTGGTAAACCTAGGCTTTAAACAAAGTCAGCTGGATTACTCACTATACATAAGAAGAACTGAAACTCGAATGGTAGTGGTTCTAGTGTATGTAGATGATATACTGCTAACTGGAGATAATCTCAAACTGATAGAAGAGACAAAGGGTGCACTACAACAAGCCTTTAAGATGAAAGACTTGGGAGAGCTGAAGTACTTTCTTGGAATTGAATTTGCTAGATCAAAAGAAGGAATTCTTATGCACCAGAGAAAGTATGCACTTGAACTTATCTCTGAATCTGGTCTAAGTGGTGCCAAACCTGCTCCTACACCCTTTGACCCTAACACTAAGCTGACTACTAAGGAATATGATGATCTGCTTAAAAAGAAGATGGCAAGCAAAGCTCCGGTTGACAAACTTCTACCAAGTGCTGGTCCCTATCAAAGGTTATTAGGCAAATTGTTATATTTGACAGTCACCAGGCCTGATATTTCAGACACTTAGTCAATTTTTACAACAGCCAAAATAGTCTCACATGGAGCCTGCTGTAAGAATTGTCAGATATATCAAAAATCATCCAGGTCAAGGAGTGCTACTGTCTAGCAAGGTTCAGAATGAAGCAGCTATTACTGCATACTGTAATACAGACTAGGTTGCATGTGCTTTCTCTAGGAGATCAGTCACATGGTTCTTAATTAAAATAGGAGATTCTTTGGTATCCTGGAAGTCAAAGAAGCAGACAACTATCTCTAGAAGCTCTGCTGAAGCTGAATACAGAAGCCTTGCCTCAGTAACAGCAGAATTAACATGGTTAACCAGTCTGATAGAGGAAATTGGGATCAAAGTTGAAAATCCTGTGAAGGTGTTCAGTGATAGTAAATCTACATTACAAATAGCAGCCAATCTAATTTTCCATGAAAGGACCAAACATATAGAAATTGATTGTCACTTCATAAGGGAAAAAATACAAAGGGACCTGATTCAAACAGAGTACATCAACACCAAAAATAAGCCAGCAGATGTGCTGACTAAATGTCTGAACAGGGTCCAACATTTGATGCTGATCTCCAAGCTAGGAATGGTTGATATCTTTGCACCTCCTAGCTTGAAGGGGAGTGTTGAGAGTATGAATAATTAGCTCAATTAGGTGTAATTAGTTAATCAGGGGCAGTTTAGTAAATAATGCTAGTTCCGAGAATTAGTTAGGTTGGTTAGTATTTTTTTACCTAATTCCTAAATTTAGTTACAATGAGACTTAGCTCATTACTTAATCATTGTGCATTGTATCAATTCATTCTTATCACTTGAATATAAGCGTTTATCTCTCTAACATCTCTCTAGACCTCATCTTCTTCCTCTAACCCTACTTTATCACCTACACGATCAGTGCATATATACTAATTTGCCACCATAGGTGAGCATTGTATATACTGTGAGCCTATATATATTTGAGCTGAGCAGGTATGTGCTCTAGCTATGTAAGCTCAAAAGTTGTTAGTGATATAAGAGTGAGATGATGTTTACTTTGACCTAGTCAAATAGAGCCTTACAAACCGAAGGAACATGTTCCAAACATACCCCTAATATAAATGTTGTATCTTTACCTTTCGGTTCGTACGAGCTCCCAATACTACAACTACAACAAACAATATACCCACCAAGGTAGAGATGCGATAAAAACTTATCCGCACCGGGTATATATGTTAGAAGAATTGAATAGAAAACAATGAAAAAAGGTGGTTTCGAGGCACGAAAGATTGCTATCTTTCAAGAAATAATGCATGTATTTCGTATGAGGATTACGAATCAATTTTTTTTAAAGGATAAAACAAAACCAAAAAGAATATTGCAAATTTTGATAACCATTTCGTGATAGGAAAGTCTGAATTTATACAGCAAGAGTCAGATCTTTTAAGAAGAGACACAAATCTTCTTTAAACAGATGTTTCAATTTTATTTAAATTCAAATTTAAAATTCGAATTTAAATCAATTGAATTTTCTGTTGGAAAAGAAATAAATCCAAGTCCAAGTCTTTAATATATAATATTATATATATATATATATATATATATATATATATATATATATATATATATATATATATATATATATATATATATATATATAACCTTCTGTGAACTTTGCTTCTCTTATGATTTTTGCTACTTTCTTTTTGATAACAAACTACTCCAACATTCCCCCGCTAGTTTGTTATATTTTCATAATACTACGCATACCGAAAAGTATCTTGTTACAGATTTAAACTTTTTATTAGTGTAAATATTTTAAAGTACTAACGAAGTTATTTGTATCTTAAAAGGTTTGAACCACAACTCCTTGTGTTAATACCGAAAATATTACACATGATATTATATAATGGCTAAAAATTTCAGTAATTGTTTTGGCACGTTTCTGGCCATGTGCTTATCCCGATTCATGAATATTAACAAGATCAACCCTTTGGATCTTGCTAGAAGCGGCACCACTTCAATATTCATATAGGTAGAATTTAGTCTCTATGTCCCTGTTACTATAGACATTTGCTAATTCCATTAAGAATTTAATTCATTCTCTTCTTGTAACAGTATACATCTCGGAGTTTATCCTTTGCTCCTGTTATTACAAGAAATTTAACAACTTCTTTACTCCTCAAATAACAGTAAACGGTACACTGAGCCGAGGCTATAAACGAGGAGTCTCGTGTAAAAACAACATAAATAACTTGTTGTTACCCATTGAACTTTATTGTTAGAGTATATACGAACTCAAAGTTGGGTTCACATTACTTGTGTTTAATTTAAGGGTTTTAGCCCTATTTCTTCTCCAGTTTGTTGTACCGCATCTCTTGGGAATGCTTTGGTAAGCGGATCAGCCAAATGATGACAATTAAAGTTCTTTCTCTTTTTATTAAAAGACTTGGAAACTTTCAGATTTTTGTTTTCGTTTTCTGAATTATTTTGACTTACTAAATTAACTGTGGAACTTGAATTTTGAATAAAAGCATCACGAGTTCGAGTCTCACTTTCAATTTGAATGTGAGTTCGAAATTGTTCCACGGTCAGTTCATAAGAAGAATGCAGTACTTTCTTTCGATAGTCATTCCAGGAAGAAGGTAACATTCACAGAATTGCACCAATCGAAAGTGCATCAGGAATTTTAACTTCAAGATCACTTAGTTTTGAAACTAATATTTGCAGTTCATGAATCTGATCCATAATAGGCTTAGTATCAACCATCTTAAATTCGAAATATTGCAAAGACAGAAATTTGTCGATACCTCATTTTTCATTTTTATATGCACTTTGCAACGCTGTCCAGATTTCCCTTGGAGTCTTCAGATTTGAATATAGATTATAGAATCTATCCGTCAAAGTGTTCAGAATATGCCCACGATAGAGAAATTCATCTTCTTGACGTTTCTTCCATTCTTCTTTGATTGCATCTGAATCCGTAGGGGTTGGTTCTGGCAGATAAGGTAGTATTGGATCAAGAACATAGAATATTTTCAACGCTGTCAGTAAGAAGATCATCTTATCTTTCCAGCGGGTAAAATTGGTTCCATCAAAACGATCAAGTTTGATGAACTCTTTTGGATTTTCAACAGCAGACATCAATTTCTCCATTGTGGAATATTTCTTGAAAATTGTTAGAAGAATTGAACAGAAAACAATGAAGAAATGTGGTTTTGAGGCACGGAAGATCGCTATCTCTCAAGAAATATTGTCTGTATTTCCTATGGAGATTACATATCAATTTTCTTAAAGGATACAATAAAACCAAAAAGAATACTGATGTGGGACAAACCTTTCCTCCACTTTATAACAAACTACTCCAACAGTATATACCAAGTCAATGTATAGATGCAATGTGTTTGAAAATAGAGTTCCATCACCTAACCATGGTTAATTAATGCATATATTCATATCATTAAATCACCGTACTATGGTAACTCAACATAGTTTGATGTAAACACCCGATGTGTGTAAGTATTTACCGTGGAGAGGTTGTTTCCTATAGACCCTCTGCAAAAGAAAATACTATGAAAATAATTTAACAAAACGAGATGCAAAAGTCATGATATTTGTAGGAGCTTCCACTATTATCTTTTTTGTGTATGATACAATGGGAGTCGTATAGGGTATATTTGGACATAGTGCTGTCAATATGGGCCGGCCCGACCCAACCCACACGGGTTTTGTGATTTGTCAGACACAAATTGAGTGTGCCATTAATTCATTAGCCCAACCCAGCTCTATGTGGGTCGTGGGCCATAGGCCGGGCTGGGCCAACCCACCATTATTATTATTTTAATTTAAGGGTTTTTTAACTATATACCCATAAAATTCAAAGTATTTACAAGCCCTACCCATTAAAAATTACACTACTCATGAAATCAAAAGTATTTACCCAACCTGCCCATTTATTATTGTATACCTTTGTTATATCTTATGGGTGTATACCTTTAAGGTATACTGCATAAATAATAGTATACAAGTCTAGATATGGATGTATACCTTTAAGGTATACTGTATAAATGATAGTATACAAGTCTAGATAGATAGGGCATGTAAAAAATTTATGGGTAGGACTTGTAAATATGAAACTTATGGGTAGAGGTGTGTAAATATTTTAATTTTGATAGGTTTTTGTAAACCTCTCATAATTTTTTTAATATTGGTTTTGCATTTTTGATAACATTTTAAACTAGAAATACACAAGATATTACCATTATTTTCAGCTGAAAAACAATACAAACTTTGATTATAACAAAAACTTATTTTGAACTTAATCCTTTCAAATTTCATTAAAAGAAACAACAACATACCCAATACAATTCCAAAAGTGAAGTATGGGGAGGGTGAGATGTACGCAGACATACCCCCACCAAGGTGGAGATGTTGTTTCCGATAGACCCTCGGCTAGAAAAAGTATTTTAAAAATATTTTACAAAAACAAACAAAATATTTTGAAAACATGATAGAAAACAAAAAGGTAAGAAACATCATGATACCTCAAGTACTCACGTATAATAACCAGAGCAAATAGAAGATAGCATTAGCGATAAGGACGTAGGACAAGAAACAACAACTATGCATAGGATTGTCTAACCCTAATATGATATTCTTTTCTCCGTAATTAAGAAATAGGTGGTACTATAATCTACTTATAGTATTATATTAAAACTCTGACTTATTTTGCAAGATCAATTATCAATTTTGAATTATTGATTTACTTTTGTCATTACAATTAAAACTACAATTACATTTATTTATGAAGGGTAGAAAAAGCAAAAGCTATTTTATTAAGCCCACAGGCCAACCCAGCCCAGCCTCAATCAACCCTCACAGGTTGTGGGCTTGCGTGGGCTGGACTAAAAAGTTTCGGTAATCAAACTAACCTATCAACAGAAAGAACTGAGGTTGATTTTATGGGCTAGAAAAATCATAGCCCACTTCTATCAAATCACGGGCTAAGTCGGGCTGGCCCAACAGGGCAAGCTCTTATTGACGACTCTATTTGGACATTTCCATGTTCAAAGTATATCACTTTGGACTTAATCAATTATGCATGGATGTATTTAGAGATTTTTTCAAATTTTTTTTTTTCGGACATACTTTATATATATACATATATAATGTATACACTTGTGCAAAACTAAAGTGCTTGGCAAAGCTTGAAAATTAAAAAGGAATTATTACCCCCTCATAACCATTCTCAACCGTTATCCACTTTTTGTAAGAATATTTTGTCTTTTATTTCTTTTTGTATCATATTTATTAAATATAATTTGATGATATAAATATTTAAAAAATATAAGACAAATATATATGTGTATATGAGTGTATAGAAGCTATATATACAAAATATCAATCTATTATATTTGATATTTTAATTATAAATAAAATTTTAAATATAAATATTGTGGCTAGATTATGTTAGTGTTAGGTGATTTGTTAATATAGTATATTGAGGGCTATTTATGTGGAAATCACAGTTAAAAACAGGAAACAAAACTTAAATAGCGTCATACCAAAGGGCCATTCATAAACATTCTATTGGGCTTATAGTGGTTCAAATCCATAGAGCCCAACTAACCAAAGCCTTCATCCAAACCCTACTATATAAGCCTCATTACAACTAGGGTTTCATTTGTTCCATTTGGCCACAAACCAAATTAACCCAACAGCAGCAGCAGCAGCAGCAAACAACAATGGTGAAGTTTCTGAAAACAGGGAAAGCAGTAATCTTACTGCAAGGGCGTTACGCTGGTCGCAAGGGCGTAATCATCAAGGCATTCGATGAAGGAACACGTGACAGACCATACGGACATTGTTTAGTAGCAGGTATATCAAAATACCCTAAGAAAATTATCCGCAAAGATTCAGCCAAAAAGCAAGCTAAGAAATCACGTGTTAAGGCATTTGTGAAATTAGTTAATTATAATCATATTATGCCTACACGTTACACACTTGATGTTGATTTGAAAGATGTTAACGTTGACGTCTTACAGACTAAAGATAAGAAAGTTACTGCTGCTAAGCAAATTAAGGCCCGACTTGAGGAACGCTTCAAGACTGGTAAAAATCGTTGGTTTTTTACTAAGCTTAGGTTTTGAAGGGCTTGTTGAGTTAATGTTTTGATCAAGGATTAGTACTCTTTTGTTATCGAGTAATGTGACGATGTTTTGAAAGGCTCTTTTGAATTTTGCAAATGGAATATTTGGATCTTATTTATTATTTTTATTTTGGGTTATTGTGTTGCTTTTGTTTTATGATTGTTGATATTGATTGCGTTGTGATGGATTTACTTATGTTCGACACTTTTACTGATTTATTACTCCTCCATTAGACGCGGAGTTTAGAAATGTGTTTCTTTTTTGGAACGGGCTTGGGAGAAATGTTGTCATGTAAACTGGAACAGTTATGTTTTTGTATCTTCATGAGCTTTGATGTGTATCTGATTATTGGAAATTAGTAAGGCTAGAGATTTGCATGCTGGAGGTGATTAGATGTTTATGTTTTTGCCCATGTCTAGCAAGGCTTTTAGTTCTAGAGCTGGCTCGGGATATGGTCTAGCGATGAGTGTGACGTCTGAGTTAGGTACGTCACTTTTTGAAATTAAGTGGAGAACTAGAGGGCGAGCTCATTATTCACTGATTATTTAATCGTGGCTCAGTGGACCATAGGGATTTCTTTTATTATATCATGCACATTTATTTATAGGTTGATTACTTAGGATGGAAAGGGATGACTGTAGTGCAATCGAGCAGTAAAAATAATGTATTTTTCCTTTTAGGATTTACATTTTTCTTTCACAATCCTTTTCTTTCTAGCCCATCATACTAGTTCCATTCCTGTTGGTACCAGAGTTTTGTTGGGAATATTCTGTTAGTTGCATTCACCATATGTACCGGATTTGTGAGGAATTAACTGTAGTACAGGAGATATTTGTCTACCTTCAGGTGATTTAGGATCATTAGAGGATGAATGTGTGTTCATTAGTTTGCTAGTTCTGTTCTTTTCTTGATATGGGAGGTCGCAAGTGCAGGTTTGTGCTAACTGAATTGATCCACCTGGCAGTCTACCTAGTACAGAGCATAGGTTTCTGTCAGCATATTCAGTCCAAGAGCATAGGTTGCTAGTGTTAGGCTGCCTCCTTAGGTGGATGATATTTAGCTTAATATCCGAAATTGCATTATAGGTTTCAATGCAGGATTCGCCTTTTATAGGAATAAATTTTTGAGAAGCCGCACTACAGAATTTATCATTAGAAGGCTGGGGTCTGTATTAGTAATGAAGGGTCCCAGTTAGAGTAGTATATAGGCTACAAGCCGATGACTGCAAAATAATTTTTGCCAATGTATCAGCCACTTTATTTGCTTCTCCGATAAAGCCAAATTAACAGGCTCCAAAGTTCATTCTATCAATCTGTGAGTCAACGTTCATTTCATTTCTCAAGTGGGATGAGATAGTTGTAAATTGTTTTTAAAAGCAGTCATAATATTGCATTGTCGTCTTAAAAATATACATTTTTCTTTTACATTCCTTTCCTTTCTAGCCCATCAAACTAATTCCAGTCATGTTACTCGAGTTTTGTTTGGAATATTCGGTGAGTTGCATTCGCCAGATAGTACCTCCTCTTCACAATAGTTGGATATGTGAGAAATAAATGTCGTGAAAGGATAATTTAGTATAGGCTTATAGCAGATATTTGTTTCCCGTCAATTAGTCTGCGAGTCATGATAATAACATGGACAGGATGAACATGGTTCCCGTTCCCCATTGGACCGCGTGGCTAGTTCATGAGCATAGGTTGCTATTCTTAGCCTGCTCTCCAAGGTTTTATGCAAATGGGTTCTATACTATTGAGCGTCTAAACTTATTTAATACAGTTAGTAGATATATAGCCCTTTTGAGAGATGGGTAAATAACAAATCTTCTTTTTAGTATTGCTTTATGATCTAAGGAGCATGGGTCGCCATGGCCGAACGAATGTAAAAGAACTTGGGCTAACACTTCAAGTATTGTAGCGGGATGCAATATTAGGGTTACAAGTTGATTATAGCCAACTTAATCCGAAATTGCATTGTAGCTTGCAATCCTATACTCTCTTTTTATAATGAATCCAAAATACAAAGTTTATTGAAAGGGGACAGTGGTCTATAACAGTACTGAAGATCCCCCACCAGCATACATGCGACAAGCCGATTACTCCAATCCAATTTTTGCCAATGCATTTTCCATTTAATTTGCTAATCCAAAAATGTCAATCCCTAAAGTCCTAAGTCCACTCATCAAGGTTGATTTCAAGTGAGATGAGATTCGAAGATTTGCTATTTGCACTTTCAGAACTGAAGTGTTGTGAACGGAATTAAAGAACCATATAATCCATTACCTTTATGATTCTGAAGGACTGCGCCCCGTTTTCGAGGTGATAACAGGAGCCTTGTGATGGAACATGCAATAGTCGAAGGACTGCTCCCATTTTGAGGTTATTACAGGAGCCGTTTGATGGAGCATGCAACAGTTAGGAAACATGAGTTCTCATTTCCATGTTGCATTCAATTACAGTTGCATATCGTTGTAGTAAATTTGCACTACATTGCCACAAGATACCATTAGCAAATCCTCAAATGTTTACAGAAGTTGGACTTCCTAAAAGATCTCATAAACGTGAGAAACTACAACTAGTATAGGGAGGGGGGAGGAGAACGTGTGAAATTCACCACGCTATGCGCAGGGGCAGAGCCTCTTCGTATGCTGATGCTTCCCATCACAAGATAGCATAGACTGTTGCGAGGAGTACAAGCAGGCTCCAGGGTTCTGAAAAGCAAAAGTTCAAAACTGATAATCAAAACGTACATCCAATAGTCATTTAGTTCTCTCTACTTGACATGCAAGGTCTCGTTTTATTTATTTTGTCGAAATTGCCGTGGCCTGCAGATATATAATGCTGCGCCATTGGATGTCATTAGCTCCTTAAAAGGCTAAAATTGTTTTGTAATACTGTTACCCCTCTATACATAATAGGTTCTTTCCCTTAATCCGATCTGATCAGCACTGTCTTAGTGCTGGTAAATTTTTCAAAGAATCTTTATTAACCATTCAAATAAATCTGGAAGAGAATTGGCTAATTATGTTTCCAAACCGCATCTTTCAAGGTCCCTTTTAATATGAGAATAGATATAGTGACTTACCTTTGTATTTTCAAATTGGTTGTGTGGCTGTGTATCATGTAATATCGGTACAGGTAGCTGTCATACGATACTTGATATATCCTACAGAAAAAGTTCACTTACCAGATCTCTGGGGGCATCATCAACTACTTCAGCAGGCTGATCTGCTCCGACACTTGCCAAGCATCCACCTTTGCAGCTCAAGTACTTCTGCATCCTGTTTTGAAGATAAATGAAGCAGGATGAAGCTTGTCAAAATAAATAAATAAATAAATAAATAAATAAAGCAGGATGAAGCAAATCTAGCACGAATAATAATACAGGAATAAAGAGGATAAAGAAGAGTGGAATTTCTCTTCCCAGTTGATAAAGCATTAATTCAGAACCTCAAAGAGCTATAGGTCAAGACTCAAGAGAGAACAGTAAATATACACTCATATACTATTGTTAATAAAGAAAAGTAAATATATATGTCTATTTCTCTTTCCCGTTTATCTAGACTGAGGCAACAGACAGTAAATCAAGAAGATTATACCCAGAAGTGAACAACATCAAATTTAAATTTAAAAAGGAGAAAATAGTGAACTAGGAAATAGTATAAATACATGCACTTACGTCTCGCACTGGTTGAGCAATAAGAATTTGTTGGGAACACAAGATTGGCCACTTGATTTGCATACCAAATCACATGATTCACCTTGTCTTCACTTCCATAAATCCAAAATTAAAGCATTACTACCGTAACATGATAGTAACAATGATAATAATAGAACAGATGTTGATTGGAAGACCAACCTTCCTATCACAATATTTATACCAGCCAATCTTGCTTCAGCTTGCGCACCAGAAGCACCTATCATGCAATGATACAAAGTATCAAATCAACTAAATCTGTCATCAGCAAATTATCTTAGCAAGAAGAGCAATGTTCAAGAAGCACTGTGGAGACAATGGGAAAGGTGTAATGCTATAGTCTTGTCCTGGCTAATGAATTCTGTTTCTAGCAGTCTTCTTGGGGATATAGTGTATGCAACTAGTGCACATGCTATTTGAGAAGATTTGCAAGAAAGGTTTGATAAAGTGAATGATTCAAGAACCTCTCAACTGCATAAAGAAATTGTAACTCTAACATAGGGAACCAATTTTGTATCTGCATAGTATTCTAAGTTGAAAGATTTCTGGGATGAATTTGAAGCTTTAGTGCCTTCACCTGCATGTGATTGTGAGAAATCTAAGGATTTCATGCTATATTTACAAAGGCAAAAGCTATACCAATTCTTGATGGGACTAAATGATTCATACCTTTAAGCTAGGAGTCAGATTCTCTTAATGAGTCCCTACCAACTGTAAACCAGGCCTATAATATGAAAATCAGTGATGAGAGCCAGACAGGGATAGTAACTGTTCCAGGATTGTTGGGTGCACCACCTGTTATGAGTAACTTGGATCCTGTTACAATGGACTCTAACAATAGGAATGGTGATTCTGCAAGATACAAGAAGAATGTAAACTTGTACTGTGACATCTGTAAAATCAAAGGGCATAGCAGAGAAGGATGTTGGAAAGTGATTGGGTATCCTACTGATTTTAAGCCAAAAAGGAGAAGAGAATGCAATCCTAGCTCAACTGCTTACAATATGGTTACTGACAACTAACCTGGCAAAAATAAAGTCCAGAAATGATATCATGATAGAGAACTTATGCCTCAGATGAAAACATGTACATTCTCACAGGAGCAGTATGAACAAATCCTGCATATGCTTGGAAATAATCAGATTCAACATGCTTCTACCTCATCAGCTAATATAGCAGGTACAATTAGTGCTTTGTTAGTTTCTAACAATGTTCAAGACTGGATCATTGAAACAGGTGCCATAAATCATATGGTCTCAGATCTTGACATGCTAGACCATAACACAGTAGTTAAAAATGTATGTCCAAAGAGAGTGTATTTGCCAAATGGAGATGTTTCTCATATGACATACACTAGAAAAAGCAAGTTGTCTGATAGAATTATAGTGAATAATGTCTTTCATCCCCAATTCAAATACAATTTATTGTCAGTTTCTAAGATAAAAAAAGAATTGGGATGCTTAGTGACTTTTATCCCAACTTTTGTGTGTTTCAGGATCTTTACAGTAGGAAGGTGAAGGATATTGGTAAAGAGAAGAATGGATTATATCTACTCCTGAAGAAGTCAGCTGAAGAAACTAAAGAGGGAGTCAGCTTGAATGTGACTGAAGTAGTTAATATAGATGTTAGTCTGTGGCATAAAAGACTAGGTCATGTGTCATCTGGTGTTATCAGAAGTCTTTTCCCTGTTAAGTATGATCATGTAGTGAGTGTGTTAGATAAGTGCATTGTATGTCCTTGTGCCAAGCAGACCAGACTTCCTTTTCCGTCCAGAAGTATTACAAGTAAAAAATATTTTGATCTAATTCATGTTGATGTATGGGGACCTTACAGAGTTCCTACTGCTAATGGACACAAGTATTTTTTTACCATTGTTGATGACATGAGCAGAATGACATGGCTTTTTCTGTTGAAACTCAAATCTGATGTATGTGTTGCATTACAACAATTCTTCTATTTTGTTAGAACACAGTTGACACAGTAGTTAAGACTATAAGAACTAACAATGGAGCTGAGTTTGTCAACTCAGTATGCAATACAATGTTTCAGCAGTTAGGTATGGTGCATCAAAGATCTTGTATTTATACCCCTCAGCAAAATGGAGTGGCTGAGAGAAAGCACAGACACATCCTAGAGGTAACTAGAGCCATCAGATTTCAAGCACACATTCCCATAAGATTTTAAGGACACTGTATCATGGCAGCAGTATATCTGATAAACAGGCTACCAACTGGTGTATTGGTCATGTATCCCCCTATGAGAAGCTGTACAACAAAGCTCCATCCTTAAGTCACTTGAGAGTGTTGGATTGTTTGTGTTATGCCAAGGTGGTTCAGGAGTCAGAAAAACTTCAGCCAAGAAGTAAGCAAACTGTGTATATGGGCTACTCACAAGTTTAGAAAGGCTATATAATGTATGATATAAGTGCAGGCAATTTTTTTGCGTTGAGTTAATCTAAATACATGTTTTGTTTATGACAAAAAGAATGCGACACTTAAGTCCTATGTGCCTTCTGCAGGAACTACAAGACGAGAGTCAAAATATTATGGAAGATTGATTCTGAAGATCGTTGATTGATTTCGAGAGTCAGCTATGAAAGGTTGAGATTTGTGGCCCGCGTTTTTCGTGGGACTTGTTCCACAATCTGCTCTTGCCTTATTCTCTGGCGATATTCATATCCCTAAGAGGATCAAATCTCTTGGGTCAAATCTCTCTATTGCGTAATACTCGTCAATCACATCTCCATCATATCTCGATTGCAGATCTGCCTCTTTTCCCTTCAACGGGCTTCGCTGTTGGGTCACTATATATTCAAGCATCTCTGGAGATATTACTCACGCTTCTTATTACTATCTACTATCTCTAAGTCTTTTACTTGCAAGAACTGTATTCCTAAGTGTCTACGAGTGTGTCACAGAAAAGATAAGAGAGATCGTGTAGTGAGGTAATAGTTGTGTCACTGAAGTTGGTCTGATCATCTATAAATCAGACACTGTCGTTAGTGGGGAGCGAAGGATTAAAACCACCTGTGAGAAGACGTTTGTGGTTAACGATAAACCATACTTGTAATTGTGTTCTACAAGAGCTTGAAGAGAGATAACTCCCTTGTGACCCAAGGAGACTGGATTAGGAACCGTTTGGTTCTGAACCAGTATAAAACTCTGTGTCGTTCCTTGTTTATTTACTGCCTTTTGTTCTGCATTGCTTATTACTTATCTTCCTAAGTCAACTAATAATTTGAGTAGTCGACTAAAATTATAAGTAAAAATAATTCACCCCTCCCCTCTTGTATTCATCAATTGGTATCAGAGCTTGGACTCACATTTTTTGTTTTTGCCTTATAGCAAGTGAGAAAATATCATGTCATCACACGTTGTGAATGGAGCTCTTCTACAAGAGGGAACTTCTGCCACCCGACCTCCTTACTTCAATGGTAAGCACTATGGTCATTGGAAGATTCGTATGGAAACATACATCAAATCAGTTGACTTTAAAGTCTGGCGTGTCATCAAGAAGGGTCCCTTTGACATTCCCACTATCAAAACTACAAAGAAAGAAGGAGACCTTCAAAATGTTCCTACTGATGTTGATATGGACGATTATACTGACGAACAACGGGTGATTATCCAACTTAATTACAAGGCTGTAAATATTCTTTACAACGCTATCAGTGGTGAAGAATATGAAAAATATCTAGTCGTGAAACGGCCAAAGAAATATGGGATAAGTTGGAGGTTACGTATGAAGGAACCAGTAAGGTCAAGGAAACTAGAATCAATCTTCTAGTTTATGAATATGAATTATTTCAAATGAAAGATGGAGAATCTGCTGAAGATATGTTTGCTAGGTTTAGCAAAATCATTGGTGAACTCAAAGCACTTGGAAAGGTCTACTCTAGTGGTGAACAGATAAGGAAGATTCTAAGAAGCCTTCCTACTACTTGGCAACCTAAGGTTATAAACATAGAAAGTGGAGATCTTAACAAAATTTCTTATGATGAACTCAGAGGTGATCTGATTGCCTTTGAGAAAACTCATCTACAACGAAATGTGTTGGAAGAGAACAAGAAAACTGTGGCATTCAATACTACAGTGAAGGAAGTCGATTATGATCAGGATGTTGAAGAAGATGATATCCAAGAACAACTTGCTATGATGTCTAGAAACTTGAATGGTCTTGTGAATCGTAGAAGACAATTCAGAAAAGGCAAATCTCCCTTCAAGAAAGATCAAACCAACTACAGAAATGAGGGTCGATGTTTTGAATGTGGCAAACAAGGTCACATTGCAACCAACTGCCCTGACGCCAAAAGGAAAGGAAGGAACAGATCTTACGCAGCATGGAGTGATGAGGATGCAGCTGATGCTGAGCAGGAAGAAGCAGCCAACATCTGCTTCATGGCCTCAAACAACTCTACCAGTAGTGGAATTCCATCAAATGACTCAAGTGAGGTGTTGAACCCCCAAAAATTTAACCCCGGAGGGTTAAAATTTAGGAATATCGACAGGATGGACTAACTCTTTTGGAGTTTTTGGAGTCGCCACCCAATTTAAGGAAAAACAGGGAACCAGATAAACAAATGCGTGCAAAACTCCGTTTTTATAAAAGGCGGTCTTTCTTTAAGAGATTCTAAAGGTAAGAGGTTTTGCTAATTTCGAAAGAAGGTTTTTAAGGCACTTTCGAAATTCCGTTAAAAAAAACGGTTAATCCGACAGGTTTCCAAAATATTTGCAAGTGCTATTTATGCGCTTTTTTAAAAAATAATTAAATGAACTATTAATTAATTCAACTAATTAAATTTAGTAAGTTTTCAAAAGATTTTACAATTTTATTTAAAAGCTTTAATTATTTTCAAAATAAAATAAATAAACAAAGCACATTTTCTTTTGAAAAGGAACGATTTGATCGTCCTAATTTCTATGCCAACTCGTATGTGATAGCGCATAGACGACACTTGCTCAATTTCAACTTTAAAACCCAAGTTTCTCACCATAAGATGGAACTTTAGGTTTCAAGTCGCTTTTTGCAAAGTTGTTTCGGGACATTTAGAAGTTAATTAAAACTTCTTTATAAATTTTGACTTTTTAAAGAAACTACTTCGTATCAATAAGATAGAAGTCTTTTCTTACAGTCTGTTATTAAGCGTGGTTTTTGAAAATTTGCACGCATTTACTTAAATGGCCTGATTTGCAATAAATCAAATAACAATTCCAAAATAAAGGATAATGAACATAAAAGTAAATCAAATAACTCAAACAAATATATATATATATATATATATATATATATATATATATATATATATATATATATATAATTAGTAAAATGTTTCTACAAAGTTTACATAAATATTCTAAAGGGAAAAAGAAGGATAAGAGTTAAAAGATAGAACCCGAAAAGCAAACTCGCGAAACGAGCCTTGGATTTCAAAATTTTCTAAAGTCTTGAAAACTTGAATGCTCGAGCCCGAACATGACCCCAAGTGACTTCAAACCAATGAGTCAATCCCAATTGAGTATTAGCCAAGCTCGATCCCAAAGTGCATTATGAAAAAAAAAGAAAAGAAAAATAAGAATTAGCATATGTACTGAGGGTCAACAACAAACATTTAATCAAACAAAAGAAAATAATGAACTCATGTCTATGCTAAGAAGTGCAGCAATTTCAAACTTAATAATTTATCAAGATGAACCCAAATGTATTTCTGAAGAGACCAACTATAAAACTCTAAATCTCATAATAATAAAAGATGTATTATAGACTTCTTAACATACAAATAAATTGCATTTGACCTCCTTCCCTTTCCTAGCAATAGACAGAAACCATGACAAAATATTGCAACCTTAAGATAAGCAAAGTAACACCAAATCATTGGTAAACACAGCCCAGGCTTTTTAAAAAAAAGATATATATCGACCAACAGGCCATACATTCCAGATAAACAACCCACCAAATCTGCCTCATATCAAGGTAACCAAACCTAGCAACTCAACCTTTATTTCCCTTCATTTTCTTCCTATTAACAGATCGGAGTATAAGCAGGAGTTACCATTGTCGAATTCTTATTCTGTCAACTTTATGCCGAGCACTAACTTTGATGATGATACGTTTTAACTATAAAAGAGAAACATTTAAACTTCATATCCCATATAAGATGAGGAGCACAATCTCAAATTCACTTACTGAGATAACCTATGCAACAACAATCATAATGCATACCAGCTCTCCAGATGCAACAAAATACTCATCGAGAAACCAAAAAAAAATGAAATAGAATTGAGAAGTATGCACATGAAAACTCCACTCGCGGCTATAAGCCTATAACACCCTCACACCTGAACATCACAAAGGGCAGAATACAAAAACCTGCAACCCTTGAAACAATCTGCCAACAAGAATTCTCACAAGACCTGCAGCAAGACTACTGGTACAAAGAATAACCTTCCACCAAAACTGAAACTAACCTGACAGAACCTAAACCTGCTTCCATACACACAGGCCTCCTTCATGCCCTCTTTCTAGACCAACACACATACAGGATTTACTCACCATACAGACACAGATAAGCTGAAGAATGAACTGAATAAGATCTGGAGAAATAACTAGCAGAAGATGATCTGAGCGCGCAGCATCTATCAGTCAATTCTTTTAAGAAAAAGAAGAGAACCAGGCAGGGAGCTAACTTAGAACCTTGAACCAATAGGAACTTAGCAGAATCAAACTCTTTTACACCCTCTCTTAGCACCCTTTAGGTCTAGAAATAATCTAAGCAAAACAGGGGAGCAATTTAAGCCTAGAGGAGCAACTAAACCTTTCAGAAGCAGCATGAGATTCAAAGAAAACAAGACTGAAACCTGGAGCAATGACAGATAGAGCTTCACACTAGAAGCAGAAAGCAAACTATGACACAAAACAACATATAGGTTCAAACTTAACAGAATCAACATGAACAACCTACACCATTTCATTGAAACAGAATTCACACGTAAACAATAACAAAGAGCCAGCAGCTTAAGAACTCAATTGTCCACCTTTAAAGTTCATGTTTCAGTATTTTGACACAATTTTTCAGAAAATTTCAGCATCATAGACAATTCACACTTTAATGAGAAGCAATTATTCACATCCTACATAATTCAGCTTACGCAAGCAGATTAACGAGTGAACAAGGCCAGTACAATGACAAGACACAATTTCAAAGTTGTTTCCTAGTTTCAACAGTTGGTATCTCTCCAAAGAATTAACCCTTAACACAGAAATCAGTCGCTCTTCATACAAACAGTACAATGACTCACCATGGACTTCTAAAGCTCACTTTATGAATTTAAGATCACATAAGCAATTATACGCAAGAACCTTAAGCACACTGCCAAATGCCACTCAAACACAACTCGTTCACTCGACAAATGATTTCAAATAAACCAACAGAAAATAATGTTCCTTTCTTTAGCATATGAGGATCAAACAACCAAGCAAACTCAGGAAATCGCTAACAGGCGCAGAAGCAATAGAAATTTCATACAACGAGCAAACGAAAAAAAATAAGGAAGAAGGATTACCTCTTTGTGAGCAGCGACTAGGGCGATGGATCCGAAAAATAGGCTCGAACAAACGCGAAGACTCGAACGAGGTCAACGACTTGAATAACGACGAAGCGACACAGCTAACGCAGAAATGATAAACCAAAACCATAAACGACTAGAAACAGTAGCTTTTTGAATTCAAAACTGAGAAGACTTGTATATTTCCTTCATCCGTTTTCCCTCTTTCCCTCTATAGGCTACTGCTTTCCTCTCTCTATTCCCGGCCCTTTCTTCGACCCCCTAACGCCGCTGCTTATTCCCCCGCTCTCCCCTTTTTTTCCCCTTGCCCCCTCAAAACGAGATTCAAAGCCCTCTTATATCACCTAAAATTAGGGTTCTAGGTTGTGAAAATACTCAAAACCCTTCAACAGCTCGAATTGGAATAAGCTTCGTACCCCTCCAGCTGGAATTTGGACTGATCTCCTTTTGAACTGGGAATCGCGGGTCGTTTTTAGGCGTGTTGGGTTGGGGAATTGGTTCCAGGTCGTGGGTTTTCTGAAAAAAATTGGGTAATGTATGCGTGTGTATAGATATGTAGGGCTTTTGCAAAGTTGGGGCAGAATGGAGGCTATGTGTTGCATTTTTAGACCTTTTTTAGGATAATTAAACTAAATAGAGGTGTTGTGCGGGTGGGTTTAATTTAAGGCTGCGTATTGCATATTTAGTCCTTTCGTGTCAAATTTCGATTATTCCATTTTAACTTAACAATTGACCTTTTTATAAAATAATTAGATATTAATTAAAAGCTTCTGGACAAAATTGGGTGTCAACAGCTGCCCCTCTTCACCCGAAAAGGATGAAAGAGTTTTCAGGGTGAAGAAGTTGACGGGAAACCAATTTTGTCCCGATAAAACCAAGACTTTTGATTCCAAGGACCAAAATGCGAGGCTTATGGATATGGCCGAACTCCGATTTCCGAGTTGCCTACATATCTCGGGTTGAAAGAGAATCAGGCCATATGTAGTTCGATGACACTTAGATACGAAGACTCGCACGATTGACAGAAAAGACGCACGAATAGGAAAGAAACCAAACTGACACCCTAATCCGAAATGAAAGATTGGGATAGACTTGCTTGTTCGAGTGCGATTCTTCAGATCCTCGTTGACGAGTCTAGCTCATATCAACGATTGCCCCAGTTCACTGCTAAGAAAGAGTTCCACGTTATGCTCTAAATGCTGCTAGTAATATCCTGTAATAAACTCGACAAACGGTAAGCACGTAACTGCAAATAAGACTTAATAAATGGAGTAAGAAATAGATAATGAATAAAATTTGTAGATGCTGGTTTCAATGTCATGACAAGCTCGTCTCCAATCAACTAGAAGAAATCCGGCTTTGTGAGGCAAGATGACTTCAGGGCCATTGGTAGACTGAAAATAAAACAATAAAGGACTTCATTCCATAGAAACATAAAGTAGACTTAAATAAAATATAAGGATAAAAATGCCGCCTTTCGGCAATGACTCATGATCGAGTCTCCAGTTGTCTATGGTAGGATTCATAACAATAGCGCCTTCGATTGTTTATGATAGGCCTCCAATTGCCTATGGTAAGCTTCATGATAATGACGTCTTTGCCTGTTCATGTTAGACTTCATAATAAGGCCTCCAATTGTTTATGGTAGGCTTCATAACAATAGCGCCTTCGATTGTCTGCGATAAGCTTCATAAAAAGGCCTCCAATTGTTTATGGAAGGCTTTAAATGATGATGATGTCTTCGATTGTTTACGATAGACTTCATATTGAGGCCCCCGATTGTTTACGGTAGACTCCATAACAATAGCGCCTTCGATTGTCTACGATAGGCTTCATAAAAAGGCCTCCAATTGTTTATAGAAGGCTTTAAATGATAATGACGTCTTCGATTGTTTACGATAGACTTCATAATGAGGCCCCCGATTGTTTACGGTAGGCTTCACTGACAATAGCGCCTTCGATTGTCTACGATAGGCTTCATAAAAGACCTCCAATTGTTCATGGTAGGCTTCAATGATAATGTCTTCGATTGTATACGATAGACTTGATAAAGAACCACGCCTCCGATTGTCTACGGTAGACTTGGTAAATGTGATGTCTCCGATTGTTTACGGTAGATTTCATAATAGGGCCTCCAATTGTCTATGGTAGGCTTCAAATGATAAGGCCTTCGAATGTCTACGATAGGCTTCAATAATAATGTCTTCGATTGTATGCGATAGACTGGATAATAAAACTATCATAATAAACCCGTTGAGATAATAAAACCAATTGTATACGATAAATCCGATATATAAAAAAAAGCCATTGGAATAAAATCACCAGTTGTATATGATTGACCCAATATAAGAATGTCATTGGAATAATTCTACCGATTGTATACGATAGACCCAAAGTAGAAAACCCTTGAAAGAATACCATCGGTTGGGGACGACGAATCCGATATAAAAGCCTTTGGAATAAAATCATCGATTGTGTACGATGGATCCGTAAAGCCATTGGAATAATATTATCGATTGTGTACGATTGATCCAATATAAGAGGGCCATTGGAACAATATTACCGATTGTGTATGACAATTCCAAGAAACTGGAGCCATTTGAATAATACCATCGATTTGTGTACGATAGATCTAATATAAGAAACTGCTGGAGAAATACCACTGATTGTGTGCGATGATCCCAATTCATAAAGCCATTGGAATGATATCACCGATGTATACGATGATTCACATATAGTAAATCATCATAATACTATTACCGATTGTGTACGATAGATCAAAAGTAGAAAACCCCTTAAAATAATACCATCAATTGTGTATGATGGATCCGATATAGAGGCTATTTTCTTTAATAATAACATCTTTGATGGTCTGCGGTACCAATGATACCTCAATCAAGTGTCTATGACAAGTTTTGGTAACAATTTTGTCAAAATAATATCACGGGTTGTCTGCGGTAAATAATGACAATAAAGTGATGTCTTCGGTTGTCACCAATAGACTTGATGTTGATACTTGTAAAATAAATGGCTTATATTTGGTGACGCCACAAAGGGTTGAGTGTTGTTCTTAAGTAAAACTGAAGTTAATGCTTAATTCCTGCAAAAAGTAAAGCAAAATTGTTAATAAAGCAATAAGGTTTTGATTAAGCAAGGGCGAAATAGAGGGAAAAATAAAATCATTTCGCGTATGCGATGAATCAAATAACGCTTCTAATCTCGGATGATTATCTTGGCAACATTGTCCAATGTATATGACAAATAATCTCCGAGTAATTGATGGTTGCTAGTTTTCCTCATTTTGCTGCTTTTTAAGAATTCCTGCACTCAAAGAAAAATTGTTAGTTTTGGGAGGGAGGGGGGAGCGTTTGATTCATGCTGACTCGAGCCTTCATCCTTCAACCGCTTCCTTCTTCTCCCATTGTCTAGATTTGCAATCCATCTTTTGAGACTTGGCCAACTTATCTTTGTCAAGCAATACGGCTTTTTTGCAAAATCTGCCCCAGTTATGATCTTTCAGATCCTCAACTTGCCTTGCAAAATTTGCCCCAGTTGCTTACTTTAGGGGAAACCGAAAATTTTAATATTATAGAGTCGAGCCCGTTGAGAGCGCCTACGTATCCCTCCTTGGGAATCAGACCGTGCGTAGTTCTGCTTACATAAAGCTTTTGGGGAATATGACAATCTAAGTGCGAAGCCGAATCCGAATTGGAAGGCCTACACATCTGCCCAGATGCATAGTTCGGAATTACATCGTCAAAGATAAACAAGCCCTAAGCATTAAGGAATCTGATTGAGTCCGATGTGGATTGCTTACTTATCCTGTTGCCATTCCAGGAATCAGACCAAAAGTAGTTCAGAATTACATAAAATAGGAAATAGGGGAATCCTTCGCTAGTGTAACCGAGCTCTATATGAGTTGCTTACGTATCCTGCCTTGGGAATCAGGTTACGCGTAGTTCGCATTACATAGAAAATTACATTGAAATGAAAAGACTGATTTTGTCGCTTGTCAAATGTAGTATCTCTTGATTGTTCTTGATTTGATATTGGCTAGGGATTTACTTTACCTTCTTTGGCAACAAAAACTTCTTCAATAAAATCTGCCCCAGTTTGGGTTTGTCTTGATTTGTCCTCTGCGTTGAAAGCTTTTGGTCCTCCCGACTTTGTAAGTTCGAGAGCTCTTCTTTGTTGTTTGGCTCTTTGGGATCACAATGGTTCCCTTTCCAGCCTCATCAACTGATATCAAGTGTATGTCATACTCATCATCTACCAAAGGGTTATTATCAGCAGGTGTATTCCCAATGAGTTGAATGGAACCTTCTTGGATTAGAGTTTCAACGGCATTTTTTAAACTGTGGCAATTTTCAGTGTCATGCCCTGGAGCCCCTGAATGATAGGTACAATGTTTGGTTCCATCGAACCATTTTGGAAGAGGATTAGGAGTTGCATCATCAATAGGATGAATCATTCCAGCTGCCCTTAGCCTTTCATAAAGCTGACTGTAAGATTCCGCTAAAGGCGTGTAGATTTTATATGTCTTCTTGACAGGATTAGTGCGTGGCTTTGGTACAGCTAGGCGATTTTGAAAAGTGCGAACTTGGGGATTGGTAATTTCTGATTGGTGGCCAAATGATTGCTGGTAGTAAACGGGTTGAGCATTGTAGCCTGGATGTGGATTGCTTTGGTGAGTAGGCTGGGTATAATGAGTTCTTGGTAGTAATAATGCCAACTTCCTTCTCTTTTTCCTCTAAATTTCCCAAACCAGTCTGGATGGCTTGCGCAGTTGCTTTCACTGTAGCAAAACTTACAATTCTCCCCGTTTTAATCCCTTCTTCAACCATTTCTCCCATCATAAGAAGTTCAGAATAGGGTTTACCCATCATAGGGAGCAAGTGCATACAATAAGAATCATTTTGAGCTCGGATGAAGTACTTCACCATGTCTTTCTCAGTCATTGGTGGTTGCACCCTTCCAGCCTGTTCTCGCCATCTCAGTGCGTATTCCCTAAAGGTTTCTGTTGGTTTCTTCTTCAGATTGGACAAGGTTATAAGGTCAGGAGCCACCTCGACATTGTACTCAAACTACTTTGTAAAATCATTGGCTATGTCATCAAATTCACGCCACTAGCTTATATCCTGTCTTGAAAACCATTCAGCACCAAGACCTTCCAGACTATGACTGAAGAAGGCCATCAGAAGTTCCTCTTTACCTCCCACAACCCTCATTCGGTTGATATATTTGGTCAAATGAACAAATGGGTCGCTATGACCATCATACATATCAAATTTTGGCACTTTAAACCCGGGAGGAAGAGTAACGTCAGGATATAGACAAAGATTGCGGTAGGAGATGATTTGACGTCCTCTAGACACTTGCAAATCCTTGATGGATTGCTGCATGATTTTCATCGTTTGGATTATCTCCCCTTGCTCAACTGTCCTTCCCCGCTTTTCCACCGTTATGGGCACTTCACCTTGTGACACATAGTTAGTGAAATACACGCTCTTACCATTGGGGTCATGCTCATAGGACTGGGCTTCGGGATATCCTTGTCTTGGGTCATTGGCATTTTGAGGAACAACAGCCACAGAAATGGGTGCTTTAGATTGTGGAGGACGAGGAGTATCTTTGGCAGGTAAATATTGATAGTGAGGCAAGTTGTTCTGGTTAATGAATGCATTTGGGATGTTGTTAACTGGTGCAAGCGTACGAATGACACTGGAATTTAAAAACGTGTTGGGATTGGCAGTTTCAACATTGGGGTTCAGGGTTGATAGCACGGCTGGCGCGTTTTGGTGGCTCGACCCTTTCATTCTGTCTAGTTCAGCTTGCATACACTCAATCTGCTTAGCCATTCTAGCAATTTGTTCATCAGGAACAACAATTGCTTGCTCATTAGAAGATGCAAGGATACCAGTCTGATTATCAGTCATTGCTTGCTTCACTTTAGATTAGACACTTAACCAACTCGGGAGTCAACACGAATCAAACTCTCTCTGTTTGGGGAATAATCAAACAAAAGAAAAATTCAAAAGGTAAACTATGTTAGTTTGCGCGTCATTAACAACATTGCATACAATCACGTAGCACGCGTCACGTAGCGCTTTGCATTTTAAGCAAGTTTGACATGTGGCAATCACAATTAGTTAAGCGTAAATGCAAATGCGGGCGCGTCCTACCCTGTAAGGTGCCTCTTTGTGCTAGAAGTAAGCCTAGTTGAGCAAACAAGTGGTAACGAAAAATAGTTCACGCCAGTTTTGAGAAATTCAGACTTAGAGTAAGCAATAAATACAATAACAATCATCTCTCCGCCTTGACACTGCAATTCCGTTATCCCAACTAAATTCCAAAAGTTGGTGTCAACTCCAAATTCCAACACAGCTCATGCTCTTCACAACATTTGCACAAATTTCTAAACCCAAATGCCTAAAACCTGAAACAACCCCCCATACACCTTTTGTAAACATCCACACTCCTCCAAACACAACTCCCAATTATTTACAACATTCAGGGGTGAAATTTCCAACGCCTTCACAATACCAGACTGCAAATCATGAAAGGCGCCAATTGGCCTTTTACAAAACAAAAAAAAACCTCACTGTTCCTCGGCTTTGGACAAGCCTCTCAGCTTCCTAGGTTTTGCAAGGCTCACAGACCTTGTTCATAGGGCTCCTCACTGGTCCTCGGCTTTAATCAAGCCTCTCAGTTTCCTAGGTAGCCAAGACCGCACTGGTCTTCAAGGAGGGACCCCACTGGTCATTCAAAGACACAGGGGTTTCGTTCTCCTAGTATGCGACAAGCATACTTCAATTTTTACAAAGTTGCAGCTGGATAATCAACATAGGCCTGCACACACGCAAAGCCATTCACAAGAGGGACCCCACTAATCCTTTTAAAGACACCAGGGGCTTCGTCTCTTAGATCTCACTACACCAAGCCATCTCCAAAATACACACTAACCAAATCTGCCTAACTTTTCCCCCGGACTGCAATTCTGTCCTTGATCTCAATTCTGCTAAATTCTTCCATTTTCTGACCTAAAAGACAACATAGGAGACAAAATTCCAAATCTGATTTTGCTCAAAACATGGTTAGGACTGAGGATTCGTTATCACACAGCACATAATATGCATTGTCGTTGGGTTTCAAGAAACCGTTGACGTAAGGGCGGTTTCCTAACTATGGAGGCGGTACCAAGGACCGGGTCCGGACTAAGGTGTAAATGCATGCATGCTCCTAAAGCTCATTCTAAGATTGGGTTAACGGTTGAGGCTAACATGTGAGTGGCAAGCGGCCTCGCAGTCGAATTACTCCCACGACAACCGCCGGTATACCAACTCTTCATAGGGTTCTTTAGTGGAAAAAAGTGCGGGTACGCATGAGCGTACCTCACGGATATTTGGGGTGAAAATGCAAGAGGTTCCCAGGAGTGGGGGAAGTATGAACGGAATGCCAGTTTATATGTGCGCAAATAAGAGTGTAGTGACATGCTTTTCGTGGCACACAAACAAACAGATATAGTAAAGCAAAATAAATTAAGCATGCTAGTTGCAAATAATTGGAAACCTTTATGGTCAAAACCTTTATTGATCCCCAGCGGAGTCGCTATGCTGTTGAACCTTCAAAAAATTAACCCCGGAGGGTTAAAAGTTAGGAATATCGACATGATGGACTAACTCTTTTGGAGTTTTTGGAGTCACCACCCAATTTAAGGAAAAACAGGGAACTAGATAAACAAATGCGTGCAAAACTCCATTTTTATAAAAGGCGGTCTTTCTTTCAGAGATTCTAAAGGTAAGAAGTTTTGCTAATTTCGAAAGAAGGTTTTTAAGGCACTTTCGAAATTCCGTTAAAAAAAAACGGTTAATCCGACAGGTTTCCAAAATATTTGCAAGTGCTATTTATGCGCTTTTCTAAAAAATAATTAAATGAACTATTAATTAATTCAACTAATTAAATTTAGTAAGTTTTCAAAAGATTTTACAATTTTATTTAAAAGCTTTAATTATTTTCAAAATAAAATAAATAAATAAATAAAGCGCATTTTCTTTTGAAAAGGAACGATTTGATCGTCCTAATTTCTATGTCAACTCGTATGTGATAGCGCATAGACGACACTTGCTCAATTTCAACTTTAAAACCCAAGTTTCTCACCATAAGATGGAACTTTAGGTTTCAAGTCGCTTTTTGCAAAGTTGTTTCGGGACATTTAGAAGTTAATTAAAACTTCTTTATAAATTTTGACTTTTTAAAAGAAACTACTTCGTATCAATAAGATAGAAGTCTTCTCTTACAGTCTGTTATTAAGCGTGGTTTTTGAAAATTTGCACGCATTTGCTTAAATGGCCTGATTTGCAATAAATCAAATAACGATTCCAAAATAAAGGATAATGAACATAAAAGTAAATCAAATAACTCAAACAAATAAAATATTTCTACAAAGTTTACATAAATATTCTAAAGGGAAAAAGAAGGATAAGAGTTAAAAGATAGAACCCGGAAAGCAAACTCGCGAAACGAGCCTTGGATTTCTAAATTTTCTAAAGTCTTGAAAACTTGAATGCTCGAGCCCGAACTTGACCCCAAGTGACTTCAAACCAATGAGTCAATCCCAATTGAGTATTAGCCAAGCTCGATCCCAAAGTGCATTATGAAAAAAAGAAAAGAAAAATAAGGATTAGCATATGTACTGAGGGTGAACTTAAAGGAACTAAGGCAAATATAATTTAATGAGATAAAAACTTACTTATTCAAGTCATGAAATACAGATGGCTAGCAACAGATTGTCAACAACAAACATTTAATCAAACAAAAGAAAATAATGAACTCATGTCTATGCTAAGAAGTGCAGCAATTTCAAACTTAATAATTTATCAAGATGAACCCAAATGTATTTCTGAAGAGACCAACTATAAAACTCTAAATCTCATAATAATAAAAGATGTATTATAGACTTCTTAACATACAAATAAATTGCATTTGACCTCCTTCCCTTTCCTAGCAATAGACAGAAACCATGCAAAAATATTGCAACCTTAAGATAAGCAAAGTAACACCAAATCATTGGTAAACACAGCCCAGGCTTTTTAAAAAAAAGATATATATCGACCAACAGGCCATACATTCCAGATAAACAACCCACCAAATCTGCCTCATATCAAGGTAACCAAACCTAGCAACTCAACCTTTATTTCCCTTCATTTTCTTCCTATTAACAGATCGGAGTATAAGCAGGAGTTACCATTGTCGAATTCTTATTCTGTCAACTTTATGCCGAGCACTAACTTTGATGATGATACGTTTTAACTATAAAAGAGAAACATTTAAACTTCATATCCCATATAAGATGAGGAGCACAATCTCAAATTCACTTACTGAGATAACCTATGCAACAACAATCATAATGCATACCAGCTCTCCAGATGCAACAAAATACTCATCGAGAAACCAAAAAAAATGAAATAGAATTGAGAAGTATGCACATGAAAACTCCACTCGCGGCTATAAGCCTATAACACCCTCACACCTGAACATCACAAAGGGCAGAATACAAAAACCTGCAACCCTTGAAACAATCTGCCAACAAGAATTCTCACAAGACCTGCAGCAAGACTACTGGTACAAAGAATAACCTTCCACCAAAACTGAAACTAACCTGACAGAACCTAAACCTGCTTCCATACACACAGGCCTCCTTCATGCCCTCTTTCTAGACCAACACACATACAGGATTTACTCACCATACAGACACAGATAAGCTGAAGAATGAACTGAATAAGATCTGGAGAAATAACTAGCAGAAGATGATCTGAGCGCGCAGCATCTATCAGTCAATTCTTTTAAGAAAAAGAAGAGAACCAGGCAGGGAGCTAACTTAGAACCTTGAACCAATAGGAACTTAGCAGAATCAAACTCTTTTACACCCTCTCTTAGCACCCTTTAGGTCTAGAAATAATCTAAGCAAAACAGGGGAGCAATTTAAGCCTAGAGGAGCAACTAAACCTTTCAGAAGCAGCATGAGATTCAAAGAAAACAAGACTGAAACCCGGAGCAATGACAGATAGAGCTTCACACTAGAAGCAGAAAGCAAACTATGACACAAAACAACATATAGGTTCAAACTTAACAGAATCAACATGAACAACCTACACCATTTCATTGAAACAGAATTCACACGTAAACAATAACAAAGAGCCAGCAGCTTAAGAACTCAATTGTCCACCTTTAAAGTTCATGTTTCAGTATTTTGACAAAATTTTTCTGAAAATTTCAGCATCATAGACAATTCACACTTTAATGAGAACCAATTTATTCACATCCTACATAATTCAGCTTACGCAAGCAGATTAACGAGTGAACAAGGCCAGTACAATGACAAGACACAATTTCAAAGTTGTTTCCTAGTTTCAACAGTTGGTATCTCTCCAAAGAATTAACCCTTAACACAGAAATCAGTCGCTCTTCATACAAACAGTACAATGACTCTCCATGGACTTCTAAAGCTCACTTTATGAATTTAAGATCACATAAGCAATTATACGCAGGAACCTTAAGCACACTGCCAAATGCCACTCAAACACAACTCGTTCACTCGACAAATGATTTCAATTAAACCAACAGAAAATAAAGTTCCTTTCTTTAGCATATGAGGATCAAACAACCAAGCAAACTCAGGAAATCGCTAACAGGCGCAGAAGCAATAGAAATTTCATACAACGAGCAAACAAAAAAAATACGGAAGAAGGATTACCTCTTTGCAAGCAGCGACTAGGGCGATGGATCCGAAAAATAGGCTCGAACAAACGCGAAGACTCGAACGAGGTCAACGACTTGAATAACGACGAAGCGACACAGCTAACGCAGAAAAGATAAACCAAAACCATAAACGACTAGAAACAGTAGCTTTTTGAATTCAAAACTGAAAAGACTTGTATATTTCCTTCATCTGTTTTCCCTCTTTCCCTCTATAGGCTACTGCTTTCCTCTCTCTATTCCCGGCCCTTTCTTCGACCCCCTAACGCCGCTGCTTATTCCCCCGCTCTCCCCTTTTTTTCCCCTTGCCCCCTCAAAACGAGATTCAAAGCCCTCTTATATCACCTAAAATTAGGGTTCTAGGTTGTGAAAATACTCAAAAACCCTTCAACGGCTCGAATTGGAATAAGCTTCGTACCCCTTCAGCTGGAATTTGGACTGATCTCCTTTTGAACTGGGAATCGCGGGTCGTTTTAGGCGTGTTGGGTTGGGGAATTGGTTCCGGGTCGTGGCTTTTCTGAAAAAAATTGTGTAATGTATGCGTGTGTATAGATATGTAGGGCTTTTGCAAAGGTGGGGCAGAATGGAGGCTATGTGTTGCATTTTTAGACATTTTTTAGGATAATTAAACTAAATAGAGGTGTTGTGCGGGTGGGTTTAATTTAAGGCTGCGTATTGCATATTTAGTCCTTTCGTGTCAAATTTCGATTATTCCATTTTAACTTAACAATTGACCTTTTTATAAAATAATTAGATATTAATTAAAAGCTTCTGGACAAAATTGGGTGTCAACATGAGGCACGTTGTAAATTCTGTATTGAAAACTCTAAAAATCTTGATGAATTTCCAGACGAGCTGGAAAGAGCACTTAGGAAAATTAAGAAACTAAGTAAAGAGAAAGAGGAATGGGAAATGAAACTGGAAGTAGTTGAGACAGAAAATGAATTCTTGAAGGAAGAAATGAATCATCTCAAACTTAAACTTAATAGCCATAGAAAGTCCACCAGTCAGAGTTCGGTAGGATCAAATAGCTTTTATAGATCAGCTAGATCTTCTATGTCTACAAGAGAAACTAAAATTATGCCTATTTGCTATCATTGTGGTGAACCAGGACATGTGTTTAGAAGATGTCAAAAGAGAAATCCTGGAAAATGGATTTGGAGACCAAAGGCTAAAAATTTGGCTAGCACCTCTAAAGCTAACCCTCAAGGACCCAAGCAAGCTTGGGTACCTAAACATGCTTAAAAACTTTGTTTTGCAGGGACGCCACAAAAGGACAATGAAGATGGGAAAATGGTTTCTTGACAGTGGATGTTCCCGACATATGACCGGCGATAAACAGTTGTTCAAATCTATAACAAAGATTGATGGAGGTTCTGTCAAATTTGGAGGAGATGCCAAAGGAAAGATCGTTGGCATTAGAATCATATCTTTAAGTCCCTCCTGTGATATCAAGGAAGCATTTCTAGTTGATGGACTCAAGCACAATCTCCTAAGCATCAGTCAACTATGTGATGGTGGGTACAAGGCAAAATTTGAATCTAGCAGATGCATCATCCATGACAACAAAGGTAAGGTTGTTCTCTCTGGATCCAGAGAAAACAATATCTATGTCCTAAACAATGTAAAGCATCAACAGGTAAACGTCTATGTCTTGCATCTATTACTAATGACCCTTGGACATGGCATAGAAAGTTAGGTCATGCTAGTATGTCTTTGATCGAGAAACTATCTAAACAGGAACTAGTCATTGGATTACCTAAGCTTAATTTCTCTAAAGATCATATCTGCGATGCATGTCAGCTAGGCAAGCAAACTAGAACTTCTTTTAAAGGAAAGGATATTGTCTCTACATCCAACCCCCTTGAACTACTGCATATGGATCTATTCGGTCCAACCAGAACTGCTAGTATAGGAGGTAAAAGATATGCATTTGTAATTGTTGATGATTACTCTCGTTTTACTTGGGTTATGTTTCTATCTCATAAAGATGATGCTTTTAAAAGCTTTGAAGTGGTTTGCAAGAAAGTTCAAAGAGAGAAAGGTTACTACATTTTCCACCATCAGAAGTGATCATGGAGGAGAATTCGAAAGCAAAATTTTTGAAGGATACTGCAATTCTCATGGGTTCACTCACAACTTCTCTTCTCCTCGGACTCCTCAGCAAAATGGAGTTGTAGAAAGAAAGAATCGCACTCTTTTCAAGACATGGCCAGAACCATGTTAGTTGAGCACTCTCTTCTGAATCAATTTTGGGTTGAAGCTGTAAGTACTGCTTGTCATATTCTAAATAGGTGTCTTATTCGCCCTATCCTTCATAAAACCCCCTATGAACTCTAGAAAGGTAAAAGACCTAATATTAGTTATTTTCACCCTTTTGGATGTAAATGCTTTATTCATAACAATGGCAAAGATAATCTTGGCAAACTTGATCCTCGTAGTGACGAAGGTATTTTTCTAGGATACTCTACTACCAGTAGATCTTATAGAGTGTTTAATAAAAGGACATTATCTGTTGAAGAATCCATGCATGTTGTCTTTGATGATTCTTTGACCCATATCGAGAAAGGTAATGATGCAGATGAAGAAGAAGTCGACCCAACCCAATCAACACCCTTAGAGATCACAATCACCACCTCTGAGCCTCCAAGCCTTCAAATTCAAAATACTGAGGAGTCAGATTCCATTCCAGGACAAGCTGAGTCAACTACACACCTCAAAGAACTGGAAGTGGTAGTACCAAATGAATGGAGGAGTGATCCCGACTATCCACAGAAATACATCATTGGAGATCCTCGAGAAGGTATGAAAACGAGAAACTCTCTTAAATCTAATTTAGCTTTCATCTCACAGATTGAACCAAAGAAGATAAATGAAGCCCTTCAAGATGAATCTTGGGTCCTTGCCATGAAAGAGGAGCTCGATCAATTTGAGAAAAATCAGGTATGGAAGCTAGTTTCCAAACCCAAGGGAAAATCTATTATCGGCACAAAATAGGTGTTCCGAAACAAGCTCAACGAAGAAGGTAAGGTGGTAAGAAAAAAGGCTCGTCTAGTGGCTCAAGGCTACTCTCAAACGGAGGGAGTCGACTACGACGAGACATTTGCTCCTGTTACTAGACTTGAATCTATTCGTATGCTTTTGGCTTTTGCTTCCTTCAAACGGTTCAAACTTTTTCAAATGGATGTTAAAAGTGCTTTCCTAAATGAATTTATTAAAGAAGAAGTTTTTGTCAAGCAACCCCCTGGTTTTGAAAACTCTGACTACCCTCGTCATGTTTTCAAGCTTTCCAAAGCCCTTTATGGTCTTAAACAAGCCCCTCATGCTTGGTATGAAAGACTCAGCTCCTTCTTATTATCCCATGGCTTTTCTAGAGGTAAAAGTGACAAAACCTTATTTATACAGAAAAATTCCTCTGATATTCTCATTATACAAATTTACGTGGATGATATCATTTTTGGTAGCACTAATCCAGAATTATGCAAGAATTTTGAAGTACTAATGCAGGGAGAGTTTGAAATGAGTATGATGGGTGAACTCACGTTCTTCCTAGGACTTCAAATCAAACAGTACGAAGATGGTATCTTCATTTGTCAATCTAAATATACTAAGGAACTCATTCTTAAGTTTGGCATGAATGATGCCAACTCTGCTAAAACTCCCATGAGCCCTGCTACCCATCTGGAAAGTGACTCAAAAGGTACAAGTATCAATGCGTCCCTCTATCGAGGTATGATTGGATCATTACTTTACTTAACTGCTAGTCGACAAGATATTATGCTTTCAGTTTGTAAATGTGCTCGCTTTCAGTCAACTCCTAAAGTATCCCATCTTACTGCAGTCAAAAGAATCCTTCGATATCTTGTTGGTACAGTTAACTATGGTATGTGGTACCCATGCACCAATTTTTTTGATCTTATTGGCTTTTCAGACGCAGACTATGCAGGTGATAGAATTGATAGAAAAAGCACAAGTGGTGCAAGCTTCTTTCTTGGGAAATCCCTTGTTTCTTGGCACAGTAAGAAACAGGATTGCACTGCTCTTTCTACTGCTGAATCAGAATGTCGCACTAGGACATTGCTGCACTCAACTTCTTTGGATGGGCAAGCAACTATCTGACTATGATTTATTTTTTAAACCTATTCCTATGTTATGTGATAACACTAGTGCTATTGAATTATCATACAATCCTGTTGATCATCCTAGAACTAAGCATATCGATGTTCGTTATCATTTTATTAGAGATCATGTTCAGGATGGTGATGTTGATATTGCATTCGTGAGCACCGATTTTCAATTAGCTGACATTTTTACAAAACCACTTTTAGAAGAACAGTTCTGTGCTCTACGTGATTTGCTTGGAATCTTACCTGATCCTTATTAAATCTCATTACTCTTTAAAAATCAAACCTCTTTTGTTTTATCATATTTAAGACTTTCCTGTTTTTACGTTTATTTTATTTTGTCATTATTACTTTTTACCTTTTCAAATGCCATCATTACTTCTCTTTAGTTGAAAAGTTGTCAGGCAGCGTGAAAGCGAGTTCCAAGGGACTGCACTGTGTCCTTTTACTTCCATCAGAACATCACGTCTTTTCGCTTCCTCTCCCTCACACGATACCTCTTCTGTTTTCATCCCCTCTCCTTTTTAACTCTTCTCATTCTCAAACCCTTTCATCTCTCCACCTCTCCTCAACCCTTCTACATTAAAATGGTCAGGAAAACTTCTTTCTCTGCTCGTCGGAGTCAATGCACGAAATCAAAATTACCCACTACCTCTACCACTCCGGTACAGGTGGACTCTGACCACTCCGAAATACCATGTCAAATTATCAAAGCCCTGACAGGAACCCTAATCCTTCCAAGAAATCTGGCAAAAGACCCATGCAGTCTCCTGACGAAGAATGTGTCAAAAGACCCTAGAAGAAATTCTCCCTTGCTGATTTGGATGAAACTCTGGATTTTTGGGATGTCTCTGCGAGTGAAAAGCTTGCCGCTATCAAGGAGAAACCTCTGGCTCATGGCAGACTTGTGGATTTGGAGTCTATGGATTCTCTCAATTGCTCTCTGAATCCGTGGTTTGACGCTCAAGACTGGTCCAATTTTTTCTCAACTGAACCCATCGACATTCCCGAGGATTTGGTAAGACTCTTTTATGCAAATCTTCGCCCCTGTTCCTCCGGTGGTTTTGTGACAATGGTGCTGAACACTCGCATTGTTATCACCAAGGCCATTCTGTGTCGTATTCTGGGCTGTAAGTCTTCTGGCTACTCTGAATTCTTTAAAATTTCTTGGCCTGCTGATTTTGAGGTCTCCTTTGACCAAGCCAAGACCTTTTTATGTGATAAGTCTGATGTTCCTGAAGGACAACTAGGCCCCTTAGACCTCTCCTTTGAAATGCGTGTGTTGGCTCATATTGTTGGTACTACTCTGCTTCCCCACACTGGTTCTCTCAGTTCCCTCTCCTAACGTGACACTTTGATTGTTTACTGCTTAGTTACTAAGAAGAAACTTGATTTGGCTTCCTGGATCATTGAATATATGCTTGAAAGTATTGCTGAATGTGCTTCTCTTCCGTATGGTATCATTATCACTCGTATCCTGCACTTTTATAGAGTTGATATCTCTACTTGAAAAACCTGCTCATTAACTGCATGCTATAGTTCTCGCGCTTTTGCATCCATGGGGTATGTTCGCATTAATGGCTCCTGGGTTCGCAAGGAACCAAAGTCTCCAAAACCGACTGATGATCTTGCTGGTCCTTCCAAGCCATCTGTTCCGGCTGCTGATGAGCCTGCTGGTAAACTTAAAGATGCTATGGCAGACATCAATGACATGTTACTTAGTCTGCACTACAAGAGTGAAAAGGCCTCCGATGAAATTGTTGAGCTCAAACTGGATGTTGGTAGGTTCTCACTTAAGTTAGACACTGCTGTGACTGACTCTGCTGCTGCTATAAGACAGGTGCATGCCCGAATTGATGCTGTTCCTACGGATGTTCAGGCCAGAATTACTACCATGTCTACAGATGTTCAAACCAAGCTGGACAGGATGACTGATAATGTTGTGAATACCCTTACCTACTTCCTTCCTCCTCGTTAAACTTAGCTCTCTGGGTCTGTAATTTTCAGGATATTTTAGACTTGCTCTTTTTTTTGGTTGTTTTGCTCCTTTTTGGTTGATGCCAAGGGGGAGAACAGACTGCTTATTCCCTCTATGTACATTTGCATCTATGTGATTATGGTATTATCGTATCTACATTATACAATGTATGGGGTCACTTACTCAGGGGGAGTCAACTAACCTCCTTACCCTGGAGACCTCTACTTGTCGATGTAACAGGATACTTACTCATGGGGAGTCAGCTATCAGGATTGGATAATGCACTCACTCAGGGGGAGTCAGCTATCAGGATTGGACAGTCGACTAAAGCGACAAAGGGAAGTATCCTGGCACATACTCCTTTACTTTTTGTCATCACCAAAAAGGGGGGGATTGTTGAGTTAATCTAAATACATGTTTTGCTTATGACAAAAAGAATGCGACACTTAAGTCCTATGTGCCTTCTGCAGGAACTACAAGACGAGAGTCAAAAAATTATGGAAGATTGATTCTGAAGATCGCTGATTGATTTTGAGAGTCAGCTATGGAAGGTTGAGATTTGTGGCCTGCGTTTTTCGTGGGACTTGTTCTACAATCTGCTATTGCCTTATTCTCTGGAGATATTCATATCCCTAAGAGAATCAAATCTCTTGGGTCAAATCTCTCTATTCCGTAATACTCGTCAATCACATCTCCATCATATCTCGATTGCAGATCTGCCTCTTTTCCCTTCAACGGGCTTCGCTGTTGGGTCACTATATATTCAAGCATCTCTGGAGATATTACTCACGTTTCTTATTACTATCTACTATCTCTAAGTCTTTTACTTGCAAGAACTGTATTCCTAAGTGTCTACGAGTGTGTCACAGAAAAGATAAGAGAGATCGTGCAGTGAGGTAATAGTTGTATCACTGAAGTTGGTCTGATCATCTATAAATCAGACACTGTTGTTAGTGGGGAGCGAAGGATTAAAACCACCTGTGAGAAGACGTTTGTGGTTAACGATAAACCATACTTGTAACTGTGTTCTACAAGAACTTGAAGAGAGATAACTCCCTTGTGACCCAAGGGGACTGGATTAGGAACCGTTTGGTTCTGAACCAGTATAAAACTCTGTATCGTTCCTTGTTTATTTACTGCCTTTTGTTCTGCACTGCTTATTACTTATCTTCCTAAGTCAACTAATAATTTGAGTAGTCGACTAAAATTATAAGTAAAAAGAATTCACCCCTCCCCCCCCCCCCCCCCCTCTTGTATTCATCATTTTGTTCACTGAGATGTTTCCTTTAGAGAAGATGTAATTCCATTCAAGAAAACAGGTCAATCACAGACTAAACTGTTTACTCACAATCCTATATCTGATGAGTATGATCTTCAGTCCATAGTGGACACTGACTTGTATAATGATCTGCAACAACCTGCACAAGAAGTGGAGATTGATATGTATAATCAGTACCGAGATGAGTTTGTGGAGCCTGAGCAAGCCATACAACACTTGGACCAAGAAGCAGCTATAGAAAATGAAGAAATACATGAAAATGCAGAACCAGCAGATCAATTGCTATTGCACAACCCAGTGCCACAAAACACCAGGAGATCAGGGAGGCACACCATACCTCTTGTTTTGATGAAGGATTTTGTATCTCTCAATGTACATCAGGATCAACCTTATGCATTAAGCAAATATCTGTCATATGAAGGTATCTCATCTACGTATCAAGCATACATAGTAGTTTTTTCTAAGTATACAGAACCAAGGTCATTTACTGAAGCCTCTAAAGATCCCAAATGGATTGAATCAATGCAAGCTGAAATACATGCTCTAGAAAATAACAATACCAGGGTAATAGTCACTTTACCTAAAGGAAAGAAACCTATAGGGTGCATGTGGATCTATAAAATAAAGTACAAGCCCACAGGAGAAATAGAAAGATTCAAAGCAAGATTAGTTGCAAAGGGTTATAGCCAGAAAGAAGGGATTTATTACCAAGAGACATTCTCTCCAGTTGTAAAAATGGTAACCGTGAGAACAGTTATATCTATTGCAGCTGCACAACACTGGCATATACATCAAATGGATGTATACAATGCATTCCTGCAAGGTGATCTCTTTGATGAAATTTACATGGAATTACCATAGGGATTCAAGAGCCAGGGGAGAACAAGGTGTGCAGGCTCATTAAATCCCTTTATGGGTCGAAACAAGCCCCAAGGCAGCGGAATACAAAGCTGATAGAAGCACTGGTAAACCTAGGCTTTAAACAAAGTCAGCTGGATTACTCACTATACATAAGAAGAACTGAAACTCGAATGGTAGTGGTTCTAGTGTATGTATGGAGATAATCTCAAACTGATAGAAGAGACAAAGGGTGCGCTACAACAAGCCTTTAAGATGAAAGACTTGGGAGAGCTGAAGTACTTTCTTGGAATTGAATTTGCTAGATCAAAAGAAGGAATTCTTATGCACCAGAGGAAGTATGCACTTGAACTTATCTCTGAATCTGGTCTAAGTGGTGCCAAACCTGCTCCTACACCCATTGACCCTAACACTAAGCTGACTACTAAGGAATATGATGATCTGCTTAAAAAGAAGATGGCAAGCAAAGCTCCTGTTGACAAACTTCTACCAAGTGCTGGTCCCTATCAAAGGTTATTAGGCAAATTGTTATATTTGACAGTCACCAGGCCTGATATTTCAGACACTTAGTCAATTTTTACAACAGCCAAAATAGTCTCACATGGAGTCTGCTGTAAGAATTGTCAGATATATCAAAAATCATCCAGGTCAAGGAGTGCTACTGTCTAGCAAGGTTCAGAATGAAGCAGCTATTACTGCATACTGTAATACAGACTAGGTTGCATGTGCTTTCTCTAGGAGATCAGTCACATGGTTCTTAATTAAAATAGGAGATTCTTTGGTATCCTGGAAGTCAAAGAAGCAGACAACTATCTCTAGAAGCTCTGCTGAAGCTGAATACAGAAGCCTTGCCTCGGTAACAGCAGAATTAACATGGTTAACCAGTCTGATAGAGGAAATTGGGATCAAAGTTGAAAATCCTGTGAAGGTGTTCAGTGATAGTAAATCTACATTACAAATAGCAGCCAATCTAATTTTCCATGAAAGGACCAAACATATAGAAATTGATTGTCACTTCATAAGGGAAAAAATACAAAGGGACCTGATTCAAACAGAGTACATCAACACCAAAAATCAGCCAGCAGATGTGCTGACCAAAGGTCTGAACAGGGTCCAACATTTGATGCTGATCTCCAAGCTAGGAATGGTTGATATCTTTGCACCTCCTAGCTTGAAGGGGAGTGTTGAGAGTATGAATAATTAGCTCAATTAGGTGTAATTAGTTAATCAGGGGCAGTTTAGTAAATAATGCTAGTTCCGAAAATTAGTTAGGTTGGTTAGTATTTTTTTACCTAATTCCTAAATTTAGTTACAATGAGACTTAGCTCATTACTTAATCATTGTGCATTGTATCAATTCATTCTTATCACTTGAATATAAGCTTTTATCTCTCTAGCATCTCTCTAGACCTCATCTTCTTCCTCTAACCCTACTTTATCACCTACACGATCAGTGCATATATACTAATTCGCCACCATAGGTGAGCATTGTATATACTGTGAGCCTATATATATTTGAGCTGAGCAGGTATGTGCTCTAGCTATGTAAGCTCAAAAGTTGTTAGTGATATAAGAGTGAGATGATGTTTACTTTGACCTAGTCAAATAGAGCCTTACAAACCAAAGGAACATGTTCCAAACATACCCCTAATATAAATGTTGTATCTTTACCTTTCGGTTCGTACGAGCTCCCAATACTACAACTACAACAAACAATATACCCACCAAGGTAGAGATGCGATAAAAACTTATCCGCACCGGGTATATATGTTAGAAGAATTGAATAGAAAACAATGAAAAAAGGTGGTTTCGAGGCACGAAAGATTGCTATCTTTCAAGAAATATTGCATGTATTTCATATGAGGATTACGAATCAATTTTCTTAAAGGATAAAACAAAACCAAAAATAATATTGCAAATTTTGATAACCATTTCGTGATAGGAAAGTCTGAATTTATACGGCAAGAGTCAGATCTTTTAAGAAGAGACACAAATCTTCTTTAAACAGATGTTTCAATTTTATTTAAATTCAAATTTAAAATTCGAATTTAAATCAATTGAATTTTCTGTTGGAAAAGAAATAAATCCAAGTCCAAGTCTTTAATATATAATATTTTATATATATATATATATATATATATATATATATATATATATATATATATATATATATATATATATATATATATATATATATATAACCTTCTATGAACTTTGCTTCTCTTATGATTTTTGCTACTTTCTTTTTGATAACAAACTACTCCAACATTCCCCCGCTAGTTTGTTATATTTTCATAATACTACGCATACCAAAAAGTATCTTGTTACATATTTAAACTTTTTATTAGTGTAAATATTTTAAAGTACTAACGAAGTTATTGGTATCTTAAAAGGTTTGAACCACAACTCCTTGTGTTAATACCGAAAATATTACACATGATATTATATAATGGCTAAAAATTTCAGTAATTATTTTGGCACGTTTCTGGCCATGTGCTTATCCCGATTCATGAATATTAACAAGATCAACCCTTTGGATCTTGCTAGAAGCGGCACCACTTCAATATTCATATAGGTAGAATTTAGTCTCTATGTCCCTGTTACTATAGACATTTGCTAATTCCATTAAGAATTTAATTCATTCTCTTCTTGTAACAGTATACATCTCGGAGTTTATCCTTTGCTCCTGTTATTACAAGAATTTTAACAACTTCTTTACTCCTCAAATAACAGTAAACGGTACACTGAGCCGAGGCTATAAACGAGGAGTCTCGTGTAAAAACAACATAAATAACTTGTTGTTACCCATTGAACTTTATTGTTAGAGTAACAAAGTTGGGTTCACATTACTTGTGTTTAATTTAAGGTTTTTAGCCCTATTTCTTCTCCAGTTTGTTGTACCGCATCTCTTGGGAATGCTTTGGTAAGCGGATCAGCCAAATTGCTTTTTGATCTCACATACAGAATAGCAATAGTTCCATTCTTTATTAATCCTCTAATAAATTTGTGTCTCAAGCTTATGTGTCTGTTCTTCCCATTATATATCTTATTGTGAGCAAGAGACATAGTATTCTCACTATCACAGTATAGGGAAATAGCTGGCAAAGATTGTGGCCACAACTTAATATCCATTAATAAATTTCCCAGCCTTTCCGCTTCTACTGAAGCATCTTTCAATGCAAAAATTCTGCTTCCATTGTAGAACGGGAGATACACATTTGTTTCTTGGATGCCCAACTAATGGCGCCACCCCCTAATTTAAATATTCAGCCGGTAGTGGATTTCGTATCATTAACACTCTTCACCTAACTCGCATCAATATATCCTTCTAATACAGTAGGAAATCTGCTATAAAAAATGCCCAAATGCTTTGTTCTTTTCAAATATCCAAGTACCCTGGTTATTGCTTTCCAGTGATCATTACTTGGACTACTTGTAAACCTTGAAAGTTTACACACTGTGAAAGCTATATCAAATCTAGTACAATGCATCGCATACATCATACTGCCAATGGCACTAGCATACTCTAGTTGAGCCACTGTTCTTCTGTTATTTTTTGTAAGTTTGATATTAGGGTCATAAGGAGTTTTAGACTCTGTTATGCCCAAATGTTTGAATTTATCAAGAACTTTATAAATATGATATGTCTATGATAAAGTCACTCTCTTATCGCTTATTTTAACCTTTATTCCTAAGATAGTATCCAATTCATTCAAATTTTTTATTTTAAAAACTGGAGTTAGATACTTCTTAGTTTCGGTTATTCCAAGCATGTTCGCACCATATCGTCGACATAAAGACAAATAATAACTCCATATTCCTTTGTGAATTTGGAGTAAATATATTTGTCAGCCTCATTATGTACGAGCCCATTTGATAGTATAGCACTATCAAACTTTTCATGTCATTGCTTTGGCGCTTGCTTTAAGCCAGAGAGAGACTTAACCAACTTACAAAATTTATTTTCATTCCATGGAAGAACAAACCCTTCGGGTTGTCTCATATAGATTTCTTCTTCTAGATTTCCATTCAAAAAGGCGGTTTTAACGTCCATTTGATGTACATACAAATCATATATAGAAGCTAAGGATAAATGGACGTTATTCTTGCTATTGGTGCATAGGTATCAAAATAATCAATACCTTCCTTTTCAGTGAAGCCTTTTGCCACTAATCTTGCTTTAAAGGTTTGAATAGAACCGTCTGTGTTATATTTCCTTCTACAGACCCATTTATAACCAATGGGTTTTGATCCAGGAGGAAGATTAATTAAAACCCAAGTGTTGTTGGACATTATTGAGTCCATCTCATCATTGATAGCTTCTTTCCAGAAAGCAACATCTCTAGAAGACATTGCTTCATGAAATGTTTTTGGGTCATCTTCAACAATTAATAAGATAAGAATTTGTTCACAAACTTCTTTTCTACTTCCTTCAACAAGAAATACTATGGACCTATGGCTTGTGAAAAGATGAAATCAGAATCAAAATTATTTTCTTTTCTAATTCTTTTACTCCTTCTTGGTTCTATTTTCACATCGTCACTTTTCTCTTTAATAATTCCAGAATGTGACGGCTTGTCAACACCTCTTTCACTTGATTCAGGCAACTCATTAATAGAATCATGAATAAATCTATTTTCAATAAATTCAACAGGAATAGATTCTATAATTACTTTAGATTCTAAATCTAACAGTCTATATGCCTTAGAATTTTGTGGATAACCAACAAAAACATTTTTTATTCTTCTATGGCCAAGCTTTGTTCAATTATAATCAAGAACTCTATAATAAGATATACAACCCCACACTTTAAAATAACTCAAATTGGTTTCCTACCATTCCAAAGCTCATAAGGTGAAACATGCATACTTTTAGAAGGCATTCTATTTAAAATATAGCAAGCAGTCAACAAAGCTTCACCCCATAAATTATGTAGAAGATGTGCATTTAGCAACATAGCATTAACCATATCTCCTAAGGTCCTATTTTTTCTTTCAGCTAATCCATTTTGTTGTGGAGTATAAGGATCACTTATTTGATGAACTAAACCATTTTCTTCACAAAACTGGTTAAATTCATTAGAAAAGTATTCTCTACCTCTATCACTTCGAATAACTTTAATTTTCTTTCCCTTTTGATTCTCCACAACTGATTTATATTCCTTAAAATTTTGTAATGCCTCATATTTTGTTCTAAGTAAACAAACATTTGTAAATATAGAGAAGTCATCAATAAAAGTTATAAATTATCTTTTTCCTCCTCTAGTTAATTCTCCATTCAATTCACATATGTCTGAATGTATCAAGTCTAATAATTCTGTAAACCGTTCAACTTTACGAAATGGTTTCTTAGTCATTTTAGCTTGTATACATATTTCACACTTTCCTTTGTGTTCACCATTGCATGTTATATACCCATGTTTGGACATATAATTTAAGGAACTAAAATTTAAATGTCCTAACCTAGCATGCCACAAAGAAGAATCAGACTCAACAATATAAGCAGAAACATAATTTATTGCATTGATACTTAATCTGAACATGTCAATACAAGTGTACCCTTTTCCTACAAACAATTCATTCTTAGATACTATTACATGATCAAACTCAATCACTATCTTGAAACCCTTCTTAGACAGCAAACGAGCGGACATCAAGTTCTTCATAATGTCAGGAACATGGAACACATTTAACAAAGTCAACTTCTGTCCAGAGGTGAAGTTGATTTCAACTGTTCCTTTTCCCGCAAATTTAGCAGTAACATGGTTGCCCATCAACATCTTTTCAGAATCTTTCACTTCTGAATATGTCTTAAACATATTTTGGTCATTACAAACATGAATGGTTACACCAGAATCTAACCACCAGTCTTGATTCTTTGTGGTTGTTTCAGCCATATTCAACTCTTTACCATTTCAGTTGGTAATGGTTGAATCATAACAACCAGACCTTGAGAAGAACTTTCCACGGCGTTCACCTTTTCAGGATTTACAAATTTTCCAGAATTTTTGGAATCAAAATTTATTCCTGCTTTCTTAAATCTGCAATCTTTATCTTGTGACCTTTCTTCCCATAATGATGACAATTAAAGTTCTTTCTCTTTTTATTAAAAGACTTGGAAACTTTCAGATTTTTGTTTTCGTTTTCTGAATTATTCTGACTTACTAAATTAACTGTGGAACTTGAATTTTGAATAAAAGCATCACGAGTTCGAGTCTCACTTTCAATTTGAATGTGAGTTCGAAATTGTTCCACGGTCAGTTCATAAGAAGAATGCAGTACTTTCTTTCGATAGTCATTCCAGGAAGAAGGTAACATTCACAGAATTGCACCAATCGAAAGTGCATCAGGAATTTTAACTTCAAGATCACTTAGTTTTGAAACTAATATTTGCAGTTCATGAATCTGATCCATAATAGGCTTAGTATCAACCATCTTAAATTCGAAATATTGCAAAGACAGAAATTTGTCGATACCTCATTTTTCATTTTTATATGCACTTTGCAACGCTGTCCAGATTTCCCTTGGAGTCTTCATATTTGAATATAGATTATAGAATCGATCCGTCAAAGTGTTCAGAATATGCCCACGATAGAGAAATTCATCTTCTTGATGTTTCTTCCATTCTTCTTTGATTGCATCTGAATCCGTAGGGGTTGGTTCTGGCAGATAAGGTAGTATTGGATCAAGAACATAGAATATTTTCAACGCTGTCAGTAAGAAGATCATCTTATCTTTCCAGCGGGTAAAATTGGTTCCATCAAAACGATCAAGTTTGATGAACTCTTTTGGATTTTCAACAGCAGACATCAATTTCTCCATTGTGGAATATTTCTTGAAAATTGTTAGAAGAATTGAACAGAAAACAATGAAGAAATGTGGTTTTGAGGCACGGAAGATCGCTATCTCTCAAGAAATATTGTCTGTATTTCCTATGGAGATTACATATAAATTTTCTTAAAGGATACAATAAAACCAAAAAGAATACTGATGTGGGACAAACCTTTCCTCCACTTTATAACAAACTACTCCAACAGTATATACCAAGTCAATGTATAGATGCAATGTGTTTGAAAATAGAGTTCCATCACCTAACCATGGTTAATTAATGCATATATTTATATCATTAAATCACCGTACTATGGTAACTCAACATAGTTTGATGTAAACACCCGATGTGTGTAAGTATTTACCGTGGAGAGGTTGTTTCCTATAGACCCTCTGCAAAAGAAAATACTATGAAAATAATTTAACAAAACGAGATGCAAAAGTCATGATATTTGTAGGAGCTTCCACTATTATCTTTTTTGTGTATGATACAATGGGAGTCGTATAGGGTATATTTGGACATAGTGCTGTCAATATGGGCCGGCCCGACCCAACCCACACGGGTTTTGTGATTTGTCAGACACAAATTGAGTGTGCCATTAATTCATTAGCCCAACCCAGCTCTATGTGGGTCGTGGGCCATAGGCCGGGCTGGGCCAACCCACCATTATTATTATTTTAATTTAAGGGTTTTTTAACTATATACCCATAAAATTCAAAGTATTTACAAGCCCTACCCATTAAAAATTACACTACTCATGAAATCAAAAGTATTTACCCAACCTGCCCATTTATTATTGTATACCTTTGTTATATCTTATGGGTGTATACCTTTAAGGTATACTGCATAAATAATAGTATACAAGTCTAGATATGGATGTATACCTTTAAGGTATACTGTATAAATGATAGTATACAAGTCTAGATAGATAGGGCATGTAAAAAATTTATGGGTAGGACTTGTAAATATGAAACTTATGGGTAGAGGTGTGTAAATATTTTAATTTTGATAGGTTTTTGTAAACCTCTCATAATTTTTTTAATATTGGTTTTGCATTTTTGATAACATTTTAAACTAGAAATACACAAGATATTACCATTATTTTCAGCTGAAAAACAATATAAACTTTGATTATAACAAATACTTATTTTGAACTTAATCCTTTCAAATTTCATTAAAAGAAACAACAACATACCCAATACAATTCCAAAAGTGGAGTATGGGAAGGGTGAGATGTACACAGACATACCCCCACCAAGGTGGAGATGTTGTTTCCGATAGACCCTCGGCTAGGAAAAGTATTTTAAAAATATTTTACAAAAACAAACAAAATATTTTGAAAACATGATAGAAAACAAAAAGGTAAGAAACATCATGATACCTCAAGTACTCACGTATAATAACCAGAGCAAATAGAAGATAGCATTAGCGATAAGGACGTAGGACAAGAAACAACAACTATGCATAGGATTGTCTAACCCTAATATGATATTCTTTTCTCCGTAATTAAGAAATAGGTGGTACTATAATCTACTTATAGTATTATATTAAAACTCTGACTTATTTTGCAAGATCAATTATCAATTTTGAATTATTGATTTACTTTTGTCATTACAATTAAAACTACAATTACATTTATTTATGAAGGGTAGAAAAAGCAAAAGCTATTTTATTAAGCCCACAGGCCAACCCAGCCCAGCCTCAATCAACCCTCACAGGTTGTGGGCTTGCGTGGGTTGGACTAAAAAGTTTCGGTAATCAAACTAACCTATCAACAGAAAGAACTGAGGTTGATTTTATGGGCTAGAAAAATCATAGCCCACTTCTATCAAATCACGGGCTAAGTCGGGCTGGCCCAACGGGGCAAGCTCTTATTGACGACTCTATTTGGACATTTCCATGTTCAAAGTATATCACTTTGGACTTAATCAATTATGCATGGATGTATTTAGAGATTTTTTCAAAATTTTTTTTTTCCGGACATACTTTATATATATACATATATATACATATATAATGTATACACTTGTGCAAAACTAAAGTGCTTGGCAAAGCTTGAAAATTAAAAAGGAATTATTACCCCCTCATAACCATTCTCAACCGTTATCCACTTTTTGTAAGAATATTTTGTCTTTTATTTCTGTTTGTATCATATTTATTAAATATAATTTGATGATATAAATATTTAAAAAATATAAGACAAATATATATATGTGTATATGAGTGTATAGAAGCTATATATACAAAATATCAATCTATTATATTTGATATTTTAATTATAAATAAAATTTTAAATATAAATATTGTGGCTAGATTATGTTAGTGTTAGGTGATTTGTTAATATAGTATATTGAGGGCTATTTATGTGGAAATCACAGTTAAAAACAGGAAACAAAACTTAAATAGCGTCATACCAAAGGGCCATTCATAAACATTCTATTGGGCTTATAGTGGTTCAAATCCATAGAGCCCAACTAACCAAAGCCTTCATCCAAACCCTACTATATAAGCCTCATTACAACCAGGGTTTCATTTGTTCCATTTGGCCACAAACCAAATTAACCCAACAGCAGCAGCAGCAAACAACAATGGTGAAGTTTCTGAAAACAGGGAAAGCAGTAATCTTACTGCAAGGGCGTTACGCTGGTCGCAAGGGCGTAATCATCAAGGCATTCGATGAAGGAACACGTGACAGACCATACGGACATTGTTTAGTAGCAGGTATATCAAAATACCCTAAGAAAATTATCCGCAAAGATTCAGCCAAAAAGCAAGCTAAGAAATCACGTGTTAAGGCATTTGTGAAATTAGTTAATTATAATCATATTATGCCTACACGTTACACACTTGATGTTGATTTGAAAGATGTTAACGTTGACGTCTTACAGACTAAAGATAAGAAAGTTACTGCTGCTAAGCAAATTAAGGCCCGACTTGAGGAACGCTTCAAGACTGGTAAAAATCGTTGGTTTTTTACTAAGCTTAGGTTTTGAAGGGCTTGTTGAGTTAATGTTTTGATCAAGGATTAGTACTCTTTTGTTATCGAGTAATGTGACGATGTTTTGAAAGGCTCTTTTGAATTTTGCAAATGGAATATTTGGATCTTATTTATTATTTTTATTTTGGGTTATTGTGTTGCTTTTGTTTTATGATTGTTGATATTGATTGCGTTGTGATGGATTTACTTATGTTCGACACTTTTACTGATTTATTACTCCTCCATTAGACGCGGAGTTTAGAAATGTGTTTCTTTTTTGGAACGGGCTTGGGAGAAATGTTGTCATGTAAACTGGAACAGTTATGTTTTTGTATCTTCATGAGCTTTGATGTGTATCTGATTATTGGAAATTAGTAAGGCTAGAGATTTGCATGCTGGAGGTGATTAGATGTTTATGTTTTTGCCCATGTCTAGCAAGGCTTTTAGTTCTAGAGCTGGCTCGGGATATGGTCTAGCGATGAGTGTGACGTCTGAGTTAGGTACGTCACTTTTTGAAATTAAGTGGAGAACTAGAGGGCGAGCTCATTATTCACTGATTATTTAATCGTGGCTCAGTGGACCATAGGGATTTCTTTTATTATATCATGCACATTTATTTATAGGTTGATTACTTAGGATGGAAAGGGATGACTGTAGTGCAATCGAGCAGTAAAAATAATGTATTTTTCCTTTTAGGATTTACATTTTTCTTTCACAATCCTTTTCTTTCTAGCCCATCATACTAGTTCCATTCCTGTTGGTACCAGAGTTTTGTTGGGAATATTCTGTTAGTTGCATTCACCATATGTACCGGATTTGTGAGGAATTAACTGTAGTACAGGAGATATTTGTCTACCTTCAGGTGATTTAGGATCATTAGAGGATGAATGTGTGTTCATTAGTTTGCTAGTTCTGTTCTTTTCTTGATATGGGAGGTCGCAAGTGCAGGTTTGTGCTAACTGAATTGATCCACCTGGCAGTCTACCTAGTACAGAGCATAGGTTTCTGTCAGCATATTCAGTCCAAGAGCATAGGTTGCTAGTGTTAGGCTGCCTCCTTAGGTGGATGATATTTAGCTTAATATCCGAAATTGCATTATAGGTTTCAATGCAGGATTCGCCTTTTATAGGAATAAATTTTTGAGAAGCCGCACTACAGAATTTATCATTAGAAGGCTGGGGTCTGTATTAGTAATGAAGGGTCCCAGTTAGAGTAGTATATAGGCTACAAGCCGATGACTGCAAAATAATTTTTGCCAATGTATCAGCCACTTTATTTGCTTCTCCGATAAAGCCAAATTAACAGGCTCCAAAGTTCATTCTATCAATCTGTGAGTCAACGTTCATTTCATTTCTCAAGTGGGATGAGATAGTTGTAAATTGTTTTTAAAAGCAGTCATAATATTGCATTGTCGTCTTAAAAATATACATTTTTCTTTTACATTCCTTTCCTTTCTAGCCCATCAAACTAATTCCAGTCATGTTACTCGAGTTTTGTTTGGAATATTCGGTGAGTTGCATTCGCCAGATAGTACCTCCTCTTCACAATAGTTGGATATGTGAGAAATAAATGTCGTGAAAGGATAATTTAGTATAGGCTTATAGCAGATATTTGTTTCCCGTCAATTAGTCTGCGAGTCATGATAATAACATGGACAGGATGAACATGGTTCCCGTTCCCCATTGGACCGCGTGGCTAGTTCATGAGCATAGGTTGCTATTCTTAGCCTGCTCTCCAAGGTTTTATGCAAATGGGTTCTATACTATTGAGCGTCTAAACTTATTTAATACAGTTAGTAGATATATAGCCCTTTTGAGAGATGGGTAAATAACAAATCTTCTTTTTAGTATTGCTTTATGATCTAAGGAGCATGGGTCGCCATGGCCGAACGAATGTAAAAGAACTTGGGCTAACACTTCAAGTATTGTAGCGGGATGCAATATTTGGGTTACAAGTTGATTATAGCCAACTTAATCCGAAATTGCATTGTAGCTTGCAATCCTATACTCTCTTTTTATAATGAATCCAAAATACAAAGTTTATTGAAAGGGGACAGTGGTCTATAACAGTACTGAAGATCCCCCACCAGCATACATGCGACAAGCCGAAGTAAATTACAGTTGCATATCGTTGTAGTAAATTTGCACTACATTGCCACAAGATACCATTAGCAAATCCTCAAATGTTTACAGAAGTTGGACTTCCTAAAAGATCTCATAAACGTGAGAAACTACAACTAGTATAGGGAGGGGGGAGGAGAACGTGTGAAATTCACCACGCTATGCGCAGGGGCAGAGCCTCTTCGTATGCTGATGCTTCCCATCACAAGATAGCATAGACTGTTGCGAGGAGTACAAGCAGGCTCCAGGGTTCTGAAAAGCAAAAGTTCAAAACTGATAATCAAAACGTACATCCAATAGTCATTTAGTTCTCTCTACTTGACATGCAAGGTCTCGTTTTATTTATTTTGTCAAAATTGCCGTGGCCTGCAGATATATAATGCTGCGCCATTGGATGTCATTAGCTCCTTAAAAGGCTAAAATTGTTTTGTAATACTGTTACCCCTCTATACATAATAGGTTCTTTCCCTTAATCCGATCTGATCAGCACTGTCTTAGTGCTGGTAAATTTTTCAAAGAATCTTTATTAACCATTCAAATAAATCTGGAAGAGAATTGGCTAATTATGTTTCCAAACCGCATCTTTCAAGATCCCTTTTAATATGAGAATAGATATAGTGACTTACCTTTGTATTTTCAAATTGGTTGTGTGGCTGTGTATCATGTAATATCGGTACAGGTAGCTGTCATACGATACTTGATATATCCTACAGAAAAAGTTCACTTACCAGATCTCTGGGGGCATCATCAACTACTTCAGCAGGCTGATCTGCTCCGACACTTGCCAAGCATCCACCTTTGCAGCTCAAGTACTTCTGCATCCTGTTTTGAAGATAAATGAAGCAGGATGAAGCTTGTCAAAATAAATAAATAAATAAAGCAGGATGAAGCAAATCTAGCACGAATAATAATACAGGAATAAAGAGGATAAAGAAGAGTGGAATTTCTCTTCCCAGTTGATAAAGCATTAATTCAGAACCTCAAAGAGCTATAGGTCAAGACTCAAGAGAGAACAGTAAATATACACTCATATACTATTGTTAATAAAGAAAAGTAAATATATATGTCTATTTCTCTTTCCCGTTTATCTAGACTGAGGCAACAGACGGTAAATCAAGAAGATTATACCCAGAAGTGAACAACATCAAATTTAAATTTAAAAAGGAGAAAATAGTGAACTAGGAAATAGTATAAATACATGCACTTACGTCTCGCACTGGTTGAGCAATAAGAATTTGTTGGGAACACAAGATTGGCCACTTGATTTGCATACCAAATCACATGATTCACCTTGTCTTCACTTCCATAAATCCAAAATTAAAGCATTACTACCGTAACATGATAGTAACAATGATAATAATAGAACAGATGTTGATTGGAAGACCAACCTTCCTATCACAATATTTATACCAGCCAATCTTGCTTCAGCTTGCGCACCAGAAGCACCTATCATGCAATGATACAAAGTATCAAATCAACTAAATCTGTCATCAGCAAATTATCTTAGCAAGAAGGCATTGGCTGCACTAGCTCAAAAAGTAGAGAGTAGAGGCAGGTAATCCCATGCACTGAGCAGTTTAGAGCGCGTTGCTACTCAAGCCATTTCAGAAAGTTGCACAAGTACTAGAGCTTATGAAGCTGCAGGACGTCCGTCATGATTGGGGCAAACGGGGAATATCAGGGATGTAGAATATCAGTTTAACGTGAGGGGAGAAAGTAACATGGATGCCGAGTTTCCAGGTATATGTTTGGTTCACAAGATGTGGGAAGAGGAGATTTCACGATTACTGATCATGCTAATCCTGCATTTAGTTTGAAATCTGGTGGCAGGATGAGTCTTTCTGAACCTTCCTTTTATCCTGAAAGATGTTACTCTCCTAAGGGAGGGATGAGTTTGTAATATTGAGATCAGAAAAGTATCATTTTGTCCTTTAGTTTTTCTTACTAAAAGGTATTACCTTCATATATCCTGCTATCATTTATTTTCTTAAGTTTCCCAAATAATTACAGTTCTTTCAATAAATTTGTGAAAATGTATTATATGCGCACACATCACACACTCATATATGTATATATACACACACACTCCCAAAAATAAGAAAGGTCTTAAAGGCGACAGACATGACTGAACAAATTTTATCAAAATACGGCTCTACAGGAGCATTTCCTTTTATTTTCATTTTATAATATATCTACACTGCCACAAAAGATTGAAGATCATAATATTAATATAGGAGACCATCTGTACGAAATGTAAGATTAACCTGTCATTTCTGCTCCAAATTCAGAACAGTGTCGACTTTCTTAAGGGCGTTAAAATACATAGAATACAACAAAAAAATTATATGGCTTCATACTTGTATTAACAACCTTTGCTTTATGTGATTCATTAAAGACCAAACAGTTATTAATTGCCCTCATCTGTTCCCTTAATGCGTACCCTATATGGTGATGGCTGATGCTTCCCTGCTCATCACTTTTCGAAATGTCGTAGCATTAAATGTCAACATAATCACAAAAATTATCTAGAACATACCAGATGAATTAGAGGGCACAGAGAAACAATGATGAAATTCACTGAGATAAGCATTTTCATGAACCTGAAATATTAAATGCATGTCACTATTAGAGTCAACGAAGTAGCTGATAACATTGGAATTATATATTACTTAAACAACTTATATTGGTGACAGTCTTTCACAATCAATGAAATGTCATCACCATAAGAGGAAAGGCAAACAACTTCACCATATGTTTAGTTTGGGCAATAATAGGAGGAGTAAAGCTCACTCTCCATGCTTGGCAAAGAGTGAAACAGAAGATCAGTAAAGATGGAGGAGCTAGTTAGCCCTCTCATCAGCTTTTCACTCCATCCAAAAGTGGACTTGAAGGAGCAAGTATATCATTTTTACTTGCCTTCCAACCGTTACAAACAACCAAAAGTAAATCATCACAATCTCAGAGACAGGATATAGAAGTTTCTCACTCCATTGAATTCCACACCTACCCTAAGCAACTGCTATATACTCCCTCCGTCTATGTGAGGTAGTTTGATTTGACATGGAATTTAAGAAATAAGGAAGACTTTTGAAACTTGTGGTTTAAAACAATTCATAGAAATTAGTGTGGTTGAGAATCATCTCATAAAGTTGAATTGTTACTAAATATAGAAATGTGTCATTCTTTATGGAACTGACCAAAAAGGAAAGTGTATCACATAAATTGGGACGGAGGGAGCATGTAATAAGATGCTAATGATTTCAGCTACACAGCATAGCACAGTAATGTCAAAGGGACAAACTGTGAGGATGACTCATCATCTACGCCTTAAGTATTCCTAATTTTAGAAAATTTACCTACTACCATTAACAATAAAATGAATATCCTTTTTAAAGAATGGCTATTAATCACCAAACAAAATTCAGTTAATGCAGCAACAATACATAGTATGAGCGTTTTGAGGCAGAAAGGCGAACAAAAAAAGAAGAACAAGCACATACCACACTCTCTGAATTATGACGACATCTTCCCATGCAAAAATCAAAAACACTTGAATAGGTCCCTGCCAAAAATGGTCAACGCTCGGTTAACCTCAAAAAGAAAAGCCGGATTAAAAATTTCAGAGTCTCCTCTGAACATATTCATGATGTTTAACAAGCCCAGAGATGACCAAAAGCAACACAAGACTTAGCAGCACAAGCCAGATGCCAAGTTGTAGAAAAAGAATGGTAACTACTAACTGATTAACCACTATGATACAAATTGTATAAACAGGGGATGCATTCAAGTTGTATACCTTTAAAACCAGAGGAAAAGGGCAATCACGATAGTGTGTATCATCAAGATGGTCTGGATAATACAAACAGTCTTATCTACTACTTTGACCAGTAGACCTTTGAAAAACATATCCCAAGCACAAAGCATTACTAGGAAATGCAAGCTAAAAAACTGGCAGAAGTGAAAAAGAAATCAAATGCAGTTCTCAATGAAAGTTTTTCAACATAGAAAAGGAAAACCTCTTGTTTGTTTAAAGTCTTCAAATAACGTGACCCGTCCGTCAATAAATCCAATGCAGCAGAGAAACTGCAAGTCTTAAAGCTTGAGAACTTATATGTTTTTATACCTAATTTATTTAGTTTATCAGTGTATCTATTCAAGTTTGTGATTTTGTCAAACATATGCAGTGGCCGAAGGATCCAGGGCCCATGAGTACTTCGTATACAATAAAGAGAATATTGGGGGATCATGAACAATGGCCATAAAAGCAAATACAAATTGCATGTCACCTGATAGGAACAGATATTCATCACCTCAACAAAAACTTTAATGAGAGAATCATTCTCGAAAAAAAAAATTCAATGAGAGAATAAGATAAAACCACATTTTTGTTAGATAAAAGTACTTTTCACTATGTCTAAAGAAAAAATAATATCATAGCTGTACTCCAGCAAGAAGCATTACCTGCTGTTAGAGGCTTAGCTATCTTGATATTTATAGCCAGATCCTTTTGTGTCTGCAAGAAGGTTAACTTTCTTAGCCAAAGTTATGTTTTCTGTAGAATTATAATCACTTGTTAAAACAGAAAAAATGATTTGATTCGATTACCCTAGATGGATTCAGACAGCAAGAAACACAAAATTCATAGGAGTTGCAACACTGTGAAACAAGATTGCAACCACTGCAAGAAAAGAACGCAAATTAATTTGTTAAGTTTCAAAGGCACCATGTGAATGCATCAGATCAAGGATAAACAGCTTAATCTATTATTAGAGGAAAAAAAACAGCTTAATCAGACAACTCACTGACAAGCAAATTGCTCTCCTTTTCCACGACAGCACCGAGAATGTGGATCAATGGACAGTGCATCACAGACTTGACCTACAATGTTCACAATTGAAGAACCAAGAGATGAAATTACCTCATTTTTCTTCTAAAGGCAAGTTTTATAGTGAGACTAACAATGTCAACGAGAGTAAATGTTGGTCTTTAAGGCGCAACATATCCCAAGATGAACGTTGAGGATGTTATAAGCTTAAGGCTGAGCAAGATTGATTGATTGATTGATTTGCACGTGTGCCTCTAGAAACATTTAGTATGATTCAAAGCGGAGATGGGGCTAAACAACAGTTATACAACTCATTAGAGGTGCACAACCTGCAACCTTATGGATTCTAAGACCATAACATTTAAAACAGAGTCCCAGTCGATAAGCTTAGGAAGGAAAATGCATACCCAAATCATCAGCAATCAAATATCTTCCTTGAACTGTAGTTCTACAAGCACGTCTGTCTTGAAGACTTACATCCTTCCTATAATGCATCATGATAAACAAAGTTTAATTAGTTTTCCCTTCTTTAGTTGGACCTCTTTATCATGATTTTCTTCAAATGAAGCTGTTACTGAACAAGGTAGTGGAGTAAATTCCCCTTGTATATATCTCAAAGATGTAACAAGCATATATACACCAACATTGAGTTCTGACTAGGGAAAGAATAAAAAAGAAATCTCCTCAGGATCTCTACATAATTTGCTACTATGTACATTGCACATTAAACTAAAGAGCGACGGCATTGCATTTGGCCCATCTTCCTGGTTATTTGGGAATGTTTTTCTGTTCTTCGTTGCTGGACTGCTGGTACTGGTTTCTAATAGAAGCCGGTAAATTTGAACTTTTAAAATTGGAAATTACGATGACTGATATCATGTTACTGACTTTCATTAATCTATGTACAGTTGCTGAGCGACGATAATTATACTAAAAGCAACTACATTCATTTGATATGTACATGAGCGACTACAATTTCAAAATGCTATTTCGATATGTCTCAGGATGACATGTTTCAACTTTCAGCTGATATACATATCATCCTATGCATAAACTGAACATTAGACAAGCAAGTTGAAGCAAGTACAATTATCAATCTATAGCATACTATTATTTAATAAGACATTAATATATCTGGTAAACAATTATCTGCCAATTGTAGAAATTATTTATCTCATAATTTCTTTAGCCGAGGGTCTATTGGAAACAGCCTCTCCACCTTGGTCCCCAGACCTCACTTGTGGAATAGCACTGGGTATGTTGTTGTTGTAAAAAGATTATAGATATGTGATCATGTAATTGATTATAAATGAAAAAAAGATTTGTTTGTTGGTTACCTGATAGCGGATACTGGAGAGGTGAGTAGAAGCAGCAACAAGGAGAGTGCTATGAATCTGATTGGATTTATTAGAATTTGTGATTTAGACATTTTCGCATCAGTTACGGACTCCCGATTCATGTCTAGTGTGGTTGCTTTTACCACTCTGGTTGGACTTTTCAGTTAAAATGGTTACATTACTTTAGAATGAAAGTGGGATGCTTTGTGAATCAAACTGTCTTTTTTAATTACTCGAGGGGCGGAGTACAGTTCATTTGTTTTTCTTCAAATCTAATTGAGTAATAAATATTATTTATTTTCTCAAATTCAAAACAGCTTCTTCTATTTTTAGAGAAAAACTACTTTTTTTCGCTAATACAAAAACAATTTTGCTGCCACTCAAAACCACTTAATTTTTCCTATAGGTTTGGCCGAAAACCCCACTTTTTCAAAATAATCATTTTTTTTTTAAATAAGCACTTTTGACTTTTTAGCTTGGCCAAACATGCTCTAACAATACATTTTTTATTTTCACAATATCTTTAATGAATGCTTGTTAACTTCATTAAGAAAATATGGGGTAAATATAATTTTCACTTAAGATAGTGGTTGTGTTAAATAGTGGTGGCAATGGTGAGGCGGTGTACTACTAGCATTTCATACACAAATATGAAATAGACTATTGTTAAATTTAAAATTATAGTGGTACTAAACGCATTAATGTGATATTGAAAGTTGTGCAATGAGGTTGACATTAGTGGTCGTTAGTGGGTGTGAGGTGTAGTTATCACGTGGTGGCTAGTAGTGATTGTGCAATGCTGATTGTCGGTAGTGGAGATGGTTGACATAGTGGGTTATACTAGTGGTGATTGTTGGTGGTTGTGTAATAAAAGGCAACCAGAACAGTTATTGAGTACTATCAAACTAAGTAACTATAAATTATTACTTTACATTATTTTTACAATTTTCACTTTATAAACATTCTTAAGATAAACAATATTGCATGATATTATAAAGCGATACTTATTCTCAATTTTTATACGTGAATGCTCGTGAATGTGCCTACATTTGATTTAAAAAGTTATCTAATACTTGTATTAGTATGTGGTGTTAACGGTGTTTTGTCAATATTGGTGACTCTAATGGTAGAGATAATTAATAATAGTGGTCGACAATAGTGGCTGATGGTAATGATCAACAATTATATGGGGTTGATGGAATAGTTATGACGATACAGATGGTTTGTGTGGTAACATGACTTGATATGTTGATGGTGGCTGACAATAATTGTGGTGGTGGCGAATGACAATTTTAATAGTTGATAAATGGTGGTCGAGGACAAAATGATGGTGAAAGATTGTGTTCGTGAAAATTCTTTAATTGAAACTATAGTCAAGATCCGAATAAACACACCTAGTTGTTTGAGGAGTCGAGTCTTCAAATTTAGGGGTGTAACAGCAAAATTTGCGACAAGTTGATAAGATTTATGCCTATTCAGATGACAAAAAGTATAAGTAATGATAAATCCTCTTGACCCTCTTTGATCGCCTACCCTTTGCCAGGCTGCCAGTTTTGAGATGTATGGATTAACATGTCATATGTTCGGATTATGTCAATGACTTATTTTTTAACACGCACGTGATGACTTGGTTAAGGAAACCCACAGAGCCGTAGTAAAAGCGAGTCTGAGTGATAGGAAATCTAAATAGTTATAAAAGTAAATTCAAATTATCAATACGCAAGCATGATAACTCATAGATAAAGAATAAATACTAATAATACTATTTAATTTTGAACATTAGATATTAGAAGTATCTAAATTGATATATATAAAAAAGCACAATCACAAGTATAAAGTAATTCCTAACAATGAAAAAAAATTATTATTACTATAAAATAATTCCTAACAGCTTGTTTGGATGGTTGTAACCTAGTTTTTTGAGTACGACGTTTGTTTTGATTGTTACTCTAATTACTATTGTATTGTATCGTTAAGTTAATGGTTATATAACCATAAAAACTATCACTTTACATAATGATCGATTTGGTGGGATGGTTGTTACTTGTTTTTCTTTCCCATCATACACTCACTTATTTATAATATTTTCGTTTTATTCTTTACCTTATATTCACTTCAATACGGTACAGTACATATGATAAAATACAATACAAACAACTATCCAAACGGAGTGTAATTCTTTTGCCCTGCCTCCATAGACAAACAAAATAGCGGCTTCAAAAAATACACAAAAATTTCAAAGACTATCTTCATTTCCTATTTATATATTCGATAGTGCAATTTCTTCTATTTGGTGAAACTATATATATTCGATAATAATTCTTCATCTCAAGCTAAATAAAGAAGCGTTACAGACAAAAAAGAGTAGAAAATATAACAGGACCAGCCAATTGCATATTCTTTCCCAGTTCCAATTCCAAATCCAAGCTATTTTGATCAAATCAAAGGCGAAGAATGGGGCAAAGTTCAAAGAAGAAAAAGAAGAAGAGTGGTGGAGTAGGGCGGCGCAATAAAGGAAGAAGCTCATCAAAAGATCACAATTCCATTGGTGATGATAATTCTGAATTGCTCGCCGAAGAACTCACTGCATTGTAATCTCTTCTTTCACTTTCATATCATTTTATATGTTTATTAGTACAAACGTTTGCTTAATTAATAATATTTCATTTGTCAATATCACTTATGATCATACTACTTAATAGACCTATCGAATACAATATCTTGATAAGGATTAAAATGCCCTAGCCAAGTGCACTAGTCGTTAAGTAAGTATTTTCCAGGGGAGACTAGTCCGACTCCCTGACTAATATTTAAGTGTATAGTAAAGGTGCAAGCAAGCAACAGCTGTACAGTCAAACCTTGTTATAATAGCCATTCGTTATAACAACATTTCACTGTAACGGCCTAAATTTCTCCAGAATCGATTTTTCATGTTATATATGACTTCTCTATAACAATATTCTACCTACGCTCTTTGTGAATTGGTCGCCGATCAACTCACTGCATTGTAACTAGTTCTTTATCTTCACTTTATTTTTAACTATGTGTATTCATACCTTTTATAGATTTATTAGAAGTGTTTGCTTTGCGCCGTAAATAATAAGATCACATGTATCACCTATAGTTTAATGTTGCTACTTAATAGACCTGTCGAAAACAATTCCTTGATAAGGATTAAATCTGTAGTTTTAAGGCATTAATGATCGGAAACAACCTCTCTACCTCACTCGAGGTAGGGGTAAGGTCTGAGTATGCCTCACCTTCAAGTAATCACGAGTAAGTATTTTCCCGGAAAGACTAGTCTTTTTTTTTTTTTTAAAGTGTGTCAAAAGGAGCTAAGTGTAAAATGTTATATAATGATGCAAGCAGGCAACAATGTAATCACAATTTCTATGAATTCACAATTATGGTTCTCGGAGATTGTTGAGTGTTAGTGTTAGACTTGTTTTGCATATAAAGCAGCTTATGGTTAGCTGATCTATACCAAGATGGGGGAGCTATAGTTGTTTCGGCCTTCCATTTTTTGTAGTTTTCTCTAATCTAAACTATCTTCAATTGATAACGGTTCTTGAGAGAAATGTTTATATGCATCATGATCTCACTCATTCCCTATCTTGGTGAGATATCACTGGGTATGTTGTTGTTGTTGATCTCACTCATTGATCACACAATTTTAGGTGTGCCATATTTCAAGATGATTGCGAGGTTGTTTCAGAGTCTCCTTCGCAGATTCATATTAAGCTCAGGTTTTGGACATTACAAAATACTCATAAAACTCCTCTAAACTATCTTTTGTTTCTTTTATACCAAAGTTCTCCACATGGATTAACAGGCCTTACTCAAAGGATGCTGGCTATGAAGATTCAGATGTCTCAGCTCTTCTCTCAGTGAGGTTAAGAGGATGCAGTTTTATGTTTCTTTTTTGTTGTTGTTGCTCTGTTGCCTATTTTTCTCTGGCTATTCTTTTCTCCTAATTTTTACCCTGTCTTCGTTACTTTGCATGTTAGGTGTTTGCCTGGTTATCCATACAAGAGCCCAAAGCTTCAGATAATACCAGAGAAAGGTTTATCAAAAGCTGATGCTAGCAACCTTTTATCGTTGCTATATGATCAGGTAGAGAATAGCTTATGAACCTTCAATTTTCCAGCTCATAGACTATCCTTGTTATTGTTGGTTCGGTCCGACTCCCTGCTTCTATGTTTTTTTTTGTTTGGATGAAGTAAGAAGTTTCATTAGATGGCATCAAGAAGATGCAAATTGTACAAAAAATTGGCTTACAAAAAGCCAAATATTTAGCCCCATTACAGTGAAAGGATTAAGTTAAGACCAGGGAGCTAAAAAAATCAAAAAGTCATCAAGGGAATCTACAGGACACAAATTATGCCAACTAAATAAATACAATAGGCATTTGGCCTTGAGGGAATGAGTGGGAGTTGATAAACCATCAAAACATCTTCTGTTCCTTTCTGTCCAGAGACACCAAAAAATGCAAGCAGGGATCATTCTCCAGATTTTCCTGATGGCTTTACCAACTTTCCATAAGCTCCAACATTGAAAGGCTTCCTTTGTACTTTGCGGCATGACCCAACTTAAACCAAAAATAGATAGGAACATAGACCACAAATCAACAGCTACTGTACAATGAAGAAACAGGTGATTGTTTGATTCTGAGCAGGATTGACACATGTGACATCTATTTACAATGTGGAAATTCCTCTTGGTAAGATTGTCTTGTGTAAGGCGGGCTTCATAGAGGGCAGTCCAGCAGAAACATATGATCTTTGTTGGGAGCTTAGTCCTCCAAATTAGCTTCCATGGCCAACAATTAATCACTTCATTTTGAGCACATAGGTACTTGTAACCAGCCTTAACTGAATATCTCCCACCACTTGTATTGCCCCATTTAAGGGTCAACTGAATGGTCATTCACGGTGAAACTATTCAGTCTAGAAAGAAGGCCAACCAAACTCTCAAACTCCCAATCTTGAATATTTCTCCTGAAGGTAAGATGCCAGGAGTTGTTCTCCCAATTTTGAGAAATGGTCGAGTCCGGGTCACTAGAAATATGGAAAAGACTTGAGAAATCAACCATTAATGAATTGTCGCCCAACCATTTGTCCATCCAAAATTTTACATGCACACCACTGCCCACTCCTTGCTTCTATGCTTACTCTGGAGTCATTGCAGTTAGGAATTTCAGACTGACGCTCCCAGCAAGATGGTAATAAAACTGATGATCGGCATATTTAATATGTTTTGAATTTGTGCCTTATTAAAATCTTCTGCTTAAGACAAGTATAAGTTGCATTAAACTTGAGCTTAAATGCAAGTGTATATTTTTACTTAGTTTCTGGTGCAAGATGGCACTGCCAATTGTACTAGGACCCAAAGCCATGCTTGACTTTATTAGTTCATTATAGGACATGTAAAGTTCTTTCTTTCTTGACTTGTAATTTTGTACAGCTTTACGCTGACTTATCAATAACATTACCTTATAAAAAAAGTTGCATTACGATATTCTACTGAATCACTACGTAGGAGATGCCACAAAATTGGAGCTCTAGGGGATGTAGGTGCTGAGCTATGATCAGTCAATTGGATCAATAAACCACTCTTCAGTCCTAATAAAGTTGGGATCGGCTACTTTAATTCTTTGTTACTATACTCCTTTATTCAGGCCCAATTCGTTCAAATGCTACTTTGCTTATTTGAAGGTGTTCGCTATTTCTACAATGACATTCAAGTCTATAACCAGACTGACAAAACCCGGGCTAAGTATAAGTGTAACAACAATAACTAATCCTTTGCTCCACTATGTTTTGTTCCTAGTTACGTTTGTTTTACATTTCTAGAGATTTTAGGACTTTTGAGACAATTTTCCTCCGTTTTCTTTTAGGTCTACTTTGTCCCCTTTTAGAACTTTCAATCATCAAGTGTCACACTTACAAACCAATGCATGTAGAGGTCTATGTTGCACTTAGCCAAACTGTCTTAGGTGACCGTATCTCACTTTTTTTCCTGTGTGTGCCTAATACATCATCTGTTAAATGTGTCCATTCTACTATTATCTAATCTTGTGTGACTGCACATTGTAACATCTGCATTTCTGTGACTTGTGGATATATTGGACCTTAGAGGCCTAATATTCAATCCCATATAATGTTGTTGGTTTCACAACTTTCTATAGAACTTGCTTTTTACTTCATTGGTATCTCTATTCTCGTATTAATCCCCAATTTTAGCTATCAAAGTTTACTTCTTTATTGCATGTTCTGAGTTATATCCTGACTAGGCAGGCAATAATGTAAAGTTCCCTTTCTGTTTTCTGCCTTTAGTTCAACTGCACTGAGTTGCTTGGTCAATCTTAAGACTTCTGTTTTTTTTCTCATTTATTACTTTTATTTACTTTTCAACCATCCCAGGCCAGTTCCAATGCCCGAGAAGGGCGTGTGATGATCTACAATTTGGTTGAAGCTGCTCAAGAGTTCTTGTCTGAAATTGTTCCACAGGAGCATTTGCGTGGATCTGTAAGCTGCCTTGATTTCAGTGTTGCTTTTAAAACTGAGTGTTTTGTTCTTCTTTCATAGCAGAGCAGGGGAAGTAATTCCACTATAGTTGGAAATCTGATATGACTAGAAAGTTGATACCATTATCCTAGATTTGACCAAGTTGATACCATTATCTAGATTTTTTAGATTTGACCAAGTGAAATTAATATGTTGTAGGTTTCATGCCAGATGGCAGGTATTACCAACCAATTGACGTATAAGGATGCGGCAGTTCCTTCCAGTGATATCTGTTCGTTTGGTGGACCATTTGTATATGGATTTCTAGATCTTTTTAGTGGCTCAGGGGAGTCGTGGCATTGGAGCCTTGGAATGAATGATAATGGCCGGATAGACTCTTTGGTGCAGTCCCATGTATCAGAAGATCTCAAACATAGACATGACAATCAACAAAAGAAAATTGACCAAATTGTGAAGCCAGCATTGAATCAAGCAACTAAGCAAGACTCTGTACGTAAAGCTGAAATAAAATTAGATGCTCTTGAAGAAGAGAGTGAAGAAGAGAGTAAAAGTTCTAGTGATTTGAGTAAAACTTATACAGATGAATCTATTGAAGACCGTGCCATGCGCAAGGTAAGTTTATATTAAAAAAAATCATTTTCGGAAAGGAAATTTTTATCCAAATTAGTGGCAAAATAGTTTCTTGCAGGATTGCACGTGAGTAAAGAGTTCAAATGGCCGACATATTGGTCTTCTTCCCTTTTCAACCTTTTGATGCTATATTATCCATTTCTTCACACTCATAGCTATTATTTTCATTTGCTAGATTAATTGATTGGATTTACATAAGGATTGTTGTCCATCTTGAAGGATTTGCCCTCTAACATCATGACTCTCTTACAGAATATTTTTCTGGAAGGTAATCTGTCAGACAGTGTTGATACGTGGGAAAGTGAACCTGAACCTGAACCTTCAGAACTGGTGTCGTCTGGATCTCTGGTTCATGGCCATGTACCCCACACTCTAGAAAAGGACCTCATTCTGGTACTTCCCTTTAAATAGTTACTTAGCATTCTTTTGAAAGTGCAAGTAAAAATATTTTAAAAGCAAGAAAGAATACTAAAGGATCTTCTAGTTTTTTTCTGGTTTGGTTTAGAAATGATAAGAGGACTGAATGGAATAGAGGTAATACATTTGGCTCTTGGGCTGGTAAATATGAAAAGACCCTAATTTACTTCCTTTTCCTGAATTGGCTTCCACTTATTTTATGAAGCCAACTCTTAGTTTCATCACTTTCCAAACAAGCTATAAAGACCCTCTAAACTTTACTTCTGTTAGGCACACCTGCTTCGGCTTGCCTGCGGCCCTAAAGGACCGCTATCTGATGCTTTGCCAGAAATAACATCAGAGCTCCTTGACCTTGGGGTATGATCATTTGATCTAGTTCTTTTGTAAGATTTCGTGCTTACTTTTTTGTTCTTTTAATATTGCATCATTACTTCAACTAAATCCTATAATGCATCTGAAAATGATTATCTTTAAGATTGTTTCCAAACGTGTACAAGATCTGGTAACCAAACCTTCTTCAATCTTTGATGGGACTTTTGATCGTGTTTTTCAAGCACATAAGGTAAGAGTTTATTGTTCTTTTCTTGACTAGCTTCTTTCTGCAATGCATCAGTTGTACATCCATGTAATTGACATTTCCAACAAATGAATTCAATAGGTGTCATCAAAGCTCTCACAATTTTGGAAAGCTTCATCTGAATTTGAAGGGCAGACTTCTTCACCTCCTCAAAACTCTCGATATTTAAATGACTTTGAGGAACTCCAACCCCTGGGTGAGTGAAAATTTTTCCATCTTATGTGTTTTCGCCTTATTTATCCTCTTTAGTGATGCATCCGTCACTTTGAATAGAATATAAATTATTAATTGCGGTCGCGATATGCAATTTGTTCCCTTCTGTATTGTTTTCTTTTCTAGCATTATTAATACCAAAAATAAAGAAAAAAGAGACATGTATTTGATAGAATAACATGTAAAAGGAGTCTATTTAGATCTGAAGGCTAATCAAGTGCACAAAAAACGTAAGCATTGTCAACTTGGTGCAGTAGAGAAAAGAACTGTTTTTGGCTAGAATCAGGATAGAAGCTCAGTAAGAGAAGTTATATGAAGAAGAAAAACATTATGTCAAATTGGTAGTTATGCTTACTTACAAGTATGATAAGAGATGTTCTAGAGGTTAGATTTTAGTATCCGTTTGACTTGTTTGTTGATCTGTCCAAGCGAACAACTCTGCAGCACTTTTATTATTTAATGATAAGTTGTGCTTTGTCTGTTGGCTTTCCTTGGCCTGTACTCATCCTGGAAGAATGATATTTATTGGGTCCGAGTAGGCTTAGAACTCTCTAATTTATCGACCAAAATTGGCCCTGACACTGTCCATTGGATATGTCTATTATATACTTTGCGTCACTCAAGAGAATATGTCCTAGACTATGTGCATCTAATGCTGGAATTCTCAACTATGGTTCTTTTGTTAATTTGTTTTTTTATGCTCTTATCTCAACCATTAACTGAAAGGCTTGTGAGCAGACCTCCTCCAGGTTCATCCTAATGATTTTCTCGCTTGAGTTAAATTTCTTGTTGGCTTTTTTCGTGCGCCTGTCTTGTTGAATCCTCCAAAGCAAACATGAAATTATGAATTGCATATAAACTACAACAACAACAAGCCCAGTGATATCCCAAAAGTGGGGTCTCTGGAGGGTGAGATGTATGCGACCTTATCCCCACTAAGGTGGAGAGGCTGTTTCCGGTAGACCCCCGACTAGAAAAGAAAGAAAGAAAGAAAGAAGAAAGAAAAAAAAGAAAGAAAGTCATTTTCGAAAACACTTTTGGTAACAAGATGAACAATATCATGCTAAAATGCATATAAACAATTATTCTTATATTAAACAGAGCTTATGAGAATAAGTTTCAGATGTTTAGAAATAGTTACACTGAAATAATGGATTATTGTAGCATATCACTCAATAATATAGATTGTAATCAACGTAAGGGCGGTCTGTAACTTTAAAACAGAATGTTGGTATTTCTCTTTTTCCTGAATTTAGCAGGACATTCGTGGTTGTATAGGGAATTGGTTAGGCTTCACCTAGAATAATTTGTCTGTGCGACAATTTTTTGTACAAACTTGGAAATGAGGTCGCTTTTGGTATTCATACTCATTTGTTATATCAAATGGACTACCTTAGACCTAGACCAAAAGTTAATATTCTGTAATGAGACGAGTTTAGGATAGCTCGATCCAGTTGACAATATTTACAGTGTTACTGCACACTCAAATTTCTGAGGCTGCTTGTTTTGGATTGCTTAATAACCATCTTCAATCTTCCCGTGTGCGGACTTGTGCTGGAATAAATATGTTATCCTGGTTGTAAAGAGTGCTTAGCACAACTATATATACCATTGTTACCATTCTCAAAAAGAATGTTATCCTGGTTGTTTACATTCTAGGTCAGGGTGGGTTTGGTCACGTTGTGCTGTGCAAGAATAAGCTTGATGGGAGGCAATATGCCATGAAGAAGATTCGATTGAAGGACAAGAGTCTTCCTTTAAATGACCGTATATTGAGGTTTGTATCTGATGTTAATACTGCAGGAATTGGTCTTGACTTTTTGTTCAGAAAACTGAACTGCATTTGATGTTGAACCTTTTCGTCGGCGAGTTAGTACTGTGCTTCATCTCTGTTATTTTCGTTGGTCGTTTACATCCTTATTCCTTTTTAAAGATGAAAATGTTATACTTATGGCTTGTTTGGCTTGAGTTTTCCTGATTAAATCAGTATATTAGAACTTCTCTTTATGCAAGGAATAAAAATGGTAGTAGATAATCAATTATTAGAGTAATAGAAATGAATTAAGTTCTGATCAATTACTTTATAATCACTTCTTTTAATATTAAAAAGCAGTTGTAGTGATTCAACATCTGTGATGTGCTGAAACTAGGAGCAACTTGCAATTTTCAGCAAGAATATTTACCAGATATCTAGTTTTCGTAGTGACAGGCTTGCATTGGGTTTGACAGGATGGAAGGCTAGACCATTTTTCTTCATGTCCTTCAATTGCTAGATGCTGCAGAATTTTTGTTTCCATCGTATGTTTTGTTAGCAAATTAAGTTCTGAAACCTTCCTGACAATGAGCTCAGTGCGGATTTCTTATGCATTTCACCTTGCTAGGTAATTATCAACGAGATGATCTCGCAATCATGAGAAGCATGTGATACTACCAGCATTACCTTCTGATAAGATTCTTATTTTCAATATTAGTATTTTCCTTTCCTTCCTCTTGGCGTTATCTTCTGATTTCCTACCTTCTCCCCCTCTGCATGTTCACATAATCTATCTTTGATGTTTCTCTACCTTCTTTTATGTTTCTTACTTTTCCTGTATTTTCTGGTCTTACGGTCTTCTTTTAGCCTTTTTTGGTCCATGTGATTGGAGCTCTCTTCAATGCTTTTCTGTCTCAATTCCATTGATAATAGTGTGTCACAGAGGTGGACCTAGCCTTATTTTATGGGGGGCATCGACACCCTTATTTTATGGGGGCACCGGCACCCATTAATGTCGGAGAAGATACTATATGTAGGTGCGCGTACCTACAAAATATATATGCATCTATATTTTACTTGACATATTTATGCTAAAGAAAGTGGTGCCTCCATTGCGCTCAAATCCTGGGTTCGCCTTTGGTGTGTCATCAATTCACGCATCACACACTTTCTCCATGGGAGTTCATTTTGGCCTTCGTTAGTTATTATGATTGCCCATCACATGCTCTGTATGTCATTAGAAAGTTCTTTCGCTTGCTACAGAGTTCTTTCTCTTGACTACATAAAGCATAATGTTTATCCTGAATACTTGACATTGTGTTATTTCAAGAAGTTTCTTTTTCCATGCTACACAGGGAAGTTGCCACACTTTCTCGATTGCAGCATCAGCACGTTGTTCGTTATTACCAGGTATGTGATATAAAAGAATACATCATGTGCAAGTATTCCATTCAATGCCAGTATTTGACTTCAAAGTGCCCCCTTTTCTTTTACGACATTTAAATGATCTAACACTTGAAATATTTTAGGCATGGTTTGAAACAGGCATCACTGTCTCCTGCGATGATTCCAGCTGCGGTTCTAGAACTGTTATGAGCTCTAGTTTCACCTTTGTGGATGGGAGTATGTCGGACCACCTTGGACAGGAGAATAAGCTTGAGTCAACTTACCTGTATATCCAAATGGAATACTGCCCAAGGTTCTCTCTCTCCGGTCTTATCTGATGCAATTTCCCCATCTCCTCGCCACTTTATTTGTTTTTAAGGAAAGAGAGCCACTTATCATAAAAACAAAACCCCCTCCCCCCACTAAAAAAGAAAGTTAAAGGGAAGATCAGGATTAAAGGGAGAAAAAACTGGGACAGTCGACACTTTCTGTTTTTTCGTGGTGAATGGTGACCTTCCTTAATCATTCAATTCATTTTTTCTTTTGTCAACTTTATCTACTCTTCCAGTACTGACCTTGTCTGTATCTCTACAGTAGCCAAAGTTGCTAGTCGTCTATTCATTTATTCTCTGGTATTGCCTATTCTTTGAACCGCTGGGGATCTAGAATTATAAAATGCTGTGAATAACTTTCTCTGCTATCCTCCCCTTCTTACTGTTTGCTCCGAGGGTACCAACCCTGTACTAGGGTGGCCTAAAACAAACCCCCCACCCCTCACACACACACACTCAAGAAAAACTAAACCTATAACGTTCTCTATGCATCAAAGAAATAACAGAAAAAATAATTTTTGCACTATAACCAGCAATCCAGTAAATGAGGTATACAAGAAGTTAGTATGTGAATAGGCGGGATGCATCGTTCACCTAAAAAAAATTTCGTATTCTTTCACTATATGCAAGAAATTTGATAAGAAATCATCCTCTAGCTCTTCACCTTCTCTGTGTTAGAGAGAGCACCAACCATGGGTTCAAATCTCACTATTTCCCATTGTCAAAAGTTCAACGTGCTTGACTGATCAAGGTTACCAATTTTATAAATATGGATGCCAACACCTTTGTTGGTGATTGTTGAATAAATTGTTACCTTTCTCAAAAAAAAAAGTTCAACGTGCTTGACTCATTTTAAAAATTCCACGTGCTTGGCTCAAGTAAATAGAAGTGTGCCCTCTCTAATAGCTTAAACTTTTATATAAGATGGTCTCATATTTTTCTTACATGGTATGAGAGTCTGTTATTGTGTGACCCAATGTTGTGCCCCATGTTATGTTGTCCACGATCTAGTTGGCAACTTTGCATGGTGCGAGAGGGGAGGAGGGGGTGCTAAGCTAAGTTGTTTGGACTCTCCGAAAGTGTTGTTGTGTGCCCGTCGGATCCTCCAGAAGTAGCGCATTTTTGAAGGATTCGACACGGGTGCAGCAGCATTTCGGAGAGCCCGAACAACTTAAGTGTCCTGTAGTTGTTGAGGAGTTGTTTGTCTCCTTATGGTTTTGAGCAATTCTCACCTCATGAGCTAGCTTTTGGGGTGGAGTTAGGCGTAAGGTCCATCTATTCACACTTCCTAAGATACTTCCTGAGCATAGATGCAACTTTTAAGTCCTAACTTCCTCTGAATAGTTTTCTATTCATATACTTTCTCCTTGATTTTCTTCAATTTCGAACATGCTGAAAAAGCCGCATGCTTAGTTCTCTTTCTCCCTATTTCTCCTTACCAAACAAGAAATATGTTTGGGACTGAGGCGTTTGTTGTTGTTCCAAACAAGAGAAATATCCATTATTCTACTTTTTCTCTCTCCTCCTGCCCTCATTATTTTCACCCAACCAGAACTAACTGACTTCATTTATGTTTTTGAAGGACGCTTCGTCAAATGTTTGAATCATATAGTCACTTAGACAAGGAACTTGCTTGGCATTTGTTCCGCCAAATTGTAGAAGGCTTGGCACATATCCATGGACAAGGCATTATTCATCGTGACTTGACACCTAATAATATATTTTTTGATGCTCGCAACGACATTAAAATCGGAGATTTTGGTCTTGGTAAGCTTTGCTTCATTGTCTTAACTTGTAGATGTGTTTCTCTTTGGCCTTTGCTGAGGTACTTATCTTCTGCCTTCATGATACATATGGCGCTCTTAATTTAACAAGCAAAAGGAATTCCCTTAAGCATTGCATAGACTTAGAGATATGATACAAGGATTGAGTGAATATTTTTGATCGCCGAGCAACCAGAATTATAAGGTGTTAAAACTTTTTGTTGGCGCCAGATAATACTCTTACTGTCAAATTTCCTGTAAGATTGACTTTGAAATAATAGTTTTTCCTCAGGGAACTCTTACTGTCCTAGTTGAAGAAGCCTTGATAGAACCTTGTATGCAAGCATGTGAGTAATGTGATAAGTGTCCAGCTTTGGTTCTGGTTCCTTATTCTCAGGTTCGATGAGGAAGCCTGAAATTTAATTAAACTACAAGCAATTAAGTGCTTTTCACTTAGTACAGACTCCCCTGATATTTGTTTTTTGATAAGGTAAACAATTATATTGATATTGAGAAAACCTCCCGTATACAAGAGGTATACCAAAAGGTAGAGAACCTATCTCAAAATATGATTCTCTATAAAAGACACCCAATCATCTATACATATTGGAATCTTAAGGGTGCACCAAAAAGCTATCAAAGACATAAGACTATTTTTCAAATGTACAAAATTATTTTCAACACCATCAAACACTCCTATTTCTCTCTCCAAACTATGCACATAAGAGCTAGTTGTGCAACCTCCCATGCCCTACGTTTTCTTCTCTTGCTTCTACATGCCCAACTATGTAGGACATCTTTAACACTACGTGGCATGACCCATTGCCCGAATAAATTCAATACCACCCTCCATAGATCCGACGCCATCTTGCAATACAACAAAAGATGATCAACGTCTTCTCCCGATCATTTGCACATATAGCACCAACTTACATAAGTAATATTTCTCTTCCTCAATTTTCAGCCGTTAGGATCATTCCTCTTATTGCTAACCAAGCAAAAAAGCACACTTTCCTCAGAGCCCTGGGAATCCAAACTGACAAGAGTGGAAAGCATATCTCCTCTCTCACCAACAATTTCTGATAAAACGACTTGACTGTGAATATTCCATCACTATTTAACCCTCACCTCCATGAGTCGGTATTATAAGCTGATGTGATCTGCTTATAAAGTAACTCCAACATAGTTTGGAACTCATCTATCTCCCAATCCTGAAGATGTCTCCTGAACTTTAGATCCCATAGCACCTCCCCATCATGCACCCTACTAATTTGTTGGACAGTCGACTTTCTGGTTCGAAAGGGCGAACACGTTAGGGAAGGAGACCCTTAGTGTGTCCTCCCCGCACCACTTATGGTTCCAGAAACAAACTCTTCTCCCATCCCCTACCTTGAGAGAAATATGGTCACTAAAGTCTTCCCACCCCTTCATGATACTTCTCCACAAACGGCACCCAAATGGAGAATTGATATTACTAGTTCTCCAACCCTTTCTAAAGTGCCATTACTTTTCTGCCACCACTTCCCTCCATAAAGCACGCTCCTCAACCCCTAATCTCCACATCCATTTTCCTAGCAGTGCTCTATTGAAAATCCTAAGATCTTTCACTCCTAGTCCGCCCCACTTCTTTGGTGTCGTAACAGCCTCCCAACACACCAAGTGAATCTTTTTAGAACCATCAGAAGCATCCCATAGGAAATTCTTTTGAAACCTTTCCAACTTTTCTGTCACTTTAGTCGGTGTTTGCAACAAAGATAAGAAGTACTAACTAGGAATGCTTGACACCGTGCTCTTGATGAGCACCTCCTTTCCTCCCTACGATAAATATCACTTTTGCCATCCTGCAAGCCTTCTCTCAACCCTTTGAATAACAGGATTCCAAATAGAAATATCTCTATGTGAAGCACCCAACGGCAAACCCAAGTATGTAGTAGGCAAAGCACCCACCTTGCAATTGAGCACTTGTGCAAGGCAATTGATGTTATCCACCTCTCCCATAGGAAAAATCTCGCATTTACTAAGGTTAATTTTGAGCCCCGACACCACCTGAAACCACATCAGAACCTGCTTCAAGTATCCCAATTGATCTACATCTGCGTCACAGAAGACTAGCCCATCATCCGCGAAAAGCAAGTGAGAGACCCTTGTAATACTTTGATCTCCAAATGAAGCCGAGAAACCCCTCAACTATCCTCCACCTACAGCCCTATCCATCATTTTGCTCAACGCTTCCATCACTAGAAACCCCTCAAATATCCTCCCCTGATTATTATTGGTTGTAAAGCTACTTCTTGATTGCTGGAGATGCTACTAATAAGTTTTCTCCGTAATCAAAAATCCATGTTTGAACATGGAATGGACTATTCCTACAATGTCCTGGTTATCGTTTGCCATGTATAGAGGGTGTCTAATATGTTCAGTATATATGACAAATTGACCATGTCTCTTTTGTATCAATTTTTATTCTGGAGTATCTTCTGAATGAGCCAATAACTGTTACCCTGTTCAGCTGATCTACAATTTCTACCGAGTATTTCTCTATTGTCCTACAAAGATCTTGTAGTCTTGGTAGTCCCTCTGTTCAGCTGGTTGATGGAATCTGAATTGAAACATATTGTGTATTTACTCTTGGAAATTTCAGCCAAATTCTTGAAATTGGAGACGCTGGACCAGGATGTGGATGCTGCCGAAATGATAGGAGTTTCTGTTGATGGCACTGGCCAAGTTGGTACATATTTCTATACTGCACCTGAAATAGAGCAAAGGTGGCCAAAGATTAATGAGAAGGTCAGCATTTTTTTTTTTAAAAAGTTTCAGCAAGTTTTCCTTAATAAATCACAATAAAAGTTCTGCTTGGAATTTGGATAGTTTTCTTCTGACTCCTGGTCCTCAGGCTGATATGTACAGCTTAGCAGTTGTTTTCTTTGAGTTGTGGCATCCATTTGACACTGCAATGGAGCGTCATATTGTTCTTTCCGAGTTAAAACAAAAAGGAGAGGTTCCTCCTGCTTGGGCTGCCGAATTTCCAGAGCAGGCAACCTTGTTAAGGCACTTAATGTCCCCAAGTCCATCAGACCGTCCATCAGCCGTCGAACTTCTTCAAAATGCCTTTCCTCCTCGAATGGAGTATGAGATGTTGGATAGTAAGTAGTTGATATATCTTTTTATGACTGTCTTGTTTCCTTCCCGTGTTTCTTCTTGCTAAGTAGAGTTCAATGTTGACATCTGAAATCAGATAAAACAAAGCAACATCAGAATTATGCTATGGTGTCGTTGATGCACAGTAATCGGCGCTAAGTGGGCAAAACTTACAAACACTCTTTTGTAAGGAGATATCCCATGGCTTGCTTTTTGTAAGTACACTGATCTAAGGAGTAGCAGTGAGAGAAACTGCTGGAGGTTGTCCGTAAAGTGGGTATGATGAGGACAAGTGTTTTGGAGCCTAAGCACATTAAGCTAAAAAATTGGTGATTAAAAGTATTCCTACACTGCTTAAATACCATATGAGCATGAGAATGGTAATGCTAACTGTAATTAGTAATTTAGAAAGCTAATTAATCGATATTAGTAATCAGATCAATCATTGCTTTTCAGTTCTTTATCTTTCTCTACGAGTGTCCTGCTATTCTATCTGTTTGAGATTTAGCCTGTATTGCTATAGCATAAGGCATGACCAGTTACACCTTTGTGGTCAGTGTTATATATTTTTTTAGGAAGTCTATATTTCCTGTATTCCAGCTTTCAATCTCTCATTTTCTTTTTATTTTAGTGTGTTTTATGATCCGCAATTGTTTCTGTATGTAGACCATGGACTGGGTAAACATTATTTTTGTTTATGTTGCTATTTCATTGAGTAAGTTTCTCTTTTCCTGTACTTGCAGATATTCTTAGGACAGTTCACACTTCAGATGACACTGGTGTTTATGATAAAATTGTTAATGCCATTTTCAATCAAGACACAAAAGGCCATAACACGAATCTTGAAAGTTCGAAGGTCGTTGGAAAGGATACTTCATGTATACTGTTCACTGACCTACAGACTGAGAGTCGTGATCATGTTGTCGAGATTGCCACAGAAATCTTCCGACGACATTGTGCAAAGCATTTGGAGATTATGCCAATGCGAATGCTGGGTGAATGTTCACAGCCGAATAGGTGCCCATTTCACTGGTTTCCCTGCTCACTAACTTGATATAATTTTAGCCTTCTCTACGTACTTATATCTTTAAGTTGATATTTGCTTCTTTCTCAATTCTTTTTGCTGGTTTAGTCAAGAATTGAACGCTGTTAAGCTTTTGACTCATGGAGGTGACATGGTTGAGCTTTGCCATGAACTTCGACTGCCTTTTGTGAAATGGATCGTTGCCAATCGGGTAACTTCTCAGCGTTTCGACTGATTTCATAGTTTAAGAAACCATATTCAATAGTTATTTTCTTGCTTATTTTCAGTGCTCTTACAAATTATGGATGCATTTTCTTTTACCACTTCTTTCCCTCTATGTCTAAATACGTTTGGAAGCAAATTAGCCATACAGATGATAACAACTAGTTGAGATCTATGTTTGGTCATTGTTGGTTCACTCACGTCAGGTCCAATATTTTCCCCGGAGTCCTTTTAATTTGATTACAGATGTGTATTACAACAGAAAGGATAAATCTTGGATTTGGAGATCCCTACTTCTGAAGAACACCTAATTTATCTTAAAGGAAAAATTATTGAGCATTGGAACTAAACTAGTATAGATTTTAGTGGGATGGATATAGAGGATTCATGTAGCTTTCTCCAAATAGTTTGGATTGGAATGTTTGTTGTGAACTCTTAAAACTTGGTTTTCTTATATCTTGACTGGCATTTACTCTGCTTATATTATTTCTAACTTGTGGTCACCATTTTAAAAATTTGCTATGAATAATGGTAGTTTTAGTTCATCTTTAAATTTTATGTCGTGGTTTTGGAGAAGGCATTCATATTAAATATTGAAATGCCATCAAGAACTTGTATGAAGGATCCATCACTAGTAGGAGATACAAAAGAGGTTCTCATAACTGTGGGTTTATGGCCGGGATCACATTAAGCCCGTAGTTGTTTACCCTTATGGATGAGCTAACTTGCACAATAGAAGTTGAGGTCCCCGTGCACGCTATTTTCTGACGATATTGTAAAAATTATCGAAAGTAGCGAGGTGTGAACTAAAAATTTGAACTATGGAGAAACATAGGATAAGTATAAGTAAGACCGAATATGTGCATTGCAAGTTTACTCAATAAAAGAAAATGAGGTTGAGGTGAGGTTAGACGTGATTGTGGTGCCTAAATGAAAACAATTAAGATATCTAGGCGCGTTCAAGGAGAATGGATTGATAGATGGAGATGGTACATAGAATCAAAATCGGATGGTTGAAATGGAGAAGTGTTACCGCGGTTTTATATGATAGTAGGAAGTCTACCAAAGTGAAAGGTTGGTTTTATAGAACAGTTATAAGATCAACAATTATTTATATGAGAGTGAATGTGGGGCCGTTAAAGTTCAACACATCTACAAGATGAGTGTCGCAGAGATGCGGATACTAAGATGGATGTGTGCCAGAAGGTATGAACAAGACACATCGAGGATAAAATGAGAGAAGGTCACTTGAGATGGTTTAGTCATGTCTCTGCGTCGACCTCAAAAAACAACAACAACAACAACATACCCAGTGTAGACCCACTAGTGGGGTCTGTGGAGGATGAGGTGTATGCAGACCTCACCCCACCTTGTGAGAGGTAGAGAGGATGTTTCCGATAGGCCCTCGGCTAAAAGAAAAGCATTTTTGAAAACCTGTTTGAAGAATGAACGAGTAAAATGATAAAAATCTGGTAGAAAGGATCCTGTGTCGACCTCGAAAAGACATAAGTTGGGAACCCTTAATTGCTTAAAAACTAGTTTGACCGTTTTACAAGCTACCCAAACACCTTCTTAGACCTATTATCTGTGTCACATTGAAAAGTCTGCTTTGATTTATCCTATAAAAGAAAAGAAAAGAGTAACCCCCGCTTTAATAATGTTGCTTTTTACTTTTTAATTCAAATTTGAGAAGAATTTCAGAAATCTTGGATATCTTTTGTGGTTGAAGTGAAAGAGATACTTACATCTTTTGAACGTTAATCTTCCTCAGAGATCATTCTTTAAACGCTATGAAGTATCTTATGTATACCGGCGAGCGATAGGTCATTCACCCCCCAGCCGATATCTGCAGGTTTTATATCTTTCCACAGTTTTTAAATACAAATATGCTGGTTAGTTACGTTCATAAATTTTATAATTGTTATCAACTTGCCTGTAGGGGGATTTTGATATTATTGGAGGGGCACCAGCTCTAACTGAGGCAGAGATCATTAAGGTAGGGCACTCGTATTTGCATCTCTGTTGTTTGTCTCAATTTTTTGAAACATGACAGATTTCTATCAACTCATATCTGAAGCCTCAGAAGATGCATTCCTCTGTTGACAAAGAATCCCGAATTCCTAACCAGAGATGCACCATAAAGCGCTTTTCTGCATTTTCATGGTTGATATTGCCATGTTGATCACTTGATGGTTTTGCTAACATATTATATTATTTTTCATGTAGCTTTGTAATACAATCACATCCTGCATCCTACTTATCTTTTACTTACAGGCCACGATGGACATTATTCTTCATTACTTTCATTCTGAGTCATGTGATATTCATTTGAATCATGCGGATCTTTTGGATGCCATTTGGGCTTGGGCAGGAATTAGAACAGAACACAGACAAAAAGTTGCAGAGGTATTGAATTAGATTGCAGTGCCAAAAGACCTAGCTTACTGTCTCTATACACACTTGGGAGCATGTATTAATATGTCTTTCCCATATTTGAAGCTTCTTTCCCTTCTGGGTTCTTTGCGCCCTCAATCTTCTGAAAGAAAGACGAAATGGGTGGTCATCAGGCGGCAGCTTCGACAGGTCCGAAAACTTAGTTACATTTTTTTGTACATATAAATGATTGATTTTCTCGCAGACACTGCTATTTTATAAGATGGTGCGCCTCTTGTTGCTTTAGACATTAGTTTCTGTGAGAATTGAGATACATGGGAAAATAATATGTGAATCCATAGTTTGATTATTCCTCAAGCTATCGGGGGTTTATATAGTCTACATTGGACTTTACAACTACATTCTCTTTTTACTCTTCCAAGACACTAAATTGTCTCTAACCAGAGTGTAACCTCCAGAAGTATAGTCTGTCACAGGGTGATCCCGCCTGATTTGTGTACCCAACAATGTAGTCATGCTTTGGATCTGTGGAGGGTGGTATTGAATTACGTCGGGACGCAGTTGGTCATGCCACGTAGCGTTAGAGATGTGCTAAATAGTTGGGCTTGTAGAGGCAAAAGAAGAGGCATAGGAGGTTGCACCACTAGCTGTTATGTGGGTAGTATGGAGAGAGAGAATTATGAGAACTTTTGATGGTTTTGAAAATGATTTTGTACATTACGGAAATAGTTGTTTGTCTTTGATAGCTTTTTGGTGCTCCCTTAAGATTCCTATACATATAGATGATTGGTTGTCTTTTGTAGATAATCATATTTGATGTTGATTCTCTAGTTTTTGGTATACCTCTGGTATAGGGAGCTTTTCCCAGTATCAACAAAATTATTTACCTTATCAAAAATATACCCGACAGGCCGACACCACATTCTATTAGGAGAGCTTTTGGGGGATGAAAATTAATTTTGCATTGAGGGTTTGTCTTTTGGTTTTGGTGAATTATGGTGCTCCATGTGGTCCTCGTTAGTGTAGGTAATTGGTTTTCTCCTTTTCTTTGTAGAGAACATTATTTTTGTATTACCTATTATTTCTGTATACCTCTTCTTTACCGAGGTCTTCCCACAGTATTAATAATGTTATTTTGCTATAATTAAATGCCCGACTCCGAAAATGCTGGACTACCATGTATCAGAAGTGCCTCTATAAAGGAAAATCTACTCTCTGTACTCGTCTGTGCTATAGTCATTGCAAAAGGAATTCCCTTTAATTTTGTTCAGTATGACGTAGAAGCAATTTGGATACCAGAAGTTGTGCTTGAGTTTGCCAGGCCCTCATTGATGTTTGCAAGTATTCTCTGTAGTCAAACTGGCAAGTTCTTCAGGATTTTATTATACTGGCATTTTATTTTGATCTTTGATTGGAGATTTTGTTCCTCTATCTTTGTGCTTTCAGGAACTTAATCTTTCAGAAACTGCTGTAAATAGATTACAAACAGTGGGTTTGAGGTTCTGTGGAGTTGCAGATCAGGCTCTTCCTCGATTAAGGGGAGCTCTTCCTCCCGGTATATGTTACAAATCATTACCGTGTTTTGCTACTTCCATTAGTTGCATGAAGAAGGACTTATTTTTGGGTATCTAATGCAGATAAAACCACGCGCAAGGCGCTTGATGATTTGTCGGAACTTTTCAACTACCTACGAGTTTGGAGACTTGATCAACGTGTCTATGTAGATGCTCTTATGCCACCAACTGAGAGTTACCATAGGAACTTGTTTTTCCAGGTATCTGTCCCTTTATTTCGGGGATCTCTCTGTTGCCTAGTGCTCGATTCTTTAGCTATAAAACTAAGGGGTCTTTTGGTTTGTGGAATATGGGATTATAATCCTTGGATAATATGTGGGATTATTTTATCCCGTGTTTGATAGGATTTTTTTTATTTCGGGATTAGCAATCCTGGGATTGTTTATACCACAATTGTTGTATTATTTTTATCCCCCACTCCATGTGGGATAACAATCTTGGGATTACTAAACCCATTATAAAACACCAAAAATACACGTTTGTCCTTTCGAAAAACATTTTTCCCAAAGTCCTTTATGAAAGCTAAGGTTAAAAATAGGAAATAAAAGATAATCCAAGTTTATCTAATTTAATCCAAACATATGTTTTGTATTATACCCCGCAGTATATCCGCTAAATAATCCCGTCATTACTTAAGCTCCGAATTATAATTAGGATTATAATCCTGGTGTTACTTGTCCACAATCCAAACAGCCCCTAAATGATCAAATCCCCATCCACACAACTAGGAAAGAGGAAAATAGAGGAATCCAATGGATGACTCATTTTACCAGACCGACTACACTGTTCGGAGATCTTTGTTGACTCTACATTTTGTGCCTCATATTTTTCTAGGGAAAAAAAGGAGGACGTGGACCCTGAGGCTATGCTTTAACACTAGGACTTTCCAAGTGAATACTAAGAAGTGATAATATTTTGTATTTTGGGGACTTGTTTCAAGTAATAATTGAGTTTTCCGATCAACATCATTGGTCGCATTGTATCAACCACATGTATATGTTCCCAGAAAGAGCGGTAGCATTTTATGAGTCACGAATCACATGTATATGCTCTCACAGAGGAAGTTGGTGAAGATAGTGAGTTGCTTTCTTTTAGCTTTTCTTTTTGTTCCTTTGGGGAGGGGGTTCCAGGATAGGCGAGGGGGCTTGTTAGGTTGATAAGGTTGACTATTTTTTGGACTTTCATCTTTTAATAAGGCTCGATAGTTAAATGTGAGATCAGTTAGGGCTCCTAAAAGCTGGCTTATCCCCTATCTTGGTCCAATCCGCAATTATATATATGAACCCAATAGTAAATGCTATGGTGCGCTAGTGCAGTTCTTTGAATTAGCTCTGTGAACTTTACCCATTGTTGTATCTCCTTCACTTCCTTCAGGAGCTCTGTTAGAACCTAATGATTTTCTTTTCTTGTACAGTCCAATATACCAAATAGAATACTGAGATACATTTATAAATATTTCTACATTTTTTGTGGTGGTGATGTCCGTCCCAGCTTGCCCCCCCCCCCCCCCCCCCCCCCCCCCCCCCCGACTATTCCACTGGGTACTTGCTACCGCCCACCCGCACAGGTACTGGGTAATGCTGCCCACTGAGGCTTAGGCAGATGTTAATAAATCGCTTTAAGTTGTTTCGTCTCCGCTAGGATGAACCTCCTCCCAATTCATTGACCACTAGGTCACACCCTTGGTGCGTTTGATTTGTAATATCTTTTGTGCTCAATAAGAATTGGAGTATAGTTATAGATGTTTCGAGCCATCTTTTCAATCTTGTTTTTTCATGCTGTGCCCACGTACACAGTTAAATGGTTAAGCATTTGCAACATCTTGAGGCTTTCAATATGCAGCAGTTATACGGGCAGTCTCATTAGATACCTTATACCAGATTTCATCAACTTCCTTTCCTAGAAAGCTCGTGCAAATACATTATAGCAATCCTGTTAAGTCCAAACTTTAGCTTGTAGCTTTGTGTGCATGTATGATGTATGAAGCCCTCCAACTCCGGGCTCCTTAGCTTTCATTTACTCATTTCCGTGTTTATTTTGTGTAGATATATTTAAGAAAGGATGACCATCCTGGATCACTAATGGAAGGAACATTGCTTGCTGTAGGTGGTCGATATGACTACCTGCTCCACCAAAGTGGAGATTTGGAATATGTAAGTGAACTTCTGGAAAGTTTTGAACTCATGCATGTATCTTTCTAAGCTGGACTTGTATTCTGATATATGGAACAGAGGAACTCATCATTTCCTTCTCTTTCTTTACATATGGTCTGCTTTTTCTTCACCCTTCTGCTGCTGAATTTTTAGGAATGAGGCTAGACTGGTTGTGATTGTTTCCAAATGGCAATTTGTTAAACATTGGGAAATGCAGTAGTGTTTTAAGCAAAGATATTACGTTATCTCTGAGTTGTTTCTACTCTGGTCTTCTGATATAATGGTAATGGTCTGAATAATTGTGCTGGTGCTGCTGAAATTTTGTTAGGGCTCTTGTCACTTTATGGGATCCTAGGTGTTGACAGTTTCTTCATTCAACATCCTATTCCACCAACCAATTGATGAATTATGTTCTATCTCATATTTTCTGAACCTTTGGTCCAATCACTATGCCAACAATGGCAAATGCAATTATTTTGTTAAACTTTGAAATGCCTAAAGGTCTTAATTCTTCTAATGCTATCTTGTGTAAGGCAATCCAAATTATGTCCAATAGAATAAGCTGGATGAAGTGGTCATTGTAATTTCTGAAATCTCTAAGATTGTATGGCTTATTTAATTCTGAGCTCATTCTTTTTGTCTTTCTCATTTTGTGCTGTTCTGCATGAATATTTCCAGAAAGCAAATCCTCCAGGAGCTGCAGGGAGCAGTCTTGCCTTGGAGACTATTTTGCAACATGCTTCTTCTCTCGATGCCAGACCTTACAGGTGCTGTTTTCTCTATACTTTCATTTGTTGAAATATGACATTGATACTATTTTGTCTTTACCCTTAATTCATACTTGATCACTGTCCAATCAGCAATTTATCTAAAATTACTGTAATAAACATGCAGATATGATGCTCTCACTAATGTTCTTGTTTGTTCAAGAGGAGGTGGCGGTCTGTTAATAGAGCGGATGGAACTAGTGGCAGAGCTTTGGGAGGAAAATATCAGGGTTAGTCGTGCAGTTACCACATTCTTCTGCTTGAACTTGTTCAATATCCGAGCTAAGTTTTGAACATTCTACAGGCTGAATTTGTTCCGCTATGTGATCCAAGCCTCACGGAACAGTATGAATATGCTAATGAACATGACATTAAATGCCTTGTCATCATCACTGACACTGGTGTATCCCAAAAGGATTCTGTTAAGGTAGGGCGACTTTTCTTTTATGTTTCAAATTACTTTCTCTTTTTCAATGTTCTTAGTTAAGTTGACAGATGCCCAAATATATCTTCCAGTGAATTGCCCCTCGTAACAATTTAATGGAATTTTCATTATTGACTTTACTCTTCTCTCTATGGTGTCTCACACAACTGACAATATTCAGAGATGGAGCTATTGTGAAAGAAATGATGCATTGGAAATAGAACTTACGTAGGGGAAATATTGATGCTTGATGGGATGTGACTGTTCAGGGATCTCTCAGCTCTTTACGATCTTTAGTTCTTTAAACATTTGGGAGAATTAGTAGTACTGTATATGCCATCATATACTAATGAGGTGAAATATTTCGTAAATGTCATTTAACCTTTTATTGATACTGCATTAGAATGCGAGGATGTTTCTTTTGAAATAACCTTCCAAATGATGGAATACTGTGGAGCTCCCTATCAAGATATATCTTCTGCATAGTTGCTTATTTCATGTTGGAATTGTCTGTTTGGAGAAGACGCTACTTTACCTTGTGGAATCAAATAAATTTTTTAGCTTGGAGAAGACGTTACAGGGCCTTTTTTATAGTTTACTCCAAGATGATGTGCTTTCCCTATTGATATGCGACCAGGTCCGGCATCTTGAACTCAAGAAGGAGAAAGAAGTGGAGAGAGGGAACCTCGTCAAGTTTCTACTAGAGGCTATGTCATCTCAGTTTAGAAACCCATCCATTTGGAACTAGGTAACTTGTTTGAAGGATCTGTAAGCTTTTCTTTGTTGGTTTTCTTTTTAAAGCTACTAATGGCTATACTCTGGTTCATATTCCTTTGATCTGCTCCTACTTATAATTTGCATTTGACTTATGCTGACTTTTCCATTTTGTTGACTCATTCTTTTTTCTATCTGTTAGTCTTCTCTTAAGTACTAGCTAGCTCCTTCCGCTTTGTTACATCTGACATGTTTCGTGAATTGAGTAAATCTTATTGAAACAAATGTTACAAACCACTTTGATCAGATTGTGATAATGCTATTTACATGGAGAAATGAGTATAGTGACTGTATCACTAATTCCATGATCCTTAGTCTGTTGAACTTCAGATTGCATACCTTGGATAGAAGGTCAGATATGAGCATGGAAAGTTTTCAATACCTTGCATAGAGTACTGATCTAGATTTGGTCATAGATATATCAATTCCTCGAACTATCTGATTGACAGTTGGCTATGTTTCCAATATGTGTTTGCACCAATTATTCAAGTCATTAAGCTTTACCTGCGGTCACTCACCGCATTGGAGCAGGATGGATGAAGTGGAAGCTCGGATCCGGTGTCCTGTGTGATAAGAGAGTGCCACCTAGGCTTAAAGGAAAATTCTATAGGGTGGTCGTTAGACCAACTATGTTGTATGGGGCAGAGTGCTGGCCAGTCAAGAACTCACACATTCAGAAGATGAGTGTGGCAGAAATGAGAATGCTTAGGTGGATGTGTGGTCACACAAGGATGGATAGGATTAAGAATGAATTCATTCGCGACAAGGTGGGAGTGGCCCCAGTGGCTGAGAAGATGCGAGAAGCGACGCTGCGATGGTTTGAACACGTGAGGAGGAAGAGTGTAGATGTTTCGGTAAGGAGGTGTGAGAGGTTGGCAGTGCTGGGTCTTCGGAGAGGTAGAGGTAGACTAAAGTAGAACTGGGCCAAGGTGATCCGACAAGACATGGCCCAGATCCAGATCACCGAGGACATGACCTTAGATAGGGGGGCATGGAGGTTGAAGATTAGGGTAGAAGGTTAGGTAGTAGTCGAGTGTCTGCACCGTTATATCTACTGATGTTTTATGTTTATTTTGGATAAGAGTTAGTTTTATCCAGAATTGTCTAAAATATTGAGGGTCTATCGGAAACAGCCTCTCCACTTTGGTGGGAATAAGGTCGGTGTACATTTCACCCTCCCCAGTCCCCACTTATAGGATAAACTGGGTATGTTGTTGTTGTTGTAAGCTTTGCCTGCGCTGTCTACTAGACGTGAGTGACACCACATTCAAGAGGCTAGAATTGATTAATTTTCAATGTTTTCAGGCACTGTTCAAGCTCGCATTTCCAGGTGACTAGCGCGGTTGTCAGGTCTTGCAAAAGACATAGGGCATCTGCCTAATGGTCTTCCACACTTCAAGATCAGCAGAAATATTGTGGGAGAGCTGGGGCATCCTCGTCCAATGTTTCAACTCAGAGGGTAGATATTACTGAATGACAACTTGAAACCTCAGAAGTCAGTTTAACTAAATGAAAAGTATGTGCAAAATGATAATTGAGGTAATTAAGGACAGGGTTGGAAGAACTAAATGCAAGATGATGTTATTTGTCGTTACACCCACCGGATGAAATGAGCCATTGCATATTTGAATGGAAGTAGAACTTGAGATAGTTATTCCCTGGAAAATCCTTTGCAGCCTTGAGAGATGGGGCAATTGTCGCGCTTGAACTTTTGTATGAGCAGCCGCTGGACTTGCAGTTGTACTATCCCATGCCCTGAGGTGTTAAAATTATGTTTAAAAGGAGTTTCATTATGCTCAAGAAGCCCCAGTTGACAAAGGGCTCTTTGGAATCTGAAAGTTGCTGGTAGTTCCCCAGTATCCTTATTTCTTCTTCTTCTCGAATTTTTGCACCCTCCAAAGTCTGCTTGTCACTCTCTTGTCATAAACAAGAGTGCTCACGGCAAAATTCTTCTTTAGATGCCTGATTTCTGATTATTTTTTAATTTAAAAGCTAAGGTCATGCACTTGATCTGATGATGATCAGTGAAGGTGTAAATGTATAGAGTTAAGCTATCTAAGCTCATGTTTGGCATCGGTGTCAACTCTTTCCTTTGACACTTATTAAAACTATATAATCCTTGGGTAACCTGTTTTTCTATGTCAATGTATCGAGAGTCGAGACCAGTACCAAATGACTGCTCAGTGCTCAGAATGCATCTGAAAAGGAAGCATATTGATTTCTTTCCTCCTATTGATGTCAGAATTTTATGTGCTATGCTGCAGCTTAACCACTTAAAGCATCTTGCAACTTTTTCCCATGATCCTTCTCAGCGGCATTATTGAAAGGCCTATTGTGAACCAAGCTGGAAAAAACCTACAGTGACTTTAAGCTTTGGGTTCTGGTGCTTGAAAATTGTTACAATGTTTGTACAGTCAATTTTGGTATATATCATATGATAATCGATTTATGACAGATAGATTTGTAAATGATAGCACTCGTTCTGAATGAATTCCTTTTTATTCTCATTCATTGTAAAGGAACAAACTCTCTCACACATGCCCCTTCTTCATTTTGATTTGGTTCATGCCTTGAGGGATATGAGTATTACGCATTGCATTAACTGTGAATTAGTTTTGAAA